>HG995292.1:21375000-22693067 GCA_905332915.2 Hecatera dysodea
GTAACTACTTACTACTACTACTAGCGTTCCCCCGCGCGTGGTACCGGCGCAGCATCGTGCGCCGCATGTTCCTGGGCGACCTCAGCCTGCACGACGCGCGCGCCCACCCGTAACTACTTACTACTACTACTAGCGTTCCCCCGCGCGTGGTACCGGCGCAGCATCGTGCGCCGCATGTTCCTGGGCGACCTCAGCCTGCACGACGCGCGCGCCCACCCGTAACTACTTACTACTACTACTAGCGTTCCCCCGCGCGTGGTACCGGCGCAGCATCGTGCGCCGCATGTTCCTGGGCGACCTCAGCCTGCACGACGCGCGCGCCCACCCGTAACTACTTACTACTACTACTAGCGTTCCCCCGCGCGTGGTACCGGCGCAGCATCGTGCGCCGCATGTTCCTGGGCGACCTCAGCCTGCACGACGCGCGCGCCCACCCGTAACTACTTACTACTACTACTAGCGTTCCCCCGCGCGTGGTACCGGCGCAGCATCGTGCGCCGCATGTTCCTGGGCGACCTCAGCCTGCACGACGCGCGCGCCCACCCGTAACTACTTACTACTACTACTAGCGTTCCCCCGCGCGTGGTACCGGCGCAGCATCGTGCGCCGCATGTTCCTGGGCGACCTCAGCCTGCACGACGCGCGCGCCCACCCGTAACTACTTACTACTACTACTAGCGTTCCCCCGCGCGTGGTACCGGCGCAGCATCGTGCGCCGCATGTTCCTGGGCGACCTCAGCCTGCACGACGCGCGCGCCCACCCGTAACTACTTACTACTACTACTAGCGTTCCCCCGCGCGTGGTACCGGCGCAGCATCGTGCGCCGCATGTTCCTGGGCGACCTCAGCCTGCACGACGCGCGCGCCCACCCGTAACTACTTACTACTACTACTAGCGTTCCCCCGCGCGTGGTACCGGCGCAGCATCGTGCGCCGCATGTTCCTGGGCGACCTCAGCCTGCACGACGCGCGCGCCCACCCGTAACTACTTACTACTACTACTAGCGTTCCCCCGCGCGTGGTACCGGCGCAGCATCGTGCGCCGCATGTTCCTGGGCGACCTCAGCCTGCACGACGCGCGCGCCCACCCGTAACTACTTACTACTACTACTAGCGTTCCCCCGCGCGTGGTACCGGCGCAGCATCGTGCGCCGCATGTTCCTGGGCGACCTCAGCCTGCACGACGCGCGCGCCCACCCGTAACTACTTACTACTACTACTAGCGTTCCCCCGCGCGTGGTACCGGCGCAGCATCGTGCGCCGCATGTTCCTGGGCGACCTCAGCCTGCACGACGCGCGCGCCCACCCGTAACTACTTACTACTACTACTAGCGTTCCCCCGCGCGTGGTACCGGCGCAGCATCGTGCGCCGCATGTTCCTGGGCGACCTCAGCCTGCACGACGCGCGCGCCCACCCGTAACTACTTACTACTACTACTAGCGTTCCCCCGCGCGTGGTACCGGCGCAGCATCGTGCGCCGCATGTTCCTGGGCGACCTCAGCCTGCACGACGCGCGCGCCCACCCGTAACTACTTACTACTACTACTAGCGTTCCCCCGCGCGTGGTACCGGCGCAGCATCGTGCGCCGCATGTTCCTGGGCGACCTCAGCCTGCACGACGCGCGCGCCCACCCGTAACTACTTACTACTACTACTAGCGTTCCCCCGCGCGTGGTACCGGCGCAGCATCGTGCGCCGCATGTTCCTGGGCGACCTCAGCCTGCACGAATAGAAAGTATAGAATAGAATAGAAAAACTACCTACCACCTACTAACTACCTACTACTAGCTTTTTGTCTCCACTAACCACTAATAATTAAATAGGTTTCAAAATATTTTTTTTCTAATAGATTAGACTAAAATATTTTGAAACCTGCTGCTGACCCGCACAGCTTCGTCTGCATAACATATTAGAGAGGAAAAACAAACCGCGTTTTTGCAAGGTTTTTTTTATTAATGCTCCGTTCCTATATGTCGTAGCGAGATGTTATAAAACCAATAGCCTTCCTCGATGAATGGCCTATCCAAGTCTAAAATATTTTTTCAATTCAAATCAATAGTTCCTAAGATTAGCGCGTTCAACCAAACAAACAAGCTCTATAGCTTTATAACCAACTAGCTTATGCCCGCGACTTCGTTTGCGTGGAGTTCCATACAAAAATTTTACCCCTTTTTCACCCCCGTAGGGGACGAATTTTCAAAAATCTTTTCTTAGCGGATGCCTACGTCATAATATCTATCTGCATGCCAAATTTCAGCCCGATCCGTTCAGTGGTTTGGGCTGTGCGTTGATAGATCACTATGTCAGTTAGTCAGTCCCTTTTGATTTATACGAGTATATACTACATTACTATCTAAGATTTATTGTTTTATTTTACCAATATGAACTTTGAATAAAGATTTATTATTATTATTAGGTATTATTAGGTAATATTTAGACAACATGAGAACAATTTAAATCTTATCTATACTAATATTATAAAGCTGAAGAGTTTGTTTGTTTGTTTGTTTGAACGCGCTAATCTCAGGAAAAACTGGTTCGCATTGAAAAATTCTTTTTGAGTTGAATAGACCATTTATCGAGGAAGGCTTTAGGCTATATATCATCACGCTTAAGCCAATAGGAGCGGAGCAGCGATAAAGAATGTTTTAAAATCGGGGATTCCACGGGGACGAAGTCGCGGGCAGCAGCTAGTATTTAATATTAGATCGAGTTGATCTTTAAGCTATTGAACGCCTCACTCATCTAATGCATGCCTTTATTTGTTATTATGGAATAAACTAGCATTATTTATTAGCCGTTATGCATATTAAACTAATTTGTGATGAAAATGTCTCTTGATGGCATTGAAATCTGAACTTTTTTCCTGTATTACACTGAGATTTATATTTAATGTAATTTTTATAATTATAATATGAGACTGATTAAACATACATATTTTGTATGCTGAAGTGATGAGTATTTGTCTCAGGTCGTCAAGCAGCAATGTTCCGGTGTCACCCGTACTGCCACAGAGAGAGAAAACGAAGACTGTTCCAGACCACCAAAAATCTAAAGGTAAAAAATAATAGAAGGAAGAGGTTTATTCTAAAGACACCGCAAAGTTTATATGACGATCTGCTCATGTTTCTAGGGAAAACTTGGCAAGAAGTCGAACAAAATGGAGAGGTTTCACGTAAACGCGGAATGTGCAACGAAAGGATAACTTTTTATTTTATAGGAAACATCATCATCTGCCTAGCCTTTTCCCAATTATGTTGAGGTCGGCTTCCAGTCAAACCGGATTTAGCTGAATACCAGTATTTAACGTGGAGTGCCTGTCTACCAGACCTCCACAACCCAATAACTGGGTAAAACGGTACTTCTTGGCAAGACTGGAGTCAGATTTACTGGTTTCTGACAATCCGTAACGACTGCCAAAGATCTAAAATTGACAGCCGGGAAACAAAAATCTCAATTATATTTTTGTTTTTTATTATTGAACAATGGCTCCCACTTATTATTTTTTAAATTCACTAGCCTATGTTTCCCGGGATAACTCAACGCCTCTAACGATACACGTACCACGTACATAGATATCGGTTATGCCGTTTAGAAGTTATGCTGGAATAAACAAATATACACAAACTGTGCAGACAGCAGGACGGCGGCGGCGGCGGCGGCGCCGGCGATGGGCGCGGCGTGGGAGACGCTGGTGCTGTTCGCCGTCAACTTCACCAAGCTCAACGTGCACATGAACATGGGCAACGTCATGGGCAACGTCAGGTACACATACTAACTATTGTCATCCTAGAACATTTTTTACAGCTTTATTTATTTATGTACTTAAACATGAAAAAAAAAGAAAATTTTGTACATAACAAAGAGTGGGATAAAAAAAAATTAACATAGTGTGTAAAGCGACAGAGAAGGCCACTTGCAACAGACTAATATATCTTTTAGTTCAATTAGTATAATAAGATCAAATTACAATAAACATACGAGCTTTACTATCCAATTGCTAGTATCTGCAATAGCTTTCGAATCGTCCTTGAAGGTTTCCTTATTTTGCCAATCGTAGAATAACTTTTCGGAAAGGTACGTGTAGGGTAAAATAAAACATACACTGAATTAACCGTATAGTTCGGTAGTAGTGCAAATTGATACTAGACATGCAAACCTCCGCCGGCTCGGTTGTAGTACCAATTGGACCTCAGAGTTACGTCATACGACATCCTAATTAATAATTGCATTTTTGATAAAGCCACTTAAAAATTCTTATGTATGGGCGTTAATTAAAACAATTAGATAAAATACTCATATCTTAGCGCCATTAATTCTTTAAAATTTAACTAATTAAAAAAAATACTAATAACACCATATGTAGATGAGCATTTGGCACCTTCAAAGAAGAAGCTATTTTACGATGCCCGGATATTTGCGAAAGCCAATAACTTTTCTTGCTGGAACTCGTACGGTAGAATCCTCATTCGGAAAGACTCTAAAGATCCTAATGAGAAACCTATTCAGATTAAATCGGCAAAGTGTCTGTTAGCGCTGATTAAAAAACAATGACTCTTTAAAATAAGTACTCTAGCTTCTACTCTTTTTAACGAGTTACATGCAGAGATCTGTTCGTATAACTCCTCTTATGTATTTTTTCTCTTTCTTTTGTATCATTTTTGTTAATTCCCAGTTCGTTGGGTGCTTTTTTGTATTCCGTTATTGCATATTATTTTTATATCTCCATGTCATACAGTTTATTTATAAGAATTCCTTTTCGCATTATTTATTTTTGAAAGTAATATGATCAACTATTGCACCATAGTATTAACTTATTGTAATGACTGCATATCGTTTAAAAATCCCTAATCTGTTTACGCTGTAATTATAAAGCAATGGTCTTAGTTATAAAAAGTCTCGAGATGGACCTAAAGTTTCAAAGACATGACGTGTTTCCATCCCTGATTATTGTGCGCTTATTTAGAAATGGCTGTTATCAATGATGTATCTAGGGATATTGATAACTTCTCTTTGGCCAGCATCCATGAATGTTCTCCTAATCAATGCAGTGATTTTATTGTTCAACCAAACGAAAACCTTAAAATAATTCATGTTAATATAAGAAGTATTAAAAAAAAATTTGACCAGTTCATAGCGGTGTTGGCTAACACGAAAACAACATTTGATATTGTCATTTTCACTGAGTGTTGGCTCAAAGTTTCTGGTCCCTTGCCGGTGATCCAGGGCTACAATTGTCATTCCACTGTCAACAATATCCTACAAAATGATGGAGTTGTAGTTTACTCTAAAGCGTCCATAACAAGTGCAACATATGAACCCCCGTATCTCGATGCAAATTGCTTTGTGTGCACCATAGAAAGTACTGCCATCATATGTATATACCGATCTCCCTCATTTCATACTTTGGATCAATTCTACCGTAGTCTCAATTATCTTTTAAACACCCTGAATCATTATGATAATGTAGTTCTCATTGGAGACTTGAATATAGATATAAAACCGAATAACAATGATCAGCATGCAAACGATTATCTCACCATGACCGCCTCACTTGGTCTACTCCCTGCTCATTGACGACCAACGAGGCTTGGGAACTGTCTAGACCATGTTCTATTAAAAACAAAGGCACCACTCCCGTAAAAAGGCAACGCACCGTTTCCAAGAAAATCGACTTTTAGTAACCTAACCTCAAAACACTTAAAAGTGGCTTAAAAAGCGTGTCGGAGCCCCGCTTCGCGGGGCTCAAGGGTTTAAAAAAAATAACCACGAGGGAGTGGCGGAGTCTGCTCGCTCGCTTCGCTCGCTCACTAGACTCCGCCACTCCTTCTAACCTAACCTGTCCGAGTCGAGGTGCCCCATGTCCCGACCTCGCTTCGGTCGCTCTTGCATCCTAAATTCTCCTTGTAACACTAGTAAACTGCCTTTTGCACATACATACAATTTGGTATAAACACATCACATTAATTAAAGTTATTTACTTTATCCAAAATTTATCACTTTGATTAATTCCTCAAAAGGATCACTTTTATTTCTTGCTACCAACTCTACCAAGTTCAGGGGAGAAGCCAAGGTCGTTGAAAAAAGCCAAAATAATACTTCAAAACAAACACGCAACTCGGGAAGAAACGGAACATAAACGGAATGTTGACATAGACACATGATTGAAATGTCTTTTTTACGTTCCGTTTTACCGATTTTGCACGATATTTACACCACAGACACTATATTGTGACAGATTTGGTTGTCAAACACCCGTTTTAACGTTCCGTTTTCCGCTTAATCAATTTGAGGTTAGTAACTTATTTTGTTAATTTCTCGATAATATGCGTTACCTTTTAATAAGAGTGGTAGGGTTATAATCAGGGACTCAAGCTCTTCCAGATTCAATCGATTTTACACCCCAACTCCTGCCAAACGATACTAGACCCGACCCCAAAAAATAATCCAAATGCCACTTGGAAGGCTATTATACAAATTACAAATACATGTTCACAACCGCAGTCCCCCAAAGAATTGCTTCAACTTGCCAGCGACCCAAAAATTTCAATAAATGATGTCAATAGTTTCTTCGTAAACAAAGGGCAAACTCTGGCTTCAAACATAACACCTCTTATAAGTCGCGACAAAGCAGAAACAGAACGCCTAACTAGTTGTAACTCTCTAGTTATACTGCCAGTATATGCAGATCATGTGAAAAGCCATATCGACTCCTTACGTAGCGACTGCGCCACAGGTTACGATAATATCCCAACTAAGGTGCTCAAGCAGTCTAGTTCCATATTGGCTGTCCCCATTACACATATTTGTAACCGATCGATTGATTCAGGCATTTTCCCTGACGTTTTTAAAAAAGCTGTTGTGCATCCCATTTTTAAGGGTGGTGATAAGGCTAGTTTAACAAACTACCGGCCCATTTCCGTATTGACCTCGTTATCAAAGATCCTTGAAAGAATCCTTAGCAATTGTCTGATAAAATTTCTCAATAAACATAAAATCATTGCAAGTAACCAGTATGGATTCAGATCTGGTATATCAACGGAGGATACTGTGGTTGACGTCACTAAAATACTGGTAGACAAATTGGATAGAAAGATGAAATGCTACGGCATTTTCCTTGATCTATCCAAAGCGTTCGACACAGTATCTGTTCCCATTCTTGTTGCGAAGCTTGAGCAAATAGGAGTGCGTGGATCTACCTTGAATATCTTTAGAGACTACTAATCCAATCGTACGCAATGTGTTAAGATCAACTCGTTAATGAGTGATCATAAAATAATTAATTTCGGTGTCCCACAGGAGAGCATACTTGGGCCAATACTATTCCTTCTATACATCAACGATCTGTGTCAAGCCCAAATTCCGAATTGTGACATATTTACTTATGCCGACGACACTGCATTGATAGTTTACGACTCCGATTGGATGAAAGCAAAACCAAGAGCTGAATGCGCGCTTCGCTTAGTAATGGAATGGCTCTCAATAAATCTTCTGACCCTTAATATCGCAAAAACCAAAATTATACGCTTTTTCTTACCCAACACAACCACTCCACCCCCAGAGTCAGGATTAGTTAGGGCTCATACTTGTGTAGGAAGTAATAGTAGCTGCAATTGTACACATCTATCTCTGGTTCCTGATATAAAATATCTGGGGGTTTACATTGATTATAGGCTAAGCTGGCAATCCCATATTGAAGCCTTGTGCACCCGAATACGGAAACTGATATATGTCTTCAAGGAGCTAAGGCATTCTGCTGATCATGATACGATGCTTCTACTATACCAGAGTCTTTGCCAGTCTCTAATCTCGTACTGCATACCAGCCTGGGGCGGAACATACAAAACATCGTTACTTACCGTAGAACGTGCCCAACGAGCTATCCTGAAGGTAATGTATTTTAAACGCAGAGACTTTTCTTCAGCGCATTTTTATTCCGAGGCACAAGTTTTGACTGTTAGACAGCTCTTTATTCTCCGTACCGTTCTGCGTAGGCACTCCACGCTGCCTATAGTGCCAAGTGTTCTGTTAAGACGCAAGGGATTCCCTGTCTGTGATACTGTGAAGTGTCGTACCGCATTCGCCAGGCGCCAATTTCTGGCTACAAGCTCTCGACTTTATAATAAAATAAACAAAATTTTGGACATTTATGTTTTTACAAAATATAAAGTTAAGAATATTCTTACCAAGTGGTTGCAAGAGTTATCATTTGATGAAACTGAAAGTCTTGTCAAAATGAATTAATTGTTAATTCTCTGTAATACTGTATGCAGTTGCACATTAAGTACATTGTTTTTCTCTTATTTTTACTTTACATCTTTTATTTAACATTATAAGAAGTACTTGCACGTTTTATTTCATCATATAAACAGTTGTATGTCACCACAATTTCGGGGAACATTGGCTTCTAAGATACAGGCTTATTGCCTAGTTTAGAAGTCAGACGTTCGACCTTGAATTTTTGTCAATGTTATTATTATTATTATTCCATTTATTCATTATATTTACATATTAGTTACATTTCTAAATATTTTTATAAAAAAATTAAAAACATTTAAAAATATAAAAAATAGTAGCCCACCGGTATCGGAAACAGGGTCCGAGCTACCGGTGGTCAGGGCTCCCGAGAGAGGAACCTCCTCACTATACGCGCCGTGTCCAGGAGTACTGCTTTCTGGATCAAGCCCTTGATCCAGCTGCCCAACGAGAGCCTCTTGAGATGTTGGTCGAGGCTCTTGGCAATTATGCCATTGGCCGTCACGATTATCGGCACAATGACTGCTGTGTTCACATTCCACATGTCGACAGCCTCGCGAGCCAAGTCAAGATAATTCGATTGTTTATCTTTCTCAGCCTTCACGAGGTTCTCGTCATGCGGGACTGCTATATCAACAATCATTGCGCGACGCTCTAGTCGGTCTATCACCACTATGTCAGGCTTATTGGCAACAATAGTCCTGTCAGTGATGATAGACCGATCCCAATATGGGTCGGGCACATACCTATAGTACGGTACTTCCGATTCCACAAGATTGTATTTAAGGGCAAGTTGCTGATGGATAATCCTGGCTACGAGGTTGTGCCTGTGCAAATAGTCTCCGTTAGCCAGACTAGAACAACCGGAAATAATGTGGCGGATGGATTCCCCCGGCCGGTGACATGCCCGACATATGTCAAGTCTACATCGGGCCCATGTAGGACCCGATAAAAGCGTCCTTGAAGCTCCTTGCTCTGCCATACCTCCCTGCGATCATTAGTATCTAATACCACAGGTTTGCGCCAGTTCTCGTTAGCCAAGGAGAGCGGGGTGAGGCCCTTGTCCACTGCGACCACATCCCGGTGCATACCCACGTCGGCTTCTAGGAAGTATTCCCTAAGGCTGCATACCTCGCGGTTGTGCAGGGTCTTAGCATTTAAGAAGCCTCGACCTCCACACTTCCGCGGGATATACAGCTTTATTACCGATGATCGTGGGTGATGCATCCGATTTGCGGTCAGCAGTGAACGGACCCTCCTATCCAGGGCGTCCAGTTCTGTCTGAGTCCATTTGAGTATGCCGAAAGAGTACATCAATACCGGCATGACCCAACCGTTAAAGGCGCGCACCTTGTTTCCGCCTGATAAAAGACTATTTAGTACTTTGTTCAGGCGGCCGAAGAAGCGCTCCTTCAACGATTGTTTCACGTTAGTAGCATTGATGCCCAACGCTTCCGATATACCCAAATACTTGTATGTTTCGGTTCAGCAAAGGGATCTAAGGTGTATGGAATCCGAGAGTTGGGTTCCCACGGATTCCATAATCTCACCTCGCTTCACATGCATGACCGCACATTTGTCCACACCAAATTCCATACTGATGTCGTTACTGAAGGTTTCTGTTACCTTCAGTAGCTTCATCAGTTGCAAGTTGTTGGGGGCAAAGAGCTTCAATAGTAGGGGAGCCCACGATGCTAAATGGGGATTTACTCGAGCGTCGTAGAGACCTATTGGGTTGCAAAGCTTAGATGATAAGAAGAAAAAAATGTTATATGATAATACCTTTTCATCGGTGGGGGAAGCGGCTATAGATTTTTAAATATGTAAAAAAAAACTGTTGCATGGACATCCTCGAGCGCGTCAGATATTGATAGCATCAATGCCCTACGTATTTTTAATAACGTACGTATGTTAATCTGATCGTTTGCATGATGAGGGTGGTTGTATGTAAGGGTTGAAAATGAAAAAAAATAAAAAATAATCGAGCGCGTCAGATTTTCTAAGGGAGTGTTAAGTGCACTAAAAAAAAGCTCTCATTCACTAATCTGACGATTTCGATGGGACGCAAACTCGCGGCCATTTTAATAATGTGCAAAAAAAAATCGCCATTTTGAAATACTCAAGCGCGTCAGATTAAGATATATATGGTTCATCTTTATGTTCTAAACTTACTATGTCATAATCTGACGATTATCTAGAGGGATTCGCCTGATCTGACAAAAAAATTTAGAAAAACGGTTCACCCTAAAGGCCATCCCTGCAACTTCTCGCTAATTCCATTGCTTAAAATTATACTTATAACATTTTTGAGCTCAAAATATAATTTATATGATATTTTGAGCTCGCTGAGTTCAAAGAAATAATATTTCTATGCATTTGAGCTCTCCCAGCTCGAAAGTCTGATAGAAGTTTCATAGAACACTATTTTTGGAATTTTCAAACAGCAATAATTTTGAATGGATCAAGCAATTTTCACCCGTTGGCGGCATTCGACGTAGTTTTATCATCCTCATAAGTAATTTTCTAGTTTTAATTGATCGAACCAAAAATTTCGGAGTAATCCCGAAAAAACACTTTTTCGGGTTTCTTTCGTTCACGATATCTCTCGAACGAATCAACCGATTTGGACCAGCATGATGGCGATTGACGTGGTTTTTCAAGCTCAAGAGCGGATTAGTTTTTGTAGTTGATCGATAAAGCCGTTTTACAGTTATTCCAAAAAACCACTGTAAAAAAAAAAACTTTTTTTCTTTGAGATTTTTCAATATTTCTTAAAATCTATCAGTCCAAATCGGTTCAAATTCACAAGAAATCTAATTTTAAGGGAACTCTTTAGAACGCCGTTTAGTAGATTCCGATCGGTTTATTTGTTCAAAAGTTATAAGCGAGTCACATAGTCACACACATACATACAGACATAGTGACAACATCGCGGGGGTAGTCAGGGAAGCTTCCTATGACCTTAAAACGTCGAGATCTGATGAAAACTAGATTTTGCAAAACGGGGTGAAAACAATAACTTCCCGATTTTTGAAAATCTTCGATTTTCTTAGCGGGAAGTTAATTTTTTTTTTAATTTTTTCAAAAATCCTTGATCTTAATTAATTGAAAAGCTCAGGAAGAGAAAGAGTGAGAGAGGAATAGAAACGTGGAGAAGGAAATGTAGGCATCACGCAGCGGCACGCATTTAACTTTATCGACGAATTATTGTTATTTCGGCTTGCGGAAATCGTCAGATTATATATTTTTCATTATCCTTGAATTATTTCCTTCAAAATAAAAAAAAATTAGCTGCGCTCGAGAATGTCGAGATGACGTTTTTTTTTTACAACTTTGCTGCCCTCCCCTTTCTTTACGTCACTCTCAAATTGTCAGATTAGTGGAATATACACTTTTTAGGATGTAAATTAACTCACCCTACCTTAATCTGACGCGCTCGAGAATTTCTGATGGTCAATTTTTTTTTACTAATCTGATCCTGTATCCTTCAAGGCCGGCCTTATATATGGGCCTCATATTTGGTGGAGGTACTTAACTGGGTACAAGGTATCCCCCTGTATATTAATCTGCCGCGCTTTAGAAAATCCCGAAATCCCCGCATGGGCTCCCCTACTACAAGTCATCCAATATTATTATTATTATATGACCAAGTGAAGCAGTACCAGGGACGTAAAAGAATGAATGCGGCCGAGAGGATAAACGACGATGCCAGTACATCGGCAGCTGGGGGGTTGAAATTATGAAAATTTAACTCTTTACGATGCGTCATGCACTCGTACAACACGTATCCATGACGCAGCCACACCCCATTTTTTACCGTAATTTCTTCGTGTTTTTGTAGTAGGTAGTATCTAATATGAGCATTGTGTTGCGGTAGCTGGCAGTCCCGCGACTTCAACTGCACGGGGCGGCTCAGCATCGGCAGCACGGGGCACCGCAACATGCTGGTGGGCGTGGCGCTGGCCGGCTCCGAGCTGGACGCGCGCGGCGGCATCGTGGGCGGCGCCATCTCGCTCTCCTCCATCGACACCTACGGTACGTATCCGAGCCAAGCCGAACTTAGCAGAGCCGAGTCGATGATAGCCGAGGTGTGACGAGCACATCCGAAGTTAGCTGAACCTTGCTTCACATAGTCGACCTGTGCACAGTCGACGCTTGAATTTGGTTTTCAAACTCAACCGTAACACGTCCCGCCGTGAAATTGGCTATTAAACTTTGGAGTCCGCTCGACTGTAGAAAAATAAGCACTCCTGAAAACCACCGGAATTTATCAAAATTCTATTTCTGTTATCCTAATGTCACCCATCCACAGACCAACCTCGGCAAGCGTTGCTTAACCTTAAAGAGCAACCCTTGCAACTGTTATAATTTAGCCACGAGCTCCTCCGTAATTACTATTGTCCGTCTCGGATATGGCTTGGCCTTTGCATAGTATTAATTTTTTAGTTAACGTTGTTATAAGTTATTTTTTGGTGAAATTAACAGTTTCCCTTTTTTATTAATGAACTAGCGACCTGTCCCGGCTTCTCACGGGTACAAATATTTATCCCGCTCAAACGAATGGTGGGTCCACACGATACAGACTTCAACCAACTTTTATAGAATTTTACAGAAAAACAATCCAGACAAATGTTTCTGTATCTTGTGGACCCAATATAGCAACATATCACAGCTTACACATGGGTCTTGGGAGATATTTGTTTTGTTTTACCCAAGTTCTGAGTAAGGTCCCTTTCATTCTAAGGGTGCGAAAATAAAACATAAATTAAAAAAAAAACAAATATTAATTTTGAATCTATAATAATGTGATACGGGTCGAACCAAAAGGAGAAGGGAAGGACTCCATACATTCCTGGGCCCAGGTGTTAACTGAATCAAACTAGTCTTATTTGTAAGAGGATATAATAACAAGGCCTTACTGAAAATTTGGTGAAATTTGGCTATCTAGGAACCAAGTTATATGATTTTTAGTAATAGTGAGGTTATATTGTAATATTGTAGTTTTTTATGTTATTTTCGAAATACTTTCGAAACAACTTTATACAATCGATTCCACGATTGCTTGATATGCTCTTGTCACTCGATTTTCATACATATTCTCAGATTTTACCGATTATTCACAGTCGATTAGTAGTAATTCAGACATTAATCGATTATTTAGTTTCATTAACTTAATTTAAGTTTTCTCGCTTTCTAGGTAGAAACATGGTACCATACTTTGCACTTTCCTTTAGAAAAATATATTGGTTTTTTTTAATACACATTTCAACTAGTTAACTGCTGGGCCCAGAAGTCCCCTTCTCCTTTACCATTTTGCAATAACCGTCGACGACGTCTGCCCTCACGCTATCTCCCCGCATTGCCTGTCGGCAGTATCGCTGCGTCGTTCACACTGGTTTTTAATCGACGTCTAAAAAAGGAGGAGGTTCTCAAGTCGACTGTATTTTTTTTGTGTGTTTTGATGATTCTTCTTATATTCGAAAGCTGGTGCATGTCATGTGGTCCCATTTAAATTTGAGTGAGCGCTGACGACTAATATTTGATTTGTCCCTTATAATGTGGTGTGGCTTAGACTACGTTGATGATGTCCTCATTTTGTCATTGTCGAAGTAAAATAATAAAAAAAAAAACTGTGTACGATGTTTTGTAAGAAAGAAAGAAAAGAAAGAAAGAAACATTTAT
Organism: Hecatera dysodea; assembly: GCA_905332915.2. Classification (NCBI taxonomy): domain Eukaryota; kingdom Metazoa; phylum Arthropoda; class Insecta; order Lepidoptera; family Noctuidae; genus Hecatera; species Hecatera dysodea. The sequence continues at coordinate 21,388,940 of HG995292.1, forward strand.
TGCCAACACTATTGTTATAACATTATGAAAAAACAAACAGAAAGAGCATCCTTAGTATTTCGAGGTGGTCCCTTTCTAGTTTGCTTTGAGATGATCACTTCTGTTTTAAGTAATGCAGCATCATGTCTTAGGACTGTAGAACGCTGGTATTTAGAATTTCGACGTGGGCACTCTAGCTTCAGTGACAAGCCACGTGAAGGTCGTTCAAAAACCACCATGACGCAAGAGAATATCGACGCCGTGCGGCAGCTAATCGTCGAAGATCGTCATGTGACATACCGTGAAATAGAGGCAACTGTGAGCATTTTAGGGACTACTATCCAAAAAATCCTGCACGAAGAACTCGGCGTAAGAAAGTTGATCTCTCAGCCCGTGTTAGATGGTGTCTCAAAACTCTGCAGCGATTCAACCAAGGAGAGTCAAAACACGTTTATGATATGGTTAAAACCATATCCAATTGTAAGCATATACTAACGATCCAGATAACAAGCAGCAGTCAACTGTCTCGGTCTTTCAAGATGAGCCAAAACCGACCAGTCATGCGCTCACGGAGCACTTAATAAAAAAAGGGTGCCTCGTTTATAGCAAAGGGTGGTCACATCGCCACTGTTGTACTAGAATATCGCAAGACGGTTAACGCTGGTATACCACTGTTTGTTTGCCATAAGTCATCACAGTTTCGAAAAAACAACTCAAGACGTCGTATGGTACTGCACCAGGACAATGCAAGTTCGCACACCGCCCGCGACACAAAGATGTTTATGAGCATCCAAAATGTCGAATTTTAGATCACCCGCCTTACAGCCCTGACTTGTGGCCTAACGATTATTTTACGTTCCCCAAAATTAAATAAAGTCTTCGTGATCAACGTTTCAGCTCACCTGAAGAAGCTGTTGACGCATACGAATCGGTAATTTTGACTTTCGGAGTGGAATAAATGTTTTAAAACACATTGTGATTCGAACACATGCAAAAGTTTAATAAATGTCGTGAAGAATAACAATAAATGGTAAAAATCTTTTAGATCGTCTATACTTATTTCAAATGACACAACTTAAAAGGCAGCCCTCGTAGTGTTTGGCACCAAGACATTTGAAGATGATGGTGACTGTCTTTTGAACCTTGACTTGTAGATCACAGCTTCTTACCGAATGGTACAACAGTGACGGCAGATGTCTATTGCCAAGAATTGCGAATGATGATGGAGAAGCTCGCAATTGAACAACCAAGACTGGACCATCGCAAACCTACAAGAGTTACAGTTGGAAGATCTCTGTCATCCACCGTAATCATCGAACCTGGCCCCAAAACATATCTGTTTTTATCAAAATTTTGAATTTTTTTGAAGTGGATAAGAATTCGCCCAGAAGGCAGTACAAAACACTTTCGTAGTCCGGCACACTTCTAAAGCAAACTGCCATAAAAATGGCAAAAATGTATAGATAACTAGCTTCTGCTCACGACTTCGTCCGCGTGGAATAGTTATTAACCTCCCGATTTTGAAGCATTCTTCATTGGTGCTTCGCTCCTATTGGTTTTTAGCGTGATCCTATATAGCCTATAGCCTTCCTCGATAAATAGGTATATCTATCACTGAAACAATTTTAGATCGGACCAGTATTTCCTGAGATTAGCGCGTTCAAGCAGGCAAGCATAGATTTGGGCCAGTATTTCGATTAGCTAAAATAAAATGTTGGATTTTATATTTTAATATTTTCATACTATTATCCAATTTCATACACGTCATATCAACATGGATAAATAACAAGCGCAACGTCTTCTCTTGCTCTGATAAAATCAATGAAATAGAAAACCCATTCTTCCCTATAGTCCACATCGAAGAAGAAGCGGGCTGCAACCCCGGGCACGTGTGCGGGGTGCGGCTGGCCGCGCTGGAGCTGCGCCTGGAGTACATGGGCACGCCCGTGCTCATGGCGCGCGTGTCCCGCCTGCAGGCGGCGCTGCGGGACGAGTGGCTGGCCAGGAACAGGCATCCGGCGCACCATCCGCACAGACCTACGTCCAGGTAAGGGGGACATATGTATATGTGCGGGGTGCGGCTGGCCGCGCTGGAGCTGCGCCTGGAGTACATGGGCACGCCCGTGCTCATGGCGCGCGTGTCCCGCCTGCAGGCGGCGCTGCGGGACGAGTGGCTGGCCAGGAACAGGCATCCGGCGCACCATCCGCACAGACCTACGTCCAGGTAAGGGGGACATATGTATATGTGCGGGGTGCGGCTGGCCGCGCTGGAGCTGCGCCTGGAGTACATGGGCACGCCCGTGCTCATGGCGCGCGTGTCCCGCCTGCAGGCGGCGCTGCGGGACGAGTGGCTGGCCAGGAACAGGCATCCGGCGCACCATCCGCACAGACCTACGTCCAGGTAAGGGGGACATATGTATATGTGCGGGGTGCGGCTGGCCGCGCTGGAGCTGCGCCTGGAGTACATGGGCACGCCCGTGCTCATGGCGCGCGTGTCCCGCCTGCAGGCGGCGCTGCGGGACGAGTGGCTGGCCAGGAACAGGCATCCGGCGCACCATCCGCACAGACCTACGTCCAGGTAAGGGGGACATATGTATATGTGCGGGGTGCGGCTGGCCGCGCTGGAGCTGCGCCTGGAGTACATGGGCACGCCCGTGCTCATGGCGCGCGTGTCCCGCCTGCAGGCGGCGCTGCGGGACGAGTGGCTGGCCAGGAACAGGCATCCGGCGCACCATCCGCACAGACCTACGTCCAGGTAAGGGGGACATATGTATATGTGCGGGGTGCGGCTGGCCGCGCTGGAGCTGCGCCTGGAGTACATGGGCACGCCCGTGCTCATGGCGCGCGTGTCCCGCCTGCAGGCGGCGCTGCGGGACGAGTGGCTGGCCAGGAACAGGCATCCGGCGCACCATCCGCACAGACCTACGTCCAGGTAAGGGGGACATATGTATATGTGCGGGGTGCGGCTGGCCGCGCTGGAGCTGCGCCTGGAGTACATGGGCACGCCCGTGCTCATGGCGCGCGTGTCCCGCCTGCAGGCGGCGCTGCGGGACGAGTGGCTGGCCAGGAACAGGCATCCGGCGCACCATCCGCACAGACCTACGTCCAGGTAAGGGGGACATATGTATATGTGCGGGGTGCGGCTGGCCGCGCTGGAGCTGCGCCTGGAGTACATGGGCACGCCCGTGCTCATGGCGCGCGTGTCCCGCCTGCAGGCGGCGCTGCGGGACGAGTGGCTGGCCAGGAACAGGCATCCGGCGCACCATCCGCACAGACCTACGTCCAGGTAAGGGGGACATATGTATATGTGCGGGGTGCGGCTGGCCGCGCTGGAGCTGCGCCTGGAGTACATGGGCACGCCCGTGCTCATGGCGCGCGTGTCCCGCCTGCAGGCGGCGCTGCGGGACGAGTGGCTGGCCAGGAACAGGCATCCGGCGCACCATCCGCACAGACCTACGTCCAGGTAAGGGGGACATATGTATATGTGCGGGGTGCGGCTGGCCGCGCTGGAGCTGCGCCTGGAGTACATGGGCACGCCCGTGCTCATGGCGCGCGTGTCCCGCCTGCAGGCGGCGCTGCGGGACGAGTGGCTGGCCAGGAACAGGCATCCGGCGCACCATCCGCACAGACCTACGTCCAGGTAAGGGGGACATATGTATATGTGCGGGGTGCGGCTGGCCGCGCTGGAGCTGCGCCTGGAGTACATGGGCACGCCCGTGCTCATGGCGCGCGTGTCCCGCCTGCAGGCGGCGCTGCGGGACGAGTGGCTGGCCAGGAACAGGCATCCGGCGCACCATCCGCACAGACCTACGTCCAGGTAAGGGGGACATATGTATATGTGCGGGGTGCGGCTGGCCGCGCTGGAGCTGCGCCTGGAGTACATGGGCACGCCCGTGCTCATGGCGCGCGTGTCCCGCCTGCAGGCGGCGCTGCGGGACGAGTGGCTGGCCAGGAACAGGCATCCGGCGCACCATCCGCACAGACCTACGTCCAGGTAAGGGGGACATAATATGTACATATCTGATGGGTTTGTCTCTTTCCGTTTGTGAGCTTGTTGTCTCTGACGTTATAAAGGCTTTTCTCTTGCATCTGTATCAACAGGCTTTGTCATAAAAAAAAATCAAAATGCTTAGTTATGTCAGTGTTCTTTTCGTGTCGATTGACTCATATTAAATTTTATCTGACCAGTATTAAGCAACCTGTAAATCTCTTTCATTGGCCTCGATTAGATCTTGGATGGTGCAGATGGCTCTGCACGACAGACAACTTAGGATTCTAAATTCAAATTCTCAATAGAAAATTTGTATAAAGAATGTGCTTAGCAGTATTTAAGTGAATCATGTGGTTATTATTTTATAAGGCTATAAGTAATTATGTGTGGCTTCTTTTAGTTTTTCTAATATGTGTAATTTGCTCTTTTCTTGTCTTTTAACCTAACACTAAAGTGAAATAAAATACAAAATATCTTACGTTTCGCTCTAATCGTCTTTTTATACATTAGACGATAAATGTATAAAAAGACGACTGTATAAAAACAAAATAGCGGTAGAAAAAAAAACTATTATTCAATGTAAACACAATATGTGCGTACCTATGCTCAGTGTGCTAGATAAGGATGCACCGTGCACAAATGTAAACAGCTAAACTAACACGCACGATCTCTCACTAGCTTCCAAGAAGATCAAGAACAGGAAGACGGGTAAGCTATAAGGCCCTATTTTATTTACCATGATTATTCCAGCATATGAAAACCACGAAAAAATATAAATTTTCCCAATAAACCAGCATGCAACCAATACAGAGTCCATCGGCTATCGACAAAAAAAAATGTGACGTCATCTAAATCTAAACTAATATTGTTAAGAGATAAAATTGTTCCATGGTGGCTAGAATAAGGTTTTGAACCGATATCAAACATTCATATTCATTAATTTTGCGTTTCACAATGTAAAGTTAAGATGGTAACAAACGCCACAGCTAAGAAACTGATAAAAAGCAACGTTATTGCTGAGTGCCATATGTGTTATTTGAATTTAGTCGACTTCCATTTGCACCCTTTAATTCATAATCACTGTCAAAATGCGCCACAATGTCGTCGATCCACCGCACTCTGGTTGAACCCTAAACCGAAATATAGAAAAAATAAAATAAGACCTTATTGAACGGCGCAGTAAGCGCTAAACAGCCCAAATTCTATCCCCTTATTCTCCCCTCAGGCCAGCAATAATCCTGACACATGGAACTCTAAGCTGGCACCAGCTGCAGATCCTCATGTCGCGGAGTACCACCCCCGACCTGCTGAAGATGCAGCTCAAGCTCGAGGAGTTCTTCACGCAGCAGTTTAAGTCCAGCAAGCGAGTGTTTAGCTCGCTGCATCCGAATTATACTAATTCCAGGAGAGATAGACGGGAACGTGAGTATAGAACTGCCAGTGTCTTTAGGGTATATAGAAACTCAAAAACCGTGTTAGCAACTAGTCTATTAAGCCATGAGATGACCTGCTGAGCATAGTCATAATAATCACTACTCGAAATTAATTTCCCTGAAACTATGTCACAAGTTTATCAGCCTGTTGTGTTGGTTGAGGACGTTTTATTCGCTCTGGTCATCTTACACTTCGGTGCTCGTCCAAGATACAGCTGCTGTATGTCATGAAACATTTCCAGCCCTTGATTCTTTTGAGGGACCCGATTGGCTTCCAAATCACAAATTACTTCACGAGTTCATCTTGATCTATTTTTTTTTAATAATTGAGATTTAGACAGTAATTTAATAATCAATTTGGTCCTTCGAGCCGGATTGTGTTGGTGATTGAGTGTAATCACCAACATGATGTTATTTGTGTTGATGTCAGCCCCGGCAGCCGCGCCGGCGGCGGAGACGCAGGCGGCGCCGGCGGCGGCGGAGCTGCGCCACCACCGCCACTGGCAGAAGGTGCTGCAGCTGGTGTCCGGCATGCAGCTGTCCACGCTGCCCACTCCACTACCTGCTAACGGTAATATACCTCTGTATTTTGGTCAGCCATTCTAAACAGTTGCGATTATTACTTGCAATAGGGTATTTGAATAAAAAAGTCCGTCAGCCCGTCAGATAGATTTCCAAAATAATATTGAATACTGAGAAACTAAGGCTACAGCCATATTTTGTTTTGAAAGTGATGAAGCGCCTTAACAACCATAAAATTACATTCAATGAGTTGTAAATAAAAAAAAATCTTATCGTATTGATATAAATAGTGTTCTAATGCTTAATATATGAATGGTAGACATTCAGATGTTCAAAATTACGAGTAGTGTAATCCTATCCCTACGAAACCATGACTGTTAATTTAAAAACGTATTTAGTTTTCAAACTAACATTTTTGTACCGAATATAGCTGAGATTTTTTTGTTACATTTCAAATCTTCTTTTTTCCTACAGGCACGGTTCTCGGCGGCACGATGGAACTTCACGGCACCAACATATCGCTGGCATGCTTCCACGGTAACAGCTTCAAGTCCAAGTCTTGGGCGCTGTTCAGTCTGAAGGATCCTTGCATCAGCTTCGCGACTGAGGCTCAGCAAGTCGCTAGTGAAGAGGGTAAGAACCTTTATATCTCTTCAGTTCAGGGCGGCTCGGGCGTGCGCGCGCTGCTGTTAGTTGTAGCACAAACAGTATAGTAGACACAATATGTAATGTGGGACGTGGCGGCAGGCTCGATGGAGGTGCACGTGGTGCAGAGCCTGACGGCCAGCCTGGGCGGGCTGGGCGCGGGCGGCTCGGGCGCGCGCGCGCACGTCAGCATGGCCACCGTGTGCCGCATGACGCGCGCGCTGCTGTTAGTTGTAGCACAAACAGTATAGTAGACACAATATGTAATGTGGGACGTGGCGGCAGGCTCGATGGAGGTGCACGTGGTGCAGAGCCTGACGGCCAGCCTGGGCGGGCTGGGCGCGGGCGGCTCGGGCGCGCGCGCGCACGTCAGCATGGCCACCGTGTGCCGCATGACGCGCGCGCTGCTGTTAGTTGTAGCACAAACAGTATAGTAGACACAATATGTAATGTGGGACGTGGCGGCAGGCTCGATGGAGGTGCACGTGGTGCAGAGCCTGACGGCCAGCCTGGGCGGGCTGGGCGCGGGCGGCTCGGGCGCGCGCGCGCACGTCAGCATGGCCACCGTGTGCCGCATGACGCGCGCGCTGCTGTTAGTTGTAGCACAAACAGTATAGTAGACACAATATGTAATGTGGGACGTGGCGGCAGGCTCGATGGAGGTGCACGTGGTGCAGAGCCTGACGGCCAGCCTGGGCGGGCTGGGCGCGGGCGGCTCGGGCGCGCGCGCGCACGTCAGCATGGCCACCGTGTGCCGCATGACGCGCGCGCTGCTGTTAGTTGTAGCACAAACAGTATAGTAGACACAATATGTAATGTGGGACGTGGCGGCAGGCTCGATGGAGGTGCACGTGGTGCAGAGCCTGACGGCCAGCCTGGGCGGGCTGGGCGCGGGCGGCTCGGGCGCGCGCGCGCACGTCAGCATGGCCACCGTGTGCCGCATGACGCGCGCGCTGCTGTTAGTTGTAGCACAAACAGTATAGTAGACACAATATGTAATGTGGGACGTGGCGGCAGGCTCGATGGAGGTGCACGTGGTGCAGAGCCTGACGGCCAGCCTGGGCGGGCTGGGCGCGGGCGGCTCGGGCGCGCGCGCGCACGTCAGCATGGCCACCGTGTGCCGCATGACGCGCGCGCTGCTGTTAGTTGTAGCACAAACAGTATAGTAGACACAATATGTAATGTGGGACGTGGCGGCAGGCTCGATGGAGGTGCACGTGGTGCAGAGCCTGACGGCCAGCCTGGGCGGGCTGGGCGCGGGCGGCTCGGGCGCGCGCGCGCACGTCAGCATGGCCACCGTGTGCCGCATGACGCGCGCGCTGCTGTTAGTTGTAGCACAAACAGTATAGTAGACACAATATGTAATGTGGGACGTGGCGGCAGGCTCGATGGAGGTGCACGTGGTGCAGAGCCTGACGGCCAGCCTGGGCGGGCTGGGCGCGGGCGGCTTGGGCGCGCGCGCGCACGTCAGCATGGCCACCGTGTGCCGCATGACGCGCGCGCTGCTGTTAGTTGTAGCACAAACAGTATAGTAGACACAATATGTAATGTGGGACGTGGCGGCAGGCTCGATGGAGGTGCACGTGGTGCAGAGCCTGACGGCCAGCCTGGGCGGGCTGGGCGCGGGCGGCTCGGGCGCGCGCGCGCACGTCAGCATGGCCACCGTGTGCCGCATGACGCGCGCGCTGCTGTTCCCGCCGCAGTTCAAGACGCTGCGCGAGTGGTTCCACTACGCCTTCGCCAACAGCGAGATCGACGGTCAGTGCTCTTTTTTTATTTGTTTAAGAAGATTCAGCATGTCATAATAAATCGAATCGAAGTCAATTAGCTATGTAGCCCTCCGGCAATCCGAATGAAGAGTAAATAATGCCATATTTTTCTCCAGCAATCGAGCTGTTTCCGTCCCTGGAGCGTGACCCGACCGGCACAACGTCGTCCAACGCCAGCGGCTCCAGCACCAACACCAACAGCGCCGAGCGGAACAAGGCGGCCGCCGACAAGCACGTGCGCGAGGTCATCTTCGCGCTGCCCTCGCTGCAGCTGCACCTCCGCACCCACCACCTGCAGGCGCACACGCCGCCGACGGAGAGTGGTCAGTACACAGTACACAGTACACACAGCACACAAGCACGTGCGCGAGGTCATCTTCGCGCTGCCCTCGCTGCAGCTGCACCTCCGCACCCACCACCTGCAGGCGCACACGCCGCCGACGGAGAGTGGTCAGTACACAGTACACAGTACACACAGCACACAAGCACGTGCGCGAGGTCATCTTCGCGCTGCCCTCGCTGCAGCTGCACCTCCGCACCCACCACCTGCAGGCGCACACGCCGCCGACGGAGAGTGGTCAGTACACAGTACACAGTACACACAGCACACAAGCACGTGCGCGAGGTCATCTTCGCGCTGCCCTCGCTGCAGCTGCACCTCCGCACCCACCACCTGCAGGCGCACACGCCGCCGACGGAGAGTGGTCAGTACACAGTACACAGTACACACAGCACACAAGCACGTGCGCGAGGTCATCTTCGCGCTGCCCTCGCTGCAGCTGCACCTCCGCACCCACCACCTGCAGGCGCACACGCCGCCGACGGAGAGTGGTCAGTACACAGTACACAGTACACACAGCACACAAGCACGTGCGCGAGGTCATCTTCGCGCTGCCCTCGCTGCAGCTGCACCTCCGCACCCACCACCTGCAGGCGCACACGCCGCCGACGGAGAGTGGTCAGTACACAGTACACAGTACACACAGCACACAAGCACGTGCGCGAGGTCATCTTCGCGCTGCCCTCGCTGCAGCTGCACCTCCGCACCCACCACCTGCAGGCGCACACGCCGCCGACGGAGAGTGGTCAGTACACAGTACACACAGCACACAAGCACGTGCGCGAGGTCATCTTCGCGCTGCCCTCGCTGCAGCTGCACCTCCGCACCCACCACCTGCAGGCGCACACGCCGCCGACGGAGAGTGGTCAGTACACAGTACACAGTACACACAGCACACAAGCACGTGCGCGAGGTCATCTTCGCGCTGCCCTCGCTGCAGCTGCACCTCCGCACCCACCACCTGCAGGCGCACACGCCGCCGACGGAGAGTGGTCAGTACACAGTACACAGTACACACAGCACACAAGCACGTGCGCGAGGTCATCTTCGCGCTGCCCTCGCTGCAGCTGCACCTCCGCACCCACCACCTGCAGGCGCACACGCCGCCGACGGAGAGTGGTCAGTACACAGTACACACAGCACACAAGCACGTGCGCGAGGTCATCTTCGCGCTGCCCTCGCTGCAGCTGCACCTCCGCACCCACCACCTGCAGGCGCACACGCCGCCGACGGAGAGTGGTCAGTACACAGTACACAGTACACACAGCACACAAGCACGTGCGCGAGGTGTTGAAGTCAAACAAGTAGGTAATTTCTAGGAAAGCGAGCTCCATCGTCGACCACATCATTGTTTTCCATCATATGAGATTGTCGTCAAAAGCGAGCTTATTAATTTTTTTTTGCTAATCTAATTTGGGTCCGAAAGGCCAAGGCCTCCGATTTCTCTTTCCATAACTCTCAACCAAAAAAAAAAATAATAAAATAACAATGTTCTGTTTATGTCAGTCGTTTCAAGATGCCAGAGAAATAGTATTTATAACACTGATTTTATTTAGTGATTGGCGGTGCAAGTCAGTTCTACTTAAAGTCTAAACCAGATTTTTTTTCTTTGACAGATGAAAAGCCTGTCGTGGAATGCAGTTTCATCACAGAGTTTGAAGATCACATATTTGTGTCTGTGGATGCTGAAGCGTTCTTGTTCTTGCACGACCTCATATCTTCTTATATCAAGGAGAAGGACAGAGTGGTGAGATATATTGAGAACAGCATTGCTTATTTTCTTTTAATATTAATAATCATATTCTTTATTTTCTCGGACAACAATGATTCAGCGTGTTAGTAAACAATAATATAATTTATGACTAGTGTAGGAACAAGAGAGAATAATAGTTATGTGAAAAGGGACATCCCCAAATTAATATTTAGTGATTGTTTTTTTCACAAAATGTCAATAATCGGAGTCGATACTCTCCGCCAAAGTTCATAGAATGCTGTTGCTACTCGCCCGAAACTTTGACAACAGCAACACGGTTTTTTTGCGAATCGCAGCATGGAAGCTGTTAAAATACAAAATCAATATTTAAATTTTCTGATTTCTGAAAAAACGCTGATCGTACAAAACAAAATGTAGTTAGAATGTATTGCGGAAGTGTTGTTACAAAGCTTACCATTAGTACGTGCACACACAGATGGGCGGCGGCGGGCGGGCGGGCTGGGCGGAGGCGGGCGGCGCGCGGCCGCAGGACTACCGCGACTACCGCTGCGTCACCTGGCACCTCGAGCCCACTGTGCGGTACGTGCATTCACTTGACGCTATTGAGGTTTTATGGAGACTAAGAAGAGGAATGGACCCAATATTGAACCTTGCGGAACGCCCATTGTCATTTTATACCCTATTGAGCTTACACTGTTTACCTGGACTTTAGCCCGTCTGTATTTCAAGTATGATCTAAGTAAATCAAGGGAAGTATTCCTTATCCCATAATGCTCGAGTTTTAACAAAAGCGTCTCATGGTTAACACAATCAAACGTCTTTGAGAGGTCGAAAAAATACCAATAGCATCTTTTGAATCTTTCCAGGCATTAAACATGTTCTTTATTAGGGTGACCGGCGTCAGGTGTAACGCCCTTTGGTGAAACCGAACCGTTGTTCATGGAAACCTCGACTTTCTACTATGTCCTATGTAAACTATTTCTATGGTTATGTAACTCTCAGTACGTAATTGGTTTTCGTCCTTTTTAACTAACGTAAAATAAATTCCATTCACAGTTTGCTGTCCTGGGCCGGCAAGTCCATCGAGCCGTACGGCGTGGACTACATCCTGCAGAAGCTCGGCTTCAGCCACGCGCGCACCACCATCCCCAAGTGGCTACAGCGAGGGACCCTGGACCCTCTCGACAAGCTACTGTCCCTCGTACTCCTCCGGCTCGTCGCCATCGTGCCACACAAGTGATATTGAACCCTACTATCAAAGAAATCAGGCTGAAATTATAAAATAGACAAGGTAATACGGTTACTTATTTTTTTTAAGAATGACAGTTCGAAATATTGGTTTGGTTACTCGTGTAATCAGCCAGTGTTTATCCGGAATGACAACGTGGTTTTAGAACACTGACATCCATCGACAATCGAGCGACTTATTGAACGAATGAATGAACGAATGAAGTGCTTTAGGTTTGAAACACCTAACGCTAGCGAAATTATCATGTGACAAATATTGGTATAATTTTGTCCGAAGAATAAATTTCATAATTCGACATTTCAAACATTCCTAAATTTTGAATGGACTATAATAATCAGACGATAAAGTTGAAAATTGAATGAATTGCTGTGGTTGAGGGATCACAAGCAAAAAGAAATAGTTTTAAAACGAAGATGGCCTTTCGTGTGTATTTGTAGTTTACGTCGAGAATTACTGTTTTTACTACATGTATACACACATATAAATGTAAATTTAGTCGAAATTGAAACAAAGAGTATATTATTCTTCAATGTATAGTAGATAAATTGTGGGAAAGAGTTTAAAAACTCAAAATTTGAATGAAAATGAATGAGTATGAGATTATTTTTATTACAACAATTTTAGCATGTACGTGCAAACACAGTTTTATAATGTCAAATAATTGTGTATGTGTGTACATAATTAAAATATAAATGATTTTATAGTATTTTGAGATTTTCATGCTGCCTAGTAAATGTTCGTCATCACTGCTTAGACCCAGAGGATGTAGCTAGGAAATTAAATTTCATGAAAATTATAAAAAATATTATATACTCCATAGAAAATATTATATTAACCCGTTAAATAACTTCTGTCTCTAGCATTCCCTTATCTTATAACGTTGGAAAAATTAAAACCTATTCAATTATAATCGAATTTTAACGAAAAGTACAATTTAATGTGAATTAACCAAACACCAAAAAGTGATCGCATTTCATTAACTTGTAAATAAGTAATTAGCAACATTATTTATTTCTTTATTGTATAGAAGAAGTAAACGATGCTTTAGTTCCTGGTAACTTTGCCTTACATTCTACGCGATATCTGAAAAAAAAAAGGTGGAATAGAGATTTTTCTATTTACTGATTGTTCCAATTAAGAGCCTTTTCCTATGACTGTATAGCTAAAATTTAAACACAGTGAGGGCATTTGAAGGCAAATGTATTTGTTAGTGAAAAATGAAATAAAAAATGACACCGTGCACGCGGGTCGGCGGAGGACCATTATTGTTACACATCCGTCTTAGCTAGTTCGTCACTGAATGCTGCCCTGCACAGCGAAATATACCCTCACGCGTTAGCTCCTATAGTGACCGACATCCGAGTTTAGTTAGCAGTCTAAATGTTGATCCACACATAGCCGCGTCGAACCCAGGATCCGTCTGTGAAGGAATTCATATAAAATGTTCCACCGTTTTGAGCTCCGAACGGACGATTGCCTAGATATGATATGTGTGGAATCACCTATAATCCCTTTAGTTGATATACAGTATGTTAACTAATAGAGGGCGTTCCCGTTAACCCGCAATAGTGTAACATCCATATATGATAAAAAAATATTACTATTCGAAAACAAAATGTTTTTTTTTTTTTTTATATATTAAAATATTCACTAAAAATGTTAAATTGATACGTTAAATAAACACTGACCACGCGTACTTGCCGGTTTGGGCATTGCTACTACTCGTACGAGTACTATTCCGCGCTACTATTTTGATTTTAAACAGGATGTTTCAAATTTATTATCAATTAATCATTTTTTTGAAATCGGATTATCTTATGCTTATTTTTCTATGCTGATATTTTTATTTTAACCCATTAATAATATAGATTAACGAGTTTAAGGCAACGCCCTCTGTTATTTAACATACTGTATATATTACCCTTAGTTTTTATTTGCGACCAAATCATTTTCCATCGCAGTTTTAGTTATCTTATTGTTTAAGGTGGGAATATTCTGTGATTATTGTGAATGCAGTAGGTATTAAGTTGTGGCGTGTGTGTTGCCTCTGTTTAATTATCATTTTAGGATCGGTAGCGCCATTTGCGTACCTGAGGTTTTTATTTGATGATTGACAGTTTAGTTTTTGCAATAGTAAGTTGTTTTAATTCATGAATTCTTCGACTTGACTTAGTTTCACAAAAAAAAAGTTTAATTTCTCCAAATATCCTCGGTTGAAGGATTATTTTGACAATTCGGCAGTTGATTAATGTTTTAAATTCACTTTTAATGGTCTTGTTTATTGTCACTGTTTATCGTAATGAATAATGTTTATATATGTCATATAAATACTTTTTATATTAAGTTGTATGTTAATATGTATAAAGTATCTTTCTTAAGTCGGGTTTTATCACAATTATGTTTTAAACTTTGAATTGTAGAATGGGGCTGGTTAGGAACTTTAGAGCGTTACAATTTAAAATTATTTGAATTTGTGGATGCACGTCAGAATAAGTGCATATATTATTATTAAATCATAGTCGAGCGGACACATATCCGTGATTTCTAAATCTGAGGCAGCTATTATACCCAAATTGATTTCCAAATTAATCTTTTCCTGATTGGTCCCAATAAATGTTATTTTTATGTTGAAAACTTCCTAGATGTATAGGTAAATAATGTATGATAATATTATGTTTATACTATTCTATTATGAATATGATACCTGAATTATTAAAAAAAATTATTTTAAATCCAATTTATTCGTAATTAAAATTGAATTGGTGAATATACAAAAAATGTCACATTATGTTAGGGGGTCTATCATTCACTTGGCTTTTTCAGTACCTGACCGTAAAATGAAACAATGAGTTTTAGAAAAAGTTTGGTTGTAGAGCGCCGTCTTTGTCACTAATACGTGGGTGAAAAGGAGACATGGAGAATGAACTGAGCTTTCCCTATCCAGGTACAAAGTCAATACAGACCAAAAACTGAGAGAGTGTGAGATTTTTCTAGATTTCTGATTGGGTCAAGTCGTGACGTAGCACGATCAGAATTCTAGAAAGAAAACCTTCGGTCGTTAAGTCTAGAAGTCTATACGTTTGGAGGTCTGTCGACGGCATTATGGGGGATTGTTATTATGTAATAGTTGACGTTCAAAAAGTGCTGGCTCTCAGCCTAGTTTGAATAAATGACTTTTGATTTTGAATAGGTTATTTCTGGGCAAGCATACTCCATCGTCATCGGTTACCATCATATCCTCTTCTATTAATAATTTTGAATGCAATGTCACCTCAGAAAAGAAACAGTACTGGTGGCGGAGTCGTTATATTTCTTTCTACAGAATGGTTAACGTCGTGAGGGCTCAGTCCATTCTCTAAGTTTCTAAACCTCGATGCGACATTTCACGGGTACTGTAATACAAACTAAGTTAATTTGCGGATGGAGTTGTATTATTTTGTATAATAGCGGTAGAGGTTAGGTTCGAAGGGCTTCGTTGCATAGTACTGATTATATTTTATTAAAGCATGGTGATTTGTACATAATGTATGTGATAGATATCAATAAGTTATTATTAGAATTTATTTTGGTGTTTTATTTTATATACCTCCTAGTTAGGTATGTATAGTAGAAGTGCGTTTATGTACTTGAATTCAGAAAACATACCTACTAATATTGTAAATGCGAAAGTAACTTTGTCTGTCTGTTTGTTGTATTTTCACGCCAAAACGGCTAAAGAAATTTTGATGAAACTTAGCACCATGGTTAGAACATAGGATGTTTTTTTTTATCCCGGGTGGTTGCTCTGACTCAATTAGAATAATATTTTGTATTGTCATTTCAATTTTGGCTTTGTGCTGGCAAACAGAAGTAGTATTTCTATTACTCATCTATTTCCTGCGCACTGCCTTTCGTGGTTCGTATGAGTAAGTTGGCTCCACCTAGTGGCGCCACCCCGCGGCTCACATTTGCAACTGCAATATTCGAATCACAAGATAAACATTATTTTGCTCGACCCGCTACGATTCCGCCCGACGCGGCATCGTTGCACGTTGCGGCGTCGAAATGTGGGAATTACGACGAGCAAGGATAACTGTAGTGTTATATTATCTGTGATAGTACCTACTGATATGTTTGGCATGAAATTGATACCGTAAAACGAGGTGGATAGAAATGCAGGCTCGAATGAAAACAAAACTTGTATTGGGATTTTATACAATACGCAATGCGCTTAAATACAATATTAAGTTTCTCACAAATCATCCATTAGAATAACGAATAATTGGTTAAAAAATTAGAGTTTTTCATTTCTACAAGCAATATTTAAATAACTAGAAAATTCAAATCTAATTTTCGTTTTTATTGACCCCTGCATTTCTATCCACACCGTTTTACCGTACACCTTTTTACACACCCTAAAAATTGCATAATATTAATATAGGATATAAATAAAATATAACATAGGCAAAATATTTTATATTATATAAAAATAAACCAAACAGTGCACGTATTTAGATTTAAAATAACATAAGAGTATTTGTCTAACAATGCCATGTACTTATATAATAACGTAGGTAACGTAATTCTATAAAATACAAAGTTCATGGACAGTATTTATAATTCTGCAAATAAGTATTAAATTGCTAAATATAATAATGTATTTATCGTTGCTTTAACATTATCATTAGAAAATAATTGTCTATCAATATAACATCTAACAAATTCTGGTACTCGATGCATTTTCGCTTCAACTTGATCGGAGCGAAAACTAATATTTTTTTAAGAAATATATGTAGCTAACATAAGACCCGGAATCCACCAAAGCGGAGATAAGTGGAGCAGTTCCAAGTGGAGAGGAGTAGATATTTAGGAGTTGGAAACACAGAAGCTGTACGGAGATGGGGACTGGCGATATTTTTTTTAAAGAAAGAACGTTGCCCCACACTAGGATTTACTCCTGTATCGTGAGTGCGTTCACAAACATGTAAACTCACATACACAAGACACCCAGACCCGGAACAATTATCTGTAGGTCATACAAACATTTGCTCCGTGCGGGGATCGAACCCGCGACACGTAGCGCAGCAGCTGAACACACAACCACTGCGCCAACCGTGTCGTCAAATATATCTGAGCTGCATGTAGCGATCGTTGGGTTGAGACGGACGAACTCACACGCGACGAAAGGCAGTGAGCTGCTCATCGCACGCCGCTCTCATATACTTTCTATTAAACTCTTTACACTTTTGAATTGTCAAGGTCGGTCGAAAAAGGTGAAGCTATCTGCACGTTTCAACGCGTAGACCTCAATGGAGAAGAACGTGCAAGAAACTCCACGGACACTCAAAAATTGTGGTAACATTGTTCTGTGAGAAAGATGTAGAAAAACGTGTATTAGAATTGTTCCTTCTGGAGTAGAAGGAACAATTCAAACTACAAATAATTAACATGTCTATTGTTCGCACTACAAACAGATCTCTCCTCTGCTCAACCTTGTCTGTTGAAGCTAAGTGAAGCTGGGGTGGGTAAATGACTATATCTTATTGTTTACAACAATATCTTTTTATCTCGCCTCTGCTTAAGTGGAGTCCGGCCCTTATCACAAAAGAACTCAAGAAAAAATCACACACAGTTTTTCTTACAGGACTGATTTTTAAAAAGCTACTATAGTGTAAATTACATTTCTGTCAGTATAAAAGCTACAAACATAGAATAAGTAGATGTAGGACATGACGTTAAACAAATAAACATATTTTATTTGATATTGAATAGGTACATCTAAATAATAATACGGCGCTAACATAGGAATGTTCGCAACATGATTGCACAGGAAATTCTTACGTCTTTTGTACAAAGTAAATGATTTGTGCCATTAACTAACTAAAATTGGGAATAACGGGACTTTTTATTGAAGACTTTTGTTTATGTTGATTTTCTAAAAGGATATGATCGCAGACTGTATTACTACGAATTGATTACGATAAAACTAACAAAGTTTAATAGGTTCTAAAAGTTCGAAACTTGGCAAGATACCTTTGTGAAGTTTAGAACTAATAGTTACAGGCAAGGACTCTAAGAGGCAAATTGTACTTAATAATATTTGTAAACAACGAAATGCTGCAATTAAAGCTATTATTAAAATCATTGATTGCACTGGCTCACTTAATATTTCACTGTATTTAAATTTAAAACCATTTTACATTATTTATTATACAAATATTTGATTTAAAACATCACCTCCAATTTGTAAATTCTATATATAATTTTCCACATCGATATATCGAATTGCAAAACATCGAAAAAACATAGATTGGCCTACACTACGATAATATACAATAATATAATAGACGCGGCGGGATGTTGCTTTCTGTTCTCACTGGTCTACCGGCTAGTGGCGGCCTTAGAAAGAATCACAAACATTTTACAAAGTCTAGAGGGCCTTATAAGATGAAATTGCATTTTTGAAATAAGTTGATGGATTAAGAGCTTATCAATTTCATCTTTAATGCTAAACTTTGCCATCTCTTTATTGAGAAGTGGAATATGACACGTACATGATTCAAAAATCGAGTGTTACATCCAGTTTCTGAAACGAAAATTGAAGCGAAACGAATGTTTTAAATTAACATGACGTGCATTAGCTGGAGTGGTTTATTAAATACCTGATCAATAGCTACACCAATCTCGTATCTTGAACTGTGTGTATTTTGTGGTGCATCGTTTATTTCTATTCAGAAACTTATTTGTTAATTGTTTTTATAGTTGAGAAGATATGTTTCGAGAAACCTGTGTAGAGAAGCGATTCCGAAAAAGTCTAAGGGCGAGTTTTTTTTATCCGTAGGTAACTCAACCAATGGTAAGTAAAATCGTGATAAACATTTTTCAATTATTATTAACTTATTGCTTCATCTGCGACCACATCATTGCTTATCACCAGATGAGATAGTGGTCAAACGAGGGCCTATCAAATGTAAAGACAAAATAATTAATAGTTTTTAACCAAAACTTATTCGTTTGATCCTTTAGTCAAATTCAATATTGATCGAAAAACGCACATTACGAAATTTAGGTGTCCATATAAATTTTCAACCATAGGTTTACTACGGATATAAAACTCGCCAGAAATGTATGTGACGCTTAACTGTTCCATCATGTATTTATTGCCTCTAAATTTGAAAATGAAAATCAACACGTCCCCTGAGGATGCCTCGTGGAGAGGCGAAACACGTGTCGGTAATGGTGTTGGGTTTTGCTTTGCCTTCCTGCATGTGCATAAAATCCTTGCATTTGCCTTGTAATCTGGCATGTGCATAATAAAGCGGGCGGGAGGGAGGTGCATACCTGCAACCCACTAATATTCGCGGAAATTAAAACTAGATATATTATTTTCATTTTCAAATTTAAAATGGATATCCGCAAAGTAACGCCTGACAATCAATTTTATTTATTGCCTCGTTTATAACTTAGTAACGATTGTACATGACACTAGTATCGCCGCGCCTCACAAAGCTAGGTACGAGTTGGGGGGTGTGTGGGGGGGCGGCGCTAGTTGATGGCGAAGTTCTGCGTGAAGTCGTACTCGATGGTGGGGATGACGGTCTGCACGAACTTCAGGAACACGATGAGGTACGAGTGCACGCCCAGCTCGCCGCCGCTCTCCGTCACCGTCTCGATTATCTTCTTCATTACTTCCGCGTGCCTGTCCACCGGGACAATCAAACTAAATATACAGGGTTGTTTGAAAAACATCAACAACCTCTTAAAAGGTCATTGTACTCATCATTATGAACAACTTTTACTATGGGAGCAAAACCTGAAATCGCGAAAAAAAATCAGCCGTTCCCTACATTTATGTTCGTATAACTAATCAAATTGTAAGGAACAGCTGATATTTTTTAGCGATAGTCGCTCTTACGTTACTGAATAAATATTAATATTAGGGTACTATTACATGCTAGGGTTGCGGAATTTGTTCGAAAGAGTCACCGCGGCCCTGGAACGCAAAGGGCACAAGACGGGTGGGTTTTAGCCAGTAAAAGTCTGACACTCCCTTCCGCTCCGCCCAGAGCGGGAGAAGTCATTTGATGATTTCCCATCCAGAAAAAAAAGACTACAAAAATGTTAGAATCCTGATAACGACAACGTCCGTTCTTAAAAAAATATATTTGAATATTTTAATAGTTCTTAGCTCAGCTTTTTTTTTCTTGAATCTTATATTTGAATGTAGCTTTCCAATAATAATAAAAAAAAAAAACAACTACAACATATTCCAGAATCGCGTCTTATTATTTGTGACAAAGCCAAAAATGATGGTTTGAAATGGAATTTGAACTTTGTCTCGTATGGCACATAGTTTGATTTTCTATAATTTGATAACTGTCTCGAATTCTAAATTCAAATATATTGTGACGACAGTATCCTCCTTGGCTGCGAGTCACTGGCAGACAAGTTTGTCGATACAACTTTGGAGGTGTCTAACAAAAGAATAAAGAGTATTTTGAATTAGGAATACGAAAAAACGATTTTGTTTTATAAGTCAGTCATGTAGTAGCGCTCTTATAAGGCAGATGCCTTAAATAAGTACGCAGTTAGATCCCAATCCGTGTTTTATTAATTATTAAGTAAAAATAGGGGCGAGGTTCCCTGGTGTTTCAATAAGTAGATTATGTAAAACTCACCGACAAGGGTGCACAGAAGCCGTGCTGGGCCCCGAGACATGCGGGTGCGTTTCCATGGTCACAGTCTTCTTGGCGTGGTCCTGAGATACATCCTCGTACATCTGTTCCACACTCAACAGCGTTCGGTCCTGGCGAGACAATATTCGTTTGTATATCTTATAATATAACATTCTCGTGTCACGGTGTTTGTGGTTGACCTTCTCCGAAACGGCTCGACCGATTTTCGTGAATCTTAGCGTGCATATCGGCTAGGGTGGCGAATCGGACAACATCTATTTTTCATCCCCCTAAATGTTAAGAGTGGTACACTCCTACATTTTTTTTTTATTTTATGTTGCAAAACGACGTTTGCCGGGTCAGCTAGTATTTAAAAATACAATGACAGAGTAGTATTATATAATGGCTGATGATTAATCACTAAACAATGGAAAATGTAATTAACATCTCTGAAGTACGTGGCGAGAATCTTAAGTAACAATTAATTGTTAATTAATAGCCTCTTTGTAACGAATGCGGATTCTTTATGAAGTTCTGTACGAATCTTGTATCATAGTAAACTCTTTATTCAGTTAAATTTACAAACTAATTCACATTTTCAAATATTTTTTTGAATAAAGCACAATTAGAAATATAACAAGTAGTAGTTCGCCGGTGTCGGGAGCAGGGTCCAAGCTACCGGTGGTTAGGTCTCCAGAGAAAGGAAACTCCTCAAAATACGAGCCGCATCAAGGAGTACCGTCTTTTGTATACATATATAATACTAGCTGCCCGCACAACTTCGTTTGTGTCACATTTTTCATGACTGCTCCGCTCCTATTGGTCTTAGCGTGATGATATATCCTATAGCCTTCCTCGATAAATGGGCTATCTAACACTGAAAGATTTTTTCAAATCGGACCAGTAGTTCCTGAGATTAGCGTTTTCAAACAAACAAACAAACTCTTCAGCTTTATAATATTAGTATAGATACATAGAAGTGCGAGGCCATAAAGGTTCCTATCTCAGCATATGATGAGACATTATTGTTTTATTTTGGCTTTTCTACCGCCTCAAACTTTTCTGTTTTTGTTTGTATGCTCTCTTCTATCTGTGGAAACTATTAATTGGCCTTATTATGTTACTCACAAGCGTAAGAAATTTTTAGTTGTAAGTTTTGGTAAAACTATAAATAAAATAATAATAAATTTAAATATATCCAAACTTTATTTTATTTTATTTTATTTATTAGGGACAAAAAACAGTTACATGCTTAAAAGAAAACAAGAGATACTTAAAATTAAATTCACAAACATGTAACCCACACCAATGTCCACGTATTCACAAAAAGATAATAGAAGTGATGGACTGTGGCAAGAGTTTACAGATTATAGATCTCTGAACTTGAACTTTACCTCGTCGTACCCGATGAGCCAGAGCCGCGGCGTCTGGTAGTACTTGTCGTACGTGATGTGCAAGTCGTAGGTGCGCGTGCGCACGATCTCGTCGCCGTCCGACTTCGACTTTTTCTCCTTCGGTTTGGGCTCCTTGCGCTGAGCTAGGTCTGTAGACTGAAGGGGCAGCTTGTTTACAAAATATAATTTACAATAATCTATCTTCTATCTAAATATATATAACTCAAAAGTGACTGACTGACATAGTGAGCTATCAACGCACAGCCCAAACCACTGAACGGATCGGGCTGAAATTTGGCATGCAGGTAGATGTTATGACGTAGGCATCCGCTAAGAAATGATTTTTATTAATTCTACCCCCAAGGGGATAAAATAGGGGATGAAAATTTGTATGAAAATTTGTCAATTTTAAAACGATCGGGCTGAGAGTTTCAAAATCGGGGGTAATGTAACTATTCCACGCGGACGAAGTCGCGGGCAGAAGCTAGTTTTAACTATAAAGACGGTCAGTCTTGATGCATCCTGTATATCCCTTGACCCACACCACCTTTGGGATGGCTCAGCTAAATACCAACTTGACTATGTGGAATGCAGAGCTAAGAGGCTCATTGGTGACGAAAAACTGGTGCATGCCAAGCTTAAAAGCCTGGTTCATCACCGCAAGGTCGCCTGCTTGTCTGTCTTCTACAGATTGTACTTCGGTGAGTGTGCCCATGAACTCCACGTCCTCATCCCGCCGGTCCCCTTCTATCATAAGACATCTAGCCCTACCCCTGCCCTGCCCCCCCCCCCCCCCCCCTCCCTGTCCCTGCCTTTTTCTATTTGACCTATTCTCACCAAGCGCTTCGATTCGTCTTTTGTAATGCGCACAGCAAAGGAGTGAAACTCTCTGCCTGAGTTTGTGTTTCCGAACGCATTCAACCTTATTCTCTTCAAAGTCAGAGTGAACAGGCTTCTTCTGGGTAAGCTCATTCCATCGTCGACTTTGTCTCTGTCGCCTGTGGCCTAGACTAGAGTCAACAGCAAACCCATCACAAAATAAAAAGATAAAAGTCCCAATGTAGCCTCGCAGACTTGTCACCAATGTAGGCGATGTCTGTGCCAGATTGTATTATTGACAGAAACTAGTATGCACTCAAAAGCCCATTATTTAAGCCTAAAAACGTAGGTTTTTAATAGTGTATTATTTTAACACAATACTTTGCCTACATCTTCTTATATATAAAATTCTCGTGTCACGGTGTTTGCGGTTGTACTCCTCCGAAACGGCTCGACTGATTTTTGTGCATATCGGCTAGGGTGGCGAATCGGACAACATCTATTTTTCAACCCCCTACTGTTGCGAAGTACTGATAAACTATAAAACAACATGCAAAGATGAGACTACATTGTGTGTCAACACCAATACACAGTCATAATGAAGGGCACTAACTATAATTAATATGAGAGATAGTGGTCATCGCAAGCTCATAAGTAGGTCAGTTTCGATAGTACACAACCAATACTTCATCTTTGTGTGTCAGGCAGAAATATTAGTGTTATGAAAGCATGCCTGTAACATGAACAGATCTGATTTATTTTAACCTTTAGTGTCCCACTGTTTACACTCGTTCCTTGGGCACAGATCTAAGCCATAAGAATCAAAGCATTTATTTCAAATAAACTATTTACAGGCACTTTTGAATTGTCAAGGTCGGTCGGCTATATGCACGTTCGAAAGCGTAGATCACTATGGAGAAGAACGTGCAAGAAACTCCATGGCCACTCTTTTAAATCAGCATAAAAAATAAAACATATTTTTGTTAGCTACAGTACTTTGGCTACATTTTTATTTTTCCCAGTTTAATTTAAATGAGAGATACCAGTAATATGCAAATCAACAAATAGCTATTAGTGTTTTTTAGGGTTCAATACCATATAGGATCACTTTTTTGTCCGTCCGTCTGTCTTTCAAGTACCTTTTATCTCGGGCACGCCTGGAGGTATCGAGTTCCTCGAAGCTGTGTAAAAATTAAACTTCTAACTTAACATTAAAAAAAGATACAGCCGTTCATGCCGCATAAAAAAGTATATATTTAAACACTCAAGACAATCAAAATTTATAGGGTACTTCCGTTGACCTAGAATTATGAAATTTGGCAAGTTATATATTCTTTTAGTACAACTACAAGGAAAAATCTGAAAAAAAAAATACTACAGCTTTAAAAATAAGTTACTGCAAACAATCCAGTGTATTTGATGGCATTTTGTTCAGTTAAATCAGCAACAACATCTAATAAGGATAAAAGTCATCAGTACAGTAGTTGCTCTTACCGGATCCACCTCATCCAGCAGCCCCGACTCCTGGAACTGCTCCATGTCCTCTGCCTCTCCGTCCTCGTCGTCCTCTTCATCATCATCGTCGTGGTCGCCGGCAGCGCCCTCGCCGTCACTGTCGCCAGTATCGACTGCTTCTAATGTCATCTCACACACCTTTAGATGAAGAAAACAGTTTTAGTTAAGTACAGTGGAACGCCGATTTACCGAATCGCCAATTATCCTAATCGTTCCTAAGCGTAATATAAAAAAAAACTTTTTACAAAAAAATACAACCGACTTTTACACAAAAAATCAAAAAAGTGCAAAATAACTTTAATTTCGGAACTCTTTGTTTGGGTTGCTTTTTCGTTTTTTGAACACCGACTTCCGAAATTAAAGTTATTTTGCACTTTTTTGATTTTTTGTGTAAAAGTCGGTTGTATTTTTTTGTAAAAAGTTTTTTATTTTTCACTTTTTAGTGGTACCTACATCCTCTCCCCTCACTCCACCTAAACGAACCAATCACATTGGTGTAAAAAAAAAACGTACTGCTCCTTTGCAGAGTAAACTAAGAGGTCGTCAATGTAGATAATGTAGATATTTTTTTAGATTTTTCGAAAACCGCTTGGTTGATTTCGATAAAATTTTCATGGGACCATTTGGGAAGTATACCCTTTCCAACAAAAAAAGAATTTTTCAAATTGGTTGACAAACGACGGAGTTATGCGCGAACAAACATAAAAAAAAAATACAAACATCCGAATTGAGAACCTCCTCCTTTTTTAGAAGTCGGTTAAAAAATAAAACCAAGTAATTTTATACAAGTAATTCATTTAGTAAGTAATTTACAAATTTTGACCAAGTTATTTTAGAACTGTTTGTTAAACTTAATAAAGTTTATTCTATTTGTGATAGTTCGTTTTTCTTGATTACCAGATATGTCCGATTATACGAATTTTCGATTATCCGAATCGACCCCGGTCCCAATTAATTTGGATAATCGGCGTTCTACTTTAATACACTTGGGAATAAAGAAAATAGGCATGAATATCTCTTAATAATTGATCACATGATACAATAAAGATTGTTTACAATTTATTCTTAACTAGCTGACGCGCAACTCTGTTTGTGTCACATAATGAACGGGAGAAAAATAAAACCTTTGCAAGATTTTTTATTGATGCTCCACTCAAATATTGGTTGTATCGTGATGTTATATAGCCTATAGCCTTCCTCTATAAATGGACTATCTAACACTAAAATATTTTTTTATTTAAACCAGTTATTCTTGAGATTAGCATGTTCAACCAAACAAAATAAACTCTTCAGCTGCATAATTTTAGTATAAATGAGTTCCCATACCGGAATATTGCTATCTACCAAACGACTGTTTGTAATCATTTTTCATTGAAAAACATTAAACAAGGAAATTTATAATACTCAAACAATATCTAATGTATAATTTTAAACATTTATCAAAGTTTCAAGCGCTATACCAAATTTTTTTTCAGCAAATGGAAACACAAAACGACAAGAAAAACTCTTTCAAAAATACTACTAAAGATTTCAAGGCGTATTTTTTTTTTCTGGATGGGAAATCATCAAATGACTTCTCCCGCTCTGGGCCGAGCGGAAGGGAGTGTCAGACTTTTACTGACTAAAACCCACCCGTGATCCTTCTTGTGCCCTTAACATTCCTAAAGTGCTAGTTTTTACCTTTTCTTCCACTGTTGGTGATCCTGCATTGTCGTAGTGATGTGTGTCTACCCAGCCTCCATCCTCATCCTGTTCATCCTCTATTATCTTCTCTTTGTCTTCACAGTATTCTATCTGTAAGTAGCATATTGCATAAGCACTGAAGACACAAAAAGAGCAAGGGTTCTGTGGTATATTTGTGTTGCAACCCCCTCAAGATATGCACAATAACAGTAACAAACATCTGTGGAAGCTGTATGTAATGCAGTTAAGCAGGATTCAGGACAACTGAACCACACCACCAAACCCTCAGAGTATGAGCTAGTGGGCAAGACTTTGCTTTAACCTTATTCGAATTAACTGCTACAGATGTGGACTTCATTGAACACATTTGAGATGTCTCTGTGTATCACTGTAATCAGAACTGTCTCTTGCAAAGGTCTGAGCTAACATTTATCTCCCACTAACACCCTTTTATTTGTAACTAGCATCGCCCCGTGGTTTCACCCGCGTAGTTTCAGTTATCGTGGGAATATGGAGATATAATATAGCCTATTTTCACCGGAGATAGTGTAGCTTACCAACAGTGAAAGAATTTTTCAAAATGGTCAAGTAGTTTTGAAGCCTATTCAATGCAAACAAACAAACAAAAAACAATCAAATCTTCCTCTTTATAATATTAGTGTAGACAAGTGGCCTGTCCCGGTTTCACATATGTACACATTTAATTATTTTGATTTATTATATTTATCCCTGAGTAACATAGCACCATTAGTATTCTACATTATCCCTAAGTAACATCTACTTAGGGATAATGTAGAATACTAATGGTGAAATAATTTATGAAATTGGTCCACTCTTTTTTGAGTTTAGTTGTTACAAAAATACAAAAAATATAAATCTCTCCTTTTCATAATATTAGTGTAGATGTATAACTTTAAAATTATATGGAAAGACCACTGAATTATAAAAAGATTAACAACAATATAGTATTGTATCATATATGGTGGAAGCAGTTTGATAATGGAAATATTTTAAATTTTACAATTATGTAGGTAGGTCTAACTAAAATAATAAACAGCTTTGCAATATAGAATTTTCCTGCACATAAATGAAGTTTCCAGAATATTTTAATCACATTTACTAGTTAGTACCCTGATATGACTCATGAATATTTTGACTATATAAAATAAGTCACTCAAGTTATAAATAATGGTAAGATAACAATGATGAAGGAATATGTGTTAAAAGAAAACATGTTTATTACCTGTTTGCACCTCCTGTAGCATGGCACATTCCTAGTGATAAGAAACTGCTTATCAGCCGGCAGGTAGGGTCTGATCTTGGCTTCCTCACCCTTTGCCCACTGCCAGGTGGGGCAGTGGTGGACTAAGTGGTCTCCGGCAGCTACAAACTCCTCAGGTGTTAAGACACCTGTCTCTTGGAACTTCGATTCCTGGTAAAGGAAAAGGAAATGTTTAATCTTTATTTAATTATTAAACGTTTTTTGAATGAATTAATATTGACAGTTGAGCACATCAATAACTAAGAATCAATTACAAACAACTACATTTTAATTTTTTTGACTTTATACTCTTAGTGATCTATACTAATATTATAAAGAGGATAGATTTGTATTTTTGTATGTAATGAATAAACTCAAAAACAACTAGACCGATTTCAAAAATTCTTTCACCATTAGAAAGCTACATTCACCCTGAGTAACATAGGCTATATTTTATCCCCATATTCCCACGGGAACGGGAACTACGCGGGTAAAACCGGGGGGCACTACTAGTAAATTATATAAACAAAGAACAAAGATATGACTGTTATAGGTATATTAGGCTACATCGACACATTCTGGAATGTATTCAGCTGTTCATTATCATTCAAAATCAATTGAAACTGAAAAGTAGGTACTTAAAAACACTGGATTTTGCAGTAAACATGATCAATAATGAATACAAAAGCGTATCTTTAATTTTGAATGCATGTTACACGGTATCACTTTACTGTAAACAATGATAACTATTATAATTTTATTACGAAGATAGTACCTTGAGCACCGGCGTCAAATACCCGGCGACGCCAAGGGCTGTGCCCTTTACCGTGTTTATCATACTCTGCATTTTAGCGCAGTTTGGTCACAGGCTTCCAAAAATGCGCTGCAGTAGCAGATTACAGTGTTCTTATTTTTAAAACTGATGAGAAACTCCACAAAGAAAGACCCTTGCGTGATCCAGTTGATTTGTAATTTGACATTGACATTGGCTATTTGACATCTGTTTTTTTTTTTTTAATTTATTGACCTGGTAACAAAGACCTTTAGGTCAATTTGACATCTGATGGCTAGCAGGAATAGAGTTGTTCCCGCTGAATCACATAGACATAACCTTGGGCGTTGTTAAGTTTTTTGAGCTCACTTCGTTTGGCTAAAATTATTTCAAGAGCAGTCGTGGCGAGTTTTTGACGTTGATTAATAAGTTGTTCAGGTTGGCTAACAGCATGCCTAGCTATTATGTAAGTGTATTATCTATCAGCATGCCTCTTTTAGACCTCAGACTGTCTATCACGAATAGGAAGCCTTCGTTAATTGGAGAGTCAAGGATCTTTTTCCGTGGTTTTAACGCGGCAAATATATCCTTGCCTTTACATCTACAGCCACACTGAACTCATCGGTGTTAGTAACAGCTGATCACTTTAAAAATAATACTATTGATAAGCAACTTTGCTCAGCCATTTCATTAGTTTACTCTATGGCCATTTCTCAACTCTACTCGAATCAAAGTATCATTGTCGTTGTTGACCTAAAGGTCTTTGTTACCAGGTCAATAAATTTAAAAATAAATTTTTTGTCGTTGTTGTCTAACGTCAAATTGGTCAAAACTTTGGTTTTTTAATATATTGATAACGCAAAATAATGATAATTTTCTTATTCGGGATATAAATTTATTATACTATTGAATAAAATTTCTATATCGAAATCACCATGGAAGACGTGCTCGATGAGATAGTATCTTCGGAAGATTTGCAAGTAATGTGAAAACTTGTGCAACGTTGTATTCGTGAGTCACTGAATGTTATACTGATTACTCTTTATATTTGTGATTTAGAAGTTCGAGAAAGTGTTCCACGAGCAGCTACACCAAGGGAACGTGACGCACAAGGCGCAGTTCGAGTACGCGTGGTGTCTGGTACGGAGCAAGTACCCCACAGACATACGAAAGGTACTGCATAGTTGTGTCGAATCACTATTTTTATTCGAAGTTTGACGTTTTTATTGCCTTTTTTGTACATAGAATTCAAACATTCGCTCAAGATGATCAACGGAACAAAAATTGAACCTGCAAATAAAAATATTTTAAGTATAATAAAATAAAAACAAAAAGTCATTGTTGCTATTTTAAGACGCAACAAATTATTCATAACAGTTTCTTCATAAATCAATGTTTGCCAAATCAGAGGCCCCAAGGTCTTAGAGGACTTTCAGATCAAGTCTTCCTTGATCTAAAAATACTTGGATATGCACACTGGACACTAGTACAAAGGTCACAAAACAAAAACACAAAGCCTGTTTTGAATAGTACTATGTTTAAGTATTATACACATATCTTTATATATATCCATATGTGTATAGGTAAACAGTGGTGAAATTCATATGTTGACCTATCCAACATCTATTTATTGTCAATTGGATCAATTTATTGTTTTACAAAGGAGCCATTGTTTTTGTTTTATCTTTGTTTTTATATGTGATGATATTTCTTTGTCATATGTACAGTCGGTGATAGCAATTAGCTGACCCCCCTAAAAATTACTCGATTTTACACCCTATGCTCATAACATTAAACGTTATTCAATATGTATGAGCTATCAGACTAACACTACTCGGTGAACAGAAACAATAAATAATTTTGATACGCAAACTTGAGCTTTAAGAGGTTGGTATTAGGTCATTTATTTATAACTGTTCACCTATTTTAATAAGTGGGTAGATAAGACGTCAATATGCGTATTCAACCAAAACTGCTATAGATATGACATTAGGAATATGGGGTAGAATAATAAATTGAACAAGATATTCTATGCACAAATAGCAGTGAATACGCGCGAACATTTTTACTTTGCCTTACTATATTGTAAAAAATCCACGCTTTTTTCCTTTTTATTAATTGTTATCAGTTTTGATAGTTTAATCGTCATGTCCAAGTTGAGTTGAGTGATTATTTAAAATACAAAATAATCTATTTGCATGAGGAGAATGTTGGTATTTAAAGCGATTGCTACGAAACTTAATATACCTAGCGGTAAGTGTATTATTTTTTATGCTTCATTTATAATTATAGTTATTCCTTAATTCGTTAGTTGGCTTAAAAGCCGGTGAATGTAGAATAATAGAAAATTAACTATGTTTCATTATGAGTCTAATTTGAGATCATTTATAGATCTAATTTGATTTATATTATCTAAATTGATAAACGTATTTTTGCAAACTTAATCGATAAATTATGTTTACCTATTCGTTACTAAAATTATGCTTATTGTGTTGTTTCAGAGAAATACAGTCAGATTGTGGCTAAAACGTTTGACGTGTGGTTTTAATATTCAAAAAGATCGTCCTGGACCAAAACCATTCATGAGAGGAAGTGATTGTTGTTGGATATGGTGCGCGGTATGCGGGACCGCTTGCAACAAGTAATAGAAAAAAATGGTGCTCCACTTCGCTATTAAAAGCATATTATAAATGACTTGAGTAACCAGTGTTGGTCACAAACAATACTAACGTATGTCAGTGTGTGTGTTAAATTAACTATTGTTATAATTTCTAACGAAGTATTTCGAATACCTAGTTTTTTGTCAAAACCTTATAACTAAAAAAACTACTCACAAAACAAATTGAAATATAGTAGGTAGAAATTCAACGTATAATGCCGTTTTATTTAGTTAAATGATATTTAATGTGGTGATGTTATTGTTATGAAATAGAAATACATACCTACCTATATTTCTAAATATTATAACATGTTGATTCACTACATTAAACTCAGTGCAGTTAACAACGTTATTAGTAAGTAGGTAAATATTATCATCTTCGTGTCGTCATCAATATCATTTATGTTATTCTTATAATATTTTTTTTGTAAAAATAATATAATCGTTTTTACCATCATTTTGGTTTTTTATTTCTGCTCGTTTTATTTTTTTTTTGTTGCTAAATTTATAATTTATCATTTATAACTTAAAATAAATTTTCAAAACAGAAATAAACGCGTCATTAACGCTGGTTACGAACTCACAACCTTGATTTGTCAGCTCACTACAGTCACCACTAGACCACTCGAAACATATTTAACGTGAGCGAAATTACGTATTATATTACAAGTTAAAATAATATTCAAGATCATACCTACCTTAACACTGCGTGTTAAAGATCAAATTCGAATAACTATTTTATTGATCGTAGACGTTGAACCAGTTGTCTTACTGCTAACAAGCAAAAGGTTCAAATTCGTTTAATTTTTAGGGGGTCAGGTAATTGCTATCACCGACTGTACAATAATTGCATGGTGTTAATTTTTAAAGACATTTATGAAAAAATAGGGTGGCATACACAGGCTGGAGAGTCATTTCCCCAGCAGTGTGACAATATGTGTGAAAAAATCAGACATAAATATTTAACTAAGTCCAGAAGCAAGATCTAAGCTGGAAATGAATAAAAAAGAACAATACACTTATTTTATACTCAATACTTTATTGCATTCCATAATGTGTACATATACAGTTGGTTGTTCAAAAACATGGAAACATTTATGGACCCTGTTGGGCACAGCAAAGTTATTTTTACAGGAATTATTATTATTTACAGGAAAATATTTAAGTAAAGGAAAAACCAGTGGTTGATAAAATTAAAACAATTTATTACTATCTATATGTACCATAACAATGCAAATATAATATTAGATTATAATCTTGGTATTTTTTCTTCTTTTTTGTTATGTAGCCCCTTCTTGGGTAAAAGCCTCCTCCATTGTTTTTCACCTTTTCCTGTCCTTGCTCAAATGCATCCAGCTTGTTCCAGCAGTCTTTTTTTTACCATTAACCCAGCTTTTCTTCTGTCTCCCCACACTTTGTTTGCCTTTTGGGCCCAGCCATTTAGTTGTTCGGTAAGTCCATCTCCCAGCCTTATATCAGGGCCCTGAGTCTGCTATTACAATAGTGTCAGAATGGTCTAACATTGATCTCATAATGGTTCATTTTTACAAGTTTGGTAATCTACTAATAAAATAGCGTCACTATGACTTTCCAGTGGTCAACCACTGACACTCCATTGAAAGAAATGGCATAGAATGGTAATCTCGTACATAATGACAAATGAATTACAGACGTATGCGGTAGTCTGCTAAAATTTTGACAGTTCCTTTAATCAGTGACCTACCATTAGAACGTCATTGTGCAGTCATTGCTTTTAATAGCTCGGTTATCAAAAAGTATTACGAGACCATTGACCGACCAGTGATCGACCATTATGAATTTAGCAGATTACGAACTTTTAGCAAAATGACAATGGAATCGTGTTGGAATGACAAATTTATAAAAATAGCAGACTTAGGCCCCTGGACCATTGTCCTGCCCAGTTCCACTTCTGTTTCAAACTAAAACGAAGGGCATCAGTTAATTTAGTTTTTATGCGGATGGCTGTTTCTCGTTTTGTTTATTTTTCGTGGTTTAGGTATACTTCGTTCCATTGCATATTGACGTGATGCAATTTTGTTCTTTACTTTTTCAGTGAAGACCCAAGTCTGGCTAGCGTAGGTAAGGCTCGGGAGAACATTATAATCTTTTTTATATTAGGGCGATAATTCGCTTTTAGGATTTCTTTTTGTTCCCAATATTTCTTCCAAGCTGTGCAGTGGAACACACTATATAAAAACTATGCAACAATACAAAAAAGATTAATACACATAAAAATGATACATTATAAATTATAACACATTAAAATATACTACAAAGGTAAATACTTTAGCACAAAATTCTAATAACTGAACTGATAATCATCTATTAAAAAAAAATTTCAGGGTATACTGCTTCTAAAAGAGCTGTTCAACTCGCATCCTGACGGCAAACGAGATTACCTGTTCTACCTTGCCATAGGCAATGCTAGAATCAAGGAGTACAACAAAGCCCTACACTATGTGAAGTCCTTCCTAGAAATTGAGCCTGCCAACCAACAAGTTCTTGCTTTAGAGGTTAGTATAAAATAGGGATGTTTCCCGAGTAAAAAAAAAATGATTCTAATTAGACCGTCAGTTAGATTATCAAACAATATTGGACACGTATTTTTTTGCTTTAGCAAATAAAAAAAAATGACAAAGATAAAAAGCATCAAAGATCAGGAGTGGGGGCTTATGACGTCACGCCGTGGTTAAAATTGTAGCACGTAGTGACGTCATACGAGTATTCAACGCACTGTATCGTCTTCGTTTTTGGTTTACGTGAAAAATTAAAAAATACGTGTCCAATATTTTTTGGA
This sequence comes from Hecatera dysodea, assembly GCA_905332915.2. Lineage (NCBI taxonomy): Eukaryota > Metazoa > Arthropoda > Insecta > Lepidoptera > Noctuidae > Hecatera > Hecatera dysodea. The sequence continues at coordinate 21,422,157 of HG995292.1, forward strand.
AATCTATCTGACGGACTAATTCGATTTTTTTATTCAACTACCCTATTATAATTTTTCAATTAACGCAGATGTGTTACTCGTTTCTTTACATTAAATCAAATGTTATTTTATGAACTCCCAAGCTTGTAATTTAGTTTATTTATGTATGAAGTAATGAGCTCATGGAATTAATTAGTAACAGTAATGTTTTCCTTGCTCTTCTGCCTTAATGTTCTTACTCATCTATATCTATACTAATATTATAAAGCTGAAGAGTTTGTTTGTTTGTTTGTTTGTTTGAACGCGCTAATCTCAGGAACTACTGGTTCGAATTGAAAAATTCTTTTTGGGTTGAATAGACCATTTATCGAGGAAGGCTTTAGGCTATATATCATCACGCTTAAGCCAATAGGAGCGGAGCAGCGATAAAGAATGTTTTAAAATCGGGGATTCCACGGGGACGAAGTCGCGGACAGAAGCTAGTTTAAAATCCTCGTGACTAACCTTCTCCAACTCCGGCACGTGGAACTGGGCGGTGAACAGCGGTTTCCCGCTGAACTGTCGCAGCGTGGGGTGCATTATCTACCTTTTTATCTTGACAAAATGTAAGTTATCTACCACGTATCAATAATAACTTAAATTTTGTCTTGTAACCAAATTAGTTACTACAGATACGAAAATTAAATCCTTTGATTGAATTTTTAATTTGATAAGCATGTTTCTACTGTTTTAGTACAAGATATAATACTTTTACCTTCAACAAGATCCGTTAACCGATAACATCTTTTACTCTAAAATGTGTTACTGCCTTCCAACATGACTCTTTGACTGCACATCTTTAACTGAGGGCAAAAACGCCAGAGTTGCTTGCGAAATTAATAAAAATCATCAATAAATTTCTCTTAGTAATCGTAATCCCCAAATGTCATGGTGAAATGGTCATTAAATGTAAAGATTTTCTTCTTTTTAATTTCTTAAATTTCGTTAAATACATGCAACCAATTATGTCAATACAAAATTTGAATAAAGAATCTGGTTCTAAGCTTAATGTTAGATTTTTTTTTAAAATTTTGTCGTGAAAGATTGAATTTCGCGGGCTATACCAGCGTATCCTCTTAACCATAAACATGTTACACAAGTGCTATCCTTCTTCGATTCCAGCGCCAGATCAACAAACGCATGGAAAAGGAGGGTCTGATCGGCATCGCGGTGGCGAGTGGCGCCGTGCTGGCCATCGGCGGCATCGTCGGCCTCGGCATAGCGCTGGCTAGCAAGAAATAGCATTTGGCCTTCCTGTGAGTCAAAATCAAAAATCAAAATCAAAAGTCATTTATTCAAACTAGGCTGAGCGACAGCACTTTTTGAACGTCAAATTTTACATAAAGACAGTCCCCCAAAACGCCCACCCGTCACCACTTCCTAGTGTTTTAGCTGGGAAGAAGAAGTGGCGCAACAAACTCCCCAGCAACACATCTGTCTATTGCGTTTTAAGAACTTGAATTTATACAATAGTATGCAAAGTCATTACATGCCAAAGGTAGGAAAAAAAATCAATTATACAACATGGAAATAAATCAATTAGAATTAGAGTATGGGCTTAAATACTTTTTGGAGCTTGTAGATTTTGAATTGCTTTTTTTTTTAAAGGTGTTGGTGTTGTTTAGGTGTGGAGATGAGATTGGTATATTCTAACTAATATTAGAAATATTAAATTGAGTTTGTTTATTAACCGACTTTCTAAAAGGAGGAGGTTCGCAATTCGACTGAAAGCGTTTTGGTACAGAAATAGATGGAGACGGTTATTAAAAACTAAAATTAAGAGTAAGCAGAGGTTATTTCCTTTCCTTTATGGTACAGCTAAATATATTCAAATTATTTTGGTCAAACGAATGTTATGTGATATTGTAAATGTCAATGTTGGTTTGTATGATAAGGTTTGATAAGCCACGGTTATTGAATGTATCTGAACAAAGTTTGGTGATAAGGCTTAACATAAATTAGGGCAGGTTGGTAACAAGTTTAGCAATACTGCTTCTATATTTCTATATACAGTACTAGCAGCACCCCGCGGTTTCACGCGCGTAGTTCCCTTTCCCGTGGGAATATAGGGATAAAATATAGCCTATGTTCATTGGAGATAGTGTAGCTTTCCAACAGTGAAAGAATCTTTCAAATCGGTCAAGTAGTTTCGGAGCCTATTCAATGCAAACAAACCAACAAAAAAAACAATAAAATCTTTCCATTAATCGCCGTAAAGTTAAAATTTCCAATCATTCATTCTTAGCTGCTTTTGTAAAATAAACCTATTTTCCGAATTTTATCTAAACTTAGTATCTAGACTTAGTACTTGAGGCTGTGCGTTGATAGACTGACTCAAAAAAGATGTTATAAGTAGGTATAGATAGATACAAGATGGACTAATCTATTTCATCAAGCAAAAAAACTTCATCCTGACGCAACCTTGACTAAAAATTTTTTTTACTGGTACAAAGTGATATTGCCATTGCCGCGCTCCATAAGAAACAGGACATATCTACATAAAACGAAGTAATCGATTTCCGACCTTAAGATATTAACTCAATGTCGGAAATTGGTTAATTCGTTTTGTGTAATTTCTTACGAAGGCAGATTGATTCAATAGTGCCTTCAATTTTTAACAGTTAAGCGGTAGAAGCTTACTGTAACCGCTCGGACTTTATTTAAATGTTTATAGGTTGGTAGCACGCAATGCGGCGCTTATCGCTTACCTTAAATTGTGAACGTTACTCGGAGGAATAAGTTGTTTTTAATAAATAACACAACACGACTTTAGTTTTTGGAAATATCGATACGGCTTCTTAACGTTTTACTTTTGTGTTACCAGTAGAAATAACTTATCATCTGCCTAGCCTTTTCCAAACTATATTGGGGTCGGCAGAACGAATTCAGCTGTATACCAGAATTCTACCACTACAAAGAAATACAGCAAAGAAAAGATGAATTAAGTTGGTAAAAAATATATTGGTAAAAAGATATAAACCGTTTTTTTATGGATGGAATTCATCAAATGACTTCTCTCGCACTGGGCGGAGCGGAAGGGAGTGTCAGACTCTACTGACTAAAACCCACCCGTGTTCCTCCTAGTGCCCGCCGCGTAACAAGGCCGCGGTGACTCTTTCAAACTAATTCCACAATCCTGGGGATGATATATAAACCCTACGGAGTTGAGAACACAACGTTATTTTATATCTTTTTTTTTGGCGTATCTTTAGCGCAACAGAAAATACATAGCTCTTATCGAGAATGGAACAGTATATCACAGTCATCAATAAGAAATATGATATGAGCAAAAGGCTGGTTGTGTTATTAAAGTAGTTAATACCTTTTAAGATTGCTATGACATTTGCCTGAAACTTATGAAAAAATATATTTCTCAAATGTCGGTTTTCGTCATTCTTCTGAATATTTCGTGAAGACTCAAAAAAATATGAACATGAAATGCATTTTGATTTATTTAAAACTTAATGCACAGTTCATAAAACGTATTTTTGAAATTCGAACATCAAACAAAAAACAAAGAAACAAAGAATTTCCAATTTGCATAACTTTTATGCCAGTATTGTTAAGGTTTGGATAGTAATAAATGAAACAGTGAGGCTAAGGCAGATACGGAAAAAACGAGAAAAAAAAATTGGCTTTTTGTGAACTCCTTAATAAATTTCTGTGTTTGCTGCAAATATTACTAGGTACTGTTTGATTTTTATACAGAGAACATGCGTTAGATTTATTTCATTTACTCAAAGAACTCAAAAATCTCATCTCCCTGTAACAATTTCAAAGGTCTCCTGACAGGCAACGTATTTTATTGTTCCAGAATGAACGCTCTGTTAGGCGCTCATTACCTCTTTAAGAAGAAGCAGATAAAAGAGGACTAAAGGACCAGGATCCAATGCTATCCTTAAAAATTAACTCTTTTACGCGGCTTAGATTTTTTATTTTTTTATTATTTATGTATAAACTCATCCATGATAATTTATATTTTATTGTTCCAAAATTAAAATGTCAAAAACGCTTTTAGATTTTAAAAAAAGAATATTGAGTGGTTTTTTGATTAAGTAGTATAGTTTTTTTTTAAGAGTAAAATAGTATTTAGTTAGTGTATAATATAATATGTGTAATGTATTTATTTCTCTAGTTTTAGGCATTATTGTATATGTAAGAGTTGGTTATAATATATCGAAGGAGTAAATATTTGTCAAAGATTCCATTAAATAAATACACTTTTCTGTTTTGGTTAAAAAATTGTATGTTGTAAAACCTTTCCTAAAGTATGTAAGTATCTTATTGATGTGGTTTTCGAAATTATGAGTAATGGTGAGTTTTATATGAATATGACACATTTGACTAGTATTAGTTTGACTCATAAAAATGTTTAGAGGACACACTTTTATCAATATGATGTGTTTAATTTGTAGTTTGTTACTCATACGAATAGGGTATTTTACTGAGGAAATCTAATTAGTCAGTCAGATAAGATTTCCAAAAAGTATTGTACAAGTATTTTTTATTTTTACTTAAAAAAAAATTAAGACGCTAGAGTTCGTTGAAAACTCGCGTGACGTCACTACGAGCTACAATTTTTGACGTCACCAGCCCCCACTCTTGAACTTTGATCCGCTTGATCTTTGTATTTTTTTTTACGATTTGAAATGACAAAAAATACGTGTCCAATATTTTTTGTAAAATCCAACGGACGCACTAAATAGAAGTATGATTTTTATATCTAGTAAAATACCCAATTGCGCAGTTTCAAGTGACGTGAATATAATTTGAATAATTAAGAACGTCATTAGTAATAAAACAACCCATTCAAAACAATTATTTTATTATTCTTGTATATAGTAATGTAATGAAGCAGCGTACAGCTAGTACTCTAATGTACAATGGCGTCAGGCGTGGTATCAAATATAAAATATACATAAAATAATATCTTCTGTCTCAATTAGGTATATCTCCATCAAAATCATAACAATACTGAAAGTCCACCCACTGAGATGACGTCATGATACAATATGGCGGCTTGTATCGTCATCCCAATCGTTCCTTAAATTATTATTGCATAAATACTTAACTATTTATGTAAGTCCAATGATTTTTTTCGAAAAATATACCTAATTAGTACAGTTATAGAGTCGAAATTATCTTGATGGAATGGTGGCTGCGTTTCTTGCAGCAGTCGTATACGGCCGCGCCACCACAGAACGAAAGAGACAGAAATATTTTATGGGGACGTTGCGAGATCAACTGAACTACATTTTGAATATTTTGTGATGACGTTTCAAATAAATTACGACCAGAGAATCAATAAATGGAATGTATTTGCCGTGGCCAAATCGTTGAATTGGCCATTTCATGAAGTGGCCACCTCTAACCAAACCTAACCTCGGCTACTTAATGACATAGAGAATAGGGATGTTGTCTGAGTAATAAATATATGATTAAGTTTAGTCCGTCAGTTACATTATAGAAAAATATTGGACTCGTTTTTTTTTTCTTTATCAAATCTATAAAAACTGACGAAGATAAAAAGCATAAAAAATCACGAGTGGGACCGTGTGACGTCACGGCTAGGTAATATTAGCGAGTAGTGACGTCACACGAGTTTTCAACGCACTGTATCGTCTTCATATTTTGTTTACGCGAAAAAAGAAAAAAATACGTGTCCAATATTTTTTTTGGAAATCTATCTGACGGACTAATTAGATTGTTTTAGTCCACTACCCTATTGTTATGTTCGGGCTTAGTGCCTCCATATAGAAGAAAGCTGACACTGTCCTGAGTATGTCAACGTACCAGTGGGTTAGTCCAGTATAAATATCTCATTTATTGATTCCATGGCCTTTAAAAAAATCCTAACAAAACAAATATTTAGGCTTAAAATTGTGCTGTCTACCGATGGTGTCTAGACAGTTGAGATAAACGAACTACTTGGAACTGACACAGAGTGAACAAACTTAATATCTCGTGCTCCCTCAACGTAAGCTAGGTCCGTTCGAGCCGCGCCATTCACGACAACATACACATCTATTAACATTGAAACATTTTGCAAGAATATTATATATCTGTACTACATCAATTCATTATTTTGTACTCTGTTATTCTGGCTTTATTTATTCCCTACGGTTACCGTAAATTGCGTTTCACCCGAACAGACAAAAATCAACATTATACTGTGCGTTAAACTAATAAAAAAAAGTTTTACATGATAGGTCATGCTAATGAGGTATATTAGTATAACCAAACAAATAAAGAAAAAAAACTAATGTCGAACTTGCAGTTCACAAGGTAACTAAACGTAAGTATTATATATCGAGAGCATATCAATGACTTATAGTCCTAAATATTCATTATTCTTCACTGGTATATAATATTCTGCATAATCAACAACTGTACAGTGCGAGGGGGTCCGCGTCACTATATTAGTTCCAGACTTCGTAGAGTCTAGTAAAGGGGCCTACACATTAAAAGGTAGCGTTTGTGCGATGATATTTAGCTTTTATCTGCGTTTCTACCTGCAAACAGCTCGTATATAAGTTTCAAGAACAATAGTATCCAGTAATTTCTGAGCTATGTCAGATCGATGTGTATAGCCCCTAAGATAACGATGCGAACCCCCTTATTATATATCTGTATGTTAAGTGGCATGTGTTGAAAAAATATATATAATATACTTTCCTTAATCACAATCTGGTAACTGACTATTGTTTAAATGTTAAATACAGCGTGCATCAACTCTATTTAATTATCTAAAAGAACTATAATGAGTAGAATGTGGTCAGAGTAATCTAAATAAAAGATGCTTGCATCTATACCGTAATAATCAATTATTAAGCACTCATTTTCCTAAACAAACAAAACTTATTTTATATACAGTCGAAAATCATTACTCACTATGGCAACACTGTTAAATGTCAACAAGGTTATATTTGCGCAAACCAAACTGACTTAATCATCAATTCTCACTAACACACTAAACAAAAAAAAAATATTTCAATCAACCCGTAGAACTTATTCTAGTAATAATTAATATCTATGAATTTCCTTGCGGTGGCCACACTCGCTCAAGTGTCAAAATGACAGCTTTACAAGCCCCGGTGGCAAAGTGAGATATCTCAATAAATTCATAAATGTAATATCTCTCATATAAAAGGTTAAATGCTTTTACCTATTGCTCTAAATACTTAAATAACGTGAATCCTAACGTTCAGGGGCGGGAAGTAAATATAATTTTGTGACTCGCTTACAATACCTTATAATATACTAAATAACTATAACATTGTACTCTAAAAAATATGTATAAGTATTGAAGGCTAACATGAGATTGTAATCACAGTAATTGTTATTTAAGTAACGAGCCCACATCATTACTACGAAACAAACCTTCACGTGTACACTATAAGGTTCATATTACCACAATACCAACGCAAACCGTTCACTACCCACGTATTTACACAAAATTCGAAGGCAACGTCAAGGTATACTTTATTTATTGCTTTTTGTTACTATTTATTTATTTATGTACTTTACATATCACCTCAATTTATATACATGCATATTATCGTCTTATCATAATATATTGTTAAATGTCAATTTGAACTTTTGACGAATCGCACCGCGTACGCTGTGATAACGCGATAACTGCTCATCCCTTTGATGATAGTCAGTCACAAGTGGATGACGTCATCAACACAGGTAACATACAGCATACAGGGCAGAACACTTGCGAGTAACTCACAGTACACAAAACATACTGAACGTGGGCCCAGCGGCCCTTCCAGACTTTCGATAAATCTTGCCAATACAATTTGAACCTTAAATGTTTTAATCGTTATACATCATGTTCTTATCGCGTTAAAACCTCGCCGTTCGCGATTCAGTATACGCACATATATGTATATTTACTTTAATATTAGTATGATTTAAGCTCTGTTATATTTGTTCGTATACAATATACATCGTATAAAGTTAGTGTGCTCCTTGATATCTGAGGTTAATGCTCATTACTCGCTACGGTTTTTACAGTCTAAGGTTCGTCTAGTGAGTGCGTTCTATAACAAAACGTGAACACGAGTACCTACGGGCAGCACTAACAGTGACCTAATGACTTGCATATATTTACCTACGATATACTCTATATAGTATATATATAAATGCAATCTGCAAAATGCATAAAACAACAGTTATTTATATCTATAAATTGTATAAAATATTAAATAAAATCTATTGAAGTGAGGTAGATGGATGGAATTTCACAATTTGTGTGGATATTTTTTTTTTACTTTATAACGTTTGCCGCATTGGCCCAAATGCTGAGGTAGATGGATGGAATTACTATGTAAGAGGCCCTACTACGTGACCGGGTCCTTCACATACACAATACAAAAACACTACTCACTAGTCTCATACTACTAAAACAATGTCACAATCAAGTGGCGAGTCCATCTGAACTAATGTGTCAGGTAAATGCTAAAGTGAATTATGGCGGTGTTATCACATCGGGTATAAAAATAACGTCTCACTAACAGGTTTACATTAAACGTACAGCACGCGGCCATCCGCGACGAACACGGTTCAACACGCACAGATACACGACCACGGATCTGCTCGTTCCTATACCAGCTATACAGATTCGTGATATCTATGCAAAGTAACCGGACTCAACCTAGCTGCAACCGATTTAACCCTAAAACTTTAAATATACATTAATATCGGAAATGGCACCAACGACATTCCACGGGGCAACAATTAAAACCGTTATTACAAAAACGAATCAAGCTAATGACCACAAAACATAACACTCAAGCACCTTTTGATAATTTCAACAAAACATTGTCCTATCGGTGTTACTCGTAGCCTAAGGGACTATTCAACACACTTATGTAAACACGCCTTCATTTCATGAGTTCTTGTTGTGTTCGTCCTCTGAGTAGTCCCCGTCGTCCTGTCCGTTGTTCTCTGGGTCCTCGGAGTTCACTCTCCTGTCGTCCTCGTTATAATCCTTGTAGTAATCTTTGCCGTTGTCCTTGTCTGTCATATCGTGTTTGTCAGTATCTGTCTCGCTTATGCTGTCATTCCTTTGCCGTTCCTTCCCGAGATCGAGTGGTTCATCAGAGTCTCGCATGATATCGGGTTTGCTCATGTTCTCAGTGTACTGGCGCTGCATCTGTTTGAGAAAGCGCTGGTGTGCCAGGTTTGTTGGTGGTGGTGGTAGGGATCCCATTTGTGGAGATGGTTCCTCGTATGATTTCCTGTCGATGTGCATTGCGCTCATTTGTGCCAGTTTCGCGTTCATTCCTGTAGAAAAGGCAACGTTTTAGATATTGCCGAATAAAAAAAGAATTCTCCATTACCAAAATTTCGCTGGATAAATGATACGTACCAAACATATTCTCACCGATGTACTGCAGGTAGGTATCAAGAAGTGCGGAGCTGCCCCCGTACCCCGGTGGGTAGTCATCATGCTTCATGCCGGCTGTCAGTCCATGGGGAAGGTTCTCCAGAGTCTTAGCGGTGACTGCTCGAACAGCCGGGACTTTTGTGATCGTCGTGTTTGCCAGGTTGTTTATATCTGGAAAGGAAATTATTGGTTTACGGAAAGTTCATTTAAAAAAAAATGCTTTTGGTGCCCCCAAAGGCTTGTGCCGAATTGCAGGTCCCAAGACAATTTGTGACGAATTTGTTTAAAAAAAAAAGATTAAATGTGTTATAATTTTTTTGTATAATAAAGTATGTCTATCGTCCAGCCTATCGTAAATTGATGAAAACATTTTTTTTTTTTTCAATTAGTTTGTTTGCTATTCAGTGGTAAAGTCTCAAACGTTACATTTTATAGACGTCATCTTTTTTTTTAATAGTCTGCTTTTGTTTTAAACGCTGCATTACCAGAGGAATCCCCGTTTCATTGGCTATCCTTTTCAGAGAGACTTGTAAGAATGAAATTCTTCTTAAACTTACGTGGTGGTGAGACCGGTATGCTGTCCTGGTATCGAGACTGGCTCAGGTCGTCGTTATCATTGTCTCCGCAGATGGAACTGCTCTCTGATGCCGCAGACTTGGCGTCCAGCTTGATGTCTGAGCGACGAGGGCCGGTGGGGGAGGCGCGCGCTCGAAGCTGTTCTGGTGATACCTTCACACCGGCTTTTGCTAGTAACCTGATGGGGTTGGGAATTTTGTTTTAGGAGATTTCTTAATCATTATCAACCAGTCTATGAAGTCCACTACTGGACGTAGGTCTTTTTAAGTCACTAGCCTCGATTCATAGGATCGGGGTGGGCATGAGGCCTTCCTGCATATCGTATGCTATCATTAACTAAGACTACGTAGATTTTGTACAAAAGATGTTCCTCCGTTGCATCGCCTTTAAAGCTTGTATTCCAAAAGTGCTCATATACTAGCACATCATAAAAGTAAGCCTTGTGTTTTAGTATCAGTATTTTGGGTTGTGCGTTGAAATTCCATTCAGTCGGTTTCCCTTTTATATATACATGTGTATTGATAATAATATATATACTTAATAGAGAAGTTTTGGTAATACATAATTGGATTAAAAATGAAGCATCTGAGCGAGTCTCTCAAGCTAAGTGGGTAAGGGTATCTAAGTGGCGTGCAATTGGAGAGGCCTATGTCCAGCAGTGGACTGCAACAGGCTGCTGCTGCTGATGATGATGATGATGATGATGAGGATGATGATCTGAGGTTGTTTTATTTTCTTTCGGAATCTATTTTCGATAAGCATTTTTAACAGCCGCACGGGGAGATCGTTGGCAACGACATCAGTCTTGCCAAGAAGTACCGTGTTTCCCAGTTAATGGGTTGTGGAGGTCTGGTAGGCAGCCGCTTCACGTAAAATACTGGCACTCAACTGAATCCGGCTTGTCTGGGAGCCGACCCCAATATAGTTGGGAAAAGGTAAGGCAGATGATGATTTTGTTAACTAAGATTGAGTCGACAGTACCACTCTTTTGGAATGGAAAAATACTTACTGGCTGGCCAGTTCAGGGTCGAATCTGGTGGGCATCTGAAGCACGGGCAGATCCTTGGTAGAGATGCCGCGGTGTTGTCGCGACATGTGCGAGTGCAGAGAGTTGCGGGACTTGGCCACCGTGCCACAGAGTACGCAACTGTGGGAGGAAGAATGTATTGTATTACATGGTTAATGGTTATCTAAGATGGCGGAGCCGTTAGGGTCTGTTCTGTATTACTTTAATTGCTGTTATGTCTTTTTTATACTAATGTAGCTGGACCACTGAGCTAGGTGGAACCTGTATTTTTTTACCAGTTGTAAATGTAAATTTTTAGTTTTTTTTTTCGATTTGTTCATTAGGGAAGATTTAAAATTGCGTGTGTGGGACGTTATAAAGCTGGTGATCTAGACTATGCATAATAATATGTTGAAAGTTGACTTTTAACGTAATAATATACTTATGCATAATCTAGTCAGAATCAGTATTCATAGGCCAATATAGTTGAGTACATCTAAATTATGCCCAAAACTATAACATTATTTATGTATGAGGCCATGTTAAATAATGTACCAACCGATATCCAGGGCAGACAGTGTGCTTATCCTCGAGATGCGTCCGCAGCGTGTGCGCAGATCTATAGATCTTGCCGCACTTGGGGCAGGGCCGCGGGTCAGTCGCCCTCACGCGAAGCAGGTCCTGCGTCCTCCGACACCCGCCTGCAACACAACATAGACTTTATGATCTAAGGCACTCGGGTCACAGTCCCCTGATGTTGAAAGTAGTTCTTACCTTGTTCTCTTTATAAAATAGTCTAGACTAAGTAGTTTGTTAGTAGGTAGTTTAGATTTGTTTTAGTAGTTTGCCCTCGCATAAATGTAGAGTCAATATGTTCAGAGGTTTAATCAAATAAAAGAAACCTTTCTACTTGGTAGTTTTATTGTTTATGTATTTATATAAGCAGACACTTTCTTCTGGTAAAAATTAAGTTATTACGTATATATCGTATCACTAATACATTCGCAACTAGAATCGTTTACTCACATTGAACATTTGGTTATTGAGTGACTAAGTTTACGCTTAAAAATATTTTTTTATTTATTTTTATTTTTTTATAGTTATGAAGATATACGACATTGCCTCTCAGGCGTCAGGAACAATTTCATCTACTCGCTAATTTAACCAATATTTTTTTTATTCGTTTTGGAGATCTATGAAATGTATCCGTTTCCATCGCATATATTTTGAAGGCATCTTCGATAATATTTACACGAGCTTACGAAATGGACTTGACACTTTACTAATAAAGCTAAGGCATTGGATGTCTTCGTGGGTAAAGTATAAAATGTTCGAGTCTATCTGTAGGCCTATTGTTTAACATTTGAGTAGGTACAATAGGGATGTTGCCTGAGTAAAAAATATATGATTATGTTTAGTCCGTCAGTTAGATTATAGAAAAATATTGGACACCTATTTTTTCCTTTAACAAATCTATAAAAACTGACGAAGATACAAAGCATCAAGGAGTGAGGGCTTGTGACGTCACGGCTCGGTAAAAATTGTAGCGAGTAGTGACGTCACACGAGTTTTCAACGCACTGTATCGTCTTCATTTTTTGTTAACGTGTAAAAGAAAAAAGACGTGTCCATTATTTTTTGGAAATCTGTTCGACGGACTAATTAGATTTTTTTAGTTAACTACCCTATTGTATTTATTGCTTTCTTAAGGCTAGTGTTCCGTGCAGGAGCGGTATATTATCTTTGGCTGGCGGCAGCGACGGGCCACTACCCTCGCAGTAATGAGCAAGTCGCCTGCCGCTAATACTTAAGGCATTACATGTTTCGTTCAGGAGCTGTGCGCTTCAATAAACGCGCTTGTATAATATGTCAAAAACATTCAATAACAGAATAAGTTTTTTTTTGGTGTATTTCCCTTTTTCATTACAAAAATATATGCGAATGGAATCGTCGAATATTATGTACATTTTAAAATAAATCCTCCGGATGTCTACATTGACTAGATATGTTTTAGATTGTGCACGACTCACGTAAAGAGCATCACGAACAAACATCATTTAGAAAATAAATTCTCTATGACTCGGATCAAACTTATTCTTAACTATTGCATTTAAAGGCATTAGATTCATTTTCGTTACAATCTATTTCGTATTGTCTTATCTATGGTCGAAAGTATTCATGTAAGGAGTAGAACACACTGGTGCAATCGTTCGTCAAAAACCATAAATCTTGTATAGAAGTCATCACACACACCTAAATACTATTTGTATATAGTAATTTAAAAAATAAAATTCTCAATCAAAAATATAATAAAAATAACGAATGTAAAAAAAAAACTTCCAAGTAGACAAACTATTGCACCAGAAATGTTTGAGGAAAAAGTAGTTTGGCAGAATGATGTCCCGTCTAAAGGGGCTTGAACCCACCGTGAATCGAACCAACTAATGCTACGCTTATTACCAGGACACCAGAGCCTAAGACAAACAGCTAATCGAAGAATAATACCAATCGCTTATAAGCGTCGTCGGGGTAAGCGGATTTAAGCCTCTTTACAAGCTGAATCGACTACTTGATTGAATGGAATAGCGTCAATGGCCTGCAAACGTCCACACTTTTCTCATCAGAAAGAGTTATTATTCAATAATAATTTGCCTGTCCTAATCCCTGCAGAATGCAGTTTAAATGGGACGTTTGTGGACTCCCAGCAACTACAGTTAGCAGTATCGTTAAGCACGCCAGACAACGCTTATAATAGAGAGGTTATACCGTAGAAGCAACAATGGAAGTTACAGGCGTTTGGAAGTCATCAGAATGATCGACATTCGTTAGTTGCACTTCGTATTCTATCAATGGCACCAATCATCACATGTCATAATGCGCTTATAATATAAACCTTACTTAAACAATATCAGTCTATTCTACTACAAAAATAATTTTCAGTCGATTTATACCTACTGCTTTATACAATGTTTTATGAACATGACAGCGTTGTATGAAAAAATGCACCCAGGAGATCATTATATTCTCTGGTTAAATTACGAGCCCCACTCGACTTAGTTCCGTTTCACAGCCGTTGAAATTTTAACTTTAGGAAGCCGAATATCAAACGAGTCGCGTTCCCGATCGGCCAGCGCGACCAGTGCGCTCAGTTCGCCCAGCCACAACTCCACTTCAAAGTTTTCATCTTTTCCCACTGGCGGCGGTGCTTGATGCGCATGTGGTTGCGCACGGAGTTGGGGTGCGCGAAGTAGCGCGCGCAGCTCGACACCGGGCACACGGGGCTGTCGCGCGGGTAGTGCGCGTCCAGGTGGCGCCGCGCCTGCGCCAGCGACGCCAGCGCCGAGTGGCACAACGGGCACGACAGCCGCGCCGGCTTCAGTGCGCCCCCTTCCAGCAGGCGGAGCAACTCCAGCCCTCGTCCCTGTCCCTCACGCGGCACGGTATCGCATACCGCCGGGTTTGCCAACGCGCCCAGCGCCGCGGCATCTGCAATGCCGACAGCACCATGTTACACAAACTATCTACGGGCAAAGCGGTTGGCAAACCCGGCCCTAAACTCGACGTCCCAAACCGTCCGAACGCAATAAACTCTCTAAAAATATTACGTCATATTAAAATACAATATATAGATACGATAAACAATCCCGTTCCGATTTCGCTTCAATTAGGTCCTTGGCACATCTATCCCTATTATTTAGTATCGCGCGTCGAGTTGCCGGCGGGGAGCGGCGATCACCACCAGGCGCTGAGCGAGCCGAGCGTGCCGGGGCCGGGCGGCGCGAGCACGGCCGGCGCCAACTCAGCGTCGCGCCGTCTCTAAGAGTTCTGCCGCTGCCGGATGCCGTGCGCTTGCAGCTGGTGGTTGATGAGGTAGTGCTTAGTTTTGCACTTCTTGCCGCAGTGCTGGCATGGGAACCACTGGTCGCGGTCGGTCTGCGAGTGCACATTGAGCATATGCTGGCGCAGGTTGGAGGTGGAGGAGTACACGCGGCCGCACAGTGGACACTGCGGCCGGTAGCCCATCGCCGCCCCGCCCGCGAGAGCCGCCCCTGTAACACAGAGGCGGCGGTTAGACACAGATCCGAACAACATCTTTAAGCGCTATGGTGAGTGTATCGGTCGCAGCGGTCCGCGGACGGGGCGGGGTCGCGCCTCCTCTGTTTGACGCCATGTATCGAGTTCATGTGTATCTGCATGTACTGGCGGGTCTTGAACGCCTTGCCGCAGACGGGGCACGAGTGCGCGAGCTCGTGCGCCGCGTGCACGTTGAGGATGTGCTGCTTGAGGTTGCTATTGTTGCTGTACAGCTTGCCGCACTCGGGGCACGCGGGCCTGCAGGGCTCCCCGGGGGGCCGCTCGGGCCGCTCGTCGTGCGCGGCCCGCTCGCCAGCCCAGCTGGCTCCTGGGGCAGGGAGGTCTCCGTCAGTGGCGCTCCTACCAGCTATCGTCTGACTCGACGCAACGTCTAGGACGATCGGTCGTTACGTGACTTCCACGGTTGCCAAGATTGTTCTAACTGCGTTTATGCGTATTATGTTTTGGGGGTGAAGTACGTATTTATCGAAACGATTATAATAGAGTAATTAAGCGCTTTGGTGTCGTTCTCGTTATTTAATTGTTAGTGTTATTATATTACATGCAATAGGTACATGACTCAATAATGTACAATTAATGATTTCATTTGTTTCCTTTGTTCTTTTGGGAGTCATTAATGTTGTAGATTGGAAATGGAAATTATTGTAATAGATATTAATTGTTCAGCGCCATGTGATGTAGTATTGAGTCATGTACCATTAGAAAGAGTTATTAGTGTGTGTTTGGAATGCACTTACCGTAATTGTCGGGTATTCCTGATGGTCCTGGCAGGCCGGGGAAACCTAGAAATTAAGAAATTCAGATTAATTTCAAATAAATATGTTACATAACACAAAAAGAATGGTAAATCATTTTAACCTGATCCAGTATTTATACCTGGCAGATTGAGTAGTCCGGGGAAGTTGTGTGGCAGGGTTCCGTTGGTGTTGGCCATGGTGGCGGGGTCGTCGTAGTCGATGGGCTCCTGTTTGGCGCGGGTCTCACCCTCAGTGTCACTGGCGCCGGCGTCAGAGGACGACTCCTCGCCATCCCCAGACTGTGAATAAAACAAGAACAATAAGGTGTTAAAACGACAATTGAAGTCACTCCACAACTAGATAACACAAAATTCTAAAGAATGTTAGAGAAACGTTTCACAATACACAAAAGAGCCCAGAATTCCTATTATAATTTTAGAATGTCTGTCGATGTCTATCTTTTGTATAGTGTGCCGGCCGAAAGGGCAAACTAAGACATCCATCGATATTATTTAAAAAACTTACCAGATTGTTAGATACTCCAGACAGATGCGGATTCTGCGAGGTATCCATTGCTTGGCCAAACAGGGCAAGTTCGTGCCCGTTAGTGCCCAGCCTCTCCGGGCTCGCTCCCTGCACCGACAGTAGCTGTTCCGTCCTACACCAATAATTTTAAACACTCATAAATACCATAAACTCCCATCAAATGTAGAAGTTAAAGAAGAGTTCAAAAATCTGAATACATTCCTGAAGTGTGCAATTTATGCGGAAGTTCAACGCACCAGTGCTGTTAATGTAAATAGAATAATGAAAAAGTAAGAATTCATCATCAATAAATAGCTAAGTTAGTTTTTCAATTATTTAATTTCGCCATCAGAATCAGGCTTTATTTCAGACAAAAAGCAGCAGTAGTTTGTTACATTCATCATGGTTCTCAGTAATACCTGGACTTCATCTGCGCCTGGTACAGGTCCGAAGACCTGGCCCGCTTTGGTGGTGGTGTGTTGGCTGCACCGTCATCTGGTTTCCTAGGTCTCCTGCCTTCGCGCTGTTGGCCGCCTTCTCGGCCCTCGCGTGATCCGCCACTTCCAGTTTCAGTCCATGAAGATGCTGACTGTTGAAAGTATTTCGCATTTAATAATAATACTATATTTCTGTAATTTTCGGCGAAGCGTATGCCCTGCGACAATTTGTTTTTCCTAATGTGTTAATGATCTTGTACCACACTAGGCGCTATTAAGTTATTTAACGCTTGACGTAGTACCAAACCCTCTGACGGGCGCCCATTACCGGACTTCTAATAGGAAGTTAACCGAAACACAACATTTTAATGAATACTATAAACATAATTAAACTAAGTAAAGATAATATTGTTTTTTTTAAAGATTCTCGATGATGTCCCATGCTGGGCGCCATTATGTTATTTTGGCGCCCAACAAGTTGAATGTTTTATTGGTGCCCACAATTAGGCTCCCAATTTTTTACAAGATGTCTAAAGTCTTACTGGTGAAGCCTTCTGATCTAAAGTGGTCATCGGCGCAGGTGCTGGAACGTCTGTCAGCCCTCGCACTTGTAGCAGTTGGGCTGCTCTCAGGAACTCTTTCAGCTGCTCTTGCCCGATGTGGACCTCTCCTTGGTACATGAATCTGAACGAGATAAAAATATATCAGATAATTCGGCTGGGTCATACTTAAATAGTATATTGTCGAGTTAGAAATTATCGGATATTGACAGGTGATTTTTAATACTTAGCTAAAACTTACCTAAGAAGACTCTCCATGTCTTTGTCGTGGACGTCACGCAGAATCACAATGGGATGTTGACAGGGATTCGCCTTCAGTAGCCTCCGAAAATAAGGACTGCACGCTGACAACACCACCTAGTGAACAAAGACAAAAAAAACAAATAAGTAAGTCAGTTATTCCAAGTATACTCGTGTGAAAGTTGCACCAAATATATTAATCTGGTGAATGTCCAAGTACAATCGTGGGTCCCATGTTCGTGATGCACATTCTTGATGTTTCTCGGTAAAGAGCAAGAAAGTATCAAGACCAATTCCAATGCAGTATCGACGAGCGATATTGTTGGCTCGCATTTCCAAGATTTAAATATGTAAATAATTTATTGGAAATAGTGCAGTGTTGTAAATTGATTTTATATCGAACTTTCACGGAATAGAGTTAATTATTGCGTCACGATTGTTGACTGAATATTGTCGTGTTAGACGCATGATGATTTTGTGTCATTTTTCTAGAAGCTAAATAATCTTTTTTGTCTTACCTTGTGCGCGGTAAAGGTAGCGCCGGCGCACGCAAGCGTGACGTCGACAAAGTCTTCTTCGTCGCGCAGGCGCCTGAAGGAGGAAACCATGGACGAGTGGAAATCGTTCCACCGCAGCGAGTATTGCTGCTCGCCGCCGGCCGCGGCGCCGCCTGCGCCATACAGAGCGGTCAGTGTACCTTACAAATTTATTTTAGTCGTAAAATAACTGTATATGAAAATTGCGTCAGTTTTGTAGAGTGCTGAAAACCCCTCGTTATGCCTTGACTTTTCGAAGACTTTGCAGCACTCTTGTTGATATAAATAAAAATAGTGCACAATCTTAAAATAAGTTTTCATTTTATTGCACATGCTGAACTAGAAAAATAAAAAAGCAATTTCTGATTCTTTAATTAATTTTCACAAAGCAAAGCGACATGATTTATCTTACAATAATATACCATACGGTACCACCGGTCCGCCAAGTTACTTGAAAGTTATCGAAGTTATTAAAATGTAATTTTTAATTAAATTCAGTAATATTATATTTCTATAAAATAATTAATATATTTTAGTAATACTTCAACATTCCTATTCGGTTGATGATTACTATGTCATCACGTTTTTCAATAAAAGAGATTATTATAAAGTCTCATAAAACATTTTATTTGCATAATCTAGGCGTAAGAATATCCTGCCTTTCACTGAATTCAAACTAAGGCTTTAAAATCATCCATAAAACCTATATGGCAAAATGTATGATCTTGTGATTTGTCTAGCTGTTTTTTTTTTATATTAGCGACATAGCTTACTTTCACCTCTTGTAAGTTTCACGAAAAGAACAACAATATTTCTCAAATTCATTTGTTTAATTAAATATCGTTAAAATTTAATTACCATCGATTTAGGTATTTCAGTTAACGATAATTTATCTCTACTTTAAATTTAACGCCCAAACAGGGACTTTAGTCTACACTAATATTATAAAGAGGAAAGATTTGATTGTTTTTTGTTTGTTTTTCGATTTGAAAAATTCTTTCACTGTTGGGAAGCTACACTATCTCCGGTGAACATAGGCTATATTATTATACCGCCATATTCCCACGGGAACGGAAACTACGCGAGTGGAACCGCGGGGCGATGCTAGTAAGAGATATTTTGTTGTAATTCACTTAATTTATACATACCTACGTAAGTGAAAACGCTCGCTGTCAAAGATTCCATAAAGCACATTTCACAACCGCATTTCATGTTGTTCGTTGAAGAAACGTTAGATTTAATTTAATGTATTATGATAAATATCTTTGAGCCGTTGTGTAATACCTAAGAGCAATAAAAAGTGCCATATGGTCACCGTCAATTTATAATCTCCATGTTTTAGGAGTTAAAACGAACTTTTAATTGCATAAGTATTTCTAATTTATTGTTTTGTTTTTAAAAAGATACAATTTATGCCATGTTATGACCTCGCGAAAAGTTTTAAATGTCACTATAAGTTGTAGCATTCGATTTATGTAGCTTTTAACAATGTCGAGGTATATAAGTGCCGTTGAGTTTTGTATTACCTAAAAAAACAGTTAAAATATTCAAACTATGGAAAAAACTGTAATCTTTAAAATTATGGCATACAATCAGACTTAAGGAAAATGCTGTGATGACGAAAAAAAAAAGGTAAATAAGTCTGTTAGTATATTTAGACTTTAACAATTTGATGTTTATCAAGTGATAAATGTTCCAATTAACCTTATCACTTTGACGAAACCTTGATTACTAGGGACTGAGAAGTCTGACTTAGTAAGTTCGCAACTTTGTCAAGTTCTAAAGACTCGAATAAACGTGAAAATAAAATTGAAACATAAAACGAGCAATAATCTGTAAAATTATTTTAAAAACACATTATTTAAAGTACCAACCGCACCCAAAAATGTTTAGGGATCGAAATACCGAATTATTTAAATGTGCAGCTTCAGAGAACTGGTAAAAATATTTTTATTTCAAACACCAATAAATTGTGCGCTCTTATAACAAAGGCAAGTAATGTTTAAGAACAAGGTTTGATGATATTTATAATAGATGAGCACTCGCAGGTAGTTAATAATTGAAAATGTCAAGGATCTTAAGTACAGGTTATGTATGACTAACGCGAAATACTTATTAGGTACGTCGTGAATTAAGAAATTATTATACTCAATGTTTTCCTTAATTTTTTGGTTTTTGCGGATGATTTTATGCGGGTTTTTCACATGTGTGTATTATGATAGTAGGTATTAGCTAACGGTAATGACGTGACGCTTAATTTCTGGTTTTAAATGCGAAAGATTCACATTTTTTTTATTCTCTAGTCTAATTTTTTTTAAATGTTTGAATTTGTGATTCAGCTAAATCGAAAAATAAAGCTTCGAAAGAGGTTATATGGAATAATAGAGTATATCTAATACTCTTTTTTTTTGTAGACTATATATGTTCCAGAAAAAATGAAGAAAATATTAGGTAAAGACGGTATTTTAAACTAAAAAACGTTTTTAAATCACAAATTTTTGGAAATCAATTTAAATAAATAGTAAACAGCGGAAATAATATTTTTATCATTCAAATTGCGTTTTCAATATCCAAATACAGATGTTCCAAGTTCGTTGGGTTATAATTCCAAACATTAGAAATTTGTGCACGGTTCCGCGCAATCACTTCTTTGAAACAACGGGAGAGTTTTTAAAATAAAAATGGCGTCTTTTACGAGTTTCCCGATCGACATAAATAATGTATTGTACTTACTATTAATGCTAACTGTTTTGCATGAGTCAATAACATTGGCATTTCCTTTGCCAAGATCTCGCTTTTTTGTTTCATTCATATTGTTGATTCTTTACCGGACCATGTAGATCGCTATGACAGGGGTTTATTTCATGTTAGTCTGGCGGTTTGAGTTCTTTATGTGGCCTACACAAATGTCCTTACTTTGGTATTGTTCGTCAAATCGTTGAGCTCCTTAAAGTTTTAAGTTTGAGCTACACGATAACTGACAAATGCTTGCACTGTTTGGACAGGTCCACTCAAATCTGTGTGGTACCTTCCTCAAAAGACCACTTCAGAAAGTAACCTACATGGTTCTCATATGATTTCACCAGTACAATTGTATGGACTTTAAAAGAGACCTTGACCTCTGAGTTTGTTTCGGTGTTTCTTCTCAGGGTAGTCAGCTAGGAAACACCGGCCTCATCTAGTTTATAACGGCCAAAAAAGATTGACGTGTAAAAGTGTTTTTACAACCTACTTACAAAATAAATATCATTTATCATTTATTTCAAATCCATATTTGTGTTCCCTTCATAAGAAAAGGTTTTGATCAAGTTGTATAATAACAAAATGTTTGATTTGCAAGGACCGACCTATCCTCTGCACTCTGCTTCGTAATAAGTAATAACCTCTACATTCTAAAACCAATAACAAAATGTGCTTATAATTTATATATTGTCAACAATATCAACAAACTAGAGATTCTTTTTTTTCTCTAGACTGTGTGTCATCAAAAACCTTGGAACGATTTTTTTATAACCTATTGTATTAAAATTCATTGGTCTTTTGTTGTCCATTCATAATCTGATAAGCTCCGATCGACTTGTTACGCAGCTTTTGCACTGAATCCCATTTGCTTTTTGATGTGTTTCATGAAGATCTTGTAAAATAAGAAGTTCTTTAATATGAAATTCTTTGGGACGATCGGCAAAGTTTAAATTTTAATGGAAGTTTGTAACCAGGCTATGTTGGGATTGTCGTGGTCTTGTTACAAAGATTTAGGGATCTAATTAATCTCAGAAAATCCGGTCGAGAGTCACAGTGAAGCATTGAATTGATTGCGAAGTTAGTGCAATTAGTAGACGGAAATAAAATGGCGGAATTTAAAATATCTGTGCCCTGTGAGGTAGTATGTTGCATTTGTGATTCATAAAAATTACCTAAAAGCATGCTGCTTTGCTTTTGCTTTTATAGTAGATAATTCCGCAATTTCCATTTGCCTTTTCTAACGCGCTAACGGCAGTAAAAATGGATACAAAAGTGCGCTTGGGTGGATGAATAATGAAGCATTTGATTTTGGTGTTGCTTGTTAGATTTTGAACTCTATGGTTCTTGTTAGCATAGCAAATGACTAAAACACTTTAGTATCTGCTAATAAGAAGTATTCAGATCAGAAAACAAAAAAGCGACTGAGTCTTACTGGAACACTCAATAAAAGGCAGAGCGTAGTAAACACGCCATTTGCTCAGTAAAACGCCATTTCTACTCCGAAACAAGCTTCTAAAAATAAAAACAGAACACCAAAAACATTTTACCACGAACAATTATTTGTAAATGCATTTGGCGAAAATAAAAGAAAAACTCGGGTCTCGAGTGAAGCGACGTCATTAAACAAGACCGGCCACCCCACCCCCGCATCCTTCGGGGGATCCTGGGCAGGACGGCGGGGGGCGAATATCAACGAACTCATACGTTCGTGTGACGTAGCCACGCGTACGTACCCGCGTATACATTCTGTTGGTAAACAATTGCGTCTCATTGCAATTGGCGTTTTGAGTTCTTAATTTGATTTTTTTTTTTGTATTTGGCCGAGGCTTTCGATTGCTTTGACATGTCTTGATTTCGAACAATGTTAGGACTTGTCTTTTTAAATGTTTGTTTTAAGGAATAGTAACTTTTGTTTGCGAATCATTGACATTGTTATTTAGTATAATACAGTTCAGTTGGAAAAGGCGTAAAATACTTCAAGGCTAGAGTGGAATTTATATCGAGAGCATGTATCATATCGATTACTGATTAATATTTCTGCCACGATGTTTGATATTCCACTTAAAGTTAAAAAATAATCATTTAAAGTCGTAGATGCTTTACAAGTAACTTGGCGAATGAAAGATTTAAAATCTAATGCAAATTCAACTCTAAATCATTTGAAATTTAAGTATCGATTCTAAATTCATGGAGGTGGAAGACCTTTCCAGCTGGAAATCTATTTCGAAACATTTTGCTATTTTTACAAAGAAGATCATTATTACAACTTAATTTCTATAATGGATGAAGTATTAAAACTTTCTTGATTGAATGCAGAAAGGTTTCTCAATAGATTTTCTTTGCTAGATTTTTAATAATTGAAAATTAGAATTAAGCGCTACATATCTTCCGATTTAAGACGTATTTTCTACATTTTTGCTTTTGAAGATCGTCTAGATAGAATCGGAAGGTGTGTGTCGCTGATGAGATGCTGTGCTGGTACTCACCGGTGTCGGTCGCCATGGCCGGGTGCTCGGAAGGCGGCACCGTGTCGGGGCGTGCGCGCGCGCTAAACGTGTCCAATCCCGCGCATTCCAACCGGGCGCCCAGTGCCGCCGCCACCGTAATGCCTTCCGCACAGCTTCGCAACAAAACTATCTGTCATCAGCGCCGTGCACCCCGCACGACAACCACCCCACGCCTTTTCTTTTCTTGATCCGTACTAACTTTTCCCACAGTTTAAAAATTGGAAGTTTAGTTTTAAAGCTTGATTGTTTTTTTTTTGAGTATTGCGTATTATTGGATGTTTTTGTTCTGAAAATTAGTTTGCACATTAGTTTGGATGATTAAATATAATTAATAATTTCACGCTGTGCCGGCAGGATCGAGCGGTGACATCTCCGGGTTTAATTATTGTAATTCGTACTTAATTTATGATTGTATGCGCCGAGAAGGGTGGAGGAGCGATGATAAATATTTATAATTTACACGTTGCGGAAGTTGTGTTCGCGTTGCGGTTAAAATTTAATTTCCTTGGCAAAGTTCTACAACTCAATTAACTGTACCTATCAAGTTATTTTTATTTTGCATTGAAAATAATCTATTCATTTTAAAATGATCTATTCATTGTTAAATATTTCCAGAATAATCAAGATTCAACGCGTAATAACAGCACACTTAATTAATAAATGTTACTGAGCAGAACTTCAATGCACTATATCAATCAAATTAACTTGTAACATAAATCAGTTAAACTGTAAATACATTACTCAGTTAATATCTATTCCAATTAAAAGGTAATTAGCATCAACTACAATTGACCAAATAACTCACGTACTGGCATCCACGTGACGCAATAAATTGTAAAACTCAATTCGCACTAAATTCACGCACACGACACTGCAACGCTTTACAATAAAGTCCAAATATCGTGTGTCCAGCCGAGCCGGGGGTGTTAATTTAAAGGGCCGGTGCAACGATCGATGGCGCGCCCTGCACCGCCACAATAAGGGAGGAGCGGGCAGATAGAAATCAATACGATGTCCATCATCGCATGCAGCCACCCCCCGGCCCGCACCGCCTGCGCCATGCACACGGGAAATGCATTTTCCGCGACTCCGCCGCCTACACCCCTCTCGCGTGTCCGTCACCGTGCTAACTCGAATATATCCGAAAATGTTGACAACTGTATTTTTTTGTGATGTCCGGTGTTGGATGCACCGCTCGGTCCGTCCGTGTACGATGAGTACCTGACGCACGCGTGCGTTCGGCTGCGCGTCACGCGGGCGACTGTCGCGCGCCCCGCCACTCGGGCCGAGAATAAACAGCGTGGGGCGCGCGGGGGGCGGGGCGGTGCAGCGCCTGCACGCCCACAGCGGCCGCCCACGGCTGCCGGACGTGGCCGCGCGCTGCCGGACGGACGCCGGACGCGGCCGGACAGCGATGAAACATGGATGTTTCAGGACGTCATCGCACTGCGACGCGTGTCATCTCGCCGCCCAATAACGCGTGCGCCAACAATTTATTGCGGGGTCGCCTCGTGGACGGACTTTCGCTTGCACTGTACTTCGCATATTCACCACAAAGTAGAAATACCAAACGAGTTCCCAACAGGAAATTAGTTCAATCATTTATTACATCTTTAGTAGCATTAAAATAAATGATATAAAAAGATTAGTGAATAAATTGGACAGGCTCAATAAAATCTCATATTCACTGAGAACATCTTGGTAATTAATTTGGTCGACAAGTGATCATTCTGTAATCGTATTAATGAAATCCGGTTTTATTCTAAATTTGTGACTAGGACCATATACGTATGATATTTTATGTTAGATTTGAATGTTAACATTAACGTTTCCTGTATCGTTAGCAATATTGATAGTACGTATTTTGATTTTAATAAGGTAAAGTTTTCCACCCCTTGCGTTGTCAAGGGGTGTCAATTGCTGGCATTCAATGCTAACAATTCTCTTCTTTCAGTTACTCTCATATAGATTTTTCAAGCGAATATTATAGCTGTTTCAAAATTTGCATAGTAACAGGTCACAGCCCGATCGTTACGGCTATGATCACAGATAGATAGGTACGAGTACCTGCTTACCTACGATTAAGTGCAGTCCGACGTCAGAGAAGACTATATTAAACCGTCTGAAGTTAGGATAGAAATAACGTTGAAATCAGCTAAGTGTGGGTAGTGCATCAATAAAATGTCGTACAGATGTGCGATTTATCTATACTAATATATAAATCTGAAGGGTTTGTTTGTTTAAACGCGCTTATCTCAGGAGCTACTGGTCCGATTTGGAAAATTATGTCAGTGTGTAATAGAAGCGGAGCACCAATGAAGAATGTTTCAAAATCGGTGGGTTAGTAGCTAATCCACGCAGACAAAGTCGTGGACTAAGAAGCTAGTAGTTCATATAATGTCTAATTTAAAGACATTTTTAGGTATTTTTAGGTGTCTTTGTATTTGTATTAAGAAGCCATTGTCGAATGTGCTAAAATGATATGACGTCTACACTCTACAATTCTAGATGTTATTATGAGTGAGGTTCATTCATCATCCTGGTCTTTAGATTCAGACCATTTTTTTTTTAATTTACCTTTATAGTACAGTCTAATTCCTTAACATTGTACTTACCATTCAACAACCAATCAATTATCAAAAACGAGAACATTTTCGTCCAAAATTAGAACTGACCGATTAATATAGATGGCCCGCTCCCCTATCGCAGGGGACTCGCCGTCTGCATCGGGCTATAGGTAATATGGGTACTTTTACCACCTATACGATACACTACCTATATATCTGCCTACCCCCGGGGGTAGGCGAGACGAGTACTCTCTGTAATATCACTTATGTCTGTAGTGTTCTGTTTTATCGAGCGATGGAATAGCTTTGTCTTGTACTGTACTTTTGTGTGCATTGACATCGAATTTTTGTCTTTATTATGTATTGTTTGATATCAAGTGTGTTGTGGGAGTATTTTTGTATGAATATGATGATATTTGGTGTTTGTAAAACTATTAGGTACTGCAGCGACGTTTTCGCGATCTTCCATGTAAAGAAAATTTAAGCGCTGGACAGACAGTACTGTTAATTTAAGCGCTGGACAGACACTGTTAATTTAAGCACTGGACAGACAGTACTGTTAATTTAAGCGCTGGACAGACACTGTTAATTTAAGCACTGGACAGACAGTACTGTTCATTTAAGCGCTGGACAGACAGTACTGTTAATTTAAGCGCTGGACAGACACTGTTAATTTAAGCACTGGACAGACAGTACTGTTAATTTAAGCGCTGGACAGACACTGTTAATTTAAGCACTGGACAGACAGTACTGTTAATTTAAGCGCTGGACAGACACTGTTAATTTAAGCACTGGACAGACAGTACTGTTCATTTAAGCGCTGGACAGATAGTACTGTTAATTTAAGCGCTGGACAGATAGTACTGTAAATTTAAGCGCTGGACAGATAGTACTGTTAATTTAAGCGCTGGACAGACAGTACTGTTAATCTTTATGACTTCCAAGCTCTTACATTCTAACTTCAAAAAAACTACGGATTCATACTCATCCGTCTCGACTTTCTAAATTAGACTTTGCTGTATCATTGTTAGCATATCATAGCAAATTATTCATAATCGCGTGATTCTGGTCTTCAATCAGCTCAAACAGAATGCACTTTTAGCATCAGTCCTTAATGGTTCAACTGGGAATTTAGCTCGAGAAATTTTTCGGCGCAAAGCTATTCAAGATTCAAAGCATTTATTTCAAATAAACCATTTACAGGTACTTTTGAATTCAATTCAATTCAATCAAGGTCGGTCAGTCAAAAACATGAAACTATTTGCACGTTCGAAAGCGTAGATCACTATGGAGAAGAACGAGCAAGAAACTCCACGGACACTTTTAAATCATGTTCTGTATTACATACCCTTGGTTACATTATCCTTGTTACTTCTATATGTGAGGATAATGTAAAGAAAAAAGGAAACTATAAAAAAACTCATACTATAAAGATCTTCTGGGTAAACTCATTCCATCGTAGACTTTGTCTCTGTCACCTGTGACCTAGACTAGAGTCAAGAGCAAATCCAATTCACAATAAAAAATAAAAAAAGATTATGAGTATTCCATGTGGCCAGTCACGAAACGACGTGTAAGCTAGATTACCATTTTCAACCCTATAAAAACTCGAACACCCGGAATCACCTCGTTCCTAGCATCTATCCACACAAACAATATCTACGTATTCTTTACGTAACAATAGTGAACTTGTTTCATAATGCCACCTTAATGCGCAGCTGACGATTGAAGACCGATCGATTGATCCCCGATGCGTTACAAACGGTAACTGATCTTTTCTATAAATATTATGTACAGATTGTACTAAGTGTTTTGTCTATGAAAAACAATTTGGCGCGAGACGAGATGAAAATAGAACAGCCTTCGCGTGGGTGTCGATATTTAGAAGGGATTAAGGGTTTTCTTTTAAGTTTCAGGTCGTTGGGCAGGACTCAGAAGTCAGTGTCAGCCAGTGGCTAAAAATATCTTGGCGTTCTGAGGTCAGAAAGAGAGCTGTTGAGTTTGGGGTACCGTAAAACTGGGTGGTTAGAAATGCAGGGGTGATTAAAAACGAAACTTTTATTGGGATTTTACTAACGACTAAAATTTAAGAAAAAGCATAAGTTTCCAGTTATCTTTTTTTAAATATGACATTTCGAAAATGTTTTTAACCAAATTTTTAGACCTGTGTATCCTGCTTATATGTGTGAAGTTGCATTAAAATCGGTTGAGACATTTTGCAAAATAGTGACTTGAAAATGAAATGCCACACGGCGTACACGGCGTTTTTTTTCACCCCTGCTTTTCTATCTACCCCGTTTTCCCCGTACTTAATATTTCGCATAAATGTTTTAGTACTGTAGATTACTGTAGTTAGGAATGATGATATCTGAAAAGAAGCAAGGTTTACCGACATAACCCGAAGGATCGCCAAACTGAAGTGGTGGTGGGCAGGGCATATAACTCGCAGAACAGATGGTCGATGGGGCTGAAAAGCTCAGGAGTGGCGACCGCGTACCTGAAGACGCAGCGTTGGGAGGCCTACCATCAGGGTAGGCCGATGACCTGGTGAGGGTCGCGGATAGCCGTAGAATACGAGATGCACAGGACCAGGCTGTTGTGGCGACACGTGACAAACCCTACCTAAGCAGGGTCTGCCAAACTTATGTCAGGTATAAGGTACTCATAAGGCTAAAATAAATTTGAGAATAACTTAACTTCAAATACACAGACGATTGTAACACTGCCTATTCATGCTTTTCGCTGGTGCCGATTTCACTTGTTCGTTTTTGACCTGCTAACCCTCAATAGCTTCCTTCAATTGCTTTGCTTACACTCTCTACTATTGCCGCACACAATACCTTTTCCAGCATTTATATTCGTGCGTTTTCAGGCTTATCTTTTAACTAAAATACTAATTTCATTCTATTGCTTTGCAGAACAGTAACCGGAGATACCACTTTATCTGCTCTGCAATATAACAGGACTAATATTTCTGCGTTTTGCTTGCTTATCTAACAGCAAAAAAAACTTTTTACAAAAAAATACAACCGACTTTTACACAAAAAATCAAAAAAGTGCAAAATAACTTTAATTTCGGAACTCGGTGTTGGTGGTTGCTTTTTCGTTTTTTGAACACCGACTTCTTACAAAGTTTTTTATTTTTCACTTTTTAGTGGTACCTACATCCCCTCCCCTCCCCCCACCTAAACGAACCAATCACATTGGTGTAAAAAAAACGCTCTGCTCCTTTGCAGAGTAAACTAAGAGGTCGTCAATGTAGACAATGTAGATATTTTTTTTTAGATTTTTCGAAAACCGCTTGGTCGATTTCGATAAAATTTTCATGGGACCATTTGGGAAGTATACCCTTTCCAACAAAAAAAGAATTTTTCAAATCGGTTGACAAGCGAAGGAGTTATGCGCGAACAAACATAAAAAAAAAAATACAAACATCCGAATTGAGAACCTCCTCCTT
Organism: Hecatera dysodea; assembly: GCA_905332915.2. NCBI lineage: Eukaryota > Metazoa > Arthropoda > Insecta > Lepidoptera > Noctuidae > Hecatera > Hecatera dysodea. The sequence continues at coordinate 21,451,556 of HG995292.1, forward strand.
TTTTAGAAGTCGGTTAAAAATACGTTAATTTTCACTAATTTCATTCGATTGCTTTGCAGAGCAGTAATAGTGGATATAACCTGCTGCACTTACTCCACAAAACGTTTTCCAGTTTTGTTCTACCTGCTTTTCTGATTCTATATTCTTGCTGCTCTAGATTCAGTCAATTGTTTGCTTACATCCACCACATCAGCTGCTCAATACATTTTCCAGTTTGTCTGTATCTATAATCTACGCTATCTCTAATAAATTGTTTTGCTAACATCCACCACATCAGCTGCTCAATACATTTTCCAGTTTGTCTGTATCTATAATCTACGCTATCTCTAATCAATTGTTTTGCTAACATCCACCACATCAGCTGCTCAATACATTTTCCAGTTTGCCTGTATCTATAATCTACGCTATCTCCAATCAATTGTTTTGCTAACATCCACCACATCAGCTGCTCAATACATTTTCCAGTTTGTCTGTATCTATAATCTACGCTATCTCCAATCAATTGTTTTGCTAACATCCACCACATCAGCTGCTCAATACATTTTCCAGTTTGTCTGTATCTATAATCTACGCTATCTCCAATCAATTGTTTTGCTAGCATCCACCACATCAGCTGCTCAATAAATTTTCCAGTTTGTCTGTATCTATAATCTACGCTATCTCCAATCAATTGTTTTGCTAACATCCACCACATCAGCTCCACAATACGTTTTCCAGTTTTTCAGTATCCATAATCTACGCTATCTTCAATCAATTGTTTTGCTAACATCCACCACATCAGCTCCACAATACGTTTTCCAGTTTTTCAGTATCCATAATCTACGCTATCTTCAATCAATTGTTTTGCTAACATCCACCACATCAGCTCCACAATACGTTTTCCAGTTTTTCAGTATCCATAATCTACGCTATCTTCAATCAATTGTTTTGCTAACATCCACCACATCAGCTGCTCAATACGTTTTCCAGTTTTTCTGTATCTATAATCTAGGCTATCTCCAATCAATTGTTTTGCTTACATCCTACACATAATTAAATACACCCTCCTTTTAGTTGGCGTTACTCCACCTGTCATCATTACTCCTTGGAAGGTGACCCGCCTTCGACCATTTAATTTAATTATCATCCCATTTATATATTGCTTGAAGGCACGAGTGGCTCTTTCAAAATTATTACAAGTCCTGCACTTGAGAGGAACTAACCTCCTGACCCACAAGGAAACCAAATCCTCACTTTTATCACATTTTTACAATACTATCGTAATGTCTATCCATTTAAACAATTTATTATAATTATAATATTATTGCTTTTATTCCTTTTGGATGCCACCCTTACTGTTTGGAAAAAAAGGAAAGGATGATATCAATTTTTGAATTTACTGCCCTCAAAATGTATCTCTGTAACATAGGGACTCATAGCATAAGCATAGCATAATCACTCTATAAATGTTCCCACAGCTGGGACACAGGCCTCCTCTCTAGGACAGGGAATGGGCCGTAACCCGCACTGGGCACGCGTGCTGGAGCACGCGTGCCCAGTGCGGGTTGGTGAATGTCAGGAATTAGGGATTCATATTTAGTCCGAAATATGCGTGAAGAATTATCTTTAACTTTTGTATTATAGTTCACTTATAAAATAGCACATTCATCAGTTAATAGTTTCCGAATGAGATATGGACTTGACCCTACGCGGCCGGCTTTGAACGGACTTACTCTCACACCCGAACCCGTTTAGGGGAGGCAGAGTTTAAGCTCACTGTGTATCTACGTTTATCTGAGAATAGACGTAACAAAATCAGTCGATTGCTCCCTGTATTGGGGAAATAACATTATTCCGTTCTAAGTTTTTAACTGAACTCATCCTGAAAATACCCATTAGGAAGCGCTTATGCTAGTTAGGTACCTTAAAGCGGGGCTTAATGACCGGTCAAGCACAGCTAACAAGTCTCGTAAATAACCCTTAGCTTGTTTACTAAAACTCAACAATTCGCTCAACAAACTCAGTCCCCCAGCCTCATGATATTTATACATATCCGTGGCCGAAAAACAAAACAATCCGTAAAGCCTTCCTGTAACAAGCGGCCGGCCGGCCAATCATTCGTCAAACGCTACCCGGCCGGTTGTAAATCTTTGCAGGGGGGCGCGGGGCAGGGCGCGGCCCGCCGCCCGCGGGCGGGGGGGTTACGTAACATCCGGAAGTGCGGATTAGGAATCAATAGTGCGCTTGTAATGATAGTTGTAGTGTAATCGTAAATGCGCTGAACTGCGCGGATCTGCCATGGGTTCGGACGCGGCGCGGTTTAGTAGGGTAGGGTACAGTCGTTTTGGGGTTTAATGGATACTATTTAGATTTAGGATTCTGTTGTTGATTCCTTGACCAATAATGAATAATTTTCATTAGATATTCATTCATGTTTTAGGAATAACTGCTTCTTCTGTTTGTAAGTTCTGATTGATGTCACGATTTAGTCCCTTACAAAATTAAATGGACAGCTTTTTGGGGAAGGGGTGAAAAGAAATCCTACCGGGCTGTATTATCCATTACCACCCCCTCAATTGTTACGCAAATTGTGAGTCAAGTGAGGGTAGCTGTAACACTCAGAGGGATGGTGTAGCACCCTTGCATGGTGTAGTTTTGTTATGTTTATAACTCCATAAGTATCATTTTACCAAACGTTTGAGTTGAAATAAAACGTCGTTGAAAGCATCTCTCAAACTGAAGAATAATATTTTGTGTATGTATGAGTTTCAGAAGGACCACTAATTTTAATGGATGATTTAAATTGAGTGGATCTATCAAGTTTGCTAAAAAGGGGCATATTACTGGTATAGGCATAGCTAAAACACATGTACGTAACGAAAATGATTGGATTATAGCTAGACAAATTAATGAAGTCCCCTTTTTCTTATGCATCGCTCGTCAAAGTTTAATAAATTCCTCTCCCATCTGAAGTAGTCAACGCCAAGGTTCAGCTGACGCGGCTGCACTGCACCACACGTACTAATAGCGGGGATAAGACTTGCCCCCCTACCCCCTCTTATCCCCCTACCCGGCCATCCCACCGGGCCGTCATCGCCGACTCATCCGTCACGGTGACTGCTGCTGTTGACAAATGCTTTACTTCATTCTGGGGATATATTAAAATTGGTATTTTTTTGGCGGCGATTTCATGTTTCGCCTTAATGATGTTATGTCCGCTTTTTTGTGGGGTGTGAATTTTACTGTGGCAAATTATTTGTTTTGTTTTTTTTACCTAATTATTTTACTGAGGATGATGCGCAAATATGTTTCATTCACCTGTCTTTATACCTCTTCCAATGCTTCAGTGCGACCTGCGCTCTACCATTATTTTCGATACGTCAGAAGTATCGATAGATACCTAATTATCAATGTTTACATCATCAACACGAGGGTGTAAAGCTTGCAATAGTTCGATCGAGGTCCATCAAATTTCCTTCAAAAATATGTTTTCCCTCTCTGAACTTTCTCTGACTCCAGAAATAAAGCCACAATCCGAAAATAAATATCTAAACGTACAACACTGCACATAAAGTCTCAAAGTGGCGGAGAAAAGTCCGAGCTTATTACAGCTTACTATTGCGTCTGGGGTTGCTTCGCACCCCACCGCCCGCCACCCCCTGTCACGTATGAGGGGGCCGGGGGGCTAATGATGTTTTTTAACAAAAGATTACTCCACCACATCATTGCTTTCCTTGTGGCCTGCAGGTTTGTGTAAGGATGATACGCAGTTTTGTAGCGAAGCGATGAATTGAGGAGGTTTTAATACATAGATAAAATTAACACTCTTAAATTACATTATTTGAATTTTCTCCATAGTTTAAAAAAATATTGGAATAGAATAGAGTGATCGCTTGTAAGAATTCAAATAATGAATGTCCATTTGCAAATTTAAGCAAGAACAGTAAGATGCTCTGATTTACTGTTTAAAGATGTCAATTTTGAATCATTTTAAAGACATAAGCTGACTATCTATGTTTCATGCATTTTCTACACTTTAAGCATAAACTCTTCTCCGTTGACCGCAAACGCAAAGTTATGATATGAAGAAATGTCAATATTATGCAGCCGCTGTTCCAACTTGTCTTTACAAGCGCCGAGTTGACCTATTTCCCTCGCTCGGCCCTCACAGTCCCTCACATATCGCAAGACAAACGGTCGGGTCACAGGCACATCCTTTTTATTATTGCGCTCGGATTTGAGCCATGACGACTGTCCATCTTTGAGAAATCTGCAAACTATGGAAGGATCTAGTTTGAAAGACTTTGGGCGCTTTCGTTTTAGTGTGCTTGTTTGTTTTAGAAGTAATTCCTTCGCTTTGACTTCTGTAACTTGTAAACCAAAATTGGTTTTCCAAAAGAAATGACACCTCTCTTCATCAAGAACACTGCTCTAAATCATTTTCGTTCCTAAAACCGCTTCCTAGTGACTTACGAACGACCATTACATTCGATCTAATATTAACCAATAATTGTACGTATTAAAAGACAATTACAATTTAATGATAGTTCAAATAAAACACGGGTTAAAACCAACCAGCAAAGACTAACAGATATTGCTTTACCAACACATAGAAAGTGCGAGTTATAACAAACGCGGAAGTACCCTCCAATGTTTACTGGAAACCTTTTGATTTGAACCGTTGTGCGCACTTGTGGGGTTAGGGGCGAGGGTGGTGGGGGGAGGTCCGGTCCTGTGCAAATGTTATTGATGTGTAGTGGTTATGATGAGATAGTATTGTTCATATCGCCCGTTTATTTTGCGGGTAAGGGATGGGAGGACATGGTTTTTTTTTCTGAGGGATATGTATGGAGTCTAAGTTTAAGAAGGTTTATTAAAATATACACATATAAGCTTTAATCACCAAGTTAGCTTAAAACTGGCTACAGAAGCCAGTTTTAAGCTAACTTGGTGATTAAAGCTTGTGCTTTTTCTTGCTTTGGGTCAGTTACAGCCTGGTATTCGTTATTATTTTAATCTAATCTATCTAAACGTATGAGTTTTAGGTTATGTAATGATAAAATTTTATAAATGAATGACGTCGGTCGTCGGACTTTCTAACAGTTACGTCACTAACTTTTGTAACCCTGAAAGGGTTACAAAAGTTAGTGAATTCAGAAAAGTGTTTGCGTTCATAACCATTGCGCGCACTTAAAATTCTAGGAAAGAGAAGTTTGTAAAGGTCGCAAATTCTGGAACATTTAAACATACAATAAGGAAAACTAACAAAAACTTGAAAAAATACTGTTTCTAAAATAAACTGCCAATTAAATTATTATCATATAATAAATGTGCGGTTAACCTCGTTTTTAAAGAACAAATGACTCATAACATTTACTTTTCCCCGATTTAGTGAATTGGTGACGTCACTTGCAAGCACAAGATACTAACTTACTAACGTTTTTATTAAAGTACATGTAAGTGTGTTCGTGAATCATTCGCAGGTTGTAATAACCCCAATTGTGAGTCATAGCATCCTCATTGCTGTGGAGGCTTTCATAAAATTTTACCTATAAAGCCTCGTGCTTTATTTGTAGGTAATTTGCCAATTTCGCTGTGTTTGGTGAAATATACTTGAGGATTTCCGGTTTGAAACAATCATAGTCACATTCGACATTTTTGAATATGTGATTGATTTAATTTACGACATTAGATTCTTTTCTCTTGTTGATTTGTTCCTCTTTGAAGGAAAGCTTAGACCCTTTTTTTCTGGATGGTAAATCATCAAAAAATGACTTCTCCCGCTCTGGGCGGAGCGGAAGGGAGTGTCAGACTCTTACTGACTAAAACCCACCCGTATTTTTCCAAGTGTCCTTTGCGTTCCAGGGACACGGTGACGCTTTCGAAGAAATTCCGCGCACCCTAGCAGGCGTTAACCCTATGGGGCCCCGTCAAGCTTAAACACTTAACGTGAATGTTTCATGTAGTAATTTTGGTAGCTGGACATCCTGACTTAATATTATAAATGAGAGTCAGTTTGTTTGTTACGTTTTCACGCCTACACCACAAAACCGATTTTCAAAATTCTTTCACTAATGAAAGCTACCTTATCAGCGCGTAACATAGGCTATATTTCCTCCCCGTATTTCCACAGGAATGGAAACTACGCGGGTCCAACCGTGGGGCGCTGCTAGTACATAATAATACATCAACATCATCATTGCAGACCAATAACATTGACTACAGCTATGTATTGACACCGCTACATTTGACAATCCTTTGCCTAAGATTTGCGAAATTCCTTAGAAACTCAATGCTTCTCTAAACTGGTATTTGTTCAATTTTATTTCCACCTCGTTCAGAATGTAGTCGTAATGCGTTTTCCCATAAATCCTTGAAGCCATTAGCGATGCAAGTAAAGTATTGATTTTAGCCCTGATAGTATGTTTAGTTGAACGTATTTGCGCTGCTTCGACGAAACTATTTAGTTTGTTCCTACAGACACTCCTAAACAATACCATTTTATTTCCACTTCGTTCAGAATGTAGTCGTAATGCGTTTTCCCATAAATCCTTGAAGCCATTAGCGATTCAAGTATTGATCTTAAGCCTGATAGTATGTTTACTTACCTAGTCGAAACTATTTAGTTTGTTCCTACAGAAACGACTCCTAAACACTATCTACATAATCATCAAGCTAAATACTTCCTGAAAGGTTTATCGTCATTCAATCGGCATCACAGGAACCATGCAATTCTTTAGGGAATCCATCTATTGAGGGAGCGTTCTATCGAGAGATATATCGAGTGTATCGATAAAATGTCCGTTACGATAAATGTTCTTCGAAGAGCCGGTAGGAGCTTTCATTTGTAAATTGAGTTTCGTCTTCTGTGTTCTGGTGTTTAGATTCAAAATATTTTATTCTATATCGGTTTTTGGATCTTGTTTGGTGTTACTTGTTCGTGATATTATAGCTTTAGGTACCTAGTTTACTTCTCGCCATTAGAGCTGACGAATTTTTAGTAAACTTTCAGAATTGTAGAGGAAGTCTCCACAATTTAAATTCCATATATTCTCACTTTCTCAGTCATTTTCTCTACTCGACAAACTCCTCCTCGACTGTGTCACTTTGTCTAGAACCCAAGGATGAAGAACTAGTTGCGGGATTTGTTCGAAAGAGTCACCGCGTCCCAGGAACGCAAAGGACACTACAAGGATCACTGGTGGGTTTTAGTCAGTAAGAGTCTGACGCTCCCTTCCGCTCCGCCCAGAGCGGGAGAAGTCATTTGATGATTTTCCATCTAGACAAAAAGGATGTAAAACTAGAAATGTTGATTTATGGGTACGTAGGTATTTCTGGGCGATTGAATGACGATAAACCTTTCAGGAAGTATTTATTTTGATGATTTTGTAGATAGTGTTTAGGAGTCGTTTCTGTAGGAATAAACTAAATAGTTCCGACTAGGCAAATAAACATACTTACTATCAGGCTTAAGATCAATACTTTACTTGCATCCCTAATGGCTTCAAAGATTTATGGGAAAACGCATTACGACTACATTCTGAACGAAGTGAAAATAAAATGGGACAAATACCGGTTTATACTCAGAAAAAAAAATGTTTTTTCATCAACACTTTACCCCAAAACCCAGGAAATGAAAACTTTACCAATATTTTCTGACGTACAGACACAGAAACAAAACCGTTCCTATATGAATAGGAAGCAAGAAGGCTGAACGGGTACTTCCGGTGCGTGAGTGCGCCCCCCCCGGGTATGTTAGGGCGGGCGGCGATGCCAGGGCGGGCGGCTGGGGGTGGCGGACGGACGCACGTACAACTACAACTTTTTGATATTGGATTTATTAAATATTTTGGTGGGTTCAAATGGTTTGAGTAGTTTCGGGTGGTACGCTTATAGATTGGGTTGTGCAGATATCTCTATTTTGTTGTTCGTTGTTATGTTTTTTTCGAGTTTTTGGGAATGGGCAGCAGACCTCTTTTGTGTTCCTGATTATTTCTGCTTGTTGAACTTAAGCACTTATTTAATGGGTTGGAACATCTAATAGGTCCTTGTATTTTAGTCCTTGAGTACTAGGCAAAAGGTCAATTTGAGCAGTTACGTCAAATTCTAAAATGATTGGCATCAAATTGGCCAATTGACATTTCGGTTTCATCGTAATGCTATACGCAGAGATAACATCATATTGTCTGGGCCGTTTTATGATTTGGTAGAACGATTTTTCTCCGTCATACATACATACTTCGGAAAATATTAATATGCATTTTCAATTGCTTCTGAAAAATTGTAAGTATGAATACCACGACTGTTAGCTCAGCAAATCGATAGCAGTTCCACACTCAATAATGCATGACTGATGGACGGACGGACGGCCTCGTCCTTCATGCAACTGCAAACAAGCTATTATTGGATCAAAATATACATTACTTGGAAAAATATTATAAGTTAGGTCGTGGTCTGTTAACATTGCTGAAGCGGGGTTGATAAGTAAGGTATGACAGAAATATGGTGGAGGTCTGCCCTGCTTGGGCGGAGCAACGCCCGTGTCCTCGTTGAGGCGATCGGCGGCAGCGATCGCTCGCGTCCGGCCCTGGTTCAATCCATGGTCCAGAGCGAGTAGGCATGGGAAGCGGGAAAGTAATGCTAGCGAAAGAGGAGGCAGACCGTGTGCTAGAGAGGGAAACCTCTTGCTCCAGCTGCAACAGAAGAAGACGTCCAGGGCGTCGGGAAACGCAGAGCGATCGCCAGCCATCGTAGGCGCGGGCCTGCGGATGGGGAGCTATGGGTGGCTCGCCATCCGATAGCAAACAGGCCCGGGTCGACGGCGCGTCGTTTCCATGCGAGCCTCTAAGAGCTGTCAGCTAAGAAGACGGGACCCCGTAGGATCAGTGCCTACTAGGGTTGCGGAATTTGTTCGAAAGAGTCACCGCAGCCCTGGAATGCAAAGGGAACTAGAAGCATCACGGGTGGGTTTTAGTCAGTAAGAGTCTGACACTTCCTTCCGCTCCATCCAGAGCAGGAGAAGTCATTTGATGATTTCCCATCCATAAAAAAGGTGAGAAACAAAAAATCTGAATAGGTTTATCTTTGATGTCTTTTACACAAGTCAAGCCCCTTTTTAAACGACTTTAAACAAAGGATGAGATTTTTTTACTGATTTTTCAGCCAATTGTGAACCGTTAAACAGCGTTTCTTTTTTATCGAAAGCCTATACTTCTGAGGTGGTCCCATTTTTACCATGTCAGAGTGTTTGGGCAAACAACGAAATCATAGCGAGATACTGACTCAATAAATATTCAAAAGTTGATCACTAAGCTCGATAGATGGCGTTGGCGTCGAGATAGATCGCGCTATGGTTTCGTTACCGGCATTTACCTTAGCAGGATATTATTTTTTTGTTTTGTGTGAGCCTACGAAAGTTTGAGAGATTCATAATATACGCTATATACCGCTTATAGTGCTGTATTATTTACTCCTCGCCAATATACGGACCCTCGGTAATTATACATGGTCCTTCGAGTCGGAACGGCCGTGAGTGTTTTTTGGTGGTTCCGGTGGTGGTAGTGAATTACCACCCTTCGCGTCAATACTGGGCAGTGGATCGCTGTCCAGAGCAGCCCTTTCAGCGGGCACCAGGTGAGGTGTTGAGGAGCTGGAAGTGGAACCGGTTGGAGCAAGGAGCAGCCAGGTGGAGCGTGGAGCAGCACATCGGGCAGCAACATCCGGAGGAGCGACGCAAGGGAGGCGAAGTGCGGCAGACGTGGACCAGCAGAGCAGAGGGCGCCACTCGCGGTGCAATTCAGCGCGCCGCTACGGTGGTGCAGTACAGCGCGACATCATCAGTGCGTCAGTGAGTGAAATTAATGGTGAAATAAAATCGTGAGTACATTTTGCATCTTAATCAGGAAGAAGAAACATTAATTTAAAAATCTCTAATAAAAAGTGCATAAAGAAGTAGAACTCTTCAAAATATCAGAAAATTAACTTTTTGCTTGGTAGAAATTTAGGACTTGTAAAAATTTATGTGAAAACTGGTTGTGACGAGGAATCTATGCCCGATTTTAAACTCAAGTGGCTTATGGTGTAAAGACTTGTGAAAAATTCAAGAATTGGATCACAGTTTAATTTATTGTTAAACATAATAAGTGTTTAATTATATTTGTTTTGGTGGTATCTGTATAATAATTGTTTCACAATGGAGACTTTCTTTACTATCCAGGAAGATATTAATATTAAAATGGTTAAGGCTAAGTCCAATTTAAAGAAAGCTCCTAAAGAGCGATTAACTTATTCATATTTAGAGACCCGTCTTGAAAATTTGGAACAATTATGGAATTCATTCACGGCCACTCATAAAGAAATATTAAGTACGATAAAAAAAGTTGAATTGGCAAACTCTAGTTATATCAAAAATGGTCTTTATGATGAAGTCGAGGAATTTTATGTAGATTTTAAAAGCGAATTAAAGGAATTATTATCTCAAAGAGATTCAACGGCAATAGGTGTAGATTCCAAGTCTATTTGTCAGAATGAAAAGAGTTTTAGTAGAGTTAAGTTGCCAGAAATAAAAATTCCCTCATTTTCGGGAAAATATTCAGAGTGGCAAACATTTAGAGACTTATTTGTGGGATTGATACACGAGAATACATCTCTAGACGATGCACAGCGATTTTTCTATTTAAAAGGACATTTATGTGGGGAGGCTGAGCTATTATTAAGAAACATTCAAGTTACATCTGACAACTATAAAATTGCGTGGTCTAAATTAGATAAAATGTACAATAATAAAAAGTTTCTAGCGAATGGTATAATGAAAAGATTGCTCAGTCAAAAGACTCTTTCCTGTGAATCTGCTAGCGAAATAAAAAGGCTTATTACTACTACTTCAGAATGTTTGGAGTCAATTGGTAATTTGGGGGTGGATGTCTCTTCCTGGGATCTTATTGTCGTGCATATAATTAGTGGAAAATTAGACAAAGAGACCAGGAAGACTTGGGAACTCAAAGTGGCTTCAGATTCAAGTGATGATTTACCTACGTTTATACAGTTTTCCGATTTTTTAAATAGTCGCTTTAGAGGTTTGGAAAATTTAGATAAGACAGATAACAAGGAAAGACATCCACACCTAAAAGGAACTCAATCGTTTCATGTATTAAAAGATAAAAAGTCAGTATCATGTGAATTTTGCTCAGCCGATCATAGGATTACATCTTGTCCGAAATTTTGTAAAGAGTCTAATGAAGCTAGGCGTAATTTCGTTCAGAAACATAATTTGTGTTTTGTGTGCCTATACAATAACCACTCTGCCAAACATTGTAAAAACACTCTCAAGTGCCAGGTGTGTAAACGCCGCCACCATTCTTTATTGCACCCAACAGGTGTTTCTGGGTCTGTAATTGGTGAAAATAGTAGTGGGGCTCACGCGGAAATATCATCAGCCGTTGTAACGGTGATGAAGGAGGCTAATAAAAATAGTAACACTGAAGTAGCCGCGCAAGCGGAGGGGTCAAGCAAGCCACTAGTCTCATGTGTCTCGACTAGAAGTGGTCGCAAAACCGTCTTATTAACTACCGCGTTAGTCAAGGCGGAGTCGAAAGACGGGACCTATCGAGTAGTTAGGGCTTTGCTTGATCAAGGATCGCAAGGTTCGTTCGTTACCGAATCCACGGTCCAATTTTTGGGATTAAATAAGATGCCATCAAGTCAAACTGTGATAGGCGTAGGCGGGGTTAAAAGTGCAACGGCTAAGTCAACCGTTGTGCTTAAAGTGAGGTCTAGAATAGATCCAACTGTCCAAATAAATGTAAATGCTTTCGTCCTGAAGTCGGTCACTGCTCTTCTCCCAGCTACGAAAGTAACCAGGGTAGAATGGGTAGATTTGACCGACTATGACTTGGCTGATCCGGAATACTACAGACCTAATAAAATTGATGTTTTATTAGGCGCTGAAGTTTACAGTCAAGTCATCCAGGAGGGCATTAAAAGGAATGTTGGTGGAACTCTTTTAGCGCAAGACACCACGTTAGGATGGATATTGTCAGGGACGTTTGAAGTGAATAACACAAGTAATCCCTCACATATCACCGTGATGCATTCAAGCCTGGAAACAGATGAGATGCTCAAAAGGTTTTGGGAGTTGGAAGCTGAACCATCTGTAAAAAAAATGCTAACGGAGGAAGAAAATAACTGTGAAAAATCATATACGGCTACTACTGAACGTGACGTTAGTGGTAGATATATAGTAAGGCTACCATTGCGTGATGAAGACCCGGTCAGCAAGGTTGGTGAATCAAAGGGCATCGCTGAAAAAAGATTAAGATCGTTAGAAGGTAAGTTCAGGAAAAACAGCAAATTCAAGGAAGATTACACGAGAGTCCTCGAAGAATATTTAGAGCTGAAACACATGAGAAAGGTTGAAGATGAAAATAAAATTCAAAAAGCTATCTACTTACCTCACCATGCGGTTATCCGGGAGGATAAGGAAACGTCGAAGGTCCGAGTCGTCTTTGATGCTTCCTGCAAGGGAACGAATGGTATGTCACTTAATGATAATTTGTTAGTTGGTCCTACTTTGCAGCCAGAACTCCGGCACACTATTATGCGATCGAGAACACATCGGATATGTCTCGTAGCTGACATAATCAAGATGTATCGGCAAGTTTTAGTAAATAGGAAGGATGTAATATTACAACGTATCCTCTGGAGAGACAGTCCTGAAAAAGAAATAGAAGAATATGAATTGGATACAGTTACTTTCGGTACGGCGTCGGCACCATATCTAGCTGTAAGGTCGCTACAACAGTTAGCACACGATGAGTGTCTAGATCAACCAGAAATCGCGAGGATAATTTTAAGTGATTTTTATATGGATGACGTAATGACCGGAGATGAAAATGAAGAAACTTGTTTTAAAATATATACCGAGTTAACCAACGTGTTATCAAGAGGAGGATTTCCATTACAAAAATGGAGGAGTAATAGTAAAAAATTACTAAATAAAATAAGGGATGAGAAAGACACTACGGATGAAGAGTTAAAGATAAAAATGGACAGTGTTACGAAGATACTGGGACTTACCTGGAACTCGAACGAAGACTTCTTTCAATACTCAGTAGAACTGCAGCCGCTGACGCCACCTGTAACGAAAAGAAAAATTATTTCCGAGATTTCGAGGTTATTTGATCCGTTGGGTTGGTTAGCGCCCAGTATTATCTTAGCCAAAATATTTATTCAGAAATTGTGGCTAGCAGGGTTGGAATGGGATCAAGAAATTCCTAATAATTTAGTACATGAATGGGCTACTTACCATCGCAACTTATATTCTTTGGTGAAGGTTAAAATCCCACGATGGCTATATACTGCTACTAACGTAAAGAAGGAACTGCATGGCTTCTCAGATGCCTCCAAAATGGCGTATGCAGCCGTCATTTACCTAAGAGTCGTGGATCACCAAGGAAACATTCACATTTCGTTAGTCACCTCAAAAACGAAGGTGGCACCCATTAGACAAGTGTCTATTCCTCGATTAGAACTTTGTGGTGCAGTTCTCCTTGCCAAATTGATGATGGAAGTTGGCGAAGTGCTGAATATACCAAAGACCGATTGGCATGCATGGACAGATAGTGAAGTGGTCCTTGCTTGGCTCAACAGCCACCCGAGCCGCTGGAAAACTTTTGTGGCTAATCGTGTTTCAGATATTTTGAACATATTAGACACACATTACTGGTCTCATGTGTCGTCTAAACAGAATCCCGCAGATTGTGCTTCGCGCGGAGTATCCCCTGCTGATCTTGAATCCACTGCTATATGGTGGAAGGGTCCGGAGTATTTAAGACAGCAGGTGGTGGAGTATAAAAGGCTGAAACACGTGGGTACGCATTTGGAAGAAGTCAAAGCACATACGACCTCGTTTGATACAGTTGCCGTCTGGAATAAGTTTTCCAGGTTGTCAAAATTAATTCGAGTTATAGCTTACTGTAGACGGTTTTTGAGTCTTAGGAAACGGACAACTACTAAACATAGTACACGGGAATTATCTAAACAGGAGCTTGAAGAGGCCACAGACACATGCATAAGGAAATGCCAAGAGGAGTTTTCAGAGGAAATTAAAGAATTAAAAAATAATATTATAAAAAATAAAAAAGGGACTCTTAATTCGTTAAACGCTTTTGTTGATTCTAATGGAATTATAAGAGTTGGAGGAAGACTTGAAATGTCTCAATTAGGTTATAATCGCGTACATCCAATCCTCTTGCCAAAGGAATCATTTCTGAGCGAACTTCTGATTGCTGACGCTCATGCAAAAACAATGCATGGTGGTCCGCAGCTTATGGTCACGTATTTAAGATCTAAATATTGGATTATTGGGGTTAAGTTGCTGGCAAAGAAATATGTTAGGAGCTGTGTTAAATGCATTCGGTATTCAGCCAAGGCAAGAACACAACTTATGGGGCAACTACCATCGGCACGTGTGACGCCAAATAAACCATTTCTGTGTACAGGGGTCGATTATGCAGGTCCTATAAGCATTAGAGTGTCTAAAGGTCGCGGTAACAAGTCGTACAAAGGGTACATCGCCTTGTTTATATGCATGGCCACTAGGGCAGTGCATTTGGAAGCAGTGAGTGAGTTAAGTACTAAGGGTTTTTTGACTGCTTTCAAACGATTTGTAGCCAGGCGTGGTCGTTGTGCGGATATTCACAGTGACAATGGGACGAACTTTGTAGGTGCTGCACGAGAACTACTATTCTTATTTAATGAGGAAAGGTCGGGCTATAATACAGAATTGGCAGAGGAGCTCGCGAACAATGGCACGCAGTGGCACTTTATACCTCCTCACTCACCAAACTTTGGGGGTCTTTGGGAGGCTGGTATAAAGTCCACCAAGTATCACCTCAAGCGAGTAATTGGAAACTCAACGCTGACATTTGAGGAGATCACCACGGTGTTAGCGCAAATTGAAGCATGCCTCAATTCAAGGCCATTGTCGTATGTGGAAGATCAGGACAAATTAATGATACTAACTCCCGGTCATTTCCTGGTAGGGGAGCCATTAGTGCTACTGCCCGACCATGATTATGAAAGGGTTAACGTAAATAGTCTACAGCGATGGCAGCTTCATCAGAAAATGATGCAAGATTTCTGGCGTCGATGGTCCCACGATTATCTTCACCAATTCTTACAGCGTCATAAATGGAACCATAGAAGTCCTGAGCCAGCTGTTGGTGAAGTGGTATTAGTAAAAGAGGACGATATGCCTCCTGGCAAGTGGTTGTTGGGTAGGATCGAACAGAAACATCCTGGGCCTGACGGTATTACTCGGGTTGTTACATTACGCACCCAATCGTCAACTATCAAGAGACCAATATCGAAACTGTGTGTATTGCCTGTAACCAATTAGTAGGATATTTTTGTTATTGTATTCGAACATAGTAGTGTGTTTTAGGTTAAGTTTGGTAAACGTATTTGTTATAATTTAAGGGTTTAAAATTTAAGTTGTCAATTATTGTTATAAAGTGTTTGTTTTCCCACCAACGACAGAAATTTGTATTAAGCTGGCTGGTAAAGAAGGACATTTTGCCAATATGTCCTTGGTGGGCGGTATGTTTGGGCAAACAACGAAATCATAGCGAGATACTGACTCAATAAATATTCAAAAGTTGATCACTAAGCTCGATAGATGGCGTTGGCGTCGAGATAGATCGCGCTATGGTTTCGTTACCGGCATTTACCTTAGCAGGATATTATTTTTTTGTTTTGTGTGAGCCTACGAAAGTTGAGAGATTTATAATATACGCTATATACCGCTTATAGTGCTGTATTATTTACTCCTCGCCAATATACGGACCCTCGGTAATTATACACAGAGTCTGATGATGGAATCCCAGGGAAATTGAGGGCTACCCTCAATTTTTTTAGGGACACTTGAATTGATTTGGGTATTTCTTGGAAAAGAATTTTCTCGAAGTGGTGGAATTGTTAACACCAGTTAATTATAACATAACATCACACCCATACGCTGTGAAGGGGTGCACACATGTGAATGTCAATTAAATTGTAGAGTATCACTACTAAAAAGTTGAAATAAAAAAAATGCTCCTATTATCCTAGCTTAAAAAAAAAACTAGAAAGTCTAAATAACTTTAATTTTTAAAGTCAGTGTTTTTGGTTTTGTTTTTCGTTTTTTAACTCCGAATTCCGAAATTAAAATTATTTTATACTTTCTAGTATTTTTTATTTTAAGCTCGTTAATAGAAGCAAGCTCGTTACGCTGGAATCATGGACCTATACAAACTATTCCTATTACTTGTGTCAAGCCACGATTTTGCTTAGGGATAACTGAAATACTAGTCGTCAGATCTTAATCAATAAATGGGACCACACGACAGGCACCAGCTTTCGGATATAAAAAGAATCATCAAAATCGGTACACCCAGTACTAAGTTATGAGGTAACACACACCGAGTTCCGAAATTAAAGTTATTTTTAACCGACTTCTAAAAAAGGAGGAGGTTCTCAATTCGGATGTTTGTATTATTTTTTTTTATGTTTGTTCGCGCATAACTCCGTCGCTTGCTAACCGATTTGAAAATTCTTTTTTTGTTGGAAAGGGTATACTTCCCAAATGGTCCTGATGATGGGTTTATCGAAATCGAACGAGCGGTTTTCGAAAAATCAACAAAAGTCTAAAAAAAATATCTACATTGTCTACATTGACGACCTTTTAGTTTACTCTGCATTGGAGCAGTGTGTTTTTTTTACACCAATGTCATTGGTTCGTTTAGGTGGGGGGAGGGGAGGGGATGTAGGTAACACTAAAAAGTGAAAAATAAAAAACTTTTTACAAAAAAGTACAACCGACTTTTACACAAAAAAAAACAAAAAAAGTACAAAATAACTTTAATTTCGGAAGTCGGTGTTCAAAAACGAAAAAGGTACCAAAAACACCGAGTTCCGAATTTTAGTTATTTTGTACTTTTTTTGTTTTTTTTTTTGTGTAAAAGTCGGTTGTACTTTTTTGTAAACAGTTTTTGTACTTATTGTTTTTTGTGTCTGTTGTAGGTACTTTTTTGTAAAAAGTTTTTTTTTTTAATGACTTGGTACTGCATTTACTTTTCTACGTTACGGTTGTAAACTCTTCGTGAGTGAAGTTAGAAACAAAGTAACTCGTAATACTAGACTTGTGGGTATGTAAGACCTTGGTAAGAATTGTTCGCTGTTTCGCCGCATTGTATCCGAGGCCTTATCTACATGGAAAGATAATACGTAGGTGACGTGGACTCGCCCTGCTTCGTGGGAACTTACGAAGAAATACAAATTGTTGAGTGTAAGAAAATACACCTACAATCAATCTATTCGTGCCGGTGTGACTGATACTTGAGTGAAACACTGCTACTGCATAGTTGCTAGTTTTAAGGTTGGTTGTCAAAGAATATTCGTCTATTATCAAGAGCTTCTCGCAATTAAACTAATTAGTCTGGCGAGTAAATTAAAAAAAAAGAACAAACGTGTACTGTTTGAGAATCAAAAAAATGATTCCTAGCTCGTCGTGCTGTACCGGTGCTGCTGTTGCGGCCGCTCAGAACCTCAAACGGCGGAAATATAATAAACTAGTTGGCAATTACCTACATTTTGGAGCTTTGGGCCGTGGGGTCCGAGTGCTCATGCGTTATATAAAGAACTTGCTAAACGTTTAGGCAGGTAGTTGACACTTCGCATGATCCAGGGGCTGGCTAACTGGCTTTTACTTCGGACAGAGGATAAGCATTGCCATACATCGTAGTGCATGGTAACTGAGCAGTGGTGATGGCCGAGTGGTAATGGCCGTGACTTACGCATTGTAGGTCGCGGGTTGAAACCCAGCCAGGCCCATTACTTTGTGTAATGTACCTAATTGTTGTTGTTGTTGTAAATGTAGTTTCATCACCACTGCTCTCAAATCATAATAGTGAAGGAAAACATCGTGAGGAAACCGGCATGTCCTAGAAATAAAAATTCGAAGACATGTGACCAGTGGCGTAGCTTGCCTTAGATGGGCCCTGTATCAAGATGTGTTGAGGGGCCCCCCTCAACACATCATCCCCGGGGGGGGGGGGAGAGCAGTGGTGGCCGAGTGGTAACGGCTCTGCCAGCCAGGCGCATTACTTTGTGTAATTAACTTCATCACCACTGCTCTCAAAACGGTGAAGGAAAACATCGTGAGGAAGGCCGGCCTGTCCTAGAACCAATAATTCGAAGACATGTGACATTCACCAACCCGCACTGGGCCCGCGTGCTGGATTACGGCCCATTCCCTCCCCCAGAGAGGGATCATTAAAAGGCTGATTATGTTACACAACGTGGCAATGCCGTCAGTCTTTTGGACTCACTACTACATACCTATTGTAGTTGGGAGGATTTTAGTTTACTTTTATTTTGAGTGTATATAGTTAGATTAGTATAGAAATATAATATCTTGATATAGTCTAGACTAAATTGTGCTAACTTATTACGAGTACCTACTTAATCCTTATCTAGGCAATCTATGTAAAAGATACAGCAAAGTAATAAAAAATAAAAACATTTTTCTTCGCCGAAACACCGTAAATTACAAACTAAACTAATTATTGTTCAGTTACCATCTAAAAAGTCGTCAAATAAAGAAAAACTTTCCCACATTCAGATCAAAGTTAAAAGGCTTAACAAAACAAAATTAATACCCAAAACTACCGAACTCAGTTGAATCTATCACCAATATATTGTTAATTTTGGCGCGAAAACAAATAAAATGGCGTCGCTAGTGCACATTAGGCGGTGTTTACAACAGCGCGACAAATCGCTTTGTTTACGCGGTCAGGCTGGATGTAAACAACATCCGCGGTTCAAGGAATCCGAGAATGTCACGGGGTTAGTCTCGGGATAAGCGTGACTAGTAATAAGTACATTTTATTATTTTACATAAACTCATGATAATATTCTGTGCTGTTTTCGCTACCTTTTATCTGTAAAAACATATAAAACCCTTATGCGAAAGCTTCTATTTATTTAAATAGAACGGCCGAAGCCACTTACACTATTTAACCTAATTTTTACATATAATTTACTAAACACATCATGCATTCTTCTCACAAAAATTCAAACATTCCGACAGTATCACCTTCCATTCATTCGCAAATACATCCAAATCTTTGTTTGAGTTCAGGAGAGCGTTAATAGCGGCTAATGTCCGAGGAATAGGTGACTTGGAGTGTGCAACAGTACGGCAAGTTGGAGTCTATCTATTAATAAAATAAATAATATCTGAATCATTTGTGGCCTTATCTTGCACTTCAGCTGTATTTAATTAAAGGACTCCAGAAACCTTATAAAGGCCAAATGATGGGAAAAACCCGCCAAGTCATTACCAATCACTACACAACGGCTCCTAAGAGCCAAAGTCAACAGTGGCAAACACCAGAACAGCGCTAGGTCAATGAAGCTCGACAGGACCCAAATGATCTTCAATGACGACCACTGTTAACATTCTCCGTGTAAACCCGCCCTTGATAAATTTATCGAAATATCACCGCCGTCCTTTTTCCTGGTCTCCGTGGTAACACTTACTGTTACCGCGGTAATTACGCACCGTAATAATGTAAATTGGTTCGTGTTTACCGTAACTAGGGGTAGTTCGCTTTGGGGTTCCGACCTGGCTTGATTAAATCTAATTGTAGTTCTTTTGAGTTGAGTTGGATGGTTCTGGGTGGAAGGAGTGGTAGCTCAGCAGACCTACCATGACGTCTTAAATCCATCATGATGTGTGTGAGGGAAAGGGATAGTGCTATTCGTCTTGTGTGACTCCGTCTCTGTCTGACACAGAAATCATGATGGATTTAAAACGTCATGGTAGTGCTGCAGCGCTTTAACCGTAGGGTTATGGATCTAGTGGTCAAAAGCTCGTAATAGTTAAGCCTGGGCCCCAAGTCTGCTAATTTTTATAAAGTCGAGCCTATTGTCATTTTGCTAAAAGTTCGTAATCTGCTAAATTCTTTATGGTATCGACCGGTTGGTCGGTCAATGGTCTCGTAATACTTTTTGATAACCGATCTATTAAAAGCAATGAGTGCACAATGACTATGACGTTCTAATGGTAGGTCACTGATGAAAGTATTTGTCAAAATTTTTGCAGATTACTGCATACGTCTGTTATTCCAACACGATCCCATTGTCATTTTGTTCATAAGTAAGTTCGTAATCTGCTAAATTCATAATAGTGTGGACCATTGGTCGGTCAATGGTCTCGTAATAGAATCGTGGTAGAATAACATTGTCGTATTGCCATTATTGTAAAACCCGTCAGTAGAAGTGATTTTCGAAAAACTATTTCCTACTAAAATTGAACATTATGTCATGCCAGATTTCTTTTCATATATTTTACATATTATTTCTTAGTGTTCTATGCAATCTAAAGTACCTAGTAAGAAGTTTGTAAATAGCAAAAACATGATGAAACTCAATAATATTTTATAAGATTACCTTATGATTTTAAATTAAATAAATTTTAGTAGATTACCGCATACGTCTGTCATTCATTTGTCATTAGGTATTGTACGAGATTAGTGAGATTACCATTCTATCGGTCAGTAGTTGACCATTGGAAAGTCATAATGACGCTTTTATATTAGTAGATTACCAAACTTGTCATCAACCATTATGAAATCAATGATAGACTATTCTGACACTACTTGTGAAAAGCGGGGTTATTGCGTACCTACCCACTGAATCATTGGAAAAACCTTTCATTTTGATAATTCTTACATACATTGCGATCTTTCGCGAAATAAAAAATCGAATTTTTAAACATGATATGAAGCAACGGATTAGAAATTTTCGTCATTCAAATTGTTAGTGAAACTGTAATAACTAAAATAACGAGTAGAGTATAAGTTTATTTAAAATATTATACAACTATTTTGAAGGTCTGGTCAGGAATTCTCTCTTCCTCTTAAAAAAAAAAAAACGTTCCCCCACACTAGGATGCACTCCTGTATCATGGGTGCGTTCACAAACATAAATACTCACATATACAAGACACCCAGACCCGGAACAATTATCTGTAGGCCATACAAACAATTCAACCATTCCAAACATTTCAACTTGTAGAAAAGATAAGTACACTCTTGAAGGGAATTGCGCAATTTGGCAGAAAACTACAAAATACACAGTTCCTATTATGGGACCGCGTACCGTATAACGGGATTGTTAGAAATGCAGGGTTAAATATTAAGGAAATTCTGATTCTCCTTAAATAACACATTAATGGTTTCTCATAAAGCATTTTTTTTTTCTCATAAAGCACTTTATTGCTGCAAACAATATTTAAGTAACGCGAATATTCTAATCAAAGTTTCCTTTATATTCACCCCTGCATTACATCCGCCCTGTATCTTGTACAGTTTCCTTTCAATTGTTTTTATATCCAGTTTCTGTTAAGAGAGTAGGTATACTCCGTACGACATTTCATACAAATTTTCAAGTCCTTATTTTCCGAAATGACTAAAGCGATTTTAAAGAAACTTTACACACATAAGCAGGATACATAGGTCTAAAAAGTTAATTGAAAACATTTTCGATAAATAGTGTTACAGTTAAATTCACAGGTTAAATTAGACCCATTTTAAAACTTCCATACAAACATACATTTCCAGTTATCTTTTTTTAAATAAGATATTTCGAAAATGTTTAACCTAACTTTTTAGACCTATGCATCTTGAAATGTGTGAAATTTCATTAAAATCGGTTCTTCAGACTTGAAAATTTGTATGAAATGCCATACGGCGTAGGTACACGCTCTTAATCAAATGGCACATGGCAAGAGGAGCTCTACATCAAAGAACGCACCAGTTTTAAACGCCAACCCTCGCGTCAATCACAAACCCAATTATTATAAGTTTACCGCCCCAAACAGTTGCATTCAATCCTCCAAACATACAGAACCCATACAAAATACCCCGTTGATTACAAATGATAAAAGTAACAAGCATATCGGTACATAGCTTGCGCCGCGGCGTCGTTCGCGTGACGCCCGACATGACTCCTGCTTGCTTCCGCAACTAAATTACACGGAGAATTACAACGATAGAAATAGATTTAGAAGGTGTATGTATGTATGTGTGAAAGGTTTGGGCGGTTTAACGGTCTTTGATTTTAATTTTTCCAATCGATTTTCTGAAATATATGCAGGGCATGCCAGTTAGATTGATGGTTTCTTTAATGAACGTCATCTGGGTTGGTATTTCAGTCGCTTAAAAGATGTCAAACTGTAGGAATCAGGTCGAATTGTGGCCGGGTCCAAACGGTGTCGATGCATATAGAACAACTTCTGTTGTGGGTTTACCGACTGAAATTCAGTAAAACCAGGGCACTAATGATGCATCCGAAAGAATAGATAAATTGATTTTTCCAAGACTGCTTGCTTTGGTC
The DNA here is from genome assembly GCA_905332915.2 of Hecatera dysodea. Lineage (NCBI taxonomy): Eukaryota > Metazoa > Arthropoda > Insecta > Lepidoptera > Noctuidae > Hecatera > Hecatera dysodea. The sequence goes on from HG995292.1 coordinate 21,473,972, forward strand.
ATCATAACAGTATGAAATTACGTACGTTTTTACAGCTTGGAAAATAAGTTCTTTATTTTCTATGAGGTTAAATTGGACGTTGGCATCAATGGGATGCTTAGAAAATAATCAACTAAAAGGACCATCCGACTCCGTGACCCCTGTTTGTTCAACGTATCCCATTTGTTTGCAGAGGTACAGAACGGTGCAAGTTTAAACTAACAAAACAGGACTCCTAATTATCGTCATCCAAATCCGCCCCAATAAAGCAAATTACCATTCCGGACATCCGCCGCTATATCTATGTTTACGTCGAGTGCCTGTACCTCACTCACACAGACAAAGCTCCTCTAACACACACGCAATGCCACGCACACCATCACTACGAAAGTACATTCGAGCAATAAAGTGCGTACAATTACTCTAGGTGTCCGCGGGATGAGCCCTGATTAGTGACGGTCAGGTGGGCGCAGCGGAGGGCGGTCGATAACTCACCCCCCTACCCCCTGCGCCCCTAACTACTCCCCCACTGTTTATTGCAGGGGGGGCGATCGCCTGAACTTAAGTATTGATTCGCGCGAAACGTGATTTGTACGCACTCATCTAGAGGTTAGCTTGCGGCTTACCGAAAGTTCATTGACTGTTGTTTGGGACTTTTCGATATCCATTGCCGGGCGTGGGTTGCTTGGGATCGGGAAATCAATTTAGTATGGTCGATGGATGTTGCGTAACGCGAAAGGTTTCGGCGAGTTTATTTGGTGGGTGGATGGTGGTCCGCGGTGGTGTTTACGCGCAAACCGCGGTCAATAGGCCTCGGGCCGCACCTACCGTTGTCTTCGGCGGTAATGTCGAGCCGTCACGGCATCTGCCGACTTATTGCCGAGTGATGCCGCGATGTTTTATTTGCTAAGTGCTTTGATATAGTTCGGGCGGGGGTGACTTAATTGACGTCGTCATGTTATACAAATGATATTTACGATTCGCTGTTTTTTTGGTTTCTGTAATTTTGTATGTTTTCTTAAGAAAAATTGGTCCTTTTTTCCATGATTTTGGTCCTTCGGTTCAATAAAGTTACAATCACCAGTAGGTAATGCACAGAAAAAAAAATGCATAAACAGAATAGTTTAAGTCAATGCACTGATTGAAAAAATCTACTTCAAACTACCCCCATTTTTGACAACATGTTCTTTTAAACTCTGACCAGGTCGAGAGCCAATCTTTTCACTTCAAAAACAACAATAGCCTTACAACACTTGACAATTACAACGTGGGCAGACTGATAAGCCTCTGATAAACACTGGCTCTTTTTGCAGGTCAACGTGGGAGTCCATAATAAATAATTAATAATAATTTAAGGACAAGAAAAGACTAAACCGTCTAATATTATCCTCTCGCCCTTTATTAATAAGTCACAATATGCCCAAACAAGTGAAGCTTATTATAAGTCCTTGCTTTACCGTGGCCTTGAATATGTCGTTTGGGAAATATGAATGAAATGTGTGCGTATTTATTTCACCGCCTTTTTACTCACTTTTTCGATTCAGTAAGACACTGTGATACTGGAAGTCGGGCTTTACTAATCTATGCCTTCTCTTTCTGGAAGGGAAATCATCAAATGACAGACGCTCTGGGCGGAGCGGAAAGGAGTGTCAGGCTCTTACTGACTAAAACCCACCCGTGTTCCTCCTAGTGTCCGCCGCGTTGCAGATCCGTGATGACTCTTTCGAACAAATTCTGCAAACTTAGCAGGCACTGACCCTATGGGGCCCTGTCTTGGCTTTACTGGCAGAGGCAGCAAAAAAGGGTTATGCTGTAGAAGCCATATTTATTCTACCAAACCGTAATACTGGTCTAGAAAGTTCATATCTACACGGTTTGGAAAACGTTCATATCTAAACGGTTTTGTTTGGAAAAAGAGAAATCTTTTTCCAAACAAAACCGTTTTCTGCTATTATGGGCCAGTCCATTCGATAGATGTGCAGAAAGAAAGTTCATATACATACATCAGTAAAATATGCGAAGAAATTACAATAATTTAGTTACCCATGGACATAATAAAGTCTGCAAAATAAAATGGGTAGGGAGCGGTGATTGCCCTCCTGTTGTTAAAGTCGTAAGGGCAGCGCTCCCTGTCATAACGAATTCGGTGTACATCGCTGATAAGTCTGCGAGTGATAATTATTATTATTATAGTTCTTATCACCAGCGTGGTAATCTGAAAGGCGTTTACGACTGATCGTGAGTCACTCCTGAAATCCATAGCTGTTGTTTCAAGTACAACTTGCTTTCACTAGCGGCTTCCCTAGGGTGCAAGTCGGAACTGATCTCATGGCAGCATAGGTACCTATTCGAAAATTCTATGTTATAAAAAAAGACGTGGTTTACCTGTGTGCCAAGTTTTAATCGAATTCGTCCAGCCGTTGGGGCGTGATTGATTTAAAAACATCATTTTAATATTAATAATAAAATTGGCCGCGTGAGTAAAGATTTTTGTTAGAGGTAGCTGGTAGGGTTGCGGACTTTGATCGAAAGAGTCACCGCGACCCTGAAAGCAGATGGGTAAGGCAGTAAGAATATAAGATTCTGACAGTTCCTTCCCAGCGGAATAAGTCACTTGGTGATTTAACATCCAGAAAAAAAGGGGAGGCAAGATAAAACATTTGTTGAAAATTGCATTACAGAACAGTTAGAAATTCGTGTTTAAGTGATGCCTGTTTTGTCTTGTTTTCGTCTATTTTATTTGAAACATCTTAGATAAGACTCAAAGGACCACAGTATCAAAACCTGATCCTTCGAGTTTACAGTTTTAAATCCATATTAACGTAACGAGGGTAGAAACACAAGCAAGCAGCTCAAAGTGAAATATACTTTGATTATTGGTGTGCTGGGATAATACGGGCAAAAGCTGTAATGGTGTTGACTTCGCCATACTTAGTTAAGAGCCGATATAAATCTCGTCTGTATTCTGCTGTAGAGAAATGAACCATCTACCAAATTTTGACGTAGTGAAGCTTTTTGTAACTATCTATGGATTTGTACCAATGCTAAAATACTGTTTGCCTTGGGCCCCAAGTCTGCTATTTTCATAAATTTGTCATTCCAACTCGATCCCATTGTCATTTTGTTAAAAGTTCGTAATCTGCTAAATTCATAATGGTCGAACATTGGCCTGTCAGTGGTCTCGTAATACTTTTTAATAACCGAGCTATTAAAAAGAATAACTGCACAGTGACGTTCTAAACGTAGGTCAAAGATCAAAGAACTGTCAAAATTTTAGCAGTTTACCGTATACGTCTATCATTATGTACGAGATTACCATTATATGCGCTTTATTTCAATGGAGTGTCAGTGGTTGACCATTGGAAAGTCATAATGACGCTTTTATATTAGTAGATTACCAAACTTGTCAAAATCAACCATTATGAAATCAATGACAGACCATTCTGACACTATTGTAATAGCAGACTTGAGGCCCTGTATCTTAAACTTTGGACCTCACGAACGATTGCCACTCTTGTTGGCAGTCATGAAGTCAACAATAAGGCGGGGTACCTAATACGAAATAAAACACACCTACATATGTATGTATTTAACTCTTTGACCTCAAGCGTCAAATCACAGAAATCAATTATAATTCTTTCAAAAATAATCATGAATAAAACTAATTAACGTATCTTAATTAATTTTCGTTATTTTCGTACAAATTGCAATGGAACTCATTCGCGACCGGTTCTCTTGCAGACTTTGATGTTTTGCAAGCAATTAGAAATTGTTATTTTAGTAATAATTTTAATTTTGATTGTCGTTTTGTCTGACCTCTTAACCGACTTGGGGGTAATTGTATCCGGCGCATATTTCACAGTTTTATAATAAAAGAAGACAAGGAATTATCTTAGGTATCAGCAGCTATTCCGATTTTACATAAGAACAGCTGCTTAAATAATATAAATAGAAACTTTGATACTGAATATAGGCAGCAGAATGGAATCTTGTATCTTTTGGTAGATTTCTATCATGTGTTCTTTTTCCAAAAGTGAATAATCCAAGGAGATCCTTAGCCGAACCAATCTGCATATTTTAAGTTATCTGAAAAAATTGCAACATAACATGTATCAATCAATCATTTATTTCTTTCTAGGTGTTTTTATTTGTTTTTTTTTATTATTTATGGACACAGAAAATAAGTAAAAGACATAGAACAAAGGAACAGCTTCTTTCGAATAAAATGTAAAGGTTAAGAATTCTACAATTCTAAATATAATCATCATCAGCCTTTTGATATTCCCACTGCTGGGACACAGGCCTCCTCTCTAGGAGAGGGAGTGGGCCGTAATCCACCACGCGGGCCCAGTGCGGGTTGGTGAATGTCACATGTCTTCGAATTTTTGGTTCTAGGACATGCCGGTTTCCTCACGATGTTTTCCTTCACCATTTTGAGAGCAGTGGTGATTAAATTAATTACACAAATTAATGCGCCTGGCTGGGTTTGAACCCGCGACCTACAATTCGTAAGTCGGGATCCTTATCACTCGGCTACTACTGCTCGTCTAAATAAAAAAAAAGTTACAGAAAAAAAAACAGTGTAGGTATTAAAAATATCAGCGAGGTCACGACAGTAAAAATAAAAATAGGCAGGCAAAATAAATATTGGTATGTAGGTACTTACTTAAAAGACAGTATGCATGATTGGCCTTATTTAAGGGACTAATCTAGACCAAGATTTGAGATCCTTACGATACAGTTGACAATAGTTGAGGGTTATTAACATTTCTTGTAAACATTTTTATACAATGCATATTTTTAATGTAAGTACTTAAATTAGAACTTGACTACTTACCTCTTGATCCCAGATTAGAAGCGCAAGTAACCCAGTTATAGTGCAAACGCCATCTGTTGCCCGGGGCGTGAACTATCGCAATTTCGGCGTGACACGGCAGGAAAGCTAACTAGACCTTCCGTACTACAGTATAAATAGTATAAGTATAGTTATCTATACTAATATTATAAAGAGGAAAGATTTGATTGTTTTTTTTTTGTATTGAATAGGCTCCGAAACTACTGAACTGATTTGAAAAATTCTTTCACTGTTGGGAAGCTACACTATCCCCGGATGAAACAGGCTATATTTTATTCCCGTGTCCCCACGGGAACGGGAACTTCGTGGGTGACACCGCGGGTTGCTACTATACTAGATATTTATCTAAATTTTTAAAATCCACACTTAACGCTCGAAAGGTTTGCTTTTTCAGATCTTGAAAACAACCTGAAAAATGGGAACAGAACCGAGGACCATTGAGTAGTATGAGTTAGCTCTGAAGTTACGAAACGATTTTACTACTATTAACTTTTGTTTCTGTAACGTCTTGTGAATAAACAATTTAAAAAAACGGCCAGGTGCGAATGATCTTATAAGAATTTAATTTTTCCATACCGTTCGGAATCTTAAACTCAAAGCTTTAATTTCAAACCAGCTGTGCCGCGCGGTTTCACTCGCTGTTTTCGGATTTTCTTTTTGCTCGACTCCTAAGGGTCGCTCCGTTATTTTTCTTTCATACAAACTTTGTTCTGACAATAACGAACATAACAAAAAAAAAAATATTATTCAGATTAGTACAGTCGTTCTGAAGTACGCGTACATACATTTTGGTGATTTTTTATAAGTATGGATAAGCCATTTAAAGGCACTTTTGAATTGTCAAGGTCGGTCAGTCAAAGAAATAAAACTAGTTGCTCGGTCCATAGCGTAGATCACTATGGAGAAGAACGTGTAAGAAACTCCATGGAAGCAAAAATAGCAAGAAGGGTAAAGTTAACGAAATCACCAAACAAATCAGTTTGTTTTACCGACAAAAACCCAACTATATAATTTGTATCCAAAATCAAGCTATGCGCTTGAACATCTGCCTAACGTGTCGCCATCGCATAAAAATGTAAATACACAAGAAACTGGTACGACTCTAGTTATGTTATGTCCATTTAACCGTTATTTACCAGCGCAATATTGGAAAGTTACCGCGACAACACGCTTAGGAGACAACAAACTTATTTATGTGTAAAATCTAATCATTTTATAATTATTAGGTGTGTAGCTGTGGGTGTTTTACTGGCCCATCGCTATCCGTAAAATACAGGATTCACACAGGGCCGCGGTAGACCACGTAGGAGATTGCGAAGCGACCTGAATATCTTCCTTTAGAGTTGAAAAGCAGTAGCATAAATCGTGACCTTTGGAAGAAATTGAGGTACCTACGTGAATAAAATAACTAAAAGTTACATAGAAGGAATTTTTGTGGGTGGTGACAGTCGGAACTTTTGCCGCCAATTTGTTTTTTTTTTTTAATTACAATATTTGCACAGAAAATTTCACTAATGTTGAGATTGTCATTCAGTTGTCAGAAAATCTTTGTGACTGGTTCTGATGTCTGTATATATCATGCTTAAAAGCTAAAGCAAGGTAGTTTTTATTATTTTAATCTTGTGCTAACAAACACAATTTTCTTTTTCTCAGCTTGATACAAATTGTGATGTTGCATTGGCATGAGTTGATTTGGCTGAGACATAACAGAGCTACCTAGTAATCAAAAAGAAATTGTAAAAGCATAACACGAAAAAAGGCACAGAAAACTGTTAATTTTGTAAAAAAAGGGTCACCAAGAACCGCCAATAGATAATGTTCAATGAACCGGTAACTTTGTATTGGAAAGTGACCACCTCTTGACACCGGCCTCATGCTCTAGGAGGCTGCCGTATAGGCTGGGAGCCAGGATTTTAATAAAAGATTAATCAGACAAAATAATCCATAGACAAGGCAAGGTTGTTAGTAAGAATATTACTTATACCTAATGTTAGTCATTAAAATTAAAGAAGAACCCAATTTCTTTTTCGTGCAGGAAATCTGTTTTATCAAAGACACGATTTATGCAAATATACCATTAAAAATGAAAAAAAAAAAAAATCGTCTGTAAGCTACTTTTTGCCAATATTTGCGAAAAAATGTGCACTTACTGAACAGCAATTTTTTTTTATGAGAGTTAGGAATATTTGCTTGCATGTTTTCTTGTAACACTTTTTTTTGTAACTTAAATATACTTAGATTTAATACTTTAGGTACATCTGCATTTTTTCAAAGCAACAACTTCGGTCTTTTACTTAAGGCAAGATTACTCAAACTAAATATAGGGGGTTATTTGTAGAACACCAACAACCTCTTAAGAGGTCATTGTACTAATCATTATGAACAATTTTTACTATGGGAACAACTTGAAATCGCGAAAAAAAAAACGGCTGTCCCATACATTTTGATGAGTTATACGAACATAAATGTAGGGAACAGCTGTTCCCTATATTTTTCATTTCAGGTTTGGTCCCATAGTAAATGTTGACAATGATCTCTTAAGAGGTTGTTGGTGTTTTACAAATAACCCTGTATATGTATATAAATATACATATGTATCCAAGATAGATGCGACAATCTGTAAAATCGCTGTCTCCCGGCCTATCGCTAGTGTGACCAATTAGACGTCAGCATTTAACTTTGAGATATGTATCCGGTGCGATATGTTCGGCGGTCAGCTCAGATTCATTAACATTATTTTATTTTAATGACATTTCTTTATATCGATGTACCGACCGAGTTAATGCCGGACCTCTAATTGTTAAGTATCTAATCTATTAAAAGTTATCTTAATAGGTACCTTTGCTATATTTACGTCAGAGAGTTGTATGGACCAGATATATGCGTTCTTGGTTATTATTTATCTACATTCTTGAACTTTTTAACATGCCTGTTATATTTATATAGAATTTTGTTTTCATTTAGGTGTTTTTTTCCATCAAACAAGATGGAATTTCATACAAAATTCGTAATAAAATTTTAGTCGCTGTCTAGTCATTCAGAAACGCTTGTTTTCAGAAATATTTCATTGTTTTATTACACTGTACTATCTGAAGTTGTCAAAAGCTTTAATAATCGGCTTTTTATTTCTCTTTTTTTAATCTTAAACATTTTTCAAATAACGATTTATTTATTAAAACTTCATGCACTACAAAAAAAAAAAACTGTACAAATGCGGACTTAATGCCATACCTAGGCATTTTCTATCAGTCGACCTTAGGGTAGCGCAGAGACAACATGGCAGGTGCAACTTAAAAGCAAGACAAACAGAGAGGGAAAAAATCACAATTAAAACATATAGATGTTATGGAGGTGTCCAGCTAACTGTCGGTTTTCATACCCGGAATCAATATGGATATGCAAAATGGTGATGTCCATGTCAATTTAGCTACCTAATCACATCAGTCTGGTCGGAATTGATCGTGACACAATTATAAGTAGCGGAATTCATTTACATAATATTTTGATGGTCACTCATCTCTGATGCGGAAAGCATTTTATATACAGTGAAATTATTTTTAAAATGAAATAATAGGATTTTTTTGTCGGCTCAAAAGACCCGTTTACATTTTAATTAGAAGAAAAAAAAAGCTGGCTCTTTGACTAAATTATGCATGGTAGGCAGCTGCGCTGATTCTTACTGTCCTCAGGACTAGTTAATCATTAGATACAAAAAACCTGTTATGATGCGATCTATACCGTTTCTTCGTCTATCTTTTCGGCCATAAAACAAACAAGCACCTGAATTTTTGAGAATTTGAACATTTTTCTAAAACATTAAAATAGTTCAACACATCGTTGACCAACCCTAATCGCCAAAGCTCATCACCGTATCAATCCAACAGCCTTCCATTTCTCGCATCCATTTAGTAAACACGCAGTAGCCAAGAATAGCCAAGTCTGGTCACGGGGTGGACCCCACCGCCCAGCCCCAGCCCGTAGGGCCGCGGGATGGGGGGGCGGAAGGGCCGCAAATGAAAAATGGCGCAATTAGCCCCACAGACAGTGAAAAACAAGTGCACTCGATCTGCCCGCCGAGTCGACGGAGCGCTAACTCATCGATAACGCACCGATGTGCCAGGGATGCGATTAGGCGAGTTTTTTGTTTTGATTTCGTTTTGTTTTTTTTTTTATGACGCGTTTTGATTTTTGTCTGCGTTCCTTTGTGCTGTTTTGCCATGATGTGTCAAAGTATAGATTGGGGGAAGTTGTCGATTTTTGAGAGCAGGATTTTTACTACGATTTTTTGTCGTAAATTGATTTTTCGTTATAAAACTTCCCGTTTTGGGCACTCCCAATTAATTGGTATGACATAGACAAACCAATATCTAAGTGTTGGTTACAGTTATCCATGTGAAATTGTAATAAACAAACTAATTCACGTTCGCATATAAAATACTAGCAACGCTCTGCGGTTACACCCGCGTAGTTCCCGTTACTGTGGGAACACGGGGATAATATAGCATATGTCACTCCGGGATAGTGTAGCTTCTCAACAGTGAAAGAATTTTTCAAATCTGTTCAGTAGTTTCGGAGCCTATTCAATACAAACAAACAATGAAATCATTTTTCTTTATAATATCACTAGCAGTGTCCCGCGGTTTCAGCTACGTAGTTCCTATTCCCGTGGAATTACATGGATAAAATAGCCTATGTTACTCGCAGATAATGTAGCTTTCCATTGGTGAAAAATTGGTTAAAATCGATCTGATAGTTACAGAGCTTATTCGGTACAAACAAACAATCAAATCTTTCCTCTTTATAATATTAGTATAGATTACGAGGTATCGTAGTGGTGGTGGAACTGTGGAAGTCAATAATAGGATTACTGTTGACTTCCAGACGGGAGTCACGGGCAATACCTAGTTCTTGGTCCCTACAGTGGCCGTATTACGAAGTGCCAATGCCATCATGATTCGTGTGAGGGAAAGAGATAGTGCTATTCGTCTTGTGTAACTCCGTCTCTCTCTGACACAGAAATCATGATGGATTTAAGACGTCATAATAGGTCGCCTGGCTGCTAAGCATCACGCATCACCAACTACAAAACAAAAAAAGGCAATGACAGACAGAGACGTCCTTCCCTCTTTTGTTACACTCTCAAGTTTCGTATTTAGTTCTTTTATACACACACTGGAGTTTCATAGGATCCTCAGTAAACTTCCGGGTCCAACTTTTAATTAGTTAAATTCCTCATTAACGAAAAAGTAAACGAACATCCATCTACATTAATGATGAACTTTTGAGGGGGGTAACTCACTTGGCATTCAGGCTGCTGTCACATCGTAGAAGGCAATCTTCTAGTTGATATAGTAGATTTAGCGATTAGTTCAACAGGTACAATACTTATTGTTTGTCAAGAAATATACTAAATTGAATAAATCTAGTTAATTTTAATGGACTTCATTGTTTCGATATTTCATACAGTGTTATGAGAATTTGTAGCTGGTAATAATTAGGAATAGTACCAACTTAGTTCTGTATAGGTTTTATGAGATACAATAAATAATAAAGTATTTTTTTTTCTGCAAACCATGCACTATCTTATTAATTATGTTTCAGTTCTTAGTTTTTAAGTTCTGTTACTTATTTTTGATTTACATAGTAAATGTTAATAGGAAAAGGAAGATTATTTCATAATTGATCGATCAAGACGTTACAAAAATCAAAATAAGTAAAATATCATTTGTATTGTTTTGAACTGTCAAATTCGTATGTAGGTAACATACAAATTTGACAGTTCAAAACTCTATTAATTGTATTTTGATTTAAAAATATCATTAGTTTAAATTGAGTGGATTTCTCGAGCACCGGTCATTAATTTGTTCGAGTCTTTGTGTTGCAAGGTTAAATATCCCGTATTATTTACATTTACAAGAAAATTGGAAGTTTAAACGTACTTTAATTAACGTGAAATGATACTCATAAAAATATCGTTTGTGAACGTACTTTAACCGGTGATCTAACAAGATAATGGGCAACAACTAGGTAGGTACCTACCTATTATTTTTTCTCGATACTCTTGATTAATATTTTAATAAAATATGGCAGCGTGAGAGACTACTGAGGAATGCGTAGATATTGTTATGTACTCATATCGTGAAGCTTTTGACAAATTTTATAGTGAACAATTACAACATCACCCAAAATATTGTGTCGTTCATAATCCAGCTAGGCTGCTAGTAGTAGGTATTTGTTTTTTCTTAGCATTAGTAATTCGAGAAGGTACGTAAACCTTGTAAAGTTAGTATTTTCGTCTCTATACTTCGCTTGAATAAAGCCAATCAATCAAAGTTGTCAATTATTGCTATCAACGAGAAGGAACTTTTTAAATTTTCGCCATTAGCTCATTGTAACTTTGCAACTACCTTGGTTAGTGCAATCAGGTGCATTAATTATAAATGGAATTATAATATTTTATTTATTTTCTAATGGATTCTAACGGGATGTAAGGGGCGAACTACCATCCTTCGCCCCAAGCCAACCTCACCTGCACGTGGTGCATCCTGCTGAATGACGAACGAGGCTCTGGCGACCGACCGATGGCGGTATATCCATCAAATAGGCGTAGCTAAATGTAACAGGCCGGTGATGGGCAGCAGCGTCACCGGTGCGAGAAGCTACGCCCTGCGATCGCCAACCCGCGTGCCCAGCGTGGCGATTATGGGCAACTCCTCCAAATGCAGTACAACAAAAAGCCACGGCCCCCAGTTCCCGGTGGTCCCGCTATTCCTGGTCATGGTGGCGACCATGGTAACGGCGGGGCGGGGGGTGCCAAGAATCTCCGGGCTACGGGAGGCCACCACAACAACAGATTGACCCTGGCGACGCACAACGGACGCACGCTACGGCTTGACTCGCATCTGGCGCAACTCGAGGTGGAACTTGGGAAAATTAGGTGGCACATACTAGGGTTGAGTGAAGTCCGAAGAAAGGGGGAGGACACCATAACCCTGGAATCGGGCCACCTAATGTACTTCCGAGAGACCAACAATCCCAAGGCGGCGTTGGGTTTCTGGTAAACAAGTCCCTATCTGACAACGTTGTGGAAGTGTCAAGTGTGTCGAACAGGGTAGCGTACCTTATTGTGAAGCTCACCGAGAGGTATAGCCTCAAGGTAGTGCAAGTGTACGCACCGACCTCGACACACTCGGACGACGAAGTGGAGGATATGTTCGATGACATATCGAGAGCCCTCCACTTCACTACAAAGACACAGTACACCGTTGTCATGGGGGACTTTAACGCCAAAGTGGGAGTACAGAATTGCTGCGAATCGGTAGTAGGACACCATGGATTTGGAAGCAGAAATCATAGGGGGCAAATGCTCGTTAACTTCCTCGAACGGGAGGGGTTGTTCTTGATGAACTCCTTCTTCAAGAAACAGCCCCAAAGGAAGTGGACGTGGCAAAGCCCCGACACTATGACCAAAAATGAGATCGACTTCATCATGACGGACAAGAGGCATATATTCAGAGACGTCTCCGTGATCAACAGGTTCAATACAGGTAGCGACCACCGACTTGTCCGAGGCTCTCTGAATATTAACTTCAAGGCCGAACGTGTCCTTCTGATGAAGTCCAGACTCCGACCAACTCTGCTCCAGACCATGGCTGGATCTGAAACGTTCCAGGCAAACCTGGAAAACCGATTCGCTGCCGTGGAAACCACAACAGACGTAAACCAGAACCTCGAAAATGTGACTCGGATCCTCAGGGAAGAAGGTACAAGATTCTGTGATATGCAGCGTAAGGGCAAGAAGTCTAAGCTTTCAGAAGGGACTTTAGGGCTAATGAAGGAACGACGTGAAAACCCACCCGTCACTTCGTCGGCAAAGCGGTTTCTAAACCGAGAGATCAACAAGCACGTACGACGCGACCTCCGGCGCTTCAATGCTCTTTCGGTTGAAAGAGCAATCGAGCAGAACCGGGGGTCAAAGGTGTTCGTACAATCTCTTGGAAGAAGCCACCTGACGAAGTTGACCACAGCAAGTGGAGAAGTCGTTTCTTCGAAGCCAGCAGTCCTTTCGGAAGTGGAGGATTTCTATAGCCGGTTATACGCATCGCATGCATCTCGTCCTGAACCCGAAAATGAGGGTCCTAGAGCCACATTGACACGCCATTTCACCGAAGACCTACCAGAAGTCAGTACTGGCGAAATCGAGATCGCTCTTGGGCAGCTTAAAAATGGAAAAGCCCCTGGAGAAGACGGCGTTACCACAGAGCTGCTGAAAGCTGGGGGTAACCCCGTACTGAGGGAGCTCCAGAAGCTGTTCAACGCTGTCCTTTTTGAAGGGAGAACTCCAGAGGCGTGGAGTAGAAGTGTGGTCGTCTTGTTCTTCAAAAAAGGAGACAAGACCCTGTTGAAGAACTATCGACCCATATCCCTTCTAAGCCACGTCTATAAGCTGTTCTCAAGAGTGATCACGAACCGTCTTGCGCGAAGACTCGACGAATTCCAACCACCGGAGCAGGCTGGATTTCGGAGCGGATACGGCACCATAGACCACATCCACACAGTGCGGCAGATAATACAAAAGACCGAAGAGTATAATCAGCCCCTGTGTCTAGCATTTGTGGACTATGAAAAGGCCTTTGACTCGGTTGAAATCTGGTCTGTTCTGGAGTCCCTGCAGCGCTGCCAAGTAGACTGGAGATACATCCAAGTGATGAGATGTCTCTACGAGGCCGCCACCATGTCCGTTCAAGTACAGAATCAGCAAACAAGTCCCATACCGTTGCATCGAGGAGTGAGACAAGGGGATGTTATTTCCCCGAAATTGTTCACTAATGCAATGGAGGATATGTTCAAGACGCTGAACTGGAAAGAACGTGGCATTAACATCAATGGCGAGTTCATCTCTCACTTGCGATTTGCAGACGATATCGTCATTATGGCAGAAACGCTGCAGGACCTACAACAGATGCTGAATGATCTGGCTGACTCTTCTGTACGCATCGGCCTACGGATGAACTTGGATAAAACCAAGGTCATGTTCAACGAACATGTTCTACCGGAACCAATTGCGATTCACGGTGCCGTTCTCGAAGTTGTTCAAAAATATGTGTACCTCGGGCAGTCATTGCAGTTAGGTAGAAACAACTTTGAGGGCGAGGTGAACAGAAGAATTCAGTTGGGTTGGGCAGCATTTGGGAAGCTACGTCGAGTCTTTACATCGTCGATCCCACAGTGCCTAAAGACGAAAGTCTTCAATCAGTGCGTCCTACCCGTCATGGCATACGGAGCCGAAACGTGGACACTGACGGCTCGTATGGTCCATAAGCTCAAAGTCGCTCAGCGGGCTATGGAAAGGGCTATGCTCGGTGTGTCTCTGAGGGATCGCATCAGAAATGAGGTGATTCGTCAGAGAAGCAAGGTAATTGATATAGCCCACCGGATTAGTAAGCTGAAGTGGCAGTGGGCTGGCCATATTAGTCGTAGAACCGACAACCGTTGGGGTAAACGAGTTCTAGAGTGGAGACCGCGTCTCGGCAAACGTAGTGTAGGACGTCCTCAGGCACGGTGGAGTGACGATTTGCGCAGGACGGCTGGCAGAAACTGGATGCGAGAAGCCGAAAATAGATCTAAGTGGCGTGCAATTGGAGAGGCCTATGTCCAGCAGTGGACTGCAACAGGCTGTTGATGATTGATGAGATTCTAACGCGTGAATGTTGGAAGGTTGTGTTCAAGGGAACGCAAAGGTCACGGGTGGGTTTTAGTCAGTAAGAGTCTAACACTCTCTTCCGCTCCGCCCAGAGCGGGAAAAGTAATTTGATGATTTCCCATCCAAAAAAAAGGGGATACATCTATGGGCACCCACCATTGCGGCGATAAGTTCCCTCTTTGAGGAGTGGTTTGAGAGGCGTCACGGCGTCCTCACCTTCCGCCTGACGCAGGTACTCACCAGACACAGATGTTTCGGGTGATACCTGTTTCAAATTCACTGTTAGGATCGCCCGCAGGACTCGAGGGAGCAACGCTGTGTCCTCGTCGAGGCGATCGGCGACAGCGATCTCTCGCTTCCGGCTCTGGTTCTTCTGGGTTCTGGTTCCTTACCGAGGAGGCATGGGAAGCGGTCACCTCCTTCTGCGAAGCAGTAATGCTAGCGAAGGCGGAAGCAGACCGCGTGAGGGAGATTGAAACCTCACGGCCCAGCCGCCGTTAGGGAGGCTAAGGAGACACCCCGGGTGTCGGGAGTGGCAGGGCGATCCCCGGACACCGTAGGTGTGCGTCTGCGGATGGCGAACTATGGGTGGCGCGCCGTCCGATAACAGCCAAGACCGAGCTGGCGTCACCTCGTGTTCCACGCGCGCCTCAAAGATCTGTCAGCAAATAAGACGGGGTCCCATATGATCAGTGCTTGCTAGGGTTGCGGAATTTGTTCGAAAGAGTCACCGTCGCCCTGGGACGCAAAGGGCATCACAAGGAACAGGGGTGGGTTTTAGTCCGTAACAGTACCTATGACATTCCCTTTCGCTCCGCCCACAGCGGGAAAAGTCATTTGATGATTTCCCATCCAAAAAATAAAAGGTATTTCTGGGCGATTGAATGACGATAAACCTTTCAGGAAGTATTTATTTTGATGATTTTAGTGTATAGTATATACTTTTCATTCCGGCAGTAGATATGTTCATATCTATTGCCGGGATAAAAATTATGACAAATTTCATCCTGATCCGTTCCGATCAGATTGAGTAACAAACAATCCATCCAAACTTTAGCATTTACAATAGTAGATAGATAAGAGCGAAAGAACGAGAGAGAAATTAATCGCAGAACGGATGGCTGAGGTGGAGACCGCAGCCACGAAGGTCTCGAACGTGGTGGACCTGGTGAGAGCTGCGGGAGTGTCCTAGATGCGAGAAGCGTAGGACCACTCCATGAGGCGAATCTTGGGGGAGACTTGTGTTCAGCAGTGTACTCTTGTCTGAAATGATTATGGCCCAAGTAATCGTTTATGTACATACATAGGTATGTTAAGAGATTTTACAGTTTCGTAAGGATGATATTGTTTTTTTTTTTTTGTTTATTCGGAATCATACCACGTATCATGTTTTCTTTTTTGTAAACGAACATATCATGTTTTTATAATCATAATCACGAATGGGCTGCATAGTTAACTTGAATAAAGCATTCCATTTTGATCTCTAGATTTTTCAATTTAGCTTTAGTCATAATAGGAAGTTGATTGATTATATTTTACTCTCGGAATGACGCATCGTTGTTAAAACGGTAATTAAGTAAACATAACAAAGCTCAAAAACAGTTAGCTGAGAGCCAAAACTTTTAAAAGTTATGATAAAAACCATTTTTCCCTAAAGTTCAATCAATTACTCGTGCTTACCTAACTGTACCTGCCCACAGATAATAAGCGACCCAACCATTATCAGTGTGGTATCAAGATACCAGCAACACTAAAAGGGACAACTGTTTAGCTACAAACAGATTAATCGTTATCAGACGAGGCAAACTCACTTAGCCAATCAATCTTTAATTTCGCTTGCAATAAATCAATAAATTCGCCATTAATTTTCGCGTACCGCACAGTCTTGGAGGCTGCTAAATAATGGATGGCCATCAGCTTTCATTAGCGCCGAGAGGGGGCGCCACCGGAGACCGGCGGCCGGGCGCCGGCCGTCAGCGGCGATCAATACCGCCCGACGGGCCCCGAGCTGCCTCGACTAAAGCCGAACCCGCCCGACCAACCCCGAAGACCGCCGAGCGCGCGCCGCACATGACAAATGTCACTGTGATACGGCTCTGCAGCCTTCAGGCCTCCCTGAAAACTGTGAAAATTCATTAGAAAAGTGCATATTAATCATACGTGTGTTGTACTGTATTGTACGTCCGTTGTACATAGTGAATATTGTTTGTGAAAACTGCGCGTAACTTTGTGTGCTGTGTGAGTATTTGACAGTTTATACTTGAGGGTAACCCGACCCATATTTTGGTTCCAATGCGCCAGTTTTGAGCTATCCTGGGCTAGAATTTCCCTGTCTTTTGGAAACCAAGGTCTGACGTATGGATTCTGCCAGTTTTCCGCTGGTTTTTCCTGAAAAAAGTGCTTCATACCTCAAGGTTTACTGCGCAGACCCTCAAAGCTAGCATTGTGAATGAAATATTTTCATCAATGGATGACAGATGATTTAATTGGATCATGGGGTGTGACGTGTCGACTTAAAATGTGTGTGCTTTTTATAGACAAAGGCCAACGATGTCCAAGAAAAGAAAATTAATACGATTACACAGGGAGGTAGCTGCGGCGCATGCTCCGAGCAGGACTGCTCTGCGTCATACGTGTTATTATCTATAATTTTCTGTTTTACTGCAATTGCTATAAGTACTGCAAAATTATGCTACAGTTGATAAGATTTCCTGTAGCCATTTCATTTAGGTCGATAATATTTTTTCTTGTAGTGGTATCCTGAAAACTATGAAAATTAATTGAAGATAATATTGTGGACTTTTTTGTCGATGGCAACAATAATGACGAGATAATAAGCTGTCGTAAAAGCGAAACTTGCTTAAAAACAATTAATAAACGCCCTTTTCCTTGCAATGGTCACGTGACCATTTCCTTTTTCTTGGACCTGTAGCTTCTAAAACTCCTTAGAACGAAAATTAATAGTTTTATTCTCACTGCGTTAATAACTCACCTTTGAGAGCATCTATTTTGAAACACCTCACCGACCTTGACCAATTTACATAAAAGCCTGCGGGAGGCGCTGCAGTAGCGGCAAACATGGCCGCTTCATTTAGACCCCTTTCAATCTTCGCTTCACCTCTTCCGCCACCGTATTTACTTAGCTCACAGAGGAGTGAGGGAGGCCTTTCATCATTGGCCGTCAGTAGCTGTCATAGTGACAGTTGAAAGCTCTCAGCGGGTGTGAAAGGGATCGACTTGAAAATAGAACGATATTTTTTGAATATTTAATTAGAGAATCGATGTCTTTTTAATTTCGGAAATGGAACGCGGGTGGTCTTTGCATAAAGCATTTGCTCAACGGATGTCTCTTTGTGGCTCATAATTAAACATTCAAATACATGACACTTTGACATTTGGAATGGTTTTTGTGGATAAACAAACTTGTTGTTTTGCATGCAAATCGTGGCGCTAGCGGTCCATTAAAGTGCTTATGACTACTCTTCCCATTTATAACTCTAAGCTAATAGAAAAAATAATGTACGTAATTAATTTTCGTTTAGGGCCTTAAGGGCCCTTGTCAATGGTCGTCCGATATTAATTACATGGTCACACTTGCGTCGAATTGACGTGGATTTTTTGACCCGCGATGCGGGGACATGTGGACTGAGCGGACAAACAACTTTCGAACGCAGTGCGTCTCTGACCTCTGTCCCGCAGATGATACGCACCGCGGACTGTATGCTTAGGGTAGAATGGACAGTTGTCAGCCTAGACATCCCGAAAATAAGATAAGCGATCGGTTATTGACTTCGTTTGAATTTTTTTTTAGGAACAGATAGACTTTTCGTGGGCTTGCGTTGGTCGTTGCAGGATTTTTAATTAGGTAGACAAGTAGGTAAATTGCAAATCATTATAGTCATTGCTCAATCTGTTTGATTGCCATTTAAAATTGGTTTGAGATGCGCATGCGCATTATTAACTTAACAGATTGTATTTTGTTTCAAATTTAGTATGTTGTATACATGAGAAAAAATGGTTAAATTATAACAGCCGCACGGGTCGATCCTCGAGGTTAAGCAACGCTTACCGAGGTTGGTCTGTGGATGGGTGACCATCTTAACATAACGAGACTTCTCCGTGCCTCGGAAAGTACGTTAAGCCGTTGGTCCCGGCTGCCATTTAGAGATCTTTGGCAGTCGTTACGGATTGTCAGAGGCCAGAAAATCTGACTCCAGTCTTGCCAAGATGTACCGTGTTCCCCAGTTAATGGGTTGTGGAGGTCTGGTAGGCAGCCGCTCCACGTAAAATACTGGTATTCAGCTGAATCCGGCTTGTCTGGGAGCCGACCCCAATACAGTTGGGAAAAGGCTAGGCAGATGATGATGATATATGAGAAAAAATGGGTTTCTTGTTAAGAAAAAAAAAACAATTGACAAAGCTCGAGAACTGGTATTCTCACCATCCTCGGTTCGGACCACCAGAATGAATTACGTTCAATAAATTATTTATTCCGTGTTTCAAATGTTTGCTTTCTTTTATTAGGGTTACCAAATACCAATAGAGTGGGTGCGATGAGAAAGTTATTTCTTCGATGTGCTTTATAGGCATTCTGAGACAATTTATGAGACCTAACGAATAGACTAATATAACATAATTTGCATATAAATAATCGATTTTATTTCAAAGATGTTAATATTTTTTGGAATTCGTTTTTCTTGGTGTCATCTTTTTTGTGATTCATTAGTGTGTAATCAGAATTGGCTAACTGTTTTTTGAACAGAAATCGATTTTTCAAATAAAATGTAAAGAGATAAATCACTATGGATTTTTTCTAATAACATGTCTGACTGGACAAAACATGCGACAAGCTTTTCACTTTTTTTTTTAAATCGCAACAGATAATAATTAAAAAAAAGAGTGATGGGAAACGCCACTTATCACCTTACGCGAGGTTCATAGCCCATCGAGTGTTAAGTAACAGTTGTCAATTAGATATCTCTTTATAATCTTGTTAGGCAACACAGGTTTTTTAGTTTGGCTTGAGTTTACATTACAAAGGTTTATCTTAACTCAACGTATTGTGTTATAGCCATGGTCAAGACATCTTCAATTCCTAAGGAAAAAGAAACAAAAATATTTATTTTTTTCAATACTTTCTCAAGTTATGGCTGAGTTAGCTATGATATCCACGTATGCACAATCTTCAGTATAAGAGTTGCTCTTAACTATCTGATACATAATCAGCCTTTTAACGTTCCCACTGTTGCGACACAGGCCTCCTCTCTAGGAGAAGGAACGGGCCGTAATCCACCACGCGGGCCCAGTGCGGGTTGGTGAATGTCACATATCTTCGAATTTTTGGTTCTAGAACATGCCGGTTTCCTCACAATGTTTTCCTTCACCGTTTTGAGAGCAGTGGTGATAAAATTATTTACACAAAGTAATGCGCCTAGCTGAGTTTGAACCCGCGACCTACAATTCGTAATTCGGGGTTGTTACCATTCGGCCACCACTGCTCTCTACTATCTGATACGGATTATGACAACTACTTCTAAAGACGTGCAAACCGCCAACTTCCAAACTTCAGGTTGCCACTTAGAAATCTTTCAAATAACAGTGTACTAATTTGCCAAGAAATGGGTTTTTTATTGATCACTCATTATCATCATCTTCACATATGCCTCCCCAAATGTCGCCACAATAACTGGTCCAGTGCGTCTCGCATCCATCGGCTATCTGCGACCCTCACCAGATCAGGGGTCTACCTTGTGAGAGGCCTTCTAACCATCTCACCACACACACACACGCGACCTCTATCTCACCTTATCTAAGCGATCACATGGACGACCCTAGAAGTAACCTAGCCACTATGTTAGTGGAACTAAACATATTTCACCTAATAGGGTAGTTAACTAAAACAATCTCATTAGTCCGTCGGATAGATTTCCAAAAAATATTGGAGACGTATTTTTTCTTTTTTCACATAAACAAAAAATGAAGACGATACAGTGCGTTGAAAACTCGTGTGACGTCAGTACCCGCTACAATTTTTACCGGGCAGTGACGTCATACGCTCCCACCCCTGATCTTTGATGCTTTTTATCTTCGTCATTTTTTATAGATATGATAAAGGAAAAAATACGTGTCCAATATTTTCTATAATATAACTGACGGACTAATTAGAATCATATTTTTTTAATCAGGAAACATCCCTATTGTACCTTCAACCTGGAGACTAATTGGGTTGCAGCTGAAAATCAGCGTCTGGTGGTACACCTTGTTTTGCCATCTGGCATTATGCTGAGCTGAGGCCCTTTTGGCATTAATAATTCGGTTTATGCTATTTTGTTTAATTATAAGGTGTTTTTTTTTATATAGGTAATGCCAATAAACACATTTTTCTTTCTTTCTTAATTGAATTCCACATCGTTGCAGAGCGGCGGCGGTGCCGTGGGGGGCATGCGCCGGCGCCGCTGAGGCATGAGCGCGGCGCGCGCGCCGGACCCCCGCGACCCACCGCGCCACCACCGACAACACCCACAGGTAACTTACTCCTACTGTTTAGTGTTAACATCTCTATGGGTTACTTTCCTAGCCCCAAGTTTCTGAAAGCCGAACAACCGATCCTCAATAGTAAAAAAATAATCCGAAGTAGATTTTCTTATGCCAACAGCAAACAGGCTAAGCTTGTGCGCAGACGCAGGGTTGTGTACAGATGCAGACCTGAGTTAAGACTGTCTTGAGTGGACGGACTTTAGAAGGTCTTGACCTGGGTCTCCGTTGTGGCTCAGCTCTATGAAAACAAAGATGACGCTAATAAAAGACACAGATAATTAAAATGCCTCACAGAAAAAACACACTTTGAGGACATCTGCGCAGAGCTGAAATGGCTGTTCCCGCTGTAGCTGATTTTCTGATAAGGCTTTCAGGAGCTGGGGTGAGTGGTCATTAACCACTGCTCAACGTTACTTAAAATATTGAGAGAACTTCAAATTGTTAAACTTTTGAAGTTCGAAATCGTATTGTCTAATTACACTTATATTACGTTACTCTTAGTCGGCGGTAAGAAAAACTGATTGCACATAAACGGAATCTCTTATTCGGTGGTAAGACAAGCTGGTAGTACGCGGTCAGTGTGACATTAACTATGTTAGGTAGGATAGTTTCATTTACGGTCGAACCCAATAACCGATCTATCACATACTGGAGATAGAAAAACAAATGAAACAATATAAAAATTATATAGGTTTTCTGTTGTTACATTTGTTTTTCTATCTCCAGTATGTGATAGATCGGTTATTGGGTTCGTTACTTGTTAACTAGAAATATGTTGCCTCCCATTGCTCGCCATCCGTAGGCCCATCGAACCCACGACCAACAACCTGCAAGTCGGGACCGTAACCTTTGGGCTACCACAGTAGTAAGTACCTCTTACTGAGGTAAACCAACTACGAGATTTCGAACTGCTCAAAATGATTTGTAGCGGAATTGAAAAAAAAAAACACAGAAATTTGTTGCAACAAAAAAGCAACAAATTTCTGTTTTTTTTTTCAATTCCTCTGATTTTACATCGCCAGTTTTTTAGACCTTTTGTACGGAACTAAAATATGGTTCTATAGAAAATTAAATATTGTCTGAATTACGGTGCCAGTATGATATGGATCAGTTATTTTTTTGTAGGTAGGTACCTACTGGTCAATTGTGTGGAGTCCATTGTAGTTAGGCTGTCAAGTACAGGATATAACACTATACTTTAGTGATTACTTAAGAGCGTTCATGCCTAGCGCGGCACGTCAGGTTTAGGTAAATAGTTCGCAAATTTCACTCACACAGAAGCGTGGGTAACTGTGTGCGTAGACTAGCCGCGTGCGCTCTCTTTGTACTTCGACTAACCAACTTTGATCCGTTAGCTTTAGAGCAATAATAATGTATTGTTATAGAAAAATTAAACTGGAAGTTAAATACAAATTATTGTTATTCTGATGATTTGTAGATTTATGATTAATAAATAATTATATTTGAAATATTATTTTGCCTTTACACCTTTTCATATATGAAATCCTCTACAGACGAAATCTAGTTATTTTGGAGAAAAATAATATTAATAATTGTACCTACTTAAGTGTTGGTAATTAGTTCTAGTGGATTGTTGATAGCTTTTTTCATTTTATGGTTAGGATGAGTAGGTGGGTAATTAAATAAAGATTTATCATGTTATATTTAGTACCTAAATCATTTATGATAAAAAAGCTGTATAAATCATAAAATAGTTTCCCTCAATTGCATTGATCGGCTATTTCTGGGATCAATTATTTCGGGAAGAACGCATACATAATAAAATTTTGTTAAACGAGGAATCATTTTTTCTTTACAAAATTGAAATTCTTTACAAAACTTTGTAAATTTTTACACCTTTTATTGGAAATTCAGGACTAGTGTACACCGCAAAAAGACACACATTTTTGTTTGAAATATTTTGGTAATACCAGTCATGTTTAACATTGAAAATTACGTTATCGACATGAAATAAAAATAATATCCATATAAAATAGATTTAACGAGTAGTGCTGAATTCAAATTCGG
This sequence comes from Hecatera dysodea, assembly GCA_905332915.2. Taxonomy (NCBI): domain Eukaryota; kingdom Metazoa; phylum Arthropoda; class Insecta; order Lepidoptera; family Noctuidae; genus Hecatera; species Hecatera dysodea. The sequence continues at coordinate 21,497,074 of HG995292.1, forward strand.
GCGTTGTTTACAAATTTTGGCAAAATTGGAAGCAGTTAAAATACTTCTTCTCAGCTCGAGTCACAAGGCACTCACAGCCTGAAGAACTGTATCCCTTTCAATGAAATGCCGTTTTAAGGTCAGTGTTTTTAAATGTTCAAGGAAAACTACATGTGCCTGCTTGAAATTGTCTGGGTTCATGACAGGCGTTTGACATGCATTTGCGTAATTGACTTTGTTCAGGAGCCCTGTGCTAAAATTTATTTTTCGGCGAGGTATTTTGCGTTTCAGATTTTGATTTATAGAAAAACGGTTTTGCTCTAAATGTTTCAGGGCAATCCCTGAAACATTTAGAGCAAAACCGTTTTTCTACCAGAAAAGTCCAGGTCAATACTGGACTTTTCTGGTAGGCACATTTATAAAGGGTAGTTTGAGGTTTATCTGTGTTTAAACTAACCAAGCGGCATGACAACGGACGGAATATGAATCTTTTAGGGAATTATGCGTTTCCCACCTACAGTCTTTGCTACTATGGTGTTGAACTGCTCTGCACGGTTTTTGGTAAAATCGTGGGGCAGACTTCGAGAAAGATAAGCCAGCTGCCAGACATTGCGTTGCAGTTTTAATATCAATTTTTTGGCTTCGAGAGTTTGATTTATTTCTTTTTTCTCTCTTTGGTGCAGTAGCACAAGTCACATTCACTCTGATCTTCAAGGATGTGTTTGGCGCTGTTCAGAATATCTCTCAGTATTTTTATATTATTTTCTGATTCGGTTAAAGTTTTTGTTTGCCAGTACCGTACCGAAAATCTTACTGCTGTTCTCAGCCGAATCAATAGTTCAGAAGTCAACAATTTATGCTCCGACAGAGGGATAGATGTATAAGTTTTAAGCAATAATTTTTTCAGTTGCAATTGCGGAGGAGATGGTTGGTACATTAAATTTTTTGAATTAGAACGCCGGGATATGCTGGCATCACCATCAGCAATCAATGTATTATATTTAATTTCCGAGTTTCTACGGAGGACTTGAATCCTTCTACCAGTATTGTTGGTTCCATACTAGATGATGAACGTGATTTTTAGAACATTTGTGAGGAGCAGGCTGTTGTTCCTTTTTATTTGCGCGGGCACAAATTCCAGAATACTTATTCCGGACCCCAATGTAGAGAACTTTTCCTATGTGATGTCCTATAATAGCTGCAACACACGGACAATGCATTATACTGGTTTTTATATGAGCGTTTGCTCCATCAACTGTCTGCTTTCACTGGTATCATCGGAATGTCACGAGTGTCACCTTGTAATCGAGCAGCAGCTGTTTCCTCCTGAGCTGATGCAAACATACTTTCTTCAGCGGAATTTTTCCACATTTCAGCAACTTTATCATACACAAATGACACTGTTATGTCATTATTCACTTATAGTAAATGTACTATAAGTGAATAATGACATAACAGTAAGTCCATCGATGTACAACTTCATTCAAATTTGTTAGGCCAATTATGAAATTATGGCATAATTTATTAGTTTATTTTTTGTGTTTCATCGTGACTACTCAGATCGAATTTAGAATTGCACATATTACATTGAAAGAATTGTATTTTTTTAAATAAATAATAATAGTGGAAAATTATACCTAAAGATCGCATTCATTTGTCACATTTATTATTTCTGATTGCGATTCCAGTATTTCCAATTCTTTATCAACTCTTGTGGTAGCTGTGATTCTTCGGTATCATTCTCTTGTGACATACCCTCATTGACTTGCAGTTTTTGTATGGTTTAGAAAGAATAATAGAATAAGAAGAAATAATAAAATATGTCGTGAAATCTACAGTATCACCGAAATAATGGCCCCGTTAGCATCAAAGCTTTATTTTACAATCTACAGTAATATTATAAAGAGGAAATATTTGTATGTTTGTAACAAATCTATATTTTTTATTAATGTCCTAATATTGAAGAATGTGACCTTCTATTTTTTATCGGTTATTAAAATCCCCGTGTAAGAAAAATGCGAATTGGCTATAACCAGCTACGACATTAAAAGTGGTTCCTCGGAAACGTACTTTTTAGCTTCATTAGCCTTGGCCAAATTTCCGTAACTTTTCCTTTTTGCCCCGTATAGCGCCTATTGCTACCCATAATTATCGGAAAAAAAAATGAAATCATACATAAAAAGAGTTATCTTCTTTCATGATTTGAACTCCATTACTTTAAAATATGTAATCATCAAAGTTTTGTTTCGTTAAAAAAAAAAATAAACAAAAAGTATCAATTCGTCCTAGTCGCTCTAAAAACTCGACAAACTATAATACAATTTTACGCAGCACGCGGCAACGGGAGCGACACACGTCCAACCTCTGAAAGGCCTCGGCCGGCACTGAGCGCTGGTGCGATTCCGCGTCGATTATATAGTAGTACTAAATAATTTATAGTAAAATTAATATAGAAGTTATTTAAAAAAAAAATGTACCATGTTTTAGATCGTAAATGTCTTCATTTACTAGGTCTAAAAAACAACAAAAATACCTTTGATTTCATCCTAAAATAACACGTTTAAAAACACGAAAAGTGGCTAAAAATGACACTTTTGAGTATACTTTTCTTGTATAAAAACTTACAATAATTACGTTTTTTTTTCAGCCAAGCACTAGTAAATGTTATTGTTTTTTTAATAGTAATATTTCTATTAGTTTGTCGTTTATGGTTTTACTATTATCTAGCATTTGCGTAGACCATCGACCGCTAGTTTTAAAAAGGGATTGAGTAAAAACTGTTCTAATGAGAAAACTTTAAGATCATTTGAAAATATTTTTCAGCCAAGCACTAGATTATGAAATCCTCAATAATTTGACGTCAATATCTTATCTACGAATTAAATAGATTATCGTTTTATTGTCCGTCGGAAATCATCAATTTTGACTCCAGCGTGGTTTTTACGGATGAACGCTCTTAATTTGACATCTGGATTGATTATAATCTTGATCTAGACTGCAAACTATAATGTTCATATACACGTTATTTATTAAAATATCGTCTATATGAACATTGTGAGGAATAATTAGCATTATTCCACATATTCAGACCATCAGTGCTCTTAACTGATTAATGTCAATGCATAAGAATTGATTCAAATATTTTGTTTGACCTCTGTCTATACCATAATGGTCTTTCGATTATGCGATTAAAATAAATTGTTCCTAATTCTCTTGACCCATAACTTCAAATTACATACCCTTTTACGAGCAGAGTTACGAGTAAAACTAGTAGTTTGTCCTACTAAAAACATACTAAATAAATGAAGACCGTGGTAAAATAAATAAACCCAAACATAAACAGCGAACAATTAGAATAAATAAAATGCAATTACACCATTTTTTTTGCTGACCGACCATTGTTTTAGTAACTACATCTATTATACTACGGTTTCTCAGAATTGGCACGAGCGCCGAAACAGCAAGTCTAAATTGCGTCGACGCACGCGATATCAATCCGTTCCGTTTGTTTTTAATTGACAAACGGATTTACAATTAGAATTATACGCGTCTATAAAATGTCTGTGTTATTTAGTGGCCATTTCGCGACACCCACACTTTTAAGGTGATGGCGATTTTTTCGGTTTGATTGGATTTTCGATTATTTAGTATTTATTAATTGTTAATGTGGTTGTGTTTACTGTTTTTAAGCTATAGTTCTACGTTTTCAATATGGTTCTCTTTGGTAGGATAGTTTGTATTATTTTCGCTAGATTTTCATGGAGGAAGGCTTCAAAAATATCTAAACATAGACATGAGATGGTACCTACTGCTCACGCCATCTTAAAATTTATTTACTTTGTATGCGTTTCAAATTAAGTTTCGTGCCTCACGGGCTTTTCACAACATTGAAGCAACGATAACTTACGCTATTATATTAATTAATTTAATAACAGATACCTACTAGATAGACCAAAAATATTGACCACCATAAAAAAATCTCATCTAAAATGATACATTGTTAAGAAGTCTCATAATACAGAGTTTATATGGAAATCGTTGCATTTCCGTGACAGTTTCACTATTAAATAATAAATTGAATATTATAAATATGAGCGATAAATCACTAAAACCCAGTTATTTTGCTATCAGCAAATTTTAAAACGGGTTGCTGTTTACACGTTCATTAATAACTCTTTCGGACAAAAAAAAGCAATAATTTATTTTGTGTCCATTGACATCTGTCATTTTGCTGATAAACAATTAATCAGTTTTGTGTAACAGTTGCATTTCGATTTAGTTGTTACCTGAATGAGCTTTCATCTTTCCTTCCATACAAGCTATCGATACTAATGTGTTCGTTCGTTACCTCTTCACGTCGTAACGGCTGAACGGATTTGGATAAAACTTGGTAAACGAGTAGGTTAGATCCTGGAATATATATAAGATACATTTTATCCTGAAATATGGGATAAATTACGACTTCCATGCGGGTGAAGCTAGTTTATTACACATTTATGATTCAAGCTCTACGTGCGATATATCTAGAATGTCGTCTGTCCATCTCGCTGGCAGAAGTCGTGAAAACAGAAAAATATGTGTCCAATATTTTTTAGAAATCTATCTGACGGTCTAATTTGATTTTTTTAGTCAACTAACCTATTGATTTATAGATTTAGGAACAGCAAATACTAAACTGCGATAGTGGGTTTCAACTAATCTCATAGATGTCATCTGACAAACATGTCTACCTAAGCTGAACTCAATAGTAAGATCTCAGTCAATTGCCTCATGTGCCACTAGTCGAATCATTACTCAATTTGACTGCCCATCTCTATACAGAGGTCGCGGTTTTGTATTCGAATATTTTAAACACTGTTGTCTATGGTGGTTACCTAGTATTTATGATGAGTTCATTTCATGAATGTATCGAGTGGAAAAAGTTTATATGCAGTCATGGCAAAGGACCTAAAGATCTAAGCACCTACTTTTGTATTTATTATTTAATAGTTGGTTAATTCAGCTTCGTTTTCAAAAGTTTTATTTTGGAAGATTTCATTATTATTAATGACTAGCAGCGCCCCGCGGTTTCACCCGCGTTGTTCCCGTTTCCGTGGCAATACGGGGATAACACTCCACAATAACGTAGCTTTCTATTGGTGAAATAATTTTGAAAATCGGTTCAGTAGATCCAGAGATTACCCCTTACAACGTCACAAACTAACAAACGTAACCTCTTTATAATATTAGTATAGATTAATATTAGATGTCCAAAATGAAATGATTTTATTATTTACTAGCTGGCCCTCGCAACTTCGTCTGCGTTACATAAGAAAAAGAAAATAAACGCCGTTTTATGCAAGATTTTTCATTGATGCTCCGCTCCTTTTGGACGTAGCGTGATGTTATATAGCCTATGGCCTTCCTCGATAATTAGGCTATCGAACACTAAAATATTTTTTCAATTCGAATCAGAATATCCTGAGATTAGTGCGTTTAACCAAACAAACAAACAAACTCTTCAGCTTTATAATATTAGTGTAGATTATTTTATTATTTCAGGGGTTACTGTACAAGTGAGTTTGATTATTCGATACGGTTATTTATAGACCACATGTACAAATCTTAGTTATTTTTTAACTATTAGCTTAAAGGTTTTTTTTGTGTCAAGTTTTGAAGTGCGACATCCGAAAGCTATATTTGATATTTTGTTTAAATTGAGAACAATATTTTGCTGACTTTTGTTTAGAAAAACCTGCTGAAATTATAACAGAACTGACGGATTTTTATCAATTATTCTTAACATTTTTTCGTTCAATTACCTGATCTTCAAACAGTGACGTGCAAACATTAAGAATCAATTACTTTTTGGTATACACATGTTAATTACCGTCCCCCCCCCCTCCCCCTACACGGCGGGTGCGCGGTGGGCGGGGCAAGACATGCGCGCGCGCCGTTCCGTGAATCGCACAAGGCCGTCTGACCTACTGATATAATTTCTTTGCTGTGTTGTCCGTCTGCCTGCCTGTGTGTGATGTCTGTGGTCAAGACCTTATTGTGAAGACTTGTTAGAGCCGTGGGTCATCAAACGCACACATGCGTAGGGCTTGCTTGTTTGAATTTAGAAGGAAAGAAGGGTACATATTAGTAGCGGGATGTCTGCATAGAACCACAGTAGAAATATGGAACAGTACAGAAACTACGAACAAACGATCGAAACGGCACACTCACACAGACGCGCGCTTCTACGAGGCCCCTAAGGGACCTTCGCGGTGCTCTCAGTGGCGGGTGCCGTGTTCATAGATAATACCTACACTATTATAATGGCTATGACTTTTTGCTTACGCTCTCTAGATAGCGCTCGTGGAATTTTTAATACTAGTATTAAATCCTTATACCGAATACTGATTATAATTTATATCACTACATAATATAAAACAAAGTCGCTTGCCGCCGTCTGTCCCTATGTATGCTTAAATCTTTAAAACTACGCAACGGATTTTGAAGCGGTTTTTTTTTAATAGATAGACTGATTCTTAAGGAAGGTTTATATATAATATATGCACAATATAGTAGAGAAACACTGATTAATTTAGAGGTTTCTCATGTGATGTCGTAAATAAGCACGTTTTTTGCGCTTATATTGCAAACGCTGGCTGAACCCTACGAGATAGACAGAAATAATGTACTACAATATTGTCCACCTTAAAAAGTTCAACAAAAAAGTCCGCGATGGTATATGTCTATCTCTTAGGGATAACCCAACATAACCATTTTTTATCCTTTACTAAAAAATGGTTATTTACGAAGTGATTTTAAACAATACAGCATTAATCCTTATCCAATTAAGTATCTTCAATAAATTGTGCATTTATTATAGATCAATATGCTTTTTACAGCATGTAATTTAAGTGAATATTTCCGAAGATATTACAAAATGCAGGGACGTAGTTGTTGCGGCACCGCCGCGGCGGTACCGACCCGCGACCGACCGGAGGTCAAAACATGTCAAAAAAGCTGTGAACGTTGTATATAAGGACATTCTGTAGTAGGTTTATTTACATAAGCATTGCACCCGTGCGAAGCCGGGGCGGTTCGCTAGTCCTATTATAATTTATATAACATAAAATAAATGAATTCTTATGAGTATGGAAAAATAAATGACTATAATTTGACGACAACATTATATTCTAGTCTTGGCAAAAGAAATCTACCCTTCGAAACATACACATAGGAACTTACTTCACAAAATTAGTAACAATAATTTTTCAACATACAGAAATCCTTCATCAAATAGGGCAGATATTATAATTGAAATGGAATAAAATGGCGTAGAAATGATAAACAATATTCAGTTTGTAAATTTTTTTTTTCAATGGCATTTACATTTTGACCAAAGAAGAAAGTCGCATGGAATAACATGCACTACCGCATTTTCGCGTGAGTATTTCTCCCAGTCAACTCCTACCGCAAGCCGTGTAAAAGAACTTCGTTCCTATAAAACACTTATTACAAACATTAAAAGTGACAACCCTAACTCTCTACTGGAGCGTAGGTAATTATTTCAACAAATGGGCTTAGTTTCCATACTGTTCCATATTTTTACTGTGATAGAACTGAGTAAAATGAAGATTATGCATGTGTGAGTGTGCCAGGAAATATTTGAGGAAGCTGAAGCGCCTTGTGTGTGTAATCCTCCGTGTGTGTGTAGTCCTCTGTGTGTGTGTGTGTGCCGCCTGCAGAACCGCTAAGGAAATGTATGAACATGAATGTTGCCTAATTTTCCGTTGTCTGCTCTCAGGTAATAGGCGTTATATACGGTTCTAGATCGCAGCATCGCTACGGGATTTTAGGATTATTTCGTTTTTTGTCGAATGCGCTCTAAGGTCGTGTGAAGTCGCGTCAAACTTCTTTAGTTCCTATAAGGTTATAAATGGGTAGACCCAAGGCTAGAATGTTTGTTTATTTTTTATTTCCAATGCATTTATTCTCCGATTTAATTGGGAGGTCTAACTTGTAATCTAATAAGGGCATTGTTCTATTAATCATGTCGGCAATCTACATTTTCGTGGAAGAGGTTTGAGCTATTCTCGACATGGACGTTCCCCAAATATCAAGTCCGAAGTTCGAGCACATAATAACCCAATTAGATAGCCGATACTTTGTCAAAGTTTTTCGCCGTCTTACGTAAGAATATCGTACATAACTGTGCCGGGAATCGAAGGCGCATACCTCGGCACCGCGCCGCTCGCGAATAATTCAGTAGTTTCCGAGAAGCGGTGGCGGCGGCGTAATAAATTTAGAGCTTCGGACCCTCATTATGCGGTACAGCCTACATTCCGAAGGCATACAGTTTGCCGAATAAAAAGTTACGAATCCGACTATTGTTTTGAGACACAGGACTGTTAGGGAATAGAGGGGGCTTTGTTTACTTGTGGATTGTCATTTTTGTGTATTCGTACTTTTTCGTGTTCCTCCCAGTGCCCGCCGCGTTCCAGGGCCGCGTTTTCACTTTAAGAAGTTATTTATATCGTGCAATATACATAAGTATATCTATTTACAATGCTATCATTCTTGTCTGGAATTGAAATTTATCAACGTTCTGACGCTTTGGTTCATAGTTGAGATGTACGAGTATTTTATATTCAGTCTATTCTGAACAGCCTCTTCGAAGTATTTTGCCAAATCATTATGTCTTTGTTTCACGACTACTGATGTACAATTGTACATACTAGTACATAAAAAAATAAATATATACATATATATTAATTATAGTATAAGTCGCAGGCTTATCGTAAAATTGACCATTTCAGATAATGGTTGGCTACTTCATGAAATGGTTACCTCGAACCTAACCTTATTTCGGCAACATCATGAATTTGCCAATTCATAGCGTTGAATTGTTAGATATTTTTTTTGAGGGTTAGTATCTCATGATTAGAGAAAGCTTATTACACTATAGCAAACTTTTTCTCATCAGAACATACGGACACTACCACTACATGCACAGTTTACAAAAGCACGCTTTTCTCGCCTCACTGCATCGCTGAAAGCGCGTTCATCGATGACTTTCCTATGGAAGGAACGACAAGTTGACCATTCGTACAGTTTGAGCCCTCCGAACGGTAAATTTGTCAATCGATCTGATGGACAATCCTCGGTAGCTTCGCAACAGCCAACAGCCACCAGTAACTCATCATGAAACTGTCGGCAAACATCGGGAAATGTCGCCGCTTGTCGTTAATTTCACTTTAGAAATTAAGTCACTCTTCATGTGTCAAGTATGCATGTGTATTTAATGCAGCTTTAGCTTGTGTCTATCTCATGCCCTAAATATTGGTCGTTATTGGCTGAGCCACAGCTAAAAGGTCAGTTTTTCTTTACCTGTTACTGAAGATATAATGGTTAGTTTTAAACGATAACGGTTCATGATTTAGGCACGCTTAAACCATTTCAACAATAGCTTGTTTTCCTAGATTTTACATTACAGTCACTACAATATATTTACAACGCTTTACCATGAACTGGTAGAGAATGCCTTGTTGCATTAAGTCCGCCCATGTACCACTATTGTACATAAAGTTTAAATAAATAAACGTTTACTTTACCTAGTTAAACATTTCATTCTCAAACTAGCTTCTGCCAGCGACTTCGTCCGCGTGGAATAGTTACTTTACCCCCGATTTTGAAACTCTCAGCCCGATCGGTTTAAAATTGACAAAAGATAGACATGCTGTTTCGGGATATTTTTTAGATAATTTTATGTAGAACATTTCCGTAATACATGATTTCTATGTAACTTTAACCATTAAGGCTACACACGCGACGGAAGCTTAAAAAATGGAGTAACTTCTTCCGTTTTCCCAACATTTTCCTTCACTGCTCTGCTCCTATTGATTGTAGTGTGATAAAAAGTATACTATAACCTGCCCAGGAGTATGAAGAATAATTGCACCAAGTTTCGTTAAAATCGGTCGAGTAGTTTTTGTTTCTATAAAGAACATACAGACAGACAGACAGACAAAAATTTTACTGATTGCATTTTTGGCACCAGTATCGATCACTAATCACCCCCTGATAGTTATTTTGAAAATATATTCCTTGTACAGAATTGACCTCTCTTCAGATTTATTATAAGTATATAGATCACTGAAACAAATAAAAAATGGGTATTGCAACGGTTACTTTTAAGATCTGTCAAATCAATAATGTCTCTTGAAATTAGCTTTATTACTGACTAGCAGCGCCCCGCGGTTTTACCCGCATAGTTCCCGTTCCCGTGGGAATATGGGGATAAAATATAGCCTATGTCACCCGGGGACAGTGTAGCTTCCCAACAGTGAAAGAATTATTCAAATCGGTTCAGTAGTTTCAGAGCCTATTCAATACAAAAAAAAAACAATCAATTTTCCTCTTTATAATCTTTATATCAAATTCTCGTGTCACAATGTTACTTACCATACTCAACAGAAACGGCTTGACAGATTTTTATGACATTTTATATGCATATTCACTAGGTCTGAGAATCAGCTACTATCTAATTTTGATACTCCTAAGTGATAAGGTTTGTCCACCCCTAACATTTTTTATTTATATGGCAAAACAACGTTTGCTGGGTCAGCTAGTATTAGTATAGATCATTACAACTTTAATAGCTTCTAAGTCACAAATGTGCATTATCTGCTTATTCTAAATCTTCCAGACTCTTTATTTATACATCTTTCTAACCGTCTTTAAAGTAAAGTTAGTAAGCCATTCTAAATAAGACGCGGAAACAAAGCGCTTCAAATGGACACTGGAGACACAACAAAACTACGTGAGCATTATTCCAGGCATTTTTCTAAGTCAATTAAATACGACCCAAGATGGCGTGGGCAACTGTTGATTTTTTGGCGACTGAGGTGCAGGCAACAGTTATCGGAAGAGACGAATTTATAAATAGGGATTAGAAGTGAGTTTTAAAATGCGACTATGTTTGATGATCTTTATCTTGTGTACTGTATTTTTAAGTGGGCTTTAAGATGTTGATTTTTTGATGTTGGTTTTTTGTTGATATACTTTAGTTGAGACGTGGAAGAAATTAGGAAAAAAAAAATTACTCTTGCGGGCCTTTGATTTTGGTAATTTTTGATATTTGGTCGACCGATCGAAGTATTTTTTTGTTTTTTTAGTTGTGCAACTATTTAGTTGATAATATGCAGATCTCTATTGTTCTCCATAAACTTTAGACACACAACTAAATAGTTGTTCGATCTAAAATTGTATGAATGGCTTGGTAAAGGCCAAGCCATTAATACAATTTTTAAAGCGTACCGTTTTCGGTACTTACCAGAGAAGTTAAAATTATTTTGGAAGTCTTTTGACAGTATTAGAAGACGAAGATTTTTAATTTGATCTTATCATATTTATTAGCTAATAAAAAGTAAAATATCAATTACAAAATGTTACTTGTTACCTACTGCTTCTATCTAGTTTTTTATCTGCTAGCTTTCTATCTAGATTTTTAGAGTCATATCAGGCATCCAATACGTTTACTATTTATTTGTAAAGCACGTTTCTTGCACCATGTGAACTGTATTGGTGTTTGTAACTTTTTATTCTGAATGCTGCTCGATGGAAAATGTATGTATACCGTTGTCACATAATAGTACAGTTATTATTATTTTCTCCATTTGTCATATATTAATGACTTATGGCATACTATTGTATAAAATCAAGTTCTTAAAACGGAACAGACAGATGTGTTGCTGGGGAGTTTGTTGCACCACTTCTTCCCAGCTAAAACACTAGGAAGTGGTGACGGGAGGGCGTTTTGGGGGACTGTCTTTATGTAAAATTTGACGTATAAAAGTGCTGTCTCTCAGCCTAGTTTGAATAAATGACTATACTTTTAATTTTTTGAAAGATTTATTTACTTTTTGTTTTCAAACCTCAGATTTTAATCAATCGTTTTATGGCTACAGACGATAATAGTCACTTCTCCCTAAATGTCTAACAGTTATTATAATACTGTGTAGCGGGATATTCGCAATTCCTTATCCAAAAGAAATACTTGTTCGGATAATCGCAGAGCCGAAACGGGCTCACATTGTTTTCTATTTCGGAGTATTTGTGCAAAAAAATATTTAAATATCCTAATGGCTCGTAAGCAAAAAGTTTAAACTCTCAGTAATTTGAAGCGGGAAACATTTTTTGGGCATTGAGTGAATGTTTTTGGACGTATGTAATGCGTCATGCCCGCACTGGTTAAAAAGTCTCTGTATCTGAGGAATTAATAAGGTTTCATCGTCTGAGTCATCATCAGAGATCCTTTAGGTACCTACAAATCCGCTCGACATCACTTTTGAATTCAATGGTGGTCTTGAATTTGAAGTCAGTCTCATCTCAGGGAAATCATCAAATGACTTCCTCTACTCTGGGCGGAGCGGAAGGGAGTATCAGACTCTTCCTGACTAAAACCCATTCGTGGTCCTCATTTGCGTTCCAGAGCCGCGGTGATTCTTTACGAACAAATTCCGCAACCAAGTTAGACGACTTAAGTTTGAGATAAATCAAAGTCTATATTGGTATGTGTATTTAAACTGTAAATTCATATGTTGATCTTAAGTTGGCGTCAACATGGTTGGAGCAGTGGTTGAGCGATTTGCTGCTGCGTTGCGTGTCGCGGGTTGGATTCACGCACTGAATAAAATATTTGTATGGCCTGCAAATGGTTGTTCCGGGTTTGGCTGTTTGTGTATGTGCGTTTGTATGTTTGTAGATGCACCCACGATATAGCATAAATTCCTAGTACGGGGCAACGTTTAAAAAAAAATGCTCTTTGCGTTCCAGGGCCGTAGTGACTCTTTAGAACATATCATCAAAACTTTTTCTTTAAATAAAACGTTGCCTCCCACGTTTTATTTAAAGATTTTTTTTTTATGATATAGCGAGAAAGGGATGTCCGACTACCTACTGATAAGACGTCTAATAGATAAGCGTGGACATATAATATGCGCCCACAAAAAATATATTTGACTAGCAGCGCCCCGCGGTTTTACCCGCGTAGTTCCCGTTCCCGTTTCGTTCTCGTGGGAATATGGGGATAAAATAGCCTATGTTACTCAGGGTGAATGTAGCTTTCTAATGGTGAAAGAATTTTTGAAATCGGTCCAGTAGCTTTTGAGTTTATTAGTTACATACAAAAATACAAATCTTGCCTCTTTATAATATTAGCATAGATTGGGAAAAGTGCAAGAGAATATTGACAGATCTTAGGTTGCCTGAAAACTTTAATTTTTTTCCGTCAATTCAAACCCAATTGTCCTACATAGTACCCGTAAATATGCGAAGTACAGTCGTACTAACAAACAAATATAACATGTAAACAGCACATCGAGAGCGCCATAAAGGTGCCCACACACGGGCTAATGAGCCCCCGCAGATTTATGGCCCATAAATAATGTTACTTACGCGTAATGACCATATGGTTGTACATCCAACCTAGGCTGATAGTTTAGACATGGGTCAGAATTGGATTCTTTTATAGTTTTTGGTGGGTTAGACTTTTTTATGTACGTTTTTACCATCACTAGTTACCACCTTAAAAGCGAGCTGTTATGTTTTCAAGGAAAGCAGTGGTGGCCGAGTGGTAACGGCCCTGACTTACGAATTGTAGGTCGCGGGCTCAAACCCAAGCCAGGAGCATTACTTTGTGTAATTAATTTCATCACCACTGCTCTCAAAACGGTGAAGGAAAACATCGTGAGGAAATCAGGATGTCCTAGAATTAAAAATTCGAAGGCATGTGACATTCACCAACCCGCACTGGGCCCGCGTGGTGGATTACGGCCCATTCCCTCTCATAGAGAGGAGGCTTGTAACCCAGCAGTGGGAACATTAAAAGGCTGATTATGCTTATGCTATGTTTACAAGAACCAAACAAAATCGAACAGTGTCTAGGACATTTATTTCCTACTAGCTGCTGCTCGCGACTTCGTCCCCGTGGAATCCCCGATTTTAAAACATTATTTATCGCTGCTCCGCTCCTATTGGCTTAAACATGATAATATATAGCCTAAAGCCTTCCTCGATAAATGGTCTATTCAACCCAAAAATAATTTTTAAATTCGAACCAGTAGTTCCTGAGATTAGCGCGTTCAAACAAACAAACAAACTCTTCAGCTTTATAATATTAGTATAGATTGTTTTTGAAGACGACTCGTTTTCTGATGAAAACTAGGTTCCCTGTTTTCGGAAGGCAATTTAAGCATCACGAGATCCATAACCTTGTGCCTTTGTTTCTTCCTAAAGATCGATTGCATTGAAGCAATTCGTGTTGAAAATGAATTACTTCAGAAGCTGTTTCGCAGTTCCAGCTAAGTCTTGTGTATGTATTACGTCGTCATTCGTTCTTGATTACGTCCTGAAAATTCGGTTGCGGAATTTGTTCAAAAGGGTCACCGCGGCCCTGGAACGCAAAGGGCACAAGAAGGATCACGGGTGGGTTTTAGCCAGTAAGAGTCTGACACTCCCTTCCGCTCCGCCCAGAGCGGGAGCAGTCATTTGATGATTTCCCATCCAAAAAAAAGGCCTGAAAATTCATTCGATTTCAGATCGAGTCAAAAGTTGATCTTTACAGGTATGTGTTAAGTTGCCTTATTACAACTAATTATACGGCGAGCAAAAACACTACACATTGTTTACTACACTAGACATTGTTTTTTGTTTAAGGATGGGGAATCATCAAATGACTTCATCCACTCTGTGGGAGCGGAAGGGAGTGTCAGACTCTTACTGAATAAAACCCACCCGTGATCCTTCTTGTGCGTTCTGCTGCTCCGCTACGTGTCGCGGGTTCGATCCCCGCTCGGAAAAAATGTTTGTATGGCCTACAGACAATTGTTCCGGGTCTGGGTGTCTTGTGTGCTAACGCACCCACGATACAGGAGTAAATATTAGTGTGGGGCAAAGGTTTTTTTTAAGAAAAATAAAATTATTGCAATCCTTCTTACTCTTTGTCCGAAAAACAAAATTAATTTCATTGCAATCCTTCTTAGAATGACAATTTCGACCTTTTGATTCAGCAGATAATTTAAAAGAGACAGAAAACTTTGCCATTTATTTCGCGTCTCTTTGCACTTGGTTTTTATAATATACTTTTATTACTGCTCGTATAATCGTAAACTCGATTTATTGGCGTCTACTAATAATTTTGCTAGGTTTTATTTTCCATGTAATTTTTTTGTTTGTTTGCATGTCTCGATGCTGTAAATTGCTGTTCGATTTATTGATCACTTGTATGTACATATATACACACAGATGTAATGACATGCGGTCTTTCCGTACAAGTCAGGCTTTCTCTTCTGAATAAAACATACGAATACAGACGACAAAAGGGAGAATTATCTATACTGATATTATAAAGAGGAAAGATATGATTGTTTGTTTGTATTGAATAGGCTGCGAAACTACTGAACCGATTTGAAAAATTCTTTCAATGTGTATATTTACGACATCACATTAGAAACCTCTAAAATAATCAGTGTTTCTCTATTATATTATGCATGTATTATACATATAAAACTTCCTCTTGAATCATTATATCTATTAAAAAACTGCATCAAAATCCGCTGCATAGTTTTAAAGATTTAAGCATACATAGGGATATAGGGACAGAGAAAGCGACTTTGTTTTATACTATGTAGTGATAATGTTTTTTACTGTTCATAAATTTGTAGATAAAAGACCAAATAAAATTGATTGAGTCAGGCGTTACTTTGCGGAAATCTATTTTAACTTTGTAAATGAAAACAAAATATCTAGTTTTAATTTCCGCGAATATTAGTGGGTTGCAGGTATGCACCTCCCTCCCGCCCGCTATATTATGCACATGCAAGATTACTAGGCAAATGCAAGGATTTTAAGCACATGCAGGAAGGCAATGCAAAACCCGCAACACCGCAACTCAACGGTCAGCGAGTCAACACGTCCCCTGAGGATGCCTCGTGGAGAGGCGAAACACGTGTCGGTAATGGTGTTGGGTTTTGCATTGCCTTCCTGCATGTGCTTAAAATCCTTGCATTTGCCTAGTAATCTTGCATGTGCATAATATAGCGGGCGGGAGGGAGGTGCATACCTGCAACCCACTAATATTCGCGGAAATTAAAACTAGATATTTTGTTTTCATTTACAAAGATAAAAGACCACTTTTGTACTGGGGGACTAAAAATGATTTTAAACAGTGTGGCATCTATTCCGGTTTTACCCTAATGAGTTATTGGACATGGGCTTCTGCAATGATTTTAAGAAGCATTTGGTCCTTATCTAAAACCTGTTTTCTAATAAAAAAGCTA
This sequence comes from Hecatera dysodea, assembly GCA_905332915.2. Lineage (NCBI taxonomy): Eukaryota > Metazoa > Arthropoda > Insecta > Lepidoptera > Noctuidae > Hecatera > Hecatera dysodea. The sequence continues at coordinate 21,513,366 of HG995292.1, forward strand.
GCAAGCGTAGCAGCTATCTGAGGTTCTTCAAGCCTGGAGGTCTAGAGTCTGGAAGCGATCGGCGGCGGCGACCTCTCGCGTCCGGCCCTCGTTCAATCCATGGTCTGGAGCGAGGAGGCACGGGATCCGCCCACCTCCTTCTGCGAAGCATAATTCGCCGCGGAGTATTAGCGATTTTCGCGGACCTTTACGTATTTTACTATCCCGAAAAAACTTTGATCGCACTTTTCCTTCACGTGCAATCACACAGGGTCATGTGACACGGTCTACTTAGTAGTAGTTGAAAAGTCTCCCAATTAATAAAATATAATATCACAGAGATTCATCCGCGAAACTAGAGTAATTACAATCGGGGCACCTATACTACTGGGGCATCTATCCCGGTTTTACCCTAATCCACACTGATGAACATTTCTAGAATAGTTTATCCATCTGCAATCACACCACAAACAAAAATTCGAATCCTTGTATCCAATTAAAAGTAATTATCCTACGAATAACTATGTAAGTCTGTTTATAGCGGGTCTTCGAACTCACGATCAATAACTTTACGATTCATGTCCAAGTGTGAACGATTCTGACTCACAGTTGTTTTGTCAATCGTTTCCTCGATTCTAATGATTTTGTTTTGTATCGTCACGTTATATTGTAATGTCTTATTTGGGAGTCGTGGATTCGTGAATGGTTTTGATGCTACGGTAGGTCGATATGAATTATGGGTTTTGTTGCTATGCGGACTTTGAACGGTAGTGCCTGTGTTGTAGTGACCGGTTCAAGTTCTTCAATTTAATTATTTATTTTTGTGAATTCTTTGCGGTAGATGAGGCTGGCTAAACGTAATTTTCACTATCGTACCTTATCGACGTTTTCTCTTAGTAGTTGGCAACTAGTAACGTCAGACTGCAAATGGAATGCTTTGATTCCATTTGCGATCTGACGTCATAAGACGTCACCTGCTGGATATCTCCCAAGGTAAAGCCCTACAAAGCGGTACTTGCACAAATCCAATTTCTAAATTATAACCGACTTTGGGTATTAACTGCATGATTGTGAGAATTGTGGTTTGTCCTCTGTTCTTAAAAAGTTAAAGCTTTAAGATCATTCCATATGTATTAAAAACCCAACATATTCTTTTTTTTTTGCTAAACGCGTGACTTTTTTGACCGCACGCCACACACTGCGCACATGCGCGTAATTGCACCGACACATTGACTTTGAGCCTTTGAAGTTAATTGGATCCAACACTGAGTCGCCATTTTAATGAACCGCTATTTATAGCCTGCAGCGCTTTCGGGCGCCATAACTCTATGTACGCGGTTACGTGATTATTTTTAGTTTAGAATACTGTGGATAGACTGGACGGCGACATCGAGAGTTGACACTTGAGACTAAGTAAATGAATGAAAAGTGTAACTAAGGCATAGTTTCTGAGGCGGCGGCGATCTCTCGCTTGGTTCAATCCATGATCCAGAGCGAGGAGGCATGTAATAATTAGTTTATTAATAATAAGTTTATTTAAAATTATTTTTAGCTTACATTGCATGTTGAGGAGTCTCCATTTAGGCATGGGAAGCGGTCACCCCCTTTTGCGAAGCAGTAATGCTAACAAAGGGGGAGGCAAAACGCGTGCGGGAGAGGGAAACCTCGCATCACAGCCACCGCAACAGAAGAAGACGCCCCGGGCGTCGGTAAACGCAGGGCGATTCCCAGCCATCGTAGGCCTGCGGACGGCGACCTATGGGTGGCTGGCAGTCCGATAGCAACCAGGCCCGAGTCGACAGCGCGTCGTGTTCCACGCGCGCCTCAAAGAGCTGTCAGCAAAGAAGACGGGTCCCCATAGGGTTAGTGCCTGCTGAGATGCGGAATTTGTTCGTAAGAGTCACCGCGGCCTTGGAACGCAAAAGGCTCTAGAGGAACACCGGTGGATTTTAGTCAGTAAGAGTCTGACACTCCCTTCCACTCCGCCCAGAGCGGGAGAAATCCCTTGATGATTTCCCATCTAGAAAAAAGGGTCTAGTTTCTGAAAGATTAATATCGTAATTATTTGTATGAAAAATTGTCAAACGTGCATTGTCATCGATAATAATTGACAAGAGACTCCAAAAGCCATTATATAGGTGATACTGTAAACAACAATACTTTCAGCCATCTCTGTATGGACTTATGGACCACAGACATAGATTATGACATAGATAAAACAACATCTTGGACACTAGAGCAAAGACATTCTAATCATCAAAATAATATAAATTCATGTTAACAAAAGTAAACAATAAAACAGAACATGTAACTCATTTTGTAGTAGCTTCGCTAATAATTTTATCTATTTGACGTGGGTGCAGTCGCGGGTAGACATACATATGTGCTAATATTATCCCTAATGGGGTAGGTAGGGCGTGGGCAGAGATATCTTAAAGAACATTGTTTGAAAACGTGCTAATCTGAGTGACAAGTATTTTTGCTTCTTATTTTCCGGAATTCGTGTTTATTTAATGCTTTGCAAGTCACAGCATAACAGTATACAGGAAAAAGACGCCTACAGTGGCTTTAAAAAAAGAAATGTAAATTTTCTGTAGATTTATATTAAAAAAAAAATGTTTTTGAAGTGAATTTGTTCAGCATGCATGGACGTTTAAATGTCTTTTAACTGAAAGGCTTGATTTAATGTTTAAACCAGTTGTATGTTTAGATAGTAATTGTCTTTAACTACTAACCTCCTTGGATAGAACATTTTCACCATGACATGAAAAATTTTTGCAAGTTTCAGTTCTGTAGCTCACTCTGAAGTAAAAAAAAAATGTTTTGTCTATGACACGCTGAGGCATTATCTAATCATTCAAATGAGCCCTAAAACAAAATCGAATATATTTTAAACTAAACTTAGCAATACCTTCATAATTAAAAAATAACCAACACAAATTAACCCAGTTTTCCCCGATAACATCCGAAACCTGTCTTCAGTTCAAGTATACAAAGCTATACGTATGTCAGTTTGTGCGTAGCCTGCGCCTGGGCCGATCCCGGGTTCCCGCTACGCAACGGGATCCTGCGTGAACCAGTTCCCGTTTTTTGTAGAAAGCTTTTCTTTTGAACGGCCGCGGCAGTGGGATGATAATGGCAAGGTGCGTGCCGGTGCGTGTGCGCAGTGTGTCGAGGGCTTTATTTTTATGCTAATGTTCTATTTTTGAATTGCGTTTTGATTTTGCTTTGTTTTTTTTTTTTGGGAGTACTTGTTGTTATGTTGGTGTTTTTTTTTCTTTTCTGGTTTAACACAATAGGAACGTAAAAAGTGTTAAGGTGACCACCCAAAGATTATTTCAGAGATAACGCTTTGGGAAGAGATTTGTCCATGCTTTAATGGAAAATAGGTATCTAGTTTTAGATTGTAGAAATTAATATGATACCTATTTAGAATCAACCTTTGCGACTACTAAGATAGACTTATTTTTAACTTTAAATGACGCCATTCCAATGCCTATTTTTGGTCTAATTGATTCAATTTGACTTTGAGATAGAAGTTTTCATAATAAAGAATTTTCATAAGGTCTCACAAGTATTCAACCCGCATTCATAAACTGAGAATCTTATTTATTGTATTTGCCTCTGCTTTTTATAATTAACAACAAAAACTAATCAGCATCTTATAGTTTCTCTATTAGTCATAAAATCTCTCTTGTGTTTACTATAAAGACTCCATAAAATAATAATAAACTAGAACAAGTTATTTCTAGCTTAATCACCGTTACTGTCTATGGCGGTGGTCTATGGTCTAAGTCTAGACCACAGATACCATAAATATCAAAGTTGCCATATATTTTATAAATAAAAATAATTAAGCCGGAGTTATTCATGTTTTAAATATTTATTTTATTCATATTGTAATTTTTTCTTAGGCAGGTGCGTTTGACGAGTAGAATATTAAAATTAATGTTATAAAGCGGTAAAATTGTGAGTTTGTTTATATTTTTGTAAAGAATAATCTCTGGAATTATTGATCCAATTACAAATAATATTTTACTGAAACAAAGTTAGGCACTATCGTTGCGGTCTATTCTGTAGAATGAAAATTATCGCAATATTATTGTGAAGTTTTGTCAAATGTACATTAAACATTATGATTGGCAGGGTGTATTTTCATCGCATAATCTCTAAGGATAGAAGAAGAAAATATTACATATGATCAATCAATGAACGGCCTTATCTCTAAAATCGCTAATGCAAATTTTAATCGCTGAAAAACGCATTTACCTACCTTGGGTTAGGCTATATGAGTAAAGCCGCTGTAAAAGGTTTCTAATAAAAATAAACAAGATTTAACTCAAGATGTGTGAGTTTCGCGTTACATGAATAATTCAAGAGTGCTATTGAAACCAATTGATGGGTGTTGGCCCGTTGGCTGTTGGCTGTCTGTGTGCGGCCAACGGCCAACGTGTTTGACCAACGTCTGGGTGTTGAGGACATGAAATTTGTAAAAGTAGAGCATTTGATGAGCGGTTAAGTAATATTGTTTTACAAGACAACTATCACCAGAATATAGATTGCGTAAATGGTCTTTAGGAAATCAATAATTTATTTTAAGACGTTTATGACTTTAAAGTATTTTTGATTTATGAAATGGCTGTGATGCACAGTCACTATACGTAGATATACATTTGATAATTTACATCTATGATTGGTTACTATTAGGGACGTGATTTACTGCTCGTTTGCTAGTAGGTTTCTTAGTAGGTAACCAAACCTCACTGGCTGCATTATTCTCTTTAGATTCGTATATTAAGCGATAGCTCCTACCAGCGTCCGCGGGAATTTCAGAAATTATCTCAAAGGAACAAACTGCTAGGGCAAAAATATATTAGGTCCTATTCTAAGACATGACCTACTAGTCTGCCAACTTGTCGAGGTTGGTCTGTGGATGGGTGACCATCTTAACATAGCGAGACTCCTCCGTGCCTCGGAAAGCACGTTAAGCCGTTGGTCCCGGCTGTCATTTGGAGATCTTTGGCAGTCGTTACGGATTGTCAGAAGCCAGAAAATCTGATACCAGTCTTGCCAAAAATTGCCGTGTTCCACAATTAATGGGTTGTGGAGGTCTGGTAGGCAGCCGCTTCACCTAAAATACTGGTATTCAGCTTAATCCGGTTTGACTGGGAGTCGACCCCAATTAAGTTGGGAAAAGGCTAGGCAGATGATGATATTGCCCAACATTGGTTCCATCCAATACGCCACGGAGATGTTCAAATTAAATAAATTATCGAAGCACAATAGAAAGTCGCACACGAACGACGAATAGGAAACATATTATAATATAAATAGTTCTATCACTGTGGCCGTAGCTGCGTAGTTTCGTACTGTTTTTTATTCAAATCAAGTAAATATGTATGGGGCTAGGAAATCGGCGTTATTATAGATTAGCGTGCTCGATGAAAATGGTGGGCATCATTAATAAACACTTGAGTACAATCTAGATGCATAGTCTTTCGTGTTCTTGAGTTTCATGAATGAATGATGAATCAAAAGCCATGTTATATTTTTGACCTAAAACTCATGTGAGATTACCAAAGAAACTAGAATAGGGAATATTTTCTGAATCAATTGACTGCACTTTATGTTATGACATAGATTTTCTCAAAATATTGCTTATAATTAGTTTTTTTTTTCTGGATGGTAAATCATCAAATAACTTCTTTCGCTCTGGGTGGAGCGGAAGGGAGTGTTAGACCCTTACTGACTAAAACGCATCCGTATTCCTCCGGCAGGCTCTGGCCAAAATCGTTAAAAGCGGTTCAGCGATTTAGGCATAAAAACGTAACAAATAAACTCACTTTCGAATTTATAATATTAGTTATCTATGTCTGTCTATGATCAGGATAAGGGTAGTAGATATATACTGCGTCGATAAGGTACTTACCAGTCTCTCGCGACAGTAACTTATACATTATCAGCTACTGCAGTTACATCTGTCTGGGCAAGCAACTACTTCAAAAAGCTCTCAACAGGGATGTTTCCCGAGTTAAACAAATATGGTTCCATTTAGTCCGTCACTAAGCCATTTATAATCGAAAAATATTGGACATATATTTTTTGAGTTATCAAATCTATAAAAATTGTCGGAGATGAAAAGCATTAAAGATCAGGATTGAGAGCTTGTGCCGTCACGTCTTGATTAAAATTGTGGCACATAGTAATGACGTCACGATTAGATTATTTTAGTAAACTAGCCTATTCCAAACACAGGTTTAATTCGAATGAAAGTGACCAGCGTTTTCCATTCATTGGAATCTACAAAAATGTAGTCACCTTCTTGTTATACCGCTGTTCTTCTGGCCCCAACGTATACCTATCGCTACGATCGCACTTATTGGTTTCACCGTTATACGGAATTGTAATTTATGAATTTTGGAAATCAATACCGATAATGGACGTCGTGTAAATTTCTTCTGTGACATTTATTTACTGTATGTAACATTTTAGTTTAAGCGGATTAACTCTCTAGTGCGCGAACAGTTATGCAAGATATACACATTTATGTACAATTAACATTATAAATAGGAATTTTTGTTTGTTTGTACCGAATAAGCTCCGAAACTACTGGACCGATTTTAACAATTCTTTCACCAATGGAAAGCTACATTATCAGCGAGTAACAAAGGCTATATATTATCCCCGCATTCCCACCGGATCGAGAACTACGCGAGTAAAACCGCGTGGCGCTGCTAGTACAAGATATATTAGAAGCGTACTGTTAGATTTCTTGATTATTTAATCTTCAAGTTCTTTGGGTTTTTATAGGTTTTCGTGAATGAGGTTGATTGTGTGCCCAATGCGGATATTAAAATATATTATTATTATCATCGCGATGTTTAAGATGGTTATGTTGTATTCAATTATTTTCGCACCAGGCTTCGTAACTGTAAGCGTAGGTTTTAGAGAAATGTGGTTATTATGTGTATGAATCTTCTTTAAAACACTGGCTTCTTGCGCTTGCTTTTAAGTAGCTTATAACCCCGTCTCTAGAACCTCATCTCTGTCAGGTTTGCGGAATTAGTTTGAAAGAGTGACCGCGGCCCTGGAACGCGGCGGGCATTAGGAGGAACACGAGTGGGTTTTAGTCAGTAAGAGTCTGACACTCCCTTCCGCTCCACCCAGAGCGGGAGAAGTCATTTTATGATTAGGATTACTCATCAAGGGTCTCATCCATCTCTGTTCCAAAATTTAATAAAATTGGTGCGGCCACTTAAGTATGTGTGAAAGTGTAAACTAACAAACACACTTTCGTAATTATAATATAACATAACATAATCAGCCTTTAAACGTTCCCACTGCTGTGACACAGGCGTCCACTCTAGGAGAGGGAATGGGCCGTAATCCACCACGCGGGCCCAGTGCGGGTTGGTAATTATAATATAACTAAGGATTTATTTTGATATGAACCTATTGGATACTTTTCAATAGTAAAATTAATATCTTTGAAAATGTAATTACAAATGCTTGGTCCGGACGGGTGGATACTTACAAACATAAGGTGGTCAAATTCAAGTTTTCAAATTCAAATTTGTTTATTTCGAACTAAGTGTACAGAAAGAAGATGAAAACAACAGACAGGTGCAAAGAACTTAGTGCCTGTTAGGGAATTGCAATTTAAATGGTTATCAAACACACTAAATATATAAACTTATACAGACTTATTGCAGTCATACTATTAAATTACTTTTTATCAATTTTCATTGTTCATACATTTTATAATATATATCATACTAAGTATTATTATAATTTTCATACTACATTATGTATCAAAATTTATTTTTACATACTAAATATTTCTTTCTTTAGTGAATTCTCAAAATATATCTATATTTTCATGTATAATTCGGTAAAATACACTGTTAACAAAAACGGAACGTAAATCATTCTTTCGAAATAGAATGCAATACCCATCTCTCTTCTAATTCAAGATTACACCAGCTTAATTCAAAACATAAGCTTTATACTCATCTAATTGCGAAACACCATTACTTTTAAGTTTTTTTTTTTATAGATATCTATATATTTACGGCCGCAGTACGTGGCTAATCTCATGTGAAAGGCATTACACCATCTATTGCCTCGCTATGTCGGTTTATATGCGTGTTATATGACTGTGTTAAAATTTTTATTGTCTCCGTAGGTGTGATTGGTTACCGCTCTTGTATAAGATTGTCTTGTTTAGGATTGTATGCTAAAAGGGCTATAGGTCTTGTTTCAATGGTCTAGGGTATTTTTTATGTGTGGCCAGTTTGTTTTGGGCTAATTTTGAAATTTTCCGTTTGAAGATTAGATAGATTCTGTTTTGGGTTTGTTGTTTTCGTTAATAAGACTGATGTTTTTCTACAAGCAATGACAATCTCATGAAAGGTTCATGGGATTGTCTTATCAGTTTCAGCCATTTGGCTACAGTTGAATTTTTTGAGTTTTTACTTTTAAAGTAGTGTGGTGTTCTATGGCAGTCAGTAGGGTGATGTGTGGTACAGGATCTAATTTGGATGCTTAACAACAGAGTTTATTCCCGAAAACAGCAGCCTTATATACACAGGTTCAGATCCAGCTGGTCTCAAAATTATAACAGGATAATTTGGCGACCACAATCTATACATTATCATAATACATACCAATCATCTATATTCTAAATTCGCAAAAACCTATTTTTTCTTTACCAAAATTATCATACTCACATTTTCAGCACCTGTCTCTCGATCCCTATCAAATAAAATGATTTTAAAAACAAACAAGTGTAGCATCTGCTCCCGACACGTGCTTGCGCGGCGAAGGCTGTGCAGGAAGTGGGTCAGCGTGCCCTTGACTCTGCGCGGGCGCATGCGCGAGAAACAAAAAGAGCGCAGACCGGCTGCGCCCGCGTTCCCCTGGCGTGGCCTTGGCATTGGGCGTTGTGGAACAATTGCGAATTTTTTGATGGGTTGCCAGATGAACTGGGCTTCGGTTGAGTGTGGATATTTTTTAGGAGAGTGAAGTTTTTATGATATGATGTCAGAAAATAGCAGGCATAATTTAATTACTTGTTATTTATTTGATAGGGATCTGGCCTTACAGGAATCGTACTAATTTAAACTACCTTTGTAATTAAAAACTTTTTTTTAAAGTTTAAATTGACATAATAGTTCACTTGGTAAAACCGTTGCACAGTCCCTTATATTTTATGATAAGTTTTATTTCTGGAGGCATTTTGTTGATCTCAGTCCTGGCAACACCGTCTCGCCGGGGGTCACCTTCCGGCGCGTCGCGGGCGCACGCGATAATTGTTATTATTAACGATCAAAGACTCGCCGGCGGCAGGTGAACCAAGCAACTCTTGCTTTTGCCCATCTAAGAATTTGCCCGTATTGACATTTGTGCGCAGGAGTGAAAGTTGTTCCAAAGGAATAAAGGATTCTAGACATGTGTGGGATATTTTAATGTATTTTTTTTTGGTCTTGTTATTTTTAGAAATTGCTTTCTACCTGTAATATCTACTAGCTTAGATGGACTTGCGTATATAAGCGTTATGATTTGAGAGTAGGATATATGAGGATTTATATGGCTTTGTTTTGGTCTTGTTGCTAGGTTCCGTTATCAAATCGGATATTGTATAATTGCTTGTTCCTACATGCACATAACTATTTCATCAACAGCCTGTTGCAGTCCACTGCTGGACATAGGCCTCTCCAATTGCACGCCACTTAGACCTATTTTCGGCTTCTCGCATCCAGTTTCTGCCAGCCGTCCTGCGCAAATTGTCACTCCACCGTGCCAGAGGACGTCCTACACTACGTTTGCCGAGACGTGGTCTCCACTCTAGAACTCGTTTACCCCAACGGTTGTCGGTTCTACGACTAATATGGCCAGTCCACTGCCACTTCAGCTTAATAATCCAGTGGGCTATATCGATGACTTTGCTTCTCTGACGGATCACCTCATACCTACTTGCATAAGCGGTATTCTAAGCATAGTTTGAAAAGACTGATGATACGGGGCGGGTTTATGCGTAGACATGCAATCGTCGCGTTCATTTGTTCGGAACACTGGAAGGCGCCCTCTAGCAGTGCTAAAACGGGGTCAAGTGCTTTTTACATATTGCAGTCTCAATGAAATAACGATGGAACTCATGTGTAGTCGCCAGCGCAACACTGAATTGGGTTGTGGAATTTGTTCCAAAGTGCAAGTGCATAGTGCACTAGGAGGAACACGGGTGGGTTTTAGTCAGTTAGAGTCTGACACTCCTTTCTGCTCTGCCCAGAGCGAGAGGAGTCATTTGATGATTTCCCATCCAGAAAAAGAAAAGGCAGAACATCAATAAGATGCATATAAGCTATTAAGAAGGCTGTTGGTGATAACATACACCGAGCAGTTGGTACTGCATAAGACCGCATGATTTGGAAACGCCTCGTATGTGGTCGCAAATTCGCGATTCTCAGCAATAAGGAAACGACGAAGAAAAAGCTTGTTCTTGTGCGAGGTCCAGTTTCCTTTTAAATCAATTTTAATTAAATTATTTTCAACCAACGAAACATTGGACGAAATGTGTGAGAGATGATTTATTGTATAGGAACAAGAAAAAGAAGGAACGACTCGAAAAAACAAAAGAAAAACTAAGTATTCATTTTCTTTAATTCTTTATTGCATACTAAAACCAATTGATTATATTAGGCATATTGAAGTGCATGTACAAAGGCGAGCTTAACACAAAGTTGAGTTTTCTCCCAGCAAACCTTTGAGTGATAAAGACAGATCAGCATAGAGAGTAGGAATCTTTTTAAATTTTCTGTTTGTACTGTGCGAGGCCAAAAAAGGTCCCTATCTCAGCATGCAGCGATATTTAAAAAAATAAATACCAGACCGCTGTTGTTCCGATAAGGCCTGTAACTATGAGAAGGAAATATGGAAACTGATGGCATGTTCCGAGGAAGGAAATTGGAATAAGTGTAAAAAAATGATGCTGATGGTAGTCGATTTTTGTAGGTACTTTATTTAAAATAATCAGAATTTTATCCTTGTAGCACTTGAGTGTTTTTTTTAATCATCTAAACTTTGTGAGGAGGTACTTTTGTAGGTAATGTTAGGGGAAAACATAAAATTTATTTGGAAAAATATATTACGAGGAAAAATTAATTTTAATTGGTCTTTGAGCTTTTACTGTGAAGGTTAGTTTTGAGATTTTCCTATACTTAACAGGATCTTATTTAGATAAAATAATAATCACGATAATCGTCATAAGTGGATTAAGTCAAGCAGTTTATTATTAGTTTCCTTGTAAGTAATCAAATCTTGTAGGTATATAGGCACTTAGTAGCCATGATTAAAGAAGTACCTACGTAATGATGACGTTAACTTTAATGTCGTAAAGTACTTAGTCATAATTTCTGTAGGTACCTACGGCGATCAAAAAGTTAGGTAGGTACCTACTTAAAAATATACTTAAACAAAAACACCAAAAATAATCCGCAAAGATATTCATGTAGCAAAAAAAACAAACAAAAACACAATCAGTAACTTATCTGTCCCTAAACGGAATCACATTCCCACACACACTTAGCCGTTACCAATAAAAGTAATAAATGTACTGGCAACACTTTTAAACTCATACGATGACGTCATGCCTTCGAAATATCCATTTGCGCGCGCATTTGATACTTCAAAGCATTTTGAAAAAAGAACACGAATGCTTTTAATAAGTTAATCTCAGAGCTCTAATGAAACGTCACGCGGCGACAAAGATGAAGTTCTGTACTTGCATTACAAACTTAACCTGCACTTCAAGACTCCTTAATGCAACCAAAATTAGGGTGATTGTCGCGTGACATTGCGAGTGTTATTATTTGGTATAAGTGTGAAGGAAATAAACAATACGAGTGGAAAGATGGCGCGATAAGAGGTACCTGAGTTGTCGTAGGGTTGCCAGTACGTTGCTTTTGGAAAATGGTAATGTATCTCTGTAACTTCGCTTGGGGTTGTGTGATTGTGATCAATAAGACTTTTCGATCCCAAATTGATTTTTGTGAACGCGATAGTTTGCGTTTCATGTCACGTTTTTATAAGTAGGTACCTACTTGATTATGTCGATCAATCTTTTGATACCTATCTTATTTTAATGATTATTGATGTCATATGTGTTCATGCGTACTGAAAAGCGATTTAGTACCCTTTCTGAGACCTTTGGGTCTTTTGTTTCTTATACTGTTCGCGTCTCCTGAGGGACCACATCTTCTCAGTCCGAAGGGCCATATGTTTGGCTATGAGACCCAACAGTCATCATGTGCCTAGCTTTTTCCCAATTAGGAATATTCGGGTCGGCTTCTAGGCAACCGGATTCAGCTGAATAGCAGTATTTTACGTGGAGCGGCTGCTTACTAGAGACCTCCATAATTAATTAACTGGGTAACACGACACTAATTGGCAAGACTCAGATTTTCTGGCTTCTGACAATCCGTGACGATATCAAAAGATTTCCAAATGGCCACCGGGACCAACGGTTTAGCGTCCTTTCCAAGGCATGGAGGAGTATGTTAAGATATGTGAAGATAATCACCCATCCTCAGACTGACCTCGGCAAGCGTGGCTTAACCTTGGTGATCGACCCTTGCGGTCGTGATACCCAAAAGTATTGAATGTAAAACTACATCAATGATAAATGACTATATTTTAAACAAGATAAAATAACACTTTTACACGTCAATCTTTTTTACCCCTGTAAACTGGATGAAACCGATTTGGACTATCTTGAGAAGAAACACCGAAATAAACTCAGAAATCAAAGTTATTTAACGCCAATATCTTCTTCTATGTTAGCTTTACAAAGTTAAAAGCGATGAAAAGAAAAATTACCATTTTGAAATCCATTTTGATTTTCAACAGCCCTATACATCCGCAAATCTGAAGTGTGTTGAACGCAGCAAAATTGATATTATATTAAGATTCCGTGCATGCGCCGGCGTCACCCGACGCCCGCGTCTCTTGCATTATGGTTTGTTTGAAAGTCTACATTTCTGTTGTCTTTGGATTTAGCAGTAAGATTAGATTTGGTTTATGTATGTTGAGGAAGTGTGTCTAGGAATTATGAAATACCTAATATATATATATATTCCTCTTCAGGACCTTACATGAGTGATTTACATCCGTACACTTCATCGTAAGGTTCAGTGGAAAACCAGCGTCAGGCAGCTCCTAGTTGTCTGGCATTTTGCTGAACTGGACATATTACGCTGAGCCAGCAACCGCGGAGCAAAAAATATTATTGTTTTAAATTTAAGTTTCCTTTTATTTCTATCGTCAATGTATGTATTTGTGTGCGACAAATAAACTTGTTTTCTTTCTTTCTTAAAACTGGTAAACTGGGTCATTCATAGCACTTAAGTGTGACTTTACGCAAACCATCGACTGTAAACACATCGTGCTCATATCATAGCGCCAAAACATTGGACAATCAAAGGACCGACACTGATTCCATTTTTTGTACACACCAACCTTATAAAACCACATAAGACTACCAACCTTAGTGAACTTAGTACCCGCACCTAACTAAACATCTCGGAATCTCGGCATCGAGACCTTTCTGCCGAGATTCTCACGTTTACCTCACCCTTCATAAATTATCGTATGCCGCGATAAGTTAACAATACGACAATGCGTTGCGAAGTGGAATCCACCTGACGGTTCCACTGCCCCCCCCCCCCCCCTCCCCCCGCTAGCTGGCGTACACCCCCGGCCACCCCCGAGACGGGACACAAAAAAATAATATCATATCTCGTTACTGGATCTACCTTTTGTTGGGTGTTAGAGAACTAGGTTGGGTTGGATGCGGTAACATTTATGCATGAAATCGGCAGATTGTGTGAACTTTGTTTTTGTAGCCTGTTTGGTATTTTATCTGTGTAATACTTTGTTGAACCACCTTATCAATGTTTTCGTTGTATATTCTATCTATTCTAATATTATAAAGAGGAAAGATTTGATTGTTTTTTTTTTGTTGTTGTATTGAATAGACTCGGAAACTGCTGAACCGTTTTGAAAAATTATGACACTGTTGGGAAGCTACACTATCCCCGGGAGACCTAGACTATATTTTATCACTATATTCCCACGGGAACGAGAACTACGCGGGCGATACTACGGGGTGCTGTTAGTTTTTTAAATAAAACCGTTTCATAAACTGAAGTCAAGCTTTTTATGTACCAATAGTTACACGTGTTTCTTATTAAACAGTACTTCAGAATGTCATCATACGAATCATATTTTCAGTGAGTACAAACTTCAGAAGCTTTCAAAATAATTTTGAAAACGAAAACATTGCATGACAATGCCACATCCACATCTTACCGTACCCATCGTTCCACACAACAATAATATACCTGCATGCACTTTCGTTTTTATAAAAACCTCTGTATCCACTTTAAATTGGACATCACGGACCTTTTTTTTCAGCTCATATTCCATTTATCTCTAAAGTCATGATTCGTTGCATTGTCCTGGGCGTAAATACAGTAAAAAAAACTTATGGATGATACTCTCGCAGTCGCATAGAAAAACATTTGAAATTAAAAATGGAATCGGTTTTGATTTGTGACGTGAAGTAGGATTGTGTTTTTTTTTTAAGCGACCGTTTTGCGTAGATTTTTTGAATTTCGAAACGCAGCGTTGTTGTTTTTTAATATGGCTCTATGCCGTATTCTTTTTAATTTAATGTTGCAAATATCGATATAAAATACAGAAATATTAAATTTTGGTTTTCATACTAAAAATAAGGTGGTGGTAACACATAAGTGTTACCACCTCATTTTTTCCCGTTTTTGAGATTCAAGAATGTGAAGTCAATTATTTGTTAAACTTTCCTTTAACCTAAAAACCTTTGCACTACGAGTATAATAGAGTTTGATACATTCTTAACGCAAAAACAGGTAGGTGCTACAGTTCTTTTTTTTTAAGTTTTGTGAAACTATGTCAGAATGATGCAATCTCTAATCAACTCTGCTTAAAGACTTAAGTACTTAAGTAAATTAATTGTATTCAAGACAAATGATCCGCCACAGGCATATCGGGTAGCCAATTTAAAATGTCGCATTCTTTACCAGTCTGGTTATCCCTTTTACCTTATTAAATTAGTGTCAATTATTTATAAAAAAGACCCATACCGGGTTTTGTACCTGCATACTCTCCCAATTTAACTTCCGTTGCCGAATACCTCTTAAACTTTAAAAACTCAGTTATTATTCGTTTTTATTACCTCTTTAAAAAACATTGTTGCATCTTGCATTATAAATCTTTCTAATCCCTAAAGCATAATTTAGGTTCCAAAACCGCGAAATTACTAAGCAATACAAAATGCAATACGGTGCTTAGTCATTCGATTTTTTTTTAAAGATTAGATGATCCGACATTCCAACCTTAATCATTGCAACCTCATCTGTTTTAAACAAGTGACAGCTTAAAGTACATACCTACCTCGTTTTTTGATCGATGATCCAAAAGCTCCTGTAGGTATGGCTTTTCTGTAAAAATCTCACTGAGAAATCTATAAATGTCACCGGAAAATTACAAACGCCGTAATATTGTAAAATATCGCTTGATATTGTAAACAATGTTTTTTTGTGGTAAGACACGGATATATTGGAAAATATTGAATTTTGGGTGGGATTCATTGTACGCAAACTTTTTTTTTTCAAAATGGATCGTGAAGTAATAATCTAATAATGATTTATCTTACGGAGTCTGCATTTTTTCGGTGACATTTAAACTTTACTAGAAGCGCCCCGCGGTTTCACCCGCTTAGTTCCCGTTCCCGTGGAAATACGGGGATAAAATATAGCCTATATTACTCGCTGATAATGTAGCTTTCCATTAGTGAAAGAATTTTTAAAATCATTTTAGTTGTTTAATCATAAAAGCGTAACAAACAAAGCCACTTTCGTATTTATAGTATACTAGCGACCCGCCCCGGCTTCGCACGGGTGCAATGCTGTAAAAAGTAAAGGATAAAACATGGTTATTGTGGGTTATCCCTAAGAGATAGACATATACCATCGCCGACTTTTTTGTAGACCTTTTTAAGGTGTACAATATTGTAGTACATTATTTTGATCTATCTCGTAGGGTTCAGCCAGTGTTTGCAATGTAAACGTAAACAATGTGTTTATTTACGACATCACATTAGAAATCTCTAAAATTATCAGCGTTTGTCTACTATATTATGCATGTATTATACATATAAACCTTTCTCTTGAATCACTCTATCTACTAAAAAAAACCGCATCAAAATCCGCTGCGTAGTATTAAAGATCTAAGCATACATAGGGACAGACAGACAGCGGTAATAAGCGACTTTGTTTTATACTATGCAGTGATAGTGAAGTTAGTATGGGATAGGATGATTGGGATTTTAGTTAGATCAAGTTTAAAAATACATACAGAAAATCTTAAAATAAAACGCACAAAACTGGAATAAGTATTTAAAATTGATTGAGTCAGGCGTTACTTTGCGGAAATCTTAATTTCCGCGAGTATGTGTATATTCGCGGAAATTAAAACTAGATATATTATTTTCATTTTTCAAAATTGGAATATGTAGATTAAGTAAAGTTAAAGACAATGAGTGTCTAGACTAGTGAGAGGTCTTTGACCCCAGGGTTTAGGATCGATGTTACTTCGTAGAATTTGTGAGATAGGAAACCCTGATAACGAAGCCTGATAACTTAGAAATTATTGGCTGTAAAAGGTAGGTAGTTAATAAAATTTGGTGTGAGACGCGACTTTTTTTATTGATTATTAGCAGCGCCCCGCGGTTTCACCCGCGTTGTTCCCGTTCCCGTGGGAATACGGGGGTAAAATATAGCATAATATGTCACCAGCGAGTACATTTTCCAACAGTGAAAGAATTTTTCAAATCAATTCAGTAGTTTCGGAGCCTATTCAATACAAACAAACAATCAAATCTTTCCTCTTTATAATATTAGTATAGATACCCCACAATCTGACAAAGGTTTTACTTGCGTTAAAATTGGAAATCATCCCAAGGTAAGAGACTCCCGGGATTAATAGCTCTTATTCTAGCGAATAAAATAAAACAAAAAATTGTGTGAAACATGGCAGTGTCACAATTTAATAGTATTGCTATTGTCCCTGCCGGGATTTTGTTCGAAATAGACACCGCAGCCCTGGAACGCGGCAGCCATTTGGAGGAACACGTATGAGTTTCAGTCAGTAAGAATATGACACTCCCTTCCGATCCTCCCAGAGCGGGAGAAGTAATTTGGTAATTTTCCATCCATTAAGGGTAGGTGTACTAAAATCAGAAATTATCCGAATGTAAGATTCTTTTAGGATAAATAAAAATCTTTTCTCCTATTCTAGTACATAGACAGCTTACTGTGTGCCTATTTTCATCTAAATGGATTTATTAGTATTGCTTTTGTATACTTAAATAATATATATAGGTACTTTTACCTGTTCATAAAAAAGCCTTCCTAATAAATCTATACAAAACACAAAAACAGTTATACTTGTAAATTACAAATCACAATCGAATAGACACGCTTTCAACCGCTATAAAACAATCGATTTCCCAACACTATCTACTTACGGACAACTCTAATTCAATGTGGGAAAAACGGAAAGTTCCAAACATTTTTATAATAAGCACGAACATACTTGTCTTATTCTTAAACCGTCTAGTACCGGTTTACGTAAAAAATGTCGTAGAATGTCGCGGACTGCAATGGGTGTACAGTTAGAAAAAGTACATAAATGTCTTCGATAAAGTGTTGCCATATACGCCTCACCTACGTCCGGACGCTCTATGTTTATGTATGTGTTCTTAAGTGAATGTTATGTAAATTGGGACAAAACGCTTATCATAAAGATGGTGATTTTGATAAACTGGTAGCGGATTTGGTTACGTTTTCAATTTGTTAGCTTGTAAGCTTAAAGCGCAAAAGTCTATCCTTCTGTTGTCTATTACTTATAAAAAAAAAAACTTTATTATAGACTCCACAGAATCCATAATTATGATGTTAATGCAGTAAAAAATCATTATATTGTATTATTTCCTAATGTGGGTGTTAACCCAATGCTGGACGTATCGCGTGTCCAGCCTATGCGCAATAGCAGTCAGGATGCTGTTAGTGCTTGCAACCTGCCGAGTGCCGTGACGCATCGCTTGCGGAACATGAAGCCGTCAACGTCTGCGTCCGCAAACATGGCCGCCAACAAAGGCGTTGTTGGGGGTTGAATGCATTGTCAAATTGGATATTTGAAAGTCTGCTACAGTTTTCTTCCCCTAATCAACCTTCTCTTGTTTGTTTATAGACTGTTTCTAAGCTCTAAACATATATTTTTGTTTGTCATCCGAGTCTTAGTACTTCCATACTACTGGGGCCCAAGTCTGCTATTTTTATAAATTTGTCATTCCCACACGATCCCATTGTCATTTTGCTAAAAGTTCGTAATCTGCTAAAGTCATAATGGTCGATCATTGGTCTGTCAATGGTCTCGTTATACTTTTTGATAACCGAGCTATTAAAAGTTATGAATGCACAATAACGTTCTAATGGTAGGTCACTAATCAAAGTAACTGTCAAAATTTTAGCAGATTACCGCATACGTCTGTTATTCAGTTGTCATTATGTACGAGATTACCATTTTATGCCATTTCTTTCAATGGAGTGTCAGTGGTTGACCATTGAAAAGTCATAGTGACGCTTTTATATTAGTAGATTACCAAACTTGTAAAAATCAACCATTATGAAATCAATGATAGAACATTCTGACACTATTGTGATAGCAGACTCAGGGCCCAGTTCTTTTGTGAATAGGATAGAGTAGAATACTCTCTCTTACTATATCATGATCGTTTTTCACCTTTAGCAAAAATGTCTTGCCCAACAAATTGTTGCTATATAAGTTAGTTGTGACATCACAACTAACCTAGATATAGATATAGATTTACAAGTACATACTTGTAAATCTAATCTATGAAATTATGATAATTTTAATTAATACCTAAATCGCGTAATTTCCGATACGTCATAGGAGTTGGAAGTTTCACTTGGTTCTCTTGAAAGACTGGTGACGTCACAGTATGAGTCACAAATTGATGAATAATTGTACACCGGTGTGCTTTTGAAAATATGTACTTGACTTAACATATAATACTTTTTCAGTTGTGCTTTTGCAATGATTCCGAGCTTGATTCTAGATTATCCCACATTATATTTTTCGTACCCCAATATACATAATTATGTATGTACACATGTATTCAGGAATGACACTATATGTGTTGTTTTTCTGTATTTCTCTATTATATCTATACTAATATTATAAAGAGGAAAGTTTGTTTTGTTTGTACCGAATAAGCTCTGAAACTACTGGACGGATTTTAATCAATTTTTCACCGATAGAAAGCTACATTATCAGCCAGTAACATGGGCTATATTTTTATCCCCGTATTCCCACGGTAAAAGGGAACTATACGGGTGAATCCGGGGCGCTGCTGATTAGGTACATTAAATAACAAATTTAAAATGATTATCGTGTTTATTTGATACAATTTTAAAGAGTGATAATCATTTAATCAGTGTGAAATCAAATTATGCCCTGGCTTGAGATATCAACTTGAAAAACAGTTTTTATTTCAACATGCTTCTTCTGTTTTAACTGCTTCGCTAAACTCGTTATACATTTTTAATGGATGGGAATTCATCAAATGACTTCTCCCGCTCTGGGCGGAATGGAAGGGAGTGTCAGACTCTTACTGACTAAAACCCACCCGTGTTCTTTCTAGTGCCCGCCGCGTTCCATCATAGTGAGGACTATTTCGAACAAATTCCGCAGCAAACCCGTCATACCCGCTTGATACAAAAATACTAAAAAAATAGCAATATCACACATGAAGTTTAACAAGAAACTGTATTCAGAAACTTCATGACAATTGTAAATAAACCAATAAGGCATAAAACTTAAACAATGACGTGGGTTTGAAACATGGAACTCGAACAAGTTTTGTTCATTTTCTAGCAATGCTTTAACATTGAGACACAAAATAACATTAATATGGTCATCGCTCTCATAATAAGTTTTGAAGAGATTTTATTTACATATATGTTAATTGGCGACTGGTTGTTTGTCTATTTATAACGCAGGTGTTGGTACTTACATTGGGTATTTTTAATTATTGAAGTGTATCTAGTTAAAGCTAATCTTTTACGTATGAAGCAAAAGAATAGGAACGTTAAAAATAAAAATAAAAATGATTTCATTCAGTCCGTCAGTTAGATTATCGAAAAATATTGAAAACGTATTTTTTGCTTTATCAAATCTATAAACAATGACGATGATAAAAAGCATCAAAGATCAGGAGTGGGGGCTTATAACGTCATGCCGCGGTGGTAAAAATAGTAGCACGTAGTTACGTCACACGAGTTTTCAACGCACTGTATCGTCTTCGTTTTTGTTTACGTGAAAAGAGAAAAAATACGTGTCCAATAATTTTTTGAAATCTATCTGACGGACTAAATAGATTTTTTTAGTCAACTACCCTATTATATTTTTAATGTCTATAATATTGTCTTGCAACGAAAAGTTAACTTTTCCATTCGGAATCAGCTTGCCTTTCAGAATTAGGCTGCTCACTTCCGAACTCTGAAATCTCAACTGAAAATTTACCGCTAACATTATGTATTAAAAGAAAGTAAGCAGCAAGCGTAGCTTTGTCAGTCAATTTGGCAAACCCACCGTATAGGCCTGCTACTCTTAAACTCCCCATGATATTCTCATAAACCTCATAGGCATAGCATAGTCAGCCTTTTAATGTTCCCACTGCTGGGACACAGGCCTCCTCTCTAGGAGAAGGAATGGACCGTAATCCACCACGCGGGCCCAGTGCGGGTTGGTGAATGTCACATGTCTTCGAATTCTTGGTTCTAGAACATGCCGGTTTCCTCACTATGTTTCCTTCACCGTTTTGAGAGCAGTGATGATGAAATTAATTACCTACACAAAGTAATGCGCCTGGCTGGGTTTGAACCCGCGACCTACAATTCGTAAATCGGAGCCGTTACCACTCGGCCACCGCTGCTCTTTATACCTCATAAACCTCATTCCGCCACAACCAAAGACAATCTGTCCTATGTCATAAACGCCAGTAAAAATCTCCCAGAAAATAATCAGCTTCGTAAAGCATGCCCCACCTAGATGGAACATAATAACAAATATTCAAATAGCACAGCATATGGTCGGATTGCCAACATAATGTATGCGACGCTAACACACATCGCACTGAGATGATACTCAGTTGCCCGCTGCCATAAATTACGGATATTCAAATGTTTCTGATACGAATTTGGTACCGCAATTAACGCGCGAACTGGTTTCGTTGTAGGGATGGGGAGGGTGTTCTCGAGTGCATTTGTGTCGATACAAACTGGGTTTATCGATCTGTGTTTGAAGCTCAGAAAAAGTTTTGCTAAAAGAAAAGTTTAATCGTCGTAAAACTTCCTTCTTCCAGTATTGGAAATTTATTTTTCATAGTTGTGAAAAAGCTAGGCTAGCATCATCATCTACTCTACCAGGCTTTACGGCTTCCAGTATGATCAGAGTACCTGAATACCAGTATTTTACGTGGAGCTAATGTCTATCTAACTTCCACGACCCAGTAGCGGTTGCTTGTGCTGTTCTCTCTTCTGTACTGATCGTTATGCTATTTAGTACTGACCAATGAAGTCTATACAACTTGGAAACAATTCCTAAAGAACTCGTCTCAAGCCTTGACTTTGTTGATAAATAACATCTCCGCTGGACTATCGATATAATACTGATATTCATCGATGCCACCGCATCACTAGCTCGCTACAAAAATGGTTTTATTCGTTCTCTAGCCAATAAGTGTGTAATGAATCTCATGAGTACCTATGGAATGAGATAATAACCAATTCAGCTAAGTGTGGGCTCGGCCCGTCGTTTTTAAATAAAATTTATGTATTACATACCGGTTTCATTCGATGTCGCCAGTGCTATCTTCTCAAATTTCAAACGTACATACCTACAAAAGTAATTGTCGAGTATTTTTTATGGGATTACATCACTATTTTTATTACAATGAAGATTGCTAAATTCCATTCGTATAAATATGATATGTCCGCGTATAAAATTGTTATACAACTTGAATGTTTAATGGTTATTGATAAAGATTCATAGGTTAGTGGAAAACTTGTGTTTTGCCGTTGGAAACATTAATTAAAATAACTTATTTGAACTTAACTTTTAATACCTATGAACAGAACTGTTTCTGAATGCAGCTATTTTTAATTTACCTGTTACTTCTGATTTTACAGTGTTGATATCGTCTAGTATTTTTAGAATTACGTCACAAGGAAAGGTCACAATATGCTCTTGTCTTATAAGAAGAAATGACCACGAACACAAATCCCCATACTGCCTGACCATGCTGATGATGACTATAACATCACCATTATAGTATTAACCGGCCATCCGTCATTGGGGACCTTTTTCAGCAGTTTTTAGGTTGTCATGATTGTGTCTTCGGAAACTGCTTCGAAAAAACTAAAAAATTCAGCTAAATGATAAAATTTAAAAAAACGGTCAGAAGTAATCTCTTAGTCCTACAGTCTTTCAGTTTTTTAAAACATTTCTTTATAGACAATCTAAGTTAAATATTAAAAAAAAAACTAGCAGCGCCCCGCGGTTTCACCCGCGTAGTTCCCGTCCCCGTGGGAATACGGGGATAAAATATAGCCTATGTTACTCAGGGTGAATGTAGCTTTCTAATGGTGAAAGAATTTTTGAAATCGGTCTAGTAGTTTTTGAGTTTATTCGTTACATACAAAAATACAAATCTTTCCTCTTTATAATATTACTATACATACATAGATATATGTATATACTTACATTCTTAGAAGATGTTTTGCTTACAGAAATAGCATTTATTTCTGCAAAACTTACGTGTTGAGGTAAATATGGCATTTGCGTATTAAAGTTGCGTTTGTGTTGTATTGTGTTTTGGGGAAAACCAATCTTTATCCATATTGGGCTAGCATTACTTTATGTATATCATTTTGCATATAATAATAATCTATGATGTCACTGAAGACATTAACATTACTGTTTTGAAAGACTCTCTTGAAATAATAAGATTTAGTTGAGTTTTTGTAAAATAAAACGAGAGAATGAAACTGCATAGATAGATATTTCAGTCAAAGGAGATCCGTCAAATCTAGCATGCTCTTCACTATTAAGAACAATCCTTGTGCTCTTGATTATTTAAAACAATATTTCAGTGTGTTGGGCAGTTCTCACAGTCTTAACCTTCGAGCATCCAAAAACTTACTTCTTTATATTCCTTCTCACCGCACCGGGTTCATGTCTAATTCCTGCGCTATTTCTACCATGAAACTCTGGAACATGCTCCTTCTTGACGTCAAGAAGGTCGAGTCTAAATTTTCCTGTAAGCGTACAATCCGAAAAAACACTACTTAAAAGCCTATCATTCCAATTTTGGTCTTCGTCATAATTATTACGAGTTCTCTTAATCAGAAAGGTTTTATTATACAGGGTTATTTGTAAAACGGCAACAATATAATCATCATTATGAATAACTTTTATTTTGGGACCAAAGCTGAAATCACGAGAAAAATATCAGCTTTTCCTTACATTTATGTTCATATAACTAATCAAAATGTAGGGAACAGCTGATTTTTTTTTTCGCGATTTCAGGTTTGGTTTGGTTTGGTTTGGTTTGGTGGGTTTGGTTTGGTTTCGGTTTGGTTTGGTTTGGTGGTTTGGTTTGGTTTGGTTTGGTTTGGTTTGGAGTACAATGACCCCTAAGGGGTTGTTGGTGTTTTACAAATAATCCTGTGTAAATATCATATTTATTCGTTTATTATTTTAGCATAAATTATGTATGTATTTTATTAGAATTATTTGTATATTTTTTCCGAAACAAAATTCTGTTTATTTCTTTATTATTTTGTACAATTACCATAGTGTATTATTTTTAACCCAAAGGTTGACTAGAGAATGCCTTGTTGCATCAAGTCCTCTCATGTACTACTATTATACACAAATTTTTAGTTTTTTTTTTTTTAAATAATAAACTATTTTTTTTTTGACTCAGTGAGTCTTTTGATCCTAAGGTTGGCTGGAAGAGAATGCCGTGTTGCATATGTAGCACTACGATGCATAAAGCACAAGAAAACATGACTGTATTGACATAAATATGTGGGAAAAGTCACAGGACCAAAGCTGTGGAAAAAATGAACTGCCTATATAAAAGTGCACACAATGAAGAAAGACATCACTCATTTTCTTTTGGGAAATCATCCCACTGAGTAATTATTTTACCATCCACCTTCGAGATTTTGTCATCTTTGTGGCTGTGGAGAAGTATTAAAACCCTGATATGGTCTACTTTTTTCAAAATATTCGTAACTCACCTAGGCCTCCACCTCAGGGTTTCCATAGCCGCACACCCTGTTGCATTCAACCAGCATTAGTTCCAATATCCCACTAATGACGGTCCGTGAGTTCACAGCTCACCCAGACTGTCCATCTGGGCCCCAAGTCTACTATTTTTATAAATTTGTCATTCCAACACGATCCCATTGTCATTTTGCTAAAAGTTCGTAATTTGCTAATTCATAATGGTCGATCATTGGTCGGTCAATGGTCTCGTATCACTTTTTAATAACCGTTCTATTAAAAGAAATTACTGCACAACGACGCTCTAAAGGTAGGTCATTGATTAAAGGAACTTTTAAAATTTTAGCACATTACCGCATACGTCTGTCATTCATTTGTCATTATGTACGAGATTACCATTCTATGCCATTTCTTTCAATGGAGTGTCAGTGGTTGACCATTGGAAACTCATAATGACGCTTTTATATTAGTAGATTACCAAACTTGTCAAAATGAACCATTATGAAATCAATGATAGACCATTCTGACACTATTGTATTAGCAGACTTGGGGCCTAGACCGGAAGATGACACGTCTAGCAGATCAATGAGTCTCTATGATCATATCTCATCGGATTTGGCACGTCTGGTTTCATTGATGGTCCTATGAAACCGGTACTTTGCGTCAGAAGGCTTATGGTCGTGAAGATTAAGGCCGTGTGTGTAGTTTTGTAATTTATAATCTGTGTAGGTGTAGGATTAGGGTTTTTAGATGGTTACGTTACTTGTGTTGTTCTTATATGGTGAGAATCAGGTTGGTCTTCTTCAATTTGTTCTATTGGACGTCTCTTAACATTTGTAGCTAAATTGTCAACAGTCTTCAGCTTTTCAGAGATCATCTTATCATCTTCTTCTTTTGAGAGCAGTGGTGGCCGAGTGGTAATGGCTCCGACTTACGAATTGTAGGTCGCGGGTTCAAAGCTAGCCAGGTGCATTACTTTTTGTAATTAATTTCATCACCACTGCTCTCAAAACGGTGAAGGAAAACATCGTGAGGAAACCGGCATGCTCTAGAATTAAACATTCGAAGACATCTGACATTCACCAACCCGCACTGGGCCCGCGTGGTGGATTACGGCCCATTCCTTCTCCTAGAGAGGAGGCCTGTGTCCCAGCAGTGGGAACATTAAAAGGCTGATTATGCTTCATCTTTTCTAGTCAATGTCCTTGGTTTTTGCTATCAGAAAACACAGATTTCAGCAGGTAATTCTACTCCTGAGCTGTACACATGACGAAGGCATTCTCAATACGTTTTGTTCGGTGGCGCATCGCCTTGCGAGTTTTAGATCAATGCTGGAACGGGCTTGACAGAATTAAATTATACAATTTTGACGCAAGCTCGTAAAAGTACAATTTTCATTCTTACCTTAACGATTGGTTAGAAATTGGATTCAACTGGGAAACAAAGACCAAGCTATGCTTTACTCATTAAAATTAACCTATCAAAAAACCACAACGAATATTCATTACAGCAAAGTTCTTCACACAAATAAAGAGTAAAGAGCTGGTGGTAGATTTACAGCGCCATTATACGCCGAATGGACGTTTAAGTGCAATAGGCAATGTTTACAACCCTCCTATTGTTTTAAACGATTCTGTTACTAGTACGATTTGGGTGGTCATGTTGTACGTACTAGGTATTTTTGGAGAGTATTAGCTGTAGAAGCGATGCGGTTTTTGTAGTGTAGCATTCAGGCTTGGTGCACTGACGGTATCTCAACGGTGTAGATTTGAGTGGCCTTGGATTGAGATCCGTAGGTCGACATGTCCTAATTTCTTTTCGTGTCCGCTGGTGGATGCTGCTACTTATATCATATCATCATGATTATCTATACATGTGACTATAAAGAGAACCGTTTGAAATAAACTAGACCTACTAGATGTTTGACATCTAGAAAATTTACAAAAATATCAACTTTAAAGTTTTATTTGATAAGAAACGCAAATAACGACCTTATTTCACAGATATCTGTCTGCACTGCTAGACATGGGTGGATTGTATGAAGATCTTATTTTAGAAGTAAAATGTGGTTGAAAATTTCAAAAATTGAATCGGTTACGTCAGCAACTCAGGTCAGTTAATTCTAGAATCACCTAGTTTTCACTAAACGAACTTATAAACTGATGTGTCTAATTGCCCCAGGTCAGAAACATACCTTATAAATGGAAATGGAGCAGCTAACTGAAATATATTGCTCTAGATTCTAGGAATAAATCAATTTTGCACTGTCGATAAATTGGTCGGCTGACTGAAAACTATTCTATCTAAACCAGTGAAAAGTATTCGTGTTATGCAGTACATATAACCTTGATGTCTACCTTGACTTCTATCTGATGATTTCTTCTACTCTGGGCGGAGCGGAAGGGAGTGTCAAACTCTTACTGACTAAAACCCACGCGTGTTTCTCCTAATGCCTTTGCGTTCCAGGGCCGCGGTGACTATTTCGAACAAATTCCGCAACCCTAGCATCACTGACCCTATGGGGCCCCGTCTTCTTTGCTGACAACTCTTTGAAGCTCGCGTGAAACAGGACGCGCTTTGGAACACGACGCGCCGTGGACCATAAAGCCTACCTACATAATAAATTCTGAATGAATGATATCGCAATGCGTAGATACACATTGCGATATAATTATTTAGAATTTATAGATATATCAGATTGATTCTGGAGATTTTATGATTATCTAAAAAAAAAAAAGCTTTACATATAACGTATCAAATGTCAGTTTTTCGTAATTCAAACCAAATTCATTCAATTTTATCTAAACCCGCTACTGTTATATTATGTTCATCGGCAATAATATCTCAGACAATATGTCAAAGATCACTCTATTTTATAAGAATACTAAAATTATTTTGATATGTAGGTATTATGTCGACTTTGGTACTTTTCCGATCATTATTTGGCAATTTCTATACAAAACACTAGAAAGTAATCTTAAACAGAAGTTATTTAATAATTTATTGTATTATTTGTGTACAAAAAAAGAGAAAGTGAAATATATTGATTTTGTTACGTCATTGAGCTGTCTATTAATGCCTATAACTGTCATATATTTTACTGCCTCTTCAAAAATATACTGTTTAGTGTAGACGACACGGTTCTTTTTTCATTGTTTTTCAGTTTACCGAAACTTCACTTCAATTGATTTAAGTATTTAATTAGCTTACGTCTTTACTGCTGGGACACAGGTCTACTCTTTTTGAGAGCAATTCGGCAATTAAGTTTATCGTAATCAATTCAAAAATATATTTATTGGCATTCCATTGGAATACACTGATTGCAATTTATGCAGTTAGTCATCCTAAAATTAAAAAAATTGTGAAGTTAATCTCGTTTTTTCCTAGAATAATAAAATTACTTTGGTAAATTAACATAATCCGTGTCGTTTGCACAATGTTTAGATTATAATAGATGCTTTTTAGATGCAACACGATCACACATCTCAATGCTTCCCACTGGGCACTGGACAATCTCTTTTCCTACAGTTTTCTTCTTCATTCATGACTTCTGCATGTACCACTGTCCACATGCGGCTTCATAGTACTTAGTTTTTTTTATTATTATGTGGTGTTTATAGAACATTATTCCTAACTAAAACTGTTCAGATTGGAATATAAAAAAAAATATTGCGAGTGGCATTTGTTATTTAAAAATTATTATTCGAAATTGTGATTTGTATTTATTCGAATAATAAGTTGATTTTAATCGCACATAGGAATTTATTCATTAATCTTCGATAAGCGTTTCGTTTTTAATGAATAATTTATGTAATTATAATGCAGTATTATTTTCTGAATAACAAATGATCCAGTCTTAACAGTGATAGTGGTCTAATAGATGACACTATGAAGTTGTTGTTTTTTTATTACTTTGATTTCATACATTTTTTTTATGTATGGTTTAATCTTGTACAAATTTATAGTGATAATAGTTAGATATTTATTTTAATTTAGTATATTTTTTTATTATACCAACATAAATAGTTATTTATAAGTTTGATTTTAATTTGATTTACTTAGTTAACAAACTCCAATCCGTGAGCCTCCCGACTCAAAAGCCGAATTAGTATATCCACGACCCATTACGCCTTGGTACTACAAACTAAAGGACAAAACCGTGAGTCTGGTTAGATAAAAACAACCCTTAGTAAACGTAGATATCCATAGCCCTAGATGCGACATGCAAGCAGCCAATCCAGGTGCGAACTCGCTGACCCCAATAGGCCCGACCTAGTAGTGTGCCAACCTTAGATCCAGGGTTCCCGGGGCCATTGAAGTGTGTGATCTCGGTGCGAGGTATGACCGTGGTCGTGCACAGGGTGGTGGTGAGGCGAGCGGGGGGCGCAGCCAGCGGTTCTCGGCCTCGTCGACGGGGTCGCTCGGCCGGGGTGCGCTCTCCGACCCGGATCTACCGAGCAGACTGCAGCCGAACCTTCCAGCCTTTTGGGTTCGTATCTCTGTGTTGGTGACTGTGGACCCCGCTTGCAGCCTACTGTGTGTGCCTTGTTTTGATATAGCGATCTGCTTTGGTGCGGAGGTAAGTTCGCCTTTATATTGGGACAGCTTACTTCAAATTTACACCATGATATAGGTTTTAACCAAGGTTACATGAAGGTTTTTGTTTTTTAACTGTAACCAAAAATAAGCGGTTTATTAAGGCTTAAGCTCTCACTTGCACTTCGCCGCACATTCGCTTTGATTCGCAGGTTTTGTGTAATGGTTGTATTGTTGAATGAACTTTTAAATGTCACATTTACAGCGCTGATCATACGAAATGTTAAAAATGATTTGGAAGTCGAGGATAGATCAGATTGAATAGCGTTATTAATAGAGACTGTTCCTCATTCTAAGGTGTAATATATATTAAGGATTTCAAATAAGCTCTAATAAGTGGACTGGACAGTAAACAAATATCCTCCCTGTTATTTGTTTACGGTTTCGAATAATAAAAAATAATAAAAAAACATTTTGGAATTACAATGAACATAGATGTATTCAAAGTTAATAAAATGTGCTTTCTCGTCCTCTTTGAGAGAAATTTTTTTTTTAATATTCACGTCAATTTGTGGATCAAGGAACGCATCAAATACTTAATTTATTAAATTATTCCATTATACAGCTTATTTCGCATAAAGATTTTTTTTTTACTAATAGTAAAATCATGTTTTCTATCGGTAAACTAAAATATTACAACATTATTAGTTTTTAATATTATCGATACTTATAATCTCATCTTTTAGAATCTAAAAAATTCAGTTAAATTCCAATTCTCACGTTGATGCTTTGATAAGTTCATTTTGATAACCTGTTAATTAATTCATTATTTAATTAAATGACGTTCTGTGGAACTTTATGACATTTTCATCGAAGAGAAAATTACTTCAACATGTCATTTTGGAATTTAAAAAGCATATCAATTAGTTTATTTTTTTTAAGACTTGCTCTTTTATTGCACAATTTTTGGGTTTTTAGAATTTGCCACTTTTTCATACGTTGGGTAGATTTGCTAAATACTGGTCCTTATGTATTTTAAATAATATTATTAAATGATATTTATTTTGTTAGTAGGTTGTATAAAGTTTTTAGAAATTCTATCCCGATTAAGAACTATCTGAAACCAAACGTATGTGGACACCCCATATGGTTTTGAGTCCAAACAAAAAAAAAAAATTCTCCACAACTGCATTAAGCATTGAAATTAACCACGGGAGTTAATATACTTTGAAAACCGAATCCGTACCAATCAGTATACAGAATGTTCCAGAAGTGCGTGTTCATATTTAAGGGCGCTCAGTACTTAGCTGTAAAGCCACAATATTAAAATGGAAAAATATTGACTTTTATCCAAAAACCTGGATGTCTGGAAGTTTGTTACTCAGTCACATCAGAACGGCTGAACGGATTTTAATTGAACTTGGCACAGGGATAGATTATAATCTGGAATCACATATAGGTTACTTTTGATCCTGAGAGTATGTTCCCTTGGTATAATCTTTGACATTCATGCAGGCGGAGTCGCGGGCGGCAGCTAGTAGACATGTACGTTTGCAGATGCTCCGTTTCGTTATTTAAATCTCGCCGTATTTTTGTAAACCAAGGCTCTTTGTCTCTAAACTATAGAAAATCGAACTCTTTTCCCTAGATTTAAAACTCAAAATCGCTTACAGTACAATTTTGCAATAATCACATCTTTAAAAACATTGTTTGTCTTAATTTCAAACAATTTGCATTCGCTTTTAATACTAGATCAAGTTTAATTTGTCCTTAAACTTTGATTATATCGGATACATTTTACCAAAAAAATAAGTATATTTATTAAAGACTCTTGCTGATCGAAATTGAGCTCTATTTTAATGGCTATAACAGTTATGTGTTTTATCAGTGGGATGTCTTCTGTATATTTATTGCACATTGCGTAGATTTCCCAGACATTATTCTCATATGTTCGTGTATCGGAATGGCGGTCGATTTTAATAGAATTCATTGACATTGTTTATGTTGAGTACCGCTGAGCTGTGGTGCTCAATCTTTTTGGGTTTATTGTAATTGGTATTTTGATTTGGTGAAGTTATTTAAACGTGATTTTAAGATAAGGCTATTTCTTCGTTTATTTTTGGAAAACAGATTTTAATACAGAAGTTCTTAAAATAAATTAAAACTTAATTACTTGCTGTTATATTGAGATTGTTAATTAACAAAAAATTAAAATGAGAACTCCTTGCCCTGTCAAAGTTGCAAAATTATTCGAATGTAACACGGTGCCCCTTGAATGCAAAGGGCATTTGGATAGACAGGGGTGGAATTTATTCAGTATGAGTCTGACATTTCATCCGCTGCAACCAGAGCTTAGGATTCATTTGAAAATTTCCCATCCAAAAAAAGGAAGATCTTTCGCAACTGTAACTAAATAAAACTGATTTTAAAAGACCACCAATACATGACAATAATATTGCTCATTTTGCACCATCACTATGATCTTAATAAGGTTTTATCTTTTAATGACTAAGGCGCGGGGCAAGAAATAGCAAGATTTTAAATAAGAATAACATCATCAAGTTAGATTAACAAAATTAATACGCCTTCTTTTTGATATGTGTAAAATTACATACCGTCTACGTGATCATTCGTCTTTTTTTTTTCTACAAATTCTTTACCAAATGTATGGGGTTTTTTTTTGCGATTTGTGACTTTTTGAGTACTCCAACGATGATATAGTATATTGATTAGTATTAGACACAGGATAGATTGGCATGAAAAAAAAAGAGTAAAATGGCTATTTTCTTGCTAAACGTTACTTTAAAAAAAATCTGTTAATGGGGATCAAAATTCCATAAAAAAATTATGGATAGTCTCCTAAGACCATTTTCGTGTCTATGCAACGGATAAGGTACTTCCCCTTACTGCCCCACTGAAAGTTTCCACCCTGTATATAAACATGCATTTTAACTTAGCGTAGTAGCTTAGAAGGAAGAACCACGCAATATTCTTCACACCACTTCTATTTTTTTGCAACGCATGAAAACATCAGCTGCTACGATGACCGCTACGCCGCTACGAGATTGCTACGCCGCGTAGCACGTGAACACTTTGAGAACCGACGCCACTCACCAACGCTCTCGTGTTTTATGGCGCATTATTATTATACTATAATAATATTTTTGACTTAGCACATTTTTGTTTATACCTGCACTATGAGAGAATGAGCGAGTGTGAGTGAGTGAGTGAGTGAGTGAGTGTGCGCGTTCGAAATATAAAAATGTCGTTTGCTCGTCGTACGACGCGGAATCTAATAGCCAACCGAATTTTATGTTCTTTCGCGGTACCAGATTGTGTTACACGGTGGGCCCACAGGTTTTTTAAACCTCTTTGCTGGAGAATTGACTTTTGTTACGAATGCGGCCGGTTTATGGTGACGCCCAATTAGCGATGGGCTCGCAATCTGTGTACCGCACGGCTTTTGTTACAAATGATTTATGTCTATGCGCGTTGGAGCGGTCTCGCAATGGCAATTTAGTTTTTGAGGATTAATTATATGTTAAATATTAAATTTCGAGGTTAGAACTTTAAAGCGGCGAGCTTTTGTTGGGTGCTCTGTTGAATCTTTGTTTCTGACATTAAGTAGTCCATTTGCTTGGTTTAAACAGAGATTCTATTATGTGGCTGAACAATATAGTCTTTACGAGTATTCTTTCGGAGTAAACAATCATATTTCTGGGTATTAGTCGTTGGTGAGAGTTGGCATTGATGTATTTGCGTCAGTATCAGCACATGGCACTGCGAATGGCCAATAAACTGGTGTTACTACTCATAGACACTTACATGCATAACTGCCGCAGTGCCGTAAACTTTCAGTGCTTTAATGGGCCGTCCTCGTAATTCATAACAATCTGATTTATATTACGATCTCTGATCTGTTTAATATTATCATATTAGTTATGGAGAGCTATGGAGCGCAGTATACTTGGTGTTAAATTAACGGATCGAATTCGAAACACGGTACTGCGCTCAAAAACACAGATCGTTGACGTAGCTCAGAAGGCTGCCCAGCTTAAATGGGACTGGGCTGGACATGTCTGCCGTGACATGTATATCTATCGAGCGGTGGGCCTTTAAAACAGACAATTTGGTGCCCTGACATCGCGAGACGGTGCCGCGACAGACCACGAAGGAGATGGCGGGACGACTTGGATGTCTTCGTTGGGAAGTGGCAGGATGTGGCACAGGGTCGGGAAAAGTGGAAGGAGTGGAGGGAGGCCTTTGCCTAGCAGTGGGACATTTCAGGCTAGCTATAATAATATGAGTTAGTCTTCAAAATAAGATAAAATATCCTTTGAACTAACTTCGCCTATTTACTCCTAAACATACCTTTAAGAGCAAACTTTATTGAAATTGTTATCAGAGAACAGTAATATATGCTATAATTTATTTTAATTAAATGACATGATGCTGAGATGGTAACCCTTTCGGTATGGGCACGCTCAGCACAATTTTAATCTTTATCATTGTTATGTTTTTTTTTTCTTTGTATTTTGTTGCTGTTGTGTTGTCTCTGTGTCAAATACATGTTTTCTATTCTATTCTATTCTACATTGTCAGGAATTCAGTTTAAGTCAAACATTACAGAGTTATAACACCACCCCATTGTACATTTATTTTCATAAACGTTTACCCTGTGCTTGTGAGGTGTACAGTAAAGTATATAATAATTAAATTAATAAAAACAAACGCTAAAATCATGCTCTCGAATTATAGACATGTTTCCACTCTCAAACACTTTATACATAGACACTACCTCATAAATCCATAAAACAGCTAAATAAGTCCCATATACCACCAAAACTTTTACACACAAGCAGCCATCCTACACGATTCGCTCACCACAAAAACTTGTGACAGAAATTTTACCAAAACTTTAATAACTTCATAAAATAGAAAACGTATGCGTTCTAGATAAATTACGAAGATAGAGACAGACGGACGTACACGCGCGTGCATGTATGTATGTGTAGAGTGAGCTCATTAATTGCTGGACCACACACGATATCGGTATTGTACGATAGTAATGTATCTGTTTATCATTCACAATTAAACTTGTTTAATGGGAACCGTTAATGAAGAGAGATTCGTGGCAAAGGATTCTGAATTGATCGGGTTCTGATAAATATTGTTACATTAAATTATATTTCGTTTTGATGAAGATTTTAAATACGTGGTCATTGTACAAAGAAAACAATTTTGGTAGTGAAAGTTTTTTCACGACTAACTGAAAAACGATTTTCTGGCAAAATAGGACACGCTGAATATAAAAATGCAATGATATACCTACGGCAAGATTATGTTACGAAATATTGAAAAGGTTCGTTCGGTAGCCATAGAATTTTGAACCAGGTAGTTATCGGTTCTAAGGACCGTTAACGTTTCGAGTTGCAATATTTTATAGATCGTTGTTTTCAGTCACTTTTTCAAACAAATCATAGGCCATAACTTGCAAAACAACAAAAAGAGACCAATCCACATGAGTTTCACATATAAACTTTATTTCTTTACCATCAAACAGGCCCCTAAACATAAAATGACAAAAACACTTTCCAACATTTTAACACACGCCTTAAAAACTTTCCAGTTTTACAATTAATAATTGCATTTTCCGAATCATTAACTGTTACTGTCTCACTATTAAGAAACTTTTGCAGGTATCTGTAAGTTAAAACTACCCTCTTTTTACAGTTACAATAAAACTTTGTAACTTGTAGATATTAATGTCGAATTTATGGCTATTCGGGAGTATTCTTATTTTATTGAAGTTTTTAACGAGTTGTGCAGGTTAATGAGTTGGGCCTATTAAATTAGTAGTTAATAGGTAGTTTGTAACAGTATGGATCATTAATGTTTAGTGGGTACCGTTTATGTGCTGTAGTAATGGGATAGGCAGGACAAGTGATAGAATTGAGAGTAGCCGGTAATTTCTGTTGGAAAAACGCATCTGTTCTTAGATTTGGTATTTGATTGTTATTAATTGGCGGTAATATTACAAAAAAGAAATAGCTAAAGCGGTAAAGATGGTTCGTTTTAATCGAATCGAATAAGACCCAGTTGGGTATTAAAACCGTATAGAAATTCGTTGAGACTATTAAAAGATATTTAGACTCGCAATTTTTTATTCAGTTAAGCTTTGGGAAAGATGGTCCCATTTACATGGAGCAGGTAAGCAAGTG
This sequence comes from Hecatera dysodea, assembly GCA_905332915.2. Lineage (NCBI taxonomy): Eukaryota > Metazoa > Arthropoda > Insecta > Lepidoptera > Noctuidae > Hecatera > Hecatera dysodea. Next base: position 21,548,573 of record HG995292.1, read on the forward strand.
CTACTGCTTAGGATGAAGGACCTAGGGTTCGGTTCCAAGTCACCGTGGCCCTGGAACGCGGTAGGCATAAGAGGAACATGGATGAGTTTTAGTTAGTAAGAGTCTGACACTCCCTTTCGCTCCGCTCCGAGCGGAAAAGTCATTTGATGATTTCCATCATCATCTGCCTAGCCTTTTCTCAACTATATTGGGGTCGGCTCCCAGTCAAACCGGTTTCAGCTGAATACCAGTATTTTACGTGGAGCGGCTGCCTACCAGACCTTCATAACTCATTAACCTGGAAATACGGTACTTCTTGGCTGATGGCGAAGACTGGTGTCAGATTTTCCGGCTTGTGAAAATACGTAACGACTGCCAAAGATCTCCAAATGACAGCCGGGACCAACGGCTTAGCGTGCTTTCCGAGGCACGGAGGAGTCTCGTCATGTTAAGATGGTCACCCATCCACAGACCAACCAGTGATCAACCCGTGTGACTATTATAGTTTAGCCACGAGCGGCTCCATTTGATGATTTTCAATCCCTAAAAAACGAGTACTCTTCCTGGGTCTTGCAGATTAATTGCGTTTGGAATGGAACTTAAAAATCTGAATCACGCGAAATGTGTGTTAACTTATAGTATACACTGTTTTACCTGACCTGTCTTGAAAAGTCTGAAGGCATAGAGGCACAGATTACTAAATAGTTACTACGATAGAGGTGTCTAAGTAGGTAAACAGGGATGTTTCCTGAGTAAAAAAAAGTATTATTGTATTTAATCTATCAGTTAGATATTATCTAAAAGTATTGGACACGTATTTTTTTGCTTTATCAAGTCTATAAAAGATGACCATGATAAAAAGCATCAAAGATCAGGAGTGAGGGCTTGTGACGTCACGTCGTGGTGAAAATTGTAGTACATAGTGACGTCACACGTATTTTCAACATAGATTGTTTACTTGAAAAAAGAAAAAATATTAGTCCAATATTTTTTAGAAATATATCTAACGTATTTTTTTAGTTACCTACCCGATTTAATAGACAGTAACACTATTTGTCTCACAGTTGATTTCAAACATAACTTCGTAATTACCGAACCATACATTAATAGTTTATAGACACACATTTACGGGTAAACAATTTTTATTCTTCAATCTATTATCAGATGTTGGTTGCGGCATCCTCTGGTCCCATAAACAGTTCATCCCTGTTTTATAGAAGCATAATAACTGGTATAAAAGTACACTTTTATATGATTCCGATGAGATTGATGTTTATCTTGGAATAGCTGAGTTTATAGCCTGTGTGAAGTGTATGGCCGGTATTTACGTATTGTTTTATGAGTATGGTTTCTTGTTTGTTTCGTTGTTGCTTACGTGAGTGGGTCTAAGTGGTGTAATAGGTGTTAGGAGAACTTCTTTTGATAAAATTTAAAGTATTTTTTTTTCACGCCCGCGACTTCGTACGCTTTGTCCTGTGCCGTTTCCAATGCCATATAGCCTTCCTCGTAAATGTGAGTAAAAAAAGAATTTCCCAAATCCGACTGGTACTTCAATAGATTTATTTATTTATTTGGATCTCCAACAAAGGATACACAGTTGTAACATCAGTTTCAGTTATATAAGTGGTTACTTTACGTGTGCTCCTTCAGTTATAGGAGACCACAGCATGCACATATAACTAGGTCTACATAATAAAATTATACATAATACACAGAAAAAAATTAGAAATAGATAACATCATTTAAAGATATAGATAAATTTATTTTCAACAGTCTACCCAAGTCGGATATGCAATAGTATTTTCAGCAATTTCGACTTGAAAATATTATTTTTATCAAGAAACGCATACAGATTATTATATTAATTTTCAATTAACATTTTTTCAATTTATTTTTAAACATTACAAACAAACAAACTCTTCAGCTTTATAATATTAGAATAGATAGACAGGCCTTTTGTTTCTGGATGGGTAATCATCCAATAACTTCCTCCGGACTGGGCGAAGGGGAAGGCAGTGTCAGACTCTTACTGACTAAAACCCACCCGTGTTCCTCCTTATGCCCGGCAGATATCATGGATACGCACGAACGATTTCACAGGCAAAAACAATTCTTAGAAAAATTCATAGTTCACTATCCAACACACAAAACATATTAGCTATTTCAACTAATGTCACATTCTCAGAACTTGTTTTACTAACGGAATTACAATAATTACAAGAATACTAACAGATTTAACATTTACGCTTTTTCTAGACGGGTCTATGGAATTCTACCAAACGTATGTAGGTATACCTAACACTATTTTAATTATTTTCGACGTGATTTACATTAATTACATACCTTGTCATTAAAACTTGTTTTGATGATAATAATATAAGTACGACGTTCATGTTTAAGTGTGTTCTGCTGTTTTATGTTATATGTACATAGGTACTTTATATTGTATGTCTTTGTGATTTATTTATAAATTAGACTATTATTAAGTTAATTACCAAAATAGAGTGAGTAACGATGTCTTCATATTATCTATACTTAATATTATCTATACTAATATATATAAAGCTGAAGATTTTGTTTGTTTCTTTGCTTGAACGCGCTAATCTCAGGAACTACTGGTCAGATTTGAAAAAATCTTTCAGTTTTAGACAGCCCATTTATCGAAGAAGTATGTAAATACCATTACGCTATGAATAATAGGAGCAGAGTATTCATGAAAAATGTGTTACAGACGAAGTTGCGCGGGTCAGCTAATCTATACTAATATTATAAAGCTGAAGAGTTTGTTTGAACGCGCTAATCTCAGGAACTACTGGTTCGAATTGAAAAATTCTTTTTGGGTTGAATAGACCATTTATCAAGGAAGGCTTTAGGCTATATATCATCACGCTTAAGCCAATAGGAGCGGAGCAGCGATAAAGAATGTTTTAAAATCGGGGATTCCACGGGGACGAAGTCGCGGACAGCAGCTAGTCTATACTAATATTATAAAGAGGAAAGATTTGATTGTTTGTTTGTATTGAATAGGCTCCGATACTTCTGAACCGATTCGAAAAACTGTTTCACTATTGGGAAGCTACACTATCCACGGGTGACGTAGGCTACATTTTATCCCCATATTCCCACGGGAACGGGAACTATGCGGGTGACACTGCGGGGCGCACCTAATTATAAAATATCTATGATATACATCATTATTTTTGGGAAAACACGATATATTTTACTAGTTTGTACTTATGTAGTACTTAAAAATTGGTTTTGCTAAAATTACGGTCGTAAAATTTGTGTAATTTGTCTTAGAAGTCAGTGACCTCTAACCCTTTAACGGTAAAAGATCTTTTAGGTTTTGTCATATCTGTATAACCTCAGTTGAAAAATAAAAGCACGTACAAAAATAAGTTAGAACAGAATAATTTGCTTCTCAATTATCATGAAGCACTTTAGTTTATCTTAAAAGTAGTTTAAGTGTGTGTGTGTATGAATATTTTAATATTTAACTATTTTAACAAAACACGCACATATATAACTTAAAGTGCAGATCTGAAATAAGGCTAGGATTAGACCATACGGCCGCCAATGACGAAGTAAAAGAAAAGACAGAAAGGAAACCGTTTATTCCGGACATAATCACGCGGTTGTGTGGAAAAATCTTTTTTCATAAAAAAAAATACAATCGACTTCCAAATAAGACTGCGGTTTTTCGACCCCCAACTTCCAAAATTAAAGTCTCTTTGTATTTTTTTGTTTAAAGTTTTTATATTTCACTTTTTAGTCACCTATCCCCATAAATACCAACCAGTCCATATCTATTTAACTGTTTATCTCCGAAGTTCTTCATCCGATCAATTCAAAATTTAAATGGGACCATTTCGGAATAAACGTCTTTCCTAAACATTGTTGCTATTCTATCAATTCGCACCATGCGTTTCCAATTATCTGTTAAAATGCGCATAGCAAAGGAGTGGAACTCTCTGCCTGCGTCTGTTTCCGAACGCATTCAACCCTGATCTCTTCAAAGTTAGAGTGAACAGGCTTCTTCTGGGTAAGCTCATTCCGTCGTAGACTTTGTCTCTGTCACCTGTGACCTAGAGTCAAGAGCTTATCCATCTCACAATAAAAAAAAAATGCAAATCCCTTTATATATGAAGGAGCTATGCCTGAACATACATAAACAAAACATCCGAATTAATAACCTCCTCCTTTTTGAATTCGGTTAAGAAGGATTCAAAACATCGCTAGTGATAGAATATCAAACAAACAACGATCTAAACTAAGCCTGAAATCCGCATAACATGGCAACAACGAGTACACATTCCGCCTAGCCGTTAACTATGTGTTATATGCCTACCTACATACATAAATGAATGTCTGTATGTATCTATGTCGGCTGGTTGTGGGACATCTCGTTATTTCTGTTTTATTGTATGAATACGTAATGACTTGCGACACACCAATTGCCGATCTTACCGCTTACTACGGTAAAATTAACATAGATTAAGATTTTTTTGGTGATATACGATAAGCATTAGGCAGCGTTGTGTGTGCTGTAAGAGAAGTGATTAAAACGTTATTGCCGATATTTTTTGTTTAATTGTTGAGAGATAAAATTAAATGTCACTTGATTGAACAAGTATCATTAAAGTTAGAAATCTAATCGAATTTATCTCTTCATACACTTTAGCGTGCTCTTTATGTTCTCATTTTCACGTCGTATTTGTTGAATTTGTCAAAAAAATCTTCCGAGTTTTATATCCAGCATTTGCTGCACCATTGCTGAGAAAGACATCCTCAAGTCGTTCCAGACATACTTCTCCCACGCCATCTCAAACCAGCCCTCATAGTACCTTCACATCCAAATCACCTTTACACCTCTTTCTGGTCATCTCCTCTTATTTCATCAAGAAGTCTGCTAAGTAATGTTATATTACTAATAAATGCTCTCTCTCTTTCTCTCTCTCTTTTTCTCTCTCTTTCTTTCTCTCTCTCCTAGCTCACTTATTTTGTTGTGCCGTTCAGGGTTCATATTCTATTTATACGATTACCACCAAAGAATACGTACATTTGGAATGCAATAAAAGTATCGAGTACTTTTGAATATTCTTGACAGCTTTTGTCGAAAAAAAAAAGTGTGGCAAGATTATAAAAAATAAATTAGTGTATTTAATAGACTGTCAATACTGTGAATAATGTACACACATAACCCTTATCAGTATTTAAAAGGCTGTTTACTTCATTATTTTTATTGCCCGGTTGAGCAGTAAACAGCCTTAATGTGCTGAACTGCGAGTAGTCCATTAAAAAAAAAAAAACATTATTTTTTTTAAAGAATCTAACCTCTCAGAGGCGCTCCACAACTATCCACAAATGAATGAGCTCAATACCGTTCTATCTATTACCAATGTCGTTTCTCTATCGCCACCAAAATTCAAAGATAAGTAGGTATGTAGCATATGCTTGTTTACGAGTATACATTATCTTTATTATTTAAATCTTCACAAACCGGTCCCAGTTAACTGATTGCGTTGGTGTAGCCACGTTACAAATGTTAGATTTTAGAGAACAAGTATGAATATTTTTCCTGATTAATAAAATGTTTGTGTTCTTTGTAATTATTGTGGTGGTCGGTTTTTTGGTTCATTTGTAAGAGGAAATGAAAGGTTGTTTCATTAAAACAGTGTCAGTAAGATACGCATATTTTTTTGTAATCGTTATATTGCTTTGAAAAGCTTAACATAGAATTACATTACGCTTGTACACACCGAGGGGTTTTGCAGAGTTGCACTTATGTATAGTGCAGTTTAATTTCTTAGTTATTTTTCTTCTGCTTCTGTTATTCTGAAATCCCATGTATTAGGGGTGAGCTTATTGCCGTCAACTAGCACTTATCCAGACACCAGATCTTCTAGGGTTGCGGAATTTGATCGAAAGAGTCACCACGGCCCTGTAACGCACAGGGCAAGTAGGAGGAACACGGATGGGTTTTTAGTCAGGAAGAGTGTGACACTCCCTTCCGCTTCGCCCAGAGCAGAAGAAGTCATTTGATAATTTCCCACTCATAAAAAGTAAAGGATAAGCATAATCAGCCTTTTAATGTTCCCACTGCTGGGACCCAGGCCTCCTTTGTAGGAGAGGTAATGGGCCGTACTTGACCACGCGGGCCCAGAGTGGGTTGATGAATGTCACATGTCTTCGAGTTTTTGGTTCTAGGACATGCCGGTTTCCTCACGCGTTTTGTAAAACGGTGAAGTAAAGGATGCTACTGAAAAATTCTAGATGGAAATACCAAATAATTTGCCCAACCTAGCACTCGAACCTAGGATCTCATACTCGGCAGTAAGCGCTTACGGCCACCAGGTCAACGAACGTGTTAACTGAAAAGAAACATTGAGGTAGATGCACGAGTATCATTGCTATTTGAAGACACCGTTAGAAACAAGAACTCCCATAATTTAGAACACAAATTAGAAGAAGATTAATTCTCAATGCAAACAGATAATAACCATTTCTACCACATACAATAAAGAATGGCCAGCCGCAATCGGAAACAGGAAACGGCCATTACTGACCAGGTTACAGCAGGTACAGATGAGCCTTTCACTCAGTAATAATTGTAATTTATTGTGATTGGCTAGTGTTTTGTTTCTCACGGTAATCGATAGTTTTTAATTATGAAGTGTTATGGAATATTGCTCCTAAATTAAACAGTTTGCGGAGATCGTGCAGCTAAATTAGTGGCCTTTGCGCAATGGTAGAATGCGTTGTCTTTGAGATGCGTTTGCGCATTATCAACTGATTCCTATTTTGGAAGTCATCTCTTCGAACTCTACCCCGAATCATCAATTTGATGGTTACAGTTTGTTATTTTTTGATGACTAGCAGCGGCCCACGGTTTCACCCGCATAGTTTCCGTTCCCGTAGGAATATGGGGATGGAATATAGCCTATGTCACCCGGGGATAGTGTAGCTTCCAAACAGTGAAAGAATTTTTCAAATCGGTTCAGTAGTTTCGGAGCCTATTCAATACAAACAAACAAACAAACAAATCTTTTCTCTTTATAATAGTAGTATATCTATACTACTATTAGCTGACTAACGCAACTTCGTTTCCGTCATTTAAGAGAGAGAAGAAAAATCTCAGTTTTTGCAACATTTTTCATTGATACTCCGCTGCTATTGTTCGTAGCGTGATGTTATATAGCCTGTCTCGATAAATAAGCTATCCACAACTAAAACAATTTTTCAATTCTTCTTTAGCTTTATGAAATTAGTATAGAAATTGCGAGACAGCCTTGAAATTAACATGGAATATAAACTTTGGGTTTACATAGGTTAGGGGCCGTAGTTTGATATGTTATAGCATTTAGTGATCAAAAGAGTAACTATGGAGTTTCTTGTCCGATCTTCTCCATAAGAATCTACCTTTGCGAATGGACGCTAGAGTCACTTAATTATGATAAATTTTATTGATGACGTTCAAAAGTGCCGTTAATGGCCTAATTGAAATAAACGTTTTGACTTTTGACATTTTGTCCCAGTGTATGAGAGAGACAGAGCTTTACCTACAGGTCGAATAGCACTATCTCTTTTTGGCTAGGTACTGTATCTTGATTTTATCTATACGTTAGCATCTATACGCAGCACCTACGTACTGTTTTAAGCTCTAACCGAATGACTTTGTAAAATATTGTAAAGTTGTGATGTATAGTCTAAGAATGTTTATATCATATATTAACTAATACTTCGCCCGCGACTACGTCTGCACAGATTTAGTACAAACAATTTGCACCCCCGTTCTACCCCCTTAGGGGTGGAGTTTCGTAAAATCCGTTCCTAATGGATGTCTACACCCTATAAGGAACTTACCAGCCAAATTGTAACTTTGTAGATGTTATAGTTTCTGAGATTTCGTGATTAATCAGTGAATGCTATTTCGCTTTTATATACATATGTATATTTAAATGAATATGATGACAGATTTAGATTAATATGATGACTTGATGAGTGATGACAGATGCAAAAAACTCAATCAAAAAATTACCTTGACGAGAGCAATCATCATTCAATAAAATTAATAGAGAACGTAAATCTCATAGAGCATGCAAGTATGAAAAATTACATGCGCGTCCTACACTGACATAATTTAGACCTCTTAAATACTCTGTTTTGATATATTACATGACTAAACTCTTTAATTTGTGAATGGGAGTCCGAGATCATTTTCAATATCACCCGATGCCTTCAAGCGATCTTTTAGCAACATATAATTGCAGTTTTACGAATAATCGAAGCGCATTAGATGACTATTAATGCGAAGATTGGCGCATACCATTACGTGGGCGAACCGAATAGCTTCTTAAAGAAGAAATTGCTTATAAATGTGAGTTATTAAGTAATAAAAAAGGTAATATGTCTGGGGTATTGATGATATATTTGGTGAGGTACAAACAGGTACCCACATACTTCTAATTTTGGGGTCAGTCTTGAATAATAACTAGAAAACGAGTTAGTAAAGTTTCTGTTCATTAAGTTATTCTTCTTTCTCTATTCATTGATTAAAATGTATCTTAATCTGTCAAGATATTCGGAGGCATCAACCTCTGAATTAACCGAGCGAGTTTGCGTAACGCACGTCCAAATTCCGCGGATGTGCGCCAACCTTTAAACGGGCCCGTACATAATATAACATGACGCCTGTTTTTACGAAGAGATGGGCAGAGGCGTAGGTACCTGCAGCCATACCCATTCCGTCAGTAAAATCTCATGTACCTTATAGAACACTACTAAGTCACAAATACACACTCTGGACTGCTATTGAAAGGTTCTAGACGTATTCAAATCCTATTATAAACATAAAATTATTCCGTTACTGAGTCAGTGACTGACAGACAACACACAGCCGAAACAACTAGTCTTAGAAAGCTGAAATTTGGCATGTAGCTTCCTTGGAGTGTAGAGGAGCACTGAGGGGATTTCACTACGGAGGGATTTCCCGAAATTCTTACGGTTGTAGGCGAAATCGCCGGCAAAAGCCAGTACACAATAAAACTTCCCGACCGGGGATCAAACCGAGGACCTCTTTCTCGGCAATATCGCTAGCGACCACCGGACCTACGTGGCACCCACCTCTGAACATTATAGCCGACATAATTATAATTTGTACATCGTAAATGCACTAATGATTCTTCTTCATTTTGACACAACGTTAATTAAAAACAAGTTCGTAAACGTCACTAAGTGATTTTTATTACCCAGCGTAATTAACCCCGTCCCATAGAGTATAATAAATTATATATTGCTATATAATTTCAAATGTTTGATGCGAAGAAACTTGGTATATATTAAGTAATAGTGAACTATACTATAAAATGTCGTCATTCGTGTGGTAACAGCTAATTTTGAAATATGATCGTCATTTTTTTTTAAATGTATATCGAAAGTGCCATCTGCGTCGTGATATATATTGGTGCAGTGTCTTTTAAATCTTTTTATTGCCTCATTTTGATACAGAAATATATTAACTAGTTAAAATATTGTGCTTATGTATGTCACTTCTTAGGGTGTTGTTTGTTCAAATTCGAGTAGTTCCATATTCAATTCTATTCAGCTCTTTAGATGTCGTATCTGCCAGGGTTGCAAAATTTGTTCGAAAGAATCACCGCGCCTTTGGAACGCAAAAAGCATTAGCGTCGTGTTTCACGCGCTCAAAGAGATGTTAGTAAAGAAAAAGAGACACCGCGGCCCTGGAACGCGGCGGGCACTAGGAGGAACACGGGTAGTCAGTAATAGTCTGAAACTCCCTTCCGCTCCACCCAGAGCGGAAAAAGTCATTTGATGATTTCTCATCCATAAAAAATAGAGGCGCTTTATAAGAGCAGATCGTCTTTAAGATACATGGATAATTGTCGAACGTTTCGCAAAAACTATTCCAAATTAACAGTACCTCGTCGTAAATATGTTATGATTTTATAGGCCGATAAACCACAAAAATAACGATAGATACATTCAAATATCTAATTACGGAAATGTAATTAATTTTAGTATCACAGTTTTATAATAAAATATGTGTAAGAAGCACTTAAAATATTAATGTGATTACGTAAATCGACTATTCAAGTTTTAACGGTGAAGAGTAGTTGAACTCTTGACTTGTAGTGTGTTACTTACTAATATTGTCGTAGGTATGTATATGTTAATATATTTCCAAGAAATAACGTTATTATTAACGTTACTTATTTGAATATCAAATTGTGATACATTCAGTGTTTTGCGAAGTCATCTTTGTTATAAATTGATTTATTAATAGACTCCTTTTTTAATTCATTGACTGTAATGGAATCCATTAATGAAAAGTATGGTTGGCAGAATTTAATTGAAGACTGTTTTCAGGAAGTAAACATTCTCATTTTTTTTTTGTTTGAGAATTATAATTAATGAAGCAGTTTATTAAATAGGCAAAATAGAGTTGATCTGTGCCTACTTATCAACATGTGCCTAGTTTTCATACTGAAAGTTAAATTTGATTTGGAAGCAGTTAGAATGGACAATCTCAAAATGGCCGCTAAACCAAAACAAAATACAATACACCGGGAAAGCTCTTTGTCTAAAACTAGTCACATTCTCACACAATCTAAGCTCGCTTTAAACTTTAACGACATTACCGTTACACACCCAAATCTTCAAAAACTGTCTCAAAAGAAGAAATACCGTCTTGTGACGTCATCGCTCTTCATTGTGTAACAAAGCGTATATATTGTGGGACAATTGGAGCGCTCGTGGGTAGGACGATTATCTGAATACTAATGTATGATGGTATTAGTAATATGTGGTTATATGGACATCGGTATGAGTGGAATATTTTATGATAGTTTAGCGTTTTGGTAAATTTAGAAATGTGTTGGTGAAGAAGGAGGTAAAGAGGACATTGTCTCATCTTGTTCTTTGATGTATTTATTTTTAGTGTTTAGTTTTCTGTTCATGTAATCTTAAATCTTATGTAAACTTCATCGTCTCATGAAACTCTACTGAAAATCTTGCGATATTTGTAGAGAACAAATAAGTTCTAAGTTGAATATAGCATTTTTACATAAGTTTTTGTTTTAAGTCAAGACAGTACCAGTTCATATGACGATTGCAATTTCAGTTCATAGTCACTGCAATGTCAATCATCAAGTGACTTCTCCCGCTCTGGGCGGAGCGGAAGGGAGTGTCAGACTCTTACTGACTAAAACTTACCCGTGATCCTTCTTATGCCCTTTGCGTTCGAGGGCTGCGGTGACTCTTTCGAACAATTTAGAACAAAACCCTAGCAGGCACTGACCCTATGGGGCCCCGTCTTCTTTGCTGACGGCTCTTTGAGGCGCGCATGGAACACGACGCGCCGTCGACTGGAGCTGGTTGCTATCGGACGGCGAGCCACCCATAGCTCGCCATCCGCAGGCCCGCGCCTACGGTGGCCGGGAATCGCACTGGGTTTCCCGACGTCCGGGGCGTCTTCTTCTGTTGCGGCGGCTGGAATGTCAATATCCTAGAACCAAGATATATGTAGATACTTAATCACCATTCCAGCCGAAAGACGTCCACTGCTAGACACAGACCTTCCCCAAGAGTCGCCACATTGACCGGTGCTGTTTGTCTCACATCCAGCGTATACCCACAGGCCTTCACCGGGACATTGTTTAATCCTGTGGGCGGCCTTCCATCGCTGTGTCTTCCGATAAGCGGTCGCTACTCCCAGTTCCGTCTTTACCATAAGGGCACAAGGGGCGCGTGACCAGGGCCCCGCTTCATTGGGGGCCCCCAATTTATATTATAGGTACTGCTTAGGAAACGACCAACTCGAACTGTAAACTAGCTTCTGACGAAGTTCGCTCAAACCTATTCCAGGCAAAATGTCCACTGGGTAGTACGGTTACGTGGTCATACCTACGGAAATCAGCTACCTGTGCTCCGAGACTTTCTTGGGCGGTTTTCAGTTTTCCAAAAGGGCCCCGGACGTGTGCCTAGGGGCCCCTGCAGGGGTTAAGACGGCCCTGGCTACTCAAGAACCTATCGACCCCATCCACGACACACACACGGGTTATATGAGTTCATATAATATTGTTTTTTATTTTTGATGACTATGTAGGTCAATCTGTTTTTACTTTATTGACTCAATCTACTCTTTATAATGTTTTATAGTGAATTGATTTATGATTTCCATGTTGGATAATTATTGTTCTTTTCTACCTTTGTCATGTATTTTGCATACTATTGTATAAATTCAAGTTCTTAAAACGCAATAGAAAGATGTGTTGCTGGGGAGTTTGTTGCGCCACTTCTTCTTCCCAGCTAAAACACTAGGAAGTGGTGACGGGTGGGCATTTTGGAGGACTGTCTTTATGTAAAAGACGTTCAATAAGTGCTGTCTCTCAGCCTAGTTTGAATAAATGACTTTTGATTTTGATTTGACTATCTATTCTTCGAGCAATGTCCCTTGCTATCTGTCAATTAAGTTTGACAATTCTTTGGGCTATATTGGCAACTTTGGTCTCCTGCGGATCAATTGAATATAGCAATATGTTTTGTAAGAAAACCCGTTACAACAATATTTCATTACTGTGTCTTACCGTCTCATTGCGTCATTGCATTAAACTCTCTGGACATCTCAGTTATTTACGACCGGTATCCGGAAATAAGCAGCTGTAAGCGGTTGTAACCGGACCGAACCGGTTTCGATTACAATTAATACCGTCGTCGACTTAACATTTATTGTGCATTGCTTAAGGCTAACTTTAATTTATTGTGCCGTAATGAGATTTTAGTAGGGAACATTTTTTGGCTGTCAAAGTTTGGCTATGTAATAGAAAGGTGATAGCGTGGATGCCCAAGTTCGATCCCCGGCATTTAGAGAATTGCACACTGACTTGTTTTGTAGTCTGACTTTGTTTGTATAAGTCTTGCGATGGGGTATCGTGTTATCCAGTTGCTGGGTGATGGAGGTAGAACAAGCAGTCACTCCCTATAATACTGGTATTCAGCTGCATTATTACCCTTTATTACTTATAATATTTGTGGTGTATTTGACATACAAGTTGTAGCTAAAAACGCATCGTCATAATGAATGAAATTGTTCTACAGTGGGCAACAATTGTACAGTCCACTCATATTTTGGCCACAATTTTGGTTCTTCGAGCCGGATCCAAGTGGTTTGTTTTATTTCAATGCATTTTACAGTCCACTCACATTTTGCCAGTACCTATTTTTTCTATTAGATCAATTTACACAAAAAAACCACTTTGACTTGATTAAATACAAATAGATAGTGTTTCAAATTCGAGACAATATATCTCGGCGACCTTTCACTAAACTTTCCTATTATACCGTCTTGTACAGACCTCCATAACACGACCATAAACTAAATCGTAAAATATTGAAACCAGTGTTGGCTGACCTGTATGTCTAAATTTACTATGCGATTTTCAACCTTGTGGCATGTGTATTAAGTGTGATATCTTAAATTATACATTTACATTGGTTGATCTATAAATTAATCACCCGCTTGTTCGTGATTTATTGTTTCTAAACACTTCAATAGCTGCCGATGTCCATTTGGAGGCATTTTTCAGTATACTGATCTGACAGCGATGATCCGTACACTAATATACTTTGACACCTCCTTTTCAATAACATACACCTTAAAGCCTTACTCTAAGGTTGAAATTCGATAGACAAGTGATTTTTTATCGGTAAAGTTAAGTTGGTTTCAAGTAAGTAGTGTTGTTACCTAACTGTCACTTGATTTTCTTGAATATTCAACAGGCTCACTCTAAAATCGATCGGGTCGGTGTTTTATGCTATAAAATATAAGATTCAGTGCAATACATCACAGTAATTAACGAAAAAACTGCCTTTCTATCTAATTAGCGCATCATTAACAACTATACGATCCTGTAAATAACTGTTTTTTAATCATTAAACATTTATAACACGTGTTTTGGTGCTAATTTTAACTATAAATAACTTCTAGTTATTTGCTTTATTTTGATACTGTTACCTATTTAACTTTTGATAGCTTCGGATTAAAGGTTTTGGATTTGTATGGCACATTTTTTTCTAAATTACTTTTTTGAGTATTACATGTACATCAAATCCGATCATTATTACCTTAACATTAAAAAAGCCCTGAGGAGCTCGTGGCTAAAGAATAACAGCCGCACGGGTCGAACTTCAAGGATAAGCAACGCTTGCCAAGGCAGGTTTATGGATGGGTGACCATCTTAACATACAGAGTTTTCTCCGTGCCTCGGAAAAGCACGATAAGCCGTTGGACCGGGCAGTAATTTGTAGATCGTTTGCAGTCGTTACGGATTATCAAAATCTGACTTCAGTTTTGCCAAGAACTACCGTGTTACCCAGTTATTGGGTTGTGAAAATCTGGTAGGCAGCCGCTCCATGTAAAATACTGGTAATCAACTGAATCCGGTTTGATTGAAATCCGAACCCAATACAGTTGGGAAAACGCTAGGCAGTTGATGATTTAACAGAAAACCTGAGCCTTTCTAACTTCTCAAAATACGGTAATTAATATCATTAAGTTATTCATGAGGGGGCCGTACATTTTCGCTCAGCCCAAAAACTAATGCCGCAGGCAAAATCCATAAAACCCGACTCTTCTTTAAAATAAATTAAAAATTCCTACTAATTGCGTAAAGCAGTAGGTATGGTAATGATTCCGGTCCAATATGGTACTTTCGAATTTGATGTTATTATGTACGTTTTTCATTTATATGCTGATTCGTGGAATATGGCGGAAACACTTGGCTGTTACAGCAACGTACTGGTGGAATGACATGTCGCGATGGAATCATACGGGACGATATTGTGAGCGGGCACACTCTGTAATATTTGCTCACATCACAAGAAAAAAAAAGAATGCTCTTATTTTTTAGTACGCACGACCCGTACCATTAATGCTAGAAGAAAAGTTTTTTAATTTGAATAAAACTGTTTATTTGCCTTTTTCTCTGGATGGGAAATCATCAAATGACTTCTCCCGATCTTGGCAGAGCAGAAGGGGGTAACCCACCCGTGATCCTTCTAGTGCCTTTGCGTTCCAGGGCCGCGGTGACTACTTTTCTTTCGAATAAATTCCTCAACTAGTTATTTGCCCTTCTGTCATGTTTTTGGTTCTCTGCGCAACATGTCACACGTACGCCATATAATTTTTTTTCAGTTTGGTCAATTATAATACATGTACATATATTCCGCAAACTAATACTACAATAAAAAGAACACTCATAACTATTTTCCTTAATTTGCAAAAAGGCCATTTCCTTTACATTGAAATGAACCGCAAAGTAAAGAAGTTTCAGCTAAAAATCCTGATCTCCCGTAAAAAGTGACTGGCTGTATCGCAGGACAAAAAGGTATTTCCTGACGCCATAAAAGGTAGATAAAAATGTTTAGGGCAAATTGAATTTGGAACGTGGTTCGATCTTCCGTTACAGTTTCCTTTTGTGAATTTTTGTATCAGGATGATATGAAGTGGAAGGTGCCATTCATTCTTATTTAAAAATCAGTAAGCTATTTTAGTTTAAAAATCTAAAACACACGATATATAAATGACTACACCGATTTGAATGAAACTTTACACACATAAGTAGGGTACATAGGTCTAAAAAGTTAGTTAAAAACATTTTCGAAATGTCTTATTTAAAATAAGATAACGAGAAATTTTTGTTTGTATGGAAAATTTAAGATGGGTCTAATTTAACTATAGCACTATTTATCGAAAAAGTTTTCAAGTAACTTTTTAGACCTATGTATCCTGCTTATGTGTGTAAAGTTTCGTTAAAATAGGTGTAGTCATTTCGAAAAATAAGGACTTGAAATTTTGTATGAAATGCCGTTCGGCGTATACGCTCTTAATGCTTTATGAAAACGGTTTTCTAAATTATGGTCTTAACTTTCCGCTTTTCTAATAAATACTTTTAGTGAATAAGCGGCTACGTTCGCAACGATTCCCCGTATGTTTCCACACATTACTGTGGTTTATTGGCACCGCGTTGCCATAATATATTCCGATTGCAGATTAAATGATTTTAATTAAGCAACGTAGATAGATTTATATCATTTGAACGCTTCTATTTCTCCTAAACACTATCTAACAGTAATTTTCCCTATTATTCAGTTGGATCGGCATTGGGCCGTATGTGGCCACAACATACATAATTATATACTATATTTGCTAATTTAATTCTTAAATTAGTGGAACGGGCCTCATTTTGACGCGTTTAAAATAAATTACGTATTTATTTATTTAAACTTTTTGATCAAAGTTACTGATATCTCTGGCACAGTTATTGTAGTGTTCAGGTTATGATAATTTTCATAATTTTTAACTTGAATGGTTGTTTAATAGATATGATTGATGATTTTATGGCAGTAGCAGTTTCATTAGGATCATTTGCCATAAATAATGGTATTATAATTATGGCGGAGTGGGCGAAAGATTTGTCTATGGTTATTGGAGGTGTGTAAAAGGAAATCGTGTAGAAAACTTAATTTATGGATATGATGGGTTACTATTGTAGATCAAACGTTTGTGTTAGAACTCATCACATCTTAAGAGATATTTATTGCTTTGGAAAGTATTTCAAAACGTCTCGGGCATTATGCTCAGCTTTTATTTAATCTTTATGTACAATAGTGGTACATGGGCGGACTTAATGCAACAAGGCATTCTCTACCAGTCAACCTTTTGGGTTAAAAAGACAGGACTGTGGTAGGTGTACAACAAATAAATAAAATAAAAAATATGTTGTTAGGAAAGAAATTGCAAATAATATTTAGGTATATAATACATATACCTAATACTAATCAAATACATTTATGCTAAAATAATAAACTAATTAATATGATGTTTTATAATATTTTTTATGTATAAGAGAACTTATAATACCTAATTATGACGGCTTTTAAGAAGTGACGCTTTTCATTCGAGAACAATTGGAATCATTCCATATTCGTGAGAAAAACAAGTTATTACCTACTAAGAATTACCTCTAAATGTGGATTTTTTTATATTTTTATTCAGCTCTAATAGTCCAGTCTAGTGAAAATGCCCCTCGATTAGCAATCAGTGCCTGTTAACTTAATTACCCTAATTAATATCTGCCTGACCTGTGACAAATGTAGGTAGTTGACACCAATCTTTAGAACAACGTTGTCGGTAGGTAGCAGATATTTTTTGTGACACACAGATGAACGGCATTGCGCCGCGCATGTGCACAAATGTTCCGCACATGCAGTTTGTATGTGTGTCCTTACATCTTGCAACGTTTTAGGGATCCTTAGAGTAGTAGGGATTTCGATATCCGTACTAAACTCCTATTCAGTGCGTTGTACTTACGTTAAAATGATCCTTGAATTAAAGAAAAATGTTTAATTATATTGGGGTGCAGTCTATGTAAAATTAGGTATAGTTTTCATGATTAAAAATGCATCATATTTAAGCTATGAAATTGACCAAACTTGAATTATTGCACCGATAAATTGATCTCAGATTGTGCTTCCGAATAGTTTGATTGAAATAAATTATTTTGAGTTTGATTGCCTGGCTAATCCAATCCTGTTCCGTTTGGCTATTTCTCGTTTGGCTTTCACCTGAAACCCAAAAGATTACGAATTATATTGTTCTATACGGATCCCTTCAACATAAAGAACGTGCCATACCAAGCTTCTTTTTTTTGCGTCAGTCTTAAGCACCTTTTTTTGTAAAATTGTCGGAAGTGCGGAGCGTGCCATATGTCGGCTCGAGTTACAATATGCTCTCACTGCGACCCGGCTCAACCACCGGGGTGCAATGTGAAGTGTCATGGACGAATCTTGTTACTGTTTCGTTTAGAAATAGGGGAGGATTCAATATATTGTAGATTATTTTTCTTTCATCATTATATCTGCTGTAAGAAGACGGTTGGGCGTAGATCATTCCCCAGCGTCGCCAAATTAACCAGCGCTGTGTCCCCTTTATTCAGCTGCCATATTATTGGGCCAAGAAGTCTCCCGTAGTGACCTCGTTGATGCGATCGGCGGCGGCGACCTCTCGCTTCCGGCCCTGGTTCAATCCATGGCCCGGAGCGAGGAGGCCTGGCAAGCAGTGACCTCCTTTTGCGAAGGCAGTAATGCTAGCGAAGGTCCTCCTTCGCTAGCTCCCTCCCGCACGTATTCTGCCTCCTGGCAGAATACGTGCGTACGTGGAGAGGAAAACCCCACGCCCCAGCCGCCGTAACAGCAGAAGACGTCTTGGGCGTCGGGAAACGCAGGGCGATTTCCGGCTACGGTAGGCGTGGCTCAGGATCACGAGCTATGGGTTTGGCTGGCCGTCCGTTAGCATCCCGGCCCGGGTCGATGGCGCGTCGTGTTCTACGCGCGCCTCAAAGAGCTGTCAGCAACGAAGACGGAGCCCCATAGGGCCAGTGCCTGCTAGACTGTGGCCCTGGAACGCAAAGGGCACTAGGAGGAACACGGGTGCTTTTTAGTCAGTAAGAGTCTGATACTACCTTCTACTCCGCCCAGAGCGGGAGAAGTCATATGATGATTTCCCATCCAGAAAAAAAAGTGTCTCCCGTAGCTTTCTTTGGCCATTCTATAAATGGCCTTCTTCGATCAATCTCAAATACTCTCTAATTCGTCTTACCAGTGTTTCCTAGGACTCGCTCGGCGATGACTCCCGTCTTTTCGCTTCCATGATGCAATGACTCGAGCCCATGAAAAATGAATGAATTTTACTTAAAAAACGCTGCCTGCCATTTTTTAATAATAACGAAGTAATCAAACCAAGGACGTCACCAATATCTTGATATATGGTTCGCTCGATACAAAATAATACAACCTTAACCAAATGTAATGACTGAGGATAATTGTTGCAAAAAATCTAGATATAATTGTACCCGAACAATCTTGAACTTTAGCGTGATACTCCTGTCATAAATATACTGAGTTTTTGTTTTACCGTACCTATGTTTGTGTTTATGTTTTAATGATACTTGTTATCTGTGTGTTCAAGTATTTTAGGTGCGGTTATTCAATTCTGTAAGTTATTGCCCAAACTATTTTGTGTTGCAAGGTTATTTAATATCATAAAAATAATCCAATTTAGTGCTATCAGATACTGATGGCAATTATGCTGGGTTCGGTATTCAAACCTCACGACTCGTTAAACGAAAGAGCTACTGAAACGAACCTCTATAGAAAACTACAGAAATCAAAAGGTAAAAAAAAATCTTAATCCATCCGCCTGAATGACTGACTGTATTTCATATAAAAACCACTTACAGAATTTAAATAAAACAAGTCCATATTGTCTATTCGCCATTAGCATTCGGCTTTGGAGATCACAATAACGACAGTCGGCCATCATTCGTACAGATTGTAAAATTTTACAATCCTCGTCTGCCTGTAATTGTCCAGTTTTATACTCCAAAGCTTATTGGAACCACTTTTTATTTACATGTTCGTTATTTGTTATATACTTGGTATTTTATATGGTATTTTTAGAAGTCCGCAGTTCTTTTGGTATTTAGTCCTAGTACGGGTTGATTCTGAGATGGTAACCCTTTTGTTTGGGCAGTATGGACGCTTAGCTCAATTTTGTCTACCTACTATTGTTTCTATTACTTTGTTTGTTTGTGTCAGCGAATAAATGTTTTCTATTCTATTTTTCTTCGTCCTTTTGCTTATCTTTGGAATGCATTGTGGTACCTTATATGTGGTACTTAGTTAAATTGTGCTCATGAATATACTTTTTTGCATAATTATGTAACAAGCTACCCTTTTTTTTTTGAATGGGAAATCATCAAATGACCTCTCCCGCCCTGGGTGGAGCGTTAGGGAGTGTCAGACTTTTACTGACTAAAACCCACCCGTGCTCCTCCATGTGCCCTTTGCGTTCCAGGGCCGCGGTAACTCTTTCGAACAAATTCCGCAACCCTACCAGGCACTGACCCTATAGGGCCCCGTCTTCTTTGCTGACGGCTCTTTGAGGCGTGCGTGGAACACAACGCGCTGTCGACTCGGGCCTGGTTGCTATCGGACGGCGAGCCACCCATAGCTCGCCGTCCGCAGGCCCGCACCTACGGTGGCCGGGAATCGCCCTGCGTTTCCCGACGCCCGGGGCGTCTTCTTCTATTGTGACGGCTGGGGCGTGAGGTTTCCCTCTCACGCACACGTTCCGCCTCCTCCTTCGCTAGCATTACTGCTTCGCAAAAGGAGGAGACCGCTTCCCATTCCGATGCAGGCACAAAAAGAAATAAATAAAGAAAAATATGTTTATTTGGGATTCGCACAAAACAAACTTAAAAAAAAAATAACAGTAACAAAAAATAATTAACAAAGGCTGTATTTTGTTTAACATCATACATTTGATCAGTGCAAGGCCAAAAAGGTCCCTCTCAGCATATGCTGCGATATTTAAAAGATACACAATGTAATGCCACTGTTACACTCACAGTGAATTGGTATACTTCATATAAGTATTTTATTATTGTGATTGAACAAACCAGGTTTTATTGTGTATTGGTTGCGTCTTTGTTTTCCTGATTCGCCGTATATACCAGCCTCATTAACAACAGCTCATTTGACTGTTGTTCTTGTTTTTGGGCAAGATTATTGCCAGGATCAACTGATGCTGCTATTTCCGCATTTACAATTGATTCGATAACATTTTTTTTTCTCACTCGTACAGAATCACGTGTATTCAAATCAAACAAGCCGCATTCCTCTTTTTTCTACATTGTACTGTGATTTGAACGTTAATACTAGTTTTTTCGATCGTCGTTGTTCGCAATACCGCAATGTTATTTTCAATAGTCAATTATTATAATTAAACTTGATTGGCTATCATCAACACATATTGCGCTTGATTTTTTTTTACGAAAATTTATATAAATTTGATTGCAGAATTTTAGCGTTTAAGATTATTGGTCCTTTCGTATTGCGGTATCGTAATGTGTGTTGATTTATTTCGTTTATTCACGGATTGTTAATTAAAAATGCAATTACTGGCCGATTAACCTGGAGCTGTCTAGTTTATCTAAATTCATGGGCAGTAGAAATTAATTTGGAATTGATTGAAAATGTTTGCTCAATTCGTTGTGGCTTATTGGTCTAGACGTGTGCTACTTGGCGTGCTAGAAAACCCTGATAAAATTCAAAATTCAAAAGTCATTTATTCAAACTAGGCTGATAGACAGCACTTTTTGAACGTCAAATTTTACATAAAGACAGTCCCCCAAAACGCCCACCCGTCACCACTTCCTAGTGTTTTAGCTGGGAAGAAGAAGTGGCGCAACAAACTCCCCAGCAACACATCTGTCTATTGCGTTTTAAGACAAAAATAAATAAATACCACCTCCGTGGACTATGATTAATTATTTCTTTGTCTTTATATTCATGAGCGAAATCAGCCAGGATATGGATCCCAAAAAATGTCCGGCTTATCACAGCAAAACCTGGTGAAGATAGCGACCAGCTTGACGCCTGTTGACAGAATTAGTCCGTACTTGCCTATTAGGAAGAATGAAAAGACGAAAGGTAGGTTTCTGTCCTGCTGTAAGATAGAACAGGCTGAAAATAATAATAATAAAAAAAAACTAATTATTGTCTCTTCATTAAAAAAAATAGACCTTTTTTTACGATTGAAAACAAGTCTTAATTAAAGAAAGAAGAAAGAAAACGAGTTTATTTGGCAAAAAAAATCGTCCCTGCGTGTTTATATGGATCATTCGATGTATGATCGTCACATAACTACATTCGTAACTCTTTAAATATTGCATTTATCAAATAGCTATATCATATACTATATGTGTGTATTGGAAAAACGACTAAAATTGCATAAAAAACCGAAAATAACTAAATAACACATAGCGACTTATGCATGCGCAACGACGCTTTGCAATATTTTAAACTAATTCGATAATAAAATAAAACATTCTGCTGTTCGTCTTGATTTAATGTTTGGCGGCGATTTCTGCATTGGTTCCATAACAATAAGAATTTAAATGCATTAGCAGATACTTCTACCCTCGAAGAGATCCAATGAATAAAAAAAAAACGACCTGGAAATAATTTAAAAAAAAAACCATGGCCAGAAATTACACCCTGTTCAGTGTCGTAAGGACAATAGCTAAAAAATTGCCACTACCCTGTACCTACGCTCGAATTATTTAATTTCTAACATCATTAATCATCTTTTTTACACAGTCGGGTGAAGGCAGTTTAAAGCAATGCTTTTAACATTTCTTTTTTTGTACTAAAAGCTTTTTATTGAAAATTTTGGAATTGAAAAAAAAATTACTTTATCTGACTGGATTCCGGGTTGCGTTTTTATTTGTGTGGGAGTTTTAGCCAGTTTTGATGTGTATGAAGTTTTTTTAGTTCTAGATAATGGTTTTATTGGTCCTGTAGGTCGAGTACTGTTAGAAATCTGTATTACAACATATTGGCACTAATGTATTATTAAAGATTTTATGCTGTTTGACTAACTATTTTTAATCGAATCTAAGCTTTTTTATATTCATAGATTCAAGTGTTTCTAACAGGAATTTGATTAAAATCTAATAGTCGTTTTGTTATCTAGAAAATATACGAAATGGTTTTTGTATAAGTTTTTTGAACTACGCGTGTGCACAATATTGGGTTACAATCTCAAACAGTTAATATCAAGTAACTGTCTAGCCAGAAACATTATACCACTGCTAAGCGAAAATAAATCTTATTCCCTCGACATAAATAATACTTTTATACCCATAAATATTTTCTTCAAAATTTACAATTGCATCGAACGTCTAACCTTTTTATCAGACGCTTAGATGCAGTTTCGAAAGTTAAATTGATCGAAAAAGCAACGTAGTTCTATTGAAATAAGATATGATTTCGACTGGGGGTAGTTTTTGCGATAGGTAAATATGTATTTGTATGTCGTATCGAAGTTACAGGTAAAGTTTTTTTTTTTAATATTTAACGACTTAGCACGGGTCGTTGCGACATGCTGCCGGTATTATTTCAAATTCATAACACTGTTTGAACAAAGCAGGTAGAGTTTATAACGTTTTTTGTAGTTTTTACGACTAGCGAGTAGCGTGGTGTTGCCATGTGCTGTTATATATGTATTTTGATTTATTTGTTTGAATATCTACGTACATATTTGTTGCTAGGATAAAGGGAAAATCCGACTTAAGTAGGTAACATTTCTTATGATTTATTTTGAAATTTCTGTGTATTTTGGTATGTTATGTTTTAAACACTATTCATGAATAAACAACTAAGATATCTGATCTATCCAAAGATAAAGGTTGAATGCGCATAAAGTTTTGAATAAATAAAATCTTTTAAAATAAAGAAACTTAATAGGAAATATTATTTACGTACAAAACAAACTTGCATTTTTTTTTGCAAACAGCTTTTATAATCCAGTCATTGATTTTAGGTCAAACCAGAGATTTGTCAAGATTGTTTAATGTATGCAATCTTTTTTTTTAAGTATGTAATGATAGAAAGGAAATTAATGTCAACATCAAAGTAAACAGTACGTTTGACATTACCAATAATTTAAAGAGGATTACAACGAACAAATGGCGTAAAACACTTTACAAAACACTTTATAATGTACTTTAAAATTCAAATTTATTGTTACCCTTGTATGTGATATTTGCAAAAAAAAAAGTCTGTGGAAAAGTTGTTTTAAGGAAAAAACAATACGATGTGCAGTTAGCTCGTTTACATAAACAAACTGTATACAGGAGAAGTATTACGGTTTGAGCACCGCTTTCAAAAACACCAAGACTTACAAGGTACTCCTAATGTTGGGCACGCCGCCATTGCGGCGATAAGTCCCCCTCTTTGAGGAGTGGTTGAGTCTCTCCAACCACTCCATAAAGAGGGGACTTCCCTTCGCCACGGGGTCTTCACCTTCCGCCGGACATGGCTGTTTCGGGAGGTACCGTTTCGGATTCAGCGGGAGGTGGAGGTCTACCCTGATTGAGCGGAGCAACGCCGTGTCCTCGTCGAGTAAAATCGGCGGTGGCGACGTTTCGCGTCCGGCCCTGGTTCAATCTATGGTCCGGAGAGAGAAGGCATGGGAAGCGGTTACCACCTTCTGCGAAGCAGTAATGCTAGTGAAGAAGGAGGCAGACTGCGTGCGGGAGTGGGAAACCTCACGCCCAACCGCCGCAACAGAAGAAGACGTGTCGAGAAATGCAGGGCGATTTCCGGCCACCGTAAGTCCTCGGACGGCAAGCTGTGGGTGGCTCGCCGTCCGATAGCAACCAGGCCCGTGAGGAGACGGGGCCCCATAGGGTCACTGTATGCTAGGGTTGCGGAATTTGTTCGAAAGAGTCACCGCGGCCCTGGATCGTGGCGGGCACTAGCGGGAACACGGGTGGGTTTTAGTCAGTAAGAGTTTGATGCTTTCTTCCGCTCCACCCAGAGCGGGTGAAGTCATTTGATGATTTGCTGTCCAGAATAAAAAGAGGTATTCCTAATATATTTGGATTGGTGCTCTTAAAACGTAGTTCAAACGAGAATACTTCATCTGCATGAAGTATTGACGTTTGTGTTCCAGAAAAGCGTGGTCATATTTAAGGGCCGTGTACTGTATCTGCTATACAGTAAAGAAATAATATCAAAATAAATATATACTTACTATTTTTCAAAAATCCCGACCTCATGTAACGACTAAAGCGTAAAAAAAATTTCAAGCAATCTAATGCAACTGGTGGGTTTATTTTAGTTAAATTTATAAAAAATACGTTCTAATAAAAAGAGTTTTTTTTTTTTTAATATTGTTTTCTTACTGTTATAGCTGTTACATAAAACTATCCTTGAATATGACCACGTGATTCCTGAACACCCTGTATCAGCGTGTCTGCCTACTAACTTAATGTAAAACCAAATCGTATTTTCATTTCTTGAGATTTCCATCATAAACCATGACTGACTTTGAAGGACTCATTTGGATGAGAAACAAATGACTTTTCATCTACACTAATATTATAAAGAGGATAGATTTGATTGTTTTTTTGTTTGTTTGTTTGCATTGAATAGGCTCCAAACCACTTGACCGATTTGAAAAATTCTTTCACTGTTGGGAAGCTACACTATCTCCGGTAAACATAGGCTATATTACATTCCCATATTCCTACGGGAACGGGAACTATACGGGTGAAACCGCGGAGCGATACTAGTTAATAATAAACAGAGATTAAAAGCTAAACAAAACTATTTCATATTTTTTGGCTTCCTCGGCTATTCAACTACTAAAATCTTTAAACAAATGATAATATACAGTAGACAGAGAAAAAAGCCATAAATCCCATATTGAGCCAAAGATTCCTAGGCTTAATAAAAATCTTAAAAAAACTCTAAACTGAATTAATCAACCAATTAATTTCGTACCTACGATTTTAAGCAGTCGCTTACGCATTTACATATAACTTTCTACATTTGCGTAACATAAAGGTAGGTATATATATTTTTTTTAATACTTATAATTCAAACACAGTTCATTGGTCTTTTTATGTATCACGGATTACGAGTCCAGAAGTCAATACACTATTTATATTTGTTAATAAAACTTGATACCGATTGAGACCAGAGAGTAAACTTGTATGTATGTGCAGATGAATTTAAATCAATTTACCGATTTTGCTGTGTATTTGAATGAAATTCTAAATTATGTTTTGCTTTACAGATTGTTGAGTATTTTCTAGTACGATTATTGTGGGTATTTTTGTGAAATATCTAATTTTTTTAAATTATCTAGTCGGCTTTTTTAAGTTCTGTATTTTTATTTCTTGATTTGACCTCGGTCTCACCTGATGGTAAGCGATTGATGAGGTCTCCGGTGGATCGAGCGACCCAGAAGATGGCAGCTCACTCATGCTTTGAGGGCTGACGGGTCATCGTAGGTGCGGGCCTGCGGATGGCGAGCTATGGGCGACTCGCCATCCGATAGCAGCTAGGCCCGGGCGACGGTGCGTCATGATCCACGCGTGCCTCAAAGAGCAGTCAGCAAAGTAGACGGGGCCCCATAGGGTCAGTGCCTGCTAGGGTTGCGGAATTTGTTCGAAAGAGTTACCGCGGCCCTGGAACGCAAAGGGCACTAGAAGGATCACGGGAGGGTTTTAGTCCGTGAAAGTCTGACACTCCCTCCCGCTCCGCCCAGAGCGGGAGAAGTCATTTGATGATTTCCCATTTTAAAAAAAAGGTCTGACGGGTCATAGGTAGTGGGGAACACAGAAGTACTAGCTAATGATGTTCAATAAAACTTATTTTACATCAATTGACTTTTACATTTATTAATATCACCTGCAATGCCCCTGCTAGATTCTCCCACGGCCAAAACGACATAGAATAATGTGGCAGAACACCAACATTAAAAGGAATAAAAACATTAAAGAATTACATTGTCAAAAATCCATACAAAACCCGCAGAATTTATTACAAATAATAATACTTTTATCAAACAAACGCTTCTGATTCTTACGCTACATAATTTTCTTGTCTGAAAAACAACTTCTCTTTGACATTCGATTTTGAAGCTTAACGATTTCATTATACGGTTGAGATTGCGTCGGTGTTGGAACAAGGAAAGTGACCTGCAGAGTTAGTCGCGACAATGCGATTACGATTATAATATGCGTTTATTTTTTTGTGCGACAAAACGCGAGGGTGTATCACGGGCACAGGTAGTACCTTTGATGTCGCTGCGTTTGACACTGTTTGATTAATATACGTGAAATCAGGCAAATGTGAAGTTTAACTATTTTTTTTACTAACAATTTTTATTTTAGTATTTAAGCTACATAATCTTTAATTTTTACTTGAAAAAGAGTTTACACATTATTTTACATCTAACTCTGACTCTTCTACACTATAACTATAAAGAGGAAAGATTTGTTTGTATTTTGTTTGTTTGTTTGCATTGAATAGGCTTCGAAACTACTTGAACGATTTGAAAAGTTCTTTCACTGTTAGAAAGCTACACTATCTCTGGTAAACATAGGCTATATTATATCCCCATATTCCCACGGGAACGGGAACTACGTGGATGAAACCGCGGGGCGATACTAGTATTTAATATGATAAGGGAACCTGTGGTTCAGTTACCCGCTTTGTAGAGGAAATATATTTCCTCCCGTATTTCCTCCCGATGTCAATCTAGGACTCGCTAAAAGTATACAAATCATTAAAATAATGTTACAAAAAATTAAATTAACTACACCATTTAACGATAAATAACATGCATTTTATGCATGATTACTGAATGTAAAGATCAGATCAGTGTCAAATTCACTTTTAAAATTACAGATAAATTATCAATATAAATACACATTGGTCCAGTTATATTAGAATAACAAGCAAATTTAAAGGTCAAATTCTCCATATTGCGATCATTCTTGGTAAACAAATAATTTAAAATCTTTTGTGGCATAGCTGCAGAAACTTCCAGAAACAATTTGTGTACCCGAAAGTGGAAACTTACCGGTTATCTAAATGTCAGCGATACACAATTGTGTGCACAATTTTAAAGTTTATTGACTTTACCTTAATAAATCCAGGGGCTACAAGCCACAAGTGAAATAGGTATGTTTCCTGAGGAATAAAACTATGATTCTATTTAGTCCGTCAGTTAAATTATCGAAAAAATTGGACACGTATTTTTTGCTTTATCAAATCTATAAAAATTGATGACGATAAAAAGCTTCAAAGATCATGAGTGGGGGCTTGTGACGTCATGGCGTGGTAAAAATCGTAGCACGAAGTGACGTCACACAAGTTTTCAATGCACTGTATCATCTACGCTTTTCGTTTACGTGAAAAAATAAAAAATAGGTACGTGTCCAAAATTTTGTAAAAA
Organism: Hecatera dysodea; assembly: GCA_905332915.2. Classification (NCBI taxonomy): domain Eukaryota; kingdom Metazoa; phylum Arthropoda; class Insecta; order Lepidoptera; family Noctuidae; genus Hecatera; species Hecatera dysodea. The sequence goes on from HG995292.1 coordinate 21,576,447, forward strand.
TCTATCTGACGGACTAATTCGATTTTTTTAGTCAACAACCCAATTCTGTCAGGGGTAGCGTAGCGAAGGCTATTGTTAAAACTTCAAAAATGTTTATGATCGACAAACGCTGTTGAGTCACGTGATCAATCCCTAATATTTTGACATTTTGACAATCGCACTCGCTAAAACAATGGCATTGTGCTTAGAGCTTCAAGTACATACATAAGTTTATCTTTCAATCTTATTCATAATCGATCAATTTGTTTTTTGTCGCGGCAAACATGGTGTAGGACGTCCTCAGGCACGGTGGAGTGATGATTTGCGCAGGACGGCTGTCAGAAACTGGATGCGAGAAGTCGAAAATAGAACTAAGTGGCGTGCAATTGGAGAGGCCTATGTCCAGCAGTGGACTGCAACAGGCTGTCGATGATTGATGTAGATGAATTTGTTTTGCACAAAAATCTATACTTAATATTTTAAAGCTGAAGAGTTTGTTTGTTTGTTTGTTTGAACGCTCTAATCTCAGGAACTACTGGTTCGAATTGAAAAATTATTTTTGGGTTGAATAAACCATTTATCGAGGAAGGCTTTAGGCTATATATCATCACGCTTAAGCCAATAGGAGCGGAGCAGCGATAAAGAATGTTTTAAAGTCGGGGATTCCACGGGGACGAAGTCGCGGGCAGCAGCTAGTAATAAATAAAATTTTCATAACTTTTGTCATAGCGAACTAGCAACGTCCACATTTCAATTGCATCACCCCCGCTCTCCACATCCTAAGGGTAGTTTAGCCGAGTGAGCGAGGGCGTCGATTCGTTCGTCGATAAATCACGTTCCACTTTTTGTTAGATTCGCTCCAGACGTGAGAATACGACGCACTTGGCGATCGCATGTATTGCACGTGTGACCTGCACGCTGCACATACAATGTGGACATTGCGACTTTTTGTTGCGATTTTTTTTTTGCGTTTTGTTCTTTTTTAGGGCGCAGAAGTTTTGACGTTAATGATTGTGTTCCGAGTTTTGATAGTAAGATATATGTTAGGGAGTTTTATAGGTAGATGAGGACACACCAGTAGACAGAAAATCTACGTAGGATAGTCACAATTATCGGGGGTTAGTTTGAAAAGAGCTTCAAAAGCTCTTTATTTCTGTTATATCGGCAATTTATTTGTTGTTTATGGGAGCAGTGGTGGCCGAGTGGTAACGGCCCTGACTTATGAGAGGTCGTGGATTCATACCCAGCCAGGCGCTTTACTCTGTGTAATTAATTTCATCACCACTGCTCTCAAAACGGTGAAGAAAACATAGTGAGGAAACCGGCATGTCCTAGACCCAAAATTTAAAGACATGCGACGTTCACCAACCCGCACTGGGCCCGCGTGGTGAACCCAGCAGTGGGAACATTAGTAGGCTGATTATGAATGAATATTTGTTGTTTTGTTACAGCAATTGTGTTCTTTTTAGCAACATATTAACACATACAAAACAGGTTAAACCAACGTAAAATGAATCCCCAAAAATATTCAGTTACGAAGATTCTGATTTCGAAATATAATACAAAAAACGAACACGCATCAAACGCACAGTTCTAGTCGCGCAAAGCCCGGTGTCACCGGGTAGGTACCCCCGTTGTTTGCTTAGGACGACGCCGATATTTGGCGTATTTACCCCAATTATGGGCCGTTGTTACATTATTATGCGATAATGTATGGGAGGGGAAAAAACAATGTTTTCTTTAGCCAAGTTGAGGGTACGTGTTACATTTGTTCGTGATGTGCGAGTCAGGTAGATTTCCGAATTGTTCATGTTTTTAGGGGTCCGTAGCCAAATTGAAAAAAACGGAACCCTTATCGTATCGTCATGTCTGTCTGTCTGTCCGTTCGTACGTCACAGCCGTTTTACTCGGAGACTATTAAAGCTACATAAATGAAAATTGGTAGATAGGTCAGTGGCGTAACTATACCATCGGGGCCGGGGCAAATTCTTTTGATGGGGACTTCCCAGTTTTATTTTCAAGAGCATAGGTTTATATATGTCACCGGAAAATGGCAAACTCCGTAAGATTATAAAATATCTTGATTGTGAACTTCCGATAAATTGTCCGGTGATAATTTGGAACACTATTTTTATGCATCAAAATTTGATAGTCTATAATCTCTCAAAGTCACTCCGAGATATTCCGCTGGGTCTTGGAGAAGATCATGTCCGGCCGGGCCCCCTCTTGGTCGGGGGCCCTCTCGGGTCGGAGCCCGCGGCATGCCAGCCCTGCCACTAACACAACTAACAATATTAATAGATAGATTTCCAAAAAACATTGAACATGTTTTTTCTTTTTTCACGTAAATAAAAGCGAAGACGATACAGTGCGTTGAAAAGTCACGTGACGTCACTACGTGCTACGATTTTTACCACGCCACGCCATGACGGCACAAGCCCCCACTCATGATCTTAGAAGCTTTTTATCGTCGTCATTTTTTATAGATTTGATAAAGCAAAAAATACGTGTCCAATATTTTTCGATAATCTAACGGACGGACTAAATATAATCATATTTTTATTCTTCAGGAAACATCTCTATTACTACCAAAAAACCTAAGACACGTATTTAACTCTAGGTGTATTAAAGACTAAAAACTTAACTCTCATTTAACGAACTACCCGATTAAACCTAATAGAAACACTTAATTAAAACCCGCTTACGAGCGGCCATTGAGCCGCGTCGTCTTGAGGGTACACAGAGTCTATGACGTAAGCGCACGCTGAGTGTGGCGCTGTGCAGCGACCCAGTTCGGGACAAAAGCGCCACAGTGCATGTCAGCGGTACAAGTAGGTCTTATTGATGCCGCGAATTGAGAGCACCGGGATATGTGACCTGGCTGGCTAGATTCAAGAAGTGTTTATGACTCCATTTTTTGAGTTTACTTACTAATATGTTAACTGTGGATGATTAGGTTGAAGCACATTTTTTATAAAAAATAGGTACCATTTTAGGGATAGTAGGTACGTTTTTTGTGGTTTTTGTTCCTTATTCTACACTGTTGGCGAAATTAGTTTTCTTGTTAAGATGTGCAAATGAGACAGCCTTGGATTACATGTAGAAATGTATACACATTCAGTCGCATTTTAAATCAACATTAATAAAGTTCGGACATTGAGGAGCTCGTGGCTAAAGACTAACAGCCGCACGGGTCGATCTTTCAAGGTTAAGCAACGCTTGCCAAGGTGGGTGACCATCTTAACATACCTTCTTCCTCCGTGCCTTGGACAGCACGCTAAGCCGTTGGTCCCGGCTGTTATTTGTTATCCCGCTGTTGTTCCCATTCCCGTGGGAATTTTGGGCAATCTTCTCCCCTACACTCTTCATGTAGGTCATGCTAAATTTCGGCGTTCTACAACCAGTACCTTCGGCTGTGCGTTGTCTGCCAGTCACTAATTAAAGCAAGATTTTGGAAATCAGATATCGTTTTTAGTGCTTTGCGTCAAGGTTAGGTGTTGGATGGACACATGAGACACTTTCATTTGATTTTGTAACAAAAGGCTATGGTCTAGATTTAGAATTATTGCCTTCGCAAAGAGAAAGAAAACAGTTATTTATTCAATTCAATTATTGTTAAAGCAAACAGAGCTAACGCGCGGATCTCTGCGAATTTCAGCTTAGTTAGTGCTATAAGCTCCTGTGATAATAAACCCACGCCGCAAGCCGCCTAGCAACACTAAACCAGTGTTACCAAATACAAACCTATCCAATAATATGTACATATTAAAAACTCTTTCCGAAATAAAATAAAAACAGCAACATTTCCTTAATGAAAGTTTCATACATTCGACCTCATGCAATTCAATATAGATCGAGTACCCGTTCACTATTGTAATTCTTGCTAAATATTCACTGTGCCAGATCATGCGTTTTGCGCATATTATAAATACATCAGCATCTTAATCTTTTGATAATAGGGTCTTGTAATGTTTTCGGCTAAAAGGGGTTCTCCCCTTTAAATTGCAAAGTTATTTTTACCAGAAGATTTAAACCAAATGTTTTTGACCAATTATGCTAAAGAGGACGTTATGATTTTAGATTCAAAACGTTGACATAAATTTGTTTTATGCGATTAGAATGTATTTTTGTGTTCTGAAATTATGTTATGAATTTTGTCATTTCAAAAAGCAAAATCATGTAGAATATTAATAGAGTAACCTCTGAAACTTACCCTTTTTTTCTGGATGGGAAATCATCAAATGACTTCTCCCGCTCTGTGCGGAGCGAAACAGAGTGTCAGACTCTTACCGACTTTGACTAATTATAATTCTTAATTTCCTGGTTGAAATTGAATGAAATTTGAAATATACCTTGTTTATACAATACATGTTTGGTTCCTGAAAATTCAGACTCCTGGTTTTATCCAAAACGAAGTTATAGAAGGATTGAAAATGGCCTAAACTGTTTCGAGAAAATGATGGTACGGCCGTATCGCGTTTTTGCTCGACCTGGCGGGGCCACTACCTTGCCCCCAGATTAAAAGTAGGCAAATACATCTTGTCTCATAGTTTTAACAACGTTTTTTTTAAAATATTTTTTGTTGCGAGTAAAAATATCAAAGGAACTGGTCCTGTAGTATTATTCAAGAGAAGTAATGTTTAAGTAAAGATATATGTATATTATGTTTACCTTTCGCCAATCGGCGCCGGCGCAGCCCTGACAAAATCATAAACATGTCATGTTTAAACGCTTTAATGCCTTATTTTTCAAGTTTCATTATAATTCGATAAGACCCCATTTCCATATGGCCACAAACATGGGGGCAATATCCAGAACTTTCTATAGATTATGACTGTGTGGATGTACAATGACCTCAAACAGATCTTGGACTTCAAACACCTCATGTTTTGGCTTCGAATTAGTGGCGTGGATATTTTGCTGTCGATATTTTATATCTCTATATACATATGTCACTGGTTTGATGTATTGATAATAAAGTATATCTCGTCAAAAACTTTAAAAAAATGTTGGTATATTTTATGTACCTGGTACTTGTAGTATATCTATAATACTTATATCTAGTATCAAAAATCGCAAATGTACCTACTTATTACTTTCAAGTCTTGATTATCAGTTAATATAGAATTCTAATAGAGTCCAATGAATTAATAACAATTCAGTTTGAGGGTTTAACTTTTTCTTTAATAGATTTCCCTCAACATTTGCGACTACTTAAGTGATTCAGCAAGATATATCTCTGGTATAGCGGTTGGTTGAATTTACTTGACCTTATTTTTTTTTTACACAAACATCGATTCCCATTTGAAACATTCACGGTCATTACCATAGATACAGAATATGAGATTTGCGGTGAACGTACTGAGAACATTATAATTTAAAAATAAACTTATTTCAATACTTTGGACAGCTGGTAATGGTGAATTTAAACGATACAGACTCTTGTGTATTGACAAGCATAGAAATAAATAAATATTTGAATATAAAAAACATGACTGACATTTTTTTTTTGCTTAAATAAATATTTAGCGCATTATGTAACTTACAAAATTAACCATATGATACAGGAATTTCCATGAGAAAATTGGTTGCCTCTAACTGCGGATAAAACGTCTTAATTTTCTATTTCTACAGACTCCAATGCTATATAATAAATAATATAAAGAGGAAAGATTTGTATTTTTGTATGTAACGAATAAACTAAAACACTACTGGACTGGAAAAAGCTACATTCACCCTGAGTAACATAGGCTATATTTTAGCTCCACATTCCCACGGGAACGGGAACTACTTTTCCTCTACACTATTTTTAAAACCATTATTTAAATTCCACACCAAGTTATAGATCTGATATAATAATACACATATAAAAAAAATTAAGTATTTATTATATTTTGATTTGTTACTTTAGTTTAAGGCTTCATATTCTCTTCCTCTCTTGTTTCAGCAGGTCTGCTGGAAGAAATTTCGTTTGAAATAAGCAGTTCTTTTTTTATTATTTGTTTGTACATAATATAAATAAAAGCATAATCAGCCTTTTAACGTTCCCACTGCTGGGACACAGGCCTCCTCTCCAGGAGAGGGAATGGGCCATAATCCACCACGCGGGCCCAGTGCGGGTTGGTGAATGTCACATGTCTTCGAATATTTGGTTCTAGGACACTTACGATTCGTAAGTCGGGGCCTTTAAATAATAAGATAAATAAAAAACAACAACACACATAAATATTGGTAACATACAAAATGTTACCAATATTTATGGATTAGTACCTTTTTTATGGATGGAATATCATCAAAAGACTTCTTCCGCTTTTGGCTGACCCGATGGGAGTGTCACTCTTACTGACTAAAACCCATCCGTGTTCCTCTTAATGCCCTTTGCGTTCCAGGGCCGCGGTGACTCTTTCGAACAAATTCCGCAACCCTAGCAGATGTATCAGTACCTACACCGAGTACATTCAAACACAAAAGTATTAAAAAATACGCAAAGCCTTTACAGTGCATGCAACCGTCTCACTTGATCGAGCTGAATACAAAAGGTACAATCGATAACACATTAAACCGCAGGTTCACACTCGATTTAACAGCTAAACGCAGCTTATAGCTCGCAGCAAAGCGGAGATTTAACTCCTCTTTTTGTGTCTGACTGTACTTATTATTAGTTTGTTGTAGACTGAACCGTTTGTTTTTTTATTGAAGTAAGTTTACACTTCATTGGTAGATTAGGTAGGTACTTTTTTTCAAAGGGTAATTCTGTCTGTTTTGCAACCGATAACAGTAGATAGAACTGGTTTGATTATTGTATATACAGTAAATATTAGTGAGGATTTCCTTAAGCTCCTTTTTAGCCGACTACAAAACAAATAGGAAGAAAGTTTTTACAACACCAATAGGAAGAGTTATGATGTTTTATCTCTTTAAGGGTTCGTTACTTGACTGATATAATTATCTAGTCCTTCATGTTTTATTAGGTACTGGTAGCGCCCCGCAGTTTTACCCGTGGGTAGCAAATCCGGAATATGGGGCATACGAGGACGATACATAGGGGATACGGGGATAAAATATAGCTTATGGTACTCGCTGATAATGAAGCTTTCCATTGGTGAAAACATGGTTAAAATCGGTCCAGTACTTTCGGAGCGGCGAGGAGTTTTTTGGTACAAACAAACAAACAAAATCTTTCTTCTTTATAATACTAGTATATCTATATGGTATAAAAACAGTGATGTATCTTATGTGAAACTCCAGGAAGCTTATTATTGACATATAACCATAAACAATAGTATTTCTGGCTTAAGACACGGATGTAATCTCAGCAAATCCGGGATACAGGATGTAAGTATGCCGATGGCTTGAGTTGTGGAAATTCCGACTTTGATCCGAAGAGATCAAGTATGGGTACATAAAGAGTATAATAATTAAGATTGTCATTTACGTAAGTCCATTTAGGTATATACTAGATTCTCCGCGTAACATCGCTCGCGTTAGTATTGTTTTTTGAGAAATTTTCGCCTATCTCCAGAATCCCATCCAAGTCTGTACGAAAATATGTGTTCATCAAATCTGTTCAACGCTTAAGCATAATCAGCCTTTTAATATTCCCACTGCTGGGACACAGACCTCCTATCAAGGAGAGGGAATGGGCCGTAATCCACCACGCGGGCCCAGTGCGGTTGGTGAATGTCACATGTCTTCGAATTTTTGGTTCTAGGACATGCCGGTTTCCTCACGATGTTTTCCTTCACCGTTTTGAGAGCAGTGGTGATTAAATGAATTAAACAAAGTAATGCGCCTGGTTGAGTTTGAACCAGCGACATACAATTCGTAAGTCGGGGCCGTTACCACTCGGCCACCACTGCTCCCAATGCAGCATGAAAGGTTACTAATTACAAATTCACTTTCGTATTCACGAGTTTCCAAGATATCCTACCTACCTGTCATTAGTCTATTTATACATAGGTATGTACATATTCTTTTCTCGTCTCCAAAATTCACTTGCGGAACTCTAAAAAAACATTTCCTCCTTCTGCAAAAATCATTATAGCATAACAAAATCAGCAGTAATCCATATTGTCAGCCATGAATGGTTAAAACGGCATTTAGGCAGGATTAAGTCGGTTTGTGCAACATGCGTCTACTGTACTATTGGTAACACGGGCTGGTATTGTGGCTTTCGTTTTTTTTTTTTTTGTGGGATTATATTCTATGGTCGTAGTAATGATATTTAGTGTTCGGTGCCTGATGGGAACCAACGGAATTCTATTACTAAGCCTGTGTTGTCCGTCCGTTCGTCTGGCAGCGGGTTTCATCTCAAGAACGGTAATACCGCTGAATTTTCACATGTATTTAAGACTGTGTATTTTTGTTGCTTCTATGTTAATTTAAAAATTAAAGGGGGCTTTTTTTGTTGTTGTTTATAATACGGAACCCTTTTTGTCACAGTCCGACTTACACTGGGCTGTTTTTTTTAAAGCTGTTCTATTCTTTTTTTAAAGTTCTTTATGCGAGCGAGGATTGTATGTTAAGGGCATTATGAATGCCTGATTAGTTTTCATTGAGATTTGGCTATGCTAGCTATCCAGTTCAGTGCAGCCATTTTTCTCTGAGATGAAGCTAAGTCATTTATTTGTGCTCAATTAAATAAAGGTGAAACCATCAACTGCTTTTTAGTCATAAACTCAGCCTCGCTGCTACGAGATAAAGTTGTTATCAAAACTAATCTTTTGACCTGTGATGTACGGTAGTGATAGTTCAGAGAGTACAATTAATTTTAAAGGACATATCCTTTCAAATACGGTTCAAGAAAAACTTTATTTCTCATAAAAAATGCATACATAATTTACTTAAAAAAAAAAAGAAAAATTGTATGTAAACAGATGACATAAACGCGATCGTTAGTTAAATACAACATGGATTTATGAATTCGATTTTTACTAGATGTGGCTTGGAACTCTTTTCTTCATCTTCCAAATCAGTGAATTACGACACATCTATCTACTAGAAACGCTACTGGCTACATTTTCCGGCCGGTACACACTGTCTGTTCCTTCTATGACATCAAAGGCTGGGCGCATATACACTGCTTTGTGGGGCAAGTTTCGTTTTTTTTTAAATTTTGTTTTGATAGGCCCATTCTCACCTTCTGATAATCGATGACGTGGTCAACGATTTTTTACTCCATATAGTATAGGAGCTAGCAACGTTTTCGAAAAAGAATACTACTAGTCTACCTGAAATACCTTTTTTATTGCCAGACATTTTTTACACTGCTAATTAGCCATACGCGAATATATTATTATATTATATACGAAATTTCAAAGTATTTTATAATATCTGTAATTTTAATATTATGGTAGTTAAAGATAAGAAAAACTTAAAATTAATTTGCCAGACTTTAATTCGATTGTTAAACCTTGAATTAAAATGAAATAGTCATGAAAACGATTGCAGTATGATGCTAGTAGTCCGATAGGTGCATATGCACTGCTTTGCGCGGTAACTGATGGTTTTTTCACTAGTTAATAAATACTTTGAAAAGGCTAACCTTCTGATTATTTTCTTCGCCATCGAGATTTTTTCTAACCAAGGCAAGATCGAAGAGATAAACTCGATTGCAATCAAAGTACCATAAGAACATCGAATTTGTGTCTACTTGTTGATGAATGTGTTTTGTCGCACTGGATTACCACCAAGGAGGTTTTCCTATAACAACAAACCTACGCCCAGACAATCATAAAATGAAAACCTCCTTTCAAATAATTTCTCCATCTTCCAAATCATTGAACACCATCAACTAGAAACTTGAAACTATTCCTCTACAGACACACACAGCTAGATTTTCCGGCCGGTACACACCGTCTGTCTCAGCTTTGACATCAAAGGGTCGGTGCAGATGCACTGCTTTGCGCTGCAATTTGTGCTCTCAACTCAATGGAGACACCGCTTTGATCGCTGTCGAGATTATCTTTATTATTACGAATGTACATATGTGTCTGTCTGTGTTTAATGTGGGATTTGTTATGCATTGTTATATTTGTTAGTTAGTAAACTAGAGTCTGATTTATTGCTTTGATTTATTGTCATCCTTTTTTTCCTAAATGGGAAATCATCAAATGACTTCTCTCGCTCTGGGTGGAGCGGAAGGGAGTGTGTCAGGCTCTTACTGACTAAAATCCACTTGTGTTCCTCCTAGTGTCGTTTGCTTTTCAAATTCCGCAACCCTAGCAGATTTATTGTCGCCCTTGATTTTTTAAAACGGTTATTTTTCCTCATGTTAGGTCAATTTTAAAATTAATTTTCCCAATTATGCATTATCTGTAGCATAAACATGGTGGTTTGACATGGCTTCTGTCGATTAGCTGTCAAACTGCAATTGAGTTGGAGACATCGCTTTGATTGCTGTCGAGATTACCTTTTATTATGACGAATATAATATGTGTCAGTCTGTTTTATATGTAGGATTTTTAGTGCTTTTTTTTCTTTTTGTAAAAACAGCACTTGTCACATTGACAATGACGTGTAGGTATGAAGTTTTGTTGCTCAATTATTTCTTTTATTTTTGTAGGGATCGTGCACGGAGTAGAAAATGCCATCTAGCGTTGCAAATTCGAAACTTTTACGTTATAACTTGACATTGACACTTTTGTGCTGCCAACTTCGTGCACGTTCCTTATACCCGTTTGTTTATTATTCCGGGAATGTATTAGTCTATTTTTGTGTACAAGTATTCACATAAATTGTTTTATTAGTTTTTAACTTTGATTTGTATAATAGGGTCTTTATTTTTAATAGTGACAAACATTAACATCTGCCTAACGGATTCAGCTGAATAACAGTATTTAACGTGGGTAACATGGTTGAAAACATTTCTAGATTTTGAGAATCCGTAACGACTGCAAAAGATTTACATATGATAGTGAGCCAATGCGGGTTGGTGAATGTCACATGTCTTCGAATTTTTGGTTCTAGGACATGCCGGTTTATTCACCATGTTTTCCTTCACCGTTTTGAGAGCAGTGGTGAACGCCTGGCTGGGTTTGTACCCGCGACCTGCAAATAGTAAGACGAGGCCGTTACCACTCGGAACCGGAACGGATGTCTACATACAAATACTGAGTAATTTATGAGTACGTGCACTGACGCATGCGCAAATCCGGCGCATGATTACACTCACGCGCAACTACAAAAACCTGTACCCTATCATTCGCTATCGTCTGTATCATAAGGGCTTACTTTCCCACAGTCACATAATTGGATTAAAAAAAAAAATTAAGACTTGCAAGTTTACTCAGAAACTTACTACCATTTACTTGACCACTCCGACCGTAACTCCATATCATGGGCATAACAAAAACCAACCTTATTTAGGTGATGTTAAGTTCGGTGTTCAGTGGTCTTCTCATGGTTGGTGTGACGTTTTGGTATATTCGGGGGGTTCGAAAGAGGAAAACTCTTGCGATGAATGGAGGGGTGCCCGGGAGCAACCAGTTGTTGTAAGAATGCGAGCCGACCCAGTGACCACATGAGTCATATTTTGAGGCTTAGTAATGAGACGTATCGGAATTGGGTGACCAGGCGGTAGCGGTCAGTGGGGGTTCTGTAAAAAAAAGTAAAATAAGGATGACAAGGGAATGAGAGAACAGATCGATTTTCTGGAAATCGTGTTTTAAGAACGTGTATGCCGTATGGCATTTCATACAAATTTTCAAGTTACTATTTTGCGAAATGACTGAACCGATTTTAATGAAACTTCACACATATAAGCAGGATACATAGGTCTAAAAAGTTAGTTAAAACATTTTCGAAATGTTTTATTTAAAAAAAGATAGCTGGAAATTTATGTTTGTATGGAAAATTTAAAATGGGTCTAATTTAACTGTAACACTATTCATGGAAAATGTTTTCATCTACACACTCTTACTGACTAAAACCCACCCGTGATCCTTCTAGCGGCCTTTACGTTCCAGGGCCGCGGTGACTTGTTCGGACAAATTCCGCAACCCAAAATATAGATACCTACCTTCTTATGATCTTGTTTGTCTAAAAATACAGTTCCCAGGTTACCTGGAATATTATATCGGGGCGTTATCCCAAAAGCCATTAAGAATCATCACTCAAATTCCAAAACCTCAATTACATTGGTTTAACATTTACATATTTGAAAAACTTTTCGCGGAACTCCAAATAATAAGATGAAATAAACTCTTCAAACACGTAATATTTCGATGATTCAATACATAGTTAATGTTTATGAATACCAAAGTATTTCTGTGTGTCGATATTTGTTTGTTTGGTCCGGAGTGAGGAGGCATGGGAAGCGGTCGCCTCCTTCTGCGAAGCAGTAATGCTAGCGAAGGAGGAGGCGGAACGCGTGCGTGAGAGGGAAACCTCACGCTCCAGAAGCCGCAACAGAAGAAGACGCCCCGGGCGTCGGGAAACGCAGGGCTATTCCCGGCCACCGTAGACGCGGGCCTGCGGATGGCAAGCTATGGGTGGCTCGCCGTCCGATAGCAACCAGGCCCGAGTCGACGGCGCGTCGTGTTCCACGCGCGCCTCAAAGAGCCGTTAGCAAAGAAGATGGACCCCCATAGGGTCAGTGCCTGCTAGGGTTGCGGAATTTCTTCGAAAGAGTCACCGCGGCCCTGGAACGCAAAGGGCACAAGAAGGATCACGGGTAGGTTTTAGTCAGTAAAAGAGTCTGACACTCCCTTCCGTTCCGCCCAAAGCGGGAGAAGTCATTTGATGATTTCCTATCCAAAAAAAGGCTAATTTGAAAATGACCTACTTTTGATTCTGATTGGACGTTAGGGATACTATTTCTCGGGAGTACGTTCCCTTACGCGATATTTTTTTTATTTTCGCAGGCTTATTCTAGTGTCAAAAATATTCTTGGCATTTAATTTTATTAACGTCGTTCTATAAATTGGTTTCCATTACTTGGGATTTATTATTTAAATCGCAGTAATATATAATAAATCATATGGTTTAAAAGGGATCGCTCGTCAATTCGCAATATTGCTATTTAAATTTTTAATATGTATTATAGCTATAAAATGTTGTTAAATTATTAAATTTATGTGAATTGTGAACTAGCTTCTTTCGCGCCTCTGCCCGTGCTTGCGTCGCAAATGTATGTTAAGTGTAAATGTATGTACATCTAAAGCCTTATATGCTTTTTTAAGCATGGGAAATCATCAAATGACTTCTTCCGCCCTGAGCGGAGCGGAAGGGAGTGTCAGACTTTTACTGACTAAAACCCAACCATGTTCCTCCAAACGGTGAAAGAAAATATCGTGAAGAAACCAGCATGTCCTAGAACCAAAAATTCGAAGACATGTGACAGAGAGGAGGCCTGTGTCCCAGCAGTAGGAACATTACAAGGCTGATTATGTCGCACACCCAGAACAACACTGCACTAAGTCTAAATAGGTAGTTTTTCAGAAATGACGAAAAACCGTTATCTCATGTTATGTCACAGTTATTACGAATATCCTGCACATTGCATGTGAAGAATCACATGTGTATCAGCATTAAATAGTTCAGTTGATGTAAAACGCATTAATAACGCAAAATAATGCATTTTTTGACTTAATTCACTGTTGTGGAATGACTGAAAGTAATAAAAAATAATTATTTCGAGTTACATACTTTTTACTGATTGCTTCTGAAATAATGCACAGTTATTCTACTGTTTTTACCGAGATTCAATATACAACAACGACCCATTTGTTTTGTTGTTAGGAATAGACCAATTAAAAATGACAAATTATCTTAAATCAGTAAGTAAGTAATTATATTTTAAACATAAACTAGTAGTCGTTTTGTACTCATGGTGTTTAATAACATATAAATGACAAAAAAAAATAATAAACATAATACCTACATACATAAATTCCTTCAAACAAAAAATATTGACTATAAATAACCGGGTTTTTTTTCTAGTAATAGGAATAGAATTGGAATCCCCTTGAGTACTCGCTGTGGGAAGACCGGGTCTAGTAGATTCATCATCAGCTGAACTACTCGAGCTGCTGGAGTATGACGATGATGAGGTGGAGTCTGACTAGGAGCTCGAGGAGGAAGAAGAATAATCTTCTAGGGATTACAAGAGGCCGAGAGATAAAAGTAGGGTCCGTATCCGAATCATCTTTAAAATCTTCATTGCTATGATCAGATAAAGTGGTGAAGAGAGCAGTGGTGGCCGAGTGGTAACGGCCCCCGACTTACAAATTGTAAGTCGCGGGTTCAAACCCAGCCAGGCGCATTACTTTGTGTAATTCATTTCATCACCACTGCTCTCAAAACGGTGAAGGAAAACATCGTGAGGAAACCGGCATGTCCTAGAACCAAAAATTCGAAGACATGTGACATTCACCAACCCGCACTGGGCCCGCGTGCTGGATTACGGCCCATTCCCTCTCCTAGAGAGGAGGCCTGTGTCCCAGCAGTGGGAACGTTAAAAGGCTGATTATGTTATGTATGATCAGATAAAACACGATGTAGCATCCGTTGATGCTGCCATCGCTAACGTCTCATCGGTTGATGCTGCAATGTTTGTATTTTCAGCATCCTTTTCCACGTTTCTTCGTTGGACAAAAGGTCTGGTTTTTTCAGTGGTTGCTTCCATTGCCTTTTTAAGTAACAGGAGACCACGACCTCTCATCATCTGCCAAATAACAATTACTAATTTAATTAATTCAACAATAGTGCATTATCTCAAAAAAATATATTAATATTCTTGTATATAAAGAAAAATATATATTTTAAATATATTTCTTTTAGTTTATAATGTAAGTAACAATGATAAGTATAAAACAATATTTACTACTATTTTTTAACAAAGGTAGGGCATAATTTATATCTACCATTAATAGTGCATCATTTAACTGATTTTCAGCTTTTACGAATAATACTGAACAATTTTGAAATAATACAAAAAATCTAACATACCTTCGTCAACAACAGAGTACTATTTCGAAATAGTTACAAACACGTAGTACAAATACAGTCACCAACACTGAATTAAATCGAAATAATTCGCTGTTGCGTAAAGGATCTACGTGCTGTTCCTGAGGCGGACAAGTTGCAACTAGAAATAGTTTTGTGTTCGAGGTATGACTCTGGCAGCGTGTCGTCACCAATAGTGAGTTAGCGCGCCATCTCTTGGACATTTTTGTAAATATAAATACGCCTGTCTTCGTGGTATGCGCGGCAAATTTTTGGCTATTCAAATATGTAGAAAAGTCGATTTTGACATTTTTCGACATAATACAGTGTCGTTCTGGGTGTGCGATGTGTTCCTCTAAAAGCCCCTTTACGTTCCAGGACCGCGGTGATTCTTTAGAACAAATTCCGCAACCCTAGCAGATGTCTAGAGCTTAAATAGACACATTCTCCCCTTTATGTATTTGAGATATATTTAAATAACCTGTACCCATTCTTCACCCTGAACGTTATACCTAATTTTTTTATTTGGAAAACAAGAAACTATAAATTTTAAATATAAACTTACCAAATATATTAATATACAGTCAACTGTGTTCTCACGTATAAAAAAAAAACTTTGGTCTTTAGCTTCTCTCTTGAAAATTCAGGTTTTTCTGCACAATTATATCAGGGTAATCCGTTATTATTTACTTATAAGATCTATATAGTATGTACCGAATCAATGCTATGGTAAAACGACGACCTCTCTATATACCTTCCCCATCGTTCTGCGCCACTTCCAGTCAACTCTTCTATTGTTCACACCCTTTTTTTTTGGATGGGAAATCATCAAATGACCCCTCCCGACCTGGGTGGAGCGGTAGGGAGTATCAGACTCTTACTGACTAAAACCCACCCGTGATCCTTCTGTGCCCTTTGCGTTCCAGGGCCGCGGTGACTCTTTCGAACAAATTCCGCAACCCTAGCAGGCACTACCTATGGGGCCCCGAATAGAATAGTAATAATATTCTTCTCACCCAGCAACTCAATCATAACTCCGTTCTCGGCCTCCAAAGCCTTCAATAGTGCATTGTCTCCTCATCCTTCAAACTGGAGCGCTTTATAATTGAACGGAGGCGCGACCTTGCCCCACTCACATCTAGGTCAAGGATATTTCACTGATAAGTATTGGTTTTTCATGGTATAGATGTACTACGAGATTGGTAGAATTATTGGTGGCTTCAGATGTAATTACTAAGAACTAGTATGTATAGTTCCGGTCCAATCATTTTGAGGAACGCACCCAGGCAAATCTGAGAGGACCTGTTCAAGTATTTGTCAGTTACCGTCTTGCTCAAGTTGTTCAGTACTTTAAAAAGGTCAAATAAAAAATTAAGGGCAAAATCAAAGGCATTGCTCCTCTCACCTGAACCATTGTCCCTTTATATACCCAGAATCAAATCAAGCACTTAAACATTGATAGCCATTTGTTTATTTAATTTATGGATCACCAATGCGTGTTACAATATAATTAAATGCTTACAGAAATAAAAATTGGTATATTTAAACTTATCCTATAATACACACACAATTATAGGCCACAACAGCTTGTGCATAGACCAAAAATAGAGAAAAAAAATGTAAAAATGTATACAAAAATAATTTGAATGCGACTACATGACACAAAGAAAAAAAAAACTAGGTATACAATGTAGAAGTCAAATATGTAATAATAAAGCAAAATATTAAAAGCAGCCTATTCCCAACTATATACATAAGTATATTGGGGTCGGCTTCCAGTCATACCGAATTCATTTGAATACCAGTATTTTACTTGGAACTGCTGCCTCCAGACTTCCACAACCCATCAGCCGGGAGATATGTACTTATTGGCAAGACTATAATATAACCCGCAACGACTGCCAAAGATCTAAAAACGACAGCTGGGACCAACGGCTTAGCGTGCTTTCCAAGGCACGAAGGAATCTCGGTATGTTAAGATGGTCACCCCATCCATAGAGCGACCTTGACAAGCGTTGCTTTACCTCGGAGATCGACTCGTACGGCTGTTTGTATTAAGCCACGGGCTCCTCCTTTGATAGCTATTAAAATTGTATCCAAATGCTGTTCAAAACACCATTCCCTGATTTCGTGAACCTAATTCGTAATGAGTAGTGTACAATATTATAATATACGTATCTATAGTCGAAAATTAAACCTTTGGCCGGCATTATTTGGTCGAAAAATCACAAATAAAAGATGGACATTAATACAGGTCGGTTGCTTTACCCTTTTCAATCACTATTGCCCCTAATCGTGCTCGATTTAGTTTACAAGTGCGTTGTGGTGCGACTGGGAGCGAGAAGCGGGTTTTAGGAATATATATTTACAGCTCTCCCAAACTGATAATGTTCCCTCCCCGACTTTTGCCCCCTCCCCGACTTTTGCCTAACGAGCCAGCCCGCGCCGCTGAGCCATTAGCGTTAAATCCCCTAAATAATAATAACTGACCCAGCCTGTCCCTTGCTGCCCCTCTCAATGACCCCGTTAAGCCGAGGCCCGTATCCCACAGGGGATGCCCTTAGCTTAGCTTTTAGTAGTTTTTAGCCCTGGCTGGGGGCCTTAAATTCATTTGAGGCCACCACAGGATTGTCCTGTTAAGCAGTAACCAGCCTTAGTGTGCTGAACTGCGAGTGGTCCATATCAAAAAAAAAAAAAAAAAAAAAAAAAACTGATAATGCGCATATAAATCTTCGTCACTGTTCGGCAACGGTCGTATTCCCCGAGCGTCGGAAGACGATATGTATATAGAGTGGTTAAGTGAATTTTCTTCATGCATAATTTAGTAGAATTATGTGTTTTGATTCGGGTGTTTCTGGGAATACGACAATGAGCGAAGATCTGCATGCGCATTATTAATTTGGGAATAC
This sequence comes from Hecatera dysodea, assembly GCA_905332915.2. Classification (NCBI taxonomy): domain Eukaryota; kingdom Metazoa; phylum Arthropoda; class Insecta; order Lepidoptera; family Noctuidae; genus Hecatera; species Hecatera dysodea. The sequence goes on from HG995292.1 coordinate 21,594,281, forward strand.
TGTACTAGCTTACCCGCGCAACTTCGTCAGTATCACATTTTTCATTAATGCTCCGCTCCTATTGGTCGTAGCGTGACGGAAAAGCCTATAATCTTGTCAGAAGCCAGAAAATCTGCCACCAGTCTTGCCAAAAAGTACCTACCGTGTTCCCCAGTTATTGGGTTATGGAGGTCTGGTAGGCAGCCGCTCCACGTTAAATACTGGTATTCAGCAGAATCCGGTATGACTGGAATCCGACCTCAATATAGTTAGGAAAAGGCTAGGCAGATGATGATGATGTGGGTTGCAATGCTATAGAATAAAAAAAAAATACGTCAATCATACATTAAAAATACGGAGTGGAAAAGGAATCTGAGCAACTAAATTCAGGAAGATAACATATGAACTGAACATCACACATACAGAATATGCATATTTTACATAATAGAACATTATATAAAATATGCATATTGCGATAATATCACTGATCCAGGAAACAGCGCAAAAGATAGGAAAAAACCATATTATATCCCATCTAAGCAAAGTGCATTCCGCCGCCACCGGCACCGCGCGTCAGTCGCCCAGCGCCATATGTAAATGTACCGCCAGACCTTCCGAGAACACGCCATCTTCGTTCCCTAATTATTTTTAATTGCCGCAAGCACTGACACGACGCGTACGGCCTTCTACAATTTAGCTTTTTGAATTTTTTTCGCGTCTAGCGCTTGAATCATGTCGATTACATTATACATGACTCATTCACACACGCGATTATTTCGAAGCTCTAAAACAAGTAGGGTTTTTTTACCGGCAACCTTTGTTGTTCTTAGAATGCGTTCGCTCATAAATCAGTAATGGCGCCCTATTATTTGTAGTTCGCATAAATTCGGAGGATTGGTAATTGGATGTATCGTCGGGTGCGCGCCGCGGGTGTTTTGCGAACTAATCACACTTGTCTGTATCGATTCGCTTGTGAAACTGAATACTGTCATTTCGGATGACGCGTTTTAATTAGTCTGTAAGGTGCCTTATATTTTGTTGGTTTTTTTATCAAACCATTGAAATGGTCAGACGCTGTTGGTAATGCTGTCGAAGGCAGCACATACCAAGTGGTCTAAACAAAAGACCGCATAACTTGGAGACATAAAATATGTGGTTGCGATCCTTAGCAGTTAGGGAATGACGAAGAAGCATCACAGCTGTTTACTAATGATCGCTTTTTCAATTAGTTACATAAAGTATTTTTGATTGTTCTAATTAAGTTGTAGGAAACAGTTAAAAACACGTAAAACTTTAATGACTAGTATAAAATTCGCACTTGATGATATTGATTTGTGCGTTGCCCCATACCTCAAGGCTAGTTATCGCTAAAAGTTGATTGGATTCCGTTTTAACTGTGTTACTATCATCATTGTACGAATTAGTTGGTATAATAAGCGGATCGCGAACTACTCTAACTTTATGAGTTAGTAAAACTTCGATTTATTTTAATTTTATTTCGTACTGCCACATATACAACATAAAAAAAACAACTTTCATAAGTGGTTTGATGCACATGACAACAACGGCGTACATAGCATTATACATTTTTTGGCTCAGTGGTAAAATACAGTAGGTAGTTAATATAAAAATAAAATACAATTTAAATTCAAACAAAATATATGAACTAGAATACGTTTTGACACTAATACAATATAATATAATCAACTAAAATATAAACAATAAAATAAAATATTCAAATTAACAATAAATAAAAATGTCCTATATTGAAATAATATTGGATTCGCTCAAGACTTACAATCAGAATCCTATTCCAAAACATTCCAATTTTTAGACTCACGTCGGCCACATCTCTCAACTGATGGTAAGCGCTTTTTTGACTTAAAACCACCAATTTTAATTAAAAAATAATAATAAACGATTAGCAAGAAGCTTCGATGATAACTGCACGAATAGGGTAGTTTACTAAAAAAATCTGATTAGTCCGCCAGATAGATTTCCAAAAAATATTGGACACGTATTTTTTTTTTTTCACATAAACAAAAAATGAAGACGATACAGTGCGTTGAAAACTCGTGTGACGTCACTACTCGCTACAATTTTTACCGGGCCGTGACGTCACATGCTCCCACTCCTGATCTTTGATGCTTTTTATCTTCGTCGGTTTTTATAGATTTGATAAAGGAAAAATACGTGTCCAATATTTTTCTATAATCTAACTGACGGACTAAACATAATCATATATTTTCTACTCAGGCAACATCCCTATTCTGCGATAAAACTGCTTGTGTGTGTAAATTATTAGCTAACCCCTGTTCTATTGAACGACAATCCAAAATGGCGATTGGCAATAACATGCGACTTCCGGCCAGTAACAACCGTCGTCGCCACAGTAGATCATTTTAAATATTCCGGCCACATGTCGCCAAACAATGCGTTTAAATCGTCCTTTGTTTTTGTTGGATGCACTAGTGCCTCGCTGTGGCATCGCTTGCAAGAAGCGATTGCGGTAAAAAAGGTCTGACTTAATATTGCTTTGAAGAAATAAATATACATGCATATGTATGTAAAACTTTTCCGATACTAACTGACTGACAGACAACGCACATGTCAAAAAAGTCAAAAGATTGATTTTGTCTACACCCTCGATTGCCCTATGGAGCAAGACCAGCATGTTTCCAAGCATTCTTATCCTGAATGTAATCTTTTAATTTGTAATATGCTTGTTTACAAAGGGTGCTTTTAATAAAAGTTTTAAATTTTCTTTCATTTAATTCTAATATGTTACAAGGTATTTTGTTGTAACATTTAACACAGTACCGATAAAAGATGTATGTACTTTAGCTAATCTATAAAATGGTTGAGGAGTTTCTCGAGGAGTGTAGGAGAGGGAAGTTTCCGGAAATTTCTACGGGGAAAGGATATGCGCGTACCAAACGCTAGTCATTATATAAAAAGCTGTTTCTTGGTAAGTAGATATGTATATAAATAGGTACACAGATAAAGATGCATAGAACCACCACAGGATTGTCCGGTTGGGCAGTAACCAGCCTTAGTGTGCTGAACTGTGAGTGGTCCATACAAAAAAAAAAGAGATGCATAGAACATTTGCAATACCAGCAATAAGAACAGGACGCCTCTCTCCAGCAGTGAACGTCTTTCAGCTGTCATAATGATAATGATAAATTGAGATCTATCACAGAAATAAAAATCATCTCAACAAAAGTCCAGCAAAATGATTAGTGTTTCTCTCATTTGATCCTAAGTAAAGCGTTCCAATTTCCAAATATTCGAAACTTCATTGAAATCGGCTGGCTTCTTCTCTTCCAAGCAAACGAACTGACCAACACATATGGTTTCTTTCTTTTTTTTTGGTTTCTAAACTAAGGAACCATTTTTTGCAACCATCTATTGTATGGAAGTGAGACCACTTTCGTTCGGTCAATTTAACTGATCCTTGAAACTGATTATGTTTTGTATTTCGAATAGATTTTATGCTGTCTTTGTAATTTTGCTAATACATGGCGTTAGAGCGTGTGGTAATTTGAGTTTAGTGTACGTAAGCGTGGTTTTTGGTCATTCTGAGGTTCTAGGGTTATCATTTCAGCTCTAAAGTAACCCCTAGGCAAAAATGTTGCTACATTACAGAAAATTTCTTTGTTCACATGGCAGTTTTGGTTCTGATAATTACCACTGTTGTATACCTACTCAAACTTATACATTTTTTATTATATTTCTCGGTATTTTTAACTGACTTCTGAATTTAAGTGTAGGTTTTTCAATTAAAAATCATAAACAAGATTATATCTTTAAAACCCACAGCTAAAACATACTTTTCCATAATGCACGTTAATGGAGGATGCAATACCTTCCATAAAACACCGCTAATTAATTTTAAATCCAGATAACACTTAAAGCTTATTAAAATCTTACAAGATTCCTTTCCTCCTTTTGTCTCAAAACTACAATTGGTACGCACTTCATATAACTTAAAAACGAATTCAACCCGAACATAAATTCCGAATGCCATTAAACCACACCGATTTATCTTTAGAACCCCGTAAAGGCGTTACACCCCCATGTTTGCGCAAGTGTTGCGCACACGCACACAAGCGAACGACTTGCGCGTACGCATGTATGCAGACTTCACAGTGTAAGAAAATGCAGAAGATCCACTCAACAATAGACTTTGATAGCCAAAAATCAGCCTTTTATCAGCTTATCATTGCAATAACTAACAAGAAAATAACATAATAACTGAGCTAGAACTGTTGCTGTATCACTCTAAATATATAGAACTAGTTTTTTACTTTAATTTTGCTCTGTTGCAACGGATAGAACATTGTTATTTTTTCTAGATACGCTTGTAACCAGATCTAACACTTATTTAAAAGCTGGGTTAGACTGAGGAATATTTGTCTTAGAAGGCATAATAATATGGTAAGGACCTGATACTTTAGTATATAGACTGCTTCAGGAATGCGGAAAGGCTTTGGTCCTTCGCCACTTTCCTACAGCATGTAATCCTGCTCTCGCATGTGTGCGTGTGCGCAGGTACCGAAAGTTAATTGCCTTCGTATGTTCAATGTTCATTTTTCTACCTGATCTGAGTTCAGAGTTAGGTCGGGCCGGGATTACTTACAAAAAATCTTTTTTGATACTTTACGTTTGCGCATTGTTCGACTACTTTTGTTTTTGTTGTACTTTGGATTCTAAATAACTCTGCTTAGTAATAAAACTGGAGCAGACCAGTTGATTAGGTCATAAACTTGTATGATTTGTTATTGGTGTTTTCTTGTGTTCGACCTAATCATCCCTACCTTCGTTTAAGGATGATTTTCTTTTGCCTGGAATGTTCTGGACTTATTGCTTTAGAGATAAATAATTTAGTCATCGGGTTATATTTTAACAGTTTCATTTCAATACTAATCCATACAATACTTTCTTAAAACCTTCCTATATATCAGTCTTTGTTTCTAAGGTTTTCTATACTGTGTGTGACTGTAGTTATTCTCATTAGACGCTTTATCTTGTCTATGGATTTCCATCAAAGCGGCCCGGTCGATATCTCCCAACAATATAACTCGAGATAGGGCCAGTAAAATGTAAATCGTGGCATACTCGTTTAGTGGCATGGGTACGGCCGCATTAACCGAGTACCTGCGTTTTAGACCCCTCTGTAATTTTTAATTGACAAAAAAACAGACCCAACCGAATTTATATGTGGAATTTATTTTATTACTTACCGGTAGACGTGTGTGCGTGGGTATAGTGATATTATTCTTTGCGTTTCTTTTCTTAGACACTTGTGTCTATTTGGAATGGGTTGTAATTGTATCGAACGTTTTTTTTTGCTGCTTTATACTCTTGACCAATATCTGGTGATGTTGTTAAGATATTTTAAATGCGTAGGGTAAGATAAAAGAGCTCTATTAGACTGTGACTATTGAGATGTCTACCAGAAGATGGGATTAACTACTATTTAAATTAAAATACTGTAGAATGTAGAGACTTCAAAGAAATGAAGAGTTGCAACAATTGGAGCATCATCCTCCTTACTATAAGCACACTATAAGTTCAATTAATTAACCAACCAAAAGTACTACACATTATATACTCGTGAATCTTTAAAAGTCTTCGTTAGTCTCAGATATTTCAGAACTACGGACTACGGAAGAATCAAAACCATCACCCACAATTTATCCCGCCAAAAAAAAACAAGAAAATAAATCATTCCTCTATGCATTTCTCCTGCCAAACTCTCAATACCAAACAATGCATACGAAAATCATTACGAGCGATGTACCGATAGCACAGGTAGACGCTCACGAACAATGCGCTGCGGTACCGTCAGCAAAAACGGTAATGAGTGCACTGTCACGAATAATGGCGCCCATTGTCTATGCGGCGCGCGTTTGCTTCTGAAAAAAAAAACGACTTAATTTTTTTTTGTGCTCTGTGCAATAATGGTTGTTTTTTTAATTGAGATTTGGCGCCAGTGGCGTTCGATTTTTGATGGCGAGTTTTTTGTAGGATCAGTTACAGAATGGTGTTTGGATACGAATATTCGATCGCGCGTAAAGAGAGACAGAACTTTGCAATGTCCATATCTTAGAGTGATGATAACTTGAATTTTTAAAATCTAGATCAAAACATAGCTCTACCCCATTTCAAATTATATACAGAAATTATGAATTATGTAAAAGCCACTGTTGATGCTGCAATTGCTACACACCAAAAAAAAGCAATAAAAATCAATGAAAACTCAAAAGTATGCAACGTTTGTCACCTACTCACAAGACTGGCTCAAGATGACGCAGATTTGACAATAACGCACGATTCGACCATTGCTAAAATCTTACACAACAATATCAATCGTAATAAGGATGATTAGCTCACCTTGCTTCATTATAAAAACCAATCGATTGACCAAACCAAGATAATCACCGTATCATTTAATAACATTTTAATTTTTCGATCTAATTAACATAAAATTAAAATTATATGTAACAAGAATTGACGGATTCACATCATAAACGTTTAGAACGATGATGAATGTATGACATTAAAGTTTGGCCATGGAGATGTAATAAATAGATACGTAAAGACGATACTTACCTAATTTATGTCCTGTTAAGTAAAGGAATTAGATATATAATTATGTTAAGCTAGTTTTTATTGGATTGAAAGCAATGCGAAGGTGGTTTGTCCTTTGTAGATATTTACTGAAGCGTTTGGTACATTGAATTTTGATAGATCATTAGACTGTAATTTGAGGCTGTAATTTGAGGAGCTCGTGGCTAAATTATAACAGCCGCACGGGTCGATCTTCTAGGTTAAGCAACGCTTGCCGAGGTTGGTCTGTGGATGGGTGACCATCTTAACATAACGAGACTTCTCCGTGCCTCGGAAAGCACGTTAAGCCGTTGGTCCCGGCTGTCATTTAGAGATCTTTGGCAGTCGTTACGGATTGTCAGAAGCCAGAAAATCTATGGGTTGTGGAGGTCTGGTAGGCAGCCGCTTTACGTAAAATACTGGTATTCAGCTGAATCCGGCTTGACTGGGAGCCGACCCCAATGTAGTTGGGAAAAGGCTAGGCAGATGATGATTAGACTGTAATTTGAATTTGAAACTGCATGTCTCATGGACTCTGAAATTCTAAATCTAAGAGTTGAGCATTTAGAATTGTAAAGTGTATGTCCTTCAAAAATAATATAACGATAAATATAGTGCTTTAAAACCTTTAACTAGAAAATATAGTACTAACCGTTATTCCACTAATATTATATTTCACAATAGTCACAGTTTCGGACCTTCATTCGTCACAGTACATACTTATCTCTATGGCTTAGAAATCTCTTCACACCAAAAGAGAAAACGCTAATCAAAAAGACAAACTCGTATCCGTTAATCAATTTCTTTGTCTCAAACTAGGCAAACGAAGACCATTAACAGCAATCAGAATCATGTAATCTACAAAAAAACATAGATTAAAGAAATCCAATATTGCTCTGCGTACGAAATTAGGATACTGGTGACTATAAAGCACAGAACTTGTTTGTCGAACAGGTCTTATGTAAAGTGCACTCAATATTGTACGGACCGGATTACACGACCGGTATGCTAACGAGTCGGTTGATGCTGATACATTTAATTAAAATGATCCACCGGAAATGAGCCGGGCAGTCAACACAGATTTATGAAATGACATAAATGTCTCGCTCTGAGGTGAAACTCGCGTTATTATTGTAGATAAGCTTGCTGATAAGGTGACGTGGGCCGCGAATGTTTGGGCGCACGCGAATGGGAATTGTTTTGATTCTTTCAATGTACTTGCATTAGTTCTTTCTGTTTTTTGAACGCTATATCAACTTGTGACGAAGTAAAAGATGCGTAAATGAAAGCTACAGCAGCAGGAGAGTAACTTTTAACTTGTTCATGGATATTATTTGATGATGACATCTAAATTGCTATGGTAATGTTTTCTAAAGCATTTACAGGAATTGCATTGTCAGTGATGAGTTTATCTTGAAAAACTGAATACGTTTCAGTTCTGAAGTTAAGAAAAACGTCTCTTTGAAAAATTACGGTTTCCAGTTCTTGGGAAATTTGTGTGAGTTATCTTCATTCATTTTGAGTTAAAGTATGCGAAGTAAAGAGGTTACTTTCGCCCATTAACGCTTTACCATATTTACGACTTTTGAACGGGATAGCGTGATTATTGGTGATTTAATTATAACATTCAAATTCTTTTTATGTAAATTGTTTCCCACCATTTTTAATATGTTTGACAGAGATTACATACTGATCTCCAGTTGTATAAATTATACAAAACATTACGTCGAATTGTGGAAAATATACCAAAATATATTGTTATTTTTTTTTTTAATACGCACGTTATTTTTTTAATATGTATTCGTCGAATATTAACGGTAAACATTTTAGTGTGTCTCTAATTTAATTTGTTTTATGATTTACATATTACTGGAGAAGCAATAAAATGGTATTTGCAAAAAATCTGGTAATGACTAATAAAGTATACTTTGAGCAATCATGTCTGAGATTTCAAGTTTTATTATTGTAAAAACATCTTTATTTAAATTAAAAGTCAGTATTTAAATGTTTATTTGTGCATTTACATATTGTTTACGAATAAGTGAACAGAGTTATTAAAAACTGTAGCATCTTCAATATATCTACGGGTATCAAAATTAGATCAGCAGTTTTCGGTGTCACCGCTCACAGACAGACTGACGCGCGTTACGTAATCTGAATGCTAAGGTAATTTGGAAATATAATTTAAATATTTTAAGCATAAAAGTTTTTATATAAAACATTCGCTGTCCAAAGGTTTCGTATGAGTGAAATCAGAAACTTTTTCGAAGATGTCACTAAGCTGAAACAACTGTTGGCAATACACCTAGCATTTGTCATGGATCTTGACTATTAACATTATAATAAGAGACAAAGCCATATTTTACATTAAAAAAATACACACAATTTAAATAAGTAATTAAGACAATCATAAAAGGATGACGTCACTACATTTGGATACCTATCCGTTACACAATTATTTATAATGAAACCCGTATAAGTTCTATCGACAAATACATGTATCGCCACATTTCCATACGGGGCCACTTTGATTGCGATGTGGCGATGTCACAGCAATTGTACGAATATTATATTTATTTTATGCTAATTTCAACATTTTAAACGTTGAGTTCATTATAAATTATACTTGTGTGACTCCGGCGCAGATTCAGTATTCTCCAAAATATGTTTATCTTTAACGGTCGCGCGATATATCTTTGTTTATGTTATATGTGCTCTATTTGATATCTTGTTACATGGTCACATTTAAATATTTTAATGGAAATGCTATTTTTAGTGCTTTTAGCGCCATCTGTTGTGGGTGTGACCTTATCGTTAAATTCTGGTTGCATCTCGGTCTCATTCACCTTTGACATTTGATTAAATCTACCAAAGTATCAGCTGCGGTGGTCAAGTGTATATTGCAATCAAATATTCAAGAACGTGATTTTTTCTTTTTTTTTCAAATATGGTAATCAAATATAGGTACTTAAATAGTATTGGCTACTTAAAAATAAATCATTTTGCATTATGGCAGTATCATAAGTATGTCGCCGGCAGACGTAGGCGTTATTCCTAATTCAAAATTCCGACCCAAGACAATGAGGCATACAGCCTCATCTGTCAAATCCGTTCAATGTTTTTAAAAGGTTTTAAAGATCGACCCGAGCCGACTCTTGTTATTGTTATTTATATTAAGTTAAGAATTGCCGGGCCCTTCGCACTTGGTGTTTGAAAAAATTTTAACAATCCTCCCGGTGGATTTATTTTGACACTTGACTTTGCCAGGATAGAGTTTATTTTTCTTTGTTCTTGAAAGCATGGGTCAGTAATGGCGAAGGGTATGGAATGCAACGGATTGCGTTCGGCATTAGGTACTTATTTTTTGTCGGTGTGTGAAAGGGACAGATGTATTTGAGGATCTTTCGCGAAGTGCACTAATGGGGATTATATGGGATTGCTAGCACCATCACGTCATTTCTTACGCTACATTAGATTCCACGCTTATTTTTTACTCCGGCTATATTTATCACGGACCTTGTGGAATAGTTAAGGCATTGTGTAGCGGTATGTGAAAGTTAACAATTAAGTTTACGACGCATTTTTGCAAAATTACTAGAATTGATTGTCTTATAGGTCAGTGATTATTTGTTGGGGAATCCAATTGTATCGGATTTAGAATGGAAGTGTCTAATCAACACGTTCGCACTGTCTGTTTTATATAATGTTTTAATTGCTTCATCAAATCCTTTAGTTCATTGTTTTTATTTCTAAACGCTTCTTTAATTTTGGCATCAAAAAGTTTATCTAATAGTTTCTTCAACCTCATTTTTAAATCTTCCAAATTCAAATATTCATACAACAATTCGAATGCTGGCTGGCACAAAAAGCCAACTAACCCGATGAGTGCGATGCAGCGTACGTACTCGATATAGCACATTGGGTCACATTGGGCACCGGGCGTCCTTCGCGGTGCGACCTGTATGCGCCGCCGGTATAACTTATGATGCCACGCCGCCGCGGACCTAACCCACTGTTGCTAATTTTTCGGGATTCGAAATTAGAAATATGATTTTTCTTTCTTTGTTGTGCGAAGACTTTTTGGTGTCGATTTTTTTTAGATAAGTCATTATTTGTGGGTTAGTAGAACAATGTTTAGCAATATTAAGTTTTATAATCTTTCTTCTAGTATTTTCTCTAAGTTCCCGTTCTTCTTGTGATTCGTGCTCGTGTATGTATTTGATAAGTTTTTAATATTTTACTATCGTATAATAGTCCTTTATGATTATGAACATAATTAAGATTTCGTAAATGTAAAGTGATGAAAGTGATAAGAGAGCGGTAGAACGTAAAGTAAATTCAAATTCTTTTACGACAACTACTCAAAGTTGCTTTCCTGAACCCAATAACTTTGATCCTCCGTGCCTGCCTCTTCCGAAATGTTATTTATTTATTTAAACTTTATGTACCATAGTGGTACATGGGCAGACTTAATGCAAACAGACATTCTCTATTTGTCAACCTTTGGGTTATGTACAACAAATAAATACAATTTTTTAGAGTAGAATTTTCAAATAATATGTATAATACTAATAATAAGATAAGTACATATGTATATGCTAAAATAATAAACTAATAAATATGATGATATATGATAATTTTTATGCATAAGAGAAATTAAAATAATGTCTCTTGAAATTGATATTAAATATGCCTTATAAAAATCTTTTTAATAATTATGACCAAGACCAAACTAAGAATGACAGGCTTTTAAGTAGTGTTTTCGGATTTTACGTTTCAAAACTTACCATGTTTAATTCTCCAACCAAAACATCAACAGTACCTCCCCCCACTTCACCCCCTCAATAAAACTATCACACCATGAAAACTATTACAGTCGCCATCATATTTTATACTTACAATAACAAAATCTTTATACTCGCGTATGGCAGTTTTTATACTTTTTTATCGTTCCTTGCACCTCGTTCTTTTAGAAGGCTGTAAACATTTAATAGGGTAGGTTTACGATGCACGGGGGTGACGCGGGGGCGTTGGAGGGGGGGAGAGGGGGTTGGACACAAATTGTTTTAGGCAGACGATTTATTTGGTGTTTTGTGGCCTTGCAGTGATGTTTTTGAGAATTTGGAGTTCGTATCGGTGAAGTATTGAACATTGTTTGATAAATACTGGGAAATGAGTTCTAATAGCTACCTACGTACCTACATAGCCGATAGTTCTTACTCATCATCTGCCTAGCTTTTTCCCAACTACATTGGGGTCAGCTTCCCAGTCAAGCCGGATTCAGCTGAATACCAGTATTTTACGTGAAGCGGCTGCCTACCACAACCCATTAACTGAGGAACACGGTACTTCTTGGCAAGACTGGTGTCAGATTTTCTGGCTTCTGAAAATCCGTAACGACTGCCAAAGATCTCCAAATGACAGCCGGCAACAACGGCTTAACGTGCTTTTCGAGGCACGGAGAAGTCTTGTTATGTTAAGATGGTCACTCTTCCACAGACCAACCTCGGCAAGCGTTGCTTAACCTAGAAGATCGTCCCGACAGTTCTTACTGTACTTCATTTAATAAGTAGTGTTCTTAATTTTATAGATATTCCATTTGGTCTTTAATGGGCTCGACATAGAAAAAAAAACTATATATTATTTATGATCCGTAGTTCTGAATTTAAATAATCCTAATTAAATCTCGGACGTAAACTATAAACCATGATGCACAATTGACCTATAAAGTAAAATAATTATAGAACACAAAGTTCAAAAATTCAACAACCGAAAACCATATAATTTTCCATATCGATAAACAAATGGTTACCGGTTTAGAACCATTGATAATTTAATAATTCGTGTGTATAAAACTATAAGTCATAATTACTTGTACGTACATAAATATAACACTTTTGGTACAAAAAGTTGAACAAGTCTAAGCTACCCGCCAATTACTAGCGACCTCTAAAACTAACGGACGGAATTATCGTTTGTAAACAGATTTACGTGACGCTGGTCAATTATATAGGAAATGCGTTAAACTAATATATTATAATGTTGATAGGTATGGGAATATCGAAGTATTGAATCGACTTTAGGAGGATAATATTTGCGAAGAAAAAACAACCGGTACAGACGCAATACTTTTTGTATCCACGATGTAGTTTAATATGAGAAGCTCAATAGGGTATATTTATGACAAAATAAAATCGAATTAGTCCATAAGACAGATTTTCAAAAAATATTGGACACGTATTTTTTCTTTTTTCATGTAAATAAAAAGCGAAAACGATACAGTGCGTTGAATACTCTTTTGACGTCACTACACGCTACAATTTTTATCACGACGTGATATCACAAGCCCCCACTCCTGATCTTTGATGCTTTTTACTTCGTCGACTTTTATAGATTTGCATAAAGCAAAAAATACGTGTCCAATATTTTTTGGAAATTATCAGATTAATTCGATTTTTTTTTTGGCGAATTCGCTTTTCAGCGCAGCGAAACGGCTAATTGGAACGGATGTGGAATTGCTTCGCAGTCTATAGTATATACTTCTCACCTAGTTCCCTGCCTTCTGTTCTCCAAAACCGACGATGTCGTGGAACTGGCAAAATTTTGGACCCTGGAAAGCCATTCACAACTGTAGTGTATTGTTACAACACTAGCCTACAAAATCTCTTGTCATTATGTATTTGGTTCGATGCAAGCATCCAAAGTAAAACAACGCAAGGCTATGTAACTCTTGCCCAGAGTTGTCTAACAAGAAACAATTTTGATGTGCCTACGAACAAGACGAAGCTTTTCGGCCGCTTTAGTTCCTAAGACTCATGTTTACTAATCAAAGGTGATTGGGCATTACTGTCCCATCCTCAATACTGCTCTTTAAGTCAAGTATTTATTGCCATGACTACCTACTCGTTCTACTCTGGACGAAACCAGAGAAGTAGGTCCCGTATCCCGAATTATACGTCAGGCGCTATATTGCTCTATATGTAAATCAATAATTAGTAAAAGTCGTGTAAGAAGCAAAGGTTCACCCTGATAAGATCTTTCAGCAGAATTATTCAATAATGCCCATTCTCCCTTAAATTTTTCAACTTAAACAAGCAGCTGAAGAAAAATTATACCTTAAAAATCCCGAAATCAGCTCCGAAATAACTTATCATACATTGTACAGTTCGCAAAAAATGATTTATAAACCGAGGCGCCGACACCTGCCCTGCTGGCGGTACTTGGCATGTGCGGACTTAATTTGGGCTATTAAGTTTTATTTAAGTACCAATAAATTGCTCGAATCAGGGCATGTGTGTTATTACCAAGTTATTGCTATAGAGTGATAATATCTAAGGCTGAGGGATACTAATTTAATTTTGAGAACTTGTTGTTAACCTTATTTCAATTATTGTTTAGATTTAAAAGATAATGGAGGTCGACTTGCATTTATTTTGTTTTTCTTGAGGTACAAGGACTAGTAACGCCATCTATTACGTGAGATGAGAACTATCGGGAAACGTTTAAAGGGCAGTTTACACTAGCGTAGAAAAACTTTCAATTCATAGTTTCCACATTTCGATACTGTGTGCAATTTTAGCATGTAAATGTAGGTCGTTCGAGTAACAATAGGTGTTCCTAGGAAATCTTTTGTCGTTTCCAATAAGATTTCAGATTTACAATAAGATTCGGCTCTATTGGAAAGAAAAATAAGAAGGTCGACGGAATGTAGAACCCTGAAAAACAAACATCTCTATCATTGTCATTTACTTTGAAAACTAAACCTCACCTGAAAAAATCTAAAATCCATCTTTTTATTTAAAACTAATTACTGCAACAAACGGGAATTTAAATTACACTGTCGTTGGTTTTCACTAGTTTTAGCGTTGAGTGAAAGGGCGGAAGCGAGCTTCCAAAACTGGGTCAGCAGAGCTGTCAGTGCCACCCCCATTCTCATCCCCCTAGACTTGTCACTCCGACCACCCCCATTTACAGGTTGATAGTGAAAAATTGAGTGCAGCGGGGAGGGGGTTATTTAGTTTCTGCTTTCGTTAATTCTGTTGTTTTGAGTTTTCGGTCGCCATTTTTGGAATAGACAGTTTCATAATTTTTGTTTATTTGACGTGAATAGAGGAAAATGTAGTTAGAATTGGTTCTGAGAATAACTTGGTGTGTTTTTTTAATAATTCTTTTTGACGGGATATTTATTTCCTTGTTATGTTTTCCTTTAGGATTTTTGCGTTAAGAACTTTTGGTTTTGCGCAATTGCGGGGAAAAATCATTGATATACCTAATACAATTGAGTAAACAAAAGGGATGAACAAAGCAAGCAATTCTATCTGCTTCATTTTCGATCACATTGACTATATAACTACACTCGCGAGCAATAAACTGGAAGCACTTCATCGTGCGTTGCTCAAAATATTTTTTTTTACGATTTTTACGAAGTAATTTGAAAGGTGATTTTGTTAGCCTCTTTCAATATCATAAACACAAATTATTCATTATAAAGTGAAAAGTAAAAAAAAGACAAAAGGCATCATTTTTAAAATGAAACAACGTTTTGTTTGGTAGTCTTGAAACTCTATAAAAACTAGGTGTTTTTGAAAATTAGTCATAAGTCCAATTTTTCACATCATTGGGAAAACCGACGTTAAAGAAAACGGCATTTACACCTATAGCAGTAGTCAAGCGCAGTTATTAGGGTCAGGGGATGTAACAGAAACATTGTGGGATAAATAACTAAAAACTTTATTCATATATGAAAATAACGTTTTTATCTTTTATAAATTTACTTCCTATTCATCTAGGCGTACCTTCTACCTATTGCAATAATTCCTTAAATATAGGTAGAAAATTAAATTAAATTTACATGTTTTTTTATGTTTGTATGTTTGAGCAGTGGTGGCCGAGTGGTAACGGCCCCGACTTACGAATCGTAGGTCGCGGGTTCAAACCCAGCCAGGCGCATTACTTTGTGTAATTCATTTCTTCACCACTGCTCTCAAAACGGTGAAGGAAAACATCGTGAGGAAACCGGCATGTCCTAGAACCAAAAATTCGAAGACATGTGACATTCACCAACCCGCACTGGGCCTGCGTGGTGGATTACGGCCCATTCCCTCTCCTAGAGAGGAGGCCTGTGTCCCAGCAGTGGGAACGTTGAAAGGCTGATTATGATGATGTTTTTTTATATAATTAGAAAGCTTTTTTAAAACTTATCAATTAATTGCAAGGAAATTGTAAAAAATTGTTTTGAACAACGTGCGATGTAGTGATTCTAGTTTATTACTCGCTAGTGTATATTTATTATTCAAGTTAATAAAACTGCGTCACAAAACACTGTAACAAAACAACTCATCATTTACATAATTGAATCTCGAACATTCCAAATATCGTCAAAACTTGCAAAACATTGCACAACGAATTAAACGTCTTACGTTCGTGAATCATCGGCAATGATCGGAATAATTCGGAGCAATTGATTTGCATACATTGCTCATTATCCGCCATTATGGTTTGAAGTGTGTGAAATAGTTTTATATGCCAGAATGCTGGCAACACCCACGCTTGCCTTTCCTCAATATTATCGATGTGATGTGGTTTTTATTATAATCTTTATATATTTTGCTTGATTTAGAGCATCGTCTTTTTATGGACATTTTTTATTATTTACTGTTTTTTCCCGCTGTGCATTTTCAAATGAATTCTAGAACGGTTAATGAACAGAAATGGCGCGAAGCACGACAAAAGCCATAGTACTCTATTCTTTTTGCACTAAGGGTAATTCTGGTAGAACGCTGTCAAAAGTTCATTATTACACCTTGTTTTCTTGCTTATGATCTAGATTATTGGTGTGTTGTTTCGTGTAGAAGATAAAGAGTTAGTCTGATTAACTTCAATTCGTCATACCTACTGTTTTATGGTTCTGTCATTGTGACTGCTTTCTGGTTGTCGCCACTGAGGAATACTGGCTTTTGGGAGTTGTAATGGTCAGAAATAATGCGGCACACGTGTCCCAAGAATGTTTACAAAATGCATTAACTCATTAACTAACTTCGACACGCCATACTTTCTTCAACCATATCTTTACTGAGCAGGAACGCAGAGCTCTGGCGGTGAGACCTAATATTTATTTATTTTATTTTTATTTATTTGTTAAAAAAAACGTTTCCCCACACTAGGACTTTCTCCTGTGTCGTGGGTGCGTTCACAAACATACAATCTCACATACACAAACAGCCAGACCCGAGACAACTATCCATAGGCCATCATGATATTATGTAGGCCATACAAATATTTGTTCCGTGCGGGAATCGAACCCACGACACGTAGCGCAGCAGCCAATCGCTCAACCACTGCGCCAACCGTGTCGTCAATATGCTCACCCGCAGGTTCGCACGATGCACGAGAGAAGTGAATGTTACCCTATTCAAAACTGCCACTCCTTCCACTCAAGCAGCCTGTAGATGAGATACCTATACGCAGCGAGTCTACAGAGCCTTGCGCGCGCAATAATGCGTTCAGGATGTCGTTGGGTCTGCCGTGGCGGTGCATCGCGTTCGGAATGTTTGCTGAAGCGCACGCTAATAGTTTTCATGCTATCATACGCAAAAAGTAGCTTCCCTGCTAGCACGTATGCGGGGTAGCAACAAAGGCATTCTGTACGTTTTGATTGTCTCTTTCAAAGCCATTGGGTCATGTTTTGTGTAAGTGTGGCAAGTCATGAAAAAACAAAAAAAAATGAAACATGTACTGGCTTATTATTATATCTTATCCAGGGCCTCAAGTCTGCTATTACAATAGTGTCAGAATGGTCTATCATTGATTTCATAATGGTTGATTTTTACAATTTTCGTAATCTACTAATATAGAAGCATCACTATGACTTTTCAATGGTCAACCACGGACACTTCATTGAAAAGAATGGCATAGAATGGTAATCTCGTACATTGAATGACGGACGTATAATCTGCTAAAATTTTGACAGTTCCTTTGATCAGTGACCTACCATTAGAACGTTGTGCAGTAATTTCTTTTAATAGCTCGGTTATCAAAAAGTATTACGAGACCATTGACCGACCAATGATCGACCATTATGAATTTAGCAGATTACGAACTTTTAACAAAATGACTGTAGGGTCGTGTTGGAATGACAAATTTGTAAAAATAGCAGACTTGGGGCCCAGCAAGTGCGATTGTATGTTATCTCCTTTGTATGTATACTGCTATGGAAAATACCAAGCATTATGTTCTTAGTGTTGGGCACCATTAACTCGGCAAGGTTCGCGTTTGCTCGGGATCATTCGGCGTCGGCGTCAACACCTGTCGCTGCGAGCTTCGTTTGTCTGGCTTTGACTTTTGGCAAGTGCTTAGAGATGGGGTCTTAGAAGAAAGGTTTAGAATTTATCGATAGATGACCCTGTAAATGCCTACTTCTTGGTGCAGTGAATACAGGATTTATTTTTGTTATCGATATGTTTGCGTTTGGCGATGGAGAACGCTTGTCTAGAAGTAACTATCCTATTCACTCAGTGAACGCAAATAAAACATGGAAGCATTACTTCAAGGGATCTAAGCGCGAATCGTGACCCAAAAATCCAAACAAACTCACACATCGAAACCTCGTCTCTGATTCGCCGAACCACACCAACAACATATTGCTAATACGATGCACAGTTAAAAATTGACCTTATTTCCCAAGTATTTAGGTATAGAAATTACCATGTAACGAATAGGCCGTGTAACTAAACACGTGTGCGGCGCAATCGGTAAGCCCCGCCTACCGCGGCGCAATGTGCTTTGGGTCATTTTTTTGCGTTAGGAATGCTTCCATGTTTTATTTGCGTTCACTGTATTCACTCTTGAATTAAAGACTTCTTAACGTCAGTAACTCGGTAGCGTCTTTTTGAAGAGGCCTGTCTTGTAAGGCGGTTTTGAGCTCACAAAGATGAGTACCGTTTAGGAGGTTTCGCATTTCGATATTGGTATCATAATATAGTGGTAAATCTTTGGTTTTTACTAAGTGACCTTCCCAAGTCACGATTTTAAGCCGTTAACACGAATGCGGTTCAGATAACGTATAACTTTTTCAATTTAGGAAATCGAAATTTTGACGAAATACGTACATATATGTAGGTATTTTTCTTATGGATGAACAATGAAGAGTCCTTGCCATTCTGGTTTAGTTTTTGTCATAGATTTCTATCTAAATTAAAATTGATCTATGAAGTTTTTGTAATCACTGTTCGCGTGCAATTGGTTATAAGCCAGTGCTCGACTTATTGGCACAAATTGAAATAAATGAAATCTGGAGCTTGAATCGTTGTCTGCCGAAATTAGTTCAATTTTGAAGTTCAATAGCATATTTCTTTTTGCGGTTTTTTCATTGCAATCATGAATAGTTGTCCCCTCACTAACGACAATTTGAAAGAAATGACTCAGAAATTTAAGCAGTATGTCAAAACTGAGTAGGTTGAATATCCTTCAAAAAGTGTACCATTCATTGCATTTAGCCACACTTATACAGACAACACGAACTCCAAAAAAGATTCAGATTTCCAGTCACATCTGAGTGTGGTCTTTATGATAGCAATAATATCACTCGGCTCTGAAATACTGATATAATGTCTTAATCAGCAAAAACCAAAGTTGAGCAGGCACAAAACCGCCTGATGCGATTTAAAGACGTGGTCATATAATTTACTGCACCAATCATGCTTAGTTTGAGTGACCTTTTATTATAATTTCACGATCATATCATCGACGTATTTTGGTGTCAAACTTCTCCTTGCTATCCTTAAAATCTCACATCTCCTAATTTTTATATCGAAACATATTTTACAAGTATGAGTTTTGCTGTAAAATATTGATAGTATTCTGTCGATTTCCGATATCGGATCTAAAATTCTAATCACCAGTATCGATATTCTTCCCACCCCTATTCTCCCATAATGGTAATTTCGGTAATCGCGTGCCGGGCCCCCGGGACCGCCGGGAGGGGGCCGCCTGCCCTTGTGGGGCCCGTGCCCTTGCGCAGGTCACCTTGGGTACCCACAGGTACGCGCATGAGCCTATTGCGTTTAAACAACCTTTAAACCTGCTCTCTTCAAATGAAATCTTATTGTTAACAAGAAAGATTGACTTTTGAATGTTGTGTTGTCTCGTTAGGGCTGCACACACGGTTCCGGTATTGTACGGTTATTGATTTCGAAGATTAAATCTAGGTATCAGATTTCTTTTTGGTATATCGATTCGATAATGTAAAAGTATCGATTTAGGTTTGATTTATTGATTGGAATTTGATTCGGTTTGGGAATATGAAAGTTATTTTTTATGCCTAGTTTAATGCATGTAATCCTCACACTCTAGTTTGAGGAGGTATTCATTAGTTTCGTTGTATATATAAGGAAGTTTTATAGTATTTAATAGTTAAATGAAATATTTTTGCTACAATTTTCATTCAATGACAACCAAATTTCCCTTAAAAATCCATTTCCTACGCATATCTTACGTGATCAAAATTTAACACCGCTTAATCTCCACAGCCAGTGCATTCCATTATAATCTTCCCGAGTGTGAACAGACCTTATTCTAACGAATTCCAATTTCGGTTTTTTTAAACCAATTGCATTTATAGGCGAGCGTGACAGGATAATTTAGGAAAGAGTGAGTTTATCTTTTTTGTTGTGTGCCTTGCGCATGCGATTCCCAAGTGTCTGCCATTGTTTTTGCAGATTTTTTTGCCGACCATTGTACTAAGATACGTTTATGTATACACCCAAGTATTGAAGTAATAAATATTAACGTTTAACATTCGTTTCTGGTATAATTACGTCGTGTTTTTATTAAACCGGGGATCAACGTGCAATAGTTTTGTTTATAGTGTATGTGTCGGCTTTTTTATACGTCAGGATAAAGCCTTGTAATCATATTTTGTTATACTTGTAATTTGCTCAGGTTTTTGTAGTAAAAAAACGCAACGATCGGTAATAAATATTGCAATTACATTTTATTATCCGAATTAATCTATAATTCAGTTTTGTCAATAAAAAATACAATCAACGCGATGCAAAAAATAAAAGTTGGCGGTAAAGATTTGAATACAGAACGACCGTAGATAACGTGTACATTTTTTTTTTCCTAGTTCGAACTCGGCCATTTGTCACCAAAAAGTTTTCTGTCAACCTATGCGTTGTTTGAATGTCTTCAGATCTTTTCTCACGAATTGGACTGGCATATTATAAGGCAAGGAATAAAAAGGCTTTCAGTACTGGGAACCGTGTGATGACGTGTTAGTAAGGATTTTTCCTCCTGTCTGTATCTGTAATTTCTAAAGCTTTCTTCTTAGAATTAATGTGAGCAAGGTATGAGTCATATTACAATGGTCTTATTTTACATTAACGGTAGAAACGTTTTACTATAATTTAAGTAACTTTGCGTTGTTATGTCGTCAGATTGTTACTCATAGTTTATGAAAGCCACATTACCTGAGAGGAAAATCCCGAATCCAAGGGAACTGAGGTCTATGACCACCAGTGAACTGGATTATTGATACAAGTTCAAAAAAAGCCTCATTATTTATTTGAGAATTCTGCCAATAAGTGTCTGGTTGGAATCACTGAATTCTTATAGGACTTAGAAAGAAAGAAAAGAAAGAAGTCTTTACCATTATTAAGTGCTTGTCTTTGATAGGTAATTTCAAATAGATGATCTACGTGATTCTGATTCGTGTTCTGATGGTCAGACAAAATGTATTACATGTTAATTGAATTATGATTAAGTATAACATAATGATAATTGTTTTATTTGATTATTTCTGTTTTTATTTTATTTTTTTCTAAAAAAAAAAGAAAATTGGGCAATTAAAGCAGGATATTTATTGTTTCTTTCACAGGAATCATCGCCAACATTGACGCTTTTTTCGTCAAAGGTGAGTATTTCAAAAATCGAACATTGGCATCATCCATTGTCATTGCTTGACCAGAAACAAATAATATCCTGCGTTCTTTTTTTTTTTGTTTATGTTTTATTTTATGTATTATTTATTCTGTGTATTAATTTGTTTGTGTATTATTTCGGGGTGGGTTGTGTTGCATGGTCGTAGATGCCATTCATTTATCATCATCGCTGTGTATGCTAATTTGGTGTGTTTCGATGTATGAATGTTAGATGTATGTATTAAATTAACTTTGTTATTTTTTTTATATATTTAAGTCAAAGTAAGTACGCCCCTAGATGATGGCTTCAGGCCGAATGAGATTGCTAGTTATAGATTTTTTTATGTAGTAATTAATAGAAGAAATAATGTAAGTAGATAGTGTTGGTACGTAGCGTTTATTTCCGAATATAAATAGTACCTAGTAGTCTAGCCATAAGTATATTGGTATATTTATTAATATTTTCGCATATTTAGGTACCTATACAGATAATAGTGCCGTATAACTAGACGTGCGTACGAACGTAATTAATAATAGCTTAAAAATCGTAAAAAAAAAAAACATAAAATTTTATGTTAGGTACTGTGCGTGCTACAAAACATGACTCATGCGGTTTTATCTAAATTATAGTACAAATAAAACATACAAGCGTTATTTTTGTCTAAAAATAATGCTTTTAACATAATCGCGTAAATCACATGTTTTATTTGTTTCATAAATTAATTGGGAAGTATCTGTACCGTTTTCACGCAGTTTTGGCCCAATAAAAGTGTTAATAAACGTTTAATTTATGGGCCATAAGCTGTTAGATAAAACTCGAAATCTTTGTTGTAGGTACTAGGACAGACTACCTTAATTAGAAAGGTTTGTGAAGCCAGTAGCGCATTCGTTAATTGAATATTAATAATATCTTTTGACAGATCAAACCAAAGATAACCAAACGTTTGCATGGATATGCCTAACGTTAAATTAGTTGATAAAATATGTAAATTATTATGATGATCTAGAAAATCTAATATTTTCTCTTCATTCATCTGTATCTCTGTAGGTATAGGTTTTTTTTAAATTATAATATTTATATATTTTGTTATTCTGAATGAAAACAAAATGTAACAAAAAACTGAACTGACAGACTTATAATTTTCATTTTAGTCTAACCATTGCAAACAAAATAAATTTTGTCATTTTTTTTTGTGATTGTACGTATTGCTCTTGACTCTAGTCTAGGTCAGAGTTTATTTTATTTTATTTTATTTGATAGGAATAACAAACAGCAGTATATTACATAGTAGTCACACAATATAGAAACTTATGATAAAAGTAACAAATACACTACTCAAGACGTTATCCACAGATTACTATACAGAATAGTTGGCTGTTAGCAGAAAAAAATAGCAAATTTAAAAAAGCACTTAAATAAAAAAGAACAATTAAAAAAAACACTTATTAACTAATTAACAGGGTTATGATCTCTTAAAATAGTCGTAATTTCACTCTTAAATTTAGCTTTGTTGAGAAACATAATGTCAGTAGAGCCAAACTGTTTATTATAGGCGAGCGAGCGCCTGACTTAGTTCGACAAAATGAAGTAGCAAATAGACATCTCGAACGAACTTCTCGACCGATTACAGTACCTACGAGGGATCAGGAAGCACAACCTGTTCACAAGATCAGTACAATCAAATTTATTACGGCATATACCAAACAGAGTCAACATTTCAAGTAGGGTGCGACGGGATTGTAGGGTCATGAGGTTATATTTTTCTAGCAATAATTGATATGACATTTTGGTTTTATGACAGTATAATTAAACCATTTTTTTATTATTCTGGAAACTTATCAACTTGAACTGGAATCTATACATTTTAACGCGAAAAGAACGACGTTGGTAATACATAAATATTAAAATATCTTTAACTTATAAAGTAGTAAGGAGTATTTAAACAGAGAAATCTTTTAGATTCAAAAAGTCGAGGATTCTTATATCCTACGAACGACAGTCAACACTATCCGTAAATGTTCATGAACTAGTAATAATAGAACGCTATTAGTTTGACAAAATTCTCTAAGCGGTCACAAAATGTCTATTATTATTAGAGACTAGCAGCGCCCCGCGGTTTTACCCGCATAGTTCCCGTTCCCGTGGGAATATGGAGATAAAATATAGCCTATGTTACTCGTGGATACCATAGCTTTCAAATGGTGAAAGAATTTTTAAAATCGGTCCCGTAGTTTTTGAGCCTATTCATTACAACCAAACAAACAAAGTTTTCCTCTTTATAATATTAGTATAGATAGAATTTGGTGTCACTGATTAGATCTGTTGATTCTGTGCAGTACTGTTATCATACTGTTATGTGAGGCCGGTTTGTTTACTGTGCCACAGTCGAGCGGCAGTAGAACTAGTCTGTGTGGTTCTCGAAATGCTGACGAAATACAATAGTTTTGTGAAGTAAGAAAGACAATTCGTTTCAGTAGTTTTTTTTTTTTTTTTTTTTGATGAAAAGCTTTATATACTATTTGCCTATAAAAATCATGATCTCGAGAAGAACTTAAATGTGACGAGATATTAAATCTAACACATCATCATATCGCGTTCGTAAGCCTCTACCTCTGATTATTGAATTAAGGTATTGTTATGAACTTGCAAAGCTCTATTTTTTATCTAGTTTTATTTATTTAAACTTTATGTAGGTACAACTAGCTTTAGAACGTGATTTCGTGCACGCATATCCAGTTTTATGCTCATAGGAATTTCGCACAGTTTAGGTGCGGGCAGCACTTAAATTGTATGTCTACACACTCCAAGGAACCTTTTTTTATGGAAAATCATCAAATTGGCGGGCGTTTTGGAGAGTTGGAACTTTTATGAGCTCAGTTTGCTCTAGACACCAACCAGGACACTCCAGAACGAAACAGTCGGTGCTCATAGTTAATAAAAAAAGTTAGTGCAACATTGAGTATTACACTAGTCCTCAATGAACCCGATACCACCGAACCCAAGCGATGACGCCGCTATCGCTCTGGGCCTCAAGTCTGCTATTACAATAGTGTCAGAATGGTCTATCATTGATTTCATAATGGTTGATTTTGTCAAGATTGGTAATCTACTAATATAAAAGCGTCACTATGACTTTCCAGTAGTCAACCACTGACACTTCATTGAAAAAATAGCATAAATGAATGACAGACGTATGCGGTAATCTGCTAGAATTTTGACAGTTCCTTTGATCAGTGACCTACCATTTGAACGTCATTGTGCAGTCATTGCTTTAAATAGCTCGGTTATCAAAAAGTGTTACGAGACCATTGACCATTATGAATTTAGCAGATTACGAACTTTTAGCAAAATGACAATGGGATTGTGTTGGAATGACAAATTTATAAAAATTGCCGACTTGGGCCCCAGCTGTATTAATTGATAGTGGAGGGTGGACTTGGTTTATATGCTAGATTATCAACAAGGATATTATCGAAGCGAGTAGGTAATGCGTAAGACATTGTTGTTTATTCGATTACAGTTGTACTGCATGAGATAAACCTTAATCCGATGAATCAGGAAATGAGCTTACTGATTAATCTCGACTGTGACAGATCTCGCGGTACGCACGCTCGTGTTAATATATTTTAATTAAAACAACTTGAGTGGAGTATTTAAAACACGGCGGGCGGCGACCGAACTATCAGTGGTTATTTCGCTAATACGCATTTTTAATATCAATTAGTGAAAATGTCAAAACCAGGCCACAGTTGTCTCAAGAATGCTGATATCTACAAACTGGCAATAAAAATGAATGCGTCAATTTAACGAAGTGATTTGCCTATCGTTTTGTCAACAATATTATTGTGGCCTACTAGGTCGATAGGCCCGTCGATAGTTAGAAAGTATACCCATTATATTATAGGCATTTATATGATGAATAAATATTGAAATATTACAATTTTGATCGTTTTATATGTCAGTAATAAAATGTTTAAAATGAATTATCGAAACAATTTTTATGTTTAGAATTTTAAAAGGTTTAATTTATTTATTTCTATGGTCGAGGATCAAGTGACATTCTAATTATTTGTTTTGAATTAAGAATAAGTTGCTTATCTTATTGGAAAAATGTTTTCAACAAATTAGGCAGTAGATCATTTTTAATAAGCTTTAATGAATTTTAGAATTGAATGTTAAATATTAGTTGTTTAAAATGATATTACCGTTTTACGAAAAAGGTTATGCGACACAACATAAGCATAATCATCCACTGCTGGGACACAGGCCTCCTCTCTAGGAGAGGGAATGGGCCGTAATCCACCACGCGGGCCCAGTGCGGGTTGGTGAATGTCACATGCCTTCGAATTTTTGGTTCTAGGACATGCCTGTTTCCTCACGATGTTTTCCTTCACCGTTTTGTGCAGTGGAGATGAAAAAATTTACACAAAGTAATGCGACACAACGATTTACCGAATTTAAAATTATAGGTCCAACAGAAGTACCTAACAATAGTGTTTAATAGCCAGAAAAAAGCATCAGCAAGATAATTTCTATAGAGTTTCAAGTAGTCTCTTAAATAAAACTATCTAATCAATTAGACCGACAAAACATCCAGATACAGAACTTCAAATACCGATCTCGGATGCCAGAGAAGCAGATGATTGCTTAACCGACATTAATAACGTGTAGATCTTTTAACTACCGTAGTTATTCAGTACAGTCATAAACATGTCGTGCCTAATTTATTTCCAATAATGAGCCATCAAACCTGTATTAAAATTATAACGTTAATTATTTATTTTTAATGTTTAAATTATCGTAACGATAAAATGTTGCTTGTGGTAATTATACAATTATGGCCAATTTTTTTTGTAGGTTTGCTTTTAATTTAATTATTGCTCATGCGTTATTTAAAGAACTTTCTAAACGTTTAGTTGACACTTCGCGTGACCCAAGGGCTGGCTTTTAGTTCGGACAGAGGATAAGTATTGCCATACAACGTGGCAATGCCGCCAGTCTTTTGGGTTCACTTCTAGTAGATACCGATGCGGACGAATTTTTTGATGCCATATTCTAGGTAGGTAGGAGAATTTTAGTTTATATTTATATTTATTTATTTATTTATTTATTTAACAATTTATGTACACACATTTAATAAAAAGATAAGAAGAAGGAAACAGAAAAATAGGTTAATTAAATAGGTTTATTTTAATGTTAAACGTAAAAAATTAAAAAAAGTAAAATTTTAAATGTGTGTTAGATTTAAAGTTATTTTTTGTAACAATCAATTTTTCATTATTGAATTACTGGTTGGGTTAAACACTAATTCAATAATGGGCCGTAATCCACCACGCGGGCCCAGTGCGGGTTGATGAATGTCACATGTCTTCGAATTTTTGTTTCTAGGACATGCCGGTTTCCTCACGATGTTTTCCTTCACCGTTTCGAGAGCAGTGGTGATGAAAGTAATTACATGCGCCTGGCTGAGTTTGAACCCGCGACCTACAATTCGTAAGTCGGGGCCGTTACCACTTGGCCACCACTGCTCCCTGCTACTATAATTAGGTATTCATATTAAAAATGGCAGTAATATGTACCTTACGTACTTCTTGTAAAGTACGAACCAGTGGTTAGCACTCCACAACATTAATGACCCATTTTCCTCTCTAGACTTTTACTACTTTCTTACGCAAGAAATACATAAACAGCTCGTAAACCTCATGTTTTTCGTATTCCTGGACACGGAACATAATAAAAATAACTTAAAAACATAATGCAATAACTATAAATTTGTTAATCGCGTAAAATTATTCTGATTTTTTAAAAGCTTAGCTATTTGTAAAACATGGTACTCAAAATACTGTAGATTCTGAAAGCTGTTTTAATATTTAAAATGGCACATAGGTACCAACATTTAACGACACGGTTGGCGCAGTGGTTGAGCGTTCGGCTGCTGCGCTACGTGTCGCGGGTTCGATCCCCGCACGGAACAATTGTTTGTGAGTCTTGTGTATGTGAGTTTACATGTTTGTGAACGCACCCACGATACAGGAGTGCATCCTAGTGTGGGGCAACGTTTAAAACATTTTTTAAATTAGGACTCGCACAAGACAAACAATTATTATTGTTAATTTTGAATTTATTTACTTTTATAAATTCAAAATTAACAATAATAACAGCAGTGGTGGCCGAGTGTAGGTCGCGGGCTCAAACCCAGCATTTAAGTATAAGCTTTACGAGACATGGAGAAATCTTAGCATAAAATTATTGGTCACCCATCAATGAACCTACCTCGACAAACGTTGCCTAAGCTCCAATATTGACTCCTTATTTTTTCTGGATGGGAAATCATGAAATCACTTCTCCCGCTCTGGGTGGAGCGGAAGGGAGTGTCAGACTCTTACTGACTAAAACCCACTCGTGTTCCTCCTAATGGCCGCCGCGTTCCAAGGCCGCGGTGACTCTTTCGAACAAATTTTGCAACCAAGATCGACCCCCGTGGCTGTTTTTATTTAGCCAAGAGTTCTCACGCGAAGCTTTTGCATTGACACATTGCAATGCCAAACAAAATAGTCACTGTCCTCAGTAAGATTCTAGAAATTCCCAAATATAAACTACTAGCAGCGCCCTGCGGTTTCTCCCGCGTAGTTTCCGATCCCGTGGGAATACGGGGATAAAATATAGCCTAACATAGGCTATATTTTATCCCCGTACTCAGGGTAAATGTAGCTTTCTAATGATGAAATAATTTTTTAAATCGGTCCAGTATTTCTTGAGTTTATTCGTTACATACAAAAATACAAATCTTTCCTCTTTATAATATTAGTATAGACAAAAAGCTGGCGCACCACTCATTGTACAATAATTTCCTGTATTTAAAAGTAACTACGGTTACTGAGACATATGTACAGTCACCCGTAGCTTAGGTACGTGTGAAATTATTATAGGATATGAATAATACGTAGGAGCTTCTTACATGAGTAGTCATTTGAAACCGAAGATTAATATCCTTGAGGATATATTTTATAGATATATATATATACTAGCTGAACCATCAAACATTGCTTTGCCATATAAAAAATAGGGGTTGGTCACCCTTATCATTTAAGGGTATAAAAAATAGATGTTGGCCGATTCTCAGACCTACCTGATATACACTCAAAATTTCATAAAAATCGGTCAAGCTGTTTCGGAGGAGTTTGGTAACTAACATCGTGACACGAGATTTTTATATATAAGACTAGCTGACCCGGCAAACGTCGTTTTGCCACATAGAATTAAAAAAAAATAGGGGTGGACCACCCTTAACTTTTAGGGGGATGAAAAATTGATGTTGTCCGATTCGCCACCCTAGCCGATATGCACGCCAAGGTTCACGAAAATCTGTCGAGCCGTTTCGGAGGTGCTCAACCACAAACACTCGAGTATTATATATGTATATAAGAAGATGATGTTCGACGGATAGATGGAATGTACTTTATTGTACACCATACCTGTACCATTCTATTACACAAACTTAATCGTATAGATAACATGTCGGTCTTATCGCTGCCAGCAATATCTACCAGGGACTCTATGGATGAACGAAAAGAACTTCAAACAAAATGGAAGTCCGTATATATCATCATCTGCCTAGCCTTTTTCCAATTGTATTGGGGTCGGTTTCCAGTCAAACCGGATTCAGCTGAGTACCAGTATTTTACGTGGAGCGGCTGCCTACCTCCGCTACTACTCTACATATGACAGCCGGGACCAACAGCTTGACGTGCTTTCAAAGGCACGGAGGAGTCTCGGTATGTTAAGGTGGTCACCCATCCACAGACCAACTTCGGCAAGTGTAGCTTAACCTTGACCATCGACCAGTGCGGCTGCCATTATTTAACCACGAGCTCCTGTATGTGTACTTACTAGATAGATACAATAGTGTACGCCATAGCAAATAAAATTAGACAAAGGGGTGTTCTACTTACAATGCGTTACAATTTATGATACACTAGCAGTGCTTCGCGGTTTCACCCGCGTTGTTTCCGTTCCCGTGGCAATACGGGGATAAAAAGCCTATGACACTCCACAGTAACGTAGCAACGTCACAAACGGTAACTACCTCTTTATAATATTCCAAATATCGGTGCAAACATTTCAGAAACTTCTTCATTAATAATTCGATAAAGATCTTACAAAGCAAAGGTTCCATCAAAATATTTAACCAAATTCCGTCACTATAAAAAAATCTAAATGTCTGTTAGTTCCCATCCGCGACCTTTAACATTTTTATCGCAATTATATCTCGAACAATTAGTCATTCTAGCAGATTTCACTTAAACTATGTTTCATTGCATCCGGATGATATTACTCATCGCAATTGGCGTGTTTAGGGTCTGAGTAATAACTATGAAGTTTTAGTAATGGAGAGTTAATATGTGTCCTTCTTGTACCTGCTTGGAGGTCTTTAAGACAAGAGTAATTTGGTTACTATAAGTAGCATTATTGACTTATCAATTCTTATGACTGACTTTTATGTACCTGAATTGTGACATTTAGTAATTTAGTGATTATTTTGTCGTTCTTATTGATTTTTGTAAATCGCTTGTACGCCTTATGAGTGAAATTTATGAATATGAGTTACTTCTAAAATGCTTGGGAAGGAGGTGCTTCGGTTAATTATTTTGGCGTATCTCAAAAGTAAAGATTGGATATCATGAAATGATTTGACTAAAACCCATCTGTGTTTCTCCAAATGCCCTTTTCGTTTCAGTGACTATTTCGTACAAAATCCGCAACCTTGGCAGGACTAGTACACACTGCATCGTTCGTTACGTTAGCACTCCATTTCCTCTTACTCTGTGGCATGAATAAGTACAGATCTTCGTCATTATTACATCTCATTACGAGTGTCAATTGAGGTGCGAAGGTGAAATTACCTGGTGGTATTATTTGTCTGTTTATAGAGGTGTAGGCGCGATTGTTTGACGTCATGTTGGGTTTAGTCATCATCGTAATTGTCCACATTTTTTTGGAAGTTACTAGTTACAATAGTGATCAGTGGTGACCGAGTGGTAACAGCCCCGACTTACGAAGTGTAAGTCGCGGGTTCAAACCCAGCCAGGCGCATTACTTTGTGTAATTAATATCATCACCGCTGCTCTAAAAACGGTGAAGGAAAACATCGTGAGGACACCGGCATGTCCTAGAACCAAAAATTGGAAGACATGTGACATTCACCAACCCGCACTGGGCCCGCGTGGTGGATTACGGCTTATTCCCTCTCCTAGAGAGGAGGCCTGTGTCCCAGCAGTGGGAATATTCAAAGGCTGATTATGCTATGCTTACTAATTACAAAGACTGTAGGTTGTTAAGTACTAGTACAAGTTCTAAATTCTTCCTTCAGTATCTTTACGGAACACAGGCATCCGTATAGGTACGTTTGCGTCGTCGACGTTTTTTTATTGACTTTAAACTGTATTTGGAAGTATTTATAGCAAGAGCTTCATCTCGTGTTTATTCCTCCCTCCCCACCCTCTACAGCACTTGGATGATGTAAATGTGTAGAAAATGAACAGGAAATATCCTTAGCTAAATCACCCAAAATGATTTCCAAAGTCAATAAAATCCAACATCCATAACAAAACGAAAGGAATCAAAGCAACAATTAATAGCAACATGCAGCTAAAACTGAAGGACATGAGTCAGCAGCATTAGATGCGCGTGCGCCGCGACGTTGTTTTCTTACGACGCGCGCCGTCCGGATGCGGGCATGCCGACGACATAGCACTATGAAGGAGTAGAGTTGGCTGATTATTTGATTGGCCAACGAGAATGTTTAATGTTAAAGAATAAAGAGGGACAGAGATATTTTAAAGAGGGACAGAAATACCAAAGAAAATAATATGTATATTATGATAGAATGGAAAACGAGTGTGGCATAAGATAAGGGTTATAATTGTGACGATGAGAAACTAGTGATATATAATAAAATTCTGCAAAGGAACTCCCGGAATGGATTGCTATTATTAACATGGACGATCTATGACAAAATTTATTAAATGCTCTCTCTCCCTCTGGAAAATGATGTACTTATAGTTTAATTTACAGTTTGTTTTTACATAATTTAGTCGAGCCAAACTAACTGTTAGAACTCTCGGGTCGTGAGGTCCGAGTGCTCAAAAATTATATGAAAATTTGTTAAGACATTTATGGACACTTCGCGTGATCTAAGGCTGGCTTTTACCTTAGAAAAAGGATAAGCATTGCCATACAGCCTTTTGGGTACATTACCAGTAGCCAGCGATGCAGAGGAATATTTCGACGCCATCTTTTGACTATTTTATTTTTAGTTACTTACGAATTGTAGGTCACGGGTTCAAACCCAGCCAGCTGCATTATTTTGTGTAAATAATTTCATCACCACTGCTCTCAAAACGGTGAAGGAAAACATCGTGAGGAAACCGGCATGTCCTAGAACCAAAACTTCGAAGACATGTGACATTCACCAACCCGCACTGGGCCCGCGTGGTGGATTACGGCCCATTCCCTCTCCTGGAGAGGAGGCCTGTGTCCTAGCAGTGGGAACATTAAAAGGCTGATTATGCTAACAGTTTTTTTTTTCTAAGTGTATTTATATAGTGATAGTTAATTACAATAAAAGTTTTTAGTAAACTGTTAGAATAAAATATTCCTGGGCCCCTCTAGTCTTTTCAAAACTCTACGTCAAGAAAAGTCACATCGAGATATCCACTAAAGTACAAGAAGTGAAGTGTCTCTGCTACTAGAAATAGCCGCTACTACTGCGGGGGGGGGGAAGCTGGCAGGGGGGCGGCGATGTACTTGCGGGGCAGAGGAGGGGCGGGAGGGGGGCGCGTACGTTTCCGTCGCGCGAACACGTGGCGATTGCGGTGTTTTTTTTTTTGTTTTCGTTAAGTTGGTAGACATTCTGAGTAATTTTTGGACGGGTGGATAGGTGTGTTCTTTTCAATGTGTGGTCTGTAATCAGCTGTGATTTGTGGATATTGGATAAATTGAAGGACTCATAATGATCGGGCAAATCGATAGGGTGCAGAAAGAATAAAAGACCTTTCGATAGATAGTGTTACAGTTAAATTAGACCCATTTTAAATTTTTCATACAAACATAAATTACCAGTTATCTTTTTTTAAATAAGACATTTTGAAAATGTTTTAACTAACTTTTTAGGCTATGTATCCTGTTGATATGTGTGTAATTTCATTAAAATCGGTTCAGTCATTTCGCAAAATGGTGTCTTGAAAGTTTGGATGAAATGCCATACGGCGTACACGCTCTTAAGATCTTGATCTCTTAAAATAAAAATAAAATAATAATAATAATAAGTTCAGATAATAAGTAAGTATCTTATTTGATAACATTAACATTTTTTTTATTCGTTATTCTATAGTATCCACCAAGTACTAGGAACCAATACCCATTCGAAACCCACACCCGTACATAATCTCTTACGGCCGAAACCAATAACCTATCTATCACATACTGGAGATAGAAAAACAAATGAAACGACAGAAAAATGATGTAGGTTTTCTGTTGTTTCATTTGTTTTTCTATCTCCAGTATGCGATAGATCGGTTATTGGGTTTGGCCGTTAGAGATTAATACTGGTACATCTACAATGCATGTGTCCGTAAGTTCCGTACAGAACTTGCATACGAAAACCGTCGATTTATTGGCAGCATTACCAAAGCAACAGGGACCCGTAAATCTAGCCACTGCGGCCATAATGGTGGCATGATCTTTATAAATTCTAACTGACCAATGGTGTGGTACCAGGAGTCTAGAAGAAAGTAGATGTGTTATCATTATCAGTGTTAGAGGAAACTTAGAATATGGAATATTTAATACCCTTGTCATCTAGTGATAGAATTGAGTAATACTTGCGGCCTACCCAAAAGTCCTTACTTTGGTATTGTTCGTCAAATCGTTGAGCTCCTTAAAGTTCTAAGTTTGAGCTACTCGGTAACTGACAAATGCTTGCACTGTCTGGACAGGTCCACTCAAATCTGTGTGGTACTTTCCTTAAAAGGCTACCTTAGACATTAACCTACATGGTTCTCATATGATTTGACCAGTACGGATTGTATGGACTTTAAAAGAGACTTTGACCTCTGAGTTTGTTTCGGTGTTTCTTCTCAGGGTAGTCGGCTAGGAAACACCGGCTTAATCTAGCTTATTAAAATAACAAGAAATATTGGACGTGTAAAAGTGTTAAGTATGTTGAACCTACTTACAAAATAAATATCATTTATCAGTGTATGGTTCTTGTAATACTTAGGTCTAAATTGGCTTGGTTTGTTATTAATAAAAATCTATTAGGTACGCTTTTTAGAGCGTGTACCTTTCAAGGTATTTCATATAAACTTTCAAGTCATACTCTCTTGGAAATAAATAAACCGATTTTAATAAAATTTGGTTCGTATACCCAAAATAGTTAGATCTAAAAAGTTCTTTTGCGAAAGAGTTCATAGGGAAAGGGACTATAATTTTTCACTTTGTATAGAAAACTGTATTTTTGGAAAACTCACTGACAAGACTGATTATAATGATGACCACCATCATGCCAGTAGACTGCATGTGGTTTCATTATGGCGTCAGTTCATGCCTCCGTCGCTTGCAATTCTGCAATCAGAAAATGCTTCACCCTTTTTTTTCTGGATGGGAAATCATCAAATGACTTCTCCCGCTCTGGATGGAGCGAAAGGGAGTGTCAGACTCTTACTGACTAAAACCCACCTGTGATCCTTCTTGTGCCCTTTACGTTCCAGGGCCGCGGTGATTTTACGAACAAATTCCACAACCCTAGCAGGCACTGACCCTATGGGGCCCCGTCTTCGCTGCTGACAGCTCATTGAGGCGCCCGTGGAACACGACGCACCGTCGACCCGGGCCTGGTTGCTATCGGACGGCAAATGGCTTCACCCTGATCTAATACCATTGATAATAACTGTTAAGATATCTCCAGTTTTTCCAGTGCCATATTTTCTCATCCATGTTAAATTTCTTCTATGTAAGTTGCTAACATATCGGGACTATCGAGCAAGTAGACCGCAGGTACATATTTCATGGCGATGTGGCAACGCGGCGTCGACAACCGAAATAATACAGAAATGTGTGGGTGGGATGCACTCGCTACGAAATGGAGCCATGAAACAAGAAAAAAAAAATCGTTTATTAGCCTTGGAACGTAATTTCAAACAATAAACTTAGATTACCAAAGGTATCGTCGATTGACGAAACCAAAGTAGACGAGAATTTTTTTCCGCTCTATATTGTATTGTATTCTGCCCTTTTGAAATATTCAATTGTCAAATTATATAATATAATCAGCATCACATCCTACCAGTACGTTATAGAACTGTGGAGCTAGATTATTGTAAAGATTCGAAATTGCCAACCCTAGTTATGTACCTATCTGATTGTTTAAATCAAGAGTCATGAAATATTATTTATTTGTTTAATTGATTAAAATTGTCAATTTTAGGTAAACGTCAATCTTTTTTGTAAAATCAAATTACATTGGAGAAACTAGTGAGGTCATGGTCAAAGTGCACATCTACCAATACAAAAAAGCACAAAATGTTTAGGATGAGAAGCTCAACTCTTTCTGTGGGTAGTCTCACGTCACCGCGGCCCTATGATACAAAGGATATTAGAAGGATCACGGGTGCGTTCTAGTCAGTAAGAGTCTGACACTCCCATCCGCTCAACCCAGAGCTGAAGAAGTTAATTGATGATTTCACATCCATAAAAAAGATACTTTCACGTCTGATTGAAACTCGATGTCATCCCGAGTACTTCCTCGTAATCCGTGACAAACTCTACCGCCACCACCCGAGCCCTCCGCCGGCCATCATTAAAGTATTTTTATAGTATCTCTGTAAGTTTAATCTTGTCTCCAGAATTATTCACTGGCCGCTGAGCGATATACATTCGGCCCTCGATGGGACAGCATTATGCTCTCCTTTGATTTAGCTCTGGCGCCTCGTTTTGAGAGTAGAAATGATTTTTATTGAGAATTTATTAATGGGAGTTATGTAATACTTGCGTTCCTTTTTGTTCGTTTTGTTATGAGTGGGTACGCTTACTTTTTAGTAT
Source organism: Hecatera dysodea (assembly GCA_905332915.2). NCBI lineage: Eukaryota > Metazoa > Arthropoda > Insecta > Lepidoptera > Noctuidae > Hecatera > Hecatera dysodea. The sequence continues at coordinate 21,629,894 of HG995292.1, forward strand.
TCAACTTTATAATGGTACAGACCACATAATTGTGGTATCATCTTTGTAGCTTTTGCAATTGGGTATTTTACTAGTTATAAAAATCATAATACTATTTTGTCCGTCCGTTGAATTTTCAAAAAATATTGGACTCGTATTTTTTGTCATTTCAAATCGTAAAAAAAAAAATGTTTTTAACTAACTTTTTTTTTAGACCTATGTATCCTGCTTATATGTGCGAAGTTTTATTAAAATCGGTTCAGTCATTTAGCAAAATAGTGACTTGAAAATTTGTATGAAATGCCAATCGGCGTACACGCTCTTAAAGCAAATACAATTAATCATTGTCATAACTAACGTATCTAGATTTAGCGATCCACTTCTAGCATTAGAGACTCAATATCAATACTTCCATTAATATAAAAAAAAAACTTTTTACAAAAAAATACAATCGACTTCTGCACAAAAAAAAACCAGAAGGTACAAGATAACTTTAATTTCGGAAGTCGGTGTTCAAAAAACGAAAAAACAACCAAAAAAAACACCAACTTCAAAAAACCCTAGAAGCACTAAAAAGTTAAAAATAATTCTATATTAATAAACTTAACCTAACCTACGATTAACCTATAATAAAATTTAACAATTTTTTGGAGTCGAGTAATAAAATTTAACAATTTTTTTTTAAGAATTTTTCAAATTGGTTGGCAAGCGACGGAGTTATGCTCGAACAAACATAAAAAAAATACAAACATCCGAATTGAGAACCTCCTTTTTTAGAAGTTGGTTAAAAACACCTTGAAATAATCTAACACCATGGCGCTACGTGATCGTTGCGGGGGCAGGCAGATTACGAGGTACCCACAGAAATAGCCCGACTGTGTAAGTACCTACGTAATTGTAAAAATAAAATGTTTGTTTTGACGCAGTAGAGTGCTGTCGCCTCTGCTCGATGGCTTCCTTATGTCGTTGCAGTGATTTTATGTGTACGCTGCAGAGGAAAATGAAAGTTAACAGTCTTGCGCATTTGACTATATTATTTACTGCCATCGTCCCGCGGTTTCACCCGCGTAGTTCCTGTTCCCGTGGGAATATGGGGATATAATATAGCCTATGTTCACCGGAGATAGTGTAGCTTCCCAACAGTGAAAGATTTTTTCAAATCGGTCATGTAGTTTCGGAGCCTATTCAATGCAAACAAATAAAAAAACAATCAAGTCTTTCCTCTTTATAATATTAGTGTAGACTAGCTGACCCGCGCAACTTCGCCTGCATAAGTATAAAACGTATTAACAACGTTTCTCATTGATTTTCCGTGCCTTTTAGTCAGAGCTTGAGGTTATAAAGCCTATAGCCTTCCTTGCCTTCGATAAATTGGCTATCAAGTCATTTCGACAAGTCGGTCCTGAGATTAGCGTTATCAATCAGACAAACAAACTCTTCAGTTTTATAATATTAGTACTGATTTAGTACCTACAGTAGTGGTACATGGGCAAACGGACGTAACGTAACGTGTTCTGTACCAATCAACATTTGCCAGTCGCCAGTGACGGAAAGTTCTTTTGGTTAATTAAAAAAACACAAGGCGTACAACTACATATGTATTTATTTCTTTAATCGAATGGTCAAGTGTGTCGGTAGGCAAAGGACCAATTTCTGTTTGGTCCTTTTGGGCAAATCCTCATAATAAAAACGATTTTGTCAGTTGCAAACTATTGTAGATTACCTACATCTGACACAATAGTTTATTTTTTAGTGTAGATTACATCTGAAAAAATTGTTTTATTTAGAAGTTAGTATTAGATGTTGTGGGTGGATGTATTTTGATGTTTTATGTGTACTGTAGGTATAAACTTACAGACCTATTGATGATTGAAAAATGGAATGTTCACGTGAATACTAAATTTTTCAATCACCAACAACATTAGTTAAACCAATCTTTCAAAATTACCTCAAATCACGAAAGAATTAGGCTCAAAACATACCAATAACAGTTGCTAACGCAATAATATTCGTTTTCGCGCTCAATCATAACAACTTTTAATAATGGCGGCAACCACGTGCGCGCGCGCTGCTCTTTGTGTGAAAACGCTATGGAGATTCAGAAGGCTAACTTTTGTGTTGAAAGCAGTGGTGGCCGAATGGTAACGGCCCCACTAACGAATTGTAGGTCTCGGGTTCAAGCCCAGCCTGGCGCATTACTTTGTGTAATTAATTTCATCACCACTGCTCTTAAAACGGTGAAGGAAAACATCGTGAGGAAACCGACATGTCCTAGAACCAAAAATTCGAAGACATGTGACATTCACCAACCCGCACTGGGCCCACGTGGTGGATTACGGCCCATTCCCTCTCCTAGAGAGGAGACCTGTGTCCCAGCAGCGGGAACGTTAAAAGGCTGATTATGCTATGGAGATTTAGAAGGCTCACTTTTGTGCTCAAGTAAAATAAATCGTGATTTAAGGTGTTTATTATTGGGGTTCCGTTCCTCAGTTGGCAAAAAAGAAACCCTTATAGGATCACGTTTTTATGAAGCATCAAAACATCCAGAAGGTACATTTTTGGTAGTGTGTGAGCAAAAATCTAAGTTCTAGAACTAAAAGGTATTTTCTATCACGTTGAAAACGTCCATTATGAATTTTAACGGGATCGTGTTGGAATGACAAATTGTCATTATGTACGAGATTACCAAACTTGTCAAAATCAACCATTATGAAATTAATTAAAGACCATTCTAACACTATTGTAATAACAGACTTGAAGCTCAGATCATCTGAATCTTCTGCAGTCACCTCCTTAGTGTAACGCACCGCGTAACTGAACAAAAATGTGACAAATGTTTGAATTACAAGAAATGTGCGCAAACGCAGTATTTATAGATCGGTACACACGTTCTTTATAACTCGTGCTATAAAAATTACTCTAAATTATGTGTAGTGACTTCAGTGTCTCGTTACTGCGAACGACTTTATTTGCAACTAAAAATAAACTTTATTTCGTGGTAAAGTTTTCATGTACCTACGTAGTACAGTATAACTAGAAGTTGTTCGTGTTTTTTATATTCACTTATAGGGTATTAACTTTTGACGTTAAGGTCGAAGTTTGTGTGATACTTTGTTATGATTTACTCCTAGACATGACAATTTAGTATCATTTGAAATAAGTTAATTCAAGTGTTTTCAGCAGTATTCAGCCTGATTTGATTTCGACATTTTAGTTTTCGATTTCCACATTCCAATGTTATAAACAAATGATTATTTTACCTAGGTATACGAATTGCATATGCTAACTGTTTTTGTTTTTTTTTTATAGGGATGGGAAATCATGACTTCTTCCGCTCTGGGCGGAGCGGAAGGGAGTGTCAGACTCTTACTGACTAAAACCCATCCGTGTTTCTCGTAATGCCTTTTGCGTTCCGGGCCACGGTGACTTTCGCAATAACCTACCTTGCTGCTACTGTGACTTATCGCTTTAGTTTGGCATGGCATTCGGGAGGGGGCTGAAATGGAGTGCCAGTAATGGTCCCATTGCAGCTTCCTCCAGAGACAAGTCGGCCGCTGTGCTATTGCGCAGTGGCGTATGCCTGTGGACGGTGAGCGTGGGTGGCTCGCCGTCCGATACCAGGCTGAGTCGACGACGCGTTGTGTTCCACGCGCGTCTCAAGGAGCCGTCAGCACCAGGGACGGGGCCCCATAGGGTCGGTGCCTGCTAGGGTTGCGGAATTTGTTCGAAAGAGTTACCGCGGCCCTGGAACGCAAAGGGCATAAGAGGAACACGGGTGGGTTTTAGTCAGTAAGAGTCTGACACTCCCTACCGCTCCACCCAGGGCGGGAGGGGTCATTTGATGATTTCCCATCCAAAAAAAAAAAAGTTTGGCATGGCATTGACTTGCGTGGGCCTAGGCTTCGCCTGTTAGGCTGGTAGGGTTGGTTTATTGTGCCAGGGTTGCTAAATTTGTTCGAAAGAGTCACCGCAGTTCTGGAATGCAAAGGACATTAGAAGGAACACATATGGGTTAGTCAGTAAGATTTTGACACTTTTTGCCGCTCCGCCCAGAATGGACAACTATTTTTTTTTTAACAAATTTATGTGAATGAAGCACTTTGGGTCTTTATTCAAGTAATTTAAATTTCCCGCGTATTACCTTAGTGACATTAAACTATTGTCTATGGTGGCAGCACTTTGCATTATGTGGCATAAAATAATTGTCTCTGTCTTTTCTACACCAATATTATAAAGAGGAAAGATTTTATTGTTTTTGTGTTTGTTTGCATTTAATAGGCTCTGAAACTACTGGACCGATTTGAAAAATTCTTTCACTGTTGGGAATCTATACTATCCCCGGGTGACATATATTTTATCCCAATATTCCCACGAGAACGGGAACTACGCGGGTGAAACCGCGAGGCGCTGCTAATCTATACTTATAATAAATCTGTAGAGAGGTCAATTCTGTACAAGGAATATATTTTCAAAATAACTATCAGGGGGTGATTAGTGATCGATACTGGTGCCAAAAATGCAATCAGTAAAATTTTTGTCTGTCTGTCTGTCTTTCTTTCTGTCTGTCTGTCTGTCTGTCTGTCTGTATGTTCTTTATAGAAACAAAAACTACTCGACCGATTTTAACGAAACTTGGTGCAATTATTCTTCATACTCCTGGGCAGGTTATAGTATACTTTTCATCACGCTACAATCAATAGGAGCAGAGCAGTGAAGGAAAATGTTGGGAAAACGGAAGAAGTTACTCCATTTTTTAAGCTTCCGTCGCGTGTGTAGCCTTAATGGTTAAAGTTACATAGAAATCATGTATTACGGAAATGTTCTACATAAAATTATCTAAAAAATATCCCGAAACAGCATGTCTATCTTTTGTCAATTTTAAACCTATCGGGCTGAGAGTTTCAAAATCGGGGATAAAGTAACTATTCCACGCGGACGAAGTCGCTGGCAGAAGCTAGTATTTAATAATAATAAGTAGTGCATAAGTGTAGAACTAAGTGATTTGTGTGTTGCAAAAATCATTGCTCATGATGATCCTAAAAAAATAAATTTCTCTTTATAGAGCAACAAATTGGGTTTCTTTTTTTCAATAAATAACAGATATTAAATCTATTTAGCTTTACTTATTTTGAGTAACAACATAATTCCATTCCAAAGACTTAAAAAAAAATAGCAGAACACGAAATTCTAATAAAAATAATAATTGTTCCTTCTCCTTAGGTTTCCATCATTACATTCAATCATAACCATTTTCGAGATAGTACACAAATTGGCGAACGTATACAGGGTGAAATTGAATAGATGCGACATATTTAAATATACAATAATACGTGTTGAAAAGAAAATTTAGGACATACCAAATGTAAAATTAATGATCTTTTATCACCGCTATGAATGGCAACGTTTAATAACGCGAGTACTCCACAACGATCATTGAGCACTGCGATTAGTTGGACGAGATTTTTTGATACTTTAATTTTTCTTATTTATTTTGAAAATTAATTATTTTTCTGGAATACCGATAATTCGTACTTAAATAAAGATATTAACATCGATGGATCATTTTAAAACGCCAACCACGTAACTTTTTTTAACGACTTAGATTGTAGAAAAAACAGTTTATAATTACTATGTTACTGTAACTGAAGCTCCCATTTCATTTTGTCGCATCTATTTAAAGTCATCCTGTATAAACGGCGAGTATCTCTGTTATGTACCATCAGCAAAACAATTAAAATGGCGATGTTATATCAATCAAGTTTTTGTTTTATGGTCCCAATTAACTTGCTAACGGTACTCGCACTAAAACATACGTTAAATGAACAATGTTTTATTATTATTTTTTACATATTCTTGAGTTAGATTTTGCTCTTGGGTTTGTCTGGGGTTGAATAAAAAATACTATTGAAACAACTAAGGTTTATAATACAAAACTGTATGTACATATTATCTGGACTATTGAAAATATTATTAAAGAAAAAGGAAATGACTGAACAATAAATAAGATTCCATTTTGAAAATAATTTGAATATTGGGTTTATGAAATTGTATGTTTATTTCGACTCGGTTCTGAAATGTCAATTTCATCCAAACTGCAATGAAAACGTTTGCCCAATTGCATCAAAATGTTTTATTTCTTAGCTGAAACCTGAACGAAGTTTCCGACTTTGGACATCATTTTTTAATTTGATATGAAGATCATTTTTTTCATCTCGCTGACAAACAAACAGGCAAAGTCTCTTCATTCTCCTTACACATAAAAGTCGTATTAAGTGAAATTTACACAATTTGCTTCGGTATTTTCGTGAAGTGTCGGCGCAATTCGCTAAAATAATGATATCAATCAGCACAGAGTTAATGGCTCATACACTCGTCAATATATAAAATACGTTTATCTGAGAGCCGTTACAAAACTATTATTTTTTTTACTTCATATTGTCAGAGTTTTTTGTTTCGTTCAGTTTAATAGCTCGAGGAATTGTTATAAAAACGTTCCGTTGATTGCCTTTTGTATCGTTAATTGTTAAGTGATACATTTACGAGTAACGTCTTATTCTTGAATGTGTATTGATTACTTAATTTAGAAGAAGGATTACAATAGGTTGGAAAAAGAATCACATAACTTAAAATACTTCCACAAGTGTAGCTAGAGCAGTGGTGGCCAAGTGGTAACGGCCCCGACTTATGAATTGTAGGTCGCGGGTTCTATCCTAGCTAGGCGCATTACTTTGTGTAATTAATTTCATCACCACTGCTCTAAAAACGGTGAAGCAAAACATCGTGAGGAAACCGGCATGTTCCTAGAACCAAAAATTCGAAGACATGTGACATTCACCAACCCGCACTGGGCCCGCGTGGATTACGGCCCATTCCCTCTCCGAAAGAGGAGGCCTGTGTCCCAGCAGTGGGAACATTAAAAGGCTGATTATTATGCTTATACACTCGGTATGTTACGATGGTCACCCATCTTTAGACCAACCTTGGCAAGTGTGAATTAACCTTGGAGATCGACCCGTGTGGTTGTTAACCGACTTCTAAAAAAGGAGGAGGTTCTCAATTTGGATGTTTTTTTTTGTTTAGCCACGAGCTACTCTTAAGAGCGTATACGCCAAACGGTATTTCATACAAATTTTCAAGTCGATATTTTCCGAAACGACTGAATCGATTTAATTGAAACTTCACACATATAAGCAGAATACATAGGTCTAAAAAGTTAGTTACAGTTACAGTTAAATTAGACCCATTTTAAATTTTCCATACAAACCTAAATTTCCAGTTATCTGTTTTTAAATAAGACATTTTGAAAATGTTTGAACTAACTTTTTAGACCTATATGTATCCTGCTGCTATATTATACGTGTAAAGTTTCATTAAAATCGGTTCAGTCATTTAGCAAAATAGTGACTTGAAAATTTGTATGAAATGCCATATGGCGTACACGCTCTTAACTCTTCCGTGAATGTGATCAGTGATAATATCTACGTTGTTTTCTTTAGATCATTCAATTCAATTCACACAGTCGCTATAACTGATTGGACAGATGAGCTTAAGAGCAATAATTACAGCTGAAAAATATGGTTTCAAGGAAATGCTTTTCTTGTCGTTCGATCAATCATACATGTATTATCTACCTAGATTATGTATTCTATTCTATGAAACCATAGAAGTTTTGGTTCATGGAACAGAGGACTTGCATAAGTAGGAGTCAGTAAGCTTAAATCTCTACGATTTCCGATTTATATTTCAACAAAATAAGGACTGTTTTTCCTCAACCAGTATTCAAAGGAATCACTTATTTAAACTGCATGTAAATAGTGTCGAAAACGCCATAAAGATTAATGAAAAATCCCCTAGAAGCTACTTGACACATGTAAACGCGGCGCGGCGACGTCGGTACCTCGCGTGCGTCCCTAATTGCCTAACTTTGTACACAACTTACCGACGCACTGTGCCGCGTTTACACGTAAGTGGCAACTTGAGGTGCTACTGGAATATTGTGTGTTTATTGTTGTGTTTTTATGACTGTAGTAAAAAGACATAAAATGACGATCTGATTTTTGTTGTGAGAAGGGGCTTGGGTTGGCATTTAACAATAATTTGTGCTTGGTAGTAGCAAAAGGCTTGTTTTTGGTCGACTTGATTTATCTAATTATTTTATTCTTTATTGCATACCACATAATACAAGACAGGATGAACATAATAGCAAGTCTATAATGGGCGGTCTTAACGCACAGAATTTTTACGGACAGCCCTGAATAAAATGAATGTAAGGAGATAGCTAACAGGGGGTTGGTCTAAGTAGTGGCTGGAATTTTATTATTACACATCTAAACAACTAAAAACAATACAGTACACATAAAATCCAACTAACAGACAAAACAAAAATATATTTCCGTCCTTCCCGTTCTAATAATACTTCGCCTGTTTTTCCATACAAGTATTAAGTAGGCGATCTAATCTCAGTATTGCTCATCTCAGCAACAGTTGGCAACTCCTCCAATTCTTTAGTAAACAAATGGACGATTCCAAATGTTCTAAATATGTGGGACACAGGAAAATTCTTTCATAAGTTTGCAACATAAGATTAATAGGGCTTTCTCTTAGAATATTTCATTTTTTTATTGCGGCCCAGGATTGATCTGTTTAATTTTGGAACTGTTTTTATTATTGTTTGTGTTTCTCGTATAAATAAACTCTTTACGGGTTTTTCTAACAAGACCTATTTAGTCGTTGAGATTCTACTATCATTCAATGAAGAGGTTGTTAAAAAGATATGACAACTAAGCTTGTAGCTTTTCTTTCTGAAACCTAAGGCACTGGTTCATCATTTTAGAAGAAATACATCCAATACTGGTCGTAGACTTCTCTTCTTGCATCCAGAGGCATACCACAGCCTTGACCAGAACTTTTCACCTTTCAACGCTGAGTGTCCATGATTTTTCATCAAGAGAAGGTACAGCAATAGTCCAGTGACTAGCTCCAGTAACTATCACATGCTAAACAGGTCTACTGCAAGTGCGTGCGCCCAATACTTGCCTGACTTATTGGGGGAAATGCGGATTGTGTGAAATAGACACGGGGTATCACCACTTATAGCTAAAGGTTATGTAGACAGTAATAGTAATATTATGGCTTTGTTTTAATGTTTAATGAGCTCATTATTTGATACAGGTGTGTTATGGATGTGCGCCTTATAAAAAAATAATCGAATCTTTTTTTAGTCCTAAATAAATATTTTTCTTTCTTTCTTTCTGTAGGATTCTTTCTAGGAAAACATGTTCATACAGACACAAACATGTTCATACATATACATAGAGTATGTTCATACATAATAAATGTCGGTTTTTCGTGTACCACGCGCGCCTCTAAGAGATCAGTCAGCATAGAAGAATTGAATAAAAAACATTTATTCGACAAAGACACATCAATGCCAAACACAAAGTAAAATAGAAATTAAGAATAGTAAACATAACAATGATCCATTAAAATTGTGCTGAGCGTGTCCGAACCGAAAGGGTTACCATCTCAGCATTTGCTGCGCGTCAGACACTCAGCGCTGATTCAGTTGGCACCCAGCAATGAAGACCAGGTCCACTAGGGTCAGTGCCTGCCAGGGTTGCGGAATTGGCTCGAAAGAATCATCGCGGCGCTGCAACGCAAAGAGCACAAGAAGGAACACGGGTGGGTTTTAGTCAGTAAGAGTCTGACACTCCCTTCCGCTCCGCCCAGAGCGGGAGAAGTCATTTGATGTTTTCCATCCAGAAGAAAGGTATGTCTTAAGATTTCACTCTATTTCAAATAAGAATGAGTCGTTTTTTTAATTGTCTTATGGATATGCTCTTGACTCTAGTCTAGGTCGCAGGTGACAGAGTCAAAGTCGACGATGGAATGAGCTTACCCGGAAGAAGCCTGAAACCTGAGAGATTCGTTAGAAAAACAGCGTCTGACAACATCTGACATATCGCTGAAAACGAACTTTGTAGTGTAGCTAGTGGGCACTTTGGTTTTAGCGTCCATTTTTTTACTATTACTTATTAGCAGTGCCGCGCGGTTTTACCCGCGTAGTTCCCGTCCCCGTGGAAATAGGGGGATAAAATATAGCCTATGTTACTCAGGGTGAATGTAGCTTTGTAATGGTGAAAGAATTTTTGAAATCGTTCCAGTAGCTTTTCAGTTTATTCGTTACATACAAAAATACAAATCTTTCCTCTTTATAATATTAGTATAGATATGTACCGAGCGTTTTTTTTTTGTAATAATTTTCTTTTTTTCGGGCTTTTAGTGCCCATTCTACAGGGGAACTAATTCAGTCTAAGTCCTAGTTCAATAACAGCTCATTAACAAACAAAACTTAAACCACTACAAGGACCCCTAAAACAATCAGAAATAGAAACATTACGCACTAAAACGAAAACAGTTGGAAACTCTTGATGACTGGCAATTATTTAGAGGAAATAAGTTCCGCGCCGCGGTCACACTGCTGTGGCTTGCGTGCTGGCGGCGTACAGTCGGCAACGAAAGTCTATAATATAGAATTATATTTATACACCAAAATTGAAAAACAACTCATTTAAAAGTATACTCTTAAAAACTTTATAGGTATAGGTAATCGTAGACAGAAATGTACACAAAAATTGAAACACAAATTGTTTTGATTAAAAAATATATATTTGTACCTCACATAAATTATATTGGACACGTATTTTTTCGAAATTGTGCGTTGAATACTCGTGTGTCATCACTTCCCGCTATAATTTTTACCACGATGTGACGTCATGAGCCACTCCTGATCATTGATGCTTTTTATCTTCGTCATTTTTTATTTTTATTTGATCATACAAAAAACGCGGCCAATGTTTTTTGCAAATCTATCTGTCGGACACATTCGATTGTTTTAGTCAAATACCCTATTTTATGGGTACAACGGTGGTCTTGTCGCTGACAACCATAGGATGGACTGCTGATAAAATAAATAAGGGGTAAATACCCCCTTTTTAAATACTCCTAATACTAAAGTACATTACTACGTAGAGTTCGATTTATTAATCCTTATTTGAACATTATATTTCATTTGAATTGGATTAAGATTACATAATATAACAAGAATATTAAACTCTTCGCTGTAATTTCAAATGCTGCTGAAAAACGTGATTATCAAATATTTTTTTCTTCCAATTTACATTCATGACGGGTTGCCGACGGTACCCTTACTTGCGTGCTGGGTACCACGAACCTAGCGACATGTTTCCTACAAACCGCAATACTGCTTGTTTTCTTTGACAACTACCCTTCCAACATTAACCCAAGTGGCAATGTATACCGACTATGTATATAGATTTTTTTTTTCTCGATGGGAAATCATCAAATGATTTGTCCCGCTCTGGGCGGAGCGGAAGGGAGTGTCACTCTTACTGACTAAAACCCACCCGTGATCCTTCTTGTGCCCTTTGCGTTACAGGGCCGCCGTGAATCTTTCGAACAATTTCCGCAACATTTATATAGCTTCAGTCAGAATAATGTATCCTTCTTCCTTCTAATATAATAAATGATAAAGTCTGTGTGTCAGAAAATCACGTCGGCACAAACTTAGATGACACCTGGTACTTACATCATCTGCCTAGCCTTTTCCCAACTACATATTTGGGGTCGGCTTCCAGTCATACCGGATTCAGCTGAATACCAGTATTTAACGTAGAGCGGCTGCCTACCAGACCTTAACAACCCAATAACTGGGGAACACGGTACTTCTTGGCAAGACTGGTGTCAGATTTTCTGGCTTCAGACAATCCGTGACGACTGCCAAAGATCTACAAATGACAGCCGGGACCAACGGCTTAACGTGCTTTCCGAGGCTCGGAGGAAACTCGGTATGTTAAGATGCTCACCCATCCACAACCTTGGCAAGCGTTGCTTAACCTTGAAGATCGACCTGTGCGACTGCTATTCTTTAACCACGAGCCTGCACACCTGATACTTACATCCAAAGCCAAAATTAAAAATTCAGAATATATTTTATAGTGGCACTCTGAGAAAGTGATATTAGTGACTAGCTGTCTGCACAACTTCGTTTGTGTCACATTTTTCATTTCTGCTCCGCTCCTATTGGTCTTAGCGTGATGATATATAGCCTATAGCCTTCCTCGATAAATGGGCTATCTAACACTGAAAGATTTTTTTTCAAATCGGATCAGTAGTTCCTGAGATTAGCGCGTTCAAACAAACAAACAAACAAACAAACTCTTCAGCTTTATAAGATTAGTATAAATTAAGACATCGTTAAAATTTCAGTATGGATCCACCGCGTGACATTTTGGTACCAAATGTCAAAAGTCAAAATGTCAAAAGAATCACATACATACATTTTCAACGACTACAATATGACGTGCCATTGTCGTCATGGTTTTATTGAGAGAGAGAGACCGAGCTATACACGACGAATAGCACTGTTCCAATGCTGCAACCAACATAGCCACTAGGGTCCAAATAAATACATAGGTACTTCGAGTATATTATTATAAAGAGGAAAGATTTTTTATTTGTTTGTACCAAATAAGCTCCGAAACAGCGGGATCGATTTTAACCATTTTTTGACCGATGAAAAGCTACATTGTCAGAGAGTAACGTAGGCTATTTGTTATCCCTGTATTGCCACGGCAACACGCGGATTACGCGGGTGAAAACGCGGGGCGTTATTAGTATAGTATACGGAGTTAGCTATCGACTCGAATAGATGAAGGAGCGATATTCCTTTTTCACGACAAATTCATAATAGCAATGATTCATCATAGTGAAGCTGATAGAATGTTCCTCCATATATAAACTTGGTAGAATGTTCCAGCAGGTTAATTTTTCGTGAAAAGTGTTTCCACGCGGGCGTATCCACAAACAGAAGCTAGTCGGTCATAAAGAATAGTTTTGACAGTCAGACAGGTGTTAAATTTATAAGTTAGCGTGTTTATATCTTAGATGGTATCGCCCTAAGTATTGTGGAAGCGCCTCGCCGGCAGTTCAGTGCTGTTCGGCATTTTATTGCCTTCATAAATGTTAATTTTATGTAAAATTCCCTGGATTCTTCTTCCATTTTTTGTTCAGCGTGTCGGGTGTAAATGCGACTCGGTATTGCGGCACGATATCTGTTCTAAATGTACTTTGTATCGGGTTTTATCTGATACTCGCGTTGACACTTTATTTTTTATGGTTTTGTGTCAATATTGACGAAGTTAGTCAACAGGTGTTAATCTTTTAGGCACAGGGCAGATGTTTGTGCAAAAAGAAAAGGAGGGCTTTGCCCAGCTGGAGGACACAATAGACTAATTAAGATGAGAAAAATCAAAGTCAAAGTCAAACCTTATTGGGAATTATGTATTTGAGCCGTTTGGGGTTGAAACACTAGGACCGGGGCTAGGAGTGCTCATCGACTCTTTCGTGAAATCAGTAAGCAGTTAGTCGACTCTTCACGTGACCAGAGGGCTGGCCTTTTCTTTGGTCAACGAATCGGCATTGCCATTCAACGTGGCAATGCGGCCAGTGTTCTGGGCACTTTTCCCGTTGACAGCGATGTGAGCGAATTTTTCAATGCCCTATGAGTCTTTCCTCCTTTTTACTCCGTTTGTACACATATGTACAAACGGATATATATTTTCTATATTATTAAAATGTTGTTCATCATTTTCGACTTCAAGTCAAAGTCAATTTATTAATTTCAATTTCAACTGACCTGGCACTTTTGAACAGTTGAATATAAAAATATTATAGTGACTCTAGTTGTCTATTACCAAAACATTACACAACATGCATAACCATCTAATCTTAACTAGACCATTGTGTCCAATGGATTTATGAATACCTACCTAGAAAAGTGTGGTGGACTTATTTATTTATTTATGTACACACATGATATTTAAAAAAAGAATATTTTGTACAAAATCGAGAGCACAAAGGTACTGCTTATTTCAATAGAAATTTCTTCCAGCAGACCTGCGACAGAAGAGTGGGATAAGAAATGTAGACACCGTGTGTAAAAAGACAGAGAAGGAAACTTAAAATAGACTATACTAACTTAACTAAGACATATTATCAACAAATACATATAAAATAAATATACCTAAATACATACTTCTACGATACGATATACGATACTGTAGGTTGTTAAGTACTATTCCAAGTTCTACAGTATCTTTACTACACATACTTCTATATAAAATAATACATACGTAATAAAATATAGGTACAGAATCACAGTATAGTGGACTTCTTATAACACCAGTTTCTATATAGGATCAAGCTCGTACTAAAATACCTGTTTGTATAGTTAGCATTTGACTTCACTTGACAAGCTTCATAATCCCCTTCTACAAACTCCTAGAATAGATTGAAACGTACAGATAAATAGAGCATGAGAATCGCGCGCACCACATCATTTATAATGCAATAGGTTCTGCCAGCGGATTTGCCCGCGAAAAAGTCGAAAATTATCCCAAGGAACATAATCCTGAGATGATATATATACTATGCGCTAGTCCAGGATATGGTCTTCCTCAGATTTATCCAAAAACCAGACTGACTGACTGACTGACTGAGCTACTTTGAGTCTGAACGTAAAACCAACGGAAAACATGATTATTTAAAACGAAAACGGAATACAAACACGTACATTGAAAGTGAAATAAAATAAAATCGTAATCTTCCAGTCGTATGAAAGAAAATCTGTAACACGGAAACGTGTCGTTCCTGTTTCCAAAAACGCCTGCATTTACTCCACTTGAGGTGAACGCACTCTCATTAAAGGGCCACTGGTTTTAAATCCACAACGATATCCAACGACACTTCTGTTCCTTTTCCCTATTCCCACTGTGAAGTGGGCCGTCAGTGTAAACAAAACAGAGTGTCACATTACGCCGCCAACGCGGGCCCTTCTTATTTTTATTTTGTCAAATTGTAACTGAAATAAACTGGAGTGAGTAATAAAAATACCATCGGTACTGTTATTGCAGCGCTCTCGAAATAGAGGTGTCATGGCGTCCCCTCCGAGGCACTTGTCGTGAGGAAATGTTAATAGATAGGATGTAACCGGCGGATAAGAAGACTCGTTGTTTTGTTTTCAGACGCGTTTAGATTTCACTACTTGTGTTTTTTGGGACACGCGTTTTGTAGATGGGCGTCTTTGAAAGTTTATTCTGGAGTTTTCTTGGGTTTTTCCGAGTTTTCATCTGTTATCTGAAATGTTGTCATGAAAGCGGTTATCCGTTAATTTCGTGCCGACTCTAATGAGTCGTCTTCTGTCATAGCTCTTCGTTAGTTGATAGTGTTGAGTAAAATGAGCATAATTAGATTTTCTGATACCGTGTAAAAGTAGACCAGTATTGTGGCCTTAGTTGTCTGAACTAGGTTTAGGCCCATTTGCGCTGTTCTGCTTAGCACTGGGCTAACGTTCTAGTCCAAGGCTAAATTTACAACTGCAAGCACAAGCACTGGGTAAAACTATATTTTTAGCAATTTCACTAGTCTTTCAAGAACATTCTAAGGTCCCTTAAGAAGAGATTGAATGAATTAACCGATATGGTATTACATAATGAATCTCACAACTGTTTACGGTAGAATAACTGAGTTTACAATTAATATTTTTGGTGGCTTTTACTGTCCGTAAAGGTTCTTTCAAAAGCTTACGAAAAAATACTGAAAACTCAGCTCAAGCATAAGACATCTTCAGTTTCCGATTGGAAAAATTATGTTGAAAATGATTATGAGAAAGTACTTGAAAACTACAGTTCTTAAGATAAAAATTTACAATGTACTTAATTATCTGTGCCCACGCTGCCGCCCGCGCTTTCCCTGCGCGTACGCATCTCGCGTTGTTTTGTCTGACACACCATACTGCTATCATAATCGTATATTATTGTACGTTCTGTTGTCAACGGTCATTGTAAGCCCAGTTTATAACATGGGCTGTGAATATATACTGCCATTGGATTAGGATCCAATGGCAGTATATATTCACAGCCCATGTGAGCCTCTGAGCCTCTGAGGTACAGAATTATACGTTACTACATAGGTGTAGTAACGTATAATTCTGTACCTCAGAGGCTCAGAGGTATACAATAGTAACTCCACTTTTTTTAAATATGTTTCTTGCACCATTCAAATCGCAAGAACCAGTTCTGCATAATGGTATACGACATTAAGTCCTATGGCATCTGTGAAATTAAATATCCAATCGTATATGAAATTAAATCCATTAACGTCTAATGGGTATAGGACCTCAAATGACGATAAGATTACTTACCTCCAAAATAAGTATATAAACTACTAGCTGCTGTCCGCGACTTCGTCCCCGTGGAATCCCCGATTTTAAAACATTCTTTATCGCTGCTCCGCTCCTATTGGCTTAAGCGTGACGATATATAGCCTAAAGCCTTCCTCGATAAATGGTCTATTCAACCCAAAAATAATTTTTCAATTCGAACCAGTAGTTCCTGAGATTAGCGCGTTCAAACAAACAAACAAACTCTTCAGCTTTATAATATTATAGTATAGATAAATTCACGCAAAGCTTAGAGGTAATAATGTCATCTCATAACAGTAAAAAATACTGTTGAGTTTGTTTCAATATCTTTAAAACAACTAAGTCAAAATTGCTTTCACTCCGCGCATTTTGGCCTCTCCTGTAAAATTTTCGTTTTATCACATTGTGTTATATAGATACCTCTGAGGTACAGAATTATATTAGTCCCTTAAAAACGTGGAAAAGGCGAGAAAAACTAGCGTCACTTAGATAATTATGTTGCTTCCTTTTCTTACTTATTTGGGAATACTGGACTAAATTAGGCTTGTATTCTATAATTGTGTATTATTCCAGTCAGTGCTAAAATATTTCGAAAGTAACACGTACATTCTTACGTTATATTCTTAGCAATTAAAGACTCAAGTCTCAATTTTCCCGAGCGATCTAATTTCGTCATTTTATAATTAGTGAGTTTATATCCAACTTTATCTCTACAAATTTAAGTCTCCTATCCTTACATACTGACGAATATACCTTACTAGCATCGCCCCGCGGTTTCACCCACGTAGTTCCCGTTCCCGTGGGAATACGGGGATAAAATATAGCCTATGATACTCAGGGTGAATGTAGCTTTCTAATGGCGAAAGAATTTTTGAAATCGGTCCAGTAGTTTTTGAGTTTATTCGTTACATACAAAAATACAAATATATACATATTTCCTCTTGGCCCGATTTTAAAAATTATTTCAGTGTAAGATATCCCTTTTATTGAGAAAGGCTAAAGGCTATAATCATATTATCCCGCTAAGACAAATAGAAGCGGAGCAATCATGAAAAAGTGCCACAAACGAAGTTGCGCGGGTCAAAATTTTTTTTTACTTAATATCTTTGTATTTTAATATTTAAAAATGTAATTTATATGTATATACAATGAAAAACGGGGTGGAGAGAAATGCAGGGGTGAAAAGAAACGAAACTATGACTTGAATTTTCTCGTTATTTAAATATTGCTTGCAGAAATGAAAAAGTCCAATTTTTTAATCGATTATTTGTTTTTCTAATTGATGATTTGTGAGAAACTGCGAAATATTTAAGCGAAAATCCCAAAATAAGTTTCATTTCTTTTCACCCCTGAATTTCTGAAATCCACCCCGCTTTACGGTATAGAGAAAAATAATATTAAATTGTGATGATGATCTCTAAGCAATACTAGCAGTAAATCCTTTTCGGTCCATAAGAAATCACGCGTAAGTGAAGCACAATATTGAAGCCATTCACAAGTGCGGGCGGCGGACGCAAAGACATCTCGTTCCTTTTGCCGCATACCTATATAATTATTAACTCTGAAATAGACGCGAGTCGTTCACCCGCCGACATATTTGGTTAACTTGCTGGTTATATATAACTGTCTTATTTTATATAGGTACTTACCTACCTACGTGACTAAGAATTGGAGATAGAGTAATGTTTTGGGTATTTATCTTAGGGGGCGTAGGAACTGTTATTTCGTTAGCCTGTGGTTGATTCCATCTACACTTAATATTATAAAGAGGAAAGATTTGTATTTTTATATGTAACGAATAAACTCAAAAAATACTGGATTGATTTTAAAAAATATTTCACCATTAGAAAGCTACATTCACCCTGAGTAACATAGGCTATATTTTATCCCTGTATTCCCACGGGAACGGGAACTATGCTTGTGAAACCGCGGGGCGCTGCTAGGTAATGTACCTACAAAGCCAGTTAAAATGATCTTTAGTTGGTAGGAGCAGCATCTATTGTACAAACTTTTCGCATTATAGCAATAATTTTTGTTTTAATACACATACATATGTCTGAAAGGGTAACGAAAGGGGAATTTCGTGACCCCTCAAACCTAAATCATTTGGTATTGGTATATCCAGTTGCTCTCCTTACGTCAAACAGGTAGGTAACTACTTTGTTTTAGGGTCCCTAGTGACAGCAAAGACGCTTTTCAAAACTTCGCAGAAAATCAGTTGTTCTACCGTTTTACCGAGGATATCGTACCCACTAGAAAGAAACATAATTATGAATTTAGATTCTTTACTAGGTATGCTTATCAAATTATTTATTCACTTTTTTTTACAAATAAAAAAAAACTTTACAATTAATACAGGAAATACACCTAAGGCGTTATACAGTGTAATAAGCATAATTATGGTATATCATGAAATGTTACAGTACCAATGTAAAATTACAATTTTTTAGGCTAAAATAAAGAAACACACATACCTACTAGAAAACAACAAGATAACAAACAATAAGTTATATAAAATGATCAATCAATGTCATAAAAAAAAAACAAAAATGGATGTACAAATATTTTTATCATCTTACATCCAGCAATGATGTCATAACTGAAAGATAACTGAGAATGCATTTCATAAAAACCCATCTACATAAAGAAAAATAATGTGGAAACAAGCAAAAACAGCTCATTCATCAAAACATTTCTGTGGCCAGCAAAAGTGACAAATCATTTAATTTTCATTTCTTCGCTGATTTTCCTCGAAGTTTAAAGCTCATCATTTCCGATCATCAATCTAGTTTCAGTCGCAACACGCCACCGCAGGCGCCGACGTGCTAGGGCACAATATAACAGATATCAAACAATAAACGCAAAACTATCCATAAAAATCAACTTCATTCTAATGAACAGCCATCGCGTAAACAACATAAAATATTACAGGAAAATAAGATAAAAAATATTCGAAAAAAAATGGGTCGTAGAAATAATGTTCCAGATTCAATCAACGTTGCAATTTAGACGCCATTCTACGTAGTTTGGGCGATACGCCAATAGCTAAAATGTGTAAAAAACTATTTTGTTTTGTTGCGTATTATTTAATTTCATGTTACTATTGCGCAAATGTTACCTACGACACATCGCCTACTGTTTCGTCTGAGTGAACACTTTATAATATTCTGGCGCACCTCCAATAGAAGTAACTTCTTCATATTTTCAGTTCATTCATTAATGATCTACTGAACTTTATTGATGGGCTTGGAATGGGGTTTGTAAACATAAATATAAGCTTAAGAATGTCTTCTTTAAGCAAATATGACGTATTCTTGCCTCTTTTGTACCGTTATTTATCAGTATAGGTATTACACGAAATACCTATTAATTGATTATAAATCAAAAAACATTCTCATAAATAAAATAAAAAATCTTTTCAGGATGTTCTTAGGCTACCACTAGCGCCATCTACACGCTATTCTTTGAACTATAAACTAGACGATTGAGAATAGCGCCACCTAGTGTGGGCGTTTAAAAGCTTGTTTGAAGCTTTCAAAGCATAGTACATGCATGGAACGAAACTTCAAAACAAGTTCCCTAGTTCTGGTTAGTTTCTGTAGAGGGCGCTTTTGTCTCACGGTGATAGTTCAGTACTTCATGTTCATTTTGCAACGTTTCAATTTCAGAGAAAGGATAAATTATTTACTTTTCAATAGCATTTCATTGAACCTATTATAATAGCTTTCCATTTCCAAGGAAAACTTGTGCAATGCGCAGTGAGGTTATTTCTTCCTATGTAGTTTTACCTTAAACAGAGTTAACTAAATGTTTACCTCAGATTTAAATGTCATTCTACCTTGAAAAAAAAAAATGTTTAAAGTTTGTAACTACCTAAAAACTCAGGCACCCACACACACAGACACAGAAAAAAAAAGTAAAAAAAATAAAATAATGGCTTTCAAAAAGCTCGCTGTTCTAAGTAGGTACTTACACTTGCACCGAAAATTCGCCGACTGTTTTATAATTAAATAATAAAACAATGGCATCAGTTGCCAACCGCTCTTGACAGATCAATGCCGAAGAAGCGGAACCACTGGCTTCACTCATCCATAATTACCAACTAACAATCACCATCTTTTCAAACAAATCTAGTCTTTATCGGCAGGCGTTAAGGTGGTTATTGAGTGTATTCTGGTAATATGAAAATAGTTTTGGCAGTACGTAAATATTGTAACGTTTGGTATCCATCGTGCGTTTTGTTTGGGATGATTGAAGCAATAAGGAGTACCTAGGTATTCTAATTTGTTAACGTTCACGCTATAACTACCTACCTACTGAACGAATTTAGATGAAACTTTACAGTACGGCATCTCAAATCAAATGCGTTTATTTGTGTACACATGTAAAAAAGGGTGGACCATTTACAGAGTAAATGACTATCCTGTGTCCTGCCACAATAGCTGGCATACAAATATTAAAATATAAAACATGTACATAGTAGATATCTATTGTGATCTAAAAGAATAGTATAATAATGTACAATTATCTAATATGTCTTATCATCTAAATAAAACACCTATAGGTAGGTTATAATTTATATGGTGGAAGTACCGGCTTCATCTAGCTTAAAATGACCAGAAATATTGGACGTGTAAAAGTGTTAAGTTTAACCTACTTACAAAATATAATTTATCATTATCATTTAAGTACAAAAGGCAGCTAGTTATTTTAATACTTATAAAATACTGGATAGATGCAAAATTCTCCGAAGCGAAGACTTTACATTGAAGAGATTAAGATCGATAGTCGTGGTGGTAATCCTTTGTCAGTTGTCTCTAGTACCGCCTCATAATGGTAAGTTACGCTTGGGGTATACCCCAAACCTAACACCCGCATTCTAAGGCCCACTTGCATAAACCAGCGTTATCTTTTAAGTCAGAGTATATTGCTAACACGAGGTTAAATTACAAATATTTTATACGTAATGGCCCCCGGGTAAGAACTTTCTTCTTTTTGTTTTTTTTTTTTTTTTTAAACGCTGCCACACACTAGGAATTTGTCCTGTATCGTGGGTCTAAGTCGAAGTTGAAAGTTACTCTGATTATTCGCGACTAGGCCTTAGAATGCGGGTGTGAGGTATGGGGTAGGCCCCAAGCTTAACGTTTGAGTAATATTTTGAGTCACAATACTTCTGGTCCACACAGACTGACAGACAGACACATATGATTGAAGTGACACATCGTCAGCAGACAAACCAATGTACATCTCTCATCTAAAACCCTCACACGCATCCCGCGTCTCCTTCAATACGCGCCATTATTTTTAGCGCAGAGCGCGCGCTCCCGCGGCCGTGATCATCACAATATTATGCATCACCACTAGCCAGTATAACAGTGATAGTGTTAAGTGTATACAGTGAAATGTGCGTCTTATGACGAAGGCTTAACCACCATGGATCATTTTAGACGACGACCTCGGTATAAACTGCGAAGGGTAAGTTGTAACAGAAAATTTTTCGACAAAAATTTTGAGGTTATGTTACGTTTTTCACTTCTGTTACTTACCTTAACTTGTGACCAAGTTTATGACATAAAATTTGTTGATATTTAAAGGGTTTTGTTAAAGTTTTTCTCTAAAATAGTCTGTATACGTGTCAATACAATGTTGCCAGGTATTAGTCGTGTGTTGCCAATTTTGTAAACGTTAATTATTGTGTGTATTACGATAGCATTACTTCGCTTTGAATTTATTATAATATACTAAACAGAATCGGTATGCCGGTAGATTTATGGCTCTGGCTAATGATCGGGTGATTCGGTTTTATTTAACGCGTATTGGGGTAATTTTGTTTGTTAAACAGTCAATGACGTAGGTAAACTAATGGATTCAGAGTTCAAGACCCTGAATGAACTTGAACCAGGTCATTACTCAGTATATTCATGTTTAAGACTCACTCATTCAAGTCCTCGTATTTCCATAGTCAGGCAGGTAGGTTGTCACCATGATCGGAACAAAAATGATGAAACATCCTTGACTCGGGTACTTACCGACTACTTATATTTATAAGTCAAGGGTTTTTTTTAATGAGAAATCATCAAATGTCTTCTCCCGCTCTGGGTGGAGCGGAAGGGAGTGTCAGACTCTTACTGACTAAAACCTACCCGTGATCCTTCTTGTGCCCTTAGCACTTAGCAGGCACTGATATGGGTCCCCGTCTTCGTTACTGACGGCTCTTTGAGGCGCGCGTGGAACACGACGCGCCGTCGCCCCGTTCCTGGTTGCTATCGGAGCGCGAGCCACCCATAGCTCGCCATCCGCAGGCCCGCGCCAACGGTGGCCGAGAATCGCCCTGTGTTTCCCGACAACCGGGGCGTCTTCTTCTGTTGCGGCGGCTGGGGCGTGAAGTTTCCCTCTCTCGCACGCTATACCTAAGTCAAGGCTAATGAATCAATTTAAACCGTCAGTTATAGTATTGATTTTGGTTTAGAAACGCGTCATTCGTGCAATATGCACAATCTGTTTTACACATCAAGGTTGGGTC
The DNA here is from genome assembly GCA_905332915.2 of Hecatera dysodea. Classification (NCBI taxonomy): domain Eukaryota; kingdom Metazoa; phylum Arthropoda; class Insecta; order Lepidoptera; family Noctuidae; genus Hecatera; species Hecatera dysodea. The sequence goes on from HG995292.1 coordinate 21,652,678, forward strand.
AGTAATACCTACATCATGTTCTTTGATTGTGTTTGCGTACGTCATACTAACACTTCAGTTCGCATCGACTGCACTCCTTCTCGAAGTAAAACTGAACATAGTTATACTGAGATGGTTTTACCGTGGTTTATCGTGTTACTTTACCCGGTATCTGGGTTGAGGAAGTCTAGATAGGCAGTCGTTCCATTTAAAATACTGGTTTTCAAAGCCTCCGGTTGGACTGGAAGCCGATTTGGGACATAATCAGGAAAAAGTAAGCAGATCAGGACAAAGTATTTAAAATGTAGATTGGTAATATTTACCAATCCTTATTCATAATCTATACTAATATCATAAAGAGGCTTAGATATAATCTAAGTAAAGAGGTAACGTTTGTGAGTTTGTGACGTTGTAGGGGGTAATCTCTGGAGCTACTGAACCGATTTTCAAAATGATTTCACCAATAGAAAGCTACGTTATTGTGGAGTGTCATAGGCTATATTTTGCTCGCCACCCTCTAAGGTCGCCACTGCAGTTTCCTTTCGTGCGTAGCATACCTTTAATAAGGTAAAAATATACACTGTTTTTAAGTAAAACAACATACATAGGTACTTATTGCGTGCGACTAGTGATTCCGAATTCATGAATGGCGCATGAGTCATGATCGTACGAGTTTAAACGTACACAACGCTGAGCATTGACGTACTCAATGAGAGGTTTGTTTGTCCGTATTTGAAGGTTTTCTTGTACCTTGGAAACTGAACTGTTTTGTTGGAAGTTCATGAATGGAACTAGAAACGAAGTTGAGGTTGCCTCGAATGTGAACTTCACCTTGTTCACCTTGAAGCAGATTGTTTGGCTTAACTCTTGGGATACTAAGGGGTTTTTTAAGGATGTTAAATCATCAAATGACTTCTTCCGTTCTGATCGGAGCGGGAGGAAATGTCAGACTCCTTACTGACTAAAACCATCCGTGTTCCTCCTATGCCCTTCGTGATCTAGGACCGCGGTCTTCTCTTTTGAAACAATTCCGCTACGCTGACAAATACTCAGGAGGTAGCTGTACTGTCTGACATATTTTGATCCCTTCTTTGTTTTTTGATGAAGTTTTGTTTCTTCATGATGATGGTTGGATAAAATATGAAAGTAAAATTAAATTCCATTATTGGTTACTTTAAAAAACACCTTCCCTTCTCGCCGCTTAAAAAATGATCTAGTTGTAAATCAGCAAAATAGCTGGCGCTATAGTTTATATTGCAAACACGCTGTAATAGATTATTAAAAAAATAAACTTTTATCCTTTATTTTTTGTTTATAAGGCTTTTTTTTCGGGTCTGTTCGGGGAAAAAAACAATTTCAGTCAAATGTCCGGGGTTTTAAAGATTTTGTCCGGCGTCGGCAATTTCTATGATGGCAACCCTAAGTATAGACAACTATGTATAAAGCTTACCCCTTACCTTTCTACACTATCTTTTGAAAATAACTTCACCCATCTTGTCCTTGAACTTTCAAATGTCTTGCCAATACTTTCTAATAATATCCCTCTCCATATTCTGTAACCTAGATCTTGTCCATGTTTTGAATGGCTCTTGGATGACCGTATCATCCGCCGCGGATAGAGTGGGCTCTCGAACAAGATGGCCTCTTCTAAAACCTTGGAGTCAGTGGTTTTGTACTAACTGTAGGGTTCCAGTGACAGCGATATGGTTTCGAAGAGGTTAGTGAAGTACAATCTACAATTAAAAGAGCAGTGGTGGCCGAGTGGTAACGGCCCCGACTTACTAGTTTTAGTTCGCGAGTTCAAACACGGTAAGGTGCATTACTTTGATTAATTAATTTCATCACCACTGCTCTCGAAACGGTGAAGGAAACACACATGCAGAAATCGTGAGGAAACCGGCATATCCTTTTATTTTTATTTTTTGGATGGGAAATCATCAAATGACCCCTCCCGCCCTGGGCGGAGTGGTAGGGAGTGTCAGACTTTTACTGACTAAAACCCATCCGTGTTCCTTCTTGTGCCCTTTGCGTTCCAGGGCCGCGGTAACTCTTTCGAACAAATTCCGCAACCCTAGCAGGCACCGACCCTATGGGGCCCCGTCCCTGGTGCTGTCAGCTCCTTGAGGCGCGCGTTGAACACAACGTGCGTCGACTCAGCCTGTTTGCTATCGGACGGCGAGCCACCCACGCTCACCGTCCACAGGCATCAGGCACTGCGCAATAGCACAGCGGCCGACTTGTCTCTGGAGGGGGCCGCAATGGGACCATTACTGGCACTCCATTTCAGCCCCCTCCCGAAACCGGCATATCCTAAAACAATAATTCGAAGACATGTGACATTCACCAACCCGCAATGGGCCCGCGTGGTGGATTACGGTCCATTCCTTCTCCAAGAGAGGTGACCTGTGTCCCAGCAGTGGGAACATTAAAAGGCTGATGCTTTATGCTAATCTACAATTCTTCAACGCTAGTACTTGGTTAATCAATCTTGATAAAACACGATTTTTTCTTTGAGTGTTGATAGAAACTGAAGAACATTACTTGTCCCCGTTAGTTTTGAGTTATCTGTTCAGTTTGTTTTTTGTAAGATTCAAAATGTTCTCAATAAATTCCATGGTATTTGATGAAATCTCGCTCTGTGATTTTTTTTATGGTTTATAGTCGAAGTTGGCCTGTTGGTCACTTTATATTTCTTTTTCTTCGAGCAACATACCTTTGTTCGAAATAAATTTAGCTAAACACTCATGACCTAAAGCTTCATGCCAAATAATTCTTGTTTCCAAAAATCTGTGAATCATAAGTACGAAATGCTGGCAATGTGTTTTTCTGATTAAATCTTACTCATACAATTACACTTTCAACAAGATTTTATTTTATAGAAACAAAGTATTCAAAAGAAATAATATCACACGAAGAGGAAAGCATAGATAGCAATATTGAGCCTCCACGCATAACTTTTAGAGTCACTACTTTACTAAATTAACTCGTTCACAAACAAGTTATCACATCAGCTTTTTGAAAAGCAGCCTTAAGTTGTGGGATTCCATGCTCGAACCTGTATTCCAAATAGCTACAACCTAGGGTTCTTATGTCACGTGGAATAGGTCCTAGAGTCTCATAGAGTTGGGTGTCCCTGCCATGGTGGCGAAATTTGTTTGAAAGAGTCACAGCAGCCCTGGAATGCAAAGGGCACTAGGAGGGTCACGGGTGGGTTTTAGTCAGTAAGAGCCTGGTACTCCCACTCCCACTCCGCCTAGAACGGAGGAAGTTAATGATTTTACAAACTTAATAGAAATGTTCACAGAGGTTACTTCTAGGAAAGTGTGCTCCATCGTCGACTAATATCATATCGCTTAATCGCTTTCCATACACCAATAAAAAAGACATGATACATTCTTGGGGTGCTCATCAAATAAAAATTAATCGCTCCGCTCAGATATTACTTATGTCCTTTTTTTGGCCTTGCACAGTCTAACAAAAAAAAAAGCTAATATATACATTTATATATTAGCTTTTTTTGTTGTTGTTGTTTGTTTTGTGCGAATCCTAAATAAACATTTTTCTTTCTTTCTTTTCTTTCTTTATATTCACAATGACTCCAAATTTGGCCTGTTACGCCATTGGGTTGGATTGGAGATCTTTCTGGACTGTTAGTCCAAAAAGCTGTTTTCTTGTCCGCTTATGCTAACCCCGCTCCAACTGACACCCCACCGATGCATCTCCCCCCGGCATACCAAAGATACTTGATCATGCCTGGCTACAATGCTATTTTCATCCGCCCTATATTTATAATGATCTTGTTTATCATCGTTTTGCTCATATTTACCGACATTAGGGAAAATGGGGTGTTCTTGTTTGTACAACGTTTGGGGAAAATAACAAGTCGTAATTCTGATATTTCCTTTTTGGGTATGTAAAGTTTGCTGTCTTGTGTCTTGTGGAAAGTTTGCATTACGCTTGTTTTTATGTCGTGATTAGATTTATTGTCTATAGCTAACCCTTGCAACTTCGTTAATGTCACGGTTTTCATGACAGTTATGTCCTGATTAGTTCTATTGGTCTTAGCCTACAATATGACCATATGTGGCCTATATCCTCGATAAATGGGCTATCTAAGACTGAAAGTTTATTCAAATCGGACCAGTAGTTTCTGAGAGTTAGCGCGTTCAAGCAAACAAACTTTTCAGCTTAACATATTAGTATAGTGCTTTCCGAGGCACGGAGAAGTCTCGATATTTTAAGATGGTCCCATCCACAGACAGACCTCGGCAAGCGTTGCTTAACCTCGGAGATCGACCCGGCCTGCTATTCCATTACCATTCTCCTGTACATATTCATTTATTTGGGGTCAGCACAACGTATCTTCATCATAATTGGATATTTTACTAGTTATAAAAATAATAATTATATTTTGTCCGTTGCTTGGATTTTCAAAAAATATTAGACACGTATTTTTTGTCATTTCAAATCGTAAGAAAAAAAAGCGCATTAAAGTTTAAGAGTGGGGGCTGGTGACGTCGCGTCGCTGGTAAAAATTGTAGCGACGTAGTGACGTCACTAGAGTTTTCAACGCACTGTATCGTCTTATTTACGTGAAAAAAGAAAAAATACGTGTCCAATATTTTTTGGAAAGCTATCTGACGGACTAATTAGATGTTTTTAATAAAATACCCTATTCTGCACCCTCTCAAAATGTGCACATAAATCTTATTAGACCCCGCCTGTATATAACAACTTAGTTACGTTCCATTATGTACTCTGTGAACTCCGTCGCTGCCTTCGCCTGCATTTTAATTGCAGAGTTTACAGATTTCACCATCCAATTTCATCTCTTATCAGTATACAATCTTATTGTATACAGTTATTAAACGTGTGTTATCAAAGCTACAGAGTTATATTATATTAGTACATTACCAAACTTGTTAGAATCAACAATTATGAAGTCATTGATAGACCGAATGGTCATAGGTGACAGAATGGTCTATATTCTGTCACTATTGTAATAGCAGACTTGAGGCCCTGGAGTGGACATCTGCAGGCTGAATTGACTTTTTTTTTCCTTTTTTTTTTTGACGTGACCACTCGCAGTTCAGCACACTAAGGCCGGTTACTGCTTAACCGGGCAATGCTGAATTGACTTTGCTCGTCGATGTCAAGACGACTGACATAGCAACACGATAATATCGCTGCGTACACTCGGATGTGGCCATACACAGTGATATTTTCTTCTCATCTGAGAGACTTTCCTTCTACATCATACACACCCAGAATACGAAAACTCGTTAAATTTCAATATCGCGTATCAACAACAAGTCCATAACTCCTTATATCCACACCAGCCTGCTTATAAAAAATAATCCACCGTACTTAGACAATAAAGATCAAAGTACCTTGCGTGAGTTGAAGATCATAATTATTCCCTTGTATGATATGTGGATGTAAGAAAGCCATCCAGTACATTGTCATGCCGTTCACAGGATACACCGTGACATGAATGTTTAAATGTTAATTTGAATATTATTGTAAAAAGGAAAATATTGTTTATTGTTAAGTTTTTCTCGGATATGCACCTTAGAATATATCTAATAGACAGAATAGCTTATAAATGATACATTTTAATTTTATACTAATATTATAAAGAGGTAACGTTTGTGAGTTTGTGAGTTTGTGACGTTGTAAGGGTTAATCTCCTAAAAAACCTATAAGCAGGATAAATAGGTCTAAAAAGTTAGATAAAACATTTTCGAAATCTCTTATTTAAAAAAAGATAACTCGAAATGTATGTTTGTATGGAAAATTTAAAATGGGTCTCTTATAACTGTAACACTATTTATCAAAAATGTTTCTATCCTGCTTATGCGTCTAAAGTTTCATTACAATCGGTTTAGTAATTTCGGAAAATAAGGATTTGAAAGTTTGTATGAAATACCGTGCGGCGTATAGGTACGCTCTTAGATTAAATAAATAAGTTCGCACAACACGTAATGGTTAAAATATGTGGTAGAAGTAAGAAAAAGATCACGGATTCGTGGCACAAGGCGTTTTATTTTCCCTCCCATGGGCATACCCATAAGGAATAGGCGGTAATTTATTTATGTGTAAAAAATGTTAGAAGAATAATACAAAAGAGCAGGTTTAACTTGGGGAAGTAGATTGGTAGTTTTAACACGACTGCTCAAAAACGAGTGTTACTTTTTCTTTTCTTTTTATTGCTTTCTGCTGTTTGCAGCAGTGATATCTATAGGTACTAATATTATAAAGAGGAAAGATTTATATTTTTGTATGTAACAAATAAACTCAAAAAATACTAGACCGATTTAAAAAATTCTTTCACCATTAGAAAGCTGCATTCACCTTGAGTAACATAGTCTATATTTTATACTTATTTTCACGAGAACGGGAACTACGCGGGTGAAACCGCGGGGCGCTGCTAGTTATTTATATTTAAAATTCGAATTCCGAATCTGGATACGTATAAGGATATAAAATAATATCTTTTATTTTTTCGTGTCATATCGGCGTCCAATAATTTTGGTATGAATTTTAGCATTGATTTTTTTTAGACCCGTGTACGCTCGGTTTATGCGCAAGCAGCTGTCGTTGCCTTTAATTGTATGTGCATTATAGGATAACATTAAGTGTACATTATATACACTTAAATAAAAAACACTTAACTAACTAAAAATAAAAACAGTTAAATATGGCGAAAAATCACTAGAGATCTATCTTAACGAACTTTTTAATGTAAAATTATTCTAATCGTTCTGAAATGTTATTTTTTTATGTAATATAATTTGTCATGTTTGTGTTCGATAGCGCAATAAATGAATATCGTATTTTACCACATGAATGATAATAGGATAAATAAAGCAATTCGTGTGAAATTATTCCCTAACCATTCCAATATATTCAAAAATGCACACCGTTAATGTTGAAGTTTTCACTTCTGCCGGCACTCCCGAGGTGCAACCCGTTGTATTTTATTATTATTATTTTTTTATACCATTTATGCTATGTACTAAGCAAGAATTAGACGGTGACAGAATAAGTACGTAGTCTAATTTTCATGACAACAAAATATTTTCGTTTTTAGATACGAAACATGGATCCACCAATTTATATTAAAAAAACTTTTTACAAAAAAAATACAACCGACTTTTACACAAAAAATCAAAAAGTGCAAAATAACTTTAATTTCGGAACTCGGTGTTGGTGGTTGCTTTTTTCGTTTTTTGAACACCGACTTCCGAAATTAAAGTTATTTTGCACTTTTTGATTTTTTGTGTAAAAGTCGGTTGTATTTTTTTTGTAAAAAGTTTTTTATTTTTCACTTTTTTGTGGTACCTACATCCCCTCCCCTCTCCCCACCTAAACGAACCAATCACATTGGTGTAAAAAAAACGCACTGCTCCTTTGCAGAGTAAACTAAGAGGTCGTCAATGTAGACAATGTAGATATTTTTTTTAGATTTTTCGAAAACCGCTTGGTCGATTTCGATAAAATTTTCATGGGACCATTTGGGAAGTATACCCTTTCCAACAAAAAAAGAATTTTTCAAATCGGTTGACAAGCGACGGAGTTATGCGCGATCAAACATTAAAAAAAAAAATACAAACATCCGAATTGAGAACCTCCTCCTTTTTTAGAAGTCGGTTAAAAAAAATATATACAGCGTATATTACCGGGGATAACTCAACGCTTCATTCTAACGATACCATATATACATTGATATCGGTGACGTTTAGAATTTATGGTGGAATAAAAAACTCACAAAAATACATATATACATAAAAGAACTTTGAAAACATAACAGTAATTATTTTGGGGGGTCGTATAAAAACATGAATAAGCCTATTCAATGCGTTCTAGAACTGCTAAGAGAGAAAAGAAACAATATAAAAAAATATGTTAACTCTGTATAGCAGAACCACCCTTAAATATAAACACGCACTTTTTGAACACCCTGTTGTTCGCGTGACCTCAAATTGGTTTGTTCCGCTTATAGCTGCGTTCATTGTACATGTAATTTCAATTATCTACCAAAAATAGCACGCGACGAAACTCGAACCCAAATCCCTCTTCAAAAACCAAAACACAGTACAGTATACCACCCCCACCCCAGTATACCATGTTATTTTGTGGTACTGTAAATATCAAAACTGTTTTTTTTAGGATTTCGTTCATCCGATCTGTCCGGCTGTCATTTGTAGATCTTTGGTAGTCGTTACGGATTGTCAGAAGTCAAAAAATCTGACACCAGTCTTGCCAAGAAGTACCGTGTTCCCCAGTTATTGGTTTGTGGAGGTCTGGTAGGCAGAGCTCTACGTTAAATATTGGTATTCAGCTGAATCCGGTATGACTGGAAGCCGACCCCAATATAGTTGGGAAAAGGCTAGGCAGATGAGGGTCGTCCAATCTGATTTGGCAAACAGTGGTAGATCATGACCTGGAGTTTTTATCCCGGTCATGATCATTATTATTTGACTCTAGTACAGTTCTACTCTAGTTTTGTTCTGTGTTGACATTATCTTAATCTTTGACATATTTTTTTAACATATATTCTTACTTATAAAATAATAATGCCTAATTTGGTAAAAAACAATTATTTCAGCAATCACGTGACATCTAGAAATGTACCTATAATTTATTGTATTGTCCCAAATAAACATTTTTCTTTCTTTCTTTCTATTGTGTTTCTGCAATAAAGATTTGACTTTGACTTTACATTCTCTTAGTATAATTGTCGAATTTCAAATAGCTAAAATTTTAATAAAATCATAACTCTGTTCCTTTGTTACGTCTCTTCCCTCCGATCTTAATGAAATGTAATAAAGATATAACATATTACCAGAAGAAGGACGTTTTATCACTTTACAACACGAGCGAATCCGGTGGCAAAAGCTAGTTTCACAACCATTTTAATCAGACAATGACTTCTGAACTTCTAAATACACCTGCAACAGTTACATGGCTGGCTGGACGTGAACGCGGCGGTTGTCGACCTTAACGCAGCGCGTAATGGAGCGCGCGCGAGTTTGTATCGTTGCGGAAGTTAAACATTCACGAGGTTAGGGTGCGAGCTTTTGTTGCGGATTTGGGTAGTTAAGCTGGGTCGTTTTGGGTAGTTGAAAAACCCAATTGAAATTATATCGTATTCGTCTCGATTATTTCCTAGGTTTTATTTATAACCAGCTGCAGCCCACGGTTTCGCCCATGACTCGAAAATTATTACAAGGGAACATACTCCCCGGATAAAAATCGTAGTATAAGTATCCTATATGTTATTCCAGACTATAATCTACTTCTGCACCAAATTTCATCAAGATCCGTTCAGCCGCTCTGACGTGATCGAGTAACAAACATCCATACACCCATCCATCCAAAGATCTTAACTTTCACATTTATAATATTACTAGCAGCGCCCCGCGGTTTCACCCGCGTAGTTCCCGATACCGTAGGAATATGGGGACAGCCTATATTACTCGCTGAATTGATGAAATATTTTTTTAAATTGGTTTAGTGGTTTCGGCGCGAAATAATAACAAACAAACAAAATTATATTTGCAATTATAATACAACAACGACCAGCGGCGTCTTTAATCTTTTTCTAAAACAATCTAAATATCAAGAAAAGTCGCTATGATCAAAACCGATCTGAATCATCTTTAACCGAATCCTTGACAGGTCGTATGTGTATGCAAACCACGGTAAACAAGTCAGTACATTACAAGATAAAGCAAATAACATCACGCCTATAACCACCACAGGATTAGGCAGAGGTTTACTTATAATACACGTACATTTCCGGAAAACCTCGTTATTACTGGGAATCGAACCCAGGACCTTCTACTCACTCAGTATTAGCGCTTGCAATCACTGGACCAACGAGACCGTCGCAGCATTTATTGTTTTTAATTTTGATCTTTAACAAGCACCCGCGTAGTATCTTTAACAAGCAGTGCCTCGCGGTTTTGCCCGCGTAGTTCCCGTTCCCGTGGGAATATGGGGATAAAATATAGCCTATGTTGCTCAGGGTGAATGTAGCTTTGTAATGGTGAAAGAATTTTTTAAATCGGTCCAGTAGTTTTTGAGTTTATTCGTTACATACAAAAATACAAATCTTACCTCTGTATAATATTAGTATAGACATGTAGATATCACTCGACAAGTGGTACATAACTAGCAGTGCCCCGCGGTTTTAAAATCAAAAATACAAATCTTACCTCTTTATAATAGTAGTACCTATAGACATATAGGTACCACTCGTCAAGTGTAAAGGTGCACCGTAGTTCCGCGCACGTCCTTCCCGACGCCGTCAGCCGAGCTCGCGTCTGCCACAAGTAGGTCAAACGTCGCCGGCGCGGCGGCCATCGATCCGATCCCCGCGCATGCGCCACACCCACAAACAAACACCAACCGTACCCGCATCAAAACAAGAACCATTCTCCATTGTCACAAACAATACGTTTTACCGCATGCCAACTCCGAACTTACACCGCAAAATTATCATAACCCCTTCTTATATGGACTTAGAGTTCATTTTCCTTTAACAGTTCCGATGTTAAATTTGAGAATGGGAACACTGCTGCGGTCGTTTTGAATCGTGTTAAAAAGGAAGTAAGGTTGGGAATTGATGGTTGTTGAGGGATGCTGTTATGGAATATTAAATGACCAGCGGATGTAGTTTGTGTTGAAAGTAATGTACTGTCGCTCGCTGTTTGGAAAATGTCGATTATAATCAAAGTCAAAGTATTTTATTTGTTGAACATATATAGGTAACTAGCTGACCCAACAAATGTTGTTTTGCCATATATAAAAAAAGAAAAAAGATTTTCCCGCTTTCCTGTTGAAATTTTTAAACCTCACGGAGCCCGAGACCTTTCCAACGAATGCAAAACCGTGGAAATCGGTTCGTGCGTTCTGGAGTTATAGCGTCAGGAAGGAAAAGCCGACTTATTTTTATATAGTAGACATGGTACATGTTATAAAATTTGCGTAGTATCACTGTGTTTTGCCTTGTAAGGCGTAAAAATTAGGCGTAAAAACTACAAACTAAATCAAACTGTTTCAAACAATTAACGTCGTAAACAAGTTAGATTAACAAGGGAATCGGACGTTTTTTATTTTACGCTTCTATCTCTATATTATGGAAATAGGTTTAATCTTTTTTTATAGATTTGAAAGGAAGGGATCCTTTCAAATCTATCAAAAAAATCTATCAAAGAAAGTCGTCTGTGGGGCGGAAGAAATATGAAGCCGAAAACTTAGATAAGACGTTCTTTTTGTAGCTTTAGTGCATTACTGTCCTGTTCTAGCAATGAAAGAAAGAAAAATTAAGAAAGAAGGAGTTATTTAATGATTTCCCATCCAACTGCAAAAAAGGGGACATGCAGCTGACTAAAGTACCAGATTATTTTAATGATTTACAACAGAGTTTCATACGTCCTTACTAATTGCATTAGCAAGCTCATTTATGCTCATATACCTTGAGTTATTTAATTACATCATGCATTGGATTTTTTAATTATGTTTGTATGGTTTGATAACGGATCTCAAAATCCTGACGTAACATAACGATTGATTTTCATCTACAATTTATAATAAGTTTTAAAAACAAAACAAATTTAAATAAAAATATGTTATAACAAATATCGAATTTTACATGACATAATAATAAAAAAATCTGTACACTGTACAGAACTCGCGGGTCTACGCATAAGGTCTACGCGGGTCTACGTCACTGCGCCAGTGCTACGACCGCTACGCAAACGCTACGAGAGTACGTTCTCGTAGCGTTTGCGTGCTTAAGAGTTTGCTACGGCAAACTCGTAGGCCGTGTTCGTGGGCGTTTGCGTATTTACTTGAAAGAATGATTTTATCACTGAAATGTGTATTAGATTTTGTAGTAATGATAAGAGGGCTCTTTCTTAATGGATTTGAATTACCGCGAATTTTTTTTTTTTATATACTTACATATATTTAAGCACCCACCTATTTCTAACTAACCCGACATTAAAACTTATTTTATACTAGCTGCTGCCCGCGACTTCGTCCCCGTGGAATCCCCGATTTTAAAACATTCTTTATCGCTGCTCCGCTCCTATTGGCTTAAGCGTGATGATATATAGCCTAAAGCCTTCCTCGATAAATGGTCTATTCAACCCAAAAAGAATTTTTCAATTCGAACCAGTAGTTCCTGAGATTAGCGCGTTCAAACAAACAAACAAACAAACTCTTCAGCTTTATAATATTAGTATAGATTTGGACCATTTTAGAATTTACATATGTACTAATTTTTAGGCAACTATATCTATACTAATATTATAAAGAGGAAAGATTTGTATTTTTGTATGTAATGAATAAACTCAAAAACTACTGGACCGATTTCAAAAAATTCTTTCACCATTACAAAGCTACATTCACCCTGAGTAACAAAGGCTATATTTTATCCTCGTATTCCCACGGGAACGGGAACTACGCAGGTGAAACCGCGGCGCACTGCTAGTCATTCATAAAAATAATTCAACATCAAAGCTCAGCCGTATTTTATTCATCGCCTCGTAAATCAGAAATAAAATAGTGAATGAAAATAAAAGCACCAATTATAAGCCGCGTACTATTAAAACGAAAGCTATTGCGTACGAGGTACGAGATACGAGGTATGAGTCACCGCGCGTGTACGGAACTCGCAGATACCGTGCGCTCCTCGTTAGTATTAATAATAATAATAATAATAATAAACGTTTATTTGGAACAGGTATCAGGTAACAAATTTACAAAATGAAACGGAGATAGCTACAAAAGTTAAAACTGTGGCGCAGCCATCAACGCCCAAGTAAAAAATAAGGTACATTTAGTTCCAGACGAGTAGGTAATTAAAAAGGAAAAAAAAAAAAAAACAAAACTATTAAAAGAATTATTACTATTATTAGGCCAGAATAAAATAAATAAATAAATATCTTGGGACAACTCACACACGGCTATCTGATCCCAAGCTAAGCAGAGCTTGTGTTATGGTAACCAGACAACTGATATACATACTTATATAATTTATAAATACATACATATTATAGATAAATCACACCCAGACACAGAACAAACAATCATGCTCATCACACAAAGTTTGTCCTGTGTGGGAATCGAACCCACGACCTCCGGCTTAGCAGTCAGGGCCACTAACCACTAGACCAACAGGCCCAATATTACGGTCGTACTGATATTGTGAGGACCTCGTGGGTCAAAGCATTTATTTCAATTAAACCACTTAGTTACAGCACTTTTGAATTGTCAAGGTCGGTCAATCGAAAGAGGTGAAGGCTTTCTATCTGCACGTTCCAACGCGTAGATCTCTATGGAGAAGAACGTGCAAGAAACTCCACGGACACTCTTTTAAATCAAAACATTTGTGGATACATTGTTCTTGTTGATATTATATTTATTTAAACTTTATGCACAAGGCAACATGGGCGGACTTAATGCAACAAGGCATTCTCTACCAGTCAACCTTTGGGTTAAAAAGACAGCACTGTGGTTGGTGTACAACAAATAAATACAATTTTTTGGGGAATAAATTACAAATTATATATATATATATATATATATATATATATATATATATAATACTAGAATAGAATAAATAAATGCTACAATAATAAACTAATAAATATGATGTCTTACAATATTTTTGAGGATAAGAGAACTTATAATTATTTTGACGAAGACCAAACCACTCCAAACTAAGAATGAGGCTATTTAGTAGTGTTTAAGGATTTTACGCTTAAAGGAAAATTTAAAATCTGCCGCTGCTTGCTTTATATATGCGGAAGATGTAGAAAGACCTGTGCGATAAACTAAACTAAAGTAAATAATAATTGCAATTTGCAAATTGCAAAACCTTCAAGGTTAAGCAACACTGGCCAAAGTCGTTTCGTGGATGGGTAACTTTCCGTCATATACCGAGTTTCCTTCGGGACTCGGATAGAACGATACGACCACCTGTACTGCGCTGCTTGGCACTGGGCTAACGGTCTAGTCGAGGGCTAACTTTAAAAAATTGCAGAGAGGTCTTTGAAAAAAACGAAAACGTAGTTAACCCTGGCTAAAACTATATCTTTAGTTATTTCACTAGCCACTCAAAAAAGAACATCTGCAAATTTGTAAAGTTAGCTCTGGACTGGGCTGTTAGCCCAACATATCTATATATGGCCTACCCAAATGTCCTTACTTTGGTATTGTTCGTCAAATCGTTGAGCTCCTTAAAGTTCTAAGTTTGAGATACACGGTATCTGACAAATGCTTGCACTGTCTGGACAGGTCCACTCAAATCTGTGTGGCAATTTCCTCAAAAGACTACCTCAGACATTAACCTACATGGTTCTCATATGATTTGACCAGTACGGATTGTATGGACTTTACAAGAGACTTTGACCTCTGAGTTTGTTTTGATGCTACTCCTCAGTGTAACACCGGCTTCATCTAGCTTAAAATGACAACTAATATTGGACGTGTAAAAGTGTTATGTTTAACCTACTTAGAAAATAAATATCATTTATCATAAATAGGGCCGCGCAAGTGGAACAAAGCCGTTGGTTCACTGTCGTTTGATCATCTTCGACAACTGCTACTGAGACTGCTTGTGTGTTTAAATTTAGGAGCTTTTCTGTATTTCGGTCTCGAAAGTTAGGCAACCCTAACTTCACAAGTACATAAGTACTTCTATGCCACCGTCCTCAGTTAGCTGCGCTCGAGGCAGGCTTTTATCACAAGCCTCCAGTGCAGTACGCTCGCCTGATAACTCGATTGTAGTAACAAGAACAACGAAGTTATATGACATAGTAGCGAAGAGCAACATACACTTAGAAGTATTATTTTTACCCGACTACAGCAATGCGAAAGGTTATGAGTTTAGCAGTCTATGATGTTCTTCAGGAGCCAGAAAATCTGACACCAGTCTTGCCAAAGTATCGTATATATATATCGTACCCAGTTCATGGGTTGTGGATGTCTGGTAGGCAGCCGCTGTTTTGTCTTTTTTTGTCTGTTTCATACTTTTTACGTTTTTTTCGCAGGCAGGTTTTTAAAACCTTATTTAAGTAGATATAAAAAATGTGTTTCGGTTAATTTAGTAGTTTACTTTTCTATATGTTTAGTCGGTCTGCATATACTAGGAAAAAGGCTCATAGGCAACCGCTGAGCTATCTTATCATGATTATTTCTGTATGGTTACAGAATAGGAATTTTTATTATGAATGGGAAATCATAAAATGACATCTTCTGTCTTTGTGCCGTGCAGAAGGGAGTCTCAGAACTCTTTCTGACTAAAACCTATGCGTGTTCTTCCTAATACCCTTTGCGATCTTAGGCCGCGTTGATCTTTCGGACAAATTCCGCAATTAGATTTTGGCAAAACAACCGACTACAGAAATGCACTATTATACTAACTTAACTTCGACTTAGTTAGCCCAAGTAGATTAGTTAGACTGAGTAATCTCAGGAACTACTGATCCGATAAAAAATTGCGCGTTCAAGCAAACAAACAAACTCTTCAGCTTTATATAAAAGTAAAGTCATAAAGCCAGTCAACATTATTGTTTTGTTGCGATAAAGATATTTATTATGAAAAACACCTTTGATCTCAACTGCAATAGTCGACCACAGTCGGCCAACAGTTGCTCAGCTGGCATCGCAATGAGGCTGGTACGACGACTACCCTAGCCTAGTGTCCGGTGTTTTACACACAAGAGACCAGCATTTGACTCATAGTCTTTCATTCCCGACTGTCATTTGAACATCTTTGACAGTCGTTTTGGGTATTCAGAAGTGAGAAGAAGCTTTTTCTCAAATAATTTCGGTTCAGCTCCCAATTTAACCAGGTACAGCTGAATAACAGTATTTTACGTGAAGCAACTGCCTATATGAACTTCAGAAGCCAGTAACTGAGTTAACACAATGTCCCATAGCAAAGCTTGTATCAGATTTTCTGGCTTCCGATAACGCAACCATGTCGTTTTTTTTTTTTGATAATTCTAGATGTGATTATCAAAAGTCAAAATCTAAAGTAATTTATTCAAACTAGGCTGAGAGACAACACTTTTTGAACGTCAAATTTTACATAAAGACAGTCCCCCAAAACGCCCACCCGTCATTGCCATGATTCAAAATGTAATATTTTTTCTAGAGCAGTCATGAACTACTGCATCTCAGTAATCTATGATATTCCGAAATAAGGCGACGTTTGTTCTCCCAATTGATTCTAATTTTAAGAATCACTTGGTACCATTCATTCATTTTATTTCTTGCAAATTAACATACAATTATTACGCAATTATTGTGACCTTTGAGCACGCACACATATCTTGATTTTACACGCAGGCGGCTCAGTTAAATATTTTACTCATTCATTGCGGTAAATGAACTTGTTACAACATATAATGGAGTTTACTCTTTTATTATAATCGAGCGATCGATTCTCATAAAAATCACAGAAAACCAGTGCGGATTTGTCCCGGGAAAGTCGACCGATGCCATTAATTCAATCAGGCTTCTAATGTCCAAAGCCAGGTAGAAAGACATACAGATGATTTTTGTAGATCTTGAGAATGCATTTGATAGTGTCACTAGACTTTTGATTTGACAAACCCTGCGATCCTAACTAATCCCGGAATGCTACGTATGACTAACATGGACATTTACAACGGCGTATCGACAAAGTTACGATGCCTTCCAAGAACCAGCGAGGAATTTTAGGTAAAGGTTGGGGTTCACCAAGGATCGGTACTCAGCCCGTTACTTTTCAACCTCGTGATGAACTATCTGACGCCTGAATTTTAGCAATCTCCTAATGCACTGTTGCGTTCCAGGGCTGTGGTGACTCTTTTGAACAGATTCAGCAACCCTAGGAAGAGGCAGACCACTTCAAATAGCTCAGTAGCATTCTATCCAGTGAGGGCAATATAGGCAGCGATAAACAAGGGCTGGCAAAAATGGAAAGAATTGACAGGCGTGCTTTGCAATGCTCGAATGCCAATCCGCCAATCCAGTTTATAAAACTGCAGTAAGGCCCGCTTTGACCTACGGTTCAGACTGCGGACCTATTAAGAAACAGCAGGCTAATAAAATGCAAGTTGCGGAAATTAGGATGTTCAGTTAGTCGGCAGGTGTCACAATGCTTGACAAAATGCAAAACCAGTACATCCACCCCAAATGTACATTATTGGTCAGTTTCAAGATCAGACCAACGCCAGACAAGCTCATGAACGTCACCGCTCCTTCGGTACGGCCACGTCATGAGAAGACCTGCAGAACACATGACAAAAAAAGTGCTACAGCTTGACTCAGGACCAAAAAGCCGCGGCAGACTCAGACTAACCTGGATGCCACTTTAGAAAGACCTCGCCACAGATAGTAAGTATAAACCCAGTGACGACCTTTCTAGAGAAGAACGACTAGGATAGCCGACCCCAATTAGATATGGGACAAGGTTTGAAGAAGAACATAGTTATTCGTCCAATATTCCGAAAACGTTTTTGTTGATATACTTGTAGCTTTTAGTACTTGACCCTACAATTAAGTGTACGTTGGTATTGCACAATTTAATTCTGCCTAGGCCATTCCGACATCGACTTAAGGCGTACGGCGTAGGAACTTTCGTTCAGTAGGTGTTTGATATTTCATGCATAGCATTGACAGAAGAATTACGGGAAGGATATTTTTTTATATTGTGTGCTATTGCCAAGTTTGAAAAGCCACAACCATATCGATCAAACAATTTGTAGCATCGTCTGAAACGGCCTGACTTTAATTGAAAGCATATTGATTGCCCTTAAACACGAGTTAAGGGCCTGTAAATATAAGTTCAGGATCATTAATATGCAGTTTATGATATTGCGTGATGATAAAATTAATGGCTTTTGTGTATGCTTAATGAAATTACTTATTCTTCAGACTATAAACTTGTGTATCAGAATGTGTCATCGCAAATATAATATGGATTGGCTACATGGTCACAGCAGCAGTTTTACTGGCATAGTCAGTCTTGAACCTGTCATTAGTATTGGTGCTAAGCCGAAGAAGGAAGGCTTTCTCACTTTTACTTTTTTTTACCCAGGATTTTTGGTCTACCCTGCTTGTTGGATTTTTCCATTCTCGCCTGCTATTTTCAACGTTGTCTGTAGGTACTTAGTTATATTTTTATACAGCGTACGTAAATCTTATGTGTGTAATGGTTAATGGTGCTTATCCAGCTTTTTACAGAGCTAATTTATGTTAATTGGCATACTCACGTGCGAGGGCGGATTTTAAATTATGAGGTTTTAATTGGCTGTGTTTTGCCAATATACGGACGCATATTTTATTTTATGTAAGTTATGTTTCCTCTGGTGTCTATATACATACATAGGTTTAATAAAATCAGTCCAGCTAAAACAAAATCTCTGCATCACTTGAAAATCGGCATTTTATGTTTATTTTGACCGAGTTCATCGGTTTTGACCTTAAAGTTTCATGTAAACATCAACCTCCCCATTCCAGTACTAATTACATTAGATCCGGCCCTTTGACTGCGTTCTAGCTTCACAGCTCCATTCAAGCTCTCACAGCGACTGCCGACGCTGGAAACAATTGGCCCTCCATTATCTGAGGTGACCCACTTGCCGTAATCCCTAATCTTGCTCCCAACACGGTTCGTCAACCGGAGTGGAGCCGTGCGCGCGCACCCATTCAACTAACGGAGGGGGAGACTCCGCCAATCCGAGGGGGGCTGGAGATTCGGAGTTCGGAGATATTCGGGCTCATTCGCTCGCGACCGTCGCGTCGGACGGTAGTGCGGCAGCTCCGATGTGCCGCCACCACGGCCGACCCAGACGCGATCCCACTGGTGGTCCGCAGTGGCCACCACCTGCCGCCATGTCGTAACATGATGGGGTACAACAACCAAGGCCACGGGTACAACAAGTTGTTCACGCAGGTGCGCGCGCAAGTGTTGTGTTGTTGCCTAACAAAGTGTTGATTTGTGGCTTGTTGATGATAAGGGTAGCCATGTCGTGATGTTTACGTAATGCTGATAATGTTTGTTTGTTGACACGCGTCATGTTCCGGCTTCGCTTGCAGTCGGCCCGCCGCCGCCCCGCCGGCGACGACCACAACTTTCGAAGGCGGGACCGATGCAATTTGTGTCAGTGCTATTTGGGCCCTGCCCTGTTACGATCGTTGGTTATAAAGCCATATTTAGACGTGTTTCACTGCAACAAAGGCTATTTATATACTTAGAATGTGCTTACAGCTTTCTGATAATGTTCAAGCAGGTCTGAAAAATGTTTGCGGTAAGATTTTTCACGATAGTCTGATAAGTATTGTGGAGAATGATTAGCCGACGTTTGATGTTATGCAGGTATGTGACGTACGTTATAAAATGTTCCACAGCATCAGAATGTGCTTCATTCCCGCGGCTATTCTCCATACGCACTCTATTTCCGACTCGGGTACTGTTGGTTTGTTTGTTTGTTTGTCTGTTATTGCTGCTAATATATGTATGTCTATTATAATTGAACGTATACCTACGCACGTGCTGTTCCAACGAAACTATTAACAATAAATTATTTGTTAATTCCAGTTGATCTGTATTTACGTTTACTTTGAGCAGTAAAAAAATGTATTAACATTGTAGTTTAAACAGTCGAAAAGCAATGGATTTTCCATGTTACTGCATTCAAGAATAGTAAATAGTGCCAGGTATCACAGACCTTCAATTTTAACCCATAAAAGTCACTAAAGGATTTCCTTTACTGCCCAATATTATTTTGTACCTACTCGCGCGTATTAATCTTGATAAAAGTCATTACAGAGGCCTTACGCGATCGTTGTGAAAAAAGGATAGTGCTATACATCTTGTATAGCTTGGTCTCCTTCGAACATCGGAATCATGATGGTTTTAAGAGGTGATAATAGATAATGGCCCCTGCCACCCCGGCCACCTTTCGTAAGAGTAATTTCGAGGTACATTAAATCTGTGATAACATAATTATCCGACAATTAGCTTATCCAGATAAAGTAACGTGAGAAAGTATTTCTTTATTTGTACCATAAATCTCTAATTAGATAAGTAGATACTACTCTTACTCCCCAAGTAATTAAGTATAGCTTTTGTTAATAATGCAAGTCAGTGATCACTGATAAAGACCATATCTTATCAGTTAGACATCAATATTTTGTTTCCAACTGTTTTGTATTAAACATTTCTCATGCATATCTACACTAATATTATAAAGAGGAAATATTTATATTTTTGTGCGTGTGTGTATGTTTGTAATGAATAAACTCAAAAAATACTGTGACAATTTCAAGAATTCTTTCACCGTTAGAAAGCTACATTCACTCTGAGTAACTTAGGCCATATTTTATACCCATATTCCCACAAGAAAGGAACTACGCGGTTAAAACCGCAGGGCGCTGCTAGTTAAAAATAATATGTTTTCTTAAGACGTCATTAGCAAAACGATCATACGCCGAAATTAATTCGGTAATTTGTAAAGCAAATAATATAGACAACCATTTGTAACTCTTTGTTTTCTTATTCAATTTCGCACAATTATATTTAGGTACAATGAACTAGCTTCTTTCATCGACTTTAACCGTTTTTGTGTGCGAGTCATTTTCGACTCGAATAAATGGAAAATCTAATATCTATACTTCACTATATAGTGTAAAACAAAGTTGCTTTCTCTGTCCCTATATCCCTATGTATGCTTAAATCTTTAAAACTACGCAACGGATTTTTAATAGATAGAGTGATTGAAGAGGAAAGTTTATATATATAATACATGCATATTATAGTAGAGAAAACATTAGTATCTACATTGCATCCGTGCGAAGCCGAGGCCGGTCGCTAGTAATACTATGAAGAGGAAAGATTGTTTTGTTTGTACCGATGAAGCTCCGAAGCCACTGGACGGATTTTAACATTAATTTCACCAAAGGATAGCCACAATATCAGCGATTAACATAGACTATATTTCATCCTCGTACGAGAAATACGCAGGTGAAACCGCGAGGCGCTGCTAGTAATAAATAAAACGTTTGGAGTAGGAATTTACTTGCATCAAAAATTACTTAAAAGTTACAAACAAATCACCTTTCAAGCGTCTGATGTAGTTGGTAGCATTTATCTAATATAAACTAAAAGTCACAGATTTGATGCCTCCAATATATCATGTGGTTTTATTTAAATTTGAGTGAGATTTGACGACTAGTATTTTAGTTATCCCTAATAATACGTTGCTTTGACTACATTGATGATGTTCATATTCTCACTTGTCGATATAAAGTGAAAAAAAAAACTGTATACGATGATTTGGAAGAGATGGTTTAGATCTTAGTATTTCGAGGTGGTCCCTTTCTAGTTTAGTGATGATCTGATCATAAAGGTACGCTATACATCTCGATTCAACTGCTATGAGTCACTGTGAAGATCGTCTCTGGACATATCCTTTTGTTTTTGGATGGAAAATCATCAAATGACTTCTCCCGCTCTGAGTAGAACGAAAGCGAGTGTCAGACTCTTACTGACTAAAACCCACCCGTGTTCCTTCTTGTGCCTTTGCGTTCCAGAGCCGCGGTGAGCCTTTCGAACAAATTGCGCAACCCTAGAATTCTGCAACCATAGAGGATACCCACTCTGTGATGTGGGATATAGTTTTATCCTGTGAGTTTGTTTCGGTGTTTCTTCTCAGGGTAGTCAGCTAGGAAACACAGGCTTCATCTAGCTTAAAATGACAAGAAATATTCATTTTTTTTTCATTTTGAAAAAAAATGAAGAAATATTGGACGTGTAAAAGTGTTATGTTTAACCTACTTACAAATAAATATCATTTATCGGTCTGTAATACCTTGACAATTGTTAGTCACGAGTGACGTAAATAAACAGACATAACCAATCTTACAGATATCATTGTTGTGTCCCTGAATAGCACCCACTGCACCCAGCCATGTAATCTGAAGGATTTATTCTTAGCATTCATGATAATGACAAGATGTCAATGGCATTATGAGTGCTCTCGACGACGTCCCGTGGCTATAATAAACATGGTGGATGAATATTTGTCTTATAAACTTTCAATACGACCATATTTTCGTCAGTAAGATTTGTTTTTACCTAAAAATTCGACGAGATTATGGAACTTAATACCCGCAAAAAAAGGGTCATATTGTATGTTCAATCGTTAGTATGTCTGTCGGTGGATTTTTCCACAAAATACCACCTTGTAGATAAACCTACACGGTTCTAATATGACCGGACTCTCACAAGAGACCTAACCTCTGAGTTTGTTAAGGTTTTTTTTTCTCTGGAAGCTAGGAAACACCGCACTCAACTGGTTTAAATTGATGAAAACTGTCGTGTCAAATTGTTATTTATAACCGACTAGCTGACCCAGCAAACGTTGTTTTGCCATATATAAAAAAAAAAAAAAAATCCCCGCTTTTCTGTTGAAAATTTTCCTGAATTTTCTTTGCTATAAACCTCACGGAGCCCGAGACCTTTCCAACGAATGCAAAACCGTGGAAATCGGTTCGTGCGTTCTGGAGTTATAGCGTCAGGAAGGAAAACCCGACTTATTTTTTTATAGTAGATTTGGAAATAAATTTATTGTATCAATTTGGTTAGCCTAACAAATTTATTGATATAGGTACCTAGCTATCTAAAAATAAATAAAATTCAAATTCTATTAAAACATAAATCGAAGAATTAGAGACGGAATTCCTAATTCAAACTTACCACAACAATGATTGAATACTGAAATACACACACATTGACCCGTTATTATTATAAATAGGCCTTATCGGGTTGCATACCATAGCTAATACTAGTTATTTAGCAGACCTCAATCATCTTTAGACAAGTGTGAAAAATAATGTTAGCTATGCAAGCTAAGTAAAAATATCAGCGTTGCTCCTAGTATGCAACCTGATTTAGCCTAGTGCATTTTTCTATTTTCATATCGCTGTGTGGGTGAGGGATCCTTCAAGCAATCTTAATTATAGAATTGCCCCTTTGTACTTTATCTGGGCATAAAATTAACTGCAAATACACATTTAATTAAATATAATGCCAGGTACAGGTTTTTGTTCGAAGGAGTCACCGCGGCCACGCGGCGGGCATTAGGAAAAACACGGATGGGGTTTATTAGTCAGTAAGAGTCTGACACTCCCTTCCGCTCCGCCCAGAGTGGAAGAAATCATTTGATGATTTAATGAAAAATCTATTGATGCTTTTTTATTACTAAAGAGTTTTTTTGATATAAAATGACTTGAATTTAATAACCTCCAAAACAAAAATCGATGTTATGAATCTGTCAATCCTTTTCCCAAGTAACTATGTTGAAAACTTCGGATTGGAAACAATCTTCTGAGACGTAAGCAGTGGCCTATGTGACCTTCGAAACCCAGTAACTGGGTAACATGATAGATACCTTTTTTTTTCTGGATGAGAAATCATCAAATGACTTCTCTCGCTCTGGACGGAGCGGAAGGGAGTGTCAGACTCTTACTGACTAAAACCCACCCGTGATCCTTCTTGTGCCCTTTGCGTTCCAGGACCGCGGTGACTCTTTCGAAAAAATTCCGCTACCAACGTGATAGATAGCTCATAGCATGACTGGTGTCACATTTTCTGACTTTTGGTAACTTTAATGACTGTTAATGATCTAGGTACAATTGTACAATCTAGGTACGATTGACGACATGGTTGGCGCAGTGGTTGAGCGTTCGGCTGCTGCGCAACATGTCGCGGGTTCGATCCCCGCACGGAACAAATGTTTGTATGGCCTACAGATAATTGTTCCGGGTCTGGGTGTCGTCTATGTGAGCTTTCATGTTTGTGAACGCACCCACGATACAAGAGTAAATCCTAGTGAGTGGGCAACGTTTAAAAAAAAATAAAAAAACTTACCAGACTTACTGTGGCTGCATTATAATCTTAAATACCGATAAGGTTGATGAATTTAGAGCACTATCTTTGTTATCAATCTTAATTTATTATCTCAGTCAGTGGAATGTGTTTGATCCATCACAGCTGTGCTGATGTTAAACATATGGCCTGCACAATACACAGAATTTGTTCAATGTTTTGGTATTCCCAAAGCATAGTCGAACGTCATCGTAATTTTGCCAAGTAGTAGGTAATGTTAAGATTATAATAATATGCAGTATTAAACAAGCCTGGCTATAGAAGTCTATAGCATAAAAATGTTACTGGATGATAATGACATTTTCCAACGCTTTAGACAATCATCGTCATATTTCTGTCCATTTACACAAATCTTCATTAATTATAGAAAAACATCTTCCTCATGAATAACTCGTTTGGCGAAAACCCTATGAAAATCCTGCTTAACTGATAGGCGTTATTGGATAACTAAACATAGGTACAAACTACAAACATTCACATTTATATTACGAGTTTGAATACACATCTGTTTAATGCTATTCATTTTATAGTTTTCACAATTAAAAACATTCTGTAAAAGCATTGCAGTCAGTTATTTTCGTATTTTTCAGAATTGTAATGGCAAAAAGTTCAAACATTCTGAATGGCGTCGTGTAAACAGAAGCTAATTAAACAAGCAAAAGTGTAAACAATACCGTGAATGCAATAGGTAATTAATTAAACGGTACGTAAATTCGTTTAAATACTGGATTCCCAGAATATAGGTAATGGAAAAGCTATTCTGACTTTTTCGGGCTTTCCAGATTTTCTGACGGATTTCGAAGTGAAAAATATTTCAGCATATGATCAATTTTCCTGCATCAAGGTTTAATTAAGTATTTGAATTATTATCGAGTTTATCTTTTGAGAGTTATCCTATCACCATGCGTTCGATTTTTAACCAACTTAAAAAAGGAGGATTTGACTTTTTTTTAATCTATACTAGGTAGATAAGAGATCGATCACAATCACGTTGAATGCAACTACGCTGAACTCCTCCAAATTATTTTTCTTGTCTTTTTTGTGAATAATTTTCATTTTGTTTTTATGTTACGTCCAAGCCTGGGATATCATGGATAGCTGCAAAAATCTTGGAACTATCGATACCTTATCTGTAGTACCCCGAAAATATGTCCATATAGTACATCACACCAATGCTGCCAACATACTTATGTTGAATTGTTGGCAACACGTTGCTCTATAAGTAATTAGGAACTTAAACTCTGAAGAGTCTGTTCAGAGATCCATTGAAGCATCGACAAATGGTAAAGTTGTTAAGTTTACCCGTTTCAGTCCATGAAATCCTAATCTAAGTCCAATGGATGTTGCATAATTATGACGTCAGGAATATCTACTTGAAGAGCAGTGGTGGCCGAGTGGTAACAGCCCCGACTTACGAATTATAGGTCGCGGGATCAAACTCAGCCAGGCGCATTACTTTGATCACCACTGCTCTCAAAATGGTCTGCGGGCCCGCGTACTGGATTACGGCCCATTCCCTCTCCTAGAGAGGAGGCCTGTGTCCCAGCAGTGGTTACGTGGTGGACGTTAAAAAAGGCTGATTATGATTATTATGATATTGCTTGAGATCAATGATTATTTGGGTAGGTAGTGATTTAGTTTTCGAAAAAACTGTCATTTTACTATAATCAATTAATAATTAGGTACTTACGTATACTGGCATTTTATCTCGTCTCTGGCCCCACAATTAATGAAGCTTGAATTATGCTTTAGGTATTTATGTATAAAGTTTTATGTTCGTTGTGTGGCTAAATGGCTATATGGTATTTATTGTATACGAGCATATACCTAATGAGTACATCTAAGACTACCTACAGTACTGTCTTTCCTTCTATCCTTTAAATCCATCCAAAGGTGGTTTTTAAAGATCGCTTTTAGCGATAAGGCCGCCCATTGTGTCACCGTATGTATTGGTTTTCTTCATCTATATTTTCTGTAACTTATATGGTATACATAATAAAGAGTACCTATTCTATTATATTCTGTGCTTCTTTAGTCAGGCTTTTCTCTGTGCCTATACAATATACAGCGTGTTTCAGAAGTGTATGGTCTTATTAAAGGGTGATGCTTGGTAGATGACATATTATATAATATACATTAAGGAAATATCAGCAAAATAAAAACTTTTGAAAAAAAGTAAGCCACAAACACCGACTAATTAATTACTTTATTAATCTAAATCACTTTTGACAAACTGTCCCTTACAGTTTGTCAAAAGTGATTTAGATATTTGGAACTTTCCAGTTTGTATTTGCGGTCGAATTTTTTAAGAGACTTTTTTTTGTTTTGCTATGGTTCCTTCACTTATATCAGCTACTCAATATCACATTTAATGACCACGCATTTCCGAATCAAGCTGTATAAAACCGTAAATAAAATATTTGTATTGTCATCAAAATTCGGAAATATAAAGGTGTCGAAAATTCTTTCCTCATACATACCAGATGCTGGCATTCATTGAGTGCGTTTGTTTTACTGTCCTGAGTGGCACTTGGTCCAGAACCAGTCCATTCCCAACAGAAATAGACTAATAAAAAACACGCTTCTATTATCGTTTGGACGTCATCGGATCGTTGAGAATACCAGCCTGTTTGATCGACGAATTTTGTCTAGACAGATTGTATACGATAGGCATTCCATCATTCCATGCATTTTGTATTGAAAAGATAGTATATTTATTTTTAAAACGTGTTAACGTCGATGTGTATATTGTTTAGCTGTATCAAAAATAAACATGGCTGTCTATTCTTTGTAATATTAATTTGACATGTTCTGAATTTGAATATTTCAAATGTTAGGTTTTTCTTTAGAGTGGTGCTCGTTCGTTTTTTTTTTTTGCATAAAAATCGAATTAAAATCTCGTAATATTCATATTCTATTGGTGTGAACTCGATGTGATCGCGATGAGAATGAGGTAATAAAATTAATTGTTATCGAGTTACATTCGATTTGCTTGTTCTATATAACTTAGATTTTACGGATGACTTGCCAAAATTCCTTGAATCTTTAGTATTGAGGTTAAATCTACCCCCTCCCCTGTAACAGAGCCAAGCCAAACACGAAAAATCCGCATAATAAAAAATAACTTACCCACCCACGCAACGCGAAAAACATAGTAAGCTAGCCAAAACAGTGGTTGATAAATAAAAAATCCTCTACTGGCGTTGCCCCAAAAACAAGGGCGTAAAGTATGCACAGTGGGGGTTATCGAGCCAGTGCTGGGCGGCCGGGGGAGGCAGTGACGTCACTACTTCGACCCGCCAGACTGCCGCCGAAACCGTCGTGCCAGTGTTGTTCGGGCCTTGATCAATCGCGGTCAGATAAAACCACCCTCCCGGGCTGAATGGGTTAATACTTTGGCCCTTGGTTTGAGTATGAAGAAGTTATCGCGTTGATGTTTAATCACTGTTCTATTTTTAAATTCGAAACAGATTAAAAATGGATTAGATTATACTGTCAAAGTACCGGTCGGTTCGTCTAGTAGTTTGTATGTAAAATGTTTGTAAGTGTGAAGACGATTTTTTTGTTTTATTTAAATATTTTTGGAAGCTTTGGCTAAGGTGAGCGTCGTCTGTAGTTTTTTAGTTTGTGTGGTTTGATTTAGATGCTTTTAGTTCATTTATAATGCTATAGTTTGATAGTTTCATCTCATTTGCTGTAGGAATTAGTAATTATTTTCAGTAAAGTTTTATCCGTCATTTTTCAAAAAAATATTTTATTTATTTAATTAAGTATATTTATTTATGCGTGTTCTTATTTTATCTTGAATCCTTTCCAAATTTATTTCAATAGAATTCAGTTTTTTTTTTTTTATTATTAAACTGTATTTATGTTACAACATTAAATTGGCTGAATCCGAAATTATGATGAAAATTGGTGTTAAAAATGTCAGTTTCAAAATTCCAAATTGCTCCAAAAATTCTGAGATGATACTAACATAATACAAACCCACAGTAAATGATTAACGCATGAACTAATCGTTTTGTTTTTTAGATTATGTGCCGACATTACTTTGTGTACAGTCAGCGCCACAAGTCTATTAAATCCTGTGACTTTGATTGAGTAATAACTCTAGTCAATTTATTTTTGTTTGATGAAAATAATTAATAAAATAATCTTTAGTTCAAATATTATAGACAGCGATGGTTAAATTAACAAAAAAAAAATTGTAGCTTGAATTATTTCTTCAATGACATATATATTATTAGTCTCTTCAATGACACTTGCAATTTTCATTGTTAAAATATAGGTCGTACCATCGACACTCACTGATTTTGATATTGCAAAAAAAAAACTGAAAAATAACCGTAGCTGTTCCTTTTTAAATATCGAACAAAGAGTTTGTCTTAAATTTTGCATCGCCACGAGAATTTCGTGTTCAGAATCTTTGCAAATGTTACAGAAGGCTTACGGTGAATTGTTTTTAAATATCGAATCATTCGAATCATTCAAAACTTATTCGAGAACGTTCTAGAGTTATCATTGAATCCGTGGCGCTCTGTACTAGCTCCAAGCATGTCTGTCTGATTTCCGTCTGTTTGTGTCTCGCATTGCATGCAGTGGGCACCACTCACCACCCACCAATGACAAACTACAAGCCCCTGGTAAGACACCTGTATTTTTTATTATCTGTGTGCTTTTCATTTTTGTTCTGTTGTTTTTGTGACCGGTGTGAGCATTGTCTCCCTAAAATAGGGTAGTTGACTAAAAAAAACTAATGAGTCCGTCAGATAGATTTCCAAAAAATATTGGACACGTATTTTTTCTTTTTTCAAGTAAACAAAAAACGAAAACGATACAGTGCGTTGAAAACTCGTCACTTCGTGCTACGATTTTTACCACGTCGTTACGTCACAAACCCCCACTCCTGATCTTTGATGCTTTATATCTTTGTCAACTTTTATAGATTTGAAAAAGGAAAATATATGTGTCCAATATTTTTCGATAATCTAACTGAGGGACTAAATAGAATCATATTTTATTCCTCAGGAAACTTCCCTATTATAGATGAACCAAGTATAAAATGATAGGGGCTAGAAAAGACGGTGATTCCTAGTAGTAAACCTCTTTTTAACCGACTTCTAAAAAAGGAGGAGGTTCTCAATTCGGATGTTTGTATGTTTTTATTAAGCCATATCATCGACATGACGATTAGTAGAGAATTATGAATGAAGAAAATGTGTTGCGCCGACCCGTTACATTGGGATACGGGCGTGAGATTGATGAATTTTCTTCAAAGAATGAAACGTAAAACTAAAAAGCAAAAATACTTCATGTTGACTGTTATAAACGTAGGGCGTGGGTAGTGAAATTATACAACCGATACGTACAAGCTCATATATTCGACTGTCGCAGCAGTCGTTCTCTTTGACCTCGCTCCGTAGTCTACCTACTTATTTTTAACAAATATAATATAAGTACTTTTACTAGTACCTTCATAACATCCCTCCACCTTTAATTAGAAGAACTTCTTGTAATTAACATCAGGTTTATTTCGTTTCGACCGAGTAACAGGCTGCGATTCTACCGAGGGAGCTGCTGTCGAAATCGGTTCCTTTTCCTTTCCAGTGGATTGATTGCCTTGTACAAACATGGGTGAAGGCGATTTCTCACCAGGAACTTCAGATGAATCTAACCCGGAGTTAGTCGTATTTGATGGCATTATGAATGCGGGAACGACCTCTTCATATGGCCCATCTTCCCTCCCTCTATATTTAAGCAACTGATTGGCGTGTCTCTTGACCGTTTGATTTGATTCGCTCAGTTGTACTAAATATACAGCTTTACCAATGTTTTTTGTAATCATGCCCCGTGACCAATAATGTTTATTTGGTTTATACAGTTTCACTAAGACTTGGTCACCCACACTGAACATGATATTACGGTTACCACGAAAATTGTCAATCTGCAAACACTGTTTAACTTTAACATCTGTGTCGAGTGATGCGTCGGATGGCGTTAAGGTGGTAGGTGCTAGACAATCTAACCTACATCTCAACTTACGACCGAATAATATTTCAGCAGGTGATCTGTTTGTGGTTGAATGTTTGGAATTTCTATATTTGAGCAGGAATTCCAACAATTTCATATTTAAATCTTTTAAACATGAGCCAGATAACAAGAAAGATTTAATTGCTTTTTTAATTATCTTTACATAACTCTCCGCTTGACCATTGCTAGCTGGGTTATATGCTGGAGAAGTTAAGTGACTTATGTTGTTTATATTGCAAAATTGTTTAAACTCATGTGATGTAAAAGAAGTACCGTTATCTGAGCAAATCGTGTGAAATAAACCAAATCGTGACATAACTTCGCATAGTTTTTCTATAACTACTCGAGACGAAAACCCTGTTGATACGTCGAAACATTCTACCCATTTTGAATACGCGTCCACTATAATTAAAAACGTTTTACCACTAAGCGGACCTAAGAAGTCTATGTGTACCCGCTGCCATGGTGTTGTAGGAAACGGCCACGGCGTGAGAGGGGAGCGCGGGGGCGCGGCGCGCTGCGATGCACACACGGCGCACGCGCCGATATGATGTTCAATGGCCGCAGACATACCCGGCCACCAAAATCTATTTCGCGCTTCTTCTTTCACTTTTGTGATTCCCAAGTGACCGGAGTGCAACTCACTTAACACTTTATATTGCAAATTCTTAGGAATCACTAATCTGTGGCCCCTCATTAGACAACCATTTTCTACTGATAATTCCAACCGGTGACTGTTATAATCTTTTATTAACGGTTCATAAATTTTACTCGGCCATCCATTCGATACATAGTCGATAACCGTTGACACTACCTCGTCTAGTTTTATAGCGTTTCGGACATCTGACAGAGACAAGAACCTTTCTCCTTCGTAAACAAAGCGAACGTAACTAGATTTATCAATAGATGACTCACAACATTCAGAGTTAGTGCCGGGCGCTTTACAATCGTGCAGTGTTGCTCGGCTCAAGTAATCTGCACAATTATTAACACTGCTAACATATTCTATTTTATAATTGTAAGCGGACAGGAAAATAGCATAACGCTGTAAACGGTTTGCTGATATCTCGGGAATGCCTTTGTCTGGATTAAAAATTGAAACTAAGGGTTTATGATCCGTTCTTAAAATGAATGGTTTGGCTCGACCATACAAATATTGGTGGAATTTCCTTATTCCAAAAATTATAGCTGTAGCTTCTTTTTGTATTTGGCTATATTTTTTTTCTGCCGCACTGAGTGAGCGAGACATATACGAAATAGGTTTCTCAATTCCATGTTCGACCTGTGACAAAACGGCCCCTAACCCGTTGGGTGACGCATCGACCGTTACAATTAACAACGCTTCTGGATTAAAATGTGCTAAAGTAGTTACGGAAGCTAATTCACTTTTAATTATAGTTACTGCTTCGTCATGTTGCTTGGTCCATGACCAAGGTTCATTTTTTTTTAGCAAATTATGTAAGGGACTTAAAATCGAAGAAGCATCTTTAATAAAATTGCGGTAATAATTGACCATACCTAAAAATGATTTTAATTCCGATGTATTACTGGGAACCGGACTTTGCAAAATAGCTTTTGTTTTCTCGGGAGATTTATGTATACCATTACGGTCAATAACAAAGCCTAGGTACGAAACGGATTCTTGAAAGAAGGTACACTTACCTATATTTAGAACAAGGCCCGCGTCCTGTAACCTACGGAAAACTTCATTTAACCTGCTAGTCATCTGATCTCTGTCTACCCCACAAACCAAAATATCATCAAGAAATAAAAGAGTACCTTCAAGACCTGAGAGAAGTGCTTCCATGTTCCGTTGAAAAATCGCTGGGGCACTGGCTAACCCGAACACTAACCGGGTAAACTTATATAAACCCTTATGAGTGTTAATGCAAGTAAGCATTTGTGACTTCTCATTAAGACACAGCTGATTATATGCATGTGAAAGGTCTAATTTACTGAAATATTTGCCACCATGTAGTTTAGTGAATAACTCGTCATACCTTGGTAACGGATATTTATCGACGAGTAACTGTTTATTTATAGTCACGGAATAGTCAGCACATAGACGTATGGAACCATCTCGCTTCAAAACAGGGACTACTGGACTAGCGTACTCTGAGTATTTCACTGGTACTAACACCCCTAAATCTACGAGGCGGTTTAGTTCTTTTTCAACGCTTACTCGAAGGGCAAATGGCAAAGGCCTTGCTTTAAAAAAAATCGGCTTTACGTCTGGTTTCAAAGCTAAATCTACCTCGACATCTTTAAAACAACCTAAATTACTTCCAAATAATTGTGGGTATTTAAAAATACTTTGTGATAAAAAGTCGTTGCAGTTATTCAAGGAACATATTTGTAATTTGAAACGGGACAAGAAATCCCTGCCTAATAAGGGAGGTCCACCATTCCGTACAACGTATACACTGATAGTAAATGATTTTTTGCTATATGTAAACAAGAGATTAATTTTTCCTACAATGTGTAGCTTATCACCGTTGTAACTATGCAAAATTACGTCACTGGCTTCCAATTGTATATCTATAAAATGATTACGATACATCTGCTCAGATATGACGGTAACTGGTGAACCTGTATCTATTTCAAAAGTAAGATTGATTCCATTGACACAAACAGATTCCCGCAACGGTTCGCCACGAAAAGTGCGAATATTAAAGCAAAAATGCTTACCATCATCTTCAACATCCCCGCAACACTCGACATAGTGTTGTTTATTAATGGTTTGTTTACACATTCGCTTGAGATGTCCTTGAACACCACACTTTTTACACTTATACCGCGCAAACCGACACGTCGACACCTGATGACCGGCGTAGCCACATGCTGTGCAACTACTGCCACTGCCGCCGTCTTGACCGCGTTCATCGCTAGCTACTACTGCTTTGCGTCTGCGATGCTGTGCGTTGCTCCCGCGCCCTGCTCTGTCCTGTGCTGCCGTATCCATCTTCATCACTTGAAGTGGTGTGCCCCTGTCTGTTTGACTTGTAGTTTCTTGAGCTCCCATACGCGCACTGCGCACGCCTTCAGCTATTTCCAAAGCCTTGCTGAGGGTTAACTCCGACATTGCTTTCGTAAATAGTTTATCCCTTTCTGGTCCTGATGCCATGCCTAGCACAAAACGGTCGCGAAGCTGCTCATCAAGATTTGTCGCCATAAACCCGCAGTAAGTCGCCAACCCACGAACTCGTGCTGCCCAATCCGGCAACCCTTCGCCGACATGTTGCGTGGCACTGTGGAATTTGTATCTTTCTGCGAACGTACATTTCTTCGGTTTAAAATGCCCATCCAATAATGCCACTACTTCCTCATAGCTTAAGGTACCGACCTGCCGCGGTAAAGCTAGATCACGAATTAACTTGTAACTTGATTCTGAGCAGTTACTCAGCATAATAGCTCGACGTTTACAACCGGCTTTATCCACATCTACCCCAATTTCGTTCGCAAGAAACCACTGCTCGAGTCTTTCTTTGTACAGTGACCATTCTTGATGTTCGTGATTAAACACTGTTAATGTGCCGACCGACATCTTTGCCATTTTTAAAAGAATATTAACGCGTACTTAAACTTTGTCCTCGTCGCCAACTGTTTTAAACGTAGGGCGTGGGTAGTGAAATTATACAACCGATACGTACAAGCTCATATATTCGACTGTCGCAGCAGTCGTTCTCTTTGACCTCGCTCCGTAGTCTACCTACTTATTTTTAACAAATATAATATAAGTACTTTTACTAGTACCTTCATAACATTGACATACTGTCTCTGGTAACGAGAATTACAAAAAATTGGTCTAGAAAACTTAAACAAATCGTTTTTTTTTTTTCTAGGAATCGGTTAGTATTTCCGGTATCTTTAGGGTCAGATTAAACATAAATTGCAGAACAAAAGACATTCCCAGTATTTGTACATTGAATTTCACAAGCCTTAAATGACTAAATAAAATACTTTAAACCGGTTTTTTTAATTTTTGCTAACTGTTGGAACTTGGATATTATGTACCTCAATGTCGTTTTAATTTCCATGAAACCGTGTCAACCCCCTTCATCAACCCCCCTTTCGTACCAACAGCTAAAACAGAAGATCATATAGAAATTATTTTATATAATGAGGATCAATACAACACAGCCAAGAAGTAAAAAAATGAATGAGATAGAGTTGAAACGCGCCATTTACCTACGAAGATACAAAAAAAAGCATGACTTAGATACTATAATTTCAATTATAATTTAAAAAAACAACTTCAACTAGATAAAAAAGATTAGAAAGATAATGGCTTTTCCGAAAAAGTTAGGTTAAATTCCTTGCAAGATCTCATTTTGGAAGCAACTTAATATGTGACCTAAATTTGATAAATGACGTAATATAATCTAGTCATAAAAGTATGCCGTAGGAATTATTTCTCCATACAATCCATGGCAAAAACTGCATGATAGCTGCAGAGGCCTGCGGGCATGCGCGCGCCGGTCGAGGCTCGTGCCAAAATATTTGCACTACTTATGGATTGTTGGTTCAACTATAACCGACAGTTTTGTTTCAGTAAACTTTGTTTGAATGTTTTGTAAACGTGGTATTTGTAGAAGAATAAGATTTTCTATTCTGGGTAGGTTGCTGGGTGTTCCAGTGGTGTTCTAAGACACGTTGTGGGTTGGCGTTGGGATTTTTTTTTTGTTTCTATTGCGGGTAGTAAGGATTTTTTGCAATGTAATCTGTAGACTATATATTTGCACATTTAATAACAGAAATAATTTATTAATTCACTGATATCATTGTGATTTTTTACAAATGTTCCATATACGTTGTCTCCTATGAGGCGGTCGATTAGGTACTTTAAATAAAAGTTAACGAAATATCCATAGATAATTTAATTTAATAATTTAATTCGAGCAACAAGACTCATATGTGTTAGGAACAATGTACTTAAAAACTATGTTAGTAAAACACAAGGACAAAACGACAAAATCAGATCGTGAAGTCACTGATGCCAGGTGACAGGTCCAGCCGAAACCCTGCAGCAGTGGTTCACAAACTCACAGTCAAGCCTGCTAGCTATCACAGATAGGATGCTGTTGGCGCTGCCCCGCACCCTACGGACCAAGGATGCGCACCGTTTCCACATCTCCGCATATTTAGTTTGACCTTTTTTATTGAAAACCTATACGGAAGTATTTTTGAAAATCCAAACCTAGAAGTGATTATGTTAGGAAATAAAAGTTAGTTTGGAAGTTCTTTATTTTTGCAGATGGGACATTTTATACATGACTTGCAAATTAATTTTAGTTGCGACGAAACATAGCAACAACCGATTGTAAAACATTTTTTATGCTGCAATAGGTTAGTTAACTAAAAAATCTGATTAGTCCGTCAGATAGATTGCCAAAAAATATTGGACACGTATTTTTTTTTCACATAAATAAAAAATGAAGTCGATACAGTGCATTGAAAACTCGTCGTGACGTCACTACCCGCTACAATTTTTACCGGACAGTGACGTCACACGCTCCCACTCCTGATCTTTGATGCTTTTTATCTTCGTCAGTTTTTTATAGATTTGATAAAGAAAAAAAATACATGTCCAATATTTTTCTATAATCTAACTGACGGACTAAATTAGAATCATATTTTTTAATCAGGAAACATCCCTATTTATTCTCATTCAAGTGGTCACAATGGTGTTTTTGGAGAGTTTCGTTCGTCAGTAAGCTCGACAGATGTCTGTTAGACTAGCTTCCTTCCAGTTGATACGAAACACACGTTGTTTTTATACTCACAACATACAACAGATTTACGACTGCGCACACTCGCAGACAATGACTCACCATGTCGGATATCATCATGAAAAAAACCGAAACGATTTGAATCGTTAAACCTTTATAGACCGACCATAAGCATAGTCAGCCTTTTGATGTTCCCACTGCTGGGACACAGGCCTCCTCTCTAGAAGAGGGAATGGGCCGTAATCCATCACGCGGGCCCAGTGCGGGTTGGTGAATGTCACATGTCTTCGAATTTTTGGTCCTAGGACATGCCGGTTTCCTCACGATGTTTTCCCTCACCGTTTTGAGAGCAGTGGTGATGAAATTCCCGTCCGATCTTTGAGCCTCAAAGACTGTTTTTCCAACTGTTTTGGAGTCGGCTATCAGTCTTATCAGAAACAGCTGAATCAATCAGTAGGTATAATTTTACATGAATTTGGACTGAAATGATTGTATTGTCCTTAATCATTACAGTGATCATTAGTCTTACTTAAAATAATTATTTGTGTTTTGTCGGCCTTTATAATAGAATAAGGCCTTAGTAAAAGGTTGCGGAATTTGTTCGAAAGAGTCACCACCGCCCTGGAACGCAAGGGGCACAAGAAGGATCACGGGTGGGTTTTAGTCAGTAAGAGTCTGACACTCTCTTCCGCCCCGCCCAGAGCGGGAGAAGTAATTTGATGATTTCCCGTAACACCTTAGGAAGAACCTTTGTCTTCTTCCTACATCATTGCTAACCGAATTTCATGAAGACAGGAGACTCAGCGATAAAATCAAGCGTTCTAACTTACAGTTGAAATTTTAGCAATGTTGATGGTTGACGATACAGCAAATATTGCTAAAAATGACTGTAAAATTAGCAATAAATGTTAAACAGCAATTGAAACTAGCAATAAACATGAATTAACCGTTGGTTAAAATGTTGCACTGTCATAAAATAGTGGAACGGTTCCAAAACT
Organism: Hecatera dysodea; assembly: GCA_905332915.2. Taxonomy (NCBI): domain Eukaryota; kingdom Metazoa; phylum Arthropoda; class Insecta; order Lepidoptera; family Noctuidae; genus Hecatera; species Hecatera dysodea. The sequence continues at coordinate 21,689,373 of HG995292.1, forward strand.
GTCGAGGAGGGGAACCTTGAACTCTTTGACAACTAACGACGTGGTGACGTGATCTAGCGCAGACTTCAGGGATGTAGATTGAAATCCTGCACTGAATAATAAACTTATAGCTGTTCTGGTGACCTCATCTTTAAGATAGGTTTTTGCTTAGCATTTAATAGAATAGAAAACATTTATTCGACACAGACACAACACAACAGCAACAAAACACAAAGTAAAAAAAAAAAAAACAACAATAACCAACAATCATACCGGAGTTTCGAATAAATATTTAAAACGAATATCAAGAGACGTCTTCTTTACTTCCGAAACATATTTTTGGGGTTCCGTGCCCAAAGGATAAAACGGGACCCTATTACTAAGACTCCGCTGTCCGTGCGTCTGTCACCGGACTTTATTTAATTAACCGTGATAGTTAGATAGTTGACATTTTCACATATGATGTAATTCTGTTGACGCTATAGGGAACGTGCAGAAACTATAGGTGGCAGCACAGACGCGTCAATATCAAGTATATTTTACTTATAAGTATTAAATTTGCAACGCTAGATGGCACAGTCTACTTAGTGCACGTTCCCCTAAACGGAAGGTGCAGGAAGGAAGTATAGGTGGCAGCACAGGTCAAATATTTACAACGTAAAAGTTTCAGATTTGCAACACTAGATGGCATAGTCTACGCTGTGCACGTTCCCTATGACAACAAATATTAAAAAAACAAAATAAAAATAATATTTAAGGGCGCTCTCATACAACAAACACTTTTTTTGTCGTTTTTATATCATAATGGCACGGAACCCTTTGTGCCCGAGTCCAACTCGCACTTAGCCGGTTTTTTTTATCGTGAAGAACCAAGTTTGTCTCACCACTTTAAGAGCTTTCTTCCATAAGCTCTGCTATCACTTTTATAATTTGAAGATTTCTGAGTATAACTTCGGAATTACACAACTGTTACTTTCCCTGATAAAAAACAATAAGACCTTGTACGACCGCCTATTTTCAATTCGACCCATATGTATGTAATATTTCCAGAACTGCCCAGATTTCGTAAATGCTATTCTATTATTCATTAATTTGGACAGGTGCAAGTTGAAATAGGTTTCGTGGATTTTTGGAGCGTTATGCTTGCAACTTTTTTTAACCGACTTAAAAAAATAAAGAGTTATCACTTCGAACCGTATATCCTTACTAATATTATAAATGTGAAAGCGTGGATGTTTGTTACGTTTTCACGCAAAAACTACTTGACGAATCATCATGAAACTTTGTACACATATTCTGGGAGGTACCAGAAGTAACATAGGATACTTTTTATCCCGGGATTATGTTCCCCTGGTGTGTGCGATACAATAAAAGTCTTGATCGACACTGATAATTATATGTGGTTTATTAACCAAAAAAGAAGATTTTACAAAGATAAAAGCGTCGCGACAAAAATATGGCGGTTAAGCGCGAGCGCGTTCCAAGTACGAGTCTAATCTAATTTGTTGTGTGAAGTTGTCGCCGTTGATTCGCGAATGTTGCCATCTTTTGGACGCGTTCATGATAGCTGCGTTCCGGCGTAGACACCTGGGATAATTTCCGACATACACGCGAGCTAAGCCGCCAGCAGCTAGTATGTAATATTTCCAGAACTGCATAGTTATTAGTAAATACTACTTGTCTTGTACTTGTCCCATCTTTCCTGCCCCAAATAATGTTGCTACTACCTCGTCCCATCTTTCCTGCCCCAAATAATGTGGCTAATTGAATGTGTTGTAATTTCCAGGGCTCAGCAGATTCAAACTACTCGCAACCATCGTCGGAACTGTCGCTTGACGAAGATAAGGAGGCGCTGCGCCGCGAGAAGGAAGCGCAGGCTATCAAACAACTGGACAAGGCACGGGTGAGTGGACATTTTGACTTTTTAATTTTTTTTCTGGCAACATCAGCTCACGGAATGAGGAAGGCAACCACGAACTTACAAAACAAGGAGTGCGCTGTAATTTCATTGTACTGAGGCCGTACCACGAAGTGCCAATGCTATCATGATTCAGTGTGAGGGAAAGGGATAGTGCTATTCGTCTTGTGTAACTCCGTCTCTCTTAGAGACAAGAATCATGATGGATTTAAGACGTCATAGTAGGGCTGCTGCTCATTTATTGTCGACTTACGATGTTCAATGAGCAGTGGTGGCCGAGTGGTAACGGCCCCGACTTAGAATTGCAGGTCGCGGTTTTCTAACTCAGACGCATTACTTTGTGTAAAAACGGTGAAGGAAAACATCTTGAGGAAACCGGCATATCCTAGAACAAAAAATTCGAAGACATGTGACATTCACCAACCCGCACTGGGCCCGCGTGGTGGATTACAGCCCATGCCCTCTCCTAGAGAGGAGGCCTGTGCCCCAGCAGTGGAAACGAAAGGCTCATTATGCTTATGCTTATACGATGTTCCTGTTGATCTTTATACAAATATTTCAACATCAATCTATGATACGCTGATTTTTCTAAAGATATGTATACAAAGGCCTTTGTAGAACACCATAATTATGGCCTCATTCACAGTTTGTGACTTCATAGCTGTTTGATAAAATTGAGTAGGTAGCAAGCGACTTTCTTAACACACATCAAAGTGGTAGCCCAAATTACGGATTTCGAAACGGCGGCGTGTTGATACTTCCAGTGACCCAAGAGCTGGCTTTTACTTTGGCCAAAGGATTAGCATAGCCATACAACGTGGCAATGCTGCCAGTGTCTTGGGCATATTACCAGCTGACAGCATTAAGGACGATCCCAATGATATTTCCCAATTAAAATTTTTCCCAATGATCCCATATTTTTGTTTGATTAGGGATTCATTTATTTTACACCGATGCTGTTTTGATGAAACCATTGAGGAGCTCGTGGCTAAAGAATAACAGCCGTGCAGATCGATCTTCAAGGTTAAGCAAAGATTGCCAAAGTTGGTCTGTGGATGGGTGACCATCTTAACATACCGAGTTTCCTCGGTGCCTCGGAAAGCACGTTAAGCCGTTGGTACCGGCTGTCATTTCTAGATCTATGGCAGTCGTTACGGATTGTCAGAAGCCAGAAAATCTGACACCAGTTTTGCAAAGAAGTACCGTGTTCCTCAGTTATTCGGTTGTGGAGGTCTGGTAGGCAGCCGCTCCACGTTAAAAACTGGTATTCAGCTGAATCCGGTATGACTGGAAGCCGACCCCGATATAGTTGGGAAAAAGCTAGGCAGATGATGATGCTGTTTTGACGAAACCCTGCGGGCGTACCATGATGTGTTAAAACGTGAGTCTTCCGAGCGAGAAAGAGGGATAGAGTTATACACCCTATATCGCTCCATCCCTTTTTCTCGCTCGGAAGACTCACGTTTTAAGACGTCATGGTACGCCCGCTGACCACCAACAATACTTTGATCTCAAAGCTACGAGAACGAGTCGGAACCCTGCTGCTCTGTGTTGCAGGAGAAGCCAGTGGCGTTCGCGGTGCGCACCAACGTGTCGTACGATGGCACCGTCGACGACGACTCCCCGGTACACGGCAGCGCGATCTCCTTCGAGGTTCGCGATTTTCTCCACATCAAGGTAAACTATATCTAAATATATATAACTCATAAGGGACTGACTGACATAGTGATCTATCAACGCACAGCCCAAACCACAGAACGGATCGGGCTGAAATTTGGCATGCAGGTCGATATTATGACGTAGGCATACGCTAAGAAAGGATTTTTGAAAATTCGTCCCCTAAGTGGGTGAAAAAGGGGTTAACATTTCGTATGGAACTCCACGCGAACGAAGTCGCGGGCATAAGCTAGTTCTAGTATATAATAATAATAATAGTGAAATTCCCTTCTTTAGTCCTGATAACCAACAAAATAAATTTTGTGCCCTAATTTTGTTCCATTGGACGGCAATCTAGCGGTCCCTATTTGTCGATTTCGGGTGTTTGTCGACCATTGAGTCCTGCCACCTCGGATCCAATTTTCCTAACATCACTCAAAATGGATCGGTGCAATGCTGTCAATGAGGATGATGTCCCTAAAACCAACATATAGGTACAACTTGAATAAGTCTCAAAGTATCGAGTTGCTAAGATCCTTCTTTGGAAGCCACAGGCTGCAGGCATCACAACCTTCTTATGCTGCAGGATCCCGTTAAACAAAGCTTAATAAGACTTAAAAGGAAGGATGGCAGTACTAATAGCGGGGGGTACAACGTTCCAGGAGAAGTACGACAACAACTGGTGGATCGGGCGCCTCGTGAAGGAGGGCAGCGACGTGGGCTTCATCCCGTCGCCGGTGAAGCTGGAGGCGGTGCGCTCGGGCATGACGGCGCGCCGCTACCCGCGCCCCCCCTCCGCCGCGCCGCACGCGCCCCTCTCCCGAGGTAGCACCCCTCCCACGCCCGGTACGTCATGCATACCTCATGCGCGCTGCACGCCACTCCTGGTCCACTACTGCTGCGAGAGACGCGCCTATCGATTTTATTCTTAGCGTCTGATTTATTCTGTGGGCTTCATCCGAAATCGAGCTCAACTTTAAGTTCATAAATAGTAAAAAAAAGTATTTTTTTAAACACTTTTGTTGATGATGTTACTCAGCAATTAAATACTGTTATCCCCTCTAATTTTCTACTTTTCATTTGTAACCATTATTAAACAAGATTAAAAAAAAACTCAAGATGTCTCTTTCTAATTAACAATGGTTCTGTTTTTATGAAATTGTCATGAATGGAATAAATATATCAGACGCTATTATTCGATTTTAAAGTCGATTTAAAATCCATAGTCGCGGTCTCGAGATAACTCTACTACGATGCTACTACGATGAAAATTAAAGCAATATGATTTGATTTTCATTGTTTATTGAAAATATCCCAATTATCTTTTTTGAACAATAAAATGTACTGAAATAAATTGATTAGTGAAATTAGTTGAAAACAAAAATTGGGATATTGGAAGCAGGAGTGACCACCTGCCTAAAGCTTGATCATGCACTGGATAAAACGACATACACAAGTTTAATAATTATTTCTTTAAAAGGAGTTTTTGTGGCTCAGTGTCTTTTAACTAGTCGATCTTAAGAATTACAGGATAGTAGGTAACTTATTTTATTAGGTATATAATACTAGCTGACCCGCGCAACTTCGTTTGTATCATATTTTTTATGGCTGCTCCGCTCCTTTTGGTTTTAGCGTGGTTCTATATAGCCTATAGCCTTCCTCGATAAATGGGCTTTTATATTTTTGTATATAACGAATAAACTCAAAAACTACTGGACCGATTTCAAAAGTTATTTCACCATTAGAAAGCTACATTCACCTTGAGTATATATTAATAGGCTATATTTTGTCCCCATATTCCCACGGCAACGGGAACAACGCGGGTAAAACCGCGGGGCGCTGCTAGTTACTATGTAATATTCAATTTTGTTGTTCGTTTGTTCGCACCAATTTAGTCTAGGCCAGACATTGGCATACAGATCGCTGTCCTAAAGGTTTATATAAGGAATTATAGGCTATATTTCTATATTTAAAATGACTAGAGCCATTTATGGATTTCAGTCTGTTTCAACATTATTGTGACTGAGTCACTTCCAAAGTTCTGCTTGAAATGATACTAATTAGACCAATATCTTTACTCCCGTCTATAATTAAAATACTAGAGAGAAGGTATAAATAGTAGCCTAGTTATTATATTAAATACAGTAGACCTCCGATTATCCGAATGCCGATTAACCGAATCGGTCCTAAGCGTAATATGAAAAATTAAAACCAAGTAATTTTATAAAAATAGTTTATTTAGTTAGTAATTTATAAAAGTAATTTTATAAATTATAACCAAGTTGTAGAATTTTGTTTGTTAAACTTAATTAAAGTTATTCTTTGTATGACAGTTCGTTTTTCTTTATTACCAGTCTATGTCAGATTATCCGAATTTTCTATTATCTGAATCGACCCGGTCCCAATTAATTCGGATAATCGGTGTTCTACTGTAATGTTAATTGTGGTAGGTATCTACTTAAATTTAGTAGTTACCGTCTCGAGCGTGTCATAATTATATGATACTTATTTATCTTGTATGTATGTCGTTTCATCCAGTGCCTGTAACGTACAACGCAGTTGTTTGTCTCTCTCTTTTCACATCGTCTTGCTCTTTCTAACCCTCTGGACTCGCTGCGAAAATAATAGCCTTTAACAAAATTTCTTCTAAATTAACAAAATTATTAATATTAAAAAGCAAGACGGTTCCAATGTATTGTAGTTCGTGATTCGATGTTACAATATTGGCATTTTACAATTATTTTGTAAATATTTTACTAAACAAAATTTGACTTAACTGCACCTTGGCGCGAAGTATATTCTTCTTAATTTATTTATTTTTATTTACACCAATATTTTTATATATTATTGAACTCTAAACAAACGTCAGTTTTGTTTAATTTATGTAGATTAGTATTTTTCAAAATGATTATCTCCTTGCAATAAATTCGGTTCATATAGCAATAAAATTGTTATTCTGTCCACAATCAAAAATTTTATATTACTATACTATAATAATATGGTATGTATAACTGCTTTGTACTAGCCATTCATGATCACTCATCAATTCGGTGGAATTTGCTGGAATTTCCTGGTCTATAGAGATGTACCGATTATTGACTAATCACGACTATTAGTCGACTATACCGACCTATTTCAATCAGTAGTTAGTCAATTCCTTCGCAGAAAAAAAAACAAAGCAAGTTGTATATTACCTATATTTATATTAAGCAATTTTAAATATAGTATTTATATTATTTCAAATTTAATTGTGAACATTTTTTAATTAATTATTTCAAAAGGTGTTTTGATGGTTAACGATCGAATCGACTAATCTGTTGACGTTTAAAACCTGTTAAGCGACTAATCGAGTCTAAGTCGAATAATTGGAATAGTCGGCCAGCACAATAGTCGATACATCGAATAATGTGATACTTAGCACTCACGTTTGCCACATTTTCAGATGTGCCATCGTTCGATCGAGGTAAGCTCACGCACTCATCGCCAACACCAGGAAATATCGTAAATTTTCACCTTTTAATTATTTAATTATAACTAGATGTTACCCGTGGATTCGTTCGCATAAGTGTTTTATTATTTTGATCGGACCTCCTTATTTAAAATATAGAAATGACCGCCCCCTATGTAATCTATATTTTATACCCTATTATAGTTCAAATAAATAATATCTGATTGAAAAACATACTAAACGGACTGACTAAATAAATTAATATTAATATCCTGGGAAATAAGGTATTCAAAGTAATTATACCTTATGGATTGCTTTATACTTATTTTTGTCCCAATATTAGTCCTTATATAAAATATACAACTAATAAAAATATCTAGTAGACACTTTTGCTCGAGATTGTACACCGTTACCATCCCACATTTTCCATTACTGCATGAATCCTCTATTATTAATTTATCTATTTTAATTACTTACTCTTTAATATTTTCTATAATATCTCTTGATGTTTTTTCAGGAACGTTTTAGCTATATTATATTTTATATTTTTATTTATTTATAAAATATATTTTTCTGATATGGTTGGTTATATTTTTGGGCAGAATGGTTATATTCTCACTTGAAATATATGCTTTTGATTGTTGTCCAAGGATCTTGAGGTTATGTGTATTTATTATCTGCGTAAAAAATATACATAGTAGAGGAAAATAAAATGGACTAAATTTATTATCCTGTGTGCTGACTAACTTATGGTCAGACTGATTAATGATACGCCCAGACTAATAATATATGAAGGGTCCACTCCAATTCAAAATTCAAAAATTCAAAAGTCATTTATTCAAACTAGGCTGATAGACAGCACTTATTGAACGTCAAATTTTACATAAAGACAGTCCCCCAAAACGCCCACCCGTCACCACTTCCTAGTGTTTTAGCTGGGAAGAAGAAGTGGCGCAACAAACTCCCCAGCAACACATCTGTCTATTGCGTTTTAAGAACTTGAATTTATACAATAGTATGCAAAGTCATTGATACATGACAAAGGTAGAAAAAAAAAAACCAACATGGAAATCATAAATCAATTCACTATAAAACATTATAAATAGAAGATTGAGTCAATAAAGTAAAAACAGATTGACCTACACAGTCATCAAAAAAAATAATTATGAAAATCCATTTTTGTAAAAATTCTAAGTAAGCACCTCATTAAGCCACTGGATATCTGTAATTAGTATCCTCGTTAACAAACTTAGCAATATTACTTAAAATCCCGATATTTTAGACAGTGCACGCTTATATTAGATAAAAGCTACTCAATATAGTCCTGACATTTTAAAATAACTTAAAATAATATATTTTTACTTATTTTTTAAATAAAGCTTGAGTAAAAGAACAATATAATATCAATAATAAAAATGTGCTGTAATCAATAATGTATTATATTCATAACTTTAAACATGACTTACCTGTACCCATTAATACAATTTAAACACAATTATCTCAAAGCAAGGTAACAAGGACATTTATCGTTATTGCAGTGGACCCTTCATATAGTAGTATAATGACTAATATAATAAAATTTTGCTGCACTACGACTTATGTGTGTCGCTTGGAATATGAAGCTTATTGATGGAATCAGAAAGTGCTGATTTATTTGACACAATTTAACTTCAAACATTGGAAGAGTGACTCCACTGTATCAGGTCAAAAATGACAATCAACAAGATATTTCTGTTTTCCTACTTATTGACCTATTCTTCTTGTTATTAATGAGTTTTTTCCTCTACTCTGTAACCTGGGATGTCTTCAAAAGTCTTGGTGTTGTCTATGTGTATCGTAGCAGATATTTATAGAAGTTTGTGTTTTTTTCCTTGAATGAAAACTTTAATTTGCTCCGTATTGCTCAAGTCCCTATAAATATATAGATATTTTTGTAAACCAGAGAGCATGTTAGCTTTGAAGTTACAAAAAATAAAAGCGAGTATTGTAATGGTTATAATCAGTGATCGGAATAGGTAGAGCTAATATCCCTAAAGTTAAAAGAACAGAGACAAAAGGAGACTTCCTTAAAACTAAACATTTTTTAGAAATGTCTGTTCCGATTTTCGGGACATCAATTAAGTACATATAATATTAATGTTATTAATACAGTTAAATAATTGAATTAATTTTTCTTTTATACCGGCTTCATAAAAGGAATACGTTCTCAAAAAACCAGTAGATACATTTTTTATCGTTATTAATTTATTCAGGTAAAGAACTGGGTCCGTCTCATGTTTTCGTTTTCCAGAATCACTGTTAAACAGTGACAAAAGGATTGACTGTTTTTTTTTACTTTCACTGGAAATCATGCATATTCTTTTTTTATAAACAGAAATAGGAAATGAATTCATTATTCGATAGTTGTTTTACTTTATTATTTTTAGTTGTACTTAAGTAATGTTCCAAATTCAGGTCTTTATAAATATTATATTGTAAGGCGTCTCCACTTTGTCTCTGTTCTGTTTCGAACTTTAGTGATTTTAGCTGTACCTATTCCGATCACTGGTTATTATTCTGAGGCTCTATACTCCATTCACAATAAGATTAGACATTGGAACAAAACTGTTTACAGTTCATTTAACCGATTTTTACTTCTTTTCCGTATGCATAAGGATGACATTAAAAGCAAAAACATGATTATAATACCAACTGTTTACTGCAGCTATCATGTGTCATGCCACCAACGCAATAGAAGTCAAAATCGGTTGAACGGACTGTAAAAAAAGATGTATTTCAATATCTAATCTTATCGTGAATGGAGTATAGATAAGTGCATTCTGCGCACGCCACCGCTGGGTAGCGTGGTGAAGGTGATTTTCGAAACGACAAAATTGTATGAGCACGACAAAACGCACCCTTTGAATGAAAGGGACCTAACTGAAATATTGCAATTTTGGGCAAATGATCGTATTAAAATCTTTAAAAAGGGTTTGGTATTGGGTAAAACAAAACAACCCCGAAACTTTCAATGTGTAAACAGTCCAGAATTTTTTTTTCATCACTGGGTTTAAGACTAGATATGTTTTTTACGTTCAGTTTATAGCAAAACTAGCTGCTGCCCGCGACTTCGTCCCCGTGGAATCCCCGATTTTAAAACATTCTTTATCGCTGCTCCGCTCCTATTAGCCTAAGCGTGATGATATATAGCCTAAAGCCTTCCTCGATAAATGGTCTATTCAACCCAAAAAGAATTTTTCAATTCGAACCAGTAGTTCCTGAGATTAGCGCGTTCAAACAAACAAACGAACAAACTCTTCAGCTTTATAATATTAGTATAGATGATAAGTAACAGGAATTTTGAGTTAAGCCTCTTTCATACTGAGAGTGCGATTATAACTGTCGAAATGTTACGTGATCAATGCCTTACATTTTCGCATTTCGATAATCTCATTCGCAGCGTCTGGAGTGCCAGTGTCAGGTATAATAATATCTGGTTGTGGTATGCATGTCTCCCAGCATCGCAGCAAGTGACTCCCAGCATCGATGGGGGAAAGGCTGATAATGGTTCATAGCAAAAGGATAGGCTGACCCTAGGGCTGGGCGGCACACAAAGCGTGGCAGCAACTTAGTAGTCCGTGGTGTCCCGCAGGCGAGGAGTCGGACGGCGCGGGGGGGCGGGGGCGCGGGGCGGCGGGCGGCAAGGAGAAGCGCAAGCCCTTCTTCAAGAAGGCGGAGGCGAGCACGCCCTACGACGTGGTGCCGTCCATGAGGCCCGTCGTCATCGTAGGGCCCAGCCTCAAGGGCTACGAGGTCACCGACATGATGCAGAAGGCTTTGTTTGATTTTCTCAAAAGACGCTTTGAAGGCAGGTGAGGATGGTGTCTTAGCGTTGGAACTTCCTCAGTTACTATTTTGTCATGTACTGTTTCAATATCTGCATCAAGAGTCTCAAAATATGCCCGTTGAAGTATTAATTGGCATGATAGATTATTTTAGTCACTGCAACATGTCTTAATTTACATTTATTTTCAAGGCAGCCCTGAAATTAACTTCCTGAATTGGCAATAACCTTCTAAAACAACAAATTGGCTTCAAAACCCGGTCCTATACTCCTGCAGAGGCGAAAACAAGGGCCCAAAAAAGCCAACTAACAATTTATTTCAGATACCGGCACCGACCTTAAACTAACTCACTAACAACTAACAGTTTACCACACGGGGCTAACATTGCAGGATAATAATAACGCGCGTGATGGCCGACATATCTCTCGCGAAGCGCTCTCTCCTCAACAACCCATCGAAACGGGCCATCATGGAGCGTTCCAACTCGCGCTCCACTTGCCTCGCTGAAGTTCAGGTATGACGTGTTGCAGGATCATCATCACGAGGGTCCAGTCCGATATATCGTTGGCCAAACGAACGCAAAACACGCCTAAGAAACCGTTCGTAGAGAGGGCCGGTAACAGGACCAACTGTTTAGCCGAGGTCCAGGTGCGATTTAATTAGTAGGCCTTAGCTGTGCTGTTGTTGTTTGGCACGTGAACTGTCGTGGGCGTGTTTGGAATGAGTGGAGCTAGGCCGGTGACGTCATGGACTGCACCAGGTTACTTTAGGGTCAACACCGTGTAAGATTTTCTGAGCACCTAGAATTTTAGCGGACCTACGCGAGATTTCTAGGATCGTAGAATTAGGCGATTGTAGTTCTTCGACGTCAAATCCCAAGGAGGTTGTAGAAGTCAATTATCTCAAACACATACATTTTGAAGCGTTTCTCGTTTTTTCATAGTTGTACCTACTTAATATTATAGTTTTCGCCAACAGATCTAGTTTGGACAAAAGACACACCTCTGATCAAAGTCCTGCAAAACGATAAAATAGTGTTTTTGATCAATTTAGTTTAGTCTTTTCACATTTTATCGCCAGTTTAGTCTAGTGCGTTAAAATCTTGCTTTTCTTCACGCTATAAAATAAAGCTTCAATACAAATTTACTTCCATTTCTTTAGATTTAGACACACTTAGATTTTAGTAAATTTTTAGTACTACACTCGCTCGATCCAAACATGCTCATTTTATGGTATTTATAACATAATGAGTAGTAACTAACATACCGAGACATCCTTCCCAAAATATCCTTTGTTAATAGGCGTTTAGAGATCTGGACTAATTAGTCAAAAATCCAAGGAAACTTAATTTTTTTCAAAAAAAAAGCACTCATACCTATTGGGCCTTTTTTTGGATGGGAATTCATCAAATGACTTCTCCCGTTCTGGGCACATTGGAAGGGAGTGTCAGACTCTTACTGACTAAACCCCACCCGAGTTCCTCCTAGTGCCCGCCGCGTTCCAGGACCGCGATCAATCTTTCGAACTAATTCCACAACATACCTATCGGGCCTGAGTGCATTATAAAAGTATATTATAATAACATCATCTTAATATTTTTATATCGTCTAATATTACCTTCTTACATACAAATATTCAATATAATGTAACTAAAACTAACACACACATACATCACACAAAATATACCTCCTTAATATAATATCATATTTATTAGTACTCGTAATAATTGCACAACCCACTGTGTCGTATACAGGGTTATTTGTAAAACACAAACAACCTCTTAAGAGGTCATTATTCGTACTCATCATTATGAACAACTTTTACTATGGGACCAAACTTGAAAGCGCGAAAAAAAAATCAGCTATTTCCTACATTTTGATCGGTTATACGAACATAAATGTAAGGAACAGCGATTTTTTTTCGCGATTTCAGGGTTTAGTCCCAGTACAATGACCTCTAAGAGGTTGTTGGCGTTTTACAAATAAACCTGTATAACACAAATAGTTCTGACCCACCTGTCTTGTTTTTAGCTCCGATAGTATAAGGCCAAAACGTTGATAGAAAATTAGACTCCACCAAAACCTTTAGCCCCTCTCCTTACTAATATAGACTAATATGATACGAACTTAGTATTTAATGAAGAGTGGTTTTGCATGAATGGTTGAGATTATAACAGTTGCTGAAAATGTATACTTAATTTGCATTGCCTCACCTCTGCGCTTTCGAGTGCTTTTTAAAAACAGAAGAAGGTCTGTTCTGTCAACTTTTCACCGTGTCAACTTAGGTGGAGCCAGCATGAAGTGGACTGTCATTCTATCTTCTATTCTTTTTTTTAATGGCAATGGTGCCGATATCGACAATTCTGCCAATGTAATTTACTGCTCTATGGAAAGACGTGTGAGACCAAAGACAACAAACAAAGATTTTTAAAATTTTGGGGCATAAAGACCTTGAAATAAGTCGAGTAAATACCTATGTATAACTATAATATAATGTCATTTACCCGAATACAATCTTACAAAGCAACTTTGCTGATAGGAACAGGAATGTTTAATTTAGGGAGATTTTTATACAAATCATGGGAAGATCATTCTATCTTGGTTTTAAAGACCTGAAACACAGGTTTTATAAACCTAGCTCAGGAAAGTCGCTAAATAAACATAACTGTAGGTTTAAAATAAATTTTCCATAAGTCCTGAAATATTGTTAATTTAGTTATACACATAGTGATTAGTTGAATGCTAGCATAATTATCTATTTAAGATTACTTGTGCATAATCAGCCTTTTAACGTTCCCACTGCTGGGACACAGGCCTCCTCTCTAGGAGATGGAATGGACCGTAATCCACCACGCGGGCTCTGTGCGGGTTGGTGAATGTCACATGTCTTCGAATTTTTGGATCTAGGACATGCCGGTTTCCTCACGATATTTTCCTTCACTGTTTTGAGTGCAGTGGTGATGAAATAAATTACACAAAGTAATGCGCCTGGCAGAGTTTGAACCCGCGACTTACAATTCGTAAGTGGAAGCCATTACCACTCGGTCACCACTGCTCCTTTGACTACTTGTGGCTCTTTATATATTAACTATATTGTGTAAAAGATTGAATAAAAATTATTATTATTATAAAAAGGTTTAGAATGACAGCTAACTTCATGCCCACTTTAAAAAAAAGTTGTAAACATCTCGCCGTGTTAACATAGGTGAGTAAACTAAGTCGGTGAGATTGACAAATTAGACCAACTGAATCGCACTGTTCAAAGTGTGCAAGTACAATCCAATAAGCAAATATATATTTTTAGCGGCAAAGATGTTCGTTTCGCATCTGAGAGGAATGTAAATTGAAATGACTATGAAGCAAGTAAATGACATAAATGCGTGGTGATTCATTTGTTATTTAAATTCCATGCAAACATGAAATTTATCTACTTAACAAACGCTTCAATTTACCTCAACATATTGAAGGATGCGCTCTGATTTAGCTAAATATTATACATTATGAGTCATTGCAAAAGACATTCAAGTACTTATAATTATGATTCTTCATTATTTAGTATTTTATTAGTTTTAAATTAGAATATGTTGAATTAGTTAATTTTAGTCTAATTAGTTTGTAGTTTGATGATAGTATTTTAGAGAGCAAGCGTGGTCTAAATATCACATGCAACCATTTGAGCTCTAAATATTTATTTTTAGTATGTATTAGTACCTAAATAAATAGAAAGACGTGGGTATAAGTAGTGAACTACAATTACAGTAAAAGTCCTATAAGTTGATTTGTTAGTTTTTCGTTAGTATAAAAAAGATTTATAGGTAGGTACATATGTATATACTCGTCCCGAAAGCTTTAAGATTTTCGCTTTTGCGATATTGTGACGATTTAAATTTAAACATTTATCAGCTATTTGTAAAACCAAGTTGCGCTTTTTGTATACCATCCTGAGCAAAATCAAGATGTTAAAACCAACTATAAAAACACATAAAATATAACATTCTTTAACATCAAGATTCGCTTGTGGTTTTCATACAACACTGTGTTTTCATAAATTAGTCGACCATAAGGCCTTCTTACACCACAAGTCACTAATTAGTTCAGCGCTAAGCATATTTAAATCAACTCTCTGTCTCTGTCATCTTCAAAGGATTAACGGAAATAGAACGATAATTTAAATTCGTTTAGCGCTGAACGTATTTGTGGTGTCAGCGGGCCTTTACCATTGAATAACACTGTTCATTCAACCACAACCAGTCTGAAATCGAGAGGATATTCGAGCTGGCTCGAACCCTGCAGCTGGTGGTACTTGACTGCGACACCATCAACCACCCCTCGCAGCTGGCGAAGACGTCTCTGGCGCCCACCATCGTGTACCTGAAGATATCCAGTCCCAAGGTGGTATTACAAGTGCCTTTCTTACATTCTAGTCTTAACATCCCAGAATATGAAACCCCTCTGAAAACCCCAGTAATGTGAACACTTATAATAGCAGATGCGTTGGTGATCGCAGTGTGATTGAACGTTATGTTTGACAACTCTTTTAGTCACTTTTATGTATATGGCGAGGGGTATAAAGATAGGGCAAGATCTAAGACAGCGAATTCAGAACGATAGATTCTATGGAACTGCCAGCTTTGGTTTTCGGCACGAAGCCTGTCGAGCCACAGATTACGAATCCTCAGTTGCACCCGAATTAAATGGGCATAAAAAGTAGTTAGAATCTTCTTTTTAGGGGACAGTGAAAAATCCAAATAAAACTTATTAAGATTAAGATAGTGAATATCGTAATCATAAAAAGTTTTATACTCGTGATTGATCGGACCCATCTAAAGATTTTCGTTAAAGAATCGCTGTTCTATTTGCAGTTAGATTTGATGTATTATACAAAGTTATTTGTAAAACACTAACAACCTCTTAAGGGGTCATTGTACTCATCATTATGAAAAACTTTTACTATGGGACCAAACCTGAAATCGCGAAAAAAAATCAGCTGTTCCCTACATTTTACAGTTATACAAACATAAATGTAAGGAACAGCTGACTTTTTTTTCGTGATTTCAGGTTTGGTCCCATAGTAAAAGTTGTTCATAATGATGAGTACAATGACTTAAGAGGTTGTTGGTGTTTTACGAATAACCCTGTATAGCTAGCTACATATTGTATCTATCCACTTCTTCTGTCTGGTGTTAGCCGTCCCTTCGCCACGGCACTGCATTGTCAAAGTCAAAGTCAAAACGTTTATTTCAATTAGGCCATTAACGGCACTTTTGAACGTCATCAATAAAATAAATTAAGTGACTCTAGCGTCCATTCGCAAAGGTAGATTCTTATGGAGAAGAACGGACAAGAAACTCCATATACTCTTCTCAAATCAATGTTTTACAATATTTGGTAATACAATAAATACTTCATATATGTGATTGGCTACAATGTTCGTTGTTTTGTCCCATAGGTGCTACAGCGGCTGATTAAGTCCCGAGGGAAGGGCCAGACCAAGAACCTGTCGGTACAGATGGTGGCTGCTGAGAAGCTGTCCCAGTGCCCCACGGACATGTTTGATGTCATCCTCGACGAGAACCAGCTGGAGGACGCTTGTGAACACATTGCTGAATATTTAGAGGTCAGTTGACACTTTACACTTATGTAACTACTAGCTTATGCCCGCGACTTCGTTCGCGTGGAGTTCCATACAAAATGTTAACCCCTTTTTCACCCCCTTAGAGGACGAATTTTCAAAAATCCTTTCTTAGCGTATGCCTACGTCATAATATCTACCTGCATGCCAAATTTCAGCCCGATCCGTTCAGTGGTTTGGGCTGTGCGTTGATAGATCACTATGTCAGTCAGTCAGTCCCTTTTGAGATATCGAGGTTTTTGCTCCTCACCATGACCGTATATAGCCATCAGAGAATAGCTAGTGGACCCGGATATCCCTAAGCATATGTACGACGAAAATTAAAATCGCTAGTAAATACTGGGCAGATAGCACGGATAATCCATGCCCCAAAATACTTAACTATTAGCACATCGAATGTGATTGGTATCCATATTTTTTTTTATATAACAATAATTGTTTATTTATTTTCTCACCACAATACACATAAGATACATGGTTTCTGGGGAGCAAATGGATACAGTAAGTATATTGTGGGAGACTGGTGCCTAAACTAGGCTTGAGGCCTGTATTTCAGGACACCAGGTCTCCACCCTTTAGGTTATATAACATTCAAATGCTTTCGTAGACAGTGGTCGCGAGTCGTTTTACAATCAAAAATTAAAAATAAGTCTATATAGTGTTAGTATGGTTAGTATTGTGTGGAGATGAAAAAATGTGAGGTATTGAGTTTAGAATGTGAGAATTAAGCTTTTTCTGCATGAAGCTTGAGGAAAAACTAGTTTACCTTTATGTATTTTTGTAATGTGAAAACTATGCCACCAGAAACATACTGGTTCAATATTTTTAGATAGATTTCATTTATAGAAATTATTGAGTGGTTTCTGATGGCAGATCAAAAGCCTTGAATAACAACCATTCACCTAGTTGATATCAGAGTCAAACGAGGAAGAGGACTTGACTTAGACAGGAAATGAAGATTAAACAGTTGGCCGTCATGGGAAGCAGGCAGATGTGATTCATCTTAGTGAATATATAAAAAAAAAAAAAAAAAAATTAATAGAAGAAACCAATCAAAAATATATCGTGTAGACGGGGCATGATGGCATACTAGAGCGTCATGCCTTTTGCCGTGACGGCAAACTTTTCTTTAACGTTTGACATCAAAAAGATTCGAACCCTAGCCTTGCAATAATTTAATTTTCCATTGAAGGTGCAGATCGCCTATCGTGTGACTTGGTTTATACAAAACTAACAGCGCCCCGCGGTTTCACTCACGTTGTTCCCGTTCCCGTGGCAATACGGGGATAAAATATAGCCTATGAGACTTCACAATAACGTAGCTTTCTATTGTTGAAATAATTTTGAAAATTGGTTCAGTAGATCCAGAGATTACCCCTTACAATGTCACAAACTCACAAACGTTACCTCTTTATAATATTAGTATAGATGTATACCGCATTCACGATAAGATTAGACATTGAAATACATTTTTTCAGTCCATTCAATCGATTTTGACTTCTATTGCGTTGACGGCATGACACATGGTAGCTGCAGTAAACAGTTGGTATTATAATCAGGTTTTTGCTTTTAATGCCATCCTTATGCCTACGGAATAGAAGTAAAAATTTTGTTCCAATGTCTAATCTTATTGTGAATGGAGTATAGATACAAAAATATGACGTGAGCGGCGCGCTCAAGCCTGCTGCTTAGTTACTGCACAGCTGATCCCTGTTGACTGACGTTGCAGACGTACTGGCGCGCGACGCACCCGCCCGTGCCCGAGGAGGCGGCGCCCACGCGCCCCACGACGCGCACGCACAACGCGCACGCGCAGCCTGGTGAGCCAACACGTACACACCACACCGCCCTACACACGCTACACGCTGCACTACACTCAATGTTGTTGTTGTCATGTAACATGGAATAACACTCGTCAATCAATGATAGCGTAGTCAAAATAAATTGGATTTTCAGCAAAAATCTCGAGCTGTTACAGTAACACTCGCGTACACCACGCACATTCATGACAAGGAAAAGGAAATAAAGTATGCTGTACAAATACACGCGTTGGTACATACTACAATGTTTACAAAGTGGAAGGGACATTAACGCCGGATTGACCGCCTTAGTGCGAGTTTTTTAACGTTCAAAATATACGGACAGTAAGTCCGTGCACTGAGATGTAATATGTAGATTGTCGAATCACGAATAAAAACACTATTTTGTGTCCGTAAATGATGACCGTTTATTCGTAAAATCATTAAATTATATAATACATTAAATAGGTGATTTGTGGCAGATAGCCTAGTCAGTGAATGTACACAAGTAATCGGTGAATTAGCAAATGCTTGTTCAGCTATAACTCAAACAATACATGTCATGTGGCGATGCTCGTACACTAATGTAAAATGAAAAATGTTGATAATAACGGAAAATGTCTTTTTTTAACAAACAATATAAAAAAGAGATTTTCCGATACTTTCACCAAACGGCGCTTATCCAATTTCTAATACTAATTGATGTTTACGTACTCATAAAAACTCACACTAAAGCAAAAAGTATCATGAATTTCGAGTTCGATGTCTTCCACCTTGTATACCTATATACAACACTACGCGTTAAAAAAAATTTCATTGTGTTGATATTCCTACCAAAAAAGAAAGTTCTGAATACTCTTCACATCATGAGACAAAATGGTGAAGAGTGGTACTTCGCAACTGTGGCTTTAATCATTTTGATGTTGTAAGAATATTAATATTGCTTTAGTACATATACAGGATGACTTTGAATAGATGCGACAAAATGAAATGGGAGCTTCAGTTACAGTAACATAGTAATTATAAACTGTTTTTTCTACAATCTAAATCGTTAAAAAAAGTTACGTGGTTGGTGTTTTAAAATGATCCATCGATGTTAATATCTTTATTTAAGTACGAATTATCGGTATTCCAGAAAAATAATTAATATGGAAAATAAATAAGAAAAATTAAAGTATCAAAAAATCTCGTCCAACTAATCGCAGTGCTCAATGATCGTTGTGGAGTACTCGCGTTATTAAACGTTGCCATTCATAGCGGTGATAAAAGTTCATTAATTTTACATTTGGTATGTTCTAAATTTTCTTGACAACACATATTATTGTATATTTAAACATGTCGCATCTATTCAATTTCACCCTGTAGGTAAACTTTATTTTACACATGCAACAAACCACACTATACAATCTTTTTTTTTATCAAATAATACTAATCTATGCACTTTTTTATCCGTCAAGAAGATAGTCTACGTTATCTTTGTTCTTTTTGGTGGTTAAAATATCTTTGCAACGACCCAATGTAGACACACACTAGATAGTGAATCCTTAAAAACTCGCACCCAAAATACAGTGTGTGATAGAAATAACTGCAAATCTGAAGAGGAGTCATTGTATCCATCTTGATTATCTTTTACCATGGAACCATCCCCCAAACACATTAATATTTGCATGTCTCAACAAATTGTACATTCCGTATTTTCTTGTCGGGATTTCAGAATTGGTCCTATTGTAAAAGATATTCATAATGATGAATGCAATGTCCCCTTTTCAGGGTTTGGTTTTTCGGTTATACCTTGTAGATTATGTCTGTGCCAACATCAAAACTGATCGCTCTTAAAATGACTTAAGCCCGGGTACCTGCAATCAACTCGCATGCAAGTTGATTACATTGTGGGGCAGGATGAAGCGATTGAGCGCATTATACTTGGGCCCCAAGACTGCACACAACAATAGTGTCAGAATGGTCTATCATTGATTTCATAACGGTTGATTTTGACAAGCTTGGTAATCTACTTATATAAAAGCGTCATTATGACTTTCCAATGATCAACCTCTGACACTTTATTGAAAGAAATGGCATAGAATGGTAATCTCGTACAAATGAATGACTGACGCATGCGGTAATCTGCTAAAATTTTTGACAGTTCCTTTGATCAGTGACCTATCATTAGAACGTCATTGTGCAGTCATTTGTTTTAATAGCTCGGTTATCAAAAAGTATTACGAGACCATTGACCGACCAATGATCGATCATTATGAATTTAGCAGATTACTAACTTTTAGCAAAAAGACAATGGCATCGTGTTAGAATGACAAAGGGGTATGCCAAGCCGCCATAGTGATTTAGGCCTTGAGTGCCCACAAGTAACATCGGATGTTAATATTAGTATGCCCCACAAATAATATATTGATAAAAGAAAATTATTGAAAAAACTTGGAGTTTCCAAATTATAAGGATTTTTTAATGTGCCCTACACAAGTATTAAAAAGTTATTGAAAACTCTTCCTACATAACATATTAAAGCTAAATTGTTGTTGGTTGTCATTATCAGAATAGGAGAATCGCCAGAGTCAGTATTCATGGTCAAAAACGTCGATTTTAATAGCAAAATACACGCAGCTAATCACTATGATGCAAATGCAAACAAAGTGACAATTCTAATATTACATTTGATTTGACAATGGCATTTGTAATACTGTCAACTGACAAGTTTTAGTGTTGCCATTGCACAAAGTATCGATCGGTGCATTATGTAGATCATTTTAAAATCATTATATTATATTTTGTAGGTTGATTACAAATCTAAATATATTAACATAAAATGCATTGGGAATTCTATAAACAAAAGAACGAATAAATAAAGTACAAATATGTGTAAATGTTTTGCAACAAATCTTTATTTTGTAGTTTTTAAATTGGCAACCTAGCAACTGTCTGTTTATTTCGTTGTATCGTTTCAATATTTATTTTTTATTCAAAAATGTTGCTAACTTGTATCGCGTCGTAAATAGAAGAGTTAATTACGTAAAAATTACATTTTTTTTTTAGTACTTAAATTAAATTTCTTGGGCATTGCAAGGCCTAAAATCGGCATTCCCCTTTATAAAAATAGCAGACTTGGGGCCCTGGGTAGGCCGCAATGTTACGCAAAGCGTATGCGAGCTGATTGCAACATGCCTTTATACGTACACTTCTTTTAGTGAGAGGATTTTTGACGATGAGTGTCCGTGGAGATTCTTGCACGTTCTTCTCTATAGTGATCTACGCTTTCGAACGTGTAAGAATCTCCACGGACACTCATCGTCAACAATCCTCTCACTAAAAGAAGTGCACGTATAAAGCCATGTTTTTCGACCTTGACAATTCAAAAGTGCCTGGAAATGGTTTATTTGAAATAAATGCTTTGAATCTTGAATGATACAAAATATATTATGTATGTAAATGTGTACTGTGATATTTTGATCCCCCCGCTAACACTGGAGGGCATCGCGAGAGGTCCGACTCGTACGGCTACGAGAGGGAAAGAGGTAACTAACTACATATAGTATGTAGCTATGTTGAACAGGAACAAGAGGTCTTGAAACCAAATGTGCAAAAGAAAAAGACGAATTGAACTAAGTGGCGGATTTCTGATTAAGAATTTGGAGTTCAGTATTTGTCAAACTTAAATTAATTTTTGATAAATACTTGCCTGGAAACGTGTTAGGCTTTGGCATCCAAGTTTGACATGTTTCTAGCTCCAAATTCTCTAATTAGAAACCGGTCATAGTCATCCGTCGCCATTGAATACCAGCTTCATCGTGCACTGATTAACTGTTTATTTATCCTTAAAATTAAAAACAAAATAGATTAGGTACAAATCCTAGTTATAATAGGTAATTTGATTTATATACTCTTTCAGTATTAATCCTTTTTGTAGTTAAGAAAATGTCTCTATGTATTTTTCTTTTATTTATTTATTTTATTTGTTCATATTCATTACATACATTCATTGTCAATCTATTTTCAATGTCTACTAATATCTAAGGTACAGTCACGGACTGAACAAACAACACAATAAAACTTAGTAGGGATGGTATCAGTTTCCTGTATTTTTCTCTTAAGCTTTAAGGTAATTCTTATACGTCCATGACTGTACCACATAGTAATAACGAAGTTGACATACCATCGCAAATACATCGCGACAATATTTTAAAAAGTATCGCTGCGTTAGGCGGTGGTAAGTCATCATCGCAAGACATAGATGTTGTCAGCAGTAGATGTTGCCCCCTCCGCCAGAGGACTGACGTTCCCCTTCATTTCAGTACAAGCGTCGGGGCAGGCGCACTAACACCCGCCGAAGACATAATTCCAGGTGTTTATTGTCACGCACCGGCCCCCGCCCAGGTTGCAAACTGTTTCTAGCGCCCCCACCCTTCTAACCGCTTCACCGCTTCAGGGTGACGCTTCACTAACCCTTCAGAATCTAGCAGCTGGATAAAGCTGCTAGATTCCACCTGCTAACATGTAACAGCGGTTCAGAATGACGCTAACTGTGATGCGTTTTAATGAGTTTTGAGTCTTGGGGTGTTAGGTTTTTTCGGGGTTTGCTGTGGAAATCTCTAGACGTTGATTTCAAAACAATTCAAACAATTCAATTGTTCAAAACAATTTTTTGTTTGATAATTAAAGAAATATATTTTTGGCCCGATTATACTGTCTAGTTCCGATACACAGAAGTTAATTGGACTTGAGCAGATCCTCGTGTGTCCCTAGTTACATGGCCATCTCATACACCTTCTGCCCACTCATCGCAACCCGTCTCGCCGTAACAAGTCGCTGCGATGGTCCAGTCAAGCACGAAGCAGAACATGTTCCATCAAGCAGGATACTTTCAGCCTGTGTCAGGCTTATAGTGTGCTACATCTCAAGTGCACTGTTCCGCAGCGTCGCCGGTGCCGGCGGCCGCGCAGGTAGTGATCCCCGTGCCCGGCAAAGTGCGCACCCCCGGCGGGACCAGCATGTAGCGTGCTGGGTCCCTCGCAGCGTAAGTCTGGGTGCCCCCCCAGCTCGCCCCCAGACACGGTCCCACTCCTCCTTCCCCGTGTGATGTGTGTGCTCTTTGGCCCCTGAAACCCTGGTCGATGCAAAGGCTGGATGGATTTCCAAGGCCATGATCGTCCTGATATTTTTGAGTTTGTGTGTTCGAGTGCGTGTTGATTTTTCAAGGATTTTATTTTATTTTGATTTCTTTCTATATTCATATTAACACACTATCCGTTTACGAATGTATCGCACTTGGCAGGCGGCAGGTCCCGCGCGGCGCGGCCGGAGCGGCTGGAGGAGGAGTACTACCCGCGCGGCGGCGAGCGCTACGAGCGCTACCCGCGCGACTACCACGACTACGGGCCCGAGTACGGGCGCGAGCGCGCGCACGCCGCGCACGCGCCGCCGCCGCACGACGCGTACGGACACGACTACACGCGCGACGCCTACGCGCGCGACGAGTACGGGCGCGAGTACGCGCGCGACGAGCGGGAGCGGCGCCGCGACCGCGACCCGCCCGACGACTACGGGCCGTCGCGCCGCGCGCTTAACGCTGTCTAACCGCACCGCACCGCGCTTGTGTCGCCGCACGCGCGCGGTGCGGCGCCGCAGGTGGCTCGCCGCTGCCTGCACGCCGCGCACCGCCGCGGCACCGCGCCGCACCGCGCCGCACGCGCGCCGCGTTCCGCTGCGCCGCCGCTGCTCGCGGCTATTGTATAAATTTTACATACTGAACGAAGGAGGAGCTAAGTTTAGTACCGTTAGATATTATCCGTTTCCCATTTTTTGAACATACTCTGTAATTATATTGCATCGTCTGTACTTCATTGTTGCAATCATTTGTAAATAAAATACTTTATATCGATGACTGACGGTTTTTTTTAATATTTTATTAAGAAAGACTTTCCCTAGAATTTCTATTTTCAGTTTCCTACTGACGTCTTCTAGGACATTTTCTTTTAAATAGTTTAAAAGAAACTGAAACTGCGTTGTGGGTCTATTTTAATTACTAAAATATATACCTACAACGCAATTTGCGTCAAACTAGATTTTAAAAAGTTGTGAACAGCGCTTTCTCTGGAATATTTACAGTACTGGCCAATGGTAATACGTTTTACTATTGGACAGTACTGTAAATATTTCAGAGATGGCGCTATTTACAATTACTAGGACGCTGGTAGTGGGTAAAAACGAAAACCGTCTCAGCGGCATAAGATATTATTGTGTCATGCTTTAGTTTTAGATCACAAAGATCATTGATGTATATAAGTAGTCAGTCAGATGATGAACGGCATCGGCAGTTGAAAGTTTTTGTCTAAATCCAAATTTTAGTTCTGACAAAATTTATATGTCGGAAAGACAAATAATATGAGTATCTTCTTAATTATGAGGGTTGGGATTTTCTGGACATGCAAAGAAAACTTCAAAAATCAAAAACATATCGCAGTTTATTACAGACGTGTTTGAAGTAAATTCGATGACGTTCAACATGTCAAGATGGCGCCCACCAAGGTTGCCATATTTAATAAATTAAACATTAAATCGCGTAACAGTTGTTAAATAAATCTAATTCTTCATAATATTATCGCTCGCGTGCCTCTTTGGTGTCTACTAGCTAAATAATATAATTATTATATACATTCTCATAGAATTACATTTTAATAGTTGCAACATTTCTGTGAAGATTAATACAAGAGAAAAAATCCATCACCTTCCAATATACTGAAATGAAAAATCCTGATTCCTTACAAATATTCACAAATATAATTTGATGTGCACCTAAACTTATTTGTGACAATACATTGGAAGGAGATTTTGTAAAGGATAATTCGTCTACGGCTATTATTACACATACATTCGAGCATCTTAATCATATAGCTTGGACATTATGTACCATTACATAAACATTAGGCTATGTACTATCTACTTTCAGTAGTGCCTAAGCTAGATATTACAATGGCAAAAGCTATGACAATCTTAGACACTATCAATTCACTTGTGACTTCTGTGAGAATGTGTTAAAATTGCAATATCTTCAAGCCAAAATGGCTCTAATATACATTAGGCTATACTTTTCAGAAGCACCTGAATTCTGTGTACGTTCTAGGTCTTTCAGTGTTTCACTTACGACTTACTTTAACTGCCTCGTTTTGTTAATTACAAGCATTATTACAACAACTCTTTGGTTTCACACTCACTGAGAACCCTTGCCGATTAAAACCACTCCTTGGAGATTCGTACAAAAATATAAATCGTTATTCAATATTTTGATGATCCTTTAAGACCTATGGTCCTTTTACTACACAAATTCAGCAGGACCTTATTATAAACAACCAAAGGTTCACAACGATTCTCTCCGTTCCATCAGACAGGGCCCAAAGCTTACACCAATCACCATAACAATCCAAAATCCATATTTACACTTTACACAAACTGAACCTCATTTACACTTCACAAGAGTCGCTTTCTCACTGTTCCATCGAGGTGCTTACGACCTTTGGCGTGGCACCGTAATCGTCTGAACCTGGCTAAGTACACGGCTAGTCAGATGTATAGATAGTCATTCTTGGTTTCCCTACAGTAGCTGATGCTGGGGAACTTGTAGACGGGGCTGTATCTTCTCTTCTCGCCTTCAGCTTCGAGGGAGAGAGCTGATAGTGCTCTGGAAGGTTCCTCGTCTTCGGAGACGGGCTCCTCAGGGGGAGGCAGGCTCCGAGGTGGGAGGGGCGGAGCCCTAGGGTTCCGGCGCACTCTGAAGTGGCAGTCGCTCTCTGCGGGCCAGGAGCGCTGCACCATTAGGGGAAGATCGTCAGGGTGTAATTTTCGCTCGTACTCCTGCGAGGGACTGACCTGAAATTTAACAATTTTGGTGTGTTAAAAATCGTATAAGTTTTAATATCACAATTTTGTTAACAGTAACCTGCTGCTTAAAACACCTGCACAGCATCCTGTGTTTGAATCTAGTCCAATGTCGACATCCAGATCTTTAGCGGAAAAAATGTATGTAACTTTAACTAAATTTATGGTGCTGAGCTGTACCAGCCAGTCTATTCAGTAAGCACCTCAATGCGTAAACTTGAGTGGAGTGAGTTTGTAATGAACTGTCAGCCCACCTCAATCGGATGGATTGAAAGTAGCATGTTATAGATATGTAATTTCAGATATATACAAATGCGGATATAAATGATTTGGATTATAGTTTCGGTTGCAGATATTAGATTTTAATATGACTAAACAATAAACAACCATGCAAATGACGCGCACGGGTAGTCGATTCGAGCGGGCAGAAAATGGCAAAACCCATCATAACGTGTCTCATTTGGACTCCGCCCCTGTCCGAAATTAACAGAAACTTTTCTGTCGGATTCAATTACGGTTATGAATACTTCTTTATTTCGGATATCCGATGGTTGCGGTTACGGTTACCGATATCCTTCACATCCCTGACTGACAATATACTAGATATTATCCACTTCAGCTAAGTTTTCACGGTGCGAGTTTTACGGAATAGCGCTATAGGACCTTCATAGGTCTCTGTATTCTGTACTTCAAGCTGTTGAAATTATTAAAGTTCATCATACGCACCTCATAGAGCGAGAACCTCTCCACACCCTCATTGGAGTCGTAGCAGTGGAGCAGGATGGCCAGCACCTCGTCCGCCGTGGTCCTCTCGCTGGTCAGCAGGCACTTGTACTGCGAGGAAGACATCAGCGCCGAGTCGTAGATCTTGATCAGACCGCCTGGACGCATCTGCAGGGAGAATCTGGAAATCAAGAAGGTTGTGGTTAGAACATATAACATTTTGTAAAGGTCTAGAGAAACCAGGTTTGAAGGTTTGTGAAGGTAGTTTAGAGATCTTGTTGTACAGTGCAAGTTTATGAACGTTTTTGGAGTCGCAGGGCGATACCCACCGTAGGCGCGAGTCTGTGGATGGCGAGCGATGGGTGGCTGGCCGATCCAAACCAGGCCCGCGTCGACGGCGCGTCGTATTCCACGTACTCAAAGAGATGTTAGCAACGAAGACGGGCCCCATAGGCTCAGTGCCTGCTAGGGTTGCGGTTTTTCGAGTGAGTCGCCGCGGCCCTGGAACGCGGCGGGCACTATGTGGAACAGGAGGTGTGTTTTAGTCAGTAAGAGTCTGACACTCCCTTCCACTCCGCGCAGAGCGGGAGAAGTCATTTGATGATTTAAGAAGATGATATCCAGAAGAAAAATAAGGTTTGTGAACGTTACGTCGCACTCGTACATTGGCCAGCATTGTATTGGCTTGGGTCTCCTAAGACGCCATTTGGACAGGTAAATAAGACAGAATGAACAGTTTATAAAACGCCAAGATATAGATGGTTGTAGCGAGTTTTAAGAAGACATTCTTGGGTTAATAGTTAAGTCCTCCAAAAGAAACATTGTACTGTGATTGGTACAAGTGGATGCAATTTTTAATATTATTGCTCAAATCCACAAAATTTTTCTCAATTCACTTTAATGACTAAATTCTCAGCAATAGGTACCCATTCAATTCAAACAGTTTGTCCAAAAGCCTTGCCTAAAGAATAGATCATTCTCACGGTGTGTCTTAGCTAGCGAGCAATACACATTTTTTCTCAAACACGAAGGCCATTCTAACGCAAAAGATAACTATAATTTATTCTGTATGTTAATTATCGAAGTTGGTAATTTTAATAAAGTATTAAAATGCTAAAAAGATTTTTTTATAGATGGAGCTAATGCTATTTTCATTATCAATTGGAATACGTTGTTAGCTGTAAGTTCATATAAAACCAACGTTATTAAAAAAAGCGGCTATTGTTTATTTTAAAGGGGAAGCCCTATTTATTAATAACACTTCATACCGAGCTTATAAACTATTTTCAAAACGCCCATAAACTTTGTAATACACACAAAAACTTACAGCTTCAAATTTAATAACGACCCATTTAATACTAAAGTACTGTTTACCAATCTACTCTAAACTGTCAACACACAGTAACAAGATAAATATGGTCAATAAAGACTAAGAGGAGTCTTTTAAAAGTTTTTATAATTTTTATTGCCGCCATGTTTGTCGTACGAGAATAGCTTGTGCCGGAAGAAGGGACAAAAGTGGATCTTTTTCGGTATACCGGCCGGTGGCGGTGGTCCCGAGTTCCCGACACCGTATAACTGAAGGGTTTACTGTTGACCGATGGCGAGTTAAAAATAAAGTTCTCGTGAAAGGGTTTCGCTGATTTCTGTTGTTGGAAAACATAGCGTTATTCAATAATGACACAACCGTGCAGTAATATATCGTTGTGTTGTGGTTTTATTGTGTCATTTGTTGTGTTGAATGGAAAAGGAAAGTTCACGTCATAGTTAGAGATGAAAATGACCTGACAACACACAGTGACATTACAAGTAGTAAATCTTAACCAATTTATAAAAGCGAATGTGACTTTGTTTGTTTACTACGCTTTTAAGCCCAAACCACTAAACCGCTTTTAAAAAATCTTTCACCAATGCAAAGCTACAATATCAGCGAGTAACATAGGCTATATTTTAACCCCGTATTCCCACGGGAACGCGCATTCTTTATTTTTTTATTTATGCATTACGCGAGTGAAACCGCGGGGCACTGCTAGCATTAATATAACTCTTCAGAAGCATTTGATTCCAGCACTACATTAGAGATGCGAATCCCATTTTCCCCATTGGAATCAAACACCTAACCACCAGTTCTTGTAGACGTTAGTCTCCAAAATCAAGCAAAGGTTGGCTACAAAATCCAAATTTATATTGTTAATTTGCTAAACTTTCACATCTAAACTGCCAAACCGATTTCGATGAATTTTGGTATAGAGATAGCTGACACACTTGTTTTTTTATCAATGGGAAATCATCAAATGCCTTGTTCCACTCGGGGCGGTGCCGAAGGAAGTGCCGGGATCTTACTGACTAAGGGCTCCCACACAACACCACGATGCGATACGATACCACATCGCAGGCAGATATTTGCGATGCGATGCGAATTCGCGGTTTTGTGTGGGATCCCTAACACCCATCCATGTTCCTCCTCCAGGGCCGCGGTGACTCTTTCGAACGAATTCCACAACCCTGGCAGGACAAGTTGCCCTAGAGACGGATTACTTTAACAAAATCTAGTCTAAATATATATAACTCAAAAGGGACTGACTGACTGACATAGTGGTCTATCAACGCACAGCCCAAACCACTGAATGGACCGGGCTGAAATTTGGCATGCAAGTAGATAATATGACGTAGGCATACGCTAAGAAAGGATTTTTGAAAATTCGTCTCCTAAGGGCGTGAAAAAGGGGTTAACATTTTGTATGGAACTGCACGCGAACGAAGTCGCGGGCATAAGCTAGTGTTAAATAAAGTCAAAAAATACTCACTTCGAATAGCCCTTCGGATGGCACGCCTGCAGCGCCGCAGGCCTTGCATCATCATCCAGCACCAGTGTGGTCCTCAGGCCCGCAGTCCTCACCCGGACCTCCATGCTCAGGTAGAACAGCCTCGGGTCCCGGTGGCGCATGCGGAACTTGCCCAGGAGTGTGGAGACCACTTCCTGAGCCCGAGTGCCCCAGGTCACGGACAGCGTTTTGTACTCGATGTCTGGCCGGAGACGACGGGCGTAAACTTTTATTGTCGTCTGTGGACAAAGGAATGGATTTATTAGTAACACGTCATGTGCATATTGTAATCGTAACCTAAAGTCATATTATAAACATGCAATTTTATTGAATTGACTCAGTATTTGTTTATAATATGCCTTCAGAAACTTATAGAATAAA
Source organism: Hecatera dysodea (assembly GCA_905332915.2). Classification (NCBI taxonomy): domain Eukaryota; kingdom Metazoa; phylum Arthropoda; class Insecta; order Lepidoptera; family Noctuidae; genus Hecatera; species Hecatera dysodea. The sequence continues at coordinate 21,719,441 of HG995292.1, forward strand.
ATACTCTTTATTATGTACACCATGTAAGTTACAGAAAATACTAGTATAGATGAAGAAAGCATTACATTGGATGACACAATGGGCGGCCTTATCGCTAAAAGCGATCTTTTCAAGACAACCTTTGGATGGGTTTACAAACTCTTAAAGACTTTTCTTTTTATAAAATCTTTAAGATTTTTTCTTTCCTTTATCTTTATCTTGATCTTTACTCAATCATTATATTTTGAACAGATCATTTTAAATAGTTTCGAATTTAGTTGTTTATTATTCAGACAAATGAGTTTACAATTTCACGCGATTGCTTACAATCTTACAGCGTTTGCAAAATTATCTCTGGAAGTACTGTTCGGATTATTAACAGTCATGCACTTAAATAAAGCTGCAATATTATGCCCGATGGAGATAGGCTACTTTTATAGCAGAAAAAAAAGCATAATTGTCGTGGTTTTGGCCATGGAAGAGAATCCGCAAGATAAGGCTTAAAAATATTTGGCCGAGACCTAAACTGTCGAAGCTCATCATCTCCCTATCCTTTTCTCAACGACATTACGGTCGGCTTCTAATCAAACCGGGTTCAGCTGAATACCAGTATTTTACGTTTGCAGCTGCCTACTAGACCTCCGCAGCCCCAGTAACTGGGTAACACGGTATTAAACTATCGATGCTAAGAAACAAAATTTTAAGTAGTTTATGGATGATTGCAAAGAACCAAACTGTTTTGGCGAAAGGATCTGTAGTGGGTTCCCCCTATTATTCAAAATTGGATTTATTTGCATATACCTAATCATAAGCATAATGAGCTTTTTAATGTTCCCACTGCTGGAACTTAGGCCTCCTCTCTAGGAGAGGGAATGCGGGTTGGTGAACGCCACATGTCTTCGAAGTTTGGTTGTAGGACATGCCGGTTTTCTCGCGATGTTTTCCTTACCGTTTTGAGATTCATTTGCATACAATGTTAAATTGTGTTTGGTGTTATCGTTCGTCGTTATTATAATGTCAACCGGAAGATTTTCACTCCTGAATGGCCTCCCTCTATGGGGTGAAACAGGTGGTTGCTATGCTTGGCTGATCTTGGCTGATAGAGAAGGGTGGTTATGGCAATATACTGATTTTAATGGGGTTACACATTATAATAATGTTACTTTTAAATGAACCACCAATCGACTTTTAAAACTATCACTAGAAAATCAGCTTCGCACTGCATCAGTCCATTTGATATATCACTAAAAATAAACATTTACATGTCTCTTTTTTATGAAGTTATGCATTACAAGAATCCAATATTAATTTTAGACTCTATATCACACATTAGAAAAAAAAGATTTGCTTATTTTTTTGCGAGTGTCGGTTTTGATAACTAATCGTTTTCAGCACAAAGCCAGGGCTGATAAAGTTCATATTTTAGGTCATACATGTAATTTTCAACTGTTATTGATAAGCGGAGCAAACATATTGAACTTCCGTTTTTAGGGAGAAGTTTATGTGAATTTCGAGCTAACATTATCTGAGTGCAAACAGGAGATTAAGTCATGTAAAATTATTTTGGCAAATACGAGTTAGATAAGCAAAACGTGTATAAAAATCAAATCGATGAAAAGCGTAGTTGACTCAAAAATCTTATTACTCCGTCAGATTTTCCAAAAAATATTGCACATGTATTTTTTCATTTTTCATGTATATAAATAACGAAGACGATACTCGCTACAATTCTTACCACGACGTGAAGTCACAAGCCCTTACTCCTGATCTCTGATGCTCTTTATCTTCATATTTTTTTATAGATTTGATAAAGCAAAAAATACGTGTCCAATATTTTTCGATAATCTAACTGACGGACTAATTAGAATATTTTTTTAAGTAAATGTGTTTGTGTAGGTATGTCAGGTTTCGTTCGGTAAGGCTTGTTTCAAAAGTTTCAGGTAACACAATACAGGTGCAATATTCTAAGAGAAACAAGCTTCGCTAAAACAATAAGCAATTGCAAATGGTGAACACTCAAACCCGGATGGAGTTGAAAGAACTCGCATTCAACAGCCAATCCTTTCGAAACTTCACAAAACCGCTAAGCTAATCGCGGCTCACAGAACAAGATACTCAAGTACAGTAACTAACAACCAATAATGTTATTATTCTGTGTAACAGAATGCAAAGATTGCAGAATATCCAGTTCCCACGCGGGTTGTTCTCACCGCACAAAAAACACAAAAATTATGAATAAAATTCACATCGCAATGAAATTATAGTGGAGGATTTTATGTTTGAAATAACTCACGTGTATGTTATGGGGGTGCAGCGCTAGGCGCATGCGCGGGGCCGGGACGGGCGCGAGCGCGGCCATGACACGTGCGTATGCAACGACGCGCGGGCGACACTGAGCCCGAAAGCCTTGGGCCGAGCTCTCGAGCACTACAGGGGGTTGGATTGCAAGCAGCTGCCGTTTACTTCCTCATTTTATTGATGGGAACAGGAGGCTAGCCGGGAATGTCGAGATTTGTACTGATTCAGGATGTTGGCAAGGTGCAGTGAATGTTGATCATGCGTCTTAATTTAGAGATGAAAAAAGCTTTCTTTGAACCGTCAAAATAGGTCTAAGAAACAATTAGAAGCTAAAAAGTTAGCACTGAACACTTTAAAATATAATGATTTAGAATAAAGGAATCATTTAGATTGTGCCAATGAACTACGCAGGCAGAAATCAATAACGGTGACGCACTACAATCAGAATTCCAACAAAACATTGAACACGATACCGACAGACAGTGAAATTTAAAACATAGGACTTGCAACAGGACCTGGTCTGGCGCCGGAAACCCTCAGCCCCCACACAAAAGGTAAGTAGACACCTGTCCTGCCGCGGAAGCGATCCCCGATCGATTGTACCACAATGTCGAAATACTCGTATCACAGGCAGCGTGTGAATGTTCCTCCTACAATTTGCAAGTGGCCAGGTGCTTGAAGGACGAAAAAATATGTTAAACGTGGGAAAGTAGAAGAAATGATTTAAGAGTCCTTGAATGGATTTTTTTACTTTTTTTGTGTATTTCGATAACTTTCTTGTTGGACTTTGTGTCTAGACACTTGATACCAAAAATGTCTTCAACTTTGTACAAAGATTTGAAACAGCTTCCAAAAGAAAGAAGTTATTGAACTTCTTAGTAACAGTGAAGAGGAGACCTTGCAAATTGATATTCATGAAACAAACATTCCTGCAAACAAATTCGTTCCAATCGAACTGGAACCAACCGAAAGTCCAATGGCTATTGTTCTAACGTCACGTCCTAGGTTCGCGGTACCCGCACAATTTACATACAATACCATTCAGTACTCATATGAAATGAAAACCTTACATTCTGAAAGCCGAACGGATTGTTATAACCGGGAAGAAAGCACCGGTTAATGTGGTCATCTTTCGTCGACAACCACTGAACTTGAACTGGTGACTCGGCGAAGGAAACGCAAAAACACGCACCGGACGGCCCAGGAATGCGGTACTCGCAGCCAAACCTGGCCAGCCTAAGTGTGCCCGCGGCAAACAACGAAACTAAGTACGCCCATACAAATTGAAAGGCAATGTTCAACAACTAGCGCCGCAGTTAGTGTCAAGTGAAGTTGGCGTGCGACAGGTTAGAAAATGCAGTGATAAAAAGTTTATAACTTGGATTAGACATCCTTTTGACAAGGCTATTGGTTATGCCCATTTGTTAGTGCATGCTTGTATTTTAACGAGCATGTCTCCACAACTTGTCCGATCCAATCTCCTGTTCCGTTCCAAACACAAGAACATGTCAAAACATCCGTTTGATTTTTCTTTCTTCGTTTTCATTATTTATACTAGGCGACAGTGAACAGATGATCGATTTATCCACATTTAAATGTGCCGCTAGTAAACTAAAATCAAAGTAAATTTTAGCCTGTTTGAACTTTATCGCAGACCTTTTCGTAACAACATGACAAATACAAAACTGATTTCACCATCCTTGTTAACGTCAATAATATCTCTATTGCTCTCACAACGACCATCATGTAGTGGCCATTATAAAACAATAAGTCCCAAAAGACCAATAATGGTCCTTTGCCTCAAATTGCTCGTAATGTGACCACAACGCCCGCAGCGTCGACTCCCGCGCACTTCGCGTCCGGCGCGTGCGTATTACGCGAGACTAAATTGTTCATGTAGTTTTTATGTGTACACAGAGATGGCGCTGTAAGTATATTGTTTGGTTTATAAAGATTGATGTTTTGATGGATGGACGTTGAGTTTTGACTATCGCGGGTGAATTATTCTGATGGGCACTTACTGTAAGTAAGGAAGTGTTTATTTTATTTAGGTCATTCTGAAGTTGTTTTATTTAGGTTAGGTAACTACACTAAATAAATAACCTATATTTTACGAGCCGTTTACGGTACCCCGAGGTTCTAGACAATTGACATTTTATCAGCGAAAGCTTTAGACAAAAAGTCAAAATGTGCGGAATTGACAAATGCTATCAAAATTCCCATTAGCATTTCGACGGCCGCTGTCTCAAATAGAATGACAACAACACACACACAATAGAGAATTACTGTTCATTTCTTGGCGAGAATGTCATCACACCATTGACCAGGAACCACAGCAACCTACAGAGCAACTCAGGTGCACACTGGTGTGGGCACGAGTAAGACCTCGATCGGCCATTACAAAACAGTCGATAACCACCATAATGATGCCGGCTTGTGTCGCTAACGAAACATTTTGTTCTGCCCACGCGTAGGTCTATAAAACTCGGGTTAACACCTGCAGTAGTAGGCGGTTATTGTAACTACAGTTCGTAGAACTATTGAAGTAGGTGTTATTAATGTAAGTGCTGGGTTTGAATGCATATGCTGGTGTAATTGGCTTTAACAGCTATTAGTAAGTATGTAAGTAACTATGACAATTACTTCAAGCATTTGCATTCGTAATAAGGATCCAGCCACTGAGTATTTAAGTTGTAAAGAAACTTAGGAAATACATACAGTTGAGGATTTGATCATCCGTAGATCAACAAGTGAATGGGCCGTTTATAAAAGACGTATATATATGAATTAAGGGGGATGATATTTGGTTAATTTATTTTATTTAATTCATTTTGTTACTAACATTATGTAGCTGTATAAGTATTTCTGTTACTAACATATTATGGATTTTCTATGTCTGAAATAAAGTATATTATTATTGTTCAGACACAAGAATATCTGAGACGCAGAAGATTCTGAGGTGTAACCAATTCTCATATGGTTTTACTTAAGCCATAAGCAATTGTAACTACTAATCCAACAAAATACCTCGAACAAACCGCATTGTTATAAAGCAACTAAGCTATCAGATGTTCTACTTAATGGTAACAGTAACGGTACAGAATTGAACCCTCGGGCCACAATAAATCTAATTTAAACTAGACTAGCAACAAACTCCGAACAGGATAATACTTAGTACCGTTAAAATTATTCGGTAGACATAATCAGCATACAGCATCATTACAGTGAGGTAATGGCTGTTTTTTGTATCGAAATACGATAAAGAGATGTCGGATTTAAATAAGACGCTAGTTTGACGCAAAGGCCGAGGTGTTAATTTGTTTTGTGTCAATAAAGAAAAAATACATCGTTTAGTGCTTTAGATTTTGTATTCTTTTGAAGAGAGGATTCGTTTCAATGATCGCCTCATCAAGGTGCATGTTTTGTTTAAAGTAGTTTTTTGGGGTTTTCCTGCTGTAATTCCTCAGTAGCAGCCTGGATTTGTGTCATCACATCGGACTTGAACATAAATTGGTGGGATTTGAGCATATCTTAAAAATATAAGTTCAAAAACTTCTCTGCTGCGAACCCTTCGCAAATACAAGGATAATGTTACCAAGATTTTTTTTAATACTTTACCTAATTTTTTAAAAGAGTGTCCGTAGAGTTTCCTGCACGTTCTTCTTCATAGTGATCTACGATTTCAAACGTGCAAATATCTTCATGTTTTTGACTGACCGACCTTGGCAATTTAAAGTTGCTTTTAAATGGTTTGTTTTAAATAAATGCTTTGAATCTTGTGTCAATACATGCGTAAGTTTGGTGTTTGGCCATAGTGAAACGATTCTCTTCTCTTACGACGAAACTTCGAGAGATCTCTACAGATAAATAGTCATGGTCAACTATCAAGGAAGGTCATTGACACATATTATATTAAGTATCCCAACTCACCCCATAAGCTGTGCTCACAACATTACGGAGCAATTGCCGGCTGCTGTAGTAGCGTGGTAAGTGGTAAGTGAGCAAACATCCGCTGCGCAGGCGCAGGCGGGCGCCGAGCACGCGCCGCCGCCGTCGCGTCGCCGCCTCAGTTAACAAGGACAGAAGGACCGTTTTGTATATTGAGTTCTTGGATACTTTGAAACGTTATCTAATTTAAACAATATTTTTTTAAAATGTATTAAAGTTTAGGACGCTCAATGAGAGTCCTAATTGGCTATTTGTGCAGTCTTTGAAAATTACTTAAAACTTTATAAAGAAGAGATGTCCATTTGGCCAACATTATTTGTTAGGTAGTTTTCGTGTGAGAAATAATCTCTGGAAATTCTGACTTGGTTACATAAAACCTTTCGCTACTCCATAACAGTGTTGAAAGCTACTTACTTATTAGCCAGAAAATGCACGATTCTTAAGGAAGGGTCTAGGTACTGCAGCAAAACCTCGGGAAGAAGCTAGTAGGTACTTACATATTAAGAGTACTTTAATAAACTATGTAAACAGCACGATTTCGATCCCTTCTCGACAAGCGTGTCAACAGCCAGTAGGTGCCCGAGCCTTAACTTTTTCAATTCATTTCATAATTCAGACAGTAACAAATAGTTAAATATATTTTATTATTTTAGGAATTTTAGGTGTATCAGCTCAAGTGTAACATCGGTAGTTGTAACTTCTAGTGCAAATTAGATTCTGTTGTTTCTAGTTGTAAGTTTTTGATGTTGTCCTGTTTTTTTTTAATTTTTTTTTGTGTGTGTTGTTTACACCATATTTGTCAAACTGCTTTCTGAAAGTGAAGATTTGTAATTGGCTGTCGGTTTTACTTACTATTTTTTACTCTGTTTTGTCTAGCAGTAAGTCTTCCATAGTTCGTAAATAAATAAATAAAAAGTCAAAAGCATTCAAGCTTTTAAAGCATCAACATTTTTTCATTTAATATTAAAGCTTTTACACATAAAAATTAAAATATGAACGGGCTCAGTTCTCGCTAATGTCATTTAGTAATTTCGTGAAGAAAATATGCGCGTTTAAATATTTCTGACGGCCTAATGTAGAAAATTGGGCAAAATGTTTTCCTGTCCATTACTCTGTCCGTCGGATCGTAAACTATGTGAGCAGACGGCGGACGGTGGACGACTGACGGCGACTAAATTTCATTGAAAACATCACAGTAGCACGCGTTATGGCTTTTAATTTAGAGGCCACGAAATCAGCGACAAAATAATCATGCCGTAAATTATATTCAGAAGTTTGTTCATAGGAACTGGCGAGAAATGTATTAGTGCATTTTTGGATCAGTGGCGATATTAAAATGTTGTTTTTTTTTATGGATAGGAAATCATCAAATGATTTCTGCGCTCTGGGTGAAGTGGAGTGTCAGACTCTTACTGACTAAAACCCACCCGTGTTACTCCTAATGCCCTTTGCGTTCCAGGGCCGTGGTGACTCTTTCGTACAAATTCCGCGTAATACAATGAAATACCATAAATATGGCAGTTGACTAAAATTATTGGACACGTTTTTTTTCACGTAAACAAATAACGAAGACGATACAGTGCATTAAAATCGTGTGACGTCACTTCATGCTACGATTTTTACCACGCCGTGACGTCAAAAGCCAGTCATGATCTTTAAAGCTTTTTATCTTCGTCAATTTTTATAGATTTGATAAAGCAATTTTTTTTTTTCGATAATCTAACTGACGGACTTAATAGAATCATATTTTTATTCCTCAGGAAACATCCCTTTATGATTATGACTATTACCACAAACGCAAGCAAAAAACGCTAGATCAAACTCCTTCGCTCGACTCACCGCTAACTTCGTGTCGCTTGCCACAGGACGCCGCTAAATTGGGCTGAATGAGGTGTGACGTTAACAGCAGGAAATTAGGAAATAGGAAGCACGGCAGATCGCGACGGTTTTTGTCCGGCCCGGTTATAGCCCGGCACGGCGCGTGCATCCGCCGGACCGATTCTTACCTAATTATGCCTGATTACAGCGACTTGTGGATTACCGGTAATGTGGGTGACTTGAGAGGTGGTGAGTGATAAGTGTTTTTTTTTATGCCCGACGACATTTGACGGTATGTAAGCATTCATTGGCAAGTGGGTACATCCGTCCATTACCAAAAAGCACGTTAAAGGCTCCTGCAGACAGGCGCATCGTTACAATGCGACAATGAAGTGATAATACCGTTAACGGTGAACTTAGTACAAGTTTTTAAACTTTTTGGACTGCGTTAAAGCGATTGATTACGTTTAAAAACTCGCTCTAAAGTTACAGATAGAAAAAGCTCAATTAAAAAATCGCGCTACGTCACGTCGCGCCTGTCTGAGGCACCCCTAAAGTCACTCAAGATAGTGAGCTTGAATAAAATAATATTTCCAAAGCATCAAATACATAAATAAGTATAGTTGAATCCGCTTATAATGACATCGAAGCGAAGTGAAAAATATGTAAGCGGACGTCATGAAAAGGAAATCTTAGGAATTAAACAAATTCCCATCTTTGTTAGGTATTTCGTGTAATAAAGAGAAACACAAAAAATATATATGTTGATAGTTGTAGATCAATCAAAACGTAACGAGTCAGAATCAACTTAGGAATCATGTCCCTCACTATAACCAAACATAATCTAGGTATACTAATATTATAAAGAGGTAACGTTTGTGAGTTTGTGACGTTGTAAGGGTTAATCTCTGGATCTACCGAACCGATTTTAAAAATTATATCACCAATAGAAAGCAACGTTATTGTGGAGTGTCATAGGCTATATTTTATACCCGTATTGCCACAGGAACGAGAACATCGCGGGTGAAACCGCAGGGCGCTGCTAGTTTCTGATAAAATAGGTCATGCCATAATGAAGCATAAGCGAACATTATATCCGTACTTTATTTTAAAAATTTAATATGAAAACCAAAATTAGCTCGATTTTAACTCATAATAAGCGACTGGTCAATATAGGTGGCGTCATGATAAACGGATTTCACTGTATATTCAGAACGCCCACACATAATATCCCAGCGCTACTACAACTTGAGCATTCCCATAACTCGTAAGATTGCTCTCGAAGCCGACATGAACAGGGTTATAACTAAAAAAATCTGATTAGTCCGTCAGATACATTTCCAAAAAATATTGGAGACGTATTTTTTCTTTTTCACATATGTACTTAAACAAAAAATTAAGACGATACAGTGCGTTGAAAATTTGTGTGACGTCACTACTCGCTACAATTTTTACCGGGCCGTGACGTCACACGCTCCCACTCCTGATCTTTGATTATTTTTATCTTCGTCAGTTTTTATAGATTTGATAAAGGAAAAAATACGTGTCCAATATTTTTCTATATCTATATCTAACTGACGCGGACGGAATAAACATAATCATATATTTTTACTCAGGCAACATCCCTATTGAACCGTTCAGTTCAAATAATGATAACAGTGCAACGACAGGTTAATAGTCCATCTTACGGGTAACTCCTACGCCGCCATAGTTAACCTAGTTCTTGTAATTGAGTTACCACGCAACGCAAGTTCGAGTTTAGATCTGGGAAATATTGACTTATAGATTTCAGCGTGGGTGGTGCTGATAGAAATATTATGGTTCGGTAGCTCAGAAGATGTAGTTGGAAATATCATCATCTGCCTAGCCTTTTCCCAATTATATTGGAGTCGGCTTCCAGTAAAACCGGATTCAGGTGAATACCAGTATTTTACGTGGAGCGACTGCCTACCAGACCTCCACAACCTATTACATAGGTACTTTTTATCCCGGGGGTAGTTCTCTTGGGACAATTTTCGAAATTCACGCGGGCGGAACCGCGGGCGGCAGCTAGTATTCCATATTTCAGCCTTGTCCAATACAGGTATCTTGTGTTTATTCCCTTAATAGTTTTTATTACTCAACCAAATGAACTAACTTCCTGGATTGATTGAACACTGCTTAATATCGCCATTTTAGTCAGCTACCCCAAGAGTCGTCACATCGGCCGATCATCTCACATCCAGGTTATCTAGATTACCGTGACTTGGCTCACCAAAGAATTGCAAAAGATCCTATATTACCGATCGGAAAAATAAATATTCTCCAGCTAGTCTGGTCTCAACTAGTTTACTGAGTTATAAAATCCTATAAAGTTATTATACCAACTACGCAATAACACGTTACAGTACATTAGGAAAATCAGACATTTCCATAAAAATTCAGGTGGTTATGAAACAGAGACAATATCGATAGCAAAAAAGCATTCGTTCAGCACCATCGGTCTCATGCGGAGGAAATGGGCGAGGCCAGTGCAATTATAACAATACTGTAGAAATTACCGGAAAATTACTGCGGACGGGAAGGCGGCCATTGTTGCTACACTAATTATATTGTTTTTGATCGCGTGACATGTGCGAAAGCATAATTTATGGTATTTTGAGAATTTTCTAATTATTTCTGTTTGTTTTAGTTAATTAGAATCTATGTATCTAATACTAGCAGCGCCCCGCGGTTTTACCCGCGTAGTTCCTGTTCCCGTGGGACTATGGGGATAAAATATAGCCTATGTTACTCAGGGTGAATGTAGCTTTCTAATGGTTAAAGAATTTCTGAAATCGGTCCAGTAGTTTTTGAGTTTATTCGTTACATACAAAAATACAAATCTTTCTTTTTTATAATATTAGTATAGATTAGCAAGAGGTACTGATTGTATCGTCACTTCCCAGAAAATGGAAAACTTAACTATTTGGGTAGTTATCGAGTGTTAAACATTCTGAAAATTAATCCATATGGCAACGAGTCACTTTGATTTTCAGTGGTTCAACAGATACATCATCATCTGCCTAGCCTTTTCCCAACTATATTGGGGTCGGCTCCCAGTCAAACCGGATTCAGTTGAATACCAGTATTTTGGACCAGACCTCCACAACGCATTAACTGGGTAACACAGTACTTCTTGGCAAGACTGGTGTCAGATTTACTGGCTTCTGACAATCCGAAACGACTGCCAAAGATCTACAAATGACAGCCGGGACCATCGGCTTAACGTGCTTTCCGAGGCACGGAGTAAACTCGGTATGTTAGGATGGTCACCCATCTACACCAACCTTGGCAAGCGTTGCTTAACCTAGAAGATCGACCAGTGCGGCTGTTAGTCTTTAGCCATCAGCTCCTCCTTAAATAGATAGATATAATATGCAAATACATTCAAAACCTACACAACGAGGCTAAATATCGAAGACCGAATCACTAACAAAAAATATTTAACATTTTATCTAGAAAACGGTTCTAAAAGCGAACGCAATCTAAAGTGCCATCACCCGACATCTAACCCCATCAAAATGGTCCCATCTTCAACTTTAAAACCAATTTCAAACACAGGAAAAACACACTCTATTCACTTGTCATTAAGATTAGTTAGAGTGAAATTATAACTTGGTTTTTTCAACGAAGTGTCGCAAGGCAACCGTGACTTAGAAAACAGTCGTGATCCAAAATGTAATAGGATTTGATATGCTCTCGAAGACAGTCGAAGTTCATCTTAACCCGTGGTGATCTTATTAATCCTATCAAGCTTAAATGACGGCAGGAGCTAATCAATTGAGTCTTTGTGGTTAGTTACTCGGGAAGTTTGAAGTCAGTTTTCTGGATTAAGGAAAATAGTGTGTTACAGATTATCTTCATATCAGCCAAATGACATCCATTGTTTTATACAGGGTTATTTGTAAAACATCAACAACCTCTTAAGAGGTCATTGTACTCATCATTATGATTAACTTTTACTATGGGACCAAATCAGAAATCGCGAAAAAAAATCTATTCCTTACATTTATGTTCATATAACTCATCAAAATGTAGGGACAGCTGATTTATTTCTGTTTTGGTCCCGTAGTAAAAGTTGTTCATAATGATGAGTACAATAATGGCCTCTTAAGAGGTTTTTGGTGTTTTACAAATAACCCTGTATAGACCGCCATCAACCAGTTATATGCTTCTTCCGAGCAATGCACAAACGGGGTTCTTGCAAGTGGCAGGGCATATTGCTTTTGAACAAATTGCTAACAAGGCTGATAGATTTGTATACCTTCAAGTATGTATACCTTCAAGGCTGATAGATTTGAGTGGCGACTTCTTGGCGGAATACGCAATGTGTCCAAATCTGTCTCTTAAGAACCCTCAGAAAGAGGACCAATGACCTGTTTTACCTATTACCAAAACTGGAATTGCATTCATTGACCTGTTCACTAAAGCCACAATTGAGCTAAATTAATTTACCCAATTCAAACATTTAAGCAATAAAACAGATGAACGCGCAAAAAACATTACCCTCGTTCCAACTACGCGGTTAAAACAATCAGGAGTTACGAAACTAACATTTGAATCATAAAAACAATTGAATATAAATATAGGCCTCTGACAAAATTAGGGACCACTAGAGACCTGACCTAATCTAAGATATACTTATGTACATCTACATCACTAATTTAGGACAGAAGAACCACATTTATTAAAAAAAAAATGGTGCATGAGTAACCAAAACCAAACATTTTAATTTAAGCTGTGAATTGACTGCAGCTCTGTGGTTTGATAATCCAGCGAAAAAAAATGCATGTTCGGTAAACTGAAAGCCAATTGTCGTACTTGAAGGTCGGATCAAATTTTAGTTTCAGCGACAAACAATGACAAAATTGAGAATTGACATCTGTACGGTACGATAAGGTTTCATTTTTTTTTCAGTCAAATCCGCCATACTATTCCCAACCATTGCAACTCCTTTTTTTTGGATGGGAAATCATCAAAATTTAATGTCTTCTCCCGCTCTGGGCGGAGCGGAAGGGAGTGACCCACCCGTGGTCCTTCTTGTGCCCTTTGCGTTCCAGAGCATTGCAACTTTGCAACTCCTGAAAGTCAGTATTAGCAGTGGCAACCACCAGAAAAACTCCAGAGTCAATTAAAGCTCAACAACTCCTGGAGAAACAAAGTATCTTGGATCCCGCAAAGAAACATATCAGAAAAGAATAGCGGAGGAATAAAAATTAACATAATTCCCACTATTATTTAAGTTCCCATTCCAGTCGTGTAAGAACTGGTCCTTCTGCCCACACTCCACTGATCCAGTTCTATTTAAGTTTTATAGCCCATCAGTTCCACCCGACTGACAACTGGAACAACATTGAGGTGTCAGCCCACCGGCACGGGCCCACTTCTCGAGAATGTCGTAAAACAGCCCTTTTGATGATAAGTGCTCTCGTTATATCAGAGCATATGGAGTTGCTAAGAGGTATCTTATGTAAGGAACTTAAATAGATCAGAGAACCCCTGAAACTTTTTAAAGGCATATTTGGGATAGTGTGTTTGCTAAGGGTGGAATGATTCTATTCTTAAGGGTTGTTGAGACATTCCTTCTCGTTTAAAAAATCTTGATTATTTTGATTAGTCAAATGAGATAGCAGTTTGACTGAAATACGAGTACCTTTGAAAGCGTTCGGGAGCAGACGACTATTACACGGTCAAATGAAACATAACTTCTAAACACTAGCAGTCAAGAACGAGCCACATGCCTTTAAATGCGTATCTATATAATTCGTTTACAGTCAGTATCCAACAATTCCACGACATGACAACACCTGATTAATTAAACAGTCTAATTAATTAGCTCAGACCTCCGCTGCTATTGGTTAGTAAGATAAGTAACGATATGTATGGTTTAAAAATAAAAATTATTAAAAAAAAATATAATTATTAAAATTATTATTTAAAAAAAATATAATTATTAAAATTATTATTTAAAAAAATATAATTATTAAAATTATTATTTTAAAAAAATATTATTATCTCTTTATTTATTTAACTATAGGTACATACATTTTTATATTTTTAAATATTTCTTTAAAAAAAAACTCAAAAAAAAAATCATTTCAAAATACAAAACGCAGTATTCCGCCGGTGTCGGGAGCAGGGTCCAAGCTACCGGTGGTTAGAGCTATTATTATTCCATTTATTCATTCTATATACCTACATATTTATCACATTTTTAAATATTTTTAATATTATTGTCGATAAACTTCAACCACACAAACTGAAACAGCCTCTTAGCAACAGTTGCGTCTCGTAAGATCACCTGTACCTACCAATAAAAATAAAATAACAAACACCATCATCAAGATGAACACATTTCCAACCTTCAATTCAGGATGTCACTTCGACAAACATATCATTATACAACACTCGTCTGTCCTTACCCAGTAGCTAAAACAAAACAATAATTACTGGTAAACAAAAGCCTTCATTAACATCAGCTGCCAGTCTCACCTGCGTTGCCACGATTATTACACGCTATATGCTAAGAGCCTTTTGAGACCACAGAGCTTTTGAGAGCAAAAAGTTGTTCTAATAAAAAGGAAGGGTTGTCTGTTTGGTGCTCTATTGAAGTTAGACTGAAAATAGACGAAACGGATTTGATGGAAGCTTCTTCGTCTTAGAGCAGGGACACAGTGGGTTGATGTGAAGGCTACAGAGGATAAAAACTTTTCCTAGCAGTTCAGTAGTGGGGATTTGTATTGCAAAAAAGGCCAAGAACCATCTAAAGGTTAAGAGCGTGTACGCCGTATAGCATTTCATACAAATTTTCAAGTCACTATTTTGCGAAATGACTGAACCGATTTTAATGAAACTCCACACATATAAGTCCAGTCCTTCCTCCATTCAGTTAAAAGTGAAATTCCAGAGATAATCACGTTCTAATTCTTTTCAACTTATTGTTCCTTAGATAATATACAGAAAGCGATACGTGTGACAGAATAAACGCAATACCTCTCATAAGGGTTCATTGTACTCATCATTATGAATAACTTTTATTATGCGACTAACACCGAAATCGTGAAAAACCCAAATCTGCTTTTCAGTACATTTTGTCGAGTCATGCGCACATGAACCCCGCCCCGGCTTCGCACGGGTGCAATGTAGATACGAATTTTTTCTCTACTATAATACGCATGTATTATACATATAAACCTTCCTCTTGAATCACTCGTATCTATTAAAAAAAACCGCATCAAAATCCGTTGCGTTGTTTTAAAGATTTAAGCATACATAGGGATATGGGGACTGAGAAAGCGACTTTGTTTTATACTACGTAGTGACGTGTAACCAAATAAATACAATATCTCTTAAGGGTCATTATACCCATCATTTTAAACAACTTTTACCATAGCCTATAATCTTCCTTCGCGTAAGAAATGTTCATTACACAAAAAACATATTCCATAAAACTAACACCAGTTTCTCATAGAGATAAAATCCCAACCCTACCGTACTCAGATGTTAAAGACAGCCGCTTAACAGCCGCGCAAAAAACGCGTAGCTCGGCGGCATGCGCACGCGCACGTGCGACGAGCCAGGTGCACAGGAAGCCACGCAATCACTACCATCTCATGGGCTAGCTTCTGTAGGGAACCGTTTAACTTGGGAGATTTTTTATACTATGTATAAAAGGACCCGTTAGTACTAAGGTTTTAGAGGAAATGCCAATGACTGGTTTGAAGACAAAAGAGATACTGCGGTCCATCGTCTGCCCTTATCTCTTGGAAGTCTTTAGCAGTTGTACTATCATTACTATAAGACATTTTAACCGAAAGATGTCCTCTGGTGGATCTGGTTTTTTTTTTGACGTGCACCACTCGCAGTTCAGCTCTCTACGGCTGTTTACTGCTTAACAGCACTTTCCTGTGGTGGCCTCAAATGAATTTAAGGCCCCCAGCGAGGGCATGTGGGCCCCCGCAAAGCGTTGATATATGCCCGAGACACTCATCATTTTATCGGTCCCTCTTATGGGGGCCTTACAACGCTGGGTCTTCTAGTACCGCGACCACCAATACAGAATCATTCCAGTTCATGTATCTGAAATCATCTTTTGGATACCATAAACACACTCAGAAGATGATCGCCAATTCTTTGTTACAAAAGATAATGAAAATGGTATTCTACAAAAAAAACCTGATGTGAATTGAGTCTCTATCCTACAATTAGAAGCCTTTTATATAATGGTTTGCCTTGAAAACAAGACAAGCAATCCCGTCGTCGATATCAGGCTGTCTAGCTGGAGCCACACAATAGAACTTTAAAAGTTATCAGATTACCCCGCCAGTTTTTTACAAAGATTAAGTGTTATTCAGACCGGAAACCCGTTAAATTTTTTACCCATAAATATTTCACGTACAACGATTTTATTGAAAAAGCATATTAAAATCGTTCTACTTACGTTTTTCGCTGCGAAAAACTTAATAATTCTTGTGACATGAAAATTCTGCCGATAGGTACAACTTTTTGTGATAAATTCTCAGTGTGACAGCTATTCAATTTATAATATGAAAGGCCATAGAAAGAAATATGGATAAAACTATAGCTTATTAAGGTAAAATGGACATCAATTAACCTGAATTCGGGATACCAGTACTGCATTTCAACGCTCTCAATAAACTTTTTTTTGATTCCGAATGTAAACCTTACAAACTTATATGAAATAATATAAAAAATGTAGAGCAACTTGTGAGAATATAAACATAATGTAAGTTGTTGTAC
Source organism: Hecatera dysodea (assembly GCA_905332915.2). Taxonomy (NCBI): domain Eukaryota; kingdom Metazoa; phylum Arthropoda; class Insecta; order Lepidoptera; family Noctuidae; genus Hecatera; species Hecatera dysodea. The sequence continues at coordinate 21,736,265 of HG995292.1, forward strand.
AACTTTTCAGCAAAAAATAAACATCATAAGCCTGTATTGATGACATATGTATGTAGGTCAATGACACAGTTAAGTCTGCTTACGTTCCTGTTATTACTTAATTTCCTATAACTTATAAATATGATACTCCACTAGCTTTTGCCTGCGACTTCGTTGCGCAGTTCCCGTAGAAATTTCGAGAAATCTTCTCTTAATGCTCGGGAAGCTACATGCCAAATTTCAGCTTTCTGTGACCCTTAGTTTCGGCTGTGCGGGGTCTGTCAGTCACTCAGCCACATTGTCAGTAACGAAAGAGTTTTATATTGATTAAGTAAATCTTATAATTATTACATGACACAAATGGGATACATTGGTGGATTTTCAATTTTTTTTATCACTACATAGTATAAAACAAAGTCGCTTCCCGCTGTCTTTCTGTCCCTATGTATGCTTAGATCTTTAAAATTGCACAATGGACGTTGATGCAATTTTTTTAATAGATAGATTGATGCAAGAGGAAGGTTTATATGTATAGTACATGCATAATATAGTAGAGATTTAGTATCAGCGTTGCACCCGTGCGAAGCCGAGGCGAGTCGCTAGTATTAATACAATTTTATCTAACAGCAAGTTACGAAACTTTGATATCAGGTTAAACCATTATTGTTAAGCGTGTTACCATGCTCTGGACATTATTATCTGCTTACGACATAATGAATATAATGATCCAACAATTTATTGCCATAACAATAATGCCCGCAGCGTGCAGCCCATTTATCTATATTGGCATTATTGGCTATTTGAACGCTTGCCTTTGCGTTAGTAAACAGTAATTGAAAACCCATTCGTTTCAACTGTCAAATTTGAATTCAACTGTCAATGAAGACTGACGTTAAAAGCTTCTCACTGACTGACTTTAACCATAGACTACTAATGTATAAGACCTAGACTTTAAAACAGATCTCGTAAAGAAGGACCAATGTTGATGAAATATTGTTGTTCATACATAGATTACTAACTGATGTGCTAGAAATTAAGTCATGGGACTAAGGACCAAGACATATCTATGAAGTTCTCTGTCAAAACTCTAGGTTGTTGATTTCAATTTAATGTTGTTTGATTTCTTTCATGTTTGCAGCTAATAAACGATAAAACAGTTTTAGTAAATTCTTTGGCAACACAAATTAGATTAAGCATAGTTCCATATAGTCATAATTAGAACCGGAATCACGAAATTCTACTGAGAAAAAAAGATGAAAGCATAAGAAAAAACTGAGATGTACCACAGCGGCAGAATGGAAATGATGCGTGTCATCTTAAGATCTAAACTTGAAACGTTGTTTTTTCTAGTAACGTTTTTATTGCTTACAGATAACAGTCAGTTCTTTTAAACGTGGAAGCCACTTGAATATTTTATTTTAAAATAGAGTAAGCCATTGTTTTATAGCTAGACGTAATTGCTTTTAAAAATAAAGACCCTTTGCCCATGTATTGTTGTCATTAAAATGGTACATTCTTGCGCAATAATTCTTAGCTAGTATTTTATTTGAAAAAGGTAAAATTTACTGTTTGGAGTTGAAGAGGTTATCCTTCTTTCTACTTCCAAAGATTAACTCATGTTTATCTTTGGAAGTGCGAAACAATTATTATGAAAAATCTTCCAAAAATAATACTAGACTTTCAATGAATGCGACATGATTCTTTTTATCCCGAGAAAACATGGTGCAAGTGATACCGCGGGAAATGCTAAAAATGTTTAAAACAAAACAAAAAATCTAAAACTTTGACAATCCAAACTTCAAATCAAATCAATCTTTATTTGTGAACAAAGGTACAAAAAATATAGGTCTTATTTAAAAATACAGTCGAGCTCTGCGTCCTACCAAAAAAATTGGTGTACAAATATATTAGGCTTTTATAATTAAGTATAATTAACTTAATAGGTATCATGTTAAATTCAATTTATACAAAAGCAAAATTTAATCAATTATTATTTATTTTTATATGCATGTCGAAGTTCAAATTCAACCAACTTCCTTAACTTAGTTCTAAGTAACAATTATGTTAAGTATTAAGGTTAGCAATTTAGTTAGACTAAGGCGCATTTACCGCATTGGTTAGCTGTAATGGTAGATGTAAGATATATGTAAGCAGTACAATGCCTTGTCATGCACATCGGAGGACATAGACATCTTTTCAAATACTCTGGGCCAATATAAGTCACTAATTCGTAAAAAATTATTACATTAAATGACATGTAAATGTAAGTCACCATCAGTTATCATCAACTTTAATAACACTATAAAATTTTAATTTTAATTGTAACTTTGCATGATGTGGTCTCCTATAATTGAGGGAGCACATGGAATGTTGTTATTGTCCTTTATAAAATAGCATGTAAGGTGTATTCTTTGTTGGAGATCCTAATAAAACAAAAATAAAATAAATAAAAAACTTACAAAAACAGCTTTACATTCCATATTCTTTATTCCAGTATCAGAATGCAGAACAATTACGACAACTGTTTACTGATTGGCCATGGAGCACAACACACACACACAAACACACACACAATTAAGGAAATCAGGAGACAGTTTGTTCGTACTACTACGAACACACAAGTCTACAACACATATGTTCGAAAGTGCGACCAATTGCCTATAAACATGTCTCAATGGCCACAGACTTATGACCACAAACTTTTGACCACAGACTTACCACTTGAAATTATTTGTACCTATTACTTGGCATAATTGTATTGGCACATTGAAAGTAGGTTGTTTTGACAGTGATATTTGATAGTACTGTGAGCTAATACCAGTTTAAAAATGTCGTCTATGAAATTGTTATTTCGTAATTGGCTGTAAAACATTTGGTATGGTCCAAGCATAGATATTGAAACCAAGTACGGAATCATGATACATAATTATTTTAAACTAGCAGTGCCCCGTTGTTTCACCGGCATAGTTCCCGTTCCCGTGGGAATATAGGGGATAAAATGTAGCCTGAGTCACCCGGGAGTAGTGTAGCTTCCCAACAGTGAAAGAATTATTCAAATCGGTTCAGTAGTTTTGGAGCTTATTCAATACAAATAAACAGTTAAATATTTCCTCTTTAAAACATTAGTACAGACAAATCAAAATTGAACATCTCCCGAATTATAAAGGGCTCAAACAATTCCCAGCATCAAAATAAAATAATTCATGTACCTAATCAAACTTGGCGCAAAATAATACAAAATTAAAATACTGAAATCGAACCCTAACACTAAATTCAATTTCTCATTTCAATAAAATTCTCCACCCGATTAAGACTCATGTCGATTATTTGGACTTTATATTTTCATAATTATTGTTCGTTTACCAAACAAATCACGATGGTTCTACAATACAAACCGGCTGGACCAAAACTGCGGGATAAGCCTCCACTAAACACATGAATATGCAGCCGTATTGTGTGCGCAACGAGTTGACAGATGTGCGCTAATTGACGTACGCGCATATGCGCACCGAGACCGGCGCGCGCGCAACATTGTACCATACCAGTTTTGGACTGAACACTAGTGATGGGACGTTTTTACTTACGTGTCTCGGTTTTAAGATGGATGTTTTCCTTTTGAAATTTTGTACCTACCTTTTTTTGAAGGCACAGGGCCATTTCAATTTAAAAATGCTTAGGTGCCTACCTAATTATTTTAGATATATGTATATTAGCGACTTAGATAAAGTGACTTGGTGGTAAGGTGGTGATGGTGTGGTGCTTCCAATAAACGGTAAATATTGTAAATATATCATTATAATATTAGAATACCTTTCAACGACCAATTTTTATTTGCTGCTTTATCAAATCTATAAAAATGACCAAGATCCAAAAGCACATAAAATCAGGAGCCCCACTCCTGATTTTATGTGCTTTTACCTTGCTTGTGACGTGACATTATGATAAAAATTGTAGCGAGTAGTGACGTCACACGAGTATTTAATGCATTGCGCGTCTTCGTTTTTATTTATGTAAAAAAAAAAAATAGGTATCCAATATTTTTTGGAAATCTATCTGACGGAATAATTAGATTTTTTTAATCAACTACCATTTATTGTAACTATTACTATACATATATACATTTTAATTAAAAAAACACTACAAACAAAAAATAAAATTAGTCAAAAATGGCGTCGAAAAATTCTGCCGCATCCCTGGCCACTGGTAATGTACCCAAAAGGCTGGCAGCATTACCACGCTGTATGGCAATGCTTATCCTCTGTCCATGGTACACTATATAACAATCAACTACCCCATTCTTGAAATCTCACAAGCCGTCTCTGATGTTTCCCGGTATTTCTTAACATCACTAAGCCGGCCGGTTCGTGACCGGTCCTTCTAGAGAGTAAGATTGTATTGATGCACGAACAATTAGCGATAGATAAACTCGCTAGCCGGGATCGTTCGGACTTCGTATTATTATAAACTAGCTGCTGTCCGCGACTTCGTCCCCGTGGAATCCCCGATTTTAAAACATTCTTTATCGCTGCTCCGCTCCTATTGGCTTAAGCGTGATGATATATAGCCTAAAGCCTTCCTCGATAAATGGTCTATTCAACCCAAACAGAATTTTTCAATTCGAACCAGTAGGTAGTTCCTGAGATTAGCGCGTTCAAACAAACAAACAAACTCTTCAGCTTTATAATATTAGTATAGACTTAACAGTTACTCTGGACAATCACGTGTAATTTAGAAGTGTACTCATCTCTCTATTTCAGGAACTACAGGTACGAATTCAAAAAATATTTTAGTATTGGATAGCTCATTTATTGAGGAAGGCTATAGGCTATATAATATCACGATATGATCAATATGAGCAGAGCATCAATGACAAATGTTGCAAAAAACGGGGTTCTCTCTCCGTCTCTTATGTGATGCAGACGAGATTGTGCGGGTCAAATAGTACATTATAAACACATCAAAAGTATCTAGGGATCAACATATATTTTTGCAATAACTTTTCTCCTGATTGATATTAATTAAAATTTTCTTTAAGGATTCATCAAATAAAGTGTTTTCGTTTGTCACAGTAACGATAAACCAAGTCACCTTTGCATTAATAAAGAAATTTGCCATTTTCCTAATAAAGGGATTTTTGACATTTGAACCACTAACATTAAAGTTCGAAAAAAAGACTGAAATAACAGTTTTCTTTAAAATTTTATTGGGTAACTTAAACAATTAATAATCCGTGTTTCTACCGCGAACACTAACAACACAAGAACATCGGTTTGGCATACTCAAAATGAGTTCATCCAAATCACGCTGTGGAATGGCCGCCCATGTTCGTTGCAACAACAAAAAAAGGTCTTCTTGCGACTGGATACCCTCCATATTCGGCAGAGCTCTTCGCTTACCTTGGCTGAGCGCCATGGAGGACGGTATCGCTGCACCACACGGAGACAAGACCGATACATTCAAATCTTAACTCGAAGAGCTCCAACAATAACCGCCATGATGTTAGCCGTGAGGCTTCATCACTCTTCAGGGAACTTAATTAGCGACCAAACAGTCAGAAACCGCTTGCATGAAGTGAACCTTCATTCCCGAAGACCGCTACGGGTACCACCTATAGCAATGCACAATCGTAGGATTCGATATCAATGGGCTCTTGAACACAGAAATTGGGCAGAAGAACAATGGCGTTTCGTGTGCTTTTCTGATGAGTCTCGTTTTGGTATGAGACCGGATACAAGACGTATACGACACTGGAGAACCCCTGGACGCCAACAGCGATTAAAATCCTGCCAGGAAGTCCATCCTTATAGTGGTGGAACCATCATAGTATGGGCGGGTATTTGGATCGGCGGAAGAACTGAGTTGATTTGGATCAGAGGCAACCTCAACGCTCAAATTTATGCTGAGACGATTGTATCAGACGTCATCGTTCCTCTACAAGTGCAAATCGGTCCCTTATTTCAGTTAATGCATGATAATGCACGACCGCACACCGCAAGAGTTGTAAGACAGACTCTCGCCGCAGCTAACATCAATGTCCTGCCCTGGCCTGCTCAGTCGCCAGACTTGAACCCGATTGAGCATGCATGGGATATGCTACAGAGAAGAGCTCTGCCGAATATGGAGGGTATCCAGTCGCAAGAAGACCTTTTTTTGTTGTTGCAACGAACATGGGCGGCCATTCCACAGCGTGATTTGGATGAACTCATTTTGAGTATGCCAAACCGATGTTCTTGTGTTGTTAGTGTTCGCGGTAGAAACACGGATTATTAATTGTTTAAGTTACCCAATAAAATTTTAAAGAAAACTGTTATTTCAGTCTTTTTTTCGAACTTTAATGTTAGTGGTTCAAATGTCAAAAATCCCTTTATTAGGAAAATGGCAAATTTCTTTATTAATGCAAAGGTGACTTGGTTTATCGTTACTGTGACAAACGAAAACACTTTATTTGATGAATCCTTAAAGAAAATTTTAATTAATATCAATCAGGAGGAAAGTTATTGCAAAAATATATGTTGATCCCTAGATACTTTTGATGTGTTTATATTCCGTAGTTAGTACATTATATGTCTGTCTATTTGTTTGAACTACGGTTCCACGACTAAATCCAATTCCTAGGAGTAAGCGGTTGGTGGAAGCTAGTCTACGCTTCCATGCCAATATTATAAACGCAAAAGGAACACTATTCGTCCGTCTGTTTATTTCTTTCTTTCAAGGCGTAACGGCTGAACTTATTTAGATGTGAATTGTAAGACGTGTAAACACGTCCTGAAGTTTCCCGATGGGATATTTCTGACTTGCTCGCACGCCAAACTACTGGCAAAACGCAGTATTGAATAAGCGTGAATAGACATAGAGGCCAAAATGTTGCCATTCATTAATACATGCAAGCTTGATGAATTGCTCACTCATAAGTTTTGGACTAGTTAGTTACAAGAACCTTTCTACACTCAATGTCAGTCGGACAGAAAAAAAGGATTGATCTTAGTCATTTAGCCGACATTAAAGGTCACTCTTAAATATTTAGCTAGGTACTCTTAATTTACCTGCCCAAATGACAGGAATCCATTAACTTAATACACATACACACGTATAAACACATAGATACATACACACATACATACATAACAGTACTCGTACACATATATATACGTTTACATTAGCTTTATTTGTATCTGTCACCGGAACAACTGCTGACTTCGTGAGATTGTAATAAATCTGTATAGATTAAAATTTCTCGATAGATTATGAAAATATCGTTTTGATAAAAATTTCTCGATAGATTATGAAAATATCGTTCCCATCTAAATGTATTTATTTATTTAAATTTAACACATACATTGCACAATTAAAAAAAATATTAATAACAAAAAATAATAATGCACATGACAATGAAGGCGCACATAGCGCCTATTAAAACAGAAGTGCTGTCTAGAAATAATATGTATTCTCTTCTATATTTATATCTAATTTTATGAATAATCTCACTATTAGGACCAAAGATAAAACATTGTACATATTTAATCTTTAGTCCCAATAATAACTTTACAAGAAATTATTAAAACATGTAGAAATTATTAAAATTTAAATACTAACAATGTCAATAGATTGAAATTGACAAATTCAATAGTTTCCAATATATCCGTGTCTTATTTACTAAGAAAAAATTGTTTACATAATTTCACGCGTCATTTTACAATGTTACGGCGTTTGCAATTTCCGGTGTAATATCCAATTTATTGATATCTATTTTTCTTTCTTGGTTTAAGTTTTATTCTAAAGTGTCATTTGGTATGTCTCTATATCAACCTTTTTACAATGTAATACTTAGATAATCTAATCAGTTAGTTAATTTCAAGAAACAATACGTTTTTTAAACTTCTCAGAATTAAACAATTGCCCACTGTTTGTGACATTGAACTTATCATGCGGACATAGAGACTAATTCTTTGATCATTATTTTCATGTACTTATGTCCCAATTTTAACAAAGGCCGCTTCGTCTGTTTCAAAGGATATTGGGAATCGACCTTCCTCAATATATGTACCTACTTCAGGACTATTTAGACAGTCAAAACCGCATCAAATTTAACCAATTTGTTTGCGAAATAAGTCTCAAATTTTACAACCGTAGATACCTATCTACAGAAGCGGTATCGATTGCAAATGCAGTTCTGCCGTTTTTTATTTTTGTCAATTAAAATTCCAGACAAGTTTCTGTATAAAGTCCAGCAGCTTTGACCTTCAGGTGAAAAGTTGACCGCAGATATAAGTTAATTCAAGTAATATTAAGTATTGTTAAAAATATAAACCAATTTATTATTTAAATGCGATAATATCACTAGTTCTAAGAGATCTTGCTAATATTTCTTTTCGAAACTCACCAAAATCAATATTTAACCGTTAATTGGCAAAAGAATTCAAAAATGGAATGTTCGATAAGTAAAAAACCAATATGGCGCCACGGAAGGCCGCATCGATGAACTGCGCGCACGCATGCATCATGGACACAGCGCGCGGCGCACGGCACAGGGATCGTTACATATGAGCGTAATACGAGAACTGTCTTATACTCGTAGCTCAAAGGCGGACATTGTTGTTTGAACATTCTTAGGGCTGGCCCGATCCTCATTTTCATCTAAACTAAAAAACTTTTCTACATAAAAATACACCCAACTTCTAAACAACAAAAAAACACAGTAAGTATAAAATAACTTTAATTTAGGACCGCGGTGTTTTAGGTTGTTTCTTCATTTTTTGAACACTGACTTCCGAAACTTAAGTTATTTTATACTATTTGTAATTGTTATAGTTGGTGCAGTTATACGGTTGTATATTTTTAAGTATTTTTATTTTTCACTTTTTAGTGGTGACACCCGACACCTAAACGTACCCATTATAGCGTACGTGTTATAAACAGGTGTAAACAATCAAGACATGCGATTTCAGCTATCCCGACATATTTGCTATCATTTATTGAAGAGTTACGTTTCCTATCCAAACCTTCCTTTATCTTTGCTCTTCCAAACCATCGTATACAGTTTTCTTTTTCATCGACAAGTGAGAATGAGAACATCATCAATCTCACTCAAATACTAGTCGTCAGATCTCGATCAAATTTAAATGGAACCACATGACATTCACCAATTTTGTCTCTAAATCGGTACACTCAGTGAAAAATTATGAAGTATAAAAAAATCAAATACAGTCGACTTGAGAACCTCCCCTTTTTTTAAGTGCTGGGCTCGTAACCAAATTAAAAGTAATTTATTCACGTATGAATAAATTACTTTTAATTTGGTTAAATAAAATGAATTTAATCTCAAAAGCTTAATGAGGGCTGAAAGTAACACGACTTCAGGAAGCAGTAACTAAAACATTCGTTATTTTCGAGAAAGGAAAGCACGATTCGGAAATCAGTTTCCGTGTATTAATCATTGATTGTTCTAAAGATTTGAGTTAGGTACCGTTTTATTCACGGGAATGCAACCAAAAGCAATGTAGCATTAAAAACTTTTTAACAAATAATATATTGCATATAATTACAGGTCCATTTATTTAGGAGGCAGGAAATATAAAGTCGTTACCAGATAATAACATCCCAAAATTATTACAACAAAAAACTGGTTTACTAAATGCCAAAAATTGCCAATCGGAAGCAATAATTAATTTTTCTGTAAGCTGTATATACATCTAGAATTTTTTTTAGATGCTGTTATATTGCAATATTTTTTTTAAAGTAGTTTTGCAATATTTTTCTAAAAAAAAATATTTATATGAGCAGGAAAATATTTAAAGAGTAAGTTTTTTTTATGTTTTACAAAATAGGTCTTAACAATCATCTCTCTAGGCTAATAATTTTCGGTGGATTGTCCAAAAAACACTTTAAACAACAAAATCAGCCAAATCAGTCGAACCTTTCTAAAAACTATGATGATTTTTAATACATTTGAAATTGATTTATTAAAGCCATCTGATTCTTGGCAGCCCTGTTGCATATACAGCATGTATTCAAAGCGGCGGCATGCACCGCAGCGCATGTGCCGCGGTGTCACTACCGCCGCCTACCGACCTGCCCCCGCGACCTTTCTCGGAATCTGTAATTATTGCAGCACCCTGTTAATGATTTATCTCGGCATTTAATAACGGCAACTACTTTGTAAGGATGAATGAGGGAGATGAGTAATTATTGTGATGTAATTTATGACACAGATGGCTGGAGTATTTTTTTGGTTATTTAAAAAAAACCATGTCATAATAAGTATTTATGGGATACAATCTCTACTTTATGAAAATTTTAAACTCGTAGTTACTCTGGTAAAGCTCGGAGGCTTTAATATAACGTGACTTTCCTTTCTGAAACAGGAATAATTATAGCTTTATCACGTTTTGAAACGGTCCAAGATTTTGCTGAAATAAGTCTTCCCTAACTCCAATTAATAACCTTAAATCACAAAACGAAAGATCTAAAGCACTTATATTTCAAAGACAAGACACAAATACACCGACAACGCCCTATCAGACACACAATTCCACCCAAAACATTAATAACAGCTCCGAATTCAATTAACTGCACCCACAAACCCACAAAGGAGATAAAACAATACCTCATTGGCGTGGTCTCCATACGAGACGCGCGGCGAGGTGTGCCCGCAGCACAGAGCTCGGAGTAACCCTGACGGATCAGCTGTTAAAGACAGTCCTAGTCAACACTCCGTACAGGCCTGTCACTGTTTAAGCATAAGCATAATCAGCCTTTTAATGTTCTCACTGCTAGAACACAGGCCTCCTCTCTCCAGGAGAGGGAATGGGCCGTAATACACCACGCGGGCCCAGTGCGGGTTGGTGAATGTCACATGTCTTCGAATTTTTGGTTCCAGGATATGTCGGTTTCGTCACGATGTTTTCCTTCACCGTTTTGAGAGCAGTGGTGATATAAATAATTACACAAAGTAATGCGCCTGGCTGAGTTTGAACCCGCGACCTACAATTCGTAAGTCGGGGCCGTTACACCTCGGCCACCACTGCTCGGTCACTGATTACTCGCACAGTGACAAATGACTGAAAGGGAGGGTCTATATATCAAGAATAAACAGGTTACTTCTAGTCAAGCTTGCTCCATCGTCGACCACATTATCGCTTTTATCTTCAGGTGAGATAGTGGTCAAGCCCTACTAAATACTAGGTACCGGGTATACCAACGATAAAAAAGAACTGACTCCTTTAAATGACAACCATTGGCAAACGTACTTTTGGCGCTTCAAATTTTATCACTACTATGGTTTTGAATATATTTATAATATGTGTGTTTTCGTTTTCGAGCGTATGGCACTTGTGGGTTGCAGCTGAAAATCAGCGTGGTGTTACACCTTGTGTCGCCATCTGGCATTATGCTGAGCTGAGGCCCTTTTGGCATTATTTGGTTTATGTTATTTTGATTAATTATAAGGTGTTTTTTTGTATAATGCCAATTAAACACATTTTTCTTTCTTTTTCTTTCTCTTTCTTTCTTTCGATTCATTCGATTGGCGTCTGTGAAGTTCCCTATCCTGCGCATGATGCCCACCTCTCTCAGAAAGTATTCTGAGTATATTAGGGTTGATTCTATGTGTACTGACTGTCTCTTGTTACTGAAGCGCGGGAATTCCTTACTCTGTGGCCCGCAGCGTTGCGCGTGCGCATCCCAACGAGCCATAGCCAGTGGCCATGTTAATGTGAAACATATGTTACCGGTATCAGCGAAATGATCGCCGCTTAAAATTTCATTCCATGCAAAATGTTTTGAGATTGTGTTACATTCTTGTGCTGTTAATAATAATGCTATTTAAGTCGGTCCAGTGAAATAACTGGCCCAGACCAAAAGAAATAAAGAAAAATCTTTGTATAGAATAAACTATTTTTCCTCCTCCCTTTCGTTCTAAACACATACCTACTATAGAAGAAAAATATTAGGACTTTCAAAATATGCTGTCTTTTGTAACAAAAATGCTTGTTTGTAATGAAAAAACATTAACATTTTACTTGATTTAAATAATAATAAGCCCTCTTCCTCTGTTCTATCTTGCTGTGCCCGACAGGGTCCACAATGATCTAAAATTATGTATATTTAATATGTACCACCTAAGTTCACATTGTGGAATGCAAATAAATGTATTGAGTATTGGGAGAAGTACCTGCCAAGAATTCGTGTCACTGTCAAATCATAGGAAGTTTGTACACAAAGAACTACGCTGTCGAAAATGCAGTTTCATAAACACGCTGAAAGTAAATTGAAAATACCACATAAAGTACGCGATAATAAACCAAACAGAGATAAAATCTTCACATTTAAAATCGACTCCCCATATAAAACCATGAAGCGTTAAAATCTCCAGTCGGCCATCATAATACTTTGTGTTACATTACCATACAATAGTGCCCACCCCACCGCGGATATAGCTTGATGTATATACTGCGCCACACTTCCGGGCAGTGTCGGTAAACACTGAAACTATGCAACATACACATTGTGTCGGTAATTATAAGTATAAGAAGGAAACTGTGACGCTGGGTCACAAGATGTGAGGTTTTCCTACCTGCCAACTCATTTTCTTTTTAGTTTTATTCTTCATTCATCATTTTCTCTTTCATTTTAGTTTTATTTTTCCAATACTACCATCCTACACACTGTAGACACAGTGTGTAGGATGGTAGTATTGGAAAAATAAAACTTGATTGGTGACTTGATTTTTTATTTTCTATAGTAAGAAAAGAAAACCCAGGTTTCTAACTGTTACATGATATTACACTGGTAAGGGTAACTATTGAAAATTATGATTTGTTCTGCTCTGCTTGAGCGATTTGGTAGGACTGAATCAAAAAATCTGCGCAGTCAATAAAAAAAAACGAAATTCAAAATATTTTTGAAAATAGATACATTTTCTTTCTATTACTTACAATAAAATTAAGGAGTTTTCAGTCATCGTGGAGGTTTAAAGTCCACGAGACTGAAAACGCAACGACATCGTTACAAAACAAAGTCAATACAGACACAAGTCAATACAGTCACCGCGGCCCTGGAACGCAAAGGGCACAAGAAGGATCACGGGTGGGGTTTTAGTCAGTAGAAGTCTGACACTCCGCTCCGCTCTGAGCGGGAGAAGTCATTTGATGATTTCCCATCCAAAAACAAAAAAGGGAGTAGAATTCCCTGCCGGGATCTATGTTTTCTAATTTTCCTAATAGCTATAATCTTGGGGTCTTTACGTCAAGAGTGAATACTATAATAAACTAGCAGCGCCTCGCGGTTTCACCCGCGTAGTTCCCGTTCCCGTGGGAATATGGGGATAAAATATAGCCTATAGCCTTCCTCGATAAATGGGCTATCTAACACTGAAACATTTTTTCAAATCGGACCAGTAGTTCCTGAGATTAGCGCGTTCAAACAAACAAACAAACAAACAAACTCTTCAGCTTTATAATATTAGTATAGATATAGATAATACTTCTAAGGAAGCGAGCTCCATAGTCGACCACATCATCGTTTTCCATCAAATGAGATGGGCCTAACGCGAGGCTATCAATAATAAACATGTCATTACCATCATGAACCCGTCGTGAAAAAGGGATAGTGCTATTAGTCCTGTATAGTTCCGCCCCGCTCTCACACAGGACTCATGATGGTATATTCAGGTCACAATAGGGAGACAAACGACCATTGTAATTATACAACGGTCGTTTGCGAAAAACTCATCCATCCTTAGTTTCTGGAGACCTAAGAAAAGATTGGTGGATTGTGTGAGGATAAAAAATATATAGGATAAATATGTGATGAATGATCCACCCCGTCCCTCGCTCGAGCCAGCCCGTGCCGCTGAGCCTGTAGTTGTAAATACGCCTCTAAATAATAATCCTTGTTCGATCCAGCCCGTTCCTAACTGCCCTAAGCCGAGGTCCGTACCCCACAGGGCGCCTTAGCGCGCAGTCGCTTAGTTTGTAAGTCTTTTTAAGCCCTGGCTGGAGGCTTTGATATTCATATTAAAGCCACCGCAGGCAAGCCCGTTTAAGCAGTCGACAACCCTAGGTTGAACTGCGAGAAGCCACACGTAAAAAAAAAAATGTGATGAATGATCGCGCTAAAGTTGGCCCTAAGGAACATGGGACAAGGGAAGGAAGAAGACAATTTTTAAGATAAAACTTAATTTAAAGATGCCCTTGACCATAAAGACAAAGTACTTAAAAAGAGAAAACAAACAACTGTCTCAGTTCAAAAGATGTTTTTTAAAAAATGATAAAGAGGTAATATGAACCGTCTGGTTATAAAAGGAATATTTATTTTCGGATTTGTTCTATGGGTCAGTATGGGTTAAAGATGGTAGGTTGCTAGTCTCTCTGATGGTATAAGCTTACACACATACAGTATTTTTCAATGGTAGTTGAGTTAATTTATCGACTTTCTCCAACTTCACTTGTTTTACCATTAATTTCCATTTTCAGTATATTTAACAGGATAGCATTACAATTATAACTTTGTAACTTCTTACGAATAAATTGTTCTACGATTTTGTCGTTCCGTCTCTCAGGACCAAATTTTTTACCGTCCCCATAAATGGTCCTTCCATTCGTTCGCAACCTCGCAGATATTATCAGAAAGATGACAAAGTAAACACTCCTTTCCAATTTACTTTATCCAATTACCAGGATGTGAATATGTTGGACAAATAACGAGATACAAGCCTTGCGCCCACGGTTCACCTACGTGCGTAACCGAGGTCTTATGTGTTGTTAAATATCTTTGGGTCCTTTGTAAAGCTGCTGTTATTATAGTTCATGTTTTAACATGACCCATAATGCTAGGTGTAAATTGCTGTGGGTATTTAAAGAACATTTTTCTTGAACATGAATTTCAATATTTGTTTAATTTGTTTGTGTGCCTTTTGTCCAAACGAAACTATTTCTTTGCGATCATTAAATGTACGGAATATAGAAAGTACCTTTTGACAAGCTTCATAAGTATTTTAATATTAATACGCTTAATTATACAAGGGTTTTTCGGAAGGACTGTCCTTGCCGTAAATATCTTGAATTCTTGAATGTTAAACAAGGTCTTTCAACGCTTTATCCTTATATTGTCTTATCTGCATTATCCTCAATTGTAACTACATTGAAGAACAGCAAATTTACCATAAATTTTGCATTGAAATGCTCAATTGTTTCTTTGTATTCTTCTTCGCAAGGCGAAAGTTCAATAATTTTACTTTTGAGATAATTTGGACCGTGTATATGGCCACATTAATAACAAGGCTAGTGGCATTCATAAGGACCTTAAAGATGCAGAAATATGAGCACTAGAGGCACTCCAGCTGTCATGGTGATTTTCTTCACAATATCATCGCTCATAAGCATAAGCATAAGCATAATCAGCCTTTTAATGTTCTCACTGCTGGGACACAGGCCTACTCTCTAGGAGAGGGAATGGACCGTAATCCACCACGCGGGCCCAGTGCGGGTTAGTGAATGTCACATGTCTTCGAATTTTTGGTTCTAGGATATGCCGGTTTCCTCACGATGTTTTCCTTCACCGTTTTGAGAGCAGTGGTGATGAAATAAATTACACAAAGTAATTCGTAAGTCGGGGCCGTTAATCCTCGGCTACCACTGCTCATCATCGCTCACTTTGGCCTAATTTTAACCACATTGTGTAGTCTTTTGATTCAATGTCTCTTCATCAACAAATACATACTACTAAAAGAGAAGCAAAAACAAGCCCTAACATTAAACTAGTGCTTGTATTAAAATCACACCGGCCCTACTCACCGTGTATGCCTCACGGTTGATCGCGTCTCCTGCGAGCCCTCTAAACAGATCTCCAGTGACCATCCTCACGGCAACCAGACCGTGACAGCGACCGAATACTGAAATATTACTAGTGAATCTTGTATCAGTTTTGCTCAAGAAATGTCAACGAGATTGTTCATGTGATTTTATTGTACCGCTAATTCGGTCATTCTGATTAAACAATCGAGGAAGTGGTACAAGGTTTTCTTCTTCGGGATGTTGTAAATATAATATATGTTGTTTTAAATTGTATTAAATAAAATGTCGCTAGGTTTTCCTGTGGCTTTTGCCCCCGTGGCTTATTTAACCGGAAATATAAAATTTCTGGGAAAAAAACCAGCGTTCGACATTCAGCAACAGCATAGCTTTCTATCAGTTAAAGTTAAAAAAAAAACAGTGATTAGTGATAAGCTTTGTTTCCTAGATACAATAGTTTTATTATCACTAGTGACTCCATACATAGCAACGCCCAAGGTTTCACCCGCGTAGTTCCCGTTCCCGTGGGAATACTTGGATAAAATATAACCTATGTTACTTGCTGATAATGTAGGTTTCCATTGGTGAAAAACTCATTAAATTCGGTCCTGTAGTTTTGGAGTTTATTTGGTACAAACAAACACAAAAAAAAAAAACAAGAAATCTTTTCTCTGTATGATATTAACTATAGATAAACCTTTCTCGTTTATCGCTTTTTCTATAAGAGGAAACCGTTTCTCGGAAGTTCATCAAAGCTAAACTTACTTTAAATATAAGTCATTAGAATACATGTTGTGGTCCTTATTTGGTCCTGTCATCCTCATTCATTCGTTTCCTTCAATTAACGTAACAAGACTTTGCATCCATTTTTTTTCTCGCCATATTGGACAGGAATCTTAGTTATTTACTCTTGTGTACCGTAAGCATAAAAACTTGTTTCTTATTGTACATAATATACATGTTAGATGCTAATTATGTGCAGCTTCCAATGATGTGAGGCAGCAAACTTAATCTCGCACACAACCTTCGGAACCGGTTGTGATGTGCTCTATGTGACTGCAGTAAAGGTAGAATGTGACTTACGCGTATGTACGAAGCATTTCTTTGCATATATGTTTTGTATGCTCAGAAAATAGGATAGGAAATAAAGATAAGCAAAAGTAGAGGATGTGAATTCTTGAAAAATATGTATATAATTTTGATCAAGATATTGTAAACAGAACAGCAGAAACTTGTTGCGAGAAGCCGAAAATAGATGTAAGTGGCGTGCAATTGGAGAGGCTTATGTCCAGCAGTGGACTGCAACAGGCTGTTGATGATGATGATGATGATGATGATTGTAAAATTAATGACTGTAATGTAAAGAGCCCAAATGCATTGAAATCAGTTTGAGTTAATAGTTTATTTTAGTTTTGACGAGATTTTGTAAGTGTTAATTTTATTACACTAACTTACCACAACAAATACCTAATCTGTGGGTGAACTTTAAAATAATAATATGAAAAACTGCCACGCTACAATGCTTTTAATTATAAAGTGACTACCTACCTGCTTATTCTCATTAGTCTGAGGTTTAACACAATTAGAGAAATAATTTGTATGTAAAGTGTGCCTTTATTTTAAAAACACCGGGACTTAATCATATAAAACAGTAACATTAGTTTAACAGTGCGTCAAAACAATTAGCCATTTAAAGAAATATTCTTTAAATGGCTAATTCTTCTGACGCACGTTAAGTAAATAATTAGGTATTTACACCATACTCAATTTTGCGTTCTGAGATATTTAAGTTAACACATTAATTATTTTTTATCGGTTTTGGTTAAACTGTGTGACATACCAATAAATAAATAAACCACACATTGGGTTATAAGCGCTCAGATTAGCGGTGATAGTTCAAAATCCAATAGCGCCCATTTTTCAGGAATTCCCGAACTATTTATCATTCTAAAATCTCCCGAAATAATTTCTTCTTTACCGAACATTCACACGACATACGCGTAAAAGAAACTGCCTCTTTACCTCAATTACAAAGGCCTATTAGAGCAACATGTCCGCCGTGTCAATTTGTAGCCATCGCCATCACTAGCTCAGTAATCAAGTCGGTAGCGTCTCAATCAGAGAACAGCTGGGCTTAAGATGGTTTGAGAGAAGTCATTAGCACTATTAACTATGAAATTCGAAAACATTCTGGAAACTCATTCAGTTACCAAGCTAAAAAGAAACATGTAGGTATTTTATCGATTTGAAGTACGATGAGAAAAAATCAGCTAATTGTCAAAATTTGCTTTTAGGAATGCACTCTGAAAACCTTGCACAATTGAGCCGATATCTATACTAATATTATAAAGAGGAAAGATTTGTATTTTTGTATGTAACGAATAAACTCAAAAAACTACTGGACCGATTTGAAAAATTCTTTCACTGTTTCAAGCTACACTATCCCCGGATGACAAAGGCTATATTATATCCCCATATTCCCACGGGAACGGGAACTACGCGAGTGAAACCGCGAGGCGCTGCTAGTATTACATATTTTTGGAGACTTGATTGAGTTTCTTGCTCATAAATGTTGATCCACACTATCTGATCCGTGCCCGGGACGTTGCCGGAGCGTGGTCCGGTCCGAATAAGGTGTGTACGGATTCATAAAAATGCACGCACTGATATTTCTTTGAGCCTCTGACGGACCAAGACTCTTCCACTTTCCGTCATTCTTAATATGTAGATACATAATAATAATAATAAGAAAAATTAAGAATATCTTCGTTTACTAGCATTATGGCATCTCTTAGCAACCTAAAGTGTAGGTATATATTTTAACACCTATTGGACCACAAATACCTCTCAATGTTTTCCTCGAACATTATGTCCAAACTTAGTAATATCGACATTTCAAGTAATTCTCAGTATTCTCGGAACAGCTTATTATCATGCGCTCGAAATCCTCTAGAGTAGGTACTTTAGAGGTGTGCGCTTGCGACACTATAGTTCTGAGAACTCCTGACGTTTAGAGGTCGCCGCTTCACCGCGCCATGGCAGTGGCGACCTCTAGGGTTGCCAGGAGTTTGATAAAACCATTTTTGTTTGTATTTTTACCTGTAACTTTGATTTTAACTAAGAATTGTGTAACACGTAAGAATTATATAAGTATGTATTTTTTTTGTAACTATGTCCGTATCTTCATTATTTATTTGCACAATAAACGCGTGCAATGCGTTTTTTTGGTACAATTTTAAGATGCGATAACTAAAATGAATAGTGTTTTTCACCCAAAAGTCCGGCTTCACTGGTTGGTCATCATTTCTGTCTAGCCTTTTCCCAACTATATTCAAACCGGATTCACCTGAATACCAGTATTTTTACGTGGAGCGACTTCCTTTCTGGTCTCCACGATCCAGTAGACAACTGGGTCACACGGTACTTTCTTGGAAAGGCTGGTGTCAAATTGGCTGCACAAGCTGGTCTGGCCGTTATTTCAGTTTTAGTACGTGGCAACCCTAACCGCACGGAAACTCGTGCGCAACGCGAACGATGTGAACTATTGTGAAGTTGATTAATGTATCGAAATGTCAATCGTACATAATATGCGGAGATAGTGGTTGTAAGTGAATTCCACTGTTTGTAATGTGTTTAATGATATTGTGTTATTGGCAGTGAATTTAAGTGTCAAATCGGCATTGGAAGAATTTGAAGATTTTTGAAATTATGGGTGGAAAACGTAGTATCATCGTCTTCATCATTTCAGCAGAAAACCGTCCACTGCTGGACAAAGGTCTCCCCAAGTGTTGCCATGTCGACTGATCTTGAAAGTCCTTCAGACTCTCATCCACCGGTTTCATTCGCGGCACTCACCAGGTCATCTCACCACCATATAACCGGCTTTCCAACGCCTTGTCATCCGGTTAACTAATTAAATATTTAATTGATATTGAGAGTATTTTCTAAGGTTGTGGAACACCTCACCTTCCTAAGGTTTTATTTAAGACTAGCTTCTGCCAGCGACTTCGTCCGCGTGGAATAGTTACTTTACCCCCGATTTTGAAACTCTCAGCCCGATCGGTTTAAAATTGACAAAGTTTCATACAAACGTTCATTATTTTATCCCCTTGGGGGTAGAATTAATCAAAATCCTTTCTTAGCGGATGCCTACGTCATAACATCTACCTGCATGCCAAATTTCAGCCCGATCCGACGATAAACGTAAGATTACTGCTAAGCTATCGGGAGTTACACGTGTTATTGTGAGTCAACCATAAAAGATAGACATATGCTGTAGTGGGATATTTTTTAGATAATTTTATGTAAAACATTTTCGTAATACATGATTTCTATGTAACTTTAACCATTAAGGCTACACACGCAATGGAAGCTTAAAAAATGGAGTAACTTCTCCCGTTTTCCCAACATTTTCCTTCACTGCTCTGCTCCTATTGATTGTAGCGTGATGATAAGTATACTATAACCTACCCAGGAGTATGAAGAATAATTGTACCAAGTTTCGTTAAAATCGGTCGGGTAGTTTTTGTTTCTATAAAGAACATACAGACAGACAGACAGACAGACAGACAAAAATTTTACTGATTGCATTTTTGGCACCAGTATCGATCACTAATCACCCCCTGATAGTTATTTTGAAAATATATTCCTTGTACAGAATTGACCTCTCTACAGATTTATTATAAGTATAGATTAACAGCGCCCCGCGGTTTCACCCGCGTTGTTCCCGTTACCGTGGCAATACGGGGATAATATATAGCCTATGACACTCCACAATAACGTAGCTTCCTACTGGTAAAATAATTTTGAAAATCGGTTCAGTAGATCCAGAGATTACCCCTTACAACGTCACAAACTCACAATTTTTTTTTGACCTGCCCGTTCGCAGTTCAGCACACTAAAGCTGGTTACTGCTCAACCGGACAATACAAACTCACAAACGTTACCTCTTTACAATATTAGTTAGATAATATAGATATCCATCTAATAAAAATTTACGAACGTTACCAGATCGTCAGGCACGTTAAAAGTAGTTCTACGATAACCTACTGTTTTACAATGACCTACGATTGATCAAACAAATAGTATACTCGTAGTGCGTAAAACACCGTTTGTACAAATTCGTCCTTAGTCCAAGTCAGTGACCGAACAACACAAATGAACTGAGTCTACAACTCAACATGAGTCAGCCACAGACTTCCTTAAACGTCGATTAGCTAAATAAAGACAAATCGGACTGATGACGTCACTGTTCATGACAAATTAACTACAGTACAATTAAAGTACTTTTGGGCTGCAGATCTTGTGATAGCCGTGTATTTAAGTAAGTGTAGTACGATCCAAACTTAATGGTGGCTGTGAATTACGCTATGTAACTTGGCATTATTTGTTAGATGATCCTACCCTGAACTTTCTTCTAAGCGGATATTTTTTATTTTAATATCGGCAATAGAATAATGTCTAGCAATACATATGTATGTATTTATGTTACACTAAATGTACCTAACAAGCACAAACTTAGTTCCACTAAGCGAAAACCATGCCAAGTTCCTAGCCGGGGCGACTGTACTTTCTGCGCTGTACCCCACCTATCAACCCCTTTTTTGTGGATTGGAAATTTACAAATGGCATTCAGACTCTTACTGACTAAAACCCACCCGTTTTCCTCCTAGTGCCCGCCGCGTTCCAGGGCCGCGGCGACTCTTTCGAATAAATTCCGCAACCCAAGCAGGCACTGACCCTATGGGGCCCCGTCTTCTTAGCTGACAGCTCTGCGAGGCGCGCGTGAACACGACGCGCCGTCGACCCGGCAATAATCAGCCTTTTTAATGTTCCCACTACTGGGATACAGGCCTCCTCTCTAGGACAGGGAATAGGCCGTAATGCAGCAGTGGTGATGAAATTTTAATTAGACAAAGTAATGCGCTTGGCTGGGTTTGAACCCGCGACCTACAATTCGTAAGTCGAGACCGTTACCACTCGGCCACCACTGCTCTACCCCGAGCCGGGTCTGGTTGCTATTGGACGACGAGCCACCCATCGCACGCCATCTGCAGACCCGCATTCCGTGGCCTTGTTTTCCGAGTCACCATTAAACTTACTTGATACCAAGTTACATATGGTTATCACAAGATCTGCAAGTCAAAAGTACTTTAATTGTTTCATGAGTGCAGGCTTTGTTTCAGTCGGTTTATTTGTGCATGGGTGGGTTATTTTAATACGGCTTTTGAATTGCTAAATATGACTAATGTTTTGGTTTTATTCTCGTACAATGATGTTGACAATAAAAAGTTTTCGTTAAGCGCTTCTTTTATTAGCTCGGCTGGTAACAGTGATAAACATTGTGTTATTTTAATAGTTTTATATAGATTCCAGTTGGTCTTCAAAGCTACCTATGTAATATTATAAAGAGGATAGATGTGTAATGAATAAACTCAAAAACTACTGAACCGATTTGAAAAATTCTTTCACTGTTGGGAAGCTATACTATCCCCGGGTGACATAGGCTATATTTTATCCCTATATTCTCATGGGAACGGGAAATACGCACGTGACACCGCGAAGCGCTTCTAATTCATAATATAGCGAGGCCTTTTTTAAGGATGTGAAGTCATCAAATGACTTCCTTCCCATCTGGGGAGAGTAGAAGGGAGTGTCAAACTCTTACTAACTAAAACCCACGCGTGTTTTTCCAAATGCCCGCCGCGTTCCAAGGCCGCGGTGACTCTTTCCACGACCCTGGTAGACCAGTGTCTGCCAGTCAGTACCCTAAGTAAGACCCTTTCTCTTTGCTGACATCTCTTTGATTCGCGCGAGGGTAGTCACAATCCTGCAGCATGACGATCAGGCTACTGCCTTCTGCTTCTGTTACTACCCAGTAAGGCCTGCTTGCACAAACCAGAATTATCTTTGCTAATCCAGGGCCATTATACGTATATATATATGTATATACTTAATTGTCATTGGACCTCGTTTTAGCATTTAACTCACGGTAATGTTTTAGCACAATTAGGACCAAATTACAAGACGCTCATAACAGATATATAAATAGACTAAAAGCCGACCTAAACTTAGTTGGGAAAAGGCTAGACACAGATGATAACGACGCTCCTGTACTTATTCGGAACACCATTAATTATTTCCCACAGGTATAGGTATTTGCACTTGCACAGAACACTCTTGATACGCTTAAAACAAAGGAACCTGAACAGCAATAACATTGACATCCAACGACATGGTTACTGCCATAACTAGCCGTTTACAGATTAATTAGCTAGTAAATCTGCGCCGGCGCCGTTTACGCGGTGCGGTAGGCGCCACACGACTTGTATCTACGAGTATCATTTATTCTTGATTGTTGACATAACATGACTATACGAAAAAATAAATCCGAAGAGGTTTATAACTGCTAAAGCAAAACTGGTGTCAAACACAGTTTTCTGTAATTGGCCGTCTTTACTGTCAGGAAACCCAGACGAAGCCCTCTAAAACTGTGGGACAACGACATCATCAAAAAATCAGGACACTTTTCCATCACCAAAGGAGATTCTTCGAGTAGGTATCTGGACAGATTCACAGCATGGCGTGAGGGTGGGGCCACCTCACAAACTATGCTCTGTCTCAAGTCCTGCGCTCTGTTGCACCAAAACATGCAGCCAAACTGACTTAAATGCGCTGTCACTTACTTTTCCGTAGAAGTAGCAATAGGGTAGTTAACTAAAAAAATCTAATTAGTCCGTCGGATAGATTTCCAAAAAATATTGGACATGTATTTTTTCTTTTTTCACGTAAACAAAAAATGAAGTCGATACAGTGCGTTGAAAACCCGTGGGACGTCACTACTCGCTACAATTTTTACCGAGCCGTGACGTCACAAGCCCCCACTCCTGATCTTTGATGCTTTGTATCTTCGTCGTTTTATAGATCTGATGATAAAGGAAAAAATACGTGTCCAATATTTTTTTCATATTCTAACTGACGGACTTAACATACTTATATATTTTTTACTCAGGAAACATCCCTATTGTTTTGGGTAATTCAAATTTAAACTACTATCGTTCCGGCACACGTAGAAGAACAGGGAAGCTGCGAACCTGGGAAGTTTCATCTTTGACTGCTCGAAAAAGTATCTGTGTGTATCCTGATCTGATGAATGATGATGATAACAGAAAGATCAGAATGTTGTGCGTCTAATATAATGCCCACTGTGGGTATGAAAATGGAAATCATTTCCGCAATCTGAGAAATAGATACGAGTATAACATTTTATAGTTTTGGTTAACCCAGGAATTTGACATTATTATGGTGGATACCATTACGACTTTGACCTCTGAGTTTGTTTCGGTGTTTCTTCTCAGGGTAGTCGGCTAGGAAACACCGGCCTCATCTAGCTTAAAATAACTAACAAAATAAACATGTAAAATCTACTAACAAAATAAATGTCATTTATCATTTACTGAAACAAGTAATAGACATTGCGTATTCTTATATCAACACCACAAAGAACCTGCTGGGTACCTATTTCTAGGTAAGTGTCCAGTGACCTTATTATACCCACCTGTAATTCTAATGCAACCTATAAGTACCTTATTGTATTATTGACAGTACCGACACGGATACACAGACGGACAGACACAAGGCACAAGGCCGTCACCGCGTTTAGTTATTGCACGAGTTGAGTTACTGCGACACTTACGTCGTGGACTAAAGAAGGCAGGAAGAGAAGTCGAACGTTTCCCTGTCATAGGAACAATGACAGTTCGCACGAAGTTGCGTAATACGGAATCGAATTGGTAGCAGTATTTTATTAGTTCCTAATAACACTGTATTTTGATTAGTATTGTGATTGTTTGTAGTATATAAACTACTAAATAATAAATAAATAAGATTGATTGTAACTTTTTGTTATATTTTAGTTTTCTATAGCTTTATGAGGTATTTACAACAATTACAAATTGCATTGCTATTCTAATTCCTTTAGAGGTAGACTGTTATTTGGAACAGATAAACACGCTTTCTTATCGCTTTAATTATACGTACTAATAAAATTTTAATAATTTCAAAGTAAAACACCTTCAAACCTATAAAGTACCGCGCACAAAATGACTAGTTATAAATTAATATACTGGTTATAATTAACAGGTATTATGATTATAATTTTCATAACTCATGAATTTTATGACGCCATTTTTAACAACTTCGCGTCGCGTCGGAGTCATTTTGCATGTATCTATGTAATTGGCTACTACGTCACTGTTGCTGTACAACTTTAGTACAACGATTTTTTTACGCTTCCTGCTTCGGATATTCCAAGTAAATTAAACAAACATAGACGTCATGATGCTTGTTTTGTTAATGTTTTCTTGGAAAAGCCCTTTTGTGTCCATTTGTTTGTAATTCGATTTATTCTTGGTAATTAATTGTAATATATGGCTTGTAGTAACAAAACAAACAATCGATTCAAGTTCAAAGTGATTGGCAATAAAATTAAACTTCCCTTGATAAAAAAAAATCCAAAATACTTGCGATAAAAAAACACGATTTCTAGAAAAATCACAAATTGTCAACTCAAAACAAATAGGTACAGATCAAGAAGGTTGATCGTTATGAGTGGATGATGTGGCGGCTGATTTTATTAAAAATACCACAACGTCGCCAAATACAGTTACGTTTCAACCAATATCGTACGCACCTCGCACCGAAACTCCTGACTACCCAGTGTACTGCAAGGACGTTGAGTGCACACGCACACACTATTGCGAACACATAAGTTAATGTCATCGGTGTTATACGTACCCACTACTTAAAGAAAAATGTGTCAATATTATGCGCTGGCATGACTCACCGGTTAGGTGTGAAGTGATGAATGATTTAATAACCGGTGTTTGCACGTGGCTCCGTGGCTAACCCTTGGTTGTATGGCGCATGCAATGATAACAGTTGTTCATTATAACTGTAAGCATGACTGTAGAACGTACTGTATGAGGAATAAGGATCGATTTTGCTTGTAATCTACCTCAGCTTTAAGTAACATCTAGGTTCAAATAATTTTTCATTTATATGTACGTTTAGATACAATAAATACCATGACAAAACATTAAATACTCACTTAAGTAAACTATGTAATTCGTTCCACAAATCATTAGTTACTAACTACCAACCAATGTAAAATCCAATAAATTAAACAACACAAAGCTTATAAAACCTATTCACCTAATACCTTCACAAAGGAAATAAAACGGAACTATACATATTTGTATAGAAAAACAGTATAATAGCCTCACTTAAAATTTCACGGTAGAGTAGTGAAGTTTTGTGCGCACGCGCGGATCTACGCTACAAGTGCATGTCCGGGTACAATGATCGGCTTCCGGCCGTATATTGGGATCAATTGGCCCTATTGGTCCCGGGGAAATGTAGGGCTCTTGCCCTTCGTCCGGTATCCGGGACTAGGGAAGGGACTGTGCCAAAGGCCGAAATATCGATATCGAAATTGTGTGACACCTAAATATGTTTGCACCAGAATTTATTAAGGTCTCTTTGTCTACTTTTAAAACAGATTTTCCGTTACTTAATAAAATCCCCTTACTACAATACGCTAAAAAGTTTTCTTACTCAAACAACGTTTAAGAATGCTAACATCATTTAAACAGCACAGAACAATCTCTTTTCTGTTTCCTTCTTCTTATCTTTTTATTAAATGTGTGTACATAAATTGTTAAATAAATAACAATTTAAAAGCCTTAAATTAGCTTTTAAACTTATTTTATTTTGTCTTTTTTAACTATTTATATGTACTAAACCTAACTTTGTACACATAGCTTAATTTAATACTAATAATGTCGACAGAGTTCAAAGAAATCAAATAATTCAGTTTTACCTAATGATAAAGAACAACGCAACACCTAGAACAAAAACTACTAAAGCAAAACTATCGACAATCACACCCCATCCCTAGCCACAGTTCCCCAGCGCCAGCACTACACTAACTCGATAAAGTATTATATAAACACACGCCCGCGTAAGTCACAGGTTATCAATCTATTGGTCGTCACTGCAATTTAATTGAATTATTAATTGGTCACCTACGTGTTAATTGGTCACCTATCGCGTGTTTGCTGTGTGGGTAGTGTGTGTACTATTCATTGTGTTGAAGTTATTGGTTAGCACAATAAAGGGAATCTTTATTGGTACAGGTCATGGACTAATTTGTGGATTGGTATTTATTGTACGTTTGTAATTTTTAGCTTGCATTGTAGACCAAGGTGATGTGTTCCCCAGTTAATGGGTTGTGGAGGTCTGGTAGGCAGCCGCTTCACGTAAAATACTAGTATTGGTACTGAATCTGGCTTGACTGGGAGCCGACCACAATGTAGTTGGGAAAAGGCTAGGCAGATGATGATGATGTAGACCAAGGTGAAGATTTCAGGACGTGCTCGACTCCAAAACGACTGGCTGACTAAAGTTTTGTGACAAAGGGAGACCAAATAGACTAGACATCGTTGTGTGGATTTAAATAAATATAAATTTGTCATACAATTAAAACGTACCTAAACTTCTACTCGACTCCAATTCTAACATGAATACGAGAACGTCACTAAAGGCTTGTCTCTTGACTTTTGCGTGCTCAGAGAGATGAGTTTTAGTTGAGCAGGCGCGTTGATAAAGCACGGTATGTACCGACAGCAATCTATCTGCCTAGCCTTTTCCTAGCTATATTGGGGTCAGCTTCCAGTCATACCGGATTCAGCTGAATACCAGTATTTAACGTGGAGTGGCTGCCTACCAGACCTCCACAACCATTAATTGGGGAACATGGTATTTCTTGGCAAGACTGGTGTCAGATTTTCTAGCTTCTGACAATCCGTAACGACTGCCAAAGAACTACAAATGACAGCCGGGACCAACGGCTTAACGTGCTTTCCGAGGCACGGAGGAAACTCGGTATGTTAAGATGGTCACCCATCCACAGACCAACCTTGGCAAGCGTTGCTTAACCTTGAAGATCGACCTGGGCCCCAAGTCTGCTATTACAATAGTGTCAGAATGGTCTATCATTGGTCTCATAATGGTCCATTTTGACAAGTTTCGTAATCTACTAATATAAGAGCGTCATTATGACTTTCCAGTGGTCAACCACTGACACTCATTGAAAGAATGGTAATCTCGTACATAATGACAAATGAATTACAGACGTATGCGGTAATCTGCTAAAATTTTGAGAGTTCCTTTGATCAGTGACCTACCATTAGAACGTCGTTTTGCAGTCATTACTTTTAATAGCTCGGTTATCACAAAGTATTACGAGACCATTGACCGACCAATGATCGACCATTATGAATTTAGCAGATTACGAACTTTTAACAAAATGACAATGGGATCGTGTTGGAATGACAAATTTATAAAAATAGCAGACTTGGGGCCCTGAGCGGCTGTTATTCTTTAGCCACGAGCTCCTCCATCATGTACCGACGGAAAAAGAGCTATTTTCGTATTCTGTGGAAAACTTCGTGAAATTTTGGGCGTAAGCTTATTTTGGTTAAGTAGGTATAGTTTTCTATTATTATTATTTAAATTAATGTTACTGGCGATACCTTATATCATTTTCAACATTCGCTGCTGAGTTGTCTGTTAAATCTCCAACAGAGCAATAATAATATTCAAAGAATAGGATAGTCGACTAATAAATCGAATTAGTCGTTGAGCTAGATTTCCAAAAAATATTGGACTGGTAATTTCTTTTTTCGCGTAAACAAAACAAAAAATGAATACGATACAGTTCGTTGAAGCTCGCGCGACGTCACATTTCACTATACTTTTTACCACGACGTCACGTCACAAGCCCCCACTCCTGATCTATCATGCTTTTTATCTTCGTAATTTTATTTATAGATTTGATAAAGCAAAAAATAACTGTCCAATATTTATCGGTAATCTAACTGATAGACTAAATAAAATCATTTTTTTTTACTCAGGTTAAAACCCCATTGGGCATTCAAACGTTGGCGTCACAATGACAATATAAGTAATATACCTACCTCCTTCCAAATGTAATTTAAATCTACTCATAATCATGTTATCTCTGAAACCACAACTAACGGTCTTCCCCATCTCCTACCAAAGACACAATATCACATTCGCAAAACAACACAGTGAAACAAAACTCCTACACATACGTCAAACAGACGTACATCTATGTAGATCATACATACGTCTAACAGACGTAGATAAGTCAGTCATCAAGTTACATTAGTATATTACATAAACAATAAACAGAAGATCAGTTCTGTCCGGATCGTTAACACCCCGCTGTAACCGGAGTCTGTGCGTAACTGCCGAGTAAGAGGAGATAGCATCTCAAGTTGTCTCTCGTGTCTTGATAAGACCCTGTACTAACTGGTCATGTTACATGTATCTTATAGGTGTTGTTCAGTTAATTAGATTTTTTTTTATTGTGAAATAGATGGACAGGTGACAGAGACAAAGTCTACGATGGAATGAGCTTACCCAGAAGAAGCCTGTTCACTCTAACTTTGAAGAGATTAGGGTTGAATGCGTTCGGAAACACAGACGCAGGCAGAGAGTTCCACTCCTTTGCTGTGCGCATTATAAAAGATTATTGAAAGCGCTTGGTGTGAATTGGTGGAATAGCTACAAGGTAGGGATGGTAACCTACAGTGCGTCTAGATGTCCTATGGTAGAATAGATAGGTACTGTAATTGGTAAAGATATTAGTTTAAACTAGGGTGTAAACTGGCTTCTTCAGATCCATAAGGAATGGATTCTGACTTAAGTGGAATCAGAATCCATTCCTTCCTCTCAGGAGCCCTCTCAAGAAGAAAGGCATGAAAAAAGCTATAAAGTTGTTTTTTTTTTTCAATACTTATCTCTCTCTTTATTATATCTGATCTGTGGCCAACTACGAAGTGCCAATGCTATAAAGATTCAGTGTGAGGGAAAGGTATAGTGCTATTTAAAACTTTGCTTAAAAGGTACTTCCAATATAATAATGAATGTTACACATAAGTGGATGAAATAAAAGTCTTTTTTTTATCTTTTTTTTTATTTGTCTTGTGTAACTCCGTCTCTCTCTGACACAGGAATCATAATGGATTTAAGACGTCATGGTAGGGCAGCTGAAAGGCTGATTCGATAGCTTTTAAAATCTGGTTTAGGTACCTACTTCAGCCCACAGGATTTCAAAAGTATAGAAAGGACTTTATGGACTAATGACTTTTGTCCGCAGCTTCACTCGGTTTAAAGTAACCTATAATCATATCAAGATTGGAAAATGGGAGACCGCATCTATCTCTGCACCAAAATTCATCAAAATCGGTTTGGCGATTTAAGAGTGATCATTCAAGCGTAACAAACTCACTTTTGCATTTCGTCCCAAGTTGTTTTTGCCAGTTATTTCACAAAATTTGAATGTGGTGTGGTAATAGTACTCTTTGTCACCGATTGAACTCATATAAACTATACTTGGCGATCAACCAAACCTAGGCGAAACCTAAATAGTTGTCACAGAAGTGCCCCAGTACAGGTTACACTAATCGGTTTTATATTTTTGTATAGGCTAGCCAAGAATTGTTTACACCAAAAAGAATATTAGTTACATTAATATTTACGATAATTACATTTCCGAGTGTAACAATTACTTAGAGGCTCATGCACAATAAACGGCTTTAATAATAACGTGAATAATTTTGACACAGGTTTGGGTTAGTATAGGTCTTAAGATTAGGTTATTTATATAACATTCGAATTAAAACATTCGAGTTTTTTCGTTGTAATGTTAAAGTTATTCAAAATGACTTGAGCGGTGTTGTTTGCTAAGGGACGATTTACAATATTAGGAAATACGATATAGGAATTTGCGCCACACAGCCTTTTTATAGTATCTAGGATCTTTATCAGAGATCTCACTCCATAATACTCCACATGTTATTGTTTAAAGCCATTCAACCCTATTGTGTCCATCCAATCTCTCAATGGATCTAGAAACAAAACCACATTTAACAGTCAGCTTAGACATGGACGCATCCTTGTATTAATCTTGATATGGACTAAAAATATCACAAATTCACAATGGAGACTCGCGATGCGCCTGCGACGGTGTCTACGTGACCTTTCTGAATAATATCTGCTGGTATCACGGCATACGCGCGCGCTGAATTAATCACAGCGACACGGATGCAGCAGGTGCAGTAACTATAGGCACAGTAGAAATATGGAACAGTATAGAAACTACGAACAAACGATCGAAACGGCACACTCACACAGACGCGCGCTTCTACGAGGCCCCTAAGGGACCTTCGCCACAGTAAAAATATGGAACAGTATGGAAACTAAGCCCATTTGGTGAAATAATTACCTACGCTCCAGTAGAGAGCTAGGGTTGTCACTTTTAATGTTTGCAATAAGTGTTTTATTGGAACGAAGTTCTTTAACACGACTTGCGGTAGGAGTTGACTGGGAGAAATAGTCACGCGAAAATGCGTTAGTGCATGTTATTCCATGCGACTTTCTTCTTTGGTCAAAATGTAAATAATGCCATTGTAAAAAAAAAATACAAACTGAATATTGTTTATCATTTCTATGCCATTTTATTCCATTTCAATTATACCTAATATCTGCCCTAAAATTTTGATGAAGGATTTCTGTATGTTGAATAAAAAAACTTTTTACAAAAAATACAACCGACTTCTAAACAAAAAAAAACCAAAAAGTACAAAATAACTTAATTTCGGAACTCGGTGTTTTTGATTGATTTTTTGTTTTGAACACACCGACTTCCGAAATTAAAGTTATTTTGTACTTTATGTTTTTTTTTGTTTAGAAGTCGGTTGTATTTTTTAAAACAAAAAAGCAATCAAAAACACCGAGTTCCAAAATTAAAATTATTTTGTACTGTTTGTTTTTTTTTGTTTAGAAGTCGGTTGTACTTTTTGTAAAAAGTTTTTTATTTTTCACTTTTTAGTGGTTCACTTCCAGCTAAACATACCCATCACAGCGTACGTGGTATAAATTGGTGTAAACAATAAACAAACATGCGATTTCAGCTATCCCGACAGATTTGCTATCATTTATTGAAATTAACAATAACTCGCTTGTTCGATTTCGATAAAATTTTCATGGGACAATTTGGGAAGTTATACCCTTTCCAACAAAAAAATAATTTTTCAAATCGGTTGGCAAGCGACGGAGTTATGCCCGAACAAACATTAAAACGACTAGAATATAATGTTGTCGTAAAATATGGTCATTTATTTTTTCATACTCATAAGGATTAATTTA
The DNA here is from genome assembly GCA_905332915.2 of Hecatera dysodea. Classification (NCBI taxonomy): domain Eukaryota; kingdom Metazoa; phylum Arthropoda; class Insecta; order Lepidoptera; family Noctuidae; genus Hecatera; species Hecatera dysodea. Next base: position 21,768,328 of record HG995292.1, read on the forward strand.
TTCCATATGTTATGTAAATTATAATACAATATAAATTAAAATTAGTCTTCGGTATAAGGATTTAATACTAGTATTAAAAATCTGTGCTTGGGTACACAGTTTTTGCAAAACGAAAACCTGAGTGGTCCATCTATAGCCATTATAATAGCGTAGGTATTATCTATGAACACGGCACCCGCCACTGAGCGCACCGCGAAAGTCCCTTAGGGGCCTCGTAGATGTGCGCGTCTGTGTGAGTGTGCCGTTTCGACCGTTTGTTCGTAGTTTCTGTACTGTTCCATATTTCTACTGTGCTATATATGAACCAATCCAGTATATTTTCTTTGTGCTTTTACATACAGAAGATATAGTTTTTCATTTGTATACTGTTGCTTACAAAAGTGAAAAATAAAAAATATCTTTTTATAAAAAAATACAACCGAGCGACTTCTACAATCAAAAAACAAAAAGTACAAAATAACTTTAATATCGGAACTCGGTGTTTTTGTGTTTCATCCAAAATGGTTTTGTAATTTTGATCTGATCATAGTGAGATTAGGTTAAGCTTTGGACCAACTGCTTGAGAAACTTAATAACATCGACTTGTCTGGAGATAATTCATCAGATGCTGGCTGGTGAAATATAGCCAAAATGAGGCTGGTATCATATACGAAGTCTTCTGTTATTTAGTGGTTGAGCGATTGGCTGCTACGCTACGTGTCGTGGGTTCGATTCCCGCACGGAACAAATATTTGTTGTACAACTGTTTGTGTATGTTTGTAAACGCACCCACGACACAGGAGAAATTCCTAGTGTGGGCCAAAGTTTAAAACAAAATCCGTAGCCGTTACACGAAGTCTTGTGCTATTTAATAAACATTTTGCCCCAGAGTTATTAGTCCAACTGGATCCAATCACATTAAAGACAATGTTACAAGACCCCAGCTGAGTTTAATCAACGCTGACTCACAATCGTCACGCGGCAACGTCACATCTGCTAGTACTACAGGCCTGTGCTAATGGGATGCGCAAGAGTCGCCCATGATGTCATTCGCGAAGGGCACTGACGCATGCGAATATTTACAACTGTTATACCAAAGTATTTACATAGTAATTGTCTCTAGAATGTGTTTGACGGTGTTGTACTGATGCTGGGCTTTGGATGAATCTGTTGAAAATGAGTCAGAAGGTAAATGATCTTACTTTAGGACAGTGAATCAGCTTCCGGAAGACTTTCGCACCTCCTCCAGTTAAACATCTCGCTATGTGAATTAATTTTAGTAACTTATACTCAAAACATATATCCCTTCCATATAGCATATAGCTTCCCGAGTTGCTGAGCAAAATTGGACTGCGGGTTCCTTCTATTTGTTTGCGCAATCCCTATCTATTGCATACTCCTGTGGTAGGAACGAATTACAGGCGGAATTCATACGTGATAAGAGTGGGTCATACATATATGTTTTCAGTACGAGCATTTCTAAATTAAAAAAGACTCTTTGTAATCTCTTTTTTGATAACGTAAACTGAATGGTTAAATTTATGCTGTTTCACACAAATATTTACTTGTCTACCGCCTCAAATATTTCTGTTTTTGTTCTTATGCTCTCTTCTATCTGTGAAAACTTTTAACTGGCCTTATTTTGTTACTCACAAGCGTAAGAAATTGTTAGCTGTAAGTTTTCCTAAAACTGTAAAATAAAATAAAATATCTAAGTATGTGAATTTGAAAGCAGTGATGACAAGCAAAAGTTCCGAGTGCGAGCAAGCGGTACCGAATACTGTCGAAGGTACATTTAATCGGGCAGGCACATTTGGATCGTCTTGTCGCAATTATTATAATAGGACATACTATTTATAATTAAAGTTGACAGTGCTCGCTTCGCTCGCTCGTCGCTAAAGTACGCTCGCTGAGCTAACATTGCTCGCTTGCAAACTAATCAGTAACATATTCACAGTCTCTTCCATGCTTTCTTACATATCGAACAGCAGTCGCGTGACGGAACTTGTCAATATACTTACTTTCTCATAATACTTAGTTACACCCAGACAATGGAATCAGATATTATTAATAAACCATCACCTCACAATATAAAAACTATTGTGCGGCATAATAGAGCGACAGTAAATCGTTTTTCTTCATAACAGTTCAATATAACCTCTAAAGTTTAATGTGAAACGTATTCAGGTCAAATCCGGGTTGAAAACGCGAAAAAACGTTGTTGAAACGAACAACTGCCTCTAAAGGTCCGCAGCGCATTGATATGGGCAACTTAACTCTAGAATTCATTTGTTTCGGCATTCTCTGCTACAAAACTGTTGATAATCCTCACATATTCATTGACATGAGATAAGTTCTGTGTAAGAAGCACTTTTTTACCGATTATGGCAAGGCCAAAAGGAAGGGTTGTGATTTTGGCCGCCATTGTATGTATGTATATGTGTTTAAATCTCCCTACGTATGTTCCACCCTAAAACCTTAACCACTGATTCGTTTTATTTTTAAATCATTTTCGCCTCTTTTCTTGCCATTTAAGTAAATAAACTTGCCTTAGTAAAACTTGTGTACTGAAAAGACTCGGAAAGAAAGATGGGCAATTATTAATTAGGCAAAGCAAGATAATTTTTCCCAACCACTTCCTCAGCAAATTCCCTAGTTATTTTCCCTGCATTCTGTCCTAGACTGTAAAACCTATTGCCTGTCAGTCTGTCCAGTTTCACCGGCGGGTAGAAAGCCTGTAATGATCGGAAGTGACGGCAACCGTGTGACCTACCGCTGCGCTTGCGCAATACCCGCCGGATATCTACGTGATAATACTGGAGTGCAGTGTGATGTGATTGTTGTATTAAAAAGTGATAGCTTGACTGTAGAATGGAATCGGTAAAAGGAAGGAAAGTTTGTTTTTTAAATACAAAGTCATTTTTTAAAGTAAGGCAACACTTTTTGGACCTCAATTTCCCCTAAAACACCCTAAACTGGGTGGTAAATGAAACGATCACGAATAGAGAGCGATAGTGCATTCTCGCAAAAGCCATAATAGCCCAAAATCAGATTATCCTTGAATACGGCCGTTTCGCCAGGAGTCAACGACGAAACCATTAAAATTTTCTCCCTCAAAGTATAGGGTAGGCAAGGTCTACCTGAAAGGTGTCGGGGGATTCCGCTGAATGCGAAGAGCAGGCGACCGGTCGATCCGGCGATACTTCGTGTAGATCAAATTCGAGCAGATGACGTCTTTCGGATGGTAATATCGATCATGGTGAAGGAATCTACTATCTAAATGAAAGAAGAAGTGTAATTAATTTCATCAACACTGCTCTCAAAACGGTGAAGGAAAACATCGTGAGGAAACAAGCGTGTCCTAGAACCAAAAATTCGAAGACATGTGACATTCACCAACCCGCACTGGGCCCGCGTGGTGGATTACGGCACATTCCCTCTGGCCTGTGTCCCAGCAGTGAGAACATTAAAAGGCTGATTATCCAATCAGAATCTTTGTGAAACAATAAACTTATAAAACAGGCAAACTTTAAAAAAGCAACTTCAAATAAAACGTCCCGCATCGCATCACAGAAATTAGGCCAGTCGCACGCAAAATTAAACAAATATGGCCAACTATCAATATCGTGCTAAACACTCTTAGACGAGACGCTAACGTGTCTATTTGTACTTCGTCTAATAACTGCACTAGATAAGGAAGCTACAGAAGTTCCAAATTGTCCTGGATATGTGACAGGCAGGGTAATTCTTTATAACTTGTTCGTAAAGTTAAAGCTGAAATCTACCGACTACGTTTTGATTTTTTGCATTCGATTCGAGGCATAGGTGTTCCCTCTCCTAGAGAGGAGGCCTGTGTCCCAGCAGTAGGAACGTTAAAAGGCTGATTATGCTTATGCTATGAGGCATAGTCGAAGCCAGGATTTCAGGATTGTTCGAAAGAGTTACCGCAGCCCTGAAGGTAAAGAGCAATTAACAGGAACGCGGATTGGTTTTAACCAGTGATATTTTGACACCCGCTTCGCCCAGAGCGCAAATAATCATTTAATGTTTTCCCATCTATAAAAAAGCACTTACCCATAGTTGGGAACCGCATGTCCTGAAATCGTGTTTTTGAATGCAACTTGCAAACACTTTTTTTAAATAAATTCCAGTACATTTTCTAGTAGCACTTCTATAATTGTCTATGTGGCTGTCCAATAACTGGATGATTAGCGTCAACATGCCAGCGCGCTTGCGTTCCCACGGGCCGATGGCATGTGTGTGGCTGAATGCAAGTGTGCATTGTCCTTTTCCAAACTTGAATATTGTTCCTTTTTGTTTTTTGAAATAGCGGCCAATTTTAGTGTTTTTTTTTACGTTTTCGTAAAGGTGTGTAGAATACATGAGGTTTGTCACTTATTTTAAATAACAATATTTTATTTAGGCAATTATTGTGTACACGGTGCGATGTGATGGTTTTACTTAGGGGAATTAAGGAAAACCACTACTAATTATTGAGGAAATTCAAAATTATACGACGACGATTAATTTATGTTAAAATTTAGATCTCATATAAGTGAGCTGTATCATGTTCTAATGAGAATAAAGATTCTTTAAATTCTTTATTCCAAAAAGGCTTGTTATGCTTTCAGCTATGTACATAAAATGTTATATGTCTTTTAATGTTAACTTTGCTAAAACCCACCCTCAGCGGGTTCAGGCTATGGGCCCAAACGGCAATCCTGTATTCGATCCAGAGAAAAGGTACCCTTTATTCCCGTTTTAAGTGCATCTATAATGAACAAATAAAAACAAAAGAAAGTACAGGTATAGAGGGCGTGGTTGTCTATTGTCTAACAGTATGAAATGATAGCACCTGTACAATTAAATGAAGTTCCCAGCCGATGCATCGGAAATGTCTGTTAGAGAGTGATCATTATGCTTGCTGCACACCCATCAACGTCGGATGTAAACGGTACATAATAAAAACAATCAATCATTCACAGCATAATTGTTTGTGGTTGCGAACTTACTAGATTCAGGAAGCCGGTCAAGGTTGTTTACAAATTTAAATTTTTAACCTAGTTTTTAGAACACATCTGTTTAATTAAAGCTAATCACTTTATGACTAACCCATTGATTTACATAAAAACATCAAAGAATCTAAAAAATCTGATGATACATACATAGTATACATACATGCATAACAGATGGCCATAAACATAAAGAATATCTAAGATTAAATCCTCAACACAGCTTACTGACAATGATGCAATAACCCGTTAGTAGGGATTTTTAATGCATATGTTAGATGTAAATTATAACAAAGCATTAAGTAGGTGTACCAGAGTAATAAACAAAACAGACTACATATGGTAACCAACCAGCGCCTTATGACTGATCATAAACATACAGAAAAAACAATTAAACTCATATACTTGACTAGAATTTATGTTATGAAAATAAAATGGACACGGGCTGTACGTAAAAGCGCTTTTGTTACAGAATTCAAAATTTAAAAAGAGAACATGACAAAGATGGCGTCGCCTGTTTAATAATAAAATCAAATATTGAAACAGCGATACAAAAAACTGGTTCATAATGAGGTTTGCAGAAAAGTTGACGTTAATTCATACAACGTCAACTTTGCTAAACGCAAGCATTATTACTAAACTCTTTGATGCATTAATAATACAAGAAATAAAGAACTCCATAAACACATAAAAGAACTGAACTAAGTTATGTAGGTATATAAAACTCCTTATCAATTGTATATCCGGTCGTTATTATTTATTGATCATAGAACACAGTATTGTTGGGAAATCCGGCACAACTATTACTTGTATTGGAAAAAAAACCCGTGTTAGGAAACTATGATAGATAACGCAAGACGATGGCTGGGCTTCATGCCGTCAACATATTTCTTATAAGATGCTATGAAATCTTGATTCCCTGAGTGTTGCATTACTTATCCAATCGTTTGTTGAGAAACTCAAGTTGTACTTGCAAACGAGTTATTAAGACCTATTTTCAAAGTATTTTCAGTACCTATGTTCACTCTAATCCAATAGACTCATAATTTATGGTTTTTCCGATATCGCCATTATATGAAAAACCCTAAATTATTAATGACAGTAAATAACAGTCGATTTGATTAATTTGAGAAATTACTGAAAATACAGTATTCTAACAAAAGGTCATACCGAAGCAATTTCTAGAGAAAGAAGAGAAAAGTATCAGTTTAATTACACATTATTGCACTTTCTTCACACAATGAACTACCGAAGTTTAACAATATCGTAAGTCTCATTACACAGTCGGTAACGATCGCAGAATGTCGGTCAACAAAACTAATTCGGATGCTCTCACCACTCTAGAACTTTCCACCGTAGAACAATACTTGACTCCTAAACCTAAGTTCACATGTCGCTAAACAATCGAGAAATCATCGCTTATCTGTATCGGCCATCAAAATGTCAGTGTCGGGCTTAATTAAGAAGTTCTGTGGAAGGTAATGACTGAACGCAATGTCGAAATTGTCCCATTGTGCACAAATTCCCAGGAATTATGTTGAAAATATTTGGTTTGCTCGCTCATAACAGTTAGACCTTGGTGATGCAGAAATGTGAACAGAGAACAAAGGATATGGCAGACCATCTGTGTGTTCACAATTGAAAAATGTAATTTTTGTAACCGAACCTTGTATGAGACAAAAATCAAAATTGTCGCAAATATGTTTCTAGATCTAAACGTAAAGAAGGTCGCTGTGGGTAATTTATGTAGCATCTCGCAATACCGACATCCGATTTCTCAACTGACGAAAACTTGTAAGGAAATTACACGCAATGGCTTTTATCAAACTGAACGTCATATAATCATTACGTGACGACGATATCCTTATAAGCATTTTGTCATATTTTGCATGGCATAAAAACGTACATTAAAATTGTTTGGACATCAAGTTTCATTAAGAAACCAGAACCGCAGAAGCGTTTATTTATACATATTCAAATACAATTACAGATAACCGTATCTTCTAAGTCCACAAAGTACTTCCTGTCGTTATAATATTTATACGCAGTACTGGGTTCCCATGGTGGTTATTATCTCATGGGAGACATAGGAAATTCCGCCATTAGCTGCGAAGAAAGTGAAATCGAATAATGATGTGCACGCACAGCGATGGTATCGCTGTCACTTTACATGTTATTAGAAAAATCTTAAGGGATCTCCGAATGATGGATGACGGTGATCATGTAATAGTAAAAGTTGAAGTTGCAAGGTTAAGAGACACATTAGAAATGTCATAGTGCACGTCTTGACTTGTAATTGCAATACTAGACATTGCATAAATAATTTACGCGTTCGTGGGAACAGCATTTGTCAGCAATCATAGAGTGATTACGAAGTCTGAAATGAAAAGCTTTGTGGCAGAGAAAAGGTCATTGTGAAATAAGATCTCCAAGTACATCCTTTACATCTAGTAAAGGATAACGACAAACTACAACAACGGCATAACTTGGGATAGAAAAGGGATAACTTGTTTACACTGATTTAGTATTAAGTAATACTAAATCAGTGTAATCAAGTCATCCCAAAGCTGAACCGTTTAAAAAGTATTTTAAACTTCTGCCACGGGAGTGGCAACCTAATACAAACCCTTGAATAAAACTAAGTATTAATAGGTAAAGCACCTCACCGTTCTATGCGACAGATCAGTGACGGAATCGTGCCGGTGCTCGAGGCTGCCGAGGCTGCAGCAGGAAGCCGAAGACGCGAGACTGACCGAGTCTGCGCGCGCGCGATGCGGCGACACCGCCACGTGTTTCAGCATACCTACCGGGCTCTGTAACAAAAAATTTAATTGCATTAACACAAATTTCTTCAACTTCATCAGAAAATTCGCTTAGACATATCTTAAAATCTAAAATTCGAAGCACATGGGTGGGACGCATCGATCCGCAACGAAAGTCTCATTACAATAAATATGATTTCATCTTATTAAGTAACTCGTAATATTGCTGTAAGTGAGATACATTATCACAACGAAGAATCGATTGTTGAAACAATATAAGAATTATTTAATAAAACATTCGCTGATTCCACAGATGGAAATTTTAAGAAAGAAGAATAACAAGTCTGTCACTTCATTATACTGAAGTAATGTGAGTGTGACTATGGATCACGAACAGAACCAAAAACGAAGCATACAAAGGCATCATCGAATTCGATCACACGGGCACTTGCGCACGCACATGTCAGCAGCCTCCCTCATAGCGCCGGATGTATCTTCTAGGAAACGACAAGTACCTGGAGAGCTATTGTAGTGGCGCATTGTTGCGCCCGGAAGATGGGTGTTGCCAATTGTGGTGAATTAAAAAAGAGGACAGAATTTTGTAGGGGTCTACTTGTTTGTTGATGTCGATATCATTTTGACGAGAAAGAAACGTAAGTAGATGTTTATCGTAACATATTACATCACAATGTAAATGATACGGTTTAACAAGTGAATGTAACAAAACTAGCAATGATTTTATCTGTACTGCATATAACACTGACACAAAATCCAGGAACTTATAAATATTCTCATAGTCATAAATTGCTGATAAAGGTCTTAACGATGTTGCTACAGCTTGCGAATACATATTGCCTGAAGACATGAACAACTTTTACTACTGAATTAGTTAATTAATCTGAATTACTATAGCTCTATTTATATCGAACAGATTTATCTATAATAGATGTAGTTTCAAGTACGTTATTGCAAGAATTTGCAACACTGCCATTGATATTGTGATTCATTACTATCAAAACTAGATGGCATCTTACTCAACCGCCAAATCATAGTCATCAGTAATGTAAACCACCTTTCATCTACGCCAATAATTTTCAAACCAACTGTAAGCAAATTACGAAAATCTCCACGACATCTAGCAAGCATATTATGGTCTTCAAAACTAATATTATTTCTGATAATTCGTCAATTACATCTGAAATGTTAGAACATAACGTGAGAGTGCCCTTATTGAACTTGTATATTGGCTTATCTGTATGCTAACCCCAATTTACAAATGGATATAGTTATGATACTCGTTAAGGTCGTGAGATTTAGCACAGATAGCTGCAGTACTAAGAATAAAAGAAAGTAGATACACAATGACGAGACTGCTATTATTATTTAGGGTATCTAATCCGGTCTGAAGACCTTTAATTGAAATGAAATCTGAATCATTTTGATAGTGTTCTAGTTAGACATTTAATAAAAGATAATCATATTCGCTTTCTATGATATCAATTGTATCTAAGGATTACAGTCAACAATCACTTTGTAGAACAAGCGATTTCATCATGGGTAAAAATGGAAATAATTCGTCTTAAAATACAATGCTCATGTGCATTTTTACTGCAACAGTTATTGCAGCAAGTAGCACTAAAGTATTTCATGTTTCATGGGACGGTGGGAACAGGGCACAATAAGCTCATAACTTAATAATTTAGTTTAGATACAATTGACGGTAAAGTTTTTATTCGCACATGGATAACATCGTAAATGTTCAGAGTTGTGAACGAACGTGAAGCATGTGCAAAGCGAACAGAATTGCTGTAGAAGGTTAACTCTAGAATAATCTAAGTTAGCAATGGAACATATGTAAAATGTAAAAGATGCAGCAACTGAAAATAAGAGAAAACCTTACTTCAAAATATAGGATGAAAAAACCATTTATATTGGTACAAACTGTGGCCACGATCTTGATTGAATCAATAACCATATTACCAGTTAAACATATGAGTAGAACTAATCATGAAGCAGCTAACTCTGTGGATAGATAGCAAAATCTAGAAGAAAGGACTTTCAAAACAATATTGCAGACTTGCACTACTGTTGTAGTCCCTTTTAAAGAGCAGGCGTGGCCATCGCACGCGCATCCGCCGCGCCGTGGCATCTGTCGAACAATAATCCCGAGTTTTTGCGAGCACCCATTGTTTTTGTCGGCTTCCCAGAAGGCAGGGGAAATCTTGAACTGTGGGATCTATCTAAACTATGCAGCTTTCTACCTAAGTGCATCTCGTTCGAGAGTGATAAACTATATTGTTGTTCGAGATTAAAAGTAAGTGAATTTTAATATTCCTACTTTTATTGTTATCTAGAAGACAACATTTTAAAGATTGTAAAAAATAACAACCACTTAACTGATAGGTTGTGTCCGAACAGCAACACGCAAATCATATTAAAGATAATGCCCTCATTACCAAAAACATAATTGATCCATTTAATCAAACAAACAATGTTAATCGTTGAATGAAGGCACAAATTACAATTAACTCGCTCGTGACTGACATGCGTATTAAACAGGGCATTACAATTACGACCGTAATCAATCAACATTATAAAGCAATTCATCAGATTTTAATGAACCAATCGATTGCTACTTCAGATAATAACTGGCGAATTATAATTTGAAGTAGGTATAATTTGTACCTGTATGTATGTATATCCTCATATTATGTCGATGATTGAGGATGTAAAGGAAATAAAATGTTCTGCTTCATCAACTTAGGTTAGGCATTCGATACCATTGTGCAACGCTTTGGAACGTCAAAAATCATGTCATCGTTATTCTGCGTCTTATTTTTTTTATAACTTTAGACATTCAGAAGTTGCTATATAGTCACAATCGAAAAGTCTACCTTAGCGTATTACCTGCCAGCTACCATTTCGTGCGTGATATCGTATACCGTCTTAACTTCTTCAAGTTTTGAAACCATATCTCCACACTACATTGCGACATCAATCTTACATGTTACTACATTTATAATAACCGAACTAATACAAATATGAGAATACGCGTCACTGCTGATATGTCTTTATTTGCTTGTCTCAATCACTTCCGTTCCGGTTGCTCGTGTACGATCGACACTTAAAAATTTGATTGGTGTATCATTAAAATGCCTCTATCGAGCTAGAACAGCTGCCGTGCCTGAAGCTAGTTTCAGCTTGCTTTTTTATAAAGCCGGAATTAATGATGATTTGCATTAAATATTTAGTGACATCCGTGCTATCAATCAAGCAATGGACTGGTGGTTGGCTTGATTGACGTGAATGACAGGACACCTCATTATTTCATTTATAAGAAGTGACAGAACAGCTTCTGTCTTCAATTTTTTCTTGTTCTTCTAATTCGTCCAAGTTCATCATCGGAAGATTCATCTTGCAAACAGTTTTTCAGTGTGAAGGCCGTCGATACCGTCCAAACACAGAGGTATCAATTTAAATGATCTGTCTATTCGGAGTCCAATAAGCAGTCTTGCAATAACAACTCAATAAAAACTAACGTTAACCGGATGAAACGCAGCGAGCACCATTAACCATGGAATGTGGATCAATTAATTTATCAATAATGGCAATTAATTATTTTCTTTAATTAATTTGGCTCAATGTCACTTAATTCCGTGTTTATGGGAAATTTTCTGTATTAGGAAGATGCATTCAGAAGAAATTAAAAATACAAAGTAGAGAATTTAATGATATCATTATTACACAAATTGCTACTTAAGTTTCAGAGTTTCTTAAAATATATCTCTTAAGATATATTTTACTTGAGCTTGTGCTTGAACTATTAAGATAATTAGACTTGAGGCATTATTTTAGATTATAATTCATTTAAATAGTACAAATTGTATGATAAAATTAGCCATGATGATGAAGATGATGACATTAAGATAATTTCTCATTTTGGTAAGACCACATTATTAGCATACGTTTATATTACCAAACCGCAAACAATGATACCGCCTACTTGCTTCAATGTTGGGCCAAACATTGGTAACGTAACTCAAAAATATGTCATACGAAGGTTTTCTCGTTGAATTACGGAAACCACTAATTCTAGCGCTAAATTCCACTTCAAGTAATGTACGACAAAATAAGCGGATGCGACTAATATACTAATTTGTAACTTCGCAGTTATACGCTTTAGGAAATTTTGAAGCATGAGTATTTAGCATTTTCTATATCCCCATATTCAGAACAGAGCAATTTTAACCACGTGCAATATTTTTACGACATTTCTCAACCCGTGTTGACCAAGCCTCTAAGCTATTTTGTCGAAGTGTTTCCTTTGCCACTAATTTGGCAGTAACCGCAGAACATTGGCCCAATCCTTTAACCGTGTTACTATACAATAGCCGTGGGTAGCTATTATAGTAATCGGCCCAATATGGCGGCACAGCTGGACGCCAACCAAACAAAGGTTTACGTAACCCACACAATACTGCAAATTATTGGAAAGGTCATAGGTCCTTAAACAGCACCGGTTTTAACTCCGAAATAATTCAGAGATGTTGCTATGAAACTTTTAGCATTATCAGGTTTTTGTTTACCATCGTCAGCCCGAATATATTCTTTACTATTTGGAACCTTGACAGATTCTGGACACTTACTTTCCCATTATTAGATTGAAACTGTTTTGACTCTTTGATCTTTTTATTAAAGCGATTGTTCGGGACTACTTTGAAACTGACCATAAATATAATTCATGGCTACTCGTTCCAAGAATAATTCAAACGGAAGTTTAAGTAAAACCAAAACTAACAAAACATGCCATAAGTAACTACTCCACAACAATACAGCGTAAATTGGTGTTTTAATCCTTTTCCCATAAATCGGAACGGTTCCTGAGAAATAACTCGCAGGCAATACCAGTGAGAACGGTAACTGAAGCTTTATTGTGTAAACATGTCCTATAAATTCGAATCTGACGTGTTTCCAAACAAATCCGGCCAATTTACCATTATCGGAATGAAAGCCGGAATGCGCTCGGGCTCGGTACCGACAAACAATACTATTGGTGGCCTATGTGTGGCCTATGTGTGACTAAAGCAGGACATATTCATTGCACACCGTAACAATATCAAAACTAAAATCATAAAGAGAACTAATCAGTTTAATTGTTAAGTTATTGCATTTCCCGAAAAACATTAAAAAGCCTGTGTGTTAGACCACGGGAGCGAAACTGTGGGAAAAGATAATATAATTTAATACAAAATAACGAAAAGGAAAGATAATTCCAACTGTGAATATGATGTCGTCACTAAACTGACTATCGATTTGGTGATGGATGATTTAGTGACTGGACATGGTGATGGAGTGAAAGGATCGGCTGATCTTTGGTTACCAACAGGAGTTCAATATTCGTACCATTAATCGGGACAGTACATCAAAAAAAATACAAACGAATTCTACACGAAAAAATCAAAAAGTACAAAATAACTTTAATTTCGGAACTCGGTGTTTTTGGTTGCTTTTTCGCTTTTAAACACCTACCTACTTCCGAAATTAAAGTTATTTTACCTACACGTACCAATCACATTGGTGTAAACAATAAATCAACATGCTATTTCAGCAATAGATTTGCTATCATTTATTGAAGAGTTCCGTGTACTATCATCTCTGTTCTTCATCATATCTTCACCAAACTAGAAATGGATCACGTTGAAATACTAAGATGCTCTTCCAAAACATCATACACAATTTTATTTTTTCATTTTACATCAACAAGAGGGAATGAGAACGTCATCAATGTAAACTAAGCCATGCATTATTAGGGATAACTCAAATACTAGTTGTCAGATTTCAATCAAATTGGATCACACGATAAGCACCAGCTTTCGAATATAAAAAAAATCATCAAAATCGGTACACCCAGTACAAAATTATAAGGTAACACACACACAAAAACAAAAATACAATCGAATTGAGGACCTCCTCCTTTTTTGGAAGTCGGTTGAAAAGCTGATTCAAGTATAATGATCAAGAAATGGAAGATGCAAGCTTAACTTCATTTGTGGACAGTACCTACAGGAGTAGTAGTGTGTGTATGTTTGATAGTCCGTTTATCAAAAGCCGTGCGGATGTTATGTATGAGTATGAAAAGGAATTCAACTCTAGTTGATCCGTGTTCCTTTGTTGTATAAGACACGATAAACAATACTACTTCGTTCTCAGAATGCGATTGACTAGAAAGTCATTAGCGACAGTCTATCTATCATCGTAGTTGTTGTCCTCGAATGTTTTTTTTTTTACATCATGTATTTGAATAAAATATTTAGGTCAACATATTTTGTCAACAAGTTTTCTTGGATTTGATTCATTAATTTCTCTTGACATAAGACAGAATATTTCCTATGCTCAACAAATTGCCACCTATGAAGACTCACCTAATAAAAATGTCACAAGGAAGTGAGAAACATTAGTCACCAGAGTCACTACATTGCTTCTGCAGTGTTGCGACCTTTGCACTCAATAAATCCTTTATAACCTCAAGTTAATAGACAGGTAATTTAAGTAAATTGTAGTTTCATTGTTCATGTTTAAGAATATTTTCTATTTCTTTGTCTTTAGCTTTCAAAACTTTACTGCTAGCGCCAGAAATACTAGTGACAGCAGTCATTTTTCGGATTTCACCAGATCCCGAGAACTTTCTTTATGTATGCATTGCTGGTCTACTCCCAGCTATATATTTTAGAATACAATTCCTTTCGAAGATAGGTGGACTTCTTGTCAAACCAGATGCAACAACGGTAACGGTATTAATAATTAAACATTAAATTCTAATCCAAAAATTAACATATTTTAACACGCCATAAAAAGCTAGTAACGAAGTCGATTACCAAATCGTAGAGACCACATCCGGCGCTCGTTTGAAGCTGATCTATATCTGATCATTAATTGGGATGGAACAAGGAAGCTGGTAACGGCCGTAGGATGTTGATATTAACCCTTTTTAGTGCATTTATGAAATGAATTCTCCTCTAAAAGGAATATTTTTGACTGTTGACAAAGGTGCATAGTTTGAGGAAGACATTATTTCCGTGATTGATGAAAAACAAACGCGGCGCTCTAAGTTGTTTTTGTGGTAGCATTTTCTACATTATTGATGTTTTTAGTACCACAAAGTAGATCGGCATCCATCTAATTACAGCCTGTATCTAATCTATACTAATATTATAAAGAGGTAACGTTTGTGATTTTGTGAGGTTGTGAGTTTGTGACGTTGTTAGGGGTAATCTCTGGATCCACTGAACCGATTTTCAAAATTATTTCACTAATAGAGTGCTACGTTATTGTGGAGTGTCATAGGCTATATTTTATCCCCGTATTGCCACTGGGGCGGGAACAACGCGGGTGAAACCACGGGACGCTGCTAGTACTTATTAAAACAACTACTATGTATTGCAATGTTAACATTGTGACCGAATTGGTGTTCCAAATAGAATACCTCGAATAGAAGTGACCGAACAAAACTTTATCTGATTTTACTATCTTTTCTTCAACTAGCATAAGGTGTTTTAGCTACATAAAATGACATAATTTAATGCATTCGTTTCCCTTGAATCTGATGCTGACAAAAATAGCTACACATTCGCTATTCAATACACAATCATCAATTCATCACTGATAAGATATTACTCTTTGTATCTAAAAGCGTACATCTGTTACCATAGATCGAGGTGCGTACAACCTTGGCAGTGAGTTGTGGGGTCGATCACACGCGATACCTATCATTTGTATGCAAGACATGTAAGGAGAGGTGTACGGCGGGAAACTTTTGGCTTCATTTCCGGATTACTTGGGTGTATGGTCGATAGTGTTGGCGATTGGTAATCCTAAGTAGGTAGTTACAATTTATATTATATAAATAATATTTTTTATTTAAATAATATTTTTGAACTTTAATTTGGTATTTAGGTATCTTCAATTATCATCAGATCATACAAGTTTTGTGCTTGACTGTGAACAATTCTCTTTGCCCATTAATGAAACTGCAGGTACGGAGTCCTTGATTTGGCTTGAAATTTATTTGCAATAACTAACTCAACCTAAAAAGCACGTGACGCCAAAGTCACTTGCTACACACGTGAGCCATGTACTTTTGTTAACATTCTACAAAATACAAACGGATAATGTTTACAACGTAATCCTACAACTCAAACAAGAAGTATATTTACCGGTACACACATTTCAATTACGTACAACATCAAAATATTTCATACACAAAATGTCCTGACCGCAGACCGATCCGAACATAAACCTCTGCGGCCACTACCGCGGTTCTGCCGTGGGTCAATGTTCTGTTCGCTGCTAATCGATACGCAACGAAAGGCGTTGCACACACTGGATTGTAACGAGATACCATTGTGAAGCCAGTCGTGAATGAAGGTTGTGGATCATGTTGCTTGTGCACTTGAATATAGACATGATGGGTTTTATTTTCTAAAAGAACATAGGTGTGTTTTATATAATCTGCACCCTCCAAGACTTTTAGGTCTTCAACACTAGCAAGAAAAAAGGAAACATGTTATGTACTCGTATTACTAGCTATTTCTTGTACTTTTCCCGTGACCCCTTGATCTGTGTCCCCACAGGAACAATACATTTTCCGGGTTTAATTCAGTAGATTAATTTTCAAAGACTAATTTTCTGTAACTGACTAAAAATAAGTATATGCAATCGTATCAGAACTCCCAGAGATTAGGTCCTCCTACAAACAAACACGTACCTCGGCATAATATAAAGTTTAGATAATATCTACCTACGTAAAGCTGCTTTAATGCAAAGCTAGATAGAACTACCAATAAAATCGCGAGACATAACATTTCAATAAGTAGAATTTGATAACAGACATGTCAATATCTATATCAACAGAAGACACGTAGGACAGAGTAGACAAGGTGCAATGCATTGTAAGCTATTCATTTGTTTCTTTAATATTAATTCAATACAATTTCAATCTTTATTACAATAATATTTATATTGCATTCATTGATTTATAATAATTAATTAATAGGTATATGAGCCTTCTTTATTATAGAAATATTTGTACGCCATAGTATGGCAGGATATGCTGGAACTAAAATTGTAACATCTATTGTACCATATTCTGACAAATAAAAATTTTTGATTTTGATTTACAAATTTTTGAGAAACCACAAAACAACGACATGAACGCAACAGTAATCGATTATGTCCAGTTGACATTTGACAACTTTCGTAGCAACACAAACGTACATTCCTAGGGTTTCTGTGATCACACGGTGATCAAAGTAAAGTACCAACGGATGGAAATGATTGGACAATAGCATGCAACGCAACATTCTAATATGCATGAAACAAGAATTATCATTCGACCACCTATATACATATATCCCTACATATATACCCATCTTACGTATAAATACATACACATACATACATATGTATGTGTATGTATTTATACGTAAAATGGGTCGATGTGGCGACGCTTGTAAAAGGCCTACGTCCAGCTCCAGCATAAGACATCTTAAGCTGAAATGGCTATGATGATGATGATAGATAACACTGAGACCAGGATGATTAAGTTATCCGATGCAACGTTTGTTACTGCCTGTCTAGGTCAACAATGGCCCATAAGCTAGGCTCTTTCTTTAAGCCTCCGCAAATTATTATCATTTTTAACCGACTTCTAAAAAAAGAGGAGGTGAGATGATTGGAGTTGTAGGGGTGTAATCAATAACAAGTCAGGTTGGCTGCCAATAGTATAATAATCATAAAAACAAGTAAATCAAGATAAAAGCTAAGTAAGCATATATCATATGACACCTATTATAAAGAAGCATACATATAGTTTAATCTAAAGGAGTTTATACACTTCACCTCCGGCTATTTAAAAAAAATAAAAAAAAGTCTGAACTTTTTTTTTTTTTTTGATTATACTGAACTACATGTCCTTGGTTTTTTGGTAAAGTGGCAATCCTGGCAGGGTCGCCATGAGATGATTGGAGTTGTAGGGGTGTAATCAATAACAAGTCAGGTTGGCTGCCAATAGTATAATAATCATAAAAACAAGTAAATCAAGATAAAAGCTAAGTAAGCATATATCATATGACACCTATTATAAAGAAGCATACATATAGTTTAATCTAAAGGAGTTTATACACTTCAGAGGTTCTTCTGCCATCTAAATTCTTCTTCGATACTATTCTTATAGTCGTCATATTAATGATTCCTTGGCCTAGCAAAATTATCTCTCACTGGTAGGGGGCCTACCTATGTATCTGCGACAGCCACAGAATTGATTTATCCTACCACCATTTACTACCTATCAAAATTCTTCATAAAGCCAGTTTTGATATGAGGATTACGCTATTTTATATAATATCTGTAAAAAATAGATCATCATCATGACTATCGTCATGTCAATGAACTTTATCAAAAAACAATATCGATCTAATGTCACTTTAAAAAGCCATAGATAATTCATAAGGTGGACATAAACGGAAGCCTCGGCCCAATGTTACCGCGCAAAAAACTGTCATATTGAATGCAAAGAACGGGACTCGAATGCGGTATCGATCGGTACCTAAGCCATGTCCGTAAGGCATACAGACTAGAATGGGAAAGATTAAAGGATTTATGATAAAGCTGTTACTAGGTTCGGAATAGGAAGCCTATGTATTGTGATTATGAGTGGCATTGAAGGTGGCTTAGGCTCGAATAAGGTAAGCTAATGGCAATAAACTGAACATCGTTTTGTTTATTACTATTAGTACCATACTGATACTTGCAAAATTACAGTAAATAGTGTTAGAAAAACATTAGGAACATGTTCAGAAGAAGCTGAAGGATATCTCTGTAGAGACGCCACAGCTAGCTTATAACTAAATGATGTGGTGAAAGAAAAACAAATGATTCAGAAGAATGTAATGGCAGAGGAACACGTTCCAAGAGTAAAATCAATGAAAAAGCTAGCATACTAGCTCTAAAAAAGATGTAACGCTCACAGGTGCAAAAATATAAATAATCAGATAACTAGGTAAAACCAAGTGTTTGCGGCTTGAATCACAAGGAAAAAAAGTAAATCAATACCTGTTTACATAGTGATGCTAACCAAAGGTATGCAATCTTAGTCATTGACACAGATACAGCTAAGCTACTTGTAATACTTACAATACAGTATCATCACGATATCGATCCATTTATCCAAAAGGACGATGATAAAACTTATGTCGATTTTGCAGATAAAGCAATATGTCCAAAAGAAACAGAATTTGCAGGAGACGAACCAAAATATACCAAAGCACTTAGTAACTACAGAACTCTATGAATAGATGTCAAATGGCACCATTTGAAGTTAGAGAGTGACTTAAAGTCAGACCAAGGAGACACATGGTCTCACACCACTACCAAATAATAGAATTCATATTCAAAACCATGTCGCATAAAACGTCACATACGATAAAAATATACAACAATAAGTTATAAAACGTACCGTGATATCATAGTATACAATACTATAACCTATGGAATTCTAAAACCTATTAAGAATTCTTCACGCGACTCGTTCACTGTCCCAACAATTATACTAACGCCTGCAGACGCCAAACGCATACCAAATGCTTTTCCAATCATGCATAAAGCACTTATCGTTAACCATTGCTGTTGCTCTTGACACCTAAATCATTCAGCTGCAACAAAAAATGCAATGCATAACATCACATTTGTTACTGTCGTAGCAAATGATAAATATTGGCTTTCAGCTCGCGTGCAAATATCTCCGATCTCACTGTCCAACATTTGAAATGCTTCATAGAAATTTCAACTGTTTTCTCTGGGGATTAAATTATATTTTAGAATGTGTGTTTTTATTTTTATTAGGGACGTGTGCCTACTGTCTACGATAAAAAAAAGTTTGAATATAACTTTTAATGTAAACATATTAATCGTTTTATAGCTCATAACCTTTACGTTCCTTGAATCTAACGGTAAACGAATAAAATACTATCTTTTAGGCCAGGATAGAAGTAGTCGATGAATTAAAAAAAAATCGTGGTTATAGAATCTATAAATGGTGCAGTAAAAGCAAAACCATAAAATAAAAAATATCCTAATACTATTATCGAAGAAAACCAAGAAAACGCTCATAAAAATGGCCAATTAAAAATCGTAGAACATTCCTAAGTTTAGTTCCACCGAACAATAATCGTTAATATTTTGCCGAAGTTATTACCAATAAAGAGAAACTATTATATTTATCGACAGCGATGTCGCGAGATGGAACGGCTGAAAACTCTTTTACAACTTACAATTAAAATTCTTGTTACATATTCCAAAACAGTGCATCTTATAATCAGCCTTTTAGCGTTCCCACTGCTGGGATACAGGACTCCTCTTTAGGAGAGGGAATGGGTCATAATCCACCACGCGGGCCCTGTGCGGGCCTGCGGGCGGAATGTCACATGTCTTCGAATTTTTGGTTCTAGGATATGCCGGTTTCCTCACGATGTTTTCCTTCACCGTTTTGAGAGCAGTGATGATGATATTAATTACACAATGTAATACGCCTGGCTGGGTTTCAATCCGCGACCTACAATTCGTAAGTCGGGTCCGTTACCACTTGGCCACCACTGCTCCAGCGCCAAAGTGCATCTTAATCTGGCTTAAATAAAGCTGATGACTTTATTGATTGGCGCCAAGATTGTCACTATCGCTGACAAAGAAGATATACCAGGAAGATATAGTATCATACTCCTTTCACACAACCACACATGAATCAAGCTCACGTAATAGCTTTAAGAACACAAGCTTTGTAACTATGCGGGCGTATACATCTTTGAAACGATTGTAATTGTATTATCCCTTCTAAGGTGCTTATAGCCCATTCGATTTCTTTAACTAACCATTAACGACACCTACTTAATCCACCATTATTATTTTACTTTATACCCACGTCTATTCCATATGTGGTGCAAATACTTGCGCATGAGTTTATGTGAGTGACATTTTGTGGCGCGAAAAATGTCGTGAGAACATTTTTCTGTCATAGTCTCGTTGCTATAGAGCGACGATTTTGAAATTGCCGGATAATTGCTCTGTGTGGTTTCTGACAAGGAGTAAATGCGATTATTTGTATCACGCATTGTAGTAAAAGACCAGTAAAATGACAAGGGGATAAATTTTGTGGTTTCCTTAAAACATTCAAAATCAAGTGTTTGAAAAACTTCACCTGATGAGCTATAAATATCACTAACCAAAAAGCTTGAAGAAAAGCTAACTCAACAATTAGTAACTCATTATTCTTCAACATATTTCCTAACAAAGAAATAAATTCGAACAACTAAAACTTTTGTCAATCCTATACGCTTAATCTGACAAGCTACTACATTCTCGATGTGTCCATGACACCATCAGTATCAAAGTACCCGCATATTACAGACGTACAGGCAGCAACATCAATTACACATTTAAAACTAAACATGTGACACTTTCACTTATTAAAACCACATCTGGTTTGTTTTGCTACATATTTACTAGCTCAATTTAATTACAAGAACGACCGGATACAATATAAATATTACATGCTTCTGTTGAAATGTAGGACGCATTGATTTAGTGGTCATCAATCATAGCAGAAATATTTGAAGAATATAGGTTTATGACAGTATTATATCTAATAAGAAATATTTTCTGAAGGGCAGTTCTCAGAAACATTCGGTGAGACAGCATCCACACATTCCATCTATTCACAATCATCGTTATCATCATCATTTGGCTGAACCTCGGTCTCCTCCAAGCGTTGACTCAGGCCATCCAAAGCAACGTCTTCCAGCATGCAATCGCCCCTTTTTTATTTTACCATTTTTGACCCCATATACTATGTAAAATGTTTCTTGTATCTTTGTGCGATGCCAATGTCAGAGAGATACATAAATAAACATTAATATATACAAATCTACTATTTCTAATCTTCATAAGTCAGAATGAAACTGTATCTGGCATGTTGATAGATCTATTTCAACGTTTAGTACTGTCTTGGTTGTCGCTGTCACTATAAAGTGAAATAGAGCTGCTAATATGTAAATTGGTTCCTGTCTACCTAGTGCGGTTGAAATGTTGTAGAATTCCAGCTTCTGACTAGTGGACTCTATAAATAGCCAAGCTAATCGAGGGCAGTTAAAACTTGAATCAGAAAATATTTATAGAAATAAGAATAATGCTCTCACTACTGGTCATTACTAGATACTAATAAATAAAGCTGAAGAGTTTGTTTGTTCACTTGAACGCGTTAATCTCAGGAACTACAGGTCCGATTTGAATTAAAAAATATTTCAATGTTAGATAGCCCATTTATCGCGGAAGGCTATAGGCTATATATCATCATCACGCTAGGACCAATAAGAGTAAAGTACCAATGAATAATATGATTAATCAATATTCTTAAATATCTACACTATTATTAAAATATCCCAAGGATTCAATGAGATATAAAAGCATTTATAGAAAAACACACCATTCTTCATTTTGCTATACAAAACCAAACAATTTAAGTAAATCAATTACACCTGTATGAGCTACTACCCACAAGAAATGACAATTAAAGATTACACACTTATTTCCAAACATTTACCTAATGACTTATATTTAGCCGAAAACAAAAAGAAGTAGATTTAGCTAAAACGGTGCAATTTCGGCGTTTAACTTTCTCATGTTATTATCATTGTGTTGTAACTGGTAATCGTCTGATCTTTGTTTGGGCACGCGACAATGTTATTTTGAAACTTATGGTTTTTAGTTAAAACGCTTTCGATGTAATAACATTGAGGTTTGATTATTTAGTGTGTAAAAACCAACCTAATTTAAACTACATGTTGAACGACACGTAATACCTATACTGATATACATATAAAGCTGAAGAGTTTGTTTGTTTGAACGCGCTAATCTCAGGAAATGCTCGTCGATTTAAAAGATTCTTTCAGTGTTAGATAGCCCACTTATCGAGCAAGGCTATAGGCAATATATCATCACGCTAAGACTAATAGGAGCGGAGCAGTCATAAAAAATATGACACAAACGACGTTGCGCGGGACAGCTTGTCAGTTATACAGAGTTACTTGTAAAACACCAACAACCTCTTAAGAGGTAATTATAATCATCATTATGAACAACTTTTACTATGGGAACAAACATGAAAACACGAAAAAAAAAAACAGCTGGGTCTTACATTTATGTTCGTATATATGTATAACTCATCAAAATGAATTATAACGAAGGGGATTTACGCTATATCGTGATTAAGAAATTCATTTTCCCTGTTTTTTCCCTGGCGTTGCTGTTTTCCCATTTACCAGTACATGCGGTTAACCAGCGTTATGTCAGTTGTGGCTGAGCGTATTAATTTCATCATTGTAACTGTTTACTGGCCCAGTTTGGGCATGATAAGTATTTTTTCCTCAATACGATCACTTCTTTTGGTAGCAATAAAAGTAAAAATCGTACTTTTTTTCTATTATAGCTCTCATACATACAATCTCATTGATCATCAATTAAAAAAGTTCCATTTATCGTAAAGCCTTTAATTGCTGCGACATTGCGATCTCCTGCACCGTTTCCCATGCTCGATAAAAATAAAAATAATCAGCCATCTTTCTTTTGCATTCTTGGGAACTCGTTTCAGATAACTTACGATGGTATTACGAAGCGAATTTGCGAAGAAATTTTACAACATTTTTATATTAAACTTTCACTGAATACTGATACTGCTTCGAGTATAACAGAGGAAATCATTATAATTAATAAGCAAAAAGGTTTACTCTTATAATTAAAGACTGTGTACAGAAAGTTGAAATTGTTAAAATAATCAACTATACTGATGTAACAGTTAGTAAAGAAGTAAAGGGTTTCCTGCCTGATTAGATGCAATTAATGTCAGACACGCGTTTAATGAACGAGCTAATAGACTAAATTGGCCCAATCAATCAAACTGTCTTGATTAGAATTCGAGTTGTTGTTGTACACAACAAAGCAATGGATGAATTTTTTTGAAACTCAGAATATGGACACAGACCAATAATAAATTCTGAGACCATAAAACATATTGATCTTGACACTGAAGTCAAAACGATAAAAGAAGAAGTTAACAAAGCAATGACTCAGCGCAACGACGTCACAGCAAATGTCCTAAAGTGCTGAAAGTGAGCGAATATCGAGCAGACACTAAAACTGACCAATTCCTTTCAAGTAACGAAAAGGTTGTTATTAAAGAAATATTTTATGTCGTTTCGACTGAACTGCTTCTAGTTGATTGTAACGGTCTCGGAGACAATTGGTTGAAGCTGTCACGTTATGTGGGCTTCATTGACGATTTGAAGTTTGGACTTTGTCATAATTATTATAATTTCTCTTATGCGTAAAGTTTATTATAAAACATCATATTTATTAGCATATTATTTTAGCATTTATAATTTGTTCGCGCCGAGCATCGCCTCGCCACTCGCAAGCTGGAGCAAAAGGACTCGGTACCAAGACAAGCGCCATTAAAACTAGATCAACTTTGTCATTGTTTCGACGTGTTTCCGCAAAACTTTTTCTTTTTGTCATGGACGACGATAAAAGTGGTTGGAGTTCTGTAAAAACGTGCATAATGTAATTACTCTCTACCTGTTAACTTGCAAACCTAGTAAAAGCATTGTACAATCTCAGATTAAACTAGTTCAAGAAGTCATCAAGTTTTTTAATTTGCGAACAAACATTTTCTTATGTCAGGCTTGGACATAATTCTGGCGACCGTTACAGGACAGCAAGGACGATAGCGAAGGCCCGGCGTCTACTTGGAGCCATCCAGGACCGGCCTCCCACGGCAGTAGCGAGGATCGCCGGTGTAACCTGACCCACGCGGCCGCGCGGGGTCACACCGCAGCGCATGTTTTAAGTAGTTTTCCAAAGCTAAGTGCCCTTTCCCTCTGTCTATTTTTGCAATTTCCAATGTTCTAACCATTATTCCTAACCTTTCATTTGTGTAAACGTGTGCTAATTAGACATTGTAAGTTGTCTACTCGTCACGTTTTCAAAACTTTTAATGTCATGCAAGGTCATGTCAAGTATCACATTTGTCAAATAATTTGAACTTAGTTGTTTTCAAAGTACAATAACTTCGTAGTTTTCGTATATTTCAACATAATTAGCATAATTTACAACGTATAGTAATTCATTTAGTTATTTCTCCCGTGTAGGCCCCTGTTTCGCCGTGTTTGCCTCATGTACATGCCCATTTAGTGATTTTTTCCGCCGAATATTCCAGACTATTTCAACCGGCGGCCTGTCTACTGTCGTACGCAGCCAGTTCCGGCACGTGTCTGCAGAGCCAACGCCTGCATCTCCGGTCTTCCGTGCGGCAGGTACCACCAATCTGGGGCGTGAGCGCAATCATTTACATTTTAGTAGTCAATTGACAATTTATCTTGTTATTTAAACTCAATTTTGATTTCTTTCTTGGTGACCATACTTTTGTTTCTATTACTCAACCATGTCACGAGAAGATTTAAGCTTAGCTGAGCTATATGTTAAGCGTAGCTCCGTCAAAGGACAAGTTACTAAATTTAAAAATTATATTGATAAATTGTCACAACTTGAAACATTTGCCGTCAGAGATAGGGCAGAACTTACCCTCAGGCTCAGTAAATTTGAAGCATTATCCTCTAGATTTGATGACTTACAAAGCTTAATTGAGATTGCCAACCCTCATAAGTTGGATGCTGAGCTTGAGGAGCGGGAGAATATTGAAGGAGACTTCATTAGTAGCATTGTTGCCGCTCAAACTTTATTACAAGTGCATAGTAAAGATGATAATGCCCATGATTCTAGTAATATTCACAACGTTAGTCAGTGTAGTTATGATCATAACGAGACGGGTATCAGGCTTCCTTTGATTAGTATTGCAAAGTTTGATGGTTCATACCTGAAGTGGATGGAATTTCGTGATACTTTCAAGTCTCTAGTTCATGAGAACAGTCGAATTAGTCCAGTAAACAAGTTTCATTATTTATTATCTTATTTAGACGGAGAACCAGCTCGTACTGTCTCAAATCTCGAAATTTCTTCCAACAACTATCAGGAGGCCTGGAACTTGTTACTAGAACGTTATGATAACAAGCGGTTATTGATAAAGCATCACATAAGATCTCTGTTGAATGTTGAGCCTGTGCAAAAGGAATCTGAGGGATCTCTCCGCTTCTTAGTGGACCATGTAACAAAAAATTTGCGTGCCCTTGCTCAGTTAGGCAGAGCGACTGAGCATTGGGATGATGTGGTGATAGAGTTAGTCTCTTCCAAACTTGATAATGCTACGTTTGTGAAATGGGAAGAACATTGTAACACACTGTCGACCGAATCACCCACACTCAATGATTTTAAGACATTTTTGAATAACCGCGCTGCCATTTTAGAATCTGTACACCGTAGTAGGGCAGATGGAGTTTCTAAGTCCAACAAGGGACAGCAGCGGCAAGCGGCCCCTACTAATGTTAGGTCTGAACGTTCACACATAAGGACGCACACATGCACCAACAATAGTGATCATCAGAAAGTTGCATCGTCTAGTGCATGTTCCAGTTGTAAGTCTGCAGAACATAAAATATTTGATTGTCCATCATTTAAGGCTATGAGTGTCGATGATCGTATAACAGAGGTATCTAAGTTAAGGTTATGCCGGAATTGTTTAAGGCCTGGTCATTTCGCTGTTCGGTGTCGTTCCGGTCCCTGCCGCGAGTGCAAGAGAAGGCACAACTCCTTGCTGCATCTAGCTGCAAGCACCGAGGTTGGTGCAACCAGTGTCACTAGCGACGCTCGCCCAGGTGATACTCTAGTCAATTTCAGTGACGGGCGGACTAGCCAAGCCTTACTGTCGACAGCCTTGATTGAGGTGGTCAATCCTAAGACAAGCAAGACTGAAACCGTGCGTGCCTTACTAGATTGCGGCAGTCAGTCATCATTCATTACGTCTAATCTGAAACAACGATTATCCTTGGAGGACTGCCCCTTAAATTCAACAAACGTCATAGGTTTTGGTAACAGTTATTCAGGAACAATAACTGCATATTGCATCGCTCAACTCAAGTCGCGTAACACATCTTTTAATGTTATCTCCAGCTTTTATGTCATGGATCAGCTCACTAGTTCATTGCCTAATGCATATATCGATATTAGTTCATTCAAGTTTCCTAGGAATGTAGTGCTAGCGGATCCCAAGTTTTATGAGCCATCTAGGGTGGATATTCTCATCGGTTCTGATCTGTTTTGGGACATAATTGGCTGTGAGCAGCAATCATTGGGCCCTAGGTATCCTAGACTACACAGCTCCAAGTTAGGCTGTCTAATAGGGGGTCCTTTGCCATGCAGCAACAATCAAATGCAAAATGTTAAGTGTAATCATGCTGTAACTAGCAGCATGCAAGACGACTCCATGCTAGAGTCTAACATGAGTAGATTTTGGGAATTGGAAGAGGTTCCACCCAAAAGGCATCTAAGCACAAGTGAAAGGGCGTGTGAATCGCACTTTGTGCAGCACACGCAGCGTTTGCAAGATGGTAGGTTCTGTGTAAGGCTGCCATTGGCGAAACCAGTAGATTGTCTGGGCGATTCATATGCCATGGCAAGGAAAAGATTTGCTAGTTTAGAGAAGCGCTTTAGGAGACAGCCCGCGGTCAAGTCTCAATATGTGGAGTTCATCCGAGAGTATGCAAACTTGGGTCATCTCTCGGAGATCGCGCTAGGTAGTCTCGCTTCCAATTCATGTTTTTATTTACCTCACCATCCTGTGTTCAAGGAGAGCAGTGAAACAACCAAGATACGAGTGGTGTTCGATGCGTCTGCGCGCTCCTCATCCGGTGTGTCTGTTAACGACCTTCAAATGATTGGGCCTCAAGTTCAAGACTCTCTCTTCTCCATATTGGTTCGAGCTCGCCTCTACAAGTATATTCTGACCGCTGATGTAGAAAAAATGTACCGACAAGTGCTGGTCAACGAGTGCGATCGGAGCTTGCAGCTTATACTATGGAGGGAGGATGAGTCACTTCCTCTCAAAATATTGAGACTCAATACCGTCACATACGGCTTCGCAAGCTCGAGTTTTTTAAGTACGAGGTGTCTTTGGCAGCTGGGGGAGGAGTGCGAGGACCCGCTCACTAAAACCGTTTTGCAACATGATCTTTATGTTGATGACTTGATCACGGGCTGTGATTCTGAAGAGGAATTGAAGCGCATTCAAGTCTCAGTGTCTGAGGCTTTGAGGGCAGGATGTTTCAACCTACGTAAATACAAGTCCAATTCCTCTCAAGTTCTAGAATCCTGTACGTCTGAATCCACAGACAAGTTAATTTTGAGTGAGTCTGCTAGTGCTCTCGGTTTAGGATGGGACTCGAAGTCAGATTGTTTATACTATTGTTTCGATATGCCTCCTAGTACTGATAAGCTCACCAAGCGTTACATATTGTCCACGTCCTTCAAGATTTTCGACCCCTTAGGTTTCGTGAGCCCCTGCATAATAATTCCCAAATTAATTATGCAGCAGCTATGGCTCGACAAGGTCGGCTGGGACGATGATATTTCCAATGAAATGAAGCAGGCCTGGATGAAGTTTTATAATTGTTTGAACAGCCTGTCTGCGGTTACAGTTCCCCGACGCGTCTTGTGCGACTCGCCTGTCGCTACAGAGCTTCATTCATTCAGCGACGCGTCGCAGAAGGCATACGGTGCTTGTATTTACGTGAGATCGGTTGATTCTGCAGGTAATGTGCATGTCCGTCTACTATGTTCCAAGTCGAAGGTAGCACCTGTCAAGGCTTGTACTATACCTCGTCTCGAACTGTGCGCAGCATTGCTAGCTGCACGATTGTGCCAGGCTGTCATTGAATCCTTGAGGTGCCCCATAGGGCGGAAGGTCCACTGGTGCGATTCCAGTGTAGTGCTGGCGTGGCTGCGCGCTAGTTCCAATAAATTGAAGACATTTGTGGCCAACAGAGTAGCGGAAATTCTAGAAGTCACCCAGGTGGAATCTTGGCGTTATGTTCCTACCTCTGATAACCCTGCCGATCTCATCTCACGTGGGACGTATCCTGATGAGCTTAGGCACAATTCTTTATGGTGGTCAGGTCCTAGTTTCCTATTGTTAAGTGAGTCTTCTTGGCCTGTCCTTTCTGGTGGTATCCAAGAACAGGGTGAGGTGCCAGAGCTAAAGGCAAGTGTTGTGAGTGTTGATCAGGATAATTTGTCAATAATTCAATTTACAAACTTTTCTAAACTAAACAGACTGAAGCGAGTTTATGCCTATGTGTTGCGGTTTATGCATAATTCAAGGAGCCCTAGAGATAAGCGTCTAGGACATGACCTCACGTTACCAGAATTGCAGGAATCATTTCATTTGCTGTGCCGTGTGGCACAGTGGCAGATTTTCCCAATAGAATACAAATTGTTGACTAGTGGTAAATCTCTTAGTCCTAGGTCTAGCATTTTATCCCTGTCCCCATTTTTGGATGACAAAGGTTTGATACGTGTGGGAGGGCGTTTAGACGCTTCCTCTCTACCATATGATGGTAAGCATCCTATTCTGTTACATTCTTCACATCACCTAACCAAGCTTATTTTTGAGCGGGAACACTTGCACAAGCTGCACGCTGGTCCACAGCTTCTCCTCGCGAGTGTCCGTGAGTATGTGTGGCCAATCAATGGTCGACACCTCGCCCGGAGAACTGTGCACAACTGTATGCAATGTAGGAAGGTGCAAGGCAAGACGTTGTCCCCACTGATGGGAAACTTGCCCTCGCAGCGTGTCACTGTGGACTTCCCGTTTCGAAGTGTAGGCATAGATTTTGCCGGCCCCTTTTTTATTTTGAATAGAAAGGGGCGCGGGGCAAGACTAACAAAATGTTATTTATGTGTATTCATTTGTTTGAGGTTCAAATGCGTGCATCTGGAAGCAGTGAGTGATCTCTCCAGTTCAGCTTTCATACTCACCTTACGTAGATTTATAGCGCGTCGCGGCAAACCTGCAGAGATCTTTTGCGATAATGGGCGAAACTTTGTTGCCGCGGCAAGGGAAATAGGTGATTTTTTAAAGAGTAATAAAACAGCAATCAATAATTTCTCCACTGAGGAAGAAATCAAATTTATATTTTCTCCGCCATACGCTCCCCATTTTGGTGGTATTTGGGAGGCTGGGGTAAAATCAGCGAAATTTCATGTAAAGCGTGTCATGGGCAACACGCATCTGGCATTTGAGGAAATTAGCACATTGTTTGCACAGGTGGAGGCCATTTTGAATAGCCGTCCCATTTGTCCCCTCTCCTCTAATCCCAATGACTACCTCTTCCTCACTCCTGGGCACTTTTTGCTTGGTCGACCGCTGGCCGCTCTGCCTGCGCCGGATCTCGTCGATTCTAAAACCACCCGGCTTCAGCGCTACGAGAGGCTCGAGCAAGTTCGACAGCATTTTTGGAAGAGATGGCAGCGGGAATATCTTGCGGAGCTGCAGCAGAGGTCCAAATGGCGGACGCCTGACATTCCTCTGGTTCTAGGAGACCTTGTGCTACTTCAAGAGGACAACTTGCCCCCACTGTGCTGGCGTCTGGGGCGCATCAGCAAGCTGTTTCCGGGCCCTGACGGCACCAGCAGGGTGGCGGAGGTGCAGACCAGCCGAGGAAGCTTTCGAAGACCTTTCACGCGACTTTGTCCCCTACCCGCAACTAAGCATCTCATGGAAGGTTAAAATCCCGTTTCTGCTCTACTGAGAGGAGGATTTTAACGGGGGGGAGGATGTTCGCGCCGAGCATCGCCTCGCCACTCGCAAGCTGGAGCAAAAGGACTCGGTACCAAGACAAGCGCCATTAAAACTAGATCAACTTTGTCATTGTTTCGACGTGTTTCCGCAAAACTTTTTCTTTTTGTCATGGACGACGATAAAAGTGGTTGGAGTTCTGTAAAAACGTGCATAATGTAATTACTCTCTACCTGTTAACTTGCAAACCTAGTAAAAGCATTGTACAATCTCAGATTAAACTAGTTCAAGAAGTCATCAAGTTTTTTAATTTGCGAACAAACATTTTCTTATGTCAGGCTTGGACATAATTTATTTGTAGTACACCTACCACAGTGTTGTCTTTTTAACCCAAAGGTTGACCGGTAGAGAATGCCTTGTTGCACATGTTCCACTTTTGTACATAAAGTTCAAATAAATAAATGAATTTCTGTAAAACTTTGCTGAACAACTCATTTTAATGCAATTTGTGTTGAAAAAATAACTGCCGACCGACTGTTCATTTGGTTAATGTGGATTTCAAAACAGCTAAGTGCATTCGCTAAGCTCGGTGCATTCGGCTTAAGTACATTCCTTTGAATACGTTCTAAGTTTAAGCAGCAAGTTTATGTTACTTGCAAATAGATACTTAGCTTATACAATATTTTGTATTCTTAGACAAAACAGAAGCTCTAAGTCATTTTCTGTAACACAACATCATAGACTAAGTACGCATCGATCACAAATTTACAAATACAAGTATTAAAAGTTACCGATTCCTAATAACATACAAAACAATAAGTAATAAATTAAAGTGATAGTTGTGCAACGAAGAGCATTGATAAAAATAATTATTTGTTTACCAACTTTCAAATGATAAGATATGGACGTCGACACTTTGGTGAGACCGATGTTAGGAAAAGTACAACGGTCATAATTCATCATAATTTTGTGTCACCAGTGGGTATCACGTACTAACTCAACAAAACAAAATATTTAAAAGAATCCGCCAAACCTATTTTAAGGTTTTATTTGAATATCTTAAAATGGGATCAGTAAACTGCAATACAGAAAGACATTTGATTGTTTTACTATATTCCTATTCTTCAAGTAAAATGTCGTATATGAAGAACAACATATCAATGAATTTAAAGAAACTCCAGATCCAAACGAAGCACGAACTAAATCTCTAAAAAAAGACTCCTAAATTGGAACAAGCACATATTCGGGATTGCAAACGCCAAACCAATACTGACAGTGGAAATCTAAGCCATATGTGAAGAACTCACGCAAGTAGAAGAATGCTACGCTAGAACACGCTGCACTTATTTACAATACACACTGTTTTACAAATAGATCATTAATTTTTTGCTCTCTCTGTATTTAAGAATACCACTCGAAGCTATATTTATGGCGCAACAGAAGCTAATTCTATTATCTACTTTCATATTGATTGAATGGTGAAATAGCTGTGATTTATTTATGGAATTAACACTGATTTTGCCATAATTTGAATAGAACTAATTTCTGTATTCATGTCAGATTTAACTTTTTCTTAGGTCATAAGTCGACTCTCTCCAGTACAATGCACAAAATTAGCTACATTGTACTTTTCGCTATGTAAAAGTTAGAAATCTTAACACTGTTCTTCCGGGACATTCCAAACGAAACAATCTCCTTCCACCCTCCTTAAACGTCGTCATCCACATGTTATAACTCAGGTTGCATCTGACACACTCAATTACCAAATGACCAGTCAGTATGAGTACCTCAGCGGAATCTCTGGGCATAGGAAGACGTTGAGTAATGAATCCTTCCTCGGTAGGGTCGGCAGCTGCCACCAATTGAGACAAATGAACTCGGCGCCACGAGATTGCTATCTGACCCTCCGTACCATGCTTTACTTGGTGTTGCGGAGAACTGCGCATTATGTTTGCGCTTTTGGTTGAATGTAATTTGATGTTGCATGAAGCGGTAAGTTCTGCCTCATAAATAACGACAGACTAATTAGAATCACTGTATAGCCTTTTATAACTTTATAATCTGATTTGCATGTGGATTGAAAAGTGCGTCCAGTAAACTTCTAATTTAAATTCATTGACGATAAACTTTTGGCAGATTGACATAATATTTATTATCTCCACCATTTGTTACGTAAGTAATGAATGTGTTATTGTCTTTAGCATACTCTTATTTAAGACTATCATGTTTATATTCAGGGAGTTCCCCAAGGCACAGCGGGAAAGAATTTAAAACTTTCAACTACTTGATCGCTTTATCCGTTGGATTACTTGCTCTACAAATGAATGGGGCGCCGCGTTGATGACTATCTGTCTTGACACTCGCTAGTTAATTGCAGATAGCCTTTACTAAGAACTGCCTGCGTAATTACTTTATTTGAATAGCTTTTATTGTTGAACTGAATATAGCTTGATACTTTCAATGTCTTTAATACGGCACAATTTGATCATCAATAAAACGAAACACGTCCAAGTGCATTCAAACACCTTAAAATTGGTTTACTCAAAGACTTGATTTTGAAATTCAGTATGCAATACAGGCAGTGTATCAAAGCTATACTAAACTAGTATTATATTATGTGTGGCTATACGAAACTATATCAGCTTTCTTGCTAATTGAGTGAGGCAGCTGCTCAACCTGGGCAAATTGTGAGTCAACTGATTATAATTAATTGGCTACTGTGACTGCAATCTGAGGCTGTTCAAAGGTTATAATTGTTGTTGTTCATACATAAGTCCTTAGGACATCAAAAATTTCAAGAAAAAAAAAACAAATCAGGAAAATTATATCAAACCTGTAATCTTGATAAACACTAAGCTCTACTGACACTAAATGAGAGAAGATGCATACGATTAAAAGCATTAACCTGATTCCAAGACAAACTCACTCGACTCCATCACTGTGTCATCCATTACTCCATCACATACAACTGCAGAAGAAGGCATGTGTATTAGAGCAGCAATGAATAATGTTCTTGCTGATAATCCACTGGCCCGTATTGTTCTAACATTTGAAGGGGACTTTGAAAATAAACTAGAACACGAACAGTAAACCCACCCACTCGAGTGAAACACTACGCACGCTGATAAAGGCGCTCGTTGCTTTGAAGATAACGATCAAATTGTCGGTGATAGCCTTTAAAGGGCATGCGTTTTTGTTAGGCAAGAAATACAATGAAATGTTCCACCTACGATCGGAGTAGAGTACTTAGTTATCGGTGTTGTTAAACAAATGGACTGAGAATAGGATATAAATCACAATCCACTCTTTACGTCCTCTATAAAAACAACGAAGCTGAAAATATTAACTTACAGTTACTTTATTATCTCTCAACAACTCATAGCATCTGCAAACTAAGATTGTCGCTGTTTAGACTAGCAATTCTATTGTATAACCTAACAAGCATAATAGAGCTGATGAAACACTCACGGTCGATTAAGGTTTAAGAACAACGACTGTAAAAAATCTGCTAATCGCCCCAAAATGGCTTGAAACAAATATTTTTAATGGATTGTTATCGCACGTTTGCCATAATCGATAAGCATTATTTTTCTATTTACCAACTATGGTGAAGTTAAATTTCGATTTAGTTCGCTTCAGTACATTTTCCTTGTTATAAAATATTTGGTTTTCTTAAAAATAGTAAATTAGCAATGCTGTTAATTTTAACTCACTGTACTAAATTGGAAGCAGTTTGATATATTACCAGTATGTTAATTTTAGAAACTCGGATGACTCTTAAATCTACTTAATAATAAATAAATAATCGTTCCAGCTACATGACCAGTTTCTGCCTCTAAAGGGCTTAAATCCTTATCGGCTATCTAAACGGATGCTATCAACATTTAACTAAAGGGTTTACCCCAATTCGGTGTTTGACCAACAACGTTTATCTACATTTAACGGGGAAACTAATAGATAATAATCCGTTATCTGTACGTTTGTACAGCCTTGACTGCAAACGGATGCTGGTACAACAATTCTTATATAGTTCTATAAAAATATTCTAATTTTTTCCAAGAACGAATTAGTACGATTGAAGTAAAAACTTTTTAGAATCTCCAAGCAAATTAATAAATTAAACCACATCTATACTTAATATTATAAAGCTGAAGAGTTTGTTTGTTTGTTTGTTTAAACGCGCTAATCTCAGGAACTACTGGTCCGATTTGAAAAAATCTTTCAGTGTTAGATAGCCCATTTATCGAGGAAGGCTATAGGCTATATATCATCACGCTAAGACCAATAGGAGCGGAGCAGCGATAAAGAATGTTTTAAAATCGGGGATTCCACCGGGACGAAGTCGCGGACAGAAGCTAGTAAAAAGATAAAAGATGCCACAATAGTTCTAGTCCTGTCTAATAAATATATTTCAGGGAAACTGTGCATGTAATTATGTACTTTAATTGTCCAGTCAAAAAGAAACCTTTAAACAGACAGTTAAAAATATAATAGTTTTAGAAGCCAATTAGTCAGAAAATGGTAGAATTTCTCAAGGTTTCATTAACCTCCGCACACTATTGTTATTTTAAATTCTCTATTTAATTGGTAAATGCGGAGGTTCTCGCCGATATGAAAGCAGAAAACTGAAACCTGAATTGTTCATTCTTTTAGCATTGGAGAAAGTATTTCTAACTGAAAGTTATCCCATACCGATTACTACATTGCGAAAACTAACAATCGACTGCTTAGACAACCGCTGTTATCAACATTTTTATTGTGAAAACGTTTACTTACACCTAAAGCTTTATTTCTTGAAAAGTCATCAACAACAAAAGTCGTAAATCAAAACCAAACTCCATGACCACGAGTAGGTACGAATAGAGAGATGGAACATTTCGACAGGGCAACGTCCAGAATCGGAATGTCCGAACGGAAGAACGGTTGCACAGCCGGCGCCTCGACATTGACGTAATAAAAAATGTTCAAAGTCATCCAATATTAAATATAGGAGTGATACTGATAACAAACCTCCCGCTGTTGTGTCACGGACCGCAGCCACGAGGAATGCGGCTTTCAATATTTACAATGATCAAACATTTTTTGTGCATCCACGATAAAACGAACCTAAAGATCTGGAAGAGAATTTAAATTGACAAAGAGTACTTGTAAGGAAGGAATGCATTCAATCAATTCTGGTAATAAAAGATTTACACTAAAAGATCTTGGGCATTTCACGCTCTTTTGAGCACGGCCATCATTACAAGCATTACGTATATTAAATAACAGCTTGTAAAACGATGTTTCAAACGAATGCAATACCACTAGCGTAAAGGTTATTAAGGCAACTGTTATTCTATGTCATAGTTGTTTACTACCGTCTGACGAATTCTGTGTTGATTGTGCATCATAATAAGTGTGCCATGAGAATGAAGCCCCGCGCCCTGCTGACCTACGTGGAGGAAGGTC
This sequence comes from Hecatera dysodea, assembly GCA_905332915.2. Taxonomy (NCBI): domain Eukaryota; kingdom Metazoa; phylum Arthropoda; class Insecta; order Lepidoptera; family Noctuidae; genus Hecatera; species Hecatera dysodea. Next base: position 21,804,315 of record HG995292.1, read on the forward strand.
TGAGACTTTGATGCCACACAATTAAGTCAACGCTACCAACACAGGTATGTCAAAATATTTCAAACCATATTGTCTGCGTAGTAGAGAGTGCACGCGTATAAATTAATAATAAGCAAGCATTGAACGATGAACAAAATTACATTTTACATTCCAGAATATTTTATGAACCACACGCTATATTGCGTGATGGATTATTCGATCAGTGTGCAAATAGTGAATTTTATGCCACTTTCGCTTGTCACATTTGGATGTGTGTTTTTCATGAGCTGAAGTGGGTAATTGTTCAGACCTGGTTTCTGGCTGAATGGCATAGAAATCGACTTACATCGACCAGCTATTAAGATGATTGGTGATTCATAATGTGAATCATCGATCAATCTTGATGGTGGCGCGAATTCTCAGAATAATAAATAGATCGTTTAAAGTTCGCGACCGCGTATGTATGATAAAGAGTAATGTTAAAATCAAAGAGACAAATCAATGATTCCCAACCGCAACCACTTATCCTCCGCCGAAATAATTAGACTGCATCAAGTTGGCTATTCTTATTATATTGCAGCATTTCTGTATATACTGCGGGATACAATCAGTCAACTATCGGAAAACTAAAGATAGAATACATTTTATAACTTACTAAAAGGAAGTCAAATTCAGATAGTTATGTACCTTACGAAAAGTTGATTGTCCAGCCAAAAGAAACCTTTAAACACAGTTGAAAATTCAGATAATATATCATAGTAACAAAACTAATCAATAAATTAATCATAGTACTGCCTACTGAATTAGCAATCCAATCAACTATGTCAATCATAATTGATATCAAACGTCAAAATGCCGAGTTATCAATTAAACAGCTGAAGTAGGTCCAATTTACTGTGACAATACGAGCTGCTGACAATCTCTCGAGAACGAAATGTCGCAAGAACCACCCACGAGAGCGTGAGAGCCTGAACAGAGCTCCATTGTGTCCCAACTGGTTCCCACATAAAGATATATGCAACATCCATCCATACTGGAGCAGAATGCAGAAATTGCGAGAATCGCTGATCTTTGCGCAACGCACAATTTGAACATAATTGATAGAAAATCACTTCGGTCTTCATGGTGGATGTGTCAAGGCAAATACCGAGAACAGATTAAAAAATATTTGATGTGGGACAAGCGTGACCGCACTACGGTGGACAAACACGTCGACTGTATTTTAAGCATTAAAATTCTTAGGTGTGCACGTTTTGGTCCTAAGTAAACACTGGCAGGCCATCTCGACGAAATTCTATATATCATAGCAGACGGTGTCTTAATTCATAAACAGCGTTATCTCGAGGCTGATACTGTTGCTTGCACAAATATTAATTTTCTGATCAGCACTGTTTAAATGGCTGATAAAAACTTTGTTAATACATAGTATACCTGCACTATGCATCTTGAGCTGGGATTATCACCCTTTGGTACAGCTACTAAGAAATTTATATCTTTACCGTCCTTGTAAACTCTATCCGTTTAGTTATTATTGCTTCGTTGTGAGCAAAAACTGCGCACAAAAACACTTGGATGTTTAGGACGCTTATTTATAATTTGCTACGGAAGCAACTACACCACTTTAGTTTTTAAGGTAATGTTGTTTCAAAAATGCCTAACTGTATTTGATTATAGTAATCCAATTCTTTTACAGTTTGACATTCTAGGAATAAACTCTTCATCATATCAGCGTAGGTATTTTAACTTTTAACTTGTTGTGTATTATAATATGGGAATCCCAGCGTAATAACATTACACTGTACATAACCCTTCGGGGTTTTACCGATTACGATTATCAAGATTTATGTTGCAATCATTGTCGTGTTCATTCTCAGGAACATTTAAATGAGATTAGTAGCTTAAACAGAAGCACACAATCAATGCACATTAATTATCCTACGACTTATCGAAACTGCACCGATTGCCTTAACTACTCGACTGAATCATTCAAGCAACTCCGCAATCACTATACATACAATTACTGGCAATTGTACTTCATTAACTCCTTCATTATCTTTTATATTCACCTATACCATTCCCAAGTTTCTGGAAAGGGTTTGTTTTTTTTTTTTTCTTTTTAATTAGTTTACCTTCAAAAGAATCTTACCTTGAATTTTTATATAGCCCATTAACACTTGGCTGGAGCTGTGAATATAAGTATTCGATCGAATTCAATAAAGTTCATCATTATTTCAGTCTGATATAAAGCTAAGTCGATTGGCGATAAAACGCCTTGTTGTAATAAAAAAGGGTCACGTAGAAGTTTCACACAAAAAAAAATTGGTAGCGTTAGCAAAAAATACGAGACGTGCTAAAGGATTAATTGTGTACCCAGGGCGGAGGCCTTTCTTGGTATTCACACCCAACGCTTCTTCCATTATCTTCGTAATTGATATTTACTTGGTATCCCGTAAACAATGCTCCGGTGCACCGGCAAAGGGATGAATACAAACTCCAAAACAGGTTTAAAATAAACCAAAAACTTTATCGAAACACCTCCGTAGATTGTTCCAAATGAGAACACGATTTACAAGATTTAAGAATTTGGATCAAGAAATGATTCACCCAAAAGGGGAAAAAATTGTTGCTTTTTCGGATGAATCACGTTCGTGATGCGGGCCAGGTGATAATAATTAATAATGTCATAACAACGAAGAAAATTAATGATTATGAGAAATAATAAAATTAAAACGAACAAACATCTGCAAAGCAAAAAAAAAAGTATTAAAACAAAAGCATCGATGATGTCAAACCTGTAAACACTGTAAACTCGTAGCAAGCGCAACAAAATAATGTTTGCGAAGAGTTCATAAGTAACAAGTTTACAGTAAATACATCTGAATCTTTACATCATTTTATTAAACTAAGATAACATTAAATTAAACATTTTTGTTATTCTGATAGCCTATATTAACAACCTAAAAGGTCAACTTATATCCAAGGTTTTGAGAATATTTTTAAAGAATATTAGAAGTTCCTTAAATGTTGAGTGAAACTGAAGCTTCGTGAAATCAGTTGCGGCCTCCCAATCGAATTTCACGCTCAAAAACGAAATCACAATAGGCCATAAACCTGATGCAATGTTATCATAGAATATAAACATTAAAAGATTAAGACTTACCTGATAGTTAACGTCCAAAAATAGGGTGCACTTATTACAGAGCCCTCTCAGGGGCGATCACACATAGAAAAGCTCCATAGCACATTGCACATAAATAAAGAGTAACGTCACAATCACAGAGTGTATACCAATGTATCGATCGAACGCGCGCGGTACTGCGAGCGACGCGACACGTGAGTCGCGCGCGGAGGTTCGGCGCGAAATGCCGCGGAATGTGGTCTCGCCTCCCGCCGCTATAGCACAGCCTGCGCTTGCGACGCTGGTACATGCACTTTCAGCTTAATAGCTGCATCGAAAGTATAATGATTCCCTTGTTTCCTTGTGAGCTTTGGAGATATTGATAGTATAGTGACTAATATTCTGGTTTTAGAAAGTAAACCGTTTCATGTAAAAATTGACTCTTTAGCGTGATCTCTTCATCACTATGAAGGTTAATTTAAAAAAAAGACCAAATAATGAAAATAACGAATGAAAATGAAATGTGAAGAAACCAATCGAATCAGTTTGTAAAAACTAAATCTAAACAAAATCAAATTAAATTTACTAAAAAACCCTCCTGCAAACACATTCAACAAAACTATAATATATTTTCATCGATGTGATTGTTAAGGCATTGTTAAATGGTAGTGATTACACAAACTGCGATCACGTGGTGCGATAAGAAGGAGGGCGCGGCGCGTGCGCAGGCTATTTCCCCCTTAACAATAAAATTAAATAATGAAACATAAACATTGCTCTCGTGAACTGCAATCAATTGAAATCGACGTCACGTCGTACGGTAGCTTGTAACTGTAAACTCTAAGTAACTTACGATAAGGTACACGTTCCACATCGGCTATTGCTTAAGAATCACGGATACAATATCGCTTGTATTAACATTTTAAGCGGTTATCAGAATGATTTAGTGAAATATTTACTAACAAATTATTTCAATTTAAATAAGTTTAATGAAAAAAAAAGTGGAGTCCCCCAAGGGAGGCAACTAGGACCAGTTTTATTAGTCCTTCTTTTTCAAGTTAGCAATCTTTATTTGGTTATATGATACGACTGACTTTTTCTGTCATGAGTTCATGACTGGCTTTAGACATTACGTATTTTTTCAACATGCTACTTAATGAATTCCAAAGCTGTTCGTTCCACATAATATCGGATCACATGTTGTACTTTTTACAAAGTTACTACTCTGTAGGAACCTATATCCGTGATAGTGTCCACGCTACCAAATACTCCAGCCTGAGTCACTAGTACATAACACCAATTTTCCACCATCTTTTATGGCACACACGTAACCGTTTCCAATTTTCCACAGCGTGAGTCATTCTACATTTGTATAATAGTCGTAATGGTCTTTGACCAGTGAAATACTAACAACTCTTATTTAGTTAGGTAACTCTTTCAGGCTATTGTAGTTAAATGAAGAATGCTTGTTATTTTTTATTTGTTTCTTTTGGTTTGATAAGGTTTGTACACTACCGTATTGAAAGTCAAGGTTTTGTAATTGAAAGGCAGCCGCCCCTAACAGTTGTTCAACTTTGTTATAAAACATTTTGGACCACGTAATTGAAATGGTCGTGACATTTTTTTAAGTTTTAAATCCAAACTATATATCAAGTCCAGATATGGTCCAGATACCACTTTTAAACAATATTTATGAAAGCCTGTTCAGATCGAAGAATATTATGTATCTTGCGTATTCAGAAACATTTTGTTCATCTTACCAGAATCTAAGATTAGTTACTGTTTCTACAGTAAATTCGGACAAATTATCACTACATACATACATTGTATAAAACAAAGTCGCTTTATCTGTCTCTTTATCCCTATGTATACTTAAATCTTTAAAACTACGCAACGGATTTTGATGCGTTTTTTTAAATAGATAGAGTGATTGTAGAGGAAGGTTTATAATTATGTACCTATAATATATGCATATTATAGTAGAGGAAACATTAGTATCTACATTGCACCCGTGCGAAGCCGGGGCGGATCGCTAGTATATTATAAATTCTTTGTCAAATTGAGGGCATTAAAATTTTAGTAGGATTTGTATATTATATTGGAAAATAAGCCGACATTTTCTGCAACAGTGTTATTACTGCATTTCCAATGAAGACAGACTTACATATTTTATGCATAATTCTAGTTTCAGCAAAGGAAGCGAGCGTGAAGACAAATAACTTGTAATTCTAGTTACAACATATTTCACATGAAACCTATACAGCTGTACAAATAATTTCATCACTGAGCCCACCCAGGAGTGCTCTTCAAACAATGGTCCCCTTCAAACAATACGCTGGTAGATATGCTGAAACAGCCACTGAAGCGTGCGCCGGTGCCGGAAGCCCGCGGGCGGATACACCGCCATCTTTTGACTGAAACTTGAACTTGTAATGCACTGTGACGTAATCCGCTGTCTGATCGTTTATGGAATTGATTTCATTATTCTTACATCTTAGCTAAAATTGGATGTGTGTATGCGGTCGTTTATTTTGTTTTGTGGCTTGTTTAGATTTTGATCGTTTTACGCTTATTTTATTTTTGGTGAATCTGTCATCTCACAGTCTCACAGGTGCAGTTATGCAGTCAATTTCGTTAGCAAATTTTACCTTAACTTTAACTGAGGGTGATTCCTTAAGGAATCATATTGAAGTAATAGAACACCACATTTCAAATCGAACAGAGCCGTGGAAATTGGTTACATCCCTTCATCAACGAGAAAAGGGCTGATGATCTCGAACCACCGCTAGAAAACCTAAGTTCAAATATTTTTATTTGAACTTAGGTTTTCTAGCGGTGGTTCGAGATCATCATACCGTATCCAAATCAGAGCTGACACAGACAGACCCACATAAAGGTCAGACTTAAACACTCCTCTTTTTGCGTTAGGGGTTAAAAATCAGAATGATGGACTTCAAATCAATCACGTTAGTGTAGCATCAACATAATTACACAATTCATTCAACACCGATCATTAAATCCGCTTTACATCTCCATAAAGTCGATCAGACGCACAAACGTGTTGATCCGTCAACACGCATCGCTCTATCGGCGCGCGCGCAGACGTCAAGCGACGCTGAGTGCTGACTCACTGTTACGCATGCATGACGATGCCACCACGCATGAGATGAAAAGGTCCAGAATGATCTTTCCAGGCCCCGAGAAGATTTATGGGTTTAGCAGTAAGAGATATAGCCCCTAATTACCCAGTGGACGATCCCTCACACTTTGACATGTTTAATAGTTGACACAAGGATACGTTATCGCCCTCCCTTGCGGCGTCAGTGTTGTTTGCTACGCTGACGACACGCTGGTTCTGGCGCAGGGGGGGTCGCACCAGGCGGCGGTCGACCTGATGACACGCGGGGTCGCAGCAGTCGTTGGGAGGATCCGGCAACTGGGTCTCGAGGTGGCCCTACACAAGTCCGAGGCCATGTGTTTTCACGGCCCTCGGAACAGGCCACCATCGGGATCCCAGATAACGGTGGGAGGGGTTTGCATCGGCGTCGGGTCGACGATGAGCTACTTGGGTCTCGTCCTCGACAGCCGGTGGAACTTCGCGGAGCACTTCCGCCGTTTGGCTCCCAAACTGGGGCGGGCCGGGGCTGCCCTCAAGCGGCTCTTGCCCAACCTAGGGGGACCAAACGCCTCCTGCCGGAGGCTGTACGCGGGGATCGTGCGGTTCATGGCCCTTTACGGGGCCCCGGTGTGGGCGCTGTCGCTGAGGCGACTGCCAGCGCGCCACATGGTAGCGTCCCAGAGGGTCATGGCCATCCGGCTGATCCGGGGATACCGCACGGTCTCCGGCGAGGCGGCGAATCTCCTTGCCGGATTGCTGCCGTGGGATCTTGAGGCGAGAGCCCTCGCGCACGTCTACGCGTTGCGCGTGGAGGCGCTAAGCCGGGGTGAAACTCTGCTGCCGCGGTAAATTGCTGCGCAGCGGACGGAGCTCCGGCGGGATCTCACGGAGGTGTGGAGACAGCGACTGCTGCAACCCAGCGCTGGGCACGCCGCCATTGCGGCGGTAAGTCCCCTCTTTGAGGAGTGGCTGGAGAGACGCCACGGCGTCCTCACCTTCCGCCTGACGCAGGTGCTCACCGGACACGGCTGTTTCGGGAGGTACCTGTGTCGGATCCAGCGGGAGGACACGTCCGGGTGTCATCACTGTGTGGATCGCCCGGAGGACACGGTGGAGCATACGGTGGAGGTCTGCCCTGCTTGGGCGGAGCAACGCCGTGTCCTCGTGGAGGCGATCGGCGGCGGCGACCTCTCGCGGCCGGCCCTGGTTCAAGCCATGGTCCGGAGCGAGGAGGCATGGGAAGCGGTCGCCTTCTTCTGCGAAGCAGTAATGCTAGCGAAGGAGGAGGCGGAGCGCGTGCGAGAGAGGGAAGCCCCTCGCTCCAGCCGCCGCAACAGGAGAAGACGCCCCAGGCGTCGGGAAACGCAGGGCGATTTCCGGCCACCGTAGGCGCGGGCCTGCGGATGGCGAGCTATGGGTGGCTCGCCGTCCGATAGCAACCAGGCCCGAGTCGACGGCGCGTCGTGTTCCACGCGCGCCTCAAAGAGCCGTCAGCGAAGAAGACGGGGCCCCATAGGGTCAGTGCCTGCTAGGGTTGCGGAATTTGTTCGAAAGAGTCACCGCGGCCCTGGAACGCAAAGGGCACAAGCAGGAACACGGGTGGGTTTTAGTCAGTAAGAGTCTGACACTCCCTTCCGCTCCGCCCAGAGCGGGAGAAGTCATTTGATGATTTCCCATCCAAAAAAAAATAAAAAAAAGGATACGTTATCGCCTGGTTATTAGTTATTTGACTCGAGCACAACTCTTAAATTGCAACATTAGCATGAAGTGGATCTTTTGCAACAACTTAGTTTCAAATTGATGTAGTTTGTTTCAACAGGGAAATGTTGTTTAACAAAATAACTGAAGATGCTGCTAATCTACAGTTTTGCTAGGAGAAGATGAGCTAGGACCTAATTCTGGTTCCATCTTTAGGTTCGGATTAAAACAATACGTTTGCAAATGTATTGATGTGGAAAACATTGAACATAGACTTCCAAATAGGCAGGAAAAACCACTGGTTTCTTTTTTACTTTTTTAACAAAGTGACGGCGTGCGCGTGACTGAAGCACTAGGCAAAATCACCTGTATTACATAATACAGGTTTAACAGCTTATTGTCAAACAAAAATGCCAACAAATTAGTTTCATTATTAGGTATAATGTGGGCCGATCCCGGCGGCACTGCAATGCCGGGCCGACCCGCGACGGGAGTGGAGCGAGCCCCGAACATCCCGTCAGCTTACAAAAATCAGTTTAATATACTGGTCCCTCGGTGAGGGAACTTTCAGATATTAAGCTGAAAAGAACAGATACTACACTTTGATCTTAGCCAAAAGGCCGAGAAGCGATAACTGTCAAACGGAAACCGGAGAAGGTCATTCGCTCGCGGAGAATCTTAACACCGCGATTCAGAAATATGACGTCATTGATCAGCGCCATCTATCAAACACTTATAGTACTACTATTGTTAAACTTCCCCTCTGGTATGTATGTCCCATGGGCATTTGATAAATGAAGGGTGACCGAACATCGTTATGCTTAGGTATAAACATTGAAAAAAACATCTGATCACTTATTCGCCGGATGCAATAATTTATATCGGTTCCTACAATCATAATTATCTAATACACAATGTTTGACTCGGCAGCCTTAGCAAGCAGTGTTTTACAAAACAACTGTAGATCTTACTGCAGATCTACAGATTTTGTAGAGTAGGTAAGACATCTGATGACCTAGAAACTAAATCTGGTCTTTTGTGTAGATTAGATAAATTGGACTTTGGAAGTGTATTGTATTGTAATACTGTGGTATTGTTGAGGAAAACACTTGACATTACAAATAGACTAGCAAAAAGTCAATAGAACTTGTTTTCCTTATTTAAAAATAGATAAATAAAGATCGATACTTGCAATGATAAGAGCCCGAAAAAAGTGTTTTTACGCGCAAGTTACATGCATCACATTGTCCTGGCAAATTCTTAATTTCAGCAGGACATAGCACCCGGGAGCATCATTCAAATAATTTATGCTGAGGGGAAACAGATTAAGAGCGTGTACACCGTATGGCATTTCATACAAATATTTTGCGAAATGACTGAGCCGATTTTAATAAAACTTCACACATATAAGCAGGATAAATAGGTCTAAAAAGTTATTTAAAATCATTTTCGAAATGTCTTATTTAAAATGTTTGTATGGAAAATTTAAAATGGGTCTAATTTAACTGTTACATTATTTATCGAATATGTTTTCAACTAACTTTTTAGACCTATGTAGCCTGCTTATGTGTGCAAAGTCTCATTAAAATCGGTTTAGTCATTTCGGAAAATATTGACTTGAAAATTTGTATGAAATGCCGTACGGCGTATACGCTCTTAAGTGAAATCAATTTCAAGAAGAGCATCTAACATTGTGCTTTCCCGTAAGTAACTGTTCTTATTTTCACTCCCACCACTAAACCACCACCACCACCAAAACCACCACCAATAAAATTTTGTCTGACCAGTATGTGGCCACTTGGTCCGCTCAGTCATTACTATTAGGTCAGGTCCTTGAAGTTACATGTGGTTAGGCATAAAGGGCAGGAAAGTAGGTGGGGCATATCACCAGTGTTGAGCTCTCCTGCAGGATGCAAGTGAGAACTGATGACGATGCACTAGCAAAATGTTTGTGATGGTTCTATGATTGATAGGTACCCTTTAGTTTTTACAACAGCAAACCCGGGTCCGCAATCGGTCAAGAGATTTGAGGGTACCTAGATGCTGGCTGCGAAATTTGTTCGAAAGAGTCACCGCGGCCCTGGAACGCAAAGGACACAAGAAGGATCACGGGTGGGTTTTAGTCAGTAAGTGTCTGACACTCCCTTCCGCTCCGCCCAGAGCAGGAGAAGTCATTTGATAATTTTCCATCCTAAAAAAAACGGTATCTAGGTGCTGTGTGTGTGTGTGTGTACATATCTGTTGAAATAAATACATTTAATGAGTATACAACTGTGAATATAAATAAATGGTATAGGTAACTACCCACTATGATTCATGCTCATCAGCCAAATCCACAAAGATTTGCCATACCAAAACAATACAACAATCATTCCAAGGTAGGTGTCCTCTAAAAAGCCATATACCTCAGACGGTTACGGTCATTAACTCTTCTCCACGGCATACTGGCATCGCTGACGATACAACGATACACAAAGACATGTGCATCCGCGCCACTCACCACGGTCACATGTGGTGCAACGTGCCCTATAAATAACACAATACATTATAAATAGACGCAAATTACCTACTAACACACTAGATCATTTTCCTAGTTAGAGTTTTCCGGTTTAGATAGTGTGGTGACTACATATTAACTATCCAATCAGCTGATTCGGATTTACATGTTATTCAATCACAACAGAGTTAGACCGACCTAGCTAGAACGGAGATATAGTAATTTTTGTACCAAACAATGAAGGATGGTAAGAGAACAGTGGTGGCCGAGTGGTAAGGGCCCCGACTTACGAATTGTAGGTCGCGGGTTCAAACCCTGCCAGGCGCGTTATTTCTTTCATCACCACTGCTCTCAAAACGGTGAAGGAAAACATCGTGATGAAACCGGCATGTCCTAGAACAAAAAATTCGAAGACATGTGACATTCACCAACCCGCACTGGGCCCGCGTGGTGGATTCCGGCCCATTCCCTCTCCTAGAGAGGAAGCCTGTGTCCCAGCAGTGGGAACGTTAAAATGCTGATTATGCTTATGCTATGAAGGGGTGTGTCCAGTAACCGACAAAAGGCAACAAGTATATGTATAGTTGCAGTAAAACCAGAAATAAAGATTAGCAGAAAAAGTCTTGAAGATCGCACGTCTCGCGAAAAAACTTTTCTAAAGATTGTCATCATAACATAAATAAATTCAACGCAGACGAGGCCACCGAAAAATAGCGACCGCAAAAAAAAACTATTACGTTGTTATTCTCTTTGAACTACGAATGCGAAAAAACTTTAATTACGGTACACTTGTGTTTTGTAAAAATAAGTAAATTAGCGGTACCTTCAGTGGATGTTGTTATTGTAGCTCGATTGAAATTACAATCATAATCCATTTATTCTTTTTATTATGAGTTTTTCTCGTCGACCTAGCAAGAATTATGTGGAGTTTTTGTGAGAAGTTTGAAACCTGCAAATGGTGAGTATGGCATACATATGTCACCGGATAATTGTAAAATTCGTAAGATTATAAAATATCTTGAGAGTTAGTAAACTTTCGATAAATTGCTCCGCATACAAGTCCGACGCATCGCTGTAACCCTGAAGAATTTTACAGGCTGTTTTACGTGGTCAACAGCCCGCCTAACTTAAAGATAAATAAAATTCAAACTCCCTAAAAGAAACTGTGCAGGCTACACCTATGGAAACTATCCCAAAAAGCATTTTGATGCGAAACTAAAGTGTTACAAATGTTCAGTTGACAATTTATAGAAAATGTACATTAATTCATTAAAATAGGGTAGTTGACTAAAAAAATCTAATAAGCCCGCCAGATAGATAACCATAAAATATTAGACATATATTTTTCTTTTTTTCACGTAAACAAAAAACGAATGCAGTGCAGTGCGTTGAATACTCGTGTGACGTCACTACGTGCTACAATTTTAACCACAGCGTGACGTCACAAGCCCCCACTCCTGATCTTTGATGCTTCTTATCTTCGTTAATTTTTATAGATTTGCTAAAGTAAAAAATACGTGTCCAATATTTTTCGATAATTTAACTGACGGACTAATTAGAATCATATTTGTTCCGGTGATACATACGTTATATGTTTGACAGAAGAAATTGATCCTAAGTAAATCGGAATAATGTCAGAGGAGGATGCTCGTTTGGCCTACCCAGGGATGCCTTTATAATCCTTTGTTGCTCTGTTGGAAACGACGTTATCAAGAGCAATCAGTTATTCTGTAATAAATAATGTTTTATTTGTTTTCATCGCTGTATACATTAACCTTGCTACTATTTCTGCTCATTATATCATTCGTCACACCTCAGATATGAGCAAATGAGCGAAACACAGATCTCTGAAGTGTGACGGTAACGAGTTTCCACCGCGCATGTGGATAAAAACTACAATGGCATATTAATCTAGGAAAATATCGTCTTTATCTTATGTCCAAATGACATTCAGGTAATTGTTGGTGAAAAAACTCAGTTCTTTACCTATGATGTACAATAAATTAAAAAAAAAAAGTCATGCTCTCAGGCACGGTAGATATGGCGAGAGCGAGACTTCGGACGGAGTAAATTATGTCTATTGGTATGACTATTATTATTTAAAACGCCGTAAGTACTGCTGATGCTGCAATGCGCACACATATCGATTTCAAAACAACCAAATACCTTGACGTATAGGAAGGTGGTCTAAAAGCGCACCTTGAAACATTCCCATTCGTCAAATAACTATTAAAGGAATCTTAGTCCACATTCCGATACCGCTCAGTTGCGCTTGCGCCACTACCGATCGCGAGTCCAGTTTCTATTAATTATCAATTCAAATGGCCCTCATATCCTTTGCATTTCACCATATTTTGTATAGATCCAAAATAATGTCAGTGGTTTAAGTAAAAAATGAGATTACAAAACAATGAATAACAAATCAATGCAGCTTCCGGGATATCCACTTCCTCGCTTGATATCGGGCGGATTTAGGCCTAGTGTATGTGGTGGTTCCGTATTATAATAACTACATTTCCAGAACGTGAAGTATTGCGTATCATTAAAACTTTTTTAAACAAGATGAGATACCTTGACTTGACTGTTGTTACCAGTATATCGTCGGTGACACTGCAAAACCGCGTAACTAGCTTTTCCCATAAGGCCTAACTTGGAATGAAATTTAAACTTTCTATTCTTAAATTATAAGCTTGAATAGTTTGTTTGTTTAGTTGAACGCTAATCTCAGGAACTGCTGGTGTGAATTGAGAAATTCTGTTAGTGTTGTATAGCCCATTTGTCGAAGAAAACTCTATGATATCTGTTGTTTTTTCCGACAACCAAGAGAAATAAGTCGCGGGCACAGCTAGTAACAACGAAAATTAGGCCTTAGGTATGTGGAAAAAGCTAGTTACGTGGTATTGCAGTATCACCGACGATATGTGAATATGACAAACTTTTGTGTTTCATAAAACAGCCGCAAGGGTCGATCTTCACGATTGAGCAACGCCTGTGCCGAGGTTTGGACAGTCGTAACACCCGTAACGACTGTCACCACCGACTTCTGATTAGGTAGTCAGAAGTCAGGAAATCTGACATCAGTGTTACCAAGAAGTATGGTGTTACCTAGTTACTGGATTGTGGGAGGTCGAATAGGCAGGCGCTTTGTGTAAAATACTGGAGGGGTACATAGCTGAGTCAGTACGTCCAGAACAAGACGCGGTTATTATACTTGCGAGCAGATTCCTGTTTTCCATATTCATTATCAGAGTTTAAGTGGGCCGATCCCGGCGGCACTGCAATGCCGGGCCGACCCGCGACGGGAGTGGAGCGAGCCCCGAACATCCCGTCAGCTTACAAAAATCAGTTTAATATACTGGTCCCTCGGTGAGGGAACTTTCAGATATTAAGCTGAAAAGAACAGATACTACACTTTGATCTTAGCCAAAAGGCCGAGAAGCGATAACTGCCAAACGGAAACCGGAGAGGGTCATTCGCTAGCGGAGAATCTTAACACCGCGATTCAGAAATATGACGTCATTGAACAGCGCCATCTATTGAGCTCTTGTGATACTACTATTGTTAAAGTTCCCCTCCTGAATGATAGACCTGGGGCCGTATTATGACCTCTTAAAACCATCATGTTTTCGGTATGAAAAAGAGACGGAGCTATACAGGACGAATAGCACTATCCTTTTCTCACACAGAAAACATGATGGTTTTAAGATGTCATAATACGGCCCCTGGGCTTTTGCATTAACGGGATGAATTGAAATCGAAGGGTGAGAGAACAACTTCGAATTATATACGTACATAGATAAAAACAGCTGAGAACAAATCCGACTTATATACGTACATAGATAAAAACAGCTGAGAACAAATCCGACTTATATACGTACATAGATAAAAACAGCTGAAAAAAAATCCGACGGTTGAAAAAAAGTTAGTTCATCTAGTAGATTGCCATCTACAAATACAATAATACCGCCCGTGTTTATATTTTCATATCAAGTATTGCAACCACGGTCTCCACAAGATGTTAAACTGTGTAATGAGAGGGTAATTAGCATCATAATTACAATGTTAACAGCACACATTACATGAAGGAACCCTGCCGCATTATTTGGACGTTCATCCTTGGCGCGGTCACGGTGTTGGTCGCGATAATTCTATTACGTGTCCATTACTAACACATACAACTATTTATTATTATATGTAATGTACTTAACCTAAGTATGAATAAATGCTGGTAAACGTATCTACTTTTCTGTATATATATTAATAACTAACAGCGCCCCGCGGTTTCACCCGCGTAGTTCCCGTTCCCGTGGCAATACGGGGATAAAACATATGACACTCCACAGTAACGTAGCTTTCTATTGGTAAAATTCAATTCAATTCAATTCAAATCATTTATTTCAATTAAACCCTTTACAGGCACTTTTGAATTGTCAAGACGAAAGAGATGAAGCTATCTGCACGTTCCAAAGCGTAGATCTCTATGGAGAAGAACGTGCAAGAAACTCCACGGACACTCTTTTAAATCATGTTCTGTATTACATAACCTTGGTTACATCCTTGGTCGCTTCTATATGTGAGGACAATGCAAAGGAAAAAAAAGGAAACTATAAAAACTATTCAAAGTATAAAGAGTAAAACAAATCATTGGCAGTTAAGAGGTGACCAGTCTCAACCGACGGCGTCCGTTCACGAACATGACGCGTGTATCGGCACCATTTAGCTCAACCATTTTGAAGGGAACCGAATGATCCAACACACACGCCGCCATCAGCGAAACATTTAAGCGAGCATGACATGCTCTCAACTGCCATTTTAGTTCAAGTCACAAAGTAAACTATAACTTATCACATGTAAGTGGCTCCATGGTACTCACATTTACAATATTTGAAAATAAAATGCTTCTACATTATACAAAACTATGGTTTACAATAACCAAGCAACTACAAGTAAAAAAAAGAAAAGGAAATTATTTATTATCAAAATAATATTATAAAAAAAAGGATAAATAAGTGAGACAAAAAAAAAAAGGCGAGCATCTCTTCCAAATATAGAATCCTAACTTGTTTATCCAAGTGGTTGAGGCTGTGGAGCAGGACCGGCATTTAGCCAAGCATTATTATCTTCAATGTAATCCCCCAACTTATAATATGCTTGCCTGCATAATGTGCGTTTAATACAAGATTTAAATTTCGTTTCATTCAGGTCTAATATATGGGGAGGAATTTTATTGTAACATTTTAAACAATACCCCATGAAAGATGTGGCAACTTTAGCCAGTCTGAAACCTGGTTGAACTAATTGATCCCTATTTCTAGTAGCATAATTATGTCTGTCGCCTCGTTTACTAAATAGATGTAGATTTTTTCTAACGTACATAATGTTTTCGTAGATATATTGACAAGGTACCGTCATGATGTTAATTTCCTTAAACAGTTCCCTTAGAGAATCGCGCCGGCGGAGATTGTAAATGGCTTTGATGGCTCTTTTCTGTAGAATAAAAATTGACTCGATATCTGCAGCCCGTCCCCATAATAAGATACCATAAGACATTATACTATGAAAGTAACTGAAATAGACTAGTCTCGCGGTATCAACATCTGTAAATTGGCGGATTTTCCTAACAGCATATGCTGCTGAGCTTAGTCGTCCTGCTAGAGATGCTAAATGAGGACCCCATTGTAGCCTTGAGTCAAGCGTAATCCCCAAGAAAACCGTTCTATCGACGAATTCTAGTTTTTCCCTGTTCAACACTATATCACAATCACTACTTTTGACATTTGGTAAAGCAAATCTTATGCACTTCGTTTTCTTCGCATTTAAAACCAAATTATTAGCAGTGAACCAATTTTGGACCTGCAAAAGGGCGTTATTTACGACGTCAAAATTATTACTACGTCTATTTATTTTAAAAATCAAAGAAGTGTCGTCGGCAAACAAGACCATGTTTAGCTTGTTTTGCAATAAATGGGGTAAATCATTTATATACACTAAAAATAAAAAAGGACCCAAAATCGAGACCTGTGGAACGCCCATTTTCACGTTTAAGCCCGATGAATTGACACCGTCTATTTGCACTACTTGCTGTCTATCAGTCAAATAAGATTTAACAAGGCTTAAAGCTGTTTTCCCCAGTCCGTAGTGCCCAAGTTTCAGGAGTAATGTTTCGTGATCCACACAATCAAACGCCTTAGATAGGTCGCAGAAGATGCCTATGGCATCTTGTGCCTCTTCCCACGCATTAAATATATGCTTCAATAAGGTGACTCCAGCGTCAGTAGTACAACGTCCTCTGGTGAAACCATACTGTTTATCATGCAAGATGTTATTCGTGTTAAAATGATAAAGCATCTGATTTAGCATCACCTTTTCAAATACCTTGCTGAAGACTGGCAACACGGATACTGGTCTATAATTATTTGTGTCTTTACTGTCCCCGTTTTTAAAAAGTGGTATCACCTTACTGAATTTCATTAGGTCCGGAAAGACTCCTTGATCCACACACAAATTAAATATTATAGCTAAGAAAGGGGCTATAGTCTCAATAATTGAAGTACAAACTTTGATAGACAATCCCCATAAATCTTCCATCAGTTTGATTTTGATTTGTTTGAAAGCCTTCATTACTGTTAAGGGGTTTTGTGCTTAAACTTAAATTCAGTCGGGCAGGCTGACACATTCGACTGTAATAAATCAAAAGCAAGCGAAGGTGAAGAATTTAAAGCTTCAGTAGTTTTAATTGGGATGCTGGTAAAGAAATTTACAAATTCTTGAGCAACTTTTAGGTTATCACTAATAAGACCCTGAGTAGTCTCCAATGTGAAATCCGTATTATGTCTTTTATTCCTGTTTGTTTCGTTATTTATAATTTTCCAAACCGTCTTTACTTTGTTGTCTGCTGTTTTTACCTTATTGCTTATGTATAAAGCTTTAGCTACCTTACAAGTATTTTTATAAATTTTTGAGTAAGTAGCTACATACTTATTGAAAGCTTCAGTATTAATATAAGGCTTAAGGCCGTATAGCTCGTAAAGTCTTTCCCTACTTTTTCTGAGTCCTTTAGTCGCCCAGTCACTAAATAAAAACTTAGGGCAGATAGTTTTAGTCGTCTTTTTAAAAGTATTATTGAACTCAGTTTGGACAACACAAAACAATTCTTTATATAGAATATTACCATTATTCATTGTGAAATCCCGATCACTTAACTTGTTGCTTAAAGTGCTGTTAAATTTATTTAATTTACCTGATGTTATTGGTCTTGATTGTATCTGCACTTGTTGTCTAAGTGAGGTGGACTCAAAAGTTACCGTTAGCCCACTGTGATCAGAAGGGAGACAATTTACAATGGCTTTTTCTAAGTAGTTGCAGCAACAAAAAACATTATCAATGCATGTAGCAGTCGTTGAAGTAGTTCGGGTTGGTTCAATGAACACATTTGATAAATTGAATGACCTAAAGAGACTTAAAAAGCGACTGCTATCTGAATTATCTTCAACAATATTAATATTAAAATCTCCACAGATAATTAGAAGTTTATTACCACTTGCAAGTTTTGCCATAACATCTTCCATCACCGACTCAAAAATAGAGTAGTTTTGATAATTAGGGGGTCTGTAAACGCACACTATGACATGCTTATCTAGCTCAACACAGGACAGTTCAATGTTATGTTCAACCGACAGTTCAACTATATCTTTTCGAGTTTTATATTTAATAGACTGCTTAATTAAGATAAGTGAACCACCGCGCAGCATTGATTTACGGTTAAAACAACTGCCCAAACTATAATTATTATAATTAATTATCATTTCAGAATCCTTTAGCCAATGCTCTGTTATACAAACAATGTCATACATTGTTTTTTCTAAAAATAGTTCAATTTCCAATTGCTTCGAAGAAAAGCCTTGAATGTTTTGAAGGTATAGAGTAAAGGATTTCTGATTAGCTCCCTTTTTGTTACTGCTAGAAGATACCGTGTTGTTTACAAGCTCAGCTAATTTGTCTATGGTACCTTCTGTTGTCTTATTACCTAGTTTAAATTATTTGAGCCAGCAACCGAGACATTAGTACTATTACTAATTGTGGTGCTAATACCAGAGTAGGTACTTCGACATACTAATTATGTCTGAGTTAATATTAAAAACTAATAGCCTCGCTATTTGACGTCTAAAACTAACAGGCAGATACACAGTATCCCTAGTCGATTTAAGCTTATCAACAAAATTGTTGATGTCAAAAAATAAAAACTTGTCACTATGGTGACTTACTAAAAATTGCATATGCTTATTTAGCATGTGTATATACTCATTTTGCCTATAAGATAACCGCTCAAAGTATGGAAAAGCACACAAAATGATCTTTCTACAATTAATCTTCAAAAGTTCAGTTATACTATCAGTCATATCATTATTTGTAACATTTAAACTATTCCCTACAATAATAGTAATTATGGAGCAAATAATTTTGAAACCCCTTACAACGTTACAAACTCACAAACGTTAACCTCCTAATAATATTAGTATAGATTGTTGTGAAGTTATTTTTTTGTTGGATTTCCGAGAAGTAACGCCTGACTCAATAATTTTTTTTTTTTTTTTTTTTTAAGTTATTTTTGGAAAAAAGAACTAAGTTAACTGCAAAACATTAGGTATTTGTTGTATTTGAGTCCACAAATTATTATATTTAAATTAAATGGTCCATTTATATCAACAAACCACAATTCAGCGTAGGTACTTAAATAAATAAATTTTACGGTAACTATTAAAATCCGTTTGACAACAACTTCCACCCCCCCCCCCCCCAAGTTAATATCAGCCTAGAATTTGACATGTTTAACCGACTTGAAAAAGGAGGAGGTTCTATATTCGTCTATGTGTATATTTTTATGTATACAAACAACAAAGGTATGTTATGAATGAACGACGAAGTTATGGTCCTCTTGTACAACCATAACTTTGATTTTCTCGAGTCTGTTTAGAGTATTTTCTTTTTATTGTAAGTTTAGGGTGTGTCTTGTATAATTTAAATATGGCGAGGATCTAACGACGGGTTCTAGAGATTTCCACATTGTAGTGTTTTTATTTTAAAATTATTATTATAAAACATAATATTTATTAGTTTATCATTTCTTTCAGCATATATATGTATTTTATTAGTATTATATATATTAAATTTTATTTGTTTCCCAAAAATTGGATTTCTTTATTTTATTTATTTGTTGTACACCTACCACAGTGTGGTCTTTTCAACCCAAAGGTTGACTGGTAGACAATGCCTTGTTGCATTCAACAAGTCCGCCCATGTACCACTATTGTACATAAAGTTTAATCTATACTCTACTATACTTACTAATATTATAAAGAGGAAATATTTGTATTTTTATATTTTTGTATGTAACGAATAAACTCAAAAACGGCTACTTCCCGTTATGTCACATTCCCGATTGGACAACATGTCAAAAGTTTTAAAAACAACTGAACGCTAGTGGCGTTTGGTCAAGATTTTGAACTTCATACATTCATTCCCGATTCGTCAACATTTGAAAATGCCTATATTCTTTCCCGTTTGGTCAACCTTTTGTTTGGAAAGTACAATCAGGAGCAAAAAGAAGTGTCTCCGTTCATTTTCTATCTATTTACTAGCTTCCGCCCGCGGCTTCACTCGCGTCAAAAGTGTTTTGATTATCACTTTCAGTTTCCTCTAGATCAGTATTGAATTCGTGATACTAGCATATTGTTATCCCAGTGAGCTCTTTGTATTTTGTTAATAAATTAGCTTCTATCTGCGACTTACTTTGCGTGAACTTAAGAACTGGCTTCAGGAAGGCATAACATTATGAAAGTTAATCCCGTGGTTTCGCAATTCAGTAATTTCGGGTATTTGAGGCTGGAGCGTCATTTCTTCTTTTTGGCTTATTATTTCTGGCTATTTTGCTTTTTTCTCGACTCCTAAGGGTCATGCATGTGGATTGAATGATAAGTGAAACAGAGCGTATGCAGAGGGAGAGGAATGGAAAAAAGAAAAGGAATATGGCGGGTCGGTGTAAAAAGTAGGAAGGAAGACAGACGTGTTTGAGCTACGATTTAAGAAATATATTTCAATTCCGGTTAAAATATACAGTTTACTGAAAGAAGTGATTCTTTTATTTCACCACACAATCCCACACACATTGATGTTAAAAATTTATCCCAGCCCCAAGAGAAAAACAAGTAAAGTATCCTGGTAGTTTTTGAGTTTTTAACACTCGTACTTTTAGCCCCGGAAATATATCTTCATGATTCTGGAATCCTGGTAGTTTGTGAGTCTTTGCCGCTTACAATACCAGCCCCGAAAATACTTCGACATTTTTCTAGTCTCCTGGTAGTTGTATTGTAAATCTTGAGCACTTGGGTTTTTTGCACTTCCGCAGTCTGATTCAATCTCAGTAAGATTACGACTATCGGTTTTCAAAGTTAAATAGATGAAAGCTGCACATGGCGATCAAACTTATTGCCATGGTACATAGCTATGCATGTAACGTATATAATTTAGGATTTTACATATGCTAAGAAAGCAATATACCAACCTCTGGGAAAGTCGGGTGATAAAAGAGCGACAAAAAGAACTTGTTAACTTTTGTAGTTGACTGTACCGTACAAAGAACTAGTTTAAAAAAAGGGTGACAAAACGAGAATGGATGTATGAAAATCAAAATCTTGACCAAACGCCACTAGCGTTCAGTTGTTTTTAAAACTTTTGACATGTTGTCCAATCGGGAATGTGACATAACGGGAAGTAGCCTCAAAAACTACTGGACCGATTTCAAAAATTCTTTCACCATTAGAAAGCTGATTTCACCCTGAGTAACATAGGCTATCTCTGTCTCTATATTTGTATCTGTATTCCCACAGGAACGGGAACTACGCGGGTGAAACCGCGGGGCGCTGCTAGTAATAAATAAAAATCGGTCTTAATTCTTTTAGGGAAAACTCGCAATTCTTCTCACAAACTAGCAAGTCACAGCAGCTTCTAAATAACACAAAACAATGCGTCGTGTTGCGGACACCAATAAATTCATATAGTATGCACATTGTTGTACGCAACCAACTCGAATACCAAGCCCTATATTTCGTAGTTTATACATTCCGGATACATAATGCAATCGTTGCAGACACAGTGAAAGTTCCCTGAAGTCGTAACAAGTGAGTGACCTAAATATTTCTACTCATAATAGTTCTATGAAAACCTCTATTGACTTCCTTGATATGTCACACTTATCTAATAGTGTAGCTTATATGTAGTGGCAACAGAGCTTCAAACATTACAGAAAATTGATTGAACAGGGCTGGAAATGCTCATTTACGTAATGAAGACGGAACATTTTTTTATTTTATATTTCTGGATGGGAAATCGTCAAATGACTTCTCCCGCTCTGGGCGGAGCGGAAGGGAGTATCAGTCTCTCCCTGACTTAAACCCCGGCGTGTTCCTCCTAGTGCCCTTTGCGTTCCAGAACCGCGGTGACTCTTTCGATCAAATTCCGCTACAAGAAGAAGGAACATTGAATTGCATTTAGGTATATCCCTTCCTAGTTAAAATCAAAATTAAATTGTATGTTCATTTATAGAATAGATTACAAACCCAAGTTTAGACAACTGGTAAGGGATTTCATTGAAACGAGTCAACAACAAAACCATAAACTGGTTAAAAAACCAGTCCTCTGAGAAACTACATATTTATTTTTACTATTTATAAATCCAACCAAAGTAAACCAGCAAAACCCAAAGCAAACACAGCCGATGCGCAGCGAAGTGTGAAAATCTTTCCTTAGCGTGCGCCGGCGCATCTGCTTGACCTCCGTATTGTTTTCCTTGCCACTCCGTATAATTTGTGTGTTCGTTAATGGTCTTGTTGCAGTACTGTTTTTAAACAAACCGCTACTTTGATAGCTCCTGCCCTCTTGGCTCGTGGTGGCCACAAGTAACTACGAAAGTGATATCAAATAAATCATAAATCATTTATTCAGGTTAGGCTGAGTGCCAGCAATTTTTGAACGTCAACAAACTTTGTCATTGTATCCGAGGCGGGTCAGACCGCAAGCGAGCTGATGACTGCAATGCTTTGATCATCGAATCTGCAATGACAAAGTTTGTATTTCTCGTGTATCAAACCACGTTTTTCAATATACTTACTTAGGTGCAGGAAAAATAAATAAAATCGCATGTAGATAATATTTAGTCAAATATATTGGTAGTAAGGGGTATTTTTCCGCACGAGTGCGAAAAACACTTCATTGCGAGTCAGTTCTCGAGCAAGTGTGAAGACCTAGCCTCAGTTTTAGCGATGATCGACAGCACGCTTGCCCAATAGTAGCCTATTTATATACCAGTATTTTACAGGAACATAACACCTACATACGTGACCTCCACAACCTAATTACTGGGTAATACAATGCCCTAGTTACTGGGTAGCAAAACCATTGACAAGACTGATTGTCAATCTTTCGGGCTTCTGTCTAGCTCTTCTGCAGATCTCTCTCTGCAGATCTCTCTCTCTCTCTCAGGCTCCGGAGTTTTTCCACCTTAGTTCTATCAAAGTTCATTCCGAGTCTGTTGATCAAGAAATTATTTCTTAACGTCACTCGTTTCGACAATCATTATTTCAACTAAATCCTAACGTAATACCAAATTAAAGCCATAGTTTCAAGCCCTCCATCCTCATTTGTAAGCGTTACGATCATTTGAATGAGATGCGCGTGCGCCGGTACGCGGCAATCCTTTTGTGCGTGCGCAGTCGTGAGTGACGCCCCGCCTAGACGCGCGTCGGCGGATCGGCAGAACTGCATATTTATTTGGGCACATTCTATTCACTATCAGTGTGGCTGAACTTTCCAGAATTTAGTCTAGTATCCTGTAAATAAACCAAAACAGCAAACACTAAATCCCATATAGCGAAAATCCGCTACAATCTAAATAACACTGCTACATTTCCCCGATCTTGGGCCTTGACCCAAGTTATGTAAAATTGACACAAGACGTTTTCTTCTACCAAATACATTGGGTATGTATTGCTGGAAAATATACATTTTGTGTCAAATTCAGCTGTGGGCGTTATAAATTTGGGAGGTTTTACTGAACGAATTATACCTTATGCATACTTGGTCTTTAAAACTTTACTATGATCGTCCATGTGTTTGTAGTAGGTCATCTTTGTAGGTCCTGAACCGATTTCGACAATTCTTTCACTGATGAACTTTTTTGGATTGTTTGGAGAACAAGTTATTGACAATGGTTGGTACGTTTCCTCTACTCTCTACTTCCAAACTAGTTACTACATTGTGTTGACTCTTGAAGATGGTACTTTAATGTTGCTCACAATTACAAATGGCGAAGCACAATGATCCATTTCCCTCTTATAGTGTTGACTCATATAATCACGATGATAAAGTACTGTCTATTCATAGATGGTAATAATATCCTCTTCCTTGTCTTTAGTCAGTTATATTCTAATGGTCTTACTTAGTCTTCCTATTCCTGTTCAAAGTCTTCAATCTCCAACCACCGCCAACCCATTGTAAAGTTGAAGTACTCATACATATCATACAAATAAATGGTCTTCATGACTCGAGTGCAACCTTCTCTAACAAGTTTATCATAACAGAAAATACAAAGGACCTCAAACCAGGACCACGATCTTGATTCTCGTATTTTCAGAAGAGTTTTAGTTCGCATGCAAATCTCTAATTTTCCGAAATTATGACAAGTTTTTCGCATTGATATAATTATGTATCGATGAGAGATGATAGTGTGTCTTGAATTTGAACACTTTTGAAGTATGAGATTTGACCTTCTGAACGCGTATTACTCTCCAGAATGTCTACTAACTGCCTCCAAATCTCCGTCAATCTTTGAGAGACACAACTTCGTAAAAATACAGAAGATGACATCGTCACCCCTATAAGCTTAGCATAGCATAATCAGCCTTTTAACGTTCCCAATGCTGGGACACAGGCCTCCTCTCTAGGAGATGGACATGGTTCTAGGACATGCCGGTTTCCTCACGATGTTTTCCTTCGCCGTTTTGAGAGCAGTGATGGTGAAATTAATTACACAAAGTTATGCGCCTGGCTGGGTTTGAACTCGCCTACAATTCGTAAGTCGGGGCACCCTTAGCTCATGGTAATCGTTATCACAGTCTCCTTTTCATCTTGAAAGAGAGGTGATCCACTCCCAAATGCCATGCTTGACTAATCCAAAGAGCTATAGTGCTCAATTTCACTGATAATCCGCAGTGAATCGATTACGCTCCACTGTGAGGAAGCACGGATGATGATGTAATAGTCTAACGGCCGAAACCAATAACCGATCTATCGCATACTGGAGATAGAAAAACAAATGAAACAACAGAAAACCTATATCATTTTTCTGTTGTTTCATTTGTTTTTCTATCTCCAGTATGTGATAGATCGGTTATTGGGTTCGGCCGTAACACGATTACATCGATAAATAGATGAGTAGCATTGTTTTTGTTTTACGAGGAATTCTGCGAAATAATGTAACAGTAAGACGAGATATTGGCGAAAGGGGAAAGAAAATCGTTGCGCAGCGCTTTGGATTATTATGTTTGAAAACGGAGATGCAAACGCGTATTACATATTAATATTTGCCTTTCCCAAGATTGAAGTAGTAGTTGATTTTCGTAAATCAACTACTACTTCAATCTTGGGAAAGGCAATGTCGGTAAAAACCTCACATACTCGTGTATGTGAGGTTTTTACCGACATTCAAAAAAGGAGGTTCTTAAATAGACTGTATTTTTTTTTATTTATTCTCAAACAATAAACATTGTGTAGAACATTAGGTAAGTACATCATATTACAATAAAATTGTCACATACAAGTGCAAGCTATTTAACCGAGTTCCAAAAGAAGAGGTTGTTCTCAAGTCGACTGTATTTTTTTTTTGTAAGTTAAGACTTTTACTAACAATATATGGATCTTGTAATTTGGTCTGAAAGAAATGTTTATATTATAATTTTTTACTGGGTGCACCGATTTTGATTCCGGTGCTGGTCATGTGATCTCATTTATCCTAAGATGTCCACGGAGTTGAACATAATCTATACAAAAATCTCGGATTCTCATTCAAGGTATCGATTACTAATCGATTCGCGTAGAACGAGAGGCTTCCCATATGTATTGTAACACACACAATACGCTCGTGCAAGCTATTGAATGAACTTCTCTGAATCAATATATTCCAGAACACGTTCGTTCTTAAGTATGACTTGTATGGCGCCAAAGAACATTATTCACACGGTGAGCGAATCTTCCAAGAATGTGCCCACATCAATGAGTACAAGACATATAATATCCAGCATTCTTGTACACTAATCTAGTCGTAATACATAAATATTAATAAATATACATCCCGTGTCATCGGCCTTACATTTCGGAAAGGGAAATGCCCGTACACGCGTGATAGGTGAACTAAACGGTGCTAAAGACGGGCGAGGAAGTAATTTGTATTAAATAGTGGGCAGTGTGAAATATCGGTGGGAATCGATGGCGTGAAATCTATACTCTATACTAATATTATAAAGAGGAAAGATTTGTATTTTTGTATGTAACGAATAAACTCAAAACTACTGGACCGATGTCAAAAATTCTTTCACCACTAGAAAGCTACATTCACCCTGAGTAACATAGGCTATATTTTATTCCCGTATTCCCACGGGAACGCGAACTACGCGGGTGAAACAGCGGGGCGCTGCTAGTACATAATTAATATTTGTTTTATTTTGTTTGGTTGAACAGGTGTTGTTTCCTTGACCATTCTCTAGCTGGGTTTGTTTGATTTCTTTTCGATCTGCCTAGCCTTTTCACAATTATATCGGGGTCGGCTGCTAGATAGTCTATCCGGTTAGACTAGTGGCCGACCACGATAGCACTCGTGGTAATATAAGCCAAGACTAAATAGTTTACTTCTAGACAAGTGTGCTCCATCGTCAACCACTTACCATCAGGTGAGACGGTTGTCAAACGCGTGCCTTCTGCCACCACCACCGCCATGTTGGGGTTGATTTCTAGTCTAAACGGAAGCAGCTGAGTATCAATATTTTACATGGAAGGACTGCTTGTCTAAATACGCAACTGACCTGATTGATAGACTTGACAAGACTGACTACCCGTAACGACTTTCAAAGATTCACAAATGAGAGCCGGGAGCAAAGCTGGCGGAAGGTGCTTACCGGACACTGGAGCGCAGCGGCGGAGGACACGTCTGGGTGTCAACACTGTGTGGATCGCCCGGAGGGTACGATGGAGCATAGGTACGGTGGAGGTCTGCCCTGCTTGGGCGGAGCAACGCCGTATCCTCGTCTATGCGAACGGCAGCGGTGACCTCTCACGTACGGCCCTGGTTCAATCCATGGTCCGGAGCGAGGAGGCATGGGAAGCGGTCACCTCCTTCTGCGAAGCAGTAAAGCTAATGAAGGAGGAGGAGACCGCGTGCGGGAGAGAGAAACCTCACGCTCCAGCCGCCGCAACAGAAAACGCCCCGGGCGTAGGAAAACGCAGGGTGATTCCCGGCCATCATAGGCGCGGGCCTGCGGATGGTGAGCTATGGGTGGCTCGTCGTCCGAGAGCAGCCAGGCCCGGGTCGACGTCGCATCGTGTTTCACGCGCTTCTCAAAGAAGACAGTTCTTTCAGCAAAGAAGACGGGAGTCAGTGCCTGCTAGGGTTGCGGAATTTGTTCGGAAGAGTCACCGCGATTTCCGTTGACAGTATAAAACAATTCATTTTAAATTTATTTATTTAATTGGTTAACAAACAATTGTTTACACTATACGTTTACAATTTCACTTTACCTTCATTTATAAGCGTTACAAATAATTAAAGGCAAACAACAATAATTGATTATTTGACTTCCTATTGTCTGTAGGCCTATATTCATGAGCCAAGAATATTCTGGAAGTACCTTCTCATAGTTCCACAATCGGAAAAACGTACTTACGGCTGTTTGAAAGTAAATTACGTATTCACAATGAATTTATCTATAACGCTGCATCGGTGAGAAAGTTTTCTATAAAAACATTGCTACCGTATTCATAATTAAAAGCAATTAATATTTCACATAAAAACTGTTTCATTCATTACACATGCGTATATCGGTTTCAGAATAGGAAACAATCAGTTTTCTGTTTTCAGTAGCCATTATTTTGCGAGTTGATAAAAAATCTTGATAGATGAGTATGTAATAATGAGAGAAAAAAGAACTATTATTTGATTACGTAAAATAAATTGGACACAAGTAGACCAGTGTAGGTACTAGGCAATCATGAACATTACTAGGGCGTAAAAGACTACTATCCAAAATTGACTTTCGAAATAGACCACTGAATTGGACACGTCTTGTTATCTGTCATTATAAAAAGAAAAAAAATAAAGAAAACACGTTTATTTACCTCACAATCAATTATCACATCGCTTGGCTGGTTTTGATTGGTGAGCAGAGCAAATAAATATCACAATAAAACATTGAAACCAAAAGGTGTCAATATCCTTACATCCTGTCTATGGTCAACCGTTAGAATGACATTTCAAAACCGACCATTTTATTTAAAGAAGAAAAAAAACTGATCGTTTCACAAAATTATAAGTATAGTTTAGAACGTGTTCAGTATGGAACATCTGGAACCTTGGAGGAATAGTGGCCTGATGCTTCGTAATCGACCGTGAATGACCATCAACCGCTGCCATTCGATGTCCACCATTCCACCGTGCTGGGAGCATGAAAAGGGGATTCTGAAGTCATTTGTGCTCTATTGGTGTAATTAGGTACTGGATGACATTTCAATGCGAGGAATAAACAAATATTTAATCAGATTTTATGCGCTCTTGTTACCAGCTAGAAGATACCTATTTGATGTGTTGGCTTAATAATATTTAGTTGATTTATTTCTCACGTTGGTAACATTTGAAACGATTGTCTGTGATGTAAATTGTCAATGGTGATGTCAGTGGACATCAATGCGACAACTTACCGGCTATATTTTGAATGGGGTTATTTTACTGAATTTTCAGCAATCGGATTAAATTTAATTATTCTACGCAATCAGTATTTTATTTGAGTGAACCTGCATTGATCTTTCAGATGTAAATTCCAAATGTTTTCAGAAACTTACATACCAACCATGCCCAAAATGGAAGACGAGAGAGAACTATCTTAGATTTAAATCCCTGACTATGATGACGTTTCCGTTAATTATGTCTAGCATTTTAATATCTTTGCTCATAACTCCATTACCATTATCCTTGGTAAAATCGTCTTTGTCATGTCCTTTGTTTCCATCACGTGCCTTGGCTGATGACAGTGGTTTCCTTGAACTTGATTCTGCGGTAAACTGCGTGTAATTTCGCGGCAAAGCAACACGCGTGGCAAACGTCTCATGTCGTTATCTATTGCGGTACCATACAAACTCACAAACATGGCATATTTCTAGGAGAACCGATGACTTTGACTATGTATAAGTACCTAGTAGGTACCTAGCAAAGCACGTGACAGAAATGGAATCTCTATCGAGTTAACCTATCATGGACAGGACAGACTAGGATGGGTGACCGTCTTAACATGCCGAGTTTCCTACGTCCCTCGGAAAGCACGTTAAGCCGTTAACCCCGGCTGTCATTTGTATATCTTTGGCAGTCGTTACGGATTGTCAGAAGCCAGAAAATCTGACACCAGTCTTGCCAAGAAGTACCGTGTTCCCCAGTTATTGGGTTGTGGAGGTCTGGTAGGCAGCCGCTCCACGTTAAATACTGGTATTCAACTGAATCCGGTATGACTGGAAGCCGACCCCAACATAGTTGGGAAAAGGCTTGGCAGATGATGGACAGGACCGACTAGGTCCTCATTATTCCAAAACTAGCTGCTGCCCGCGACTTCGTCCCCGTGCAATCCCCGATTTTTAAACATTCTTTATCGCTGCTCCGCTCCTATTGGCTTAAGCGTGATGATATATAGCCTAAAGCCTTCCTCGATAAATGGTCTATTCAACCCAAAAATAATTTTTCAATTCGAACCAGTAGTTCCTGAGATTAGCGCGTTCAAACAAACAAACAAACTCTTCAGCTTTATAATATTAGTATAGATATAGTTTTAGTAACGATAGTCTTGGCTACAGGCCGTTGTCTGTGTTAGGTTAGCAATAAAAACAAGCCACTATAATAGGGAAATCACGTTTTGAAAAATGGATTCTATGGGTTTTGTTTATTTTTTGGTATACGTCATACTTGGCGCAAATAAACTCTTTTTCTTTCTTCTTTCGGGATGTACAATGACTGATGAATGTTATTCGTAACTGCAGCTCGTTATACTCAGATCCTCAGGTTTGTGTGTTCGTGCAGTTCCGTGGTAGCACTGTCATCATTACACTGTGCAGTCCGCGTGAAGAGGAGCGGCAGACCGCTGGACTGTGACGAGAAGCAGCATCTTGGTGTTCGTGTATATTTAGGAGGATAGAAGTAGATAACATGAAGGAAATCCGAGGAAAAACTCATCAAATCAAATGGTTAACTTGAACGAAATACATAGTTTACAAAAAAAGATCTTTCGCACGCTTAATAATAAACCGGAATAAGACAAAAATTCACTTTTTTGGGAAATCGCGGTCAAAGTTTGAGTATCGTATGAAATGCATCGTCGCGCGCTGTTGTAGAAAAGAGAGGGGTGATCTAACAATAGGCCATTTTGATGTCTTTCGCATGGCGGAATTGTACCTATAGAACCTATTGATTCTTCGATCGGAGTTAGTTCGTTTTATTAAAAAAAAGTGAAAATCCTTAATTTTTGACATATTCCGGTTTATTATTAAGCGTGGGTTGTAGTCATATACATACTTAGTCGCTAAAAGACATCGTTCTTTAAATCACGTCATCCCACTACAACATCGATATTTCTGTTTATAATTCTTAGTTACTGCATTTAATTGATTACCTAGTTACTGAAATCTAGACATAAATTAAGTGTAACGTCAGTCTGAGCAATTCTACACGTCAGTCATTCCTGAAACTGACGGACATAAATCGTACCTACCTAAGTAATACATAATCCACAAAAAATAGTAAATTCCTATGTGCGTAACGAAATAATAACCTCAGTATCTATATAACACTGTAATATCTAGCAAGGAAATTAAATAACATAATTAAAATTACTTAAATAGTAATTAATCACACGATTGGATCCTCCGCGCTACTGCGCTTGCGCGATTGTATCGTAATTCCAAGATGGCGCCCACACAATAGAGTGCTGTCATTGAATTGTTGTAAAACTGACAGATTTTCCTGAACTGATCTGATCTTAGCTAATTAATTCTCAAGGATTTTGATCTTATATGCTCGTTTATTGCATTGATAAAGTACCTAATAAAGTTGTAAGAAATTAATTGTCCTCATTATCTATGGAGAAGATGTTTTCTTAAAGATTGCAGCACACACAATGGTGTTATTTATATTACGATAGGTTGGCAGACCTAATTGGTTGTAGGCGTAAATCTACTAATTACCTGTCAGGAGTGTAGACCATAAGTTAGCTATGTCTACTCGCAGAACGAGACACACGAACGAACGAACGAACGAGAACGAACGAGTTTTCTTACTTTTCTTTCTTTCGGAGGCTCTAGACAAGTGAGATTCCGTCAGCTGTAGCGTGGTGAAGGTGATTATTTACTACGATTGTCTCCTGAAAACAGAGGAAACTGATCATTTCTCAAACGAACCCACGAAGGCCATCCACCAAGAAGAATAAATAACAAAACAACTGCATTAGTAGGTACAGTGCTATCTGCTCGTAAAAACGAGGAGAACATAAAAAAAAAACATTTATTTACAGAGGTATTGTTTGACGCTGAAGTAATCATATTTTATGAGGCTTTTTCTCTCATTTGCGTCATTCGTTAGTGGGTATTGTTCGTTTTTAACGTAAGAAAAACTCACAAGTAACGAAATTGACTAGAAACTTGGAGCGAAATTAACAGGGATTAAGCATGCAAGATTTTTTAGTTGATCTACAACTTAACATACCTATAATAATTATTTGTATTTTCCAATTTAGTGAGAATTCCCTAAAACCCTAAAATTCTTACCTTTGTTTTCTGTTGGAAACACCACTTATACATTGGCAGAACCGTCGTAAAAAAAGAAAAAAACAATCTTCTGGTATATGTATAATATCTTAAATTTGAAACCGATGTTACAAGACAAGCTTACAGTACCTCATCCTCCCACCTTCTTTTGTTTCACCATAAGAAACAAAAAACAAAAGACAAATCAAGTGCTCATAATTATCGCTTATCAATCAGTCTAAGGGCTTTCCAAAACCCACGAGCATATAAACAAACACTCATCATACATTGCTGCTTTTAACAGCCGATTCATTTCCTTTCGTGGTAGAGAACCATCAATGGATTGTGGTAAGAAATAGGTCACGCCTACATGGGGTTTTAATAGTGTGTTTATGGCGCCGTTACACCTACCTACGCCTATTAGATGAAGAACTTTTTAATTCTTTTGTTGCTGGTTTATTGCAGTTTTGTTTTCATTTGTTTGTTGTCTTTTTGTTAGCTACAAACTCGAAGAACAAATAGTTAATACGACTCGAGTCAATGACTTAAAAGTCAAAACGTTTATTTCAATTAGGCCATTAACGGCACTTTTGAACGTCATCAATAAAATTTATCATAATTAAGTGACTCTAGCGTCCATTCGCAAAGGTAGATTCTTATGGAGAAGAACAGACAAGAAACTCCAGACTGGCAAAGCCACTGAAGAAGGTGACAACTTAGGTACCAAGAAGGTGCCATTAGTACCTAAAATCGTCAAAAACATGGAGAGAGAGACAGCGAATCTAATTATTTGGATTCAATCAATATTTCGAAATTTTTTATTTTATCAGCATTGCTCCGGTTTTACAATAACTGAAAAAATAACTATCTATTTTCTGAAAAATTAGTGCATATCAGAAACTCTTACCAACCACTATCAGCAGTTCATGATCACCATTTTTACAAGCGTTTTAATTACTTTTCCAATAAAAATCTCGAAAGTATATCAAACCTCCACTACTTGACATCGTAAAAAGACCGTGTAAATAAATAATTACTTGTAAACATCATTGCACATACATATGTACCAGCAGTACAGCGGCTTAAACAACGGGAAGCGTTAGCAAAACAATCGAACTCAAATAAACTGCAACGCGTAAGGAAACACACTTTCAGCTCAGTGGAGCAAAACATCCTGCGGCTAGCAGCTGCAGCAAGGAGTCAGGAGCTATCGGGAAACGGAACGGGAAGAGTTCTGTTGATGAATTATTGCCTTTACCGTGGTTGTGCTGTAGCAGAAAATGTCTTTTAGGTAATATTTTCGGTATTTCGTTGGGTTCCTTGCGTCTCCTAAATGACTTAAATATACTTAGTAGTAGGAATACTCTTTTGTTTGTCATAGCGAGTTTTACCTGCAGCAGCTAATTATATCTGCAAACTTACCTCAAAATGTATGTAGAGATAAGTTTGCAGATATAATTCGAGTGAAGTGTGGAATTTATGATATGTGTTGTAACAAATATCATAAATTCCACACTTCACAGTTGATAGAAAACATTGCTAAGGAGTGTGTTGCTCTGGACGGAGTCAACGGACTCAAATTGGCAATATTTACACTGCGTGCTAAGGGATCTTAAACAGAGCCGCTGGTTTATAACAAGCGAATGATTTGAATGGGTCACTATATTGTTACTAGCAGCGCCCCGCGGTTTCACCTGCATAAGTTTCGATCGCGTGGGAATATTGGGGTAAAAATCCTATATGTTAATCCTGGTTATAGAACAGCTGTGTGCCAAATTTCATCCAAATCCGTTCAGTAGTTTTTGCGTGAAAGAGTAACAATAAACATCCATCCATACTTACAAACTTTCGCATTTATAATATTAGTAAGACTAGCAGTACCCCGCAGATTCACCCACGTAATTCCCGTTCCCGTGGGAACACGGGGATAAAATATAATAAGTAGACATAAACGCGAGGGAGATCCCTCGCATCCCAGCCGCCGCATCAGATGAAAGAGAGAGTCGCAAGGTGATTCCTGGCCACCGTATGTGCAGAGACCTACTTAAAACGAAATACATCATAGAATAAACTGTCGCTATTTGGAGTAACTAGGTATCTTTTTTAAAGATGCGAAATCATCAAATGACTTCCGCTGTAGACGTAGTAAAACCCATCCAGTGCCGCGGTGACTTTTTCGAACAATCCTAAAGATAAAAAAGGGTTCCCATGGATGTTGTTAAATCGCGAAAATGGTCCCAAAAGGCAGTCATTGAAAAATAAGCAGCAAGTTCTACGTCAGTGATACTGCAAAACCGTTAGTTTAGTTTTTCCCATAAGTTCTAACTTGGAATTAAATCTATTCTTATATTATAAAGCTTGAACGCGCTAATCTCAGGAACTACTGGTTTGAATTCAAAAATTCTTTGAGTGTTGGATAGCCCATTTGTCGAAGAAAGGCTGTATTAAAACATCTGTTTTTTTCCGACAACTAAGAGTAATAAGTCGCGGGCACAGCTAGAAAAAGCTAGTTACACGGTATTGCAGTATCACGGACGTACTGCAAATCGCAACAAACAGAATTTTCGGGAAAAATAGTCGATAACTTGTTTCTCCTAAAGTACCATGGAATGCAGTGGTATGCAATTAATTGCTGCCTGCCATAAACGCTTGTACCGCTTGTCCAGCCCAAGGTGACACAATAATTGGCACGAGCGAACTTTCTTACAATAACTTATTTTTGTTTTACAAACATCTGTGCGGCAGTGCGGGCGACGCCACGTGTCAAGGTAAACTTGTCGCCACAATACACCATGTTTATTATTACTCGTGTACACATACAATTTAGTATGAAAGAAGTACAGAAATACAGTTTATTCGAATGGGTTTTGGGATTACCACTAATAAAAAAAGAAGTTGAGACCTCTTCTTTAACTAGAATGCTGTGGAACTATCAACCCGTATTAAAGACGAGTTTAGCAGGTTACTCCAAATCCTCATTATTAGAGTCTGTTCCTTTAAATAGGAACGACGTTCCAGATATTCAGATAGACGTTTCAGATATTCACGCAAAGAAAAGGCGTAAACAAAATCCTTGCCCAGCTAAGGTTTAATCTTGGTAGCTTGAAGAAAACCGCCGAAGATTTAACTTAGCGTCTTTTCTCATCAGTCCTCTTGTGATTGTATATTTGTATTTGAAGCAAGAAGAAGACATTTGACACCTCAGTAACCAGCTCTGTGTCGCAGAGGAAACGTGTGAAAAGTTCACCTTCTGACGAAGAATTTTGTTAGAATTATTTAGACTACCTAGTCGTTAATCTACGACACACTGTTTCATAGCGGTATTAATTATATTTTTAAACTTTTATATTTTCTGCGT
The DNA here is from genome assembly GCA_905332915.2 of Hecatera dysodea. NCBI lineage: Eukaryota > Metazoa > Arthropoda > Insecta > Lepidoptera > Noctuidae > Hecatera > Hecatera dysodea. The sequence continues at coordinate 21,839,182 of HG995292.1, forward strand.
AAAACTGTTCTGGGGAAGCGATAAAAAAAAACAATAATTAACTGATATTTACTCGAGATAGACTGCCGTGATCAGCCACTAATTTACGAGTTTCTAGCGCCGACATATGTACTTCTTTTTCTACATTAATCAAAATGTGGTAGTTTTATTTTGTAGGTACTTACTTAAGTGTAGATATGTAACTTCCTGGTTCACTTAAAGCTCCTGATCATAGAATAATCTCGTTGCAAGAAACGAAACATATACAGCCACCAAGCATATCCTTCAGTTTCCTACGACGCCTGAAAAAAAAAACATGACATCAAAACATTAAAAAACATAAAACGTCAAAGACCGTTAGAACGTTCGATATTGAAATACGACCGCGTTTGAAATTCGAACCGGTCGCGGTGGAATCCGCGCGCTTTCCTAATTGCTCTGAAAATAGAGCGACGTGCGCGCACCGCGAAACTCTTGAAACGCCACCTGGACTAGGGCGGGTATACGGTTCATTGATATAAGGACTTGGACTGATGGCAAAGCTTCGTTGCTTTCGAATTATGTATACTCAATAGAAAGATCAGGGCCCCAAGTCTGCTATTACAATAGTGTCAGAATGGTCTATCATTGATTTCATAATGATTGATTTTGACAAGTTTGGTAATTTACTAATATAAATGCATTATTATGACCTTCCAACGGTCAACCACTGACACTCCATTGAAAGAAATGGCATAGAATGGTAATCTCGTACATAATGACAAATGAATGACAGACGTATGCGGTAATCTGCTAAAATTTTGACAGTTCCTTTGATCAGTGACCTATCATTAGAACGTCATTGTGCAGTCATTGTTTTTAATATCAGTTATCAAAAAGTATTACGAGACTATTGCCAGGCCAATGATGATCGACCATTATGACTTTAGCAGGTTACGAACTTTTAGCAAAATTACAATGGGATCGTGTTGGAATGACACATTTATAAAAATAGCAGACTTGGGGCCCTGCTTGTGACTGAGTTATAACAGCCGCACCTTGGTGAGGACGTTCCGTGGATGGGTGACCACTCAGACATGGAGACTCCTACGTGCCTTGGAAAGCGTGTTAAGCTGACTGTCATTTGAAGTTCTTTAATAGCTATTATGGAAACCAGAAAATCGTTTTACCCAGTTATTGGGTCGAGGAAGTCAATTAGATAGTCGTTTGCAAAATCCTGATATTCAACTGCAACCGGTTACAGTGGCGGCCGATCCCAATAAAGTTGAAAAAGACTAGGCCATGCTGGACAGATTAATAATTAAATCAGTAGAGAAACGATCAGACCGATGGATTTTATGAGGAATTACCAGCATCCCGCGGTTTCACCCGCATAGTTTCGATACCGTGGGAATATCGGGGTAAAAATTATCCTATATGTTAATTCTGGTTATAAACCATCTGTGTGCCAAATTTCATTGACATCCGTTCAGTAGTTTTTGCGTGAAAGAGTAACAAACATCCATCCATACTTACAAACTTTCGCGTTTATAACATTAGTAGGATTATTTTAAAGAAAAAGGTTCAGAGATAGAGTGACGGTAGACAGAGTAGACTGGAGGAAGAAAATGTTGCGCCCGCCTCAAGTAACATGCGACGAGGAAGATAGATTGATGACTCAATGTTGCTTACCGCAATATTACTTAGATGGATTTTATTAAATACGGGTGTGAATATAATAATCGTGTTTAAAAGTGTTGCCTTGGTATGGCATAGACCAAGTTTTGCAACATGAGTGGCTAAGAGCAGGATAAATAAAGAAGCGTTGCGAAATTTATTTGAAAGAGTCACCGCGGCCAGGAACGCAAAGGGCATTCAGTAGGAACACGCATACTGACAGGAGTGACAGGAGTGTCAGTATGCGTGTTCCTACTGAATGCACACAAGCAAAGGGAGCTTCCACTCTGCGCAGAGCCGAAGGAATCATTTGATGATTTCTCATCCTTAAAAAGAAAAACAAAAGGTAAATAAAGGATCAAGACATATGAAAATCTTATAAAATTCTCGTGTCACAATGTTAGTTACCATACTCCTCCGAAACGGCTAGACCGATTTTTATAAAATTTTATAGGCATATTCAGTAGGTCTGAGAATCGGCCTATATGTATTTTTCATCCCCCTATTAATGTTAAGGGTGGTCCACCCCTACATTTTTTATTTTATTTTTAGACAACTTTTTTTTTGTTTTTATTCTTTTATGATACAGCATACAAAAATACATACAACCCTAAATTTTCGCCCCTCTACGATCAACCCCTTTATGGCAAAACAACGTTTGTTGGGTCAGCTACTACCTCTCTAAATTCCTTATTTAGTGAGTCACTGTCGCACGCTGCTTGCAAATTCTCAAAATAAATGTGCTGTAACATAAATATCCGGACTCAGTTTAAAGCCTAGTCGCCCTTCACACCCTCTAGCGGAAGTACAGGAAACAATAAACTCGTAATATTTCATACGCAGCCGCCTGCGCGGGCGCAGTCACGTTCAATAACTATATTAAATTAACTTCGTTTAACGCCCCTGTCTCAAAATGGCGTCTATTTTGGGGTGGTTCGGGTGATTTGAAGCCATTTCACGCATCTGACTCTTCATAATTTTAAAAATAATTGTCGTCTATGTCAGGTTCTCGGCTTACTTGCCCCCCGCGGGTGAAACATGGGATTTTATTAAACCAGTCACGCTATCCCATTTCCTGGGATATGGAGGAAGACATTATAGTTCGTTCGGAACGAAATATAGTAATTAATATTCGCCTTTCTAACTAATATTTCCGTGATTTGACTAATTTGGGAACTAATTTTTATTAGTGGAGTGGAGTTCAGGGTTTCCTATTTGGAGATTATTCGTGCCTGGTAAAATAATGAAGTTGTAAAAATAAAATAAAATTGGAGAATTACTGGAATACATAGAATCAATATACACCGATATGCAGATTTTAGCTGAAAGTTAGAACTGCAAGGCGACCGTTTGACCTTCTGATTATATATTACATAGTTCTCGTGTACGTAGGAATATGGGGATAAAATATAGCCTATGTCACCCGGGGATATTGTAGCTTCCCAACAGTGAAATAATTATTCTAATCGGTTCAGTGGTTTCGGAGCCTATTCAATACAAACAAACAATCAAATTTTTCCTCATTATAATACTAGAGAGATATAGAGATATTTATACAGCCACTACGAACACGTAAATATTTCCAAGTTCCAACACGATCCGATACGTCTTCATAAAACTGCATTAACACCTTTATACACTATTTTATAGACCTTTAAACCATGTCGGCATTTTGATATCTTACTCTGGAATTACTCATATTAAATCCAACACTAATCCGCATAATTTAAGGTCCAAAATACAACGGGCAGCTTCCCTAATCGGTGTATGTTAGTGAGATGCGCAAGCGCAGTCTAACCGGACGTCACGTACGGAACCACGTGCACGGATGAGCGGTGTAATAGCGTTACCACTGAACCCTAATCATGTTGAGAAATGTAGGGAATTTCATGTTTATCGTGTAGAATGATATTTTCGCCAGAATTAAAGTGTGGCTCATCAACAAGAAAGTTTAAAACATTGTTACTTGGTTAGGGAACGAGGTAAAAAGTGAGGTAAACACTGAACTATAGGATTCAATTTCATAGTTAAGTCTACCTTATATATAATCTAAAGTAATTTTATAATGATGTCAAATTGTTTCCTTCTAGAGGTTAAGTTCTGAAAATCCTTATTCAATGAGGAGAAGTCTTTTTTTTATAGAAAACTATTGATGTGATAAATGGGGGCATGGGCTTTTATCTTCAAAATCATGTCGCCTGTCGGACATTGCAGTGGGGCGAATATACGGGAAAAAGCTTGTTTCTTATAAACCTTTATATTTGCACCAAATTCAACCCCGTTTTGTATCCAGGTTATCTCTACCCATTCCTGGTTGCCTAGAAGAGATCGCGGAATGCGATAAGACCGCCAATTGTATGTTTTTTTTTTCATTATAGGGTATATTATATTATAAGGTATATTGGTTTTGCAGAGTATCAAAAAGTAAAGTATACAAGGTGTAACAGACTAAAAGAATAAATGCAATATAATTATGAGAATAATTACGCCTTCACAAGTATTGAGTTAATTCTGTTACATAAATAAAAACAGTTTAAAAATCGCTTTTAGCATCACAGCCACTTCAAACGAACAATACATGCGCATGCGCACAATCCCTTCCTTCACATCTATAAGTATTTTCTTAACCCATTCTACTTAACCGATTCCGTCCTGCTTGCTCAACCTGATTACTCAAAGCAAACATATTTAGCAACTGAAGCTAAATAAGGCGGTAACGGGAACGAAACTCATCGTATTCGTATGGAATATACACTCGTAAACGTAAAATCGATTCTCCACACCTGCGCGCGCGCAAGTAAAAATAACAAGAGTGTGGGAATCGTTCGCGTAGGGCTTCGGTATGTGGAGCTGTGGTTTGTAACAAGGATAGAGTGGAGACAGAAAAGTCTAATGTGTAAAATTGAAACAATATATTTCTGAGGTCAATACTATGTTCCAAATTGGTAATACTCCTTTTTTGGGCAGTCATGTTAAAATTCTTTTTTTTTTTTAATATATCATATCATAAAAACAATTCGACTTTGAAATACTTCGAAACATTAGCAAGCTGTATATGTGCCTTACATGTATCATCAAAACTAGGAAATAGGAACCCAAACTCATCCATAGAAGCATCAAGTTAAGGACTATTTGTAACAACACGAGGCTAAAAACTTTTTACAAAAAAATACAACCGACTTTTCCACAAAAAAAACAAAAAACTACAAAATAACTTTAATTTTTTTGTTTTTAACCGACTTCTAAAAAAGGAGGAGGTTCTCAATTCGGATGTTTGTATGTTTTTTTTTTTTTTTTTTTTTTATTGTTTGTTCGCGCATAACTCCGTCGCTTGTCAACCGATTTGAAAAATTCTTTTTTTGTTGGAAAGGGTATACTTCCCAAATGGTCCCATGAAAATTTTATCGAAATCAATCAAGCGGTTTTCGAAAAATCAACAAAAATCTAAAAAAAATATCTACATTGCCTACATTGACGACCTCGTAGTTTACTCCGCAAAGGAGCAGTACGTTTTTTTTACACCAATATGATTGGTTCGTTTAGGTGGGGGAGGGGAGGGGGTGTTGGTACCACTAAAAAGTGAAAAATAAAAAAACTTTTTACAAAAAATAAAACCGACTTCTAAACAAAAAAACCAAAAAGTATAAAATAACTTTAATTTCGGAAGTCGGTGTGTTCAACAACAAAAAAGCAACCAAAAACACCGAGTTCCGAAATTAAAGTTATTTTATACTTTTTGGTTTTTTTGTTTAGAAGTCGGTTTTATTTTTTGTAAAAAGTTTTTTTTTGTGGAAAAGTCGGTTGTATTTTTTTGTAAAAAGTTTTTTATTTTTCACTTTTTAGTGGTACCTAAACCGCCTCCCCTCCCCCCACCTAAACGAACCAATTACATTAGTGTAAAAAAAACGCACTGCTCCAATGCAGAGTAAACTAAAAGGTCGTCAATGTAGATATTTTTTTAGATTTTTGTTGATTTTTCAAAAACCGCTTGTTCGATTTCAATAAAATTTTCATGGGACCATTTGGGAAGTATACCCTTTCCAACAAAAAAAGAATTTTTCAAATCGGTTGGCAAGCGACGGAGTTATGCGCGAACAAACAATAAAAAAAAAATACATACAAACATCCGAATTGAGAACCTCCTCCTTTTTTAGAAGTCGGTTAAAAAGAAAGAGAAACATATCAGCAACAAAACACATCTCTGGCTGCTGCTTATGACCCTTATTCATAGATACAAAAACAATTAAACCTAATAAAACACAACTGACATTAGGAGCTGCCAAACCCTTGCAGTTTTTAAAAGAAGAGTGAAAGAAAACTATCTTTCCTTCCCATCATAGTTGCGTATATGTGTGTATTATTATTTACCTTTCAATATTATTTAGTATATATTAGTATAATATTGTATGTTATATTTAAACTGTATTGTTTTCATTTTTCCTACTCTATACTTTTACACACAATGTCTACATCTCTTTTTACTCGACTCTCCTATCGCAGGTATGCTGGAAGAGATTTCTGTAGAAATAAGCATCACCTTTGTACTTATTTTTCTGTTTCCTTCTTCTTATCTTTTTATTAAATGTGTGTACATAAATTGTTAAATAAATAAATAAAACATGAATGATCCTCGGCCACACATTAGATGATCCCGTGGGAACCTGTCAATCCATAGCGACAATTGGGAGCAACTTGCATTGCTGACCGCAGCCGCAACCTGTTCCCGCGGCACGACGACTGGTGTGTTCATATTCTGTCCACTAGATCAGTCCCTGGGCCTGCCAGATGAAATACACTACCAAACTAAAGCTAGTTTGGCACTACAATAAATTGCCACAAATTCAGACTGTTTTTTTTTTTGAATGTATTTACATCTTAATGTAATTATTTCTAGTGTTATGATTTATGTAACTGTGCTTTTGTGTGTTGTGTTCTCTATTCTTGCGCTAAATAAATGTTTTATCTATCTAAACAGTATAAAATATAACTTACTAGCTGCCACCCGCGACTCCTCCCGCATGACTGTCGAAAATTATCCCAAGGGAACATACTCCCGGGATGAAAAAGTATCCTATGTGTTATTCCAGACCATAATCTACCTCTGTGCCAAATTTCATCAAGATCCATTCAGTAGTTTTTGCGTGAAAGAGCAACAAACATCAAGATTCATCATAAAACCTTTATAGAAACTAAATTATACGAAGTACCAAAGTATTTACTTAAAACAATTTATGAACTGTATTGATGACATATTTCTCAATAGTATCCATCCACTTGGACCAGTGTGAAGCAATCGTCTCGGTGTACCACACGTCACACGAGGAACACCCGGCTCATCTCGGACACCGGTGGGAATCTCCCTCAGCTGATGACCCATGATCCGCGTTCACAAGGCCTTGACGAAGAATGTGACACAAAATTACCTCTCCTACAAACTAGGGTAAGGTAGATTTACCGATATATATGTGTATACTTAGTACTAAACGTTGTAGTTTGTTATCTTATATATAAAATTCTCGTGACACGGTGTTTGTGGTTGAACTCCTCCGAAATGGCTCGACCGATTTTCGTGAATCTTAGCGTGCATATCGGCTAGGGTGGCGAAAAGTGTTAAGGGTGGTCCACCCCTAATTTTTTATTTTATTTTATGTGGCAAAACGACGTTTTCCGGGTCAGCAGTTATTTATATAATTAAAACTTCATGCAACACAAAGGTACAAAGGTGGCCTTAATGTCTTAGGCATTATCTACCAGTCTACCGAGAGGAATGGAGAGATACCTGACAGATCCATAAAAAATGAAAATATAATAGAGGCGCGTAGAAAGGGACAGATTCATCCAAAAAACTAGTATGAATCTTCATAGTAATAAGAAAACACGGTCCACTGAAGAATTCTACGTCAACAGAGTTACGAAGAAAACGCACAACATTCAAGGCAAAAAGGAGATTCCAGAGAGCTAAGGAGCTAATAAATAAAAACAGAATAAAATCTTATATTACAGATGGACTGATGGAGTCCATTGATTGGTTAACTAAGAAACTAGTGTTAGAACTTATAGCTACCGGGAATAAACACATCAAATTAATAGAGCAGTTGACTAAAAAAATATAATTAGTCCGTCACACAGATATCCAAAAAATATTGGACACGTATTTTTTCTTTTTTCCCTTAAACAAAAAACGAAGACGATACAGTGCGTTAAAAACTCGTGTGACGTCACTACGTGCTGTAATTTGGAACACGCCGTGACGACACAAGCTCCCACTCCTGATCTTTGGTGCTTTTAACTTCGTTACTTTTTATAGATTTGAAAAAGCAAAAAAACGGGTCCAATATTTTTCGATAATTCTAACTCAAGAAACATCCCTATGCCCGTAGATAAAGCCACAGTGGTATGCAGGCACATCCAAAGTCCCAGTATGGGGCTATCCCACCTGTCCGCAATGGCTTTCAGGATGCTGTTGGGGCTGGCGCGCAACCGGCGCATCGCTTGCGTACGAGGGCGACACTGAAAGTTTTTAGAACTGGCCACTTGCAAACGATATAGTAAAAATGTAAGTTAAAATTTTGAAAGTGGAACTCTTTTTTTGTGTATTATTGTGTATTTATTTAATTAATTTCCTTTTTTTACGATTTGGCGGCAAATTGAAAATTACCTGTGTCACGTCCGCGTCAGCATGAATTTAACGAGAGAAAATTTTCGTGCAATGATTTTTTATGACTTTCGATGTCATCTAACGGCCGAACCCAATAACCGATCTATCACATACTGGAGATAGAAAAACAAATGAAACAACAGAAAAATTCCCCAGTATGTGATAGATCGGTTACTGGGTTCGGCCGTAAGTCAACAAGAAAGTTATGATAGGCTTCGATTGGCCTTTCATGATGAAGCTCCATCTCGTGCTACTGTTTACATCTGGTTTAATGTGTTTAAACGTGGTCGTACTAATCTCACCGATGATCTGCGTGAGGGACGGCCTTCTACGGCGACGACTGAAGATAACATCAGTGTTGTGTGGCGAATGATCGAGAAAACCATCAACTCTCGCCTCCGCGAACATGCCGGACCCACTACAGTAGCACGGCAACCCCATCAACATCCTGAACGCATCATTATATTGGACGCCACAAAAGTAAGATAGATATTTTAAAGTATCCCAAGGGAATGCGACAAAAGCCACTGGAGGTGACAATGGAATAGGAATTGCGAACAAATTGGATCAGGTTCAGACCCAATGGAACTACACGGGGCGGAGAGTGTCAGACTCTTACTGGCTAAAACCCACCCGTGATCCTTCTTGTGCCCTTTGCGTTCCAGGGCCGCGGTAACTCTTTCGAACAAATTCCGCAACTTGTCTCTGTCACCTGCGACCTAGGACTAGAGCCAAGAGCATATCCATCTGACAATTAAAAAAAAGATAGACTATCGATATATACAAGGTAAACAGTAAAATAATACAAAACTTGAAAATGAGTAATCATAAACAACATTTACAATGGGAAAAGTCAAGAAATCGCAAAAAAAAGTTTACTATTGCGTAAATTTTTGTCGAATTATGCAAAACGAACATACATTTTTGAGGCATTATTTCCCCGCGATTATAGTGTTGGTCGTATTGTAGGAGTTTTTCAAATGAATAAATACCCCTTTTCAGGTTTTGTGTTACTTCTGTTACACCCTGTAAAAAATATTGATATTCAGCTCAATCCAGTGGCGTAGCTAGCCTTAGACGGGCCCTATATCAAAATGTGTTGAGGGGCCCCCCAACAGTATAAAGTTTTTTTTTTATAAAAGAAACGAAAAAAGCTCCAATTGAATTAAAAAAAAAAACTACGATATTGATTTGAAAACAAATTTTGAAAATAAAAATGGTTAAAATTAAAGAGTACTTTTCGTATTTTTTTAACAAATCTGCGTTATATATTAATTCGGTGTATTGTGATTTATATACTGAACCTTTGGCACAGCAGCTATATAAAAAAAACCTCTACCTGAAATAAAATACCATGGACAATATTTTAGGAATTTTTGCATACACAAATTCGGGGCCCCTGTAGCCTGGGGGCCCCGTATAATTGATACGGCAGATACGGCGGTAGCTACGCCCCTGGCTCAATCGAAAAAACTAAAAGCGGACCCAAAACAATATTGTCAAGACTAAACTTAGACTTTTTTTTGGATGGGAAATCATCAAATGACTTCTCCCGCTCTGGGCGGAGCGGAAGAGAGTGTCAGACTCTTAAAAACCCACCCTTGTTCCTTCTTGTGCCCTTTGCGTTCCAGGGCCGCGGTGACTCTTTCGAACAAATTCCGCAACCAAGACTAAACATAGCCTCAGGTCAAACTTGACACTAGATTCCTCGGCAAATAAAATATTTATATAAAATCATTGAACAATTAAAATCAATGGTGCCGTGACGAAGAATGTGGAACAACACTATATAAGACTCTTGGGAAGGAGTTCAGTTTCAAGACGTCGATAGTCATCGATCTGAAGAGTGTAAGTAGCGACACCTGGATGTAAGTTAATCGATTCATCGAAGTATGGAGTTACAAGCGGATCATGTTTAAGTTTTATAAAGTGTGTTTACAAAGTTTACCTAATAGGAATTGCGTCAAACAGTCTTTAGAACACAGGCTTTAGTGCGACCGCCACTGCCGCTTCTGCTGCGGGTGCTGCGACTCCCAACACTCGGGAGGGTGCTGAGATGGAGTGCCAGTAATGGTCCCATTTCGGCCTCCTCCAGAGACAAGTCGGCCGCTGTGCTATCGCGCAGTGGCTGATGCCTGGGGACGGTGAGCGTGGGTGGCTCGTCGTCCGATACCAGGTTGAGTCGACGACGCGTTGTGTTCCACGCGCGTCACAAGGAGCCGTCAGCACCGAAGACGGGGCCCCATAGGGTCGGTGCCTGCTAGGGTTGCGGAATTTGTTCGAAAGAGTTACCGCGGCCCTGGAACGCATAGGGCACAAGAAGGAACACGGGTGGGTTTTAGTCAGTAAAAGTCTGACACTCCCTACCGCTCCACCCAGGGCGGGAGGGGTCATGTGATGATTTCCCATCCAGAAAAAAAAAAAAAAAAAAAAATGCTTTAGTGCGAGCTTTTAACGTACTCGTACGCTCGCTTATGGCAAAGTATATTAAAAAAAAGTTTTCCGTTATTGTAACCAGACAGCGCTTATTCAATTTCATTACCACATGACGTTTACGCTAAAGCGATCGAGCCTTAAAAAACCTTATCATGCTGCTTGGTTAAGACCCGTGGAACTTAGGTACCCTTATTATATCTAGCCTGAACTTTCCGATTTCTGGACGAAGGCATTCCATTGGTGCCGTGCAGCTTCCTGTTAATCCTGAAATACATGAAAGGTATCCTTGATTACTAAACCTTTTTTACAAAAAAATACAACCGACTTCTAGACACAAAAAATGTATAAAATAACGTAGTACTCTCGTCTAAGTATAAAATAAATTGTATTTGATTTAAATTATTACACTTGGAGTAAGGCAAATGTTTTTAAACAGTTTTATTTTTCAGACCAATTTGTTGGTCCCATTTGACGGCCAATTCTACCACCGCACGCGCTCATTGGTCAAATCAAATAGCCCGCGAAAAGAAAGATGTTACACATCAAAAAGGCTGCCAATGACGATTATGTGAATGTTAGAATACACATTTTTTACTTTCCAATACAATAGTGGACGGTTTCGGCGATATTACTAGACATTTATGCACAACAATGACTTAATCTGCCACTAAACTTTAAAAAACTACGACAATTAATCAATCAAGTTAAAAACTGTCGAACATGCAGTCTGTTTCCCACAAAAACAATGGGACAGAATTAGTTTTGGCCGTACAACCGGCGGCAGTACAAGTTGGCAAGGTCGCGGAGTAAACAGATGGCGTTTATAATTCACAATGATACCATTACTGTACTCTTTGTAGACCAAATAGATCTCAGCAAATGAGTCACGGTCTTAACCTAAATAGACTAAATGCTAGATGGTGCTAGATGTAATAATGACGACCTTTAATGCTTCCCGAGAATGATTGGTTATGGGAGGCATAAAACAAGGTTGTGGCGCAAACCTATGTCAAGGGCCTCAAGTCTGCTATTACAATAGTGTCAGAATCGTCTATCATTGATTTCATAATGGTTGATACAAGTTTGGTAATCTACTAATATAAAAGCGTCACTATGACTTTCCAATGGTCAACCACTGACACTCCATTGAAAGAAATGGTAATCTCGAACATGAATGAAAGACGTATACAGTAATCTGCTAATAGCAGATTTGGGGCCCAGTACTGAGTTGCGATATACTGATTGATTGTTACAAATAAGTTGATGACAGAAGAAACGATGGCCTTAGGAAAAAAACTACAGATTCTAAATAGGATTCGATAGCTTATGATTTAGAGGACCCATGCTCTAATACTATGAATTTATTACAATCAACATCAAATTTTGACTTGCACCTGTGTTTACCAACAAAATCCCCACCTGGCTCCCACAGGTGAACAATATTCCGTTTGTAACCTTGAACAACACAAAAACAACTCAGATGGCAAATAATTTCCTACAAAAACGAAGGTGCTGTTCATTTTAAAACAGAAGTTTGCCTGGTGAGCAGTAATTAAAAGTCAATAACAAAACATGTTTGACAGTTATAGAATCATACTTACGCAAAAACAATGTGGTTTAATGAACAGTGACTTATGTGTCCGTGAGATGTACCCACCACAATGGAGCAGATAAAATGGGGATCATCACAAGCTTTGAGGATGAGCTGTTCTGAATTTGTGATGTATCCCCAATTTCTTTTTATATCTCTCTTCCTCAATTTATTTGTTTTGGGGTTTTTATCCAAACAAATATGTCAACCCTATCGTGCCTTTTACCATTGTTACATTAAACCTTATAATTAACACATAAACTATACTAACCAGTCAAACATTTTTTTTTTACACAGAATTAGTTTAACCTATGATGAGGCTGACATGCCATTGTGGATAAAAGCCTCCTTTAAAAATTTAGAATTATTATACAAAACATTTGGGGTAAACTAAAGACAGAAGTCACCGATGAAGGACTGGTTACTGTAGTTTTTTTTTGTTTTGGTTTGGAGTAAAAATGATTGTATTAATCCTACTTCAAGCTTTAAGTCTAATCCTCTCAAAAGTGAATCCCTCTCGCGCCTGTTGTGGACACAAACAATACATCAGCAAATGCTGCACATGCTAAAGACTTAGATAGGTCAATCACTCCATCCTATACCATTTCTAAAAAAAAATGGACTAAAGAAAAGCCCATTCACTCGCAAATACACACACACACACACACAAATAAACCACACACACGCACACAATAAATTAATTATACTGTAATATATACATACTTACACTTCCAATGGCAGCTCGATCACGGTGGCACGTGACGACAGCAAGTGATGCTTATAGCACAGCAGTCCTCCTGATTTAAGCCCAATTGCACATGTCTTGTAGCTTGCCGCTAAGTTACAAAGTCTAATAGGTACGATAATTGTCAATAGGTTTAAGTCTTGAATAAATAAATATTGCTTGTTTATTGTTTATTACTTTTGGATCCGTAGTAGCAACATCTGGTGGAGGCCACATCAGACTCCAGCTTTCCTGTTACCCAATTACATTACACTTTACATTCATTACACCTGAATAAGAAAAAAATTGGGAAACATAATCGTTGTCTACAACTTGCTTATTGCTTATTTCTTCCTTACCTTCTACTTTGGATTATCAGTACAATACCAATTTATTTCGCTCATACGCCAAACCACCTGTATTTTGTATTAATATATCCACATCTGGTGGTACCAATTAATTTCAAGTCATGCAGATAAATTCCCACTGTATATTATAAGATAAAAAACTATACCGCTACCTTATACTGGTAGAATGTGAGATATAAAAAGGCTGCGGTACAAAAAGAAGCGGGGAGGCGGAGCCTTATTCGGGCGGCGGATACGCGGCCTTGCGAGGTCGACACGGGCGCGTCTCACACCGACACCAGTGAACTTGAGATAGTTAACAGTTGCTTAAATAGTTTATTTTTTTAAAGGATTGGCCTTCAAAATGCATTTCTCCTGATGGCGGTACCTGTAGCAAAATAATATTAATGCGGTTCATTAAAAATGTTTCCCCTTATTGTTGGCGTCATAAGTGTGACCTCTATCGGATAATATGCAGGATACAATGCAGCGGAAATAAATAAATCATTTTATTTTATCGTTTTAGTGAATTTGAGTTATTTTGTAATTATTGTTAGCAAGCCCTTTCATTTGATACCCATATTGTAAAAGTACATTAAAAATAACTAGTCCACCATGTTGGCTATAGCGCCATGTTGGATTTAGAATAACGTCATAAATTTAATCGTGCATTGGCATCCAAATCGAACTTGTATATACATATATAAAAAAAAAGTTGAAGATATCTGCTACAAAATTGGGTTACAAGATTTCACCCGAACCAACATACATTTAATACATTGCAAGGTAAAAAAAGCTTTTAAAATTAAGTGTGATTGTTAGTTGTGTTGGACAACATTGCGAATCCCAGAAACACCAGAATCATATTTAGAATTTGGGGGGCGCAGTCCCGTGAATTCTACTTATTCAAAATTCAATGAAAACAAATTCCAAATATTTTATTTCGCATATCTACGGACATTTATAAAACATCAAAAACTGAGTATATCGCTAACTGAATCAGAAACGATCATCCACGCATCTCGTATACCTAGGTTACATATCGGTGTAACAGCGGCCACTGAAGCGCAAGCGCAGATAGTCCCGCGCATAGAACCGGTCGCTCATTGGCCTAACTGTGCGCACAATTACACCGACTTCCCTTACGTAACACCGTAGAATATCAATATTAACGTCATTTTCGTTACGCCGACACCGTTACGTTGTGGAATCTATTAGAGGCAATAGGGCTTTCTGGGTAAAGAGGATGCAATGGAAAATATGCGGTTAGTAATTACATTATAAGTGTGTAGTAAACTGAACCTGAGAAAGTACACTTTATTACGGCTTCATACAATTCTAGATAAATGTCCATCCAATATTTTATAGTCATTTTAAGTTAGACGAGGCCAGTGTTACCCTGAGAAGAAACACCGAAACAAATTCAGAGGTCGAAGTCTCTTTTAAAGTCCATACAATCCATACTGGTCAAATCATATGAGAACGATGTAGGTTAATGTCTGACGTAGCCTTTTGAGGAAAGTGTCACACAGATTAGGGTCCTGTACGTGGATAGATAGACCCCTACCTAACTACTCCTACACCAGTTATTGACCTTATAGTTTCAGCAACAATGGATGAGATAAATCGGAAACTTTCGCATGTATTCTTGTTGTTCAAATCCTTATAATGGCTCACTAAGCCCTCCACAGTTTAGAACAAGTGCTAAATAATTTGGGAGCAGTGGTGGCCGAGTGGTAACGGCCTCGACTCACGAATTGTAGGTCGGAGGTTAAAACCCGGCCAGGCGCATTACTTTGTTTAATTTATTTCAAAAGCACTGCTCTCAAAACGGTGAAGGAAACCATCGTGTGGAAATCGGCATGTCCTAGAACCAATAATTCGAAGACATGCGACATTCCCAAACCGCACTGGGTCCGCGTGGTGGATTACGGGCCATTCCCTCTCCTAGAGAGGAGGCCTGTGTCCCAGTAGTGGGAACGTTAAAAGGCTGATTATGCTGTGTATTTATTATGCTAAATAATTTCATAACTGATAGAAGACAGAACTAAGGTTATGTTGTAATATGATTTGCATTTCTTTTACCAAAAAACAAACATGCAAAATATCATCTTATAACGACTACCTACTTAGAGCTGTGTAAGCATGTCCATGTAACATCCGTTCCACTAATAAACAATAATTGAACTTAAGTAGGTAATATTATCTAGTACGTATTAGGTGAGGACGTAGATAGCTGTTGTAAGATCCCATTGCGGTGGTTTGTTATGCAAAACGGTGCTGACGAAAACAAAAGATGATAAAAAATATTTTAATATTTTTTATCAAATATGTAGTCTCCAATGTTACGGAATTCGCTAGACGTCATAAGCAAGTCAAATGTTGCGATTGCAAAACTCACGCCACAGCCGCTGCAACAGCCGGCCGGGGCCCCGGCCGTGGGGGTGGCGTCGGCAGGCCTGTGGACAACAAGCGTTGGGTGGCCCAGGCCCAACCAGGCCCGGCTCGACGGAGCGTTGTGTTCCACGCGCGCCTCACAGAGATGTCAGCATATAATAAGGGGCCCGCCGGAATCATTTGATGATTTCACGTTGTTGAAAACTTACTCAACCAATCACAGCTAGATAACGGGCTTTCGAGAATTCGTCACAATGATTTTGTAGGTTTGATCACATCTGCCGCATTAGTGCAGTGGTAACGGCCCCGACTAACGAATTGTAAGTCTTGGGTTCAATCCCAGCCAGGCGCATTACTTTGTGTAATTAATTTCATCACCTCTGCTCTCAAAACGGTAAAGGAAAACATCGTGAGGAAACCGGCATGTCCTAGAACCAAAAATTCGAAGACATGTGACATTCACCAACCCGCACTGGGCCCGCGTGGTAGATTACGGCCCATTCCCTCTCCTAGAGAGGAGGCCTGTGTCCCAGCAGTGGGCATGATAAAAGACAGATTATGCTATATGCATGCAGGCATCTGCCGCATTCGTAAAAGCAATGGGCGATGAATCGCGCACGTTGGATCCCAAACGCAAGGAAACGACGACGCAGCAGGCCCCGATAGACATGATGGGGTGATCTGAATTTGTTCTCAAAAGACTAACCAGACTGAAAAAGTGAAAGCACGGAAAAAATACCTTTGCCCTGCTGTGGGACAGAACAGACTCACAAATAAATGCAACTACGGTCCCATATCCTCTGGACCATCACGACCCTCATACTTATTATTATATGATTACTTACATATGTATATCCAAGTACTTACCCACAATAAACAGTTATGTCAACCACATTCTGACCTCTCCACAAAAACCAAATTAAAAATCCCACTAAGTGGTTATAAAAAAGCTGTTAGTTGTTTACAAAAAGTTTGGTTCTCAATTCACAGCATTATGTAGTAAATAAAAATATATCGGTCATAAGTTTGTAACCGCTAGATGGCACCAGATACCAGCGCCATTGTTTGGAAGCCGCTGGAAGGTCGCAAAAGCAATGCGTGGGAATCACCCGCTTCCGCGACAAGTCGGGTAAAAACAGGCCGGTTGGGGCATCGGATTTAGTGATACTGCGTCCGGAAGCGATAAGCAACAGCGATTTTTAGTAGCCCCACAATTATCAGATTTTTATGCTATATACTTTTTACCTTACTTCGAAGACACATATACCTATGTCTATCTATTATTATAATATTATAAAGAGGAAAGATTTTTTGTTTGTTTGTTTGTACCGAAGAAGCTCCGGAACTACACATTAGTTAGCGATTAACACAAGCTATATTTTATCCCCGTACACCCACGAGAACGGGAACTACGCGGGTAAAACCGCGGGGTGGCCAGTTGTAAATAAACCCAAGACTTTAACGTGGGACCTGTCTGTTAGGCCCATCGTTAATTTTGATATTTGGACCAGTATAGATATACTGGTCCAAATATCAAAGTTAACCAACCAAAAAAAAAAAAAACGAACAGCTATTGCGTTATAAAATTAGCTTTTTTTTACTTGTGCATCACTCTACATTTACCAACATCATTATAGTGTCCTTAGCTTCTAGTTAACGTCACATTCTATTAGCGATAGCGATAGTGGAAAAGTAAAAAAGTGTGATATTGACATTGTGCTACCGAAATGTCACTAAACATTTGGATAATAGCTAATTCGGATAAAATATAACTTTTTCTTGAGGTCCAAGTCCCACTTTGTTTGTTATCGCAGCAATGTTTCTTATTCCACACCTTCATCTCAATAGTAACCTCCTTGCTAGCCTATATTTAGGACAACAATCTCAAATCGCTCAACGCGAACACTGCGACCACAGTCCGCAAAGTAGGGTAATGTTCAGTAGTAATGAGTTTCAACAAATTAAGTTATCCGCTGGTGGGTTAGCAGTGGCACTTGGCAGTTAATGTTAATATCGACACCAAAACAAATGAACACCGTTATAATGTTGCGACGAGATTCAATTGGATGGGAATCAAGTGGAAATATTCATTGTCTTTATTTGGGAGTACCTACTAGCATTCTTAGGTACATGTAACCTATAATGCAAACAAAACAGCTGTTCCATACATTCTGGAGTTATGGGAGACAGAGGACAAGACATCCAATGTACGTAATGAACAGCTGATTGTTTCTGTGGCTGTACAGAGAACTTAAATAAGTACCTGTGAGCTGAATTAGGGACGGGTTTCTGAGAATTTCGAGCCGTAGAAGTGTAGAACATTAATGACAGACGGGACCACCAGCTTAGCGTGCTTGGAGGAAACTCGGTAAATTAAGATGGTCACCCATCCACAGACCAACCTTGGCAAGCGACCCGTGCGGCTGTTTGTCTTTAGCCATGAGCTCCTCTCAAATATCAATACAAAATTTGAAAGCTATGTTAATAAGTACCGTAAACAATGTCCCATTTCTATGCTAACATATAACCGTTAGCCAGAAAGACCTGATTAGGTTTTTATCTAAACTCCAGCATCAATAAACAACTGTTCGGTTCTCGTTACGTTCCGTGGAAGCCGGAGTGTGGGAGCGGTGTCGGGTTCGACTCCCGCGCAGCACAATCGCCACAGATATTGCTCAAGCGATACTAACGGAGGTAACTGTAGAGTTATGGGAGGTAAAAGGGAAATTATTGTATCATCTTCTCATGATATTCGTGATGACTGGTTGGAATTACACCGCAGATTTTGGGAACCGTGATTCTAGGGCCCCAAGTCTGCTATTACAATAGTATCAGAATGGTCTATCATTGATTTCATAATTTTTACAAGTTTCGTAATCTACTAGTTTAAAAGCGTCATTGAAAGAATCATCACTCCATTGAAAGAAATGGCATAAAATGGTAATCTTGTACATAAAGACAGCTGAATGACAGACGTATGTATGCGGTAATCTGCTAAAATTTTGTCAGTTCCTTTGATCAGTGACCTACCATTAGAACGTCATTGTGCGTGCAGTAATTGCTTTTAATTGCTCGGTTATCAAAAAGTATTACGAGATCATTGATCGACCATTCCAATCGAAAATGACAATGGGATCGTGTCGGAACGAAAAATTTATAAAAATAGCTGGGGCCCTGTTCCCAAAATCTGGGGTGTAATCTTATTGTTAAACTGTTAAACTAAACAAAATAAACAAAAAACTTTCTTTTCTTTTTTCTATCTTTTAAACTATGTCACGTATTATCAATACGATGTTGTTTCTAGAAGTAGTTACCAAGATGGCATGCACAAATCATTACTTATTCCTCTAGCTCTACTCCATGACTCCATAGCAAAGTCAATTTATTTATTTCAACTAGACCATTAAAAGGCACTTTTGAACGTCAAAACTGTTTGCAAATAAAACACTATAGTGGTTCTAGGTGTCCAATCGCAAAAAGTAGATTATAGCCAGTATTTCCTAGACCGTCTTAGGGGGCGTTCAAGTCCCTTATTTATTTATTTTTGTCGACGTCGCCCGTTTTCTGACTGACTTCGACTGCGTGATGATTCTGGAACCTCTATCCCGATGCATTTAACACAAGTCGATGCTCATTTTAACAATGTTTGAACAATTATTCATAACAAGTTCATTACCACGAAAACATCATCAATCTTATATATAAAATTCTCGTGTTACTGTGATTGTGGTTGAACTCCACCGAAACGGCTCGACCGATTTTCGTGAATATCGGCTAGGGTGGCGAATCGGACACCATCTATTTTTCATCCCCCTAAATGTTAAGGGTGGTCCACACCTATTTTTTTTATGTGGCAAAACGACGTTTGCCGGATCAGCTCGTCTTCTTATAAAAACTCTTCCGTTACTAATGAGTGAGTTACAGAAAACACACGGCCAAAACTACTGATCTACTTGGTGAGTCTACGTGGAGACAAATCAAGTGTGCCACTAACATTGATCGAATGTATGCCACATTAATTAATTAATTAAACAATTGCGAAACCCGCCGACATTTTAACCGTATAACCAGCGCCGCCTTGCAGCCAATTACCTCTGTATCGTAAACAAGTCTGTCCTATAGTAACATGACCATATGAGTCTCAATGACCACAACTGGTCACAAGTGGTAGATACGACGCCCCCGTCTTGATTGACTAACCTTGGAGCCCTAGAGCCCTGGTGATTGTATTGATGGAATTGCACAAGCTTGTTAATGTATGATACTCACTACCATCTTATGCTCAAACAATAAGCAAAATCAAAGTAAACTTTAACCTTAAAATTTACGTTATTGAGCATAGGATGGTCCACCAGTGATCCACCAAGAGTGGTCCACCTGGGTCTGGAAATGAGGGAGATCGGTGAGGAGGGTTCTGTGAAAGGAGTAAATATAAATCCCACAAAAAACATTTTCATGTAAAAATGTTGCCAAGACGAATCTACGTAGCTTACCCTGTGAAAAAGTTATCAGATCTCGTATAAAGCCAAGCTCTAAAGACTGCACGCTCTAAACCCACAAGCTAAGTTTAGTCAAAACGTTTCTCTTGGCCTTTTTATTTCACACCCAGTGAACGAATGCCTATGAAATCTTCGTGATGGTAGCAAATCATCAGCAATCAGATACGGTGATGACTGGCTGATAGGAAATTCTTTTATAATAAAATATAGATTTAACCAAGAACAGAAGCAAAGATGAGGTGAGCATGACTTCCGGTTAAAAAAACATAAACATAGTTAAGAGTATGTAAACTTATGGATATCTAAAAAAAATAAAAAAGCTAAAAACGGAAACTTGCCCAAAAGAAACAAACACAATGTCTCACAAATTTAAATGACATAATTTAAATAATAAAAACATAAGTTTTCGTTTATCGGAAAATAAACTGCCTATTTATAACATGGTCAATGACAAACGTTGTAAAACACGGGACACTTCCAAATGTTCCTGATATGGTAGTATTGTAAAATGTCAAATTCGACTACTTTACCGCATCGGGGACAAAAGTGGGCGCTCCGCCTACTGATGGGCTGGTAAAGTGATGGTTGAATTGCATAATAGGTATCCAAATAGTAATTCTTAGAAATACTAATCTATGATTTAATGAGGTATTTTGGGCGTTGGAATTTATTAATCCAGGCATTATCCATGTTCATTCACAGATAAATCAATAGTTTCTTAGTAGGTAGTACACTAAAATGTTAACGAACACGGTGAACACCAGAAACCTGCAAATATATAGAAACAAAATCCACAAACAAAGGATTTCCTGCCACGATTAAAACGACAATTTTTTTTCGACTGATAGCTGCAAGTCTCAAGCTGTAATGTAAATTACAATTACTTCACAGCTGGGAAAACATCTCTCCTCTAACTTGCGGCTTTTTCGTACCACGGCTAATTTTGACCACAAATCGGGCACAACTTATAATATTGTCCACTAACTGTCCGGTGATATCGCAACGGAACGAGGCGGATATACCGGGACAATCTTGATGCCTATCAGAAAGAAGATAGAACAATAAAAACAGTTAAAATACAAATCAAAATTACAAGGAATAAACTGGAATGATATTATAACAATTGATAAAAACATTAATGAAGACTACGAAGCTTTTAACGACAGACAGACAAAAATATAAATTAAAACACATTATAATAAATACTGGCTCTCAAAAGCTCTTTCAAAAATAAAAGGCTATTGTCGAAACTAATTAGGTACTATTAAAACAAAAAAAAATCCTACATATATTAACAAAATATTACAAGATGTGTGAAAAAAAAATTAACCGGTCTGGCAAAAATCAACACTTAAAACGAAAAATGAAAAAAATCAAGACAGAAATAATAAAATGACTTCAGAGCCTAAGGAGGTACCTAATATGTTTAATAATGTCTTTGCTCCTATTGGCAAAACTAGTACCAACTGTCTAGGCCCAGGTCACAGATAATATAATACTACACCCAGGTTAAAGTAAAGCAAGTGGACTGTATTAGGTATAAGTTTATTCGGTGGTTTTACAATATTAGCAAACTAAGTAAGTATCAAAGATAGGTATGTCCGAGCGCGGTCGTGTCGGATGGTGCAATGGCGAGTGCCGTCGCCGCGCCGCCCGCTGTCCGCGCGGGAGTCGCGGTATGGTTTTGATGTACACTTGTACAGTGTGTGAACACCAACCCATCTAGCAGGAAACACCAAAAGGAACACCAGTAATGTCTAAGACAAAGAATTCGATCTTTTTGAATTCAGGAGATCCTTTTCATTTCTTTAATAAAAAATAAGTCGAGCTGTGGCGTTCGCGAACTTCCACCTACATTATTGAGATAATGTGCAGATGAATCTATATACTATACTCTTCCATTCATCATGGTAATATCAATATTTCGTTGCAGGCGCTTTTCCCAATCTATTGAAAAAGGCCCTTATAAAATTGATCCTAATAACTACTGTCCCATGCCTCTCCTGCCAACTCTTAATTATGCACTGATCACAATACTGCCGCCTACTTAGCATTAAATCACGATGTAGCCTTTAGGCCAAAGGGCTCTCCGTAGGCGACAATATTGGTCAATGATCAACACATGGCTACTTATGGCCTTAAAAGTCGCCCACCAACAGACTCGGGTGTGGGCAGGAATAAAAGCCCTTTAAAAATTAACAAGTCTTGTGTTACTAAATTAAAAATACAGTGTTGACATCTATGTCTACTGTATTGTGTGTCTGTTGAATAGTTTACCTAACCATCATTTTATTCTTATTGAGATAAGAAACGAAACTCTTCAATAAATGATAGCAAATCTTCCAATTAATTGAAATATTGTGTCTTTACAATTTCTTGTCATGATTTCACCCTAAGTTAACTACTACTTGCTTCATTACTAAATCGTAGTCAACCTTCCCCAGGCCTGTGATCAAAATGCAAAATCAAAACCCGGTTGTGGGGTAGGTTGACTAAAATTTCTTGTTTTGCAAAAACCAGCCAACAACATCACGAAGTATGTTTTAAAAGAATCGCATAGGTAGGTACAGTGTCTCTATACAACAAAGTCATTTTTATAAGTAGAGCTTATTATGAAAATACGAGAACTACAAACTTAAATGAAAAGTAAGACAACTATCCCCGATCTCCCCAACCCGGCTAAGCAGTTGCTAGGCAGCAGACCCCAATATTCTCGTAATTTGGGAAAAGGCCAGGCAGTTGATGATTTACACATAATACGGAAAACATCATCACATCCAGTTTGGTAAAAATGTTGAAATAATCAAAGAAAAACAAAACAGTGGGCGATGATTGAAAGGTCCAGGGGTCAAACACATGGCCACATTTAGTCTTAGATAAGTCGCCCACTGAAACAGGTGTCGTGCCAGTCGTAGGCGATTGAAATACCTTTCATAATGTTGTACGACTATTAAAAAGGTAAAAATACCTAACAATAAATAAGAATTATTTATTTGTCATAAATTTTAATACATGACATACATAATCAGCCTTTTAATGTTCCCACACTTCCCACTGCTGGGACACAGGCCTTCTCTCTAGGAGAGGTAATGGGCCGTAATCCACCACGCGGGCCCAGTGCGGGTTGGTGAATGTCACATGTCTTCGATTTTTTGGTTCTAGGACGTGCCGGTTTCCTCACGATGTTTTCCTTCACCGTTTTGCCAACCAAAACTATGAATTTGTGTCCCGAGATGGGATCTTAGTCTGCATGGATGTTGACAAAGCTATCATCAGAATCCATGGGATAGCCAGAAGTATCCTATCGTTGCAATAAGTTCCTACTACCTAAAATAGTAGTTTCTCCAATCAAAAATGATAACAAAACCCTGGATTTATTTCTGTACTCAGTAAAGCACGATCATTTCTGACAATCACAAGGGACTGCGTTTATGTATAGATCTCGGTGTACCTTAATGGTTGTTGGTTGCTTAAAGCTCCGTTTACGTTAGCCAGTGCGCAACACAACCCAAGTAGCACATGACAGCCGCATAGTGACTTGATTATAGAATTTTGTGACACTCAAGGCTGCTTTAGTTACCTGCTTAAGGGCTGTGTAGCTAACTACACAGCCCTTGTAATTCTAATTTGGGCCCCAAATTAAGCAGCCTTGAGCATTACAGTGACTGGTTAACGGTGGTATAATCATTGAAACAGCTGTACGAGGCCTGTACAATGGCTTATACTGCTATAAAACAGCCATTGCAGCCTAAGATTCAGCTACTTTAATTCTCTTCAACAGCTTTTAGATGTTTTGAGGCTTGGCAATAGCTTTTATTAAAGTATAAATAACCAAACAAAAATACTTTTTTATTTAATTTTCTTTTGTGTATTTTGTGACAGATGACATTTATTGTTTGTTAAAGTGCGCGGGCGGACTATTATTTAAGGTAAGATATTTTTAATAGTTTTCACGTTGGTTTTAAGTGTCCTGTATGTAAATTGAGTTGCGAGTACCACTTTACTGTTAATGTGTATAGGTAATTACATCAAATATTTCACGCGCCATCAGAATAATATCGCTTTAACGAAAATATTTCACAAGATTAAATGGTGTACGAATACTTAATAGATTTATCACTCAAATTATTGCTTTCGAACTTAATGTATTCTATTAGGAAATAAGTGGAAAATATATTGTTTGAATTAAAAGCTATCAAATATCCTTAAAAACTATAAGAAATCATTTGGATATTTAATAACAAATCGTTTCTGTACTGCTAAAATGGCGTTAATTTGTTATCCAGTACAAATTCTCCAGAAATTCTTTTAAAAAGTTATTTGCTGTACAGTGGTGTTACCAAGTCAATGTACCAGCTTCTAGCATTATAATGGCTGGAGAAAGGATTTTAATTATCTTTCTTACTGTGTACTGGTATAAATATAGAGCATACAGTAGCTTTTCAGGGATAAAGAAATCTCGACAGAAAACCATTTCAATATGTACATTGTTTGGCTTTCGAAATACCCTTGCAAGCCCAGTAGTTAGGTAATTTTGCGCATCCTTCTCTTTTTTTAATTTAGTTTAGAACAGCGCTATCCATGTCATTTCGTCAAAACAACCGAAAAATATTTTGCTTTTCCCTTTTCGTATTATATTATGATTGTTAATTAGTTAATTATTGTTTTCAGGAATAATAATGCCGTTTAAAATAATCAAAACCGTTGAAAAAGGAAACGAAAGATTATAGAGAAGGAGAAGAAAAGTGGTTGGGAGCATTTCATTTTTCATAATGGCATTCGTAATTATGTTGTATTTTCACAAATTATGTTTCATATTGATTAAAAAACAGTATTTACAAATTTATACAATGATTTTTTATTTTTCTTATCATCCTTAATAAGATTGTATCTTTGCTAAATTTTGAAAATAAATTTTGGGGAAACTTTTATTATCCTTGGTCATGAAAAGCACCTCCTTTCGATCAGTACCTAGCACAACATTCACTGAGTCTCTTTGCTACCTGCGAAAGTGGTGTGCTACCTCTTTGCAACATCATTTTAATCAAATGCAATTTATTTTCAAAAGGATAAGCACACAAATCTATTTGTGCGGAACCCTATGCGTAAATGACACTAGCTTGTAAACATCAACTGCATCAGTACTGCTCCTTTGCAATTCGTCCATAGAAGCTTCAGCGTATTCTTTTAACAGTTTTCTTTTTACTCCACTTTTCATTTTTTATTTAAAGTGTATTATTAAAACATACGTAGCTCTTGAAATCGCTTCGCACATTATGCAAAAATAAATCAAATTTGACGTAATTTAAACACCAATAATCTAGATTTACTCTTAAATAACGCTGAAAGCTGTATAATAACTGTCAGCTACACTTTATGCATTGGCATTAGGATGGAGTACTCCTATTCCAATTTACAACTCAGGGTGTTTAATTATTCTCTTATAAATCTAACAGCATTTGTAGAAATTCCTTATACACTTTTAACCAGCCATTAACAAGCTCGTTGAAGTAGAATTACAATAGAATTAGTGTATACCAATTAAAAGCTAGTGGCATTATTCAATGTTTTAATGCAGCCCGCAGCATTACAAGAGAGGTGAATTTTACGTATTAACCAGCCGTTAACAAGCTTTGGGCTTCTAGACCAGCTAGTAGTATCTCAAACAGCCAAAAGCTGGACTAGAGCATTTTAAAATTCTACTTAAATGTTTTTAGTATACTTTTTCGCCACTATCAAGTCATTAGTCAGCTATGCTGTTTAATAGTGTATAATCTTTCCTTAATACAGTCTAAAGACTCACCCTATCCTTTAGTACAGCTGTATAAAAGCTGTAGACTGTAATGTAGCTTATTTATGACCTAATTCATCGCTAAAGTGCTACTTGGGAAGGGCTGCGCGTGCGCTTGCGAACTTGACATTGTCTATTCTCGCGCCGGAAGCCGCCCGGACGCGCCGGAAACGGCCGCCCTTCAAAGGGTTAACATTGTTTCTGAGAACGTAAGCGACAAACAAACACATTTGAACACAGTTAATTTTGTAATGAACTTGGCTTTCCGCTTAAAGTAAACAGATACAATGTTGCAGTGGAGCGTTGAGCTGAAATGCGCATCTATACAAAAGCTTACATAGAAATTCCTGGTTCCGAACGCCCGATTCAGAAACCATAGCATTAATGGGTTGGATTGTGCCTGTATTCCAACAAATCTATACCTTTAATTTTTATTTTTTTTTGAGATTCTACGTATTTCTAGTTATAACCCGCAGTATTTATCTTGTTTTCATCTCCAGTAAATCCTGACTCCTGAGTACCTGACTGAGTTCTGACTTTGTGAGTTAGCTTAAGGATGATTTTATTCAAGATAAGAATGCTTGGAAACATGCTGATCCCGCTCTATAGGACAATGTTGGGTTTAGTAGACAAAGCCAAACTTGTTAGTTTGTATGTGCTGATTTATTAACTATGAATACAGGTGTAGTTACTGATCTTTTATATTTAATTTAACACACACTGATTGATGACATTATTGTAAATTATTTAGAAATCAATAGTTGAATTTTTTTAAATATAAGAGTACTATGTCCCTTACTAGCAAACTTTACTGTTACTTTGTTGTTTATTAGTGTTGTTTTGAGTGCATCGTCCGCGCATATAATCAATTGATTAATGTATGCAAAATATTGTAAAACTTATATTTGAAAAGAGTACCTAACTATTTAGTTTCTCGACCATTCTTCTCCATAAGAATCTACTTTTTGCGAATGGACAAATAGAGTCACTATAATATTTCTATTTTCAAACTGTTTTGATGTTCAAAAGTGCCTTTTAATGGTCTATTTGAAATAAATGAATTTACTGTATCTATACAGTGTGAAATTTTAATGGTCGTTTTCCCGAAGCGAAATGAGTTTGTATCGGTAATACAATCGATTTATATATATAAAAAATATTAGACTCCATAAATGGCAGATTAACAATTGTGATAAACAAAACTCGAAAGCGACTTGAACCAACAGTAGTGCATCGCGCGATATGTAGGTACGCGGCGGTACGTGCGTCTCATTTAGGTATCTACCTACTTTATGTCTAGTGCACTACTATTGATTCTCGCTCTTTCGAGTTTATGAACACTTTTTTAATGATTTGAAAAAAAAAAACATTTATTTTTTTAGTTTAACTTTGTGTTTCGATAGTACTACTGATGGGTAATCGTCCTGCCGCGGGAAAACAACCATTAAGATTTCACACTGTATATTATATTGACTACATTCAAATTGTATTAATTGTATTTTATAATATATTGACATTATCTTACTGCAGAAAAAAAAAAACAAAAAAGGAAAGATACGGAAGGTAGATAGCATGATAACCCTTAAAGTTTTTAGGACAGTTGGACAAAACCTAATAACAACCAATTTCTCACAGGATCCCACTATTATAATCACCATCCACTGTTATAATAAATATCCCAATTAAATAAATGAACTCCTTCCTACTCCTAGCGCATCGTGAGACTGCTCCACAATCCCGGCACAGATGATCACTATTATCTTCAAGCATTTCACGCCATGAGGTGGCACGGAGCAGAAGGTCCAACTTGAACAACTCACGAAAAGGAACCGTCATAGGTTTAGGCAACTATGCTAATTTGAATGATTGTTACGGTTTATTTATCTGGTCGAATTATATAAACGTTAAAAAAGCAATCTTTGAAATAACTTGGTGTAGTTATTTCAAAGATTACTTTTTTTATGTATCTGCATCGTCGCCCTATAGTTACACGCACACACAGACACATCACACGCATCTACCGAGTTTTGCAAACTAATTAAAAAAACCCTGTATTTTATAGTATACCTTTAGTTTGTATACAGAAATTAATTGACCCGCGAAACTTCGTCTGCATCACACATTTATATAGCCTTCCTCGATAAATGGGCTATCCAACACTAAAATAATTTTACAATTCGAACCAATACTTCCTGATATTAGCGCGTTCAACCAAACAAACTCTTCACCTTTATAATATTAAGTAAGTACATATACACAGATTGAAAAATCAGTCATTCCTCCTTTCTAAACTCCTTTACGAAAAAGTTTTTAGACCGTAGCACAGGTTCGTGAGATGTTACAGTTACAGAAGACTACCCCAAATGATCGCCTGTACCCGAAGACATGTAACTAGAACTTCTGTCGACTTTCTATCGGTTGTGTACTGTGTAGCCACATGCCGCGGATGCTGCGTACGCGCATCTGCCCGCGATTCCCACACCCCGCCGATTTTTTCCATTACGGATGTAGGTACTGCAAGATTGGATGCTAGGGATTGTTTTACTAAAACTCGGAAGTTGTGAGGAACTTCAATTTGAGGAAGGAAGTGTTGCTTTTTTTTTTGCATGTAGGTACTTAGGTGCCCACTTACACTATACGTAGGTAGCATTGGTGGGTACAATGAAGATACTGTGGGCACGCCACCATTGCGGTAATAAGTACCTTCTTTGAGGAGTGGTTGGAGAGGCGTCACGGCGTCCTCACCTTCTGCCTGACTCAGGTACTCACCGCACAGGACTGTTTCGGGAGGTACCTACCTGTTTAGGACGTCCGGGTGTCAACACTGTGTAGATCGCCCGGAGGACACTCCACCCTATCCTCCGGGCGATCTATACAGTAATACAACATACGCTGCAGATCTGCCCTGCTTTGGCGGAGCAACGCAGTGTCCTCGACGAGGCGATCAGCGGCGGCGGCGACCTCTCGCTTCCCGCCCTGGTTCAATCCATGGTCCGGAACGACCCCTCGTCCCATGCCCCCGCATGGGAAGCAGTCACCTCCTTCTGCGAAGCAATAATGATAAAGAAGGAGGAGGCAGTAGGCGTGCGGTAAAGGGAATCCTCAAGCCCCCGCAATAGAAAAAGACGCCCCGGGCGTCGGGAGACGCGGACGATTCCCGGCCACAGTAGGTGCGGATTTTTTTTTGTTGTGTTTCCTATGGATTTCTGTTTCTTTCAGACTCCTACTGAATAAAACCAACTCGTGATCCCTCGCAAACTTACGGGAGCACTTAAACAATTTTCAACGCAGCCCCCGACTGGGGACGTAGGAGGTAGGAATGACCCACCACATTCCTGTAGGTATATATGTACATATTATGTATGTGATGTAGTAGTACCTACTCCGTAACCCATACAGGTATGAAACAACTAGGTTTGCTATAACTGTCTTCATCAATTACTTTATACCAAACGGAAGCCTAAATTACAACTACAAATGCAATTCAATAAAACTTAACAATACAAACATTTAGATGTATCACAACATTCAGAATCCACAAAAGGCCTCGGAACGAACGCAAATATATAAACATTATTTATTATCGCACGTTACGATACACACGAATTTAAATTTAAAATAAATTATCGTACCTTGAAAATAAAAATTTATTTTGCACTATGGGCTTGGCAATTCGATGCGCCTTTCCCAAAAACGAATTTGTTCGAACTACAAAATACGCGCGCTTCACAGGTGGCAAATCTCTAGTTCCCACAGAGCACAATAGTTTTTTTTTAGAACAGGCACAAGTGGCATCTTGCCTATCAGTGTCGAAAAAAAAAATAATGAGGTTAGAGTTGGTCTGACGGGAATATCGACAGATGTTTATTTATTGCTATTCGAGCTGAGAAGTTTAGTTAATGTGTTTTGTCAATTATAATGCTAGTTTTGGAGATGCAAATTCGCTGAACTGATTTTGATGAATTTTGATACAGAGATATGTAAATGGGATCTTGGAGCCGGTTTGATAAGGGCCGCGGTATCAGCCGCGGACGGCTACCTATATTCCGAAACCTGTATAGGACGCGAAATCTGCAAGGCATCGAGGGAAGTTCGCTCAAGAGTGTGACAGAACAGGCTAGCGAAACCGTATCATAAGCCCATCAGCCTACCTACATGTAACATTGCATTGCCACCACTGCTGCTCCAACATTCAACTTATATGTACATATTTTCTTCGACATTTCTACTTATAGATCTACGACCGATATTCCTAACTTATTGATTCATCGATACCTTACTGTTCTAATCAAGAACCATCTCTATCTCTAATATTCAATACGTCACGTAACAGAGTTCCGCGCTCCCATACATTATGACAGCAATCAAAACGAGAGCATCGCGACACAATGGCGCACGTTAATATATGGAAAGCTGGCTAATAAAGGAGGAACACGAACCGGCGGGAAAATAATGTACTTATTACTTGCGTAATTATGCGCCCACGTCGGTATTGTCTTGTCAGGCTTGTAGTGTTTAGTTGAGACTACCTGGTTCAGTTTATGGGGACAGGGCCCTGTCCCATGTTGCAGATTTCTTTGTTTGTCTTGAGATAGTTTCATGGATGTAAAAATACGACCGTCCCATGCTTCTTGCCATATATTAGTATTGTAAACAAGTAGGTACCTACATAATTACATACTAACAAAGTCCGTTAGAGTCTTAAATGGTACCTACAAAGATCAAAGTCATAACTTGGTCCTAATTTTGAAAGTGAGAGGTGTGGCAGTGAATCAATCTGCATAGCCTTTTCCAAGTTATGGTGGGGTCGACTTCCATACTTAGCGTTTTTTTTTTATTAGGAAAATGCGGTCAAATAGATTTAGTACACGATAGAGTTATAGTGTGAGAGTTTGATCTGGCGCTGCATATTCCTATTCTATTAGTTCCCTTTTTTATAAATGGCAAATGAATTCTTCCTCTCTGGGCGGAGGGAAGGGAATGTCTGACGCTTACTGCAAAAACCCATCCACGTTCCGTGAATTCCGCAACCTTGTCAGGCACTGGGCCTAGAGGGCGGACAGAAGGAGGTGACTGCTTCCCATACTTCCTCGCTCCGGACCATGGATTGAAACAGGGCCGGAAGCGAGAGGCCGCTGCCGCTAATCGCCTCGACCTATTGCTTCCCTTCCTATTCCACAATGTTTCTCGATCTATCTATAGTTTCTAGAATGTTGGTGTTCCTACAATACAACTCTGGTTAATAGTTCAGGTTGACTCACACGATAAATCATCGTTGCAGTTTGCACCCAATACATTCTAACAATGTAACACGACCGATGATCGAGCTTTGAGCGAAGGTGACACCTCCAACGAAACAAACAGTAGGTAATCATGTTGACTGACTCACGGATCATGTGCTCGGCGCCATTAACTTGGAAGACAGACACACAAAAATCTTTTTACGAAAAAAAAACAACCGACTTCTAAACAAAAACAATATCAAATATCTTTAATTTCGGAAGTCGGTGTTGTTGGTTGTATCGTCGTTTTTTGAACACCGACTTCCAAAATTATAGTTAATTTTATACCTTTTGTTTTTTTTTTGTTTAGGAGTCAGATCTATGTTTTTTTTTTTCACTTTTTGGTGGTGACACCCCACACCTTAACGTTCTTATCACTTACGTGTACGTGTTATAAACTGGTGCAAACAATAAACAGACAAGCGATTTCAGCAATCCCGGAAGATTTGCTATCATTTATTGAAGAGTTCCATTTCCTATCTCGGTTCTTCATCAGATCTTCATCAGAAACGTGTTCGGTTCTTGGATCAGTTGATTACTTGTTGGATTAGAATTATCTTCAAGACACCCGTGTCTTGAAGATAGCAATGCAAATTAAACTAAGACGTTCTACTGTCACACTGCTACCCACAAAATACTGATTCAATTATCAACTCAAACAATGGATTCCTTCCTATTTTTAGTACAATGTATATTAGATAACAAAATAAAATTATTGGTGGATCATAAGCATAACAATTAAATCCAATTGACCACGATAAAATATAAAGCCGACTTCTAGCCTAGGTCATTAGGATAGATATAGATATAGATTTGTCTAGTCTACTCGTATAAATACCTAATGGTACCTAGGTCGTCTAGCCTGTGAGTCATCATAGATACCTAGTAAAGAGTACTTCGAACATTGCTCCGGTCACCATTTGTGTTAATGTTTTTTGCAAGTTGTTAGGATAAGTTGCACAGTAGTTTATGGTATGGATGGTGCATAATAATTCTCAGCTCACAAGAAAGTTCAAAAGTTGTGGAAACTTACGATTTAGTAAATGTAGCGTCATCTACTGGAACCTATTGGGACTATTTGGGACTGACTAGCAATGAGAACTTACACTGGTAACACTATATGCACGTTTAGGTGTTTTACGGTTCTCCGTTCTCTTGACGTCATGACTCTTGACAACTGATGATTTTGACATTTGTGACATGTTGATATTGATAATCTCTTGCTTTTGCAAACACTATTTTTTATGTGCAGTGTTATAATATTATAGTAAGGGAACCGTATTACGCGATGGAATTTACATTGTTTTGAAATGACATCCGTTATGGATGTTATCTATAACCTTTTAAGATTTTTAGGTTTGCTTGGTGAACGACCACCGGATCCGCGGAAAATCTTCAAACGCAATAGGTACTAAGAAATTTCAATGTTTCTATCTCATGTTAACATGAACATGTGTTGTTCCCAGCTATCATTGAGGCATCTTAAGGATAGGCTGTAAGAGCCAACATAGTAGAGGCCAAAAACACAACAAAATTGCAGTAAAATATGTACTTTTAAAACATTCGAGCGTTCCTGACTGGTGAAGAGGGTCCGTAGCTATTCCACCATATTTACTTATGCATGAAATAAATAACAACCAATGCAATCATTTACATTCTAGGGTTTATGACGATTTCTCATCCGATGATGAAACACCAATGCTGGGTTGCAAGCAGGTGAAACGGTTTCGCTGGTCTGGTATGTATTTGAACTTCACAAAAATGATTCATTATTCCAAAGAAAATAAATTTTTACTTGTAAGTGTTTTGATGTTAATATGATTGCTGTCTTTCAAATTCTCAAAGAATTTTATAATTAAATATATCAATTTACAATCAATCAGTAAGTAAATGAGATGCAATAGACTAAGTACTATCTCTTTCAGATAATGGTGACAAAGACGGTGAGCATAGCAACAGTATAAGGAATGTGCCAGTTCAAGTAAAGAGTTCATACACCACTTCCACTCCACGTGATTCTCCTAGGAGGACTGTGTCACTTGATCTGGGATCATCCAGGGACGAATCAACCAAAGCTTTAAAGAAAACCACAACTTTGAATCCTGTGATAGATGCAGATGTGTTTATGGAACAAAAACAACCAAGAGTAAGTAACTCTAAATCATAACTTCGTTCATCAAGCTTAAGACAAGTCATTGCGACTACTGACCTGGGGCAATGACCTGTGTTTGGTTGATCACCCAGAATTTAGTATGTATTTAGAACAACCAGCTACTAAGAGTTCAATTTCGTCTACATTCAAAAGTAAAAACTACCTTCAATCAATTCATAATAGGCAGTTTTTACTTTTTGCACAATTGCACTGCCAAAACCGTACTGTTGTGTCTGAATAATTCAGAATACACTACATGTCATCCCTTAGCAAACAACACCGCTCAAGTAATTTTGAATAACTTTACATTAGAATGAAAAAACTGATTAATTTATAGTAACCTGCACCTTGCACTAGGGCGCTGCTGTGACAACTATTTAAGTTTTGCCTAGGTTTGATTAATCGCCTAGTATAGTTTATATCAGTTCGAAAGGTGACAAAGAGTACTATTTCCACCACATTCAAATTTTGTGAAATAACTGGCAAAAACGACTTGGGCGGTATTGTTTGCTAAAAGATGATACTATCCATTTATACCTTTAAATGTTACTAATACTATGTGGTGGGTGTGGGAATGTCCGTTCACTTCATGCTCACTCCACCTAAGTTGACACGGTGAGATGTTGGCAAAATAGACAATGGCTGGTATGTAATCCTTTGGTTTGGTGAAGACCTGGTGTTTTGGTAGATCTGGAGTAGTTTTCGTGAGTATACTAAGACCATAATTATATAGACAATTTGGAATCTGGATGTTATTCAATGGTTCTAAGGGAGTATTAAGTGAGATGAGAAGAGATTAAAATTATAAGCCCACTACACTATTATTAAAGCTGCTTAGACTGGACATCATAAAACATATACCTTTCTATTAATCAGGGTTTGGTTTCCGCACTGATTCCTAATGTTGGACCATTGTACGTGAACACATACTTCTACATACAAGCTAGTTCAGACTGATTCAAATACAAAATAGAAAAAGGACAAGTGATTATTAAATGTTACATAAAGACAGTCTTTTTTTATTTATTTTTTTATTGAAAGAAAGAAAATTTATTTATTTGCCACAGTTGAGGCACACAACAAAAAAGATATAAACAAAATGAAAAATAAATAAGAGGTGTGCACCCCACGGCTGTGCCAAATAGGTCCAGTTCAGCATATATGCCAGACAACTAGTGCCTGACGCTGATTTTCAACTAACTATTGTGAAATAGATTTGCTCTTGACTCTAGTCTAGGTCACAGGTGACAGAGACAAAGTTAACGATGGAATGAGCTTACCCAGAAGAAGCCTATTCACTCTAACTTTGAAGAGATTAGGGTCGAATGAATTCGGAAACACAGTTCCCCAAAACGACCACCTATCACTCACTACTTCCTAGCTGGGAAGAAGAAGTGGCGCAACAAACTCCCCATTAACACATCAGTCTGTTACAAATGAACTTGAATTTATGCAAAGTAATTAATACAAGCAGTGACGGATTCACCCTTAATCAAATTAAGCAATTGCCTAGGGCATCACGTCTGGGAGGGCACCAGAAGAAGCACAAAAAAAATCCGTCCTTAGGGCATCACCTCTCACTCTCATGTCACCAAACACCACACGAAAAAAAAATTCTAGGACTAATTTGCGCGTTTTAAGTTGATATAGAGTCCGACCTAGAGTCAAAACCCCGCTCCCGCTTGCCCACTCGCTGCCTGCTAGTGCATTCGGCAGTTCGAATGCACCAGCAAGCAATGCGATCAGCAAATTACAAACCACCCCTTCCCCGCGGATCTCCGCCTGGCGCCCCCGCAAATCTGCGTCAATCAAATGTTTGTTTTGTACGTACCTAATACAATTATTTTGATAATTAATAAGTAAGTAATAAGTATGTAGCTACTTACTCAAAAATTTATAAAAATACTTGTAAGGTAGCTAAAGCTTTATACATAAGCAATAAGGTAAAAACAGCAGACAACAAGGTAAAGACGGTTTGGAAAATTATAAATAACGAAACAAACAGGAATAAAAGACATAATACGGATTTCACATTGGAGACTACTCAGGGTCTTATTAGTGATAACCTAAAAGTTGCTCAAGAATTTGTAAATTTCTTTACCAGTATCCCTATTAAAACTACTGAAGCTTTAAATTCTTCGCCTTCGCTTGCTTTTGATTTATTACAGTCGAATGTGTCAGCCTGCCCGACTGAATTTAATTTTAAGCACATTAACCCCTTAACAGTAATGAAGGCTTTCAAACAAATCAAAATTAAACTGACGGAAGATTTATGGGGATTGTCTATCAAAGTTTGTACCTCAATTATTGAGACTGTAGCCCCTTTCTTAGCTTTAATATTTAATTTGTGTGTGGATCAAGGAGTCTTTCCGGACCTAATGAAATTCAGTAAAGTAATACCACTTTTTAAAAACGGGGACAGTAAAGACACAAATAATTATAGACCAGTATCCGTGTTGCCAGTCTTCAGTAAGGTATTTGAAAAAGTGATGCTAAATCAAATGCTTTATCATTTTAACACGAATAACATCTTGCATGATAAACAGTATGGTTTCACCAGAGGACGTTGTACTACTGACGCTGGTGTCACCTTACTGAAGCATATATTTAATGCGTGGGAAGAGGCACAAGATGCCATAGGCATCTTCTGCGACCTATCTAAGGCGTTTGATTGTGTGGATCACGAAACATTACTCCTGAAACTTGGGCACTACGGACTGGGGAAAACAGCTTTAAGCCTTGTTAAATCTTATTTGAATGATAGACAGCAAGTAGTGCAAATAAACGGTGTCAATTCATCGGGCTTTAACGTGAAAATGGGCGTTCCACAGGGCTCAATTTTGGGTCCTTTTTTATTTTTAGTTTATATAAATGATTTACCCCATTTATTGCAAAACAAGCTAAACATGGTCTTGTTTGCCGACGACACTTCGTTGATTTTTAAAATAAATAGACGTAGTAATAATCTTGACGTCGTAAATAACGCCCTTTTGCAGGTCCAAAATTGGTTCACTGCTAATAATTTGGTTTTAAATGGGAAGAAAACGAAGTGCATAAGGTTTGCTTTACCAAATGTCAAAAGTAGTGATTGTGATATAGTGTTGAACAGGGAAAAACTAGAATTCGTCGATAGAACGGTTTTCCTGGGGATTACGCTTGACTCAAGGCTACAATGGGGTCCTCATTTAGCATCTCTAGCAGGACGACTAAGCTCAGCAGCATATGCTGTTAGGAAAATCCGCCAATTTACAGATGTTGATACCGCGAGACTAGTCTATTTCAGTTACTTTCATAGTATAATGTCTTACGGTATCTTATTATGGGGACGGGCTGCAGACATCGAGTCAATTTTTATTCTGCAGAAAAGAGCCATCAAAGCCATTTACAATCTCCGCCGGCGCGATTCTCTAAGGGAACTGTTTAAGGAAATTAAGATCATGACGGTACCTTGTCAATATATCTACGAAAACATTATGTACGTTAGAAAAAATCTACATCTCTTTAGTAAACGAGGCGACAGACACAATTATGCTACTAGAAATAGGGATCAATTAGTTCAACCAGGTTTCAGACTAGCTAAAGTAGCCACATCTTTCATGGGGTATTGTTTAAAATGTTACAATAAAATTCCTCCCCATATATTAGAACTGAATGAAACGAAATTTAAATCTTGTATTAAACGCACATTATGCAGGCAAGCATAAGTTGGGGGATTACATTGAAGATAATAATGCTTGGCTAAATGCCGGTCCTGCTCCACAGCCTCAACCACTTGGGTAAACAAGTTAGGATTTCATATTTGGAAGAGATGCTCGCCTTTTATAATATTATTTTGATAATAAATAATTTCCTTTTCTTTTTTTTTGTACTTATAGTTGCTTGGTTATTGTAAACCATAGTTTTGTATAATGTAGAAGCATTTTATTTTCAAATATTGTAAATGTGAGTACCATGGAGCCATTTACATGTAATAAGTTATGGTTTACTTTGTGACATGAACTAAAATGGCAGTTGAGAGCATGTCATGCTCGCTTAAATGTTTCGCTGATGGCGGCGTGTGTGTTGGATCATTCAGTTCCCTTCAAAATGGTTGAGCTGAATGGTGCCGATACATGCGTCATGTTCGTGAACGGGCGCCGTCGGTTGAGACTGGTCACCTCTTGACTGCCAATGACTTGTTTTAATCTTTATAAGTACTTTGAATTGTTTTCATAGTTTCCTTTTTTTTTTTCTTTGCATTGTCCTCACATATAGAAGCGACCAAGGATGTAACCAAGGTTATGTAATACAGAACATGATTTAAAAGAGTGTCCGTGGAGTTTCTTGCACGTTCTTCTCCATAGAGATCTACGCTTTGGAACGTGCAGATAGCTTCATCTCTTTCGTCTTGACAATTCAAAAGTGCCTGTAAAGGGTTTAATTGAAATAAATGATTTGAATTGAATTGAATTGAATTGAATTAATAAGTAAGTCATATTTTTTCTAGTTGACATACGGATAGGGGGGCCCACAGGCGTGGATTGCTTAGGGCATCAAGTAGTCTTAATCCGTCACTGAATACAAGACGCAGAGATAAAATGTATACAACAGGAAAATCATAAATCAATTCACTATAAAACATTGTAAAGAGTAGACTAAGCAATGAGTAAAAACAGATTGACCTACATAGTCATTAGATGAATAAAAAACAATATTATATGAACTCACATAACCTGTCATAAGCTGACTCTATAAGTCAGCTTATGACAGGTTACAATATGAAATGGTCTTGGTCTTGCATTCAACACAGCAACCAACTATTCTTATCGTCTGAATAGTCATTAATAGAATGGTCTTAGCTTAGCCTTCAGCATCCAAAGGTTAGATTTAAGTTTAGCTTTAAATGAGTTTAAAGGCAGGTCAAGGAAAGGGAGTGGATGTGATCAGTTTATTGTAAAAGCGGATACCGAGCTCCACAAATATGTCGAGGACCGCGAATTCGGTGGAAAGGGGCGCATGGTTCTTTCTGGTGTTAAAGTTATGGATATCCCTTGTTACAGTGAATAATTGTATATTTTGCCTAATATATGAAACGTTTACAAACATTAATTGAGATGCTACTTTCAGGCTAGCTGTCATATTGCCCGCAGAACACGACATACAAATATACAACGTGTTGTTTTGCATCCTCGTCAAATTTCAGGAGGTGGTCATAAAAGACATAAATAAATCAATTGAAAGTACGGTACCGGTCAATAACTAATAAGCGCTGCTTTTTTTTGTTATTGAAATTTAACAGTATTTCAGAATTAATAGCTTTAAAATTAAACCCTAACAACAGAATCACCCAACTACGCACACAGCGACAATGCAGCTGTGTGCGTGAGTGTCGACGTCTTACCTACGAAATGCTAGCGCGTGCTACCGACCGTGCGATGACCTACGGCGCGCGGCGACCAGAAGCAATAATTTTACCTAATTTTATTTTGAAAATCACCTACATTATTGTCATAAATTTCGCTTGATAACTCACTCATTTTTAAGCATCATTGCAATATGGAAATCTTACTAATGAGTTACTGTAATACTACCTATTGCGCCAAAGAAAAGTTCAATGACCTGTTATCAGATGATTAATAAAATGTAAGTTTTGCTTTCGTCAGCTTAGTTTTCGTAATGATTTTGTTTTTATTTGTGGATAAAATTGGTTGATTTGAAAATTTCCTTCTTACTTAACGGGCTTAGGACCGGTAATAATACCTACCTTAGTTGGTATACCGATCTAGGTAGGTACCTACTAAGTCAAAAAATGTTTTCTACGTTTGATGGAAATGGAAAGATGTGCTAGTTAAGCGAAAGTAGGTATGTGGTGATACTTTCGACTCTTAGGTATTATTGATTCACTTAAAAATCTGAAATCGACTTATTTACAGTAGGTAATAAAATTGATTAAGCTAAGCACGTATTTACAAAATGAACAAATAAATAAATTACCTACCTACTTATGTTACCCGGAGGTATTGTTCAGTTTCCATCACCACACTCTTGGCACAGTCGAGCACAATGTAGGTAGCTGGTTTTCTTTCAGCCTACGTAAAACTAACACCTTCGTTTTTAAAGAGTCGAAATCACTAATTATCCTTGCACGTAATTTTGTTACACTTGTCACTTTTTACGTCTAAACTAACTTTTTAACGTCTACTCACAAAATAAAAGTTAAGAGGCCACAGGTCCTCCGCAACCGATCCAGTAGTCAAGAAACATTTCACGCTTCAGTAGGCGCCACACTGTGGTGTGGTGCACTCCAAAGCATCGACCAGCCTCCCGCGTGCTTGCCCGTGATTCTCGCTGGAAGTATTCCAGAATGTCTTCCTGTAAGGCGACAGGCAGGCCTACGCTGTCGCGGGCTTGAGCATGCCGGGGAACGACAAACTGCCGATGATCCCGCAGTCTCTGCATAGTAGCCAGCAAGACGCTCTGCGACGGGGGTTCCCGATCGGGGAACATTTCCATGATCAT
Organism: Hecatera dysodea; assembly: GCA_905332915.2. Taxonomy (NCBI): domain Eukaryota; kingdom Metazoa; phylum Arthropoda; class Insecta; order Lepidoptera; family Noctuidae; genus Hecatera; species Hecatera dysodea. The sequence continues at coordinate 21,879,192 of HG995292.1, forward strand.
CCGGATGGCTCCACATCTCCACTGATGGCATACAGGCGGACCATATCTCCACCAACTCGACATTGGAATAATTGTTAGTGATTTTTCACTTTGTACCTACGTCTCACGCGGCGACATCAAACAAACTGTTGGTTCCGGGGCCGCGGGGCGGGGGCGCAGCGCCACAGCGGCGCGGGGCGTGCGCGGGGTGCCCCCGCACCCCGCGCACGCGCCGCGTAGGATTGATTACCTACGAATTTATTGAATGATCGCTGCGTATGCGTTGTGTGTGTATTGTTTGCGTTTGTTTGTGTGTGAAAGCGCGGTTATAGGGCTAGTTACAGACGGGCCGCGGCTGGTTCACACTTACGGATTTCCGTAAATGAGAAAAAAATATAAAAAAAATACCTACCCATTTTATTGTTGATTTGGGTCGAGAATCATTAGCATTATTACGTCCTTGAATTTGACGAGGATGCAAAACAACACGTTGTATTGTATATCATCAGCTTTTCCCCACAATAGAATACCGTAGGACATAACGCTATGGCAATAACTAAAATAGACTAATCGAGCGGTGTCAACGTCAGTATACTATTGTCTCACTTTCCTAACAGCGTATGCGGCAAAACTGAGCCTTCCCGATAAGTTAGCTGTATGTGGGCCCTACTTTAGTTTACGCAAAAGTGTTTCATGATCGTACACCATGTCACAATGAAAGTCTTTGGACAGAAAACTCCCAATGTAATTTTGCGAGTTTTATAAGTTGCTTAACTTGGCTCTTATGATTCATCACTAAAAACGAACATCCGTAACCAATAAATCTTATTCTCTTAAAAAATTGTCGTGTCACAATGTTAGTTACCATACTCCTCCGAAACGACTTGACCGATTTTTATGAAGTTTTATATGCATATTCAGTGGGTCTGAGAATCGGCTACTATCTATTTTTCATACCCTATTTTTTATATATGGCAAAACAACGTTTGCTGGGTCAGCTAATATTTTATATAATTATCAAAACCACTCTCCACTCATGGCTATTTTCACGCCTTATTGCTTTTCAGAGCTTCATCAAAGTTCTATGGAACACTCTGAACCAAGCTTGATGGTGTGTATTATAGAACTATCATCATAAAAATCATACAGTGACGCGATCCCAGACAACAATGCGTTGTCGTCCACTTTATCCGGTACGTAATATTAATGTCTGAAATATAAATAAAAGTTGATATCAGCCCAGGAAAGAAACATAAGTACTTATTCATCCATGGACACCCTGAACTGCTGTGTGGGTAAAAGTTAGGTTTTAATTATTCACTTAAACTAACGTATCTTCATGTACTTACCCAATATACTGATTTAAATATTGACTTAATCTTATTCATACTGACGTTGTATTTTAGTTGTGGTCAAAAAGACAAAAGAAGCCGGCCATAGTTAAAGTGGATTTAGATAAAGATGACAGTGATGACGACCAGCAAGATAATGATGTACTATTTGTGAAAGAGGTCAACACCCTGCCAGCCAGCCCACACAAACACTCCTTCGCAGAAAGCAACGATGCTGAAGCTTTCAATAGTGAAGTCGTACCAAAAACAGATGTAAAACTTGATTATCAAAATCTGCTATGGGGAATTGCTAAAACCAATATCCGAAAACCAATGTCTAAAAGAAAACCTGACGGTGATGGCAAACTGCCAGATGCAACATCGCCACAGAAAATACAAGTTAGTAAATTGAATAAAATCAAACTGGACAGTCAATTAAATTCTGGTAGACAACAAAATGCGCCTAAAGGGGATCATCCAGTTAGAGTATCTTCATCTGATTTCAGCGATTCTGACGTAGAGGAAGTCCCACAAGTATTATCGTCAGTGTCTTCAGTTAATAAGGAAATAGCTTCTCAATACAATAAGGTGCAAAAAACTGTGGATCTAAACGTAGCTCGCTCACCCAGGGCCGAAGAAACAGAAACATCAGAAGGTTTGTCGGCAAAATTGGGTTCCAAATCAGCAAAGCAGTCGCACGGTAAACCAGAGACGCCACAAAGGCAAGAGACAGTTGATGATTTCCTAAGGATATCAGACCTCACACCAAAGGGGAATAGCGAACGGAACGAGGCTCGCTCTTTCAGTCCTGATTCCATCGATGACTGGTTAGCGGAATTAAATGAAAAATATTTTTCAACTCCAAAGCCACCAGTAAAGCTTCGTGATGTGCAACCGAATGAAGATCAGTCATTCAAGCCACATGTGACTGAAGATTGGCTGTCGAAATTAGAATCGAAATATAAAACGGACCAGCTTAAGTCACAAGAAGAGCTTGGTGATACAGTGAAAGAACCTGAGGTCGTATCAAAAGTTGAAACTGAACTTGATTCCACAAGACAATGGTTGGCAAGCTTAGAAGCTAAATATTCTGGAAACCTTAGCAACACGGGCGTAGTTTTCAATATCTTTCCAGAAAAGAATGATGAACGAAAAGATGTTTTTTCAGTAGAATCAAAATATGAAAAAGTTCTACCAAAGAATCAAGACCAGGTTGATAGTACAATTGAATCTCACATCCCAAAAAATAATAGTGTAACGCACGAAGCTCGCTCGTATCTTCCCGCTGATGCGCAGAATTGGTTGTCTAAATTAGATGCAGAATATAAAACAGCATCCAAGAAACAGGAAGATCTTAACAAATCATGGCAAGCGATGAAGACCGCATCGAAAATGGATGTTAAACCAATTGAACAAGACTTGGCAAAGCCGAACAACGTTGATGACTGTACGGGCGAACTGCAATCTAGATATAATGCAGATCAGCATATGGAGCAAGAAGAACCAAACACGACTCGGGAGTCAGAAACGATATTAACAGTTAATAGTGAGAAACATGAAGATCAATCACACATTTTAGAGACTGCAAGACAAAGGCTATCAAAATTAGATTCTAAAACTGAGCAGTCAAAGACCCAAATAATCCGAGACGATACCTATGAAGAGGAGAATATTTTATCAAATACGAACAACGGTCGAAGTGAAACTCGTTCATTCAAGTTTAACACTTCGGAAGATTTGATGAAGAAATTAGGTTTTCTCTATAATAACTATCAGCAAGAAGCCAATGAAAAGAATAATAACAGTAAACAAAAGCATGAGCATACAATGTCGAAAGAAGTTGAAGATAGTATAATTGAACTTCAGTCTAATGATGACTTTGAGCTCCCTGCCTTGACCCCTCAACAAGAGGAATTGATAGAAAGCGGTCTAGAACCGGAACCAGAAGATGAACTGCTTGTGGAGAAATTCAATATGAGGATACACAGGTTAGTAGTTAATATAAGGTCTGCACCATAATCTCATTCAGTAACTTGAAGTTTAAAGCAAATATTAATAAACTAGCTGTGCCCGCCCCACTTCGTTCGCGCAGATTACGGAATGTAAATAAAAGTGTCGTATAGTTAAAATGTACGTACAGTGAATACCTTGCATAACCTGAACCAGCTTAGAATTAAAAATAGAAATAAGTAATGCAGGGCACTGATTGTTGGGCAAGCCACCATTGCGGTGATAAGTCCCCCCTTTGAGGAGTGGTTGGAGAGACGCCACACCTCACCTCACCTTCCGCCTGACGCAGGTGCTCACCGGACACGGCTGTTTCGGGAGGTACCTGTGTCGGATCTAGCGGGAGGACACGTCCGGGTGTCATCACTGTGTGGATCGCCCGGAGGACACGGTGGAGCATACGGTGGAGTTCCGCCCTGCTTGGGCAGAGCAACGCCGTGTCCTCGTCGAGGCGATCGGCGGCGGCGACCTTCACGTCCGGCCCTGGTTCAAACCATGGTCCGAAGCGAGGAGACATGGGAAGTGGTCGCATCCTTCTGCGAAGCAGTAATGCTAGCGAAGGAGGCGGAACGCGTGCTAGAGGGGGAACCTCACGCTCCAGCCGTCGCAACAGAAGAAGACGCCCCGGGTGACGGGAAATGCAGGACGATTCCCGGCCACCGTAGGCGCGGGCCTGCGGATGGCTCGCCATCCGATAGCAACCAGGCCCGGGGCGACGGCGCGTCGTGTTCCACGCGCGCCTCAAAGAGCCGTCAGCAAAGAAGACGGGGCCCCAAAGGGTCAGTGCCTGCTAGGGTTGCGGAATTTCTTCGAAAGAGTCACCGCGGCCCTGGAACGCAAAGGGCACAAGAAGGATCACGGGTGGCTTTTTAGTCAGTAAGAGTCTGACAATCCCTTCCGCTCCGCCCAGAGCGGGAGAAGTCATTTGTTGATTACCAATCCAAAAAAAAATATTCTTATTGATTAGTAAATAATTATGCCTAGCAACAACTAAAAAAAAGAAAATACTAGTTAGGGTTTCGCCACGAGTGCACGAGCATATGAGCGTACGAGGAATTACCATCAAGCGCGGCTTATTGTATTGTATATTATATAGTAGATTATTGTAATTTAAGGCGGGACCTGCGAACTCTCGCGGACGAAAACTGGCTGAATGATGAAGTGATAAACTTCTACATGAACCTGATTATGCAGAGGAGCGAAGAACGGAAAGAATTGCCTAAAGTGTACGCCATGAATACGTTCTTCTATTCCAAACTCGTGCAGAGTGGCCAGGCGGGACTTCGGAGGTGGACGAGAAAGGTATAAATTTATTTTTTCAATGGTATAGGGAACGTGCACGGTGTAGACTATGCCATCTAGTGTTGCAAATCTGTAACTTTTACGTTGTAAATATTTGACCTGTGCTGCCACGTCTACTTCCTGTACCTTCCGTTTTGAGGAACGTGCACGAAGTAGAATGTGCCATCTAGTGTTGCAAATTTGAAACTTATAAGTAAAATATACTTGACGTTGACGCGTCTGTGTTGCCACCTATAATTTCTGCACATTCCCTATGACCAAATAGATGCGAATCCCACGGGATGCGGGGCGTAATTCGTTCACGTGAATTCTATCAAAATATTTATCGAGCTGTCCGCACCAGTCGAGTGACTATTTAAACTTTACAATTATTTATTTTTACTGTCGCATCGCGCGCGTGAGTCGCCTCCGTGTGGCCAGTCTCCAGAGCTTTAAAGCTTTCCTTCAATAACTAGTTTCCATACATTTTTCAGGTTGACATATTCGCATACGACCTCTTCTTGGTACCTATCAATATCGGAAGGCACTGGTGTCTAATCCTGGTTGATTTCCGCGCGCGCGATATTTACTACCTGGACAGTCAGGGAGTGCCCAATAAAGACTGTCTGAAAACTCTAATGCAGTATCTGAAGGATGAACATCAAGACAAGAAGGGAGCACCCTTTGATAACAGAGGCTGGTATGCCGACTGCCCCACAGTAAGTAAAATACTTGCAGGTCCGGCGAACGGGTTCTGACTGGCGACCAATGTTTTCTTGAGAACGCCGTACCAAAAAGGTCACTGTTGCATTGCAGGACATCCCGCAGCAGATGAACGGCAGCGACTGCGGCATGTTCGCGTGCACGTTCGCGGAGTTCTCGTCGCGCGACGCCGCCTACAGCTTCACGCAGGCGCACATGCCCTACCTGCGCCGCAAGGCTGCGCTCGAGATCCTCACGGGCAAGCTGCTGCTGTAAGTTCTCGTCGCGCGACGCCGCCTACAGCTTCACGCAGGCGCACATGCCCTACCTGCGCCGCAAGGCCGCGCTCGAGATCCTCACGGGCAAGCTGCTGCTGTAAGTTCTCGTCGCGCGACGCCGCCTACAGCTTCACGCAGGCGCACATGCCCTACCTGCGCCGCAAGGCTGCGCTCGAGATCCTCACGGGCAAGCTGCTGCTGTAAGTTCTCGTCGCGCGACGCCGCCTACAGCTTCACGCAGGCGCACATGCCCTACCTGCGCCGCAAGGCCGCGCTCGAGATCCTCACGGGCAAGCTGCTGCTGTAAGTTCTCGTCGCGCGACGCCGCCTACAGCTTCACGCAGGCGCACATGCCCTACCTGCGCCGCAAGGCTGCGCTCGAGATCCTCACGGGCAAGCTGCTGCTGTAAGTTCTCGTCGCGCGACGCCGCCTACAGCTTCACGCAGGCGCACATGCCCTACCTGCGCCGCAAGGCCGCGCTCGAGATCCTCACGGGCAAGCTGCTGCTGTAAGTTCTCGTCGCGCGACGCCGCCTACAGCTTCACGCAGGCGCACATGCCCTACCTGCGCCGCAAGGCTGCGCTCGAGATCCTCACGGGCAAGCTGCTGCTGTAAGTTCTCGTCGCGCGACGCCGCCTACAGCTTCACGCAGGCGCACATGCCCTACCTGCGCCGCAAGGCCGCGCTCGAGATCCTCACGGGCAAGCTGCTGCTGTAAGTTCTCGTCGCGCGACGCCGCCTACAGCTTCACGCAGGCGCACATGCCCTACCTGCGCCGCAAGGCTGCGCTCGAGATCCTCACGGGCAAGCTGCTGCTGTAAGTTCTCGTCGCGCGACGCCGCCTACAGCTTCACGCAGGCGCACATGCCCTACCTGCGCCGCAAGGCTGCGCTCGAGATCCTCACGGGCAAGCTGCTGCTGTAAGTTCTCGTCGCGCGACGCCGCCTACAGCTTCACGCAGGCGCACATGCCCTACCTGCGCCGCAAGGCTGCGCTCGAGATCCTCACGGGCAAGCTGCTGCTGTAAGGAGCTGCTTTCGGTCACTCGCTGTCGAATTAACTAAAGAATTACCGATCTGGGATCCAGCAGCCCTATTATGACGTCTTAAATCCATCATGATTTCTGTGTCAGAGAGAGACGGAGTTACACAAGACGCCACAGTTCGACCGTGGGTGCGATCTAACAACCTGGTTCGTTCGCTGACGTCACAAGACTACGTGTTAAAAATCAATTTAATTAACTTCAGCCATCGTGTTATTACGTAACTGTACATATATATTAGCGAGTGAAATCTGTTGAAACTTGCGTTGAAACTCGTACTGCACAATGATGCAGATGGGAAGCACGAGTTTTGTAAATCTTTATGAGTTAAATATTAGAGGTTATCAACCCTACATGTAAACTTGATCCAATCAAGATTTCTACTACTGTGATTATTCCAGTTATTTATAATTATATTGGGTCCTTACATATTATGCTTAAATTGCGTTTTGTATGAGAGGAACACATAGTCGTTCTTTTTTAAATTAATCAAAGTATGTACATTGCTATCTATGCACTTTTGCCATCTCATAAGTAGTTCATTTATCGCTTTACTAAAAAAACCAGTCGGACGGGAATCAATAAAATCTATGAGGTTTGGACTGCTCCATCGGAGTTGATTTTTTTCTCTTGAAAGAAGTTATCCAAATTTCGAAAAAAAATGGTAATCTGTTGAAGCAATGTCCGGAGAGTACGGTGGATGTCTAAGGCATTCCAATTGAAGCTCCTCTAATTTGGTAGCCGTCTGTTGTGCAGTGTGTGGTCTAGCGTTGTCCTGAAGCAGCCTGCAGCAGTGGACTAGAGCGATTGACCAGCCTCGGTTGTTTAGCACCTAGCTCTTCCATCATAGTTTACAGTTGCTGACAATAGACATCTGCTGTTCAGTGTCAGGGTTCAGCCATTGCGATGAGCGCTTCCGATTATTGTACAGGATCCACTTTTCATCACAGCAGTGCTATTCTGTAAGAACTCACGTGCGAATTCGATTCATATCTCATTTTCGATTACACTTCATTACTCACCAGAAGTGAAAAGTATTTGATAATCTGACTGTCAAGTTAAGTTCGCTTCACCTATGTTCTCACTTAGTGGCGCTAGTGTAGTTTTCATCAAGTTACAGAATACCAAATCTCTTCATTATTGTGCCGGTTAAGTGTTCGTTTGTCGAATTGCTTCACTCAATTCGTGAGGTGGCGACAAAACGCCAATTTCATATGTAAGGACCTAATAGATCGCTGTGCTATCGCGCAGTGGCTGATGCCTAGGGACGGTGAGCGTGGGTGGCTCGCCGTCCGATACCAGGTTGAGTCGACGACGCGTTGTGTTCCACGCGCGCCTCAAGGAGCCGTCAGCACCGAGGACGGGGCCCCATAGGGTCGGTGCCTGCTAGGGTTGCGGAATTTGTTCGAAAGAGTTACCGCGGCCCTGGAACGCATAGGGCACAAGAAGGATCACGGGTGGGTTTTAGTCAGTAAAAGTCTGACACTCCCTACCGCTCCACCCAGGGCGGGAGGGGTCATTTGATGATTTCCCATCCAGAAAATTATATATATTTGTATTGTATATATTTTTGTCACGTGACTTCCTACTCATGAAAAAATATGTAACACGAAGTCGTATCCCGTGTCCCGCGCGGGTTTCCCCTGTTTGGACCGAGCTTAACTACGAATGAGACTAATGGAAGATTCTCTATTTTTATATGTACCTACTTGTAATTGTATTTATGTCAGTCTCCTATAAGAGAGACTAGTCTAGGGCTTATACCAGCGACAGGGAAACACCGGTAGACGCTTTCACAGAGTTTTTATGGTTCCGAATATTTACACTAAAAGGGTCCCATATGTTCATTTTGGCTAGGCATGCAGACAAAAAAGCTACCGTGTGACATTATCATTTTGTGCAATAAAAAATTAACCCTCCTAATTTCTAAAAAAAAAAACAGATTATAATTTTAAAAAAAAAACAGGTATTACCTAGTTCATCGTCTATAGAAAAAAGGAAAACTCATAAGAAATCTATGGTTTTAAAGTTACATGTTACAAAAATTAGATTTATCCTGAACCCACGCACGCGAATCTGACTAGCAATAATTATGCCCTGGGCTGCTTACCAGTAGATGAAGCAAAGCAGTCTAATGTTAATACTTACTATTATATCTCTAAATCATTTAAATTGGCCCTAAGCAGTGGCGGCCTTAGGGGGTGGCGAGCAGGGCTACCGCCCGGGGCCTCGTTCCGTAAGGGGCCCCGCGCAACCAGAGTTCAAAGTACCTTACATTTTATAATACGTTTTAGATGTTTGTAATAAATCTTCATTCCATAGTAGGTAAATTAGATTTGAAGTATTTTGAAGTGATTGAGAAGAGAGAGAAATGACACAAGAGTGTCTTTCTGCTTGCATTTTTTTCATTAGACATTTTTTCTTAGCTCTATTTAATTTTATTTAAAATTTTAACGTTAAGAGTATTCCCAAAAATCCTAAAATACCTATGCATTCATTTAAAAAAGAACAAGACCGACGATAGAGGCCGCCACTGGCCCTAAGAACACCAATTTAAATAATTAACTAGCACTTCGCCCGCGACTTATTGTCCGGTTGAGCAGTAACCAGCCTTAGTGTGCTGAACTGCGAGTAGTCCATCTATTTTACTATTTCGTCCGCGACTTTGTCCGCGCGGATTTAGTACCTAGGTAGGTACTCCAGAAACTTCAAAGCCACGTTAGATACATACGTTAATGTATACTTAATGAGTATTCGAATCGAAACAATGTTTGATAATATAATGAATCAGCCAGTAGTTCTGCCGTTCCGTTCCGCCCACGAATAAGGTTTTTCATCAAGTAAAAAGTTATTTATTAAAATTAGACTGAAAGCCACAACTTTTTGAACGTCAAAATTTACATAAAGTCAGTCCCTAAAACGCACCGCACACAAACTTCCTCAACTATTTCGCCCCTTTATTTTATGGGGAGAGTTTCCTAAAATCAATTCTTAGCTGGCGTCACCTACTCATTATCTACCTCCGTACCAAATTTCCTCTTAGATTGTTGTTTCTGAGATTATATGCTTTATCAGAGTGACCTTTCGCTTTTATATATACACAGTGTTCCAGAAGTGAGTTCATATTTAAGAATTGTGTTCAGTAGATGCTATATCAAACTAATACTATACAGGGTTATTTGTAAAACACCAACAACCTCTTAAGAGGTCATTGTACTCATCATTATGAACAACTTTTACCATGTCAACATGTAGGTCTCACTTTTACTATGTCAATACTAGTCAAAATGTAGAGGACAGTTGATTTTTTTTTTCGCGATATCAGCGTTGGTCCCATAGTAAAAGTTGTTCATAATGACGAGTAGACCCCTTGAGAGGTTGTTGGTGTTTTACAAATAACCCTGTATAAATGCAGATGCTATATAAAACATAACTGTAACATTTAAACGTAAGGTCGGATTTGAATAATCTAAAGTGTAATTTACATGTACATAATCAACCTTTTATCAAACTATCATATGGGATATCACCTCCATTCCATCTGGGTTTTGAATGTATCATTGGAACAAAAGCGGTCATTGCAACTTAACAATAATAATTAGACATACGGACTTCACGGACTATTTATAGGTAATAATGAGTACATTAATCATGTAGGTAGTACATTATTTTTATGAATCAGCAAGTTTTCTCAGTGGATGCCAAATAATAAATTCAGCATGCAATATTTTACTACTTTTGGGTTACGTTATTGCAATTTTCATAGGGATCTCTATTTTCATAAGTTATTTAGATAGCTTTCAAATGGCGAAAGAATTTAAAAAATTGGTGGAGTAGTTATTGAGCCCTATCTTTCCTCCATACAATATGATTAAATTTAGATTGTGTAAATATTGATTGTGATTTAGATATTCCTATGTAAAAACATAGGTTTAATATATAAAAAATAAATATTATTATAAATAATGCAATTTTTGTTTTATTTATTTTCATCGATAATAATAATTATACATACAACCATTCATACTGTTGGGGAGATAAAAATAAATAATTGATGCAATAGTTAAGTAAGTAAAACAAACATTTATTCAACATCAACAAAAAATAAAGCCCAAGTCCGAAATAACAAATGATCAACTGACAATAAAATTGACAATAGGGATGTTTCCGGAGTAAAAGAAATATGATTCTAATTAGTCCGTCAGTTAGATTATTGAAAAATATTGGACACGTATGTTTTGCTTTAGCAAATATACAAAAAATGACGAAGATAATAAGCATCAAAGATCAGGAGTGGGGGCTTGTGACGTCACGCCGCGGTTAAAATTGTAGCACATAGTGACGTCACACGAGTATTCAACGCACAGTATCGTCTTTGTTTACGTGAAACAAGAAAAATACGTGTCCAATATTTTTTTGGAAATCTATCCAACGGACTAATTAGAATTTTTAGTCAACTACCCTACCGTATATCTTGTAAAAGGAACAATCACAGATTTTGATAATTTAAAAATATACATAAAATCTATATGATAAATGCCTGGCATGGTTGTTTATCTTTACTGTCACTGTCCACTTATAAAATACTATACATAAACATATAGTCTAACTAAACATCACTATATATCTGTTCATCACATGGTTCTTTGCATCAACTGTATTCTTAAAAATATAATTGTACCTACTGATTGAACTAATACAATAAACACAACATCATACTTGATGTTTATACATGTCATATAAAACTGAGCAGAGCCTGAACAGAGGCAGGCCAACCACTGTGAAATAATCACCTTCCACTCGTTCCACAAATGTACCACCAACTCCTTGAATGCCGTAGCCTCCTGCTTTGTCCCTAGAAATACATTTACTGTGTTAGTTATGGTAACAGCCTATACACAATGCAGTGCCATATTGTTGTTATTTAACGTCAGCAGAATGTCAAAGGTCTGAGCTTGAGCTGGCCTAACTTACAAGCTAAGCCTAACAAGATAGCATAGAATGTGAGGCCAGCTTATATTGGTTTTATTACCGCTGATGTGTCGTTTCAACTGTATTTTTAACATTTAAGGAACTGGGGGAATTGCCTTGATAATATTTACTTGAAACTACTCATACTTAAAACAAAAAATCTTACATAGGTTCTCCAGTAGCAATATAGCCTCTTATTTGCTGTTCATCCATTTTTCCAAAGAAAACATCAGTTTTCTCAGTAAACTTGACAACTTTGTCAAGTGACTTAATGACTACTCCTGTGATTACAGTGTGTGTGTTACCTGATAAGCTTAAACAAAAAATATCCATATTTGCATTTAAAGTATTTTTGATTTCTTGTGTCAGAAACTAAACCCATAGTTTTTATGTAATTTTTATCCTGAGCATTAAAAATTATATTAAATAGTTTATGGCATGGAATAATAGTTACTTTAATCATTTATATGTTTTATCACATCATTGGCTTACAGACAAGGGTGTTAGTAAGTGTATAGGAAAAAGTAAAAATAACCACCTTGACAGCATTTCATAAGCCTCGGCCTCCGAGGTAGGTTTACCGAACATCTCTTTACCCAAAGTGACCATTGTGTCAGCTCCTATGACAACATCTGGTTTGTTTCCCTCTGAAATTAACCTTTTCTCAACTTCTAGCACTTTCTGCAATGCTGTTTCTTCTACGAACTCTGAAAAGCTGTTAAAACTCTTTGGATCTAGATTTTCTTCAAATAATGATGGGCATAGGCCAACCTTGAGACCCTGAAAAAATGATCAAAATTGTATAAACATTTTTTTTTATAATTAAAACAGATTAATATATCATGTATTGTTTAGGTTTTAACTATATTCTCACTTACAATATTTTCAATAAGCTCTTTCCTTCTCGGTGATCCACTTGCTAAAATAATATTTTTTTGCTTCAAAATATGCATTACAGGCTGCAACATTTTCTCTGGTTAAAAACAGCACAACTGAATCTTGAAGCTATTTTTATAAACACTTATTAATCTAATAATCCTTGTAAAATGCTGCTAAACTGATAATATTTACACGAACGATAAACAATAGCACGTTTTTTTGACAATGAACGTCATTGGCAATGGCATAAGCTTGACAATGACAGTCATGACACAGGGTTTGCTTCAAAATTAATTCTATTGTTGTCTTGAAATATTATGGCGAATATATTGGGGCGAAGGAGCCAGTGGCATGAAGGAGCTCTGAAGAACTAGCAACAAAACTTATATTTTGCGGGTTTGTGTGTTACGTGTATGTGTTTTAATTTGATGTACAGAAATATGATTATGATTCTACTCAAAGTAAGTAGAATCATAAATCAGTGATTAGAGTAGGTAGAGCTATTGCGGGACACCGAGAATCTGCGGCTAAACCGCAGATTATAATTTATCGAGACATTTGATTGGCTTGTTAGATATAAAAAAAAAAATAACGGAGGCACAGATAATATAATATAATACTACGGAGGTATGGAGGTATATTTGTATCATTGACCTATAAAAGTATGGACGAGAAATACCTACGAAAAAAGGGTGCATACCTACAAAACATAAAATGGCTGCCATTGCTAGGGTTGAGTCAATCAAGGTGCTACTACAACGAGTATCGATACTAGTTACGAGTTCCACTAATTTATCACGTTTGGATCATACCTCATATTATGAACATAAAATCCGTTGTAATAGTAACAGAAAAAGATGAGTAGGTTATCTTACCTTCTGCTATCTATACAAATAAATGAAATTGAAGTGTTTGTCGCGGCTAATCTCTGAAATAGCTGTACAAATATTGACGGGATTTTTACAGGCAGATATGTTACAAGGAGTAACTAAGGCTACTTTTATTTTAGAGAAATAATTAGGGTACCGCGCAAAAAAAAAGCATTAAAATTATTTTTGCTTTTGGTAGCCAGTATGGCTATAGGCTATTTAACATCACCCCACGACCCTTAGCCTCTAACCATTTTTTCTGTAAGCCTTCATTTTTAGGAAACCTATAAAAATTAAAGTATTTTTAAATCATTTTGGTTAGAGATGCTAAAATGTAACTAAAACAAACATAAAACATTATAAGCTAGGTGCACGGTTCCAATTAGCTGTTTCCTATGGAGAAGTGCCGGCAAGAAACTCCATGATTACTCTTTTAGAGATAATAAGCTTTTTTAATGTTTTCTTCAGATTTACGTAAAATATTTTGATTTTGGTGTGAAGTGTGAATCACAGGCCGGACCTAGCTAGGTCACTCGAACCGAATAAGACGCAGGATTATTTATGTTAACATCACAGAATATACCGATATCGTTCCAGCAGAGGAACTAGTTACGTATTACCGCAAGTCGGCAACGGTACAACACTATTTCATTATGTAAACAAACGAATGAATAAACAAATATAATAAAAAGGCCTGTTATGTGGAAATGAATCCAAATATCAATACTTTAGCCATAAATTCATGATTGCGTTACAATAGTATCACCGAATGTGTATTATTGTGTGTAATAATGCATGAAAACCGGCTACTAACCTGTGCAAACACAATTGAGGTTGATTTTGACTGTTTCTTGCACCACACTTCACAACACAACACACAGGCATGTTGGATTTATGTTTTCCAACATTTACATTCAGTTTTAAAAGTAAAATTACTCGTAGTTTTCTCGCAAATCACAATAATAAAAAAAGTAAACAACCATTTGACAGCGTAACTACCATGAATTTGGAATATAATATGGCTGCAACGCAACGGCACTTACCTACAACTGTCTCTACATCACGACAAAATGTTGCCATAATTAGCAACAACTTAAATATAGTTGTCTCTTTTATCAAATAGGATTATCTCACAAGAAAGAATGAGACATAACGATATTTCAAGTTCTGAATCATATTTCACTCATATTTGTATAAGCAAATGTATGTATAGAATAACGCAGCGTCTCCTTATCCACTACAACGTCCAAGCGCCGCGGCGTCTAGTATTCCTACCTCAATGATTTGTATATATTTTTTCGTAAATGTAACCCTGATGCTACGCGGTTTAGGTGAGACATTTTATCAAATTTAAATTCGAAGTTTTATCTTAGTTCACTCACATATTGTACCAGTGACAAATGAATACATGATACCGACCAATAAGTATTTTTTTTAATCCCAGTGAATTCCGGAATTTCGGGCATATCCATACAATGTAAACATGTTGCAATTACCAAAAATAGCTTTGCATAATCTGATAATGTGATTGTTTTTCTAATCGATATTGATTTAGATAAAGTGGACCAGGCTTCTTTTAAAATTGTCTCTCTCTGTTGACGTTTATCAAACTACACACGAAGAGTTTGCCAGTTTTGTCACATCATTTACTGGTATGTTAATCAGAAGTCAGCTTATGTAATTTGGTATTATTAGTGAATGGAATTTTAAAGTGATTACTTTATTTTTGATAAGTGCGCTATTTATTAATAATGGCTTTCTTTCGTGCTTGCGCAATATAATATGCTGAGAGTAATTTACTCTGGCATACGACTTGTGTCAGTTCTAAAAAGAAATTGTTCAAAATCTAGTCTCAACTTAATCTCAATGATAATCAGTTTTCAAAATGCATAGACATACACAATAGATTGAAACTCAAATAACAAAGCTTACGTAAAAATCTGTATATTAGTAAGTTTTCGAAAATCAACTATTATTTCCTTCCATAAACAAGCTACTAATCAAATCAAAAGGGTGCGTCACTACAGTCAACAATTTAAAAAAAAATACTAAAAATATTGTCTGTGGTATTGCACAGTTGTCTTTATTGAGGTTGAGTAGCGTTTTTAGCATTTTTCTTTAAAAAAAGCAACCAAACTAGCTGATGGAAACTTAATTAATTTAAAATGAAGTCCATAGTGGCTTATGTCCGTAGTCTTCTCGGTTTGTGTGATGAAACTCCGCCTCTGAGAACAAGCTTCAAACGAGACAGGTATGACATTACATGTTTACAACATTCGTTATGGCGGTAAAGTCGATGTAAAATCGTTCTTATTGCGGTAAAGGAACAACACAAAATGTTTACGGTGCCGCTGAAAGTTGCATCAAAGTTTTGGAAGTGAGTTATCAGATTAACAAGTGAAAGAAACATTGTGTTGCGAAGGTGTACACGTTTTTATTGTTTTCCAGGGCTGACGATGATTTGTCGTCCGACGATGAAACACCGGCCCTCAAGAGACTCAAGCAGCTGAAACCAACCAATTTCCCAGACATCATGGCCACAAATGGTACCTATTTAAACTTGTAATTGCTAAATCTGCATCTATAACGTCATCGTAACCTAATCATTTGAGTCATTCGTAGACACACCGTTTGTGATGTGTTTTAGGAATGATTAAACGAGACGCATACAGTACTATAGTCTCAGCAATAAGTTTTAGTGTACATATTACTGTTTTAGATGATTGGGATACAAAGGAGAAGCATAGTAAAAATGTAAGATATGTGCCGATACAAATAGAGGGTCATGCCAGCACATCCACTCCCAATGAGACCCTCAACACAAGCAGAGTTAGGACTGTGCCAATTAAACTAATGGGCTTGTCTGAAAATGGACCTTCAACACCTTCAAGAAAACCTAGGAAGCACACACCAGTAAGACCTGTTATACATGCACTATTAGATGAGGACAATGAAGAACCAGAAGTAAGTATAACTTTGAGTGGATTAAAAATATATAATAAATACTTGAATCTTTCAACAAGTTTCTGCCCATGGCTTGGCCCTGTCTGACCTGTTCAAAATTCCTAAGTCTGCATTATTTGTAGTTGTTTGTCTGAAAGGTGATCTTTGGTAGAACCGAGATGAGGCTAGGACAAGGATGTGTTATTAGCTCAAGAAAAGAGAGTAAGTTCAGCAATGCACATATGTTGCTGTGGATGATGATAACCACAATGTGTGAAAGGAACACACTTTTATATCTGTCTGTCACTGCCAATTTGCTGTGAATAAATTGGATGGATTCAGCCAAACTTTCTGTGACCTGAACTTGGATGCATGACATATGTAAATTAAAAATAAACTTACTGTACCATTTATTGTGACAATTCCAATATATTTATTTATTAATTTTCAAATAAGAATTTAAGTTATTTAAAAAAAAATAGAGAGTACCTAGCTAGGAAATTTAGAAAAAACTAATTCATTACAGAAAATGTATGTATAAGAAGTCTACGGTTTTAAAATAATGTGGTAGAAAAAACTTTCTGCAAAAAAATACAACCGACTTCTACATGAAAAAACCAAAAAGTACAAAATAACTTTAATTTCGGAACTCGGTGTTTGTGATTGCGTTTTCGTTTTTTGGACACCTACTTCCGAAATTAAAAAGTTTTATTTTCAGTTTTTAGTGGTAGACCCTCCCCACCTAAACGTGCCAATCACTTTGGTGTAAACAATAAACAAACATGCGATTTCAGCAATCTTGAACGATTTGCTATCATTTAATGAAGAGTTCTGTTCTTCATCAGATCTTCGCCAAACTAGAAAAGGACCACGTTGACATAGTCCACGTTTCAAACCATCTTACACTTATTTTTTCATTTTACATCAACAAGAGGGAATGAGAATGTCGTCAATGTAAACTAAGCCATGCATTATTAGGGATAACTCAAATACTGGTAGTCAGATCTCAATCAAATTTAAATGGGACTACACGACAAGCACCAGCTTTCGAATATTAAAAGAATCATCAAAATCGGTACACTCAATGCAAACTTTGATTAATATTCATGGAAACAATCATTTCATCAAATTTTGGGCCGCATCATGAAATAGCTAATTCTATGATATGGCCAAAACATATTACTACTCTTTAGACTAAAACATTTATTCTGTCGTTTTTAACTTTTTAGGTGACATGGATAGAAACAAAACCAGAAAATACATCAAAAAAGCCAACTAGAGTGTACATAGATTTAGATGAGGATGAGAATGACCACAATGACCAGGAAGACGATGTGATCTTTGTAAAGAAGGTTACCACCCCGCCTCCTACCAGGCCATACAAATACTTCCTGTCTAAAAACAGCCATGACTTGATGAATTCTGCTGATTCGGATGAACATGCCTATTATAAATTAAGCCGAAGACCAAATAACAAAAGCAGTTTAAATTTATCTCCCAAAACATTTGTCAAATTCAAAGCACCTCCAGGCATCACCAAATCATACAAGAAGGCGCCCACGCCCCTACCAAGATGGATGCAACCTACAAAACCAGTATCTTCGAATCTCTCATCAATTGCAAGAAATAGATTTTTAGGTCTGAATGGTAATGCTAGATCAACACTCTCAGAAGTTTTTAATTTAGACGAAAAAAAGAACTACCAGGAACTTATCCGGCGAGTGGCGAATTCAATGAAACCAGTGTCATCAGGCAAACCTCTTGAAATCATCAATATAGCTGACGACGCGGCCTCATTCAGACTGACGAAGAAAACACAGAAAAATGCATTGAATGAAATTAAATTAGTAGAGAAAGGTCTGCTTGCTGATAGAGAGAATGACGCAAAGGAGTATGATCCCATTACAGTAGCTTCAATCAACTCGTCAGATTCTGAAGTAGAGGTAGTCCCATCAGAGTCATCCACGACATCTTCACAGAGGGTTGATCCTGTGAATACACTAAAGGACTCATACAGGGACAGAAACATCACATCAGGGGACTGGCTGCAAAAATTAGATGCTAAATACAAGAAGAAATTGAAAGATACCCAGGAGAAGCTAAAAGATGCTCGCCGGGAGTCTGATATTATATCAAAAGTTAACAGTGAACAAAAGCTTGCTCATTTGGAGCATAAGCTGAAGTATGAGCTGAGCATACCAGAGAGCATCTACGAGGAGCCACAGCCTACTGTGGAGCTACCTGCCTTGACACCAGAACAGGAGAAATTGGTCAACAGAGCCCTAGGTCCAGGGCCCCCTGGACAGATGCTCGTAGAGAAATTCAATTTGAGGATACACAGGTATATTTGTCTTTACTTGAACAGGATAAATCTCAATAGAATACAACATTCTTTACTTTGTCCTTTTTTTTTTAATTTTCCTGGTTATCAACTGTTTCTGCTTTTTTACCAGAATTTCCACGTTTATATTTTCTGAGTATTTGCATAACAAAAACACTACTCATTAACAGTTATTCAACATTACTATTGAACTAACATCATTTAAGTAGGTAATACTTTCAAATTATTACATTGGACGAAGTTTTATCCTTAAATCCTAACTGAGCATTAAATAATATAATTTATAGTTTCAAACATTCCATTTTAATATTTCAGGCGGGACCTGCAAACTCTATCAGGTCTAAACTGGTTGAATGACGAAGTGATAAACTTCTACATGAACCTATTAATGCAGAGGAGTGGAGAGCGGAAAGACTTGCCTAAAGTGTACGCCACGAATACCTTCTTCTATCCCAAGCTCATGCAAAGTGGTCAAGCTGGACTCAGGAGGTGGACGAGAAAGGTAACACATTATTTGACTAGTTAGATCCGAAAATAGAGAACATAGATATTTGTAAAAATCGCAACAGATTATTTAAAAAACTGATGCAAGTATACGAAGCAAGCATGTTGAAAATAATTTATCAGGAAAGCTGGGACTTATGACACATTTATTTATTTAAACTTTATGTACAATAGTGGTACATGGGCGGACTTAATGGAACAGACACACACACACATAACACACAAACACATATTTGTTATTTCTAGATAAAGTACTAGAAATTGGTGATAGGCGGGTGTTTTTTTTTTTTTTTTTTTTTTTTCCCTTATCCTAGTGTTCATCAAGTTAATGATGTACCCTAATCTTATTACAATCTAGCCTTGTATATAGACTAATAAGTAATTTAATTAAAACTTAAACTGCTATATTGTCTTTACTAAGAATGTGTCCAATGGCACTTTTCTTATTGTCTCTATTAAGGCGAATACACTTCGTTCATGTGTCTATTTGGTAACACTTGTGCTACATTACACTATTCACTTTCACGAACACTAAACACTAACTCGAACGGTTTTGTTCTCTTAAGTCTTCTCACTATGTCTGTGTGGTCGAGAAGCTGGATCGCCTCGACATTCACATGCTGATGAAGTCTCTTTTCGTGAGCTTCTGCTGATTTTCGTATAACTTTTTCGATGAACTCAACTTTTAGGTCCCGATGGAGGTCATCATTTCGTATGTACCAGGGTGCATTTACAATTTCCCGTAATACTTTGTTCTGGAATCGTTGGATGATTAGTACATTGGTCTGTTTGGTGCAGCCCCACAGCTGGATACCATAAGTCCAAACTGGCATCAGGACTTGTCTGTATAGCAGCAATTTGTTTTGTACGGATAGCACGGAGTTTCTTCCAAGCAGCCAATACATTCTTTTGAACCGTAGGTCGAGTTCATCTTTTTTCTTCTTGACATGGGCTTTCCAGCGTAACTTTGCATCAAGGGTCATACCGAGATACTTGGCTGTATTCTCGTAAGGGATTTGTTTGTTATTAATATAAACTGGAAAATGTTGTTGCTTTTTGTTTGTAAAATCTATGTGTACAGATTTGGATTCATTTAATTTAATCCTCCATTTTTTGGTCCACTGATATACTTGATTAACAGCCATTTGTACCTTTTCTACTGCTTCTTTGTGGGTGTTTCCAACTGCCATTATGGCTGTATCATCAGCAAAGGTCCCAATGGTATTATGTTCTGATTCAGGAATATCGCAAGTGTATAGTAGGTACAGGACCGGGCCTAACACACTTCCTTGCGGTACGCCAGCTTTTATTTGTTTTAGTTCTGAGTAGGCGTCATCTTGTCTTATTCTAAAGAATCTGTTTAGAATGTAGGATTCTAATATATCTGCAAACTGTTTCGGTAGCAGGCTCTTCAATTTATGTATAAGGCCTTCATGCCATACTTTGTCAAACGCTTGAGCTACGTCTAGAAAAACAGTAGAACAAACTTTCTTGTTTTCTAACGCATTTTCTATTACGTTTGTGATTCTGTGCACTTGATCGATTGTTGAGTGTTTTTCTCGAAAACCAAACTGGTGCTCTGGTATAATGCTTCTGTTATCTATTATTGGTTTAAGTCGTTTGAGTAGCAGCTTTTCAAATAGTTTTGACATTATTGGTAGTAGGGAAATCGGTCTATATGATGTTGTTTCATGAGCCGGTTTCCCAGGCTTTGCTATCATTATTACTTCAGCAACTTTCCATAAGTCTGGAACATATTTAAGCCTCAGTGCGGCATTAATAAGGGTTGTTAGTTTAACCAGACCCTTTCTTGGTAAGTTGTGAAGTATCTCCCCTGTTATTAAGTCGTAACCTGGCGATTTTCGTGGGCTTATTTTCTGTTTTATTTCTCGAGCGACTTCTCTCGGTGTAACTAGTTTTATGGCATCTACATGATCTGGTGTCACTATATTAAATAGGGTGTGATCTTCAATATTTTCCTCCTCGTTTGGTTGAAAAATATTTTCTAGGTGCTCTGCAAACCTAATAGCTTTTTGCTCATTAGTAAGTGCCCATTGCCCGTGTTCACACTTAATGGGAGGGATTTGGGCTATCGGCCTCTTTAGCTGCTTAGTAGCCTTCCAAAGGGAGTAGTCTGTCCTTTGATCGTTGCTTAGTTTCTGAAGGTAGGTTTTAGTTGAGTCGTCTTTATAGTTCTGGATTAGTCTTCTTACTTTTTTTGTAAGTTTGTTTAGTGCTCGTTTGTCATCAGGACACCTAGATTGATGCCCCACTTTTCTCTGCCTTCTTTTCTCCATAATGAGTTGCTTGATTCTGAGGGGGTAAATATTTCCCTTCGTCGTTTTATTGAATTGGGGTGTATTTTCCCACGCTGCTTGCTGGATATGCATTATGAACTTTTCGACTTCGATATTTAGTTGTTCAGGGGTTTTTAATGGAACTTTAAGGTCTATTTGATCATTCAATCTGGCCTTAAAGCTCTCCCAGTCTGTAAACTTATTAACAAGAGTGATACTGTTTTCTTTGTATAAAATACCCTCGCTAATTTCTAAGTATATTGCGGAATGATCTGAGTTCATGTCATAGCTTTGTTCCGTTTTTACATAACTAGTTGATAGGTCCTTGGTTACGAAAAAATCGATTAAGTCCGGAATTTTATTTGGATCTGTTGGCCAATAGGTGGGCTTTCCAGTAGATATCACATCACATTTTAGCTCTTTTATGGCACTCATTAGTTCTTTGCCTTTAGAAGTTGTTAGTCTGGAACCCCAATACGTATTTTTAGCATTGAAGTCACCTCCTAAGATGAATCTATTACCAAGGCGGGCTAGAAAACAAATATAGTGATCTTTTTTTATCATGTACCGTGGTGGGCAGTAGATGGAACTCACTGTTAAGGGGTATTTCTTGGTTTGTAGACATATTGCCACTGCTTGGATTTCTTTCTCTTCATATTTAAACACTTCATAGTGCTTCAGGTTATCTTTAACAATAACGGCACTTCCGCCTCTTGCCGTATTGTCTGGGTGTAGTGCATGGTACACTTTGTATCCTCTAAACTTAATATAACATTGCTTTGTGAAGTGCGTTTCTGATACCAAGCACACATCAATTTTTTCTATTTCTAACACTACTTGTAACTCATTCTGATGTTTTTGTAACCCATTTGAGTTCCATGCCATAATTTTAAGTGTGGTATTCATTTTTTTGTTTTAGATATAGCAGTTTTGTTGCTATTTTCAATTTTTTTTTAATCTGGCGTCGAATGATGACATTAACTTTAATATTTCATCCAACTTTTTGTCGCAATTCAAATCAGCCAAAGGCGCTTTCACTATGCCTCTTGTAGTTACTTGCGCATATGAGATGTTTTTATTTGTAGTTTGCATCGTGCTTTGGTTAGTTTTGGGCTGGCTCAGATCTTCACCTCTTCCGGCAGGTGCACTTTGTTGAGGATTCGTATTATTTCTTTTCGATTTTTTCAGTCGTATCTGCTGTATTTCTTTGGCTACAATACATCCCCTGTAGTTAGCTGGATGTGGAGCTCCGCAGTGGACGCATTTTGGCTTCTCTTCTTTTGGTTTTTTGCAATCCTTAGTGAGATGTTTACCTGTGCATTTTACGCACCTGGGTTCTTTGGAGCAGTACTTTTGTGTATGGCCGTACGCCTGACATCTTTTGCACTGTGGTACTAGTTTTGTGGATTTTAGTGATTGTATCTCCACATTACATCCTAGTATGTGTTTAATGTTGAATATTTTGTTAGTTTCCTCATCATTTGAGAATGTCAGCATGAACATATTGAGTGGTTCCTTGGTTTTCCAACTCAATTTATTGACTGCTTCTAGGATCTTGTAGCCTTTGCTGCGCAAGTCTTCGACTACTCTTTCAGGGGTGCATGTGGAATGCAATTTTTTTGCCATAACTCTTATTGGCCTCTCTTGCTTGTTTTCATATGAGTGCCAAAGGCAATCGTTGTCTGAGAGGGCTTTTGAGATTGCTCTGTACGATTCTTCGTTTTTGGCATTTACTTTAACGGTATCTCCATTCATCATTTTGATGTTGAACGAGTCAGCTGATTGATTCTTACAAAGGAAATCAAAGAATTTTTGATAATTCTGGATACCATCTACAACAATAGGTGGTGGCAATGCAGTTCTGATGACTTTTTCATTGCTTCTATTCACGTCTCTTCCGTGTTCATTTAGAGTAGTTTGGGCAGGAGAGGTGTTCAATTTTCTTTTCTTCCTGCTCTTTTGCCGTATCCACCCTGTTTCTCGAGCGAGTTCTTCTTCGTCCGTTGAATATTCAATAGGTGCTGAAGAAGACTCAATGGTAGTTGTTGCCGATTTCGTTGCGTTTTGCGCTTGTATTTTCAGCTGTTGCTGGAGGCTTTCTATTTGACTTTTTAAGTCATTTAGGTTCTGTTCTAGCTTTAGGCGCTCATTTTTTTCTTCACAATAACATTTGTACAACAGATGTTCTGTCTCTGTTTTTAAGCTCACTCTGGTATCACCCAATGTATCTTTTTTCGAATCCATTGTAATATTTCACGAGTATTAACTTCGCCTTAACAATAATATTCGCCGTCAGCCGTCAGCATTACGCAATAACTAGGTCATTGCGATGCAGCCGACTTGACGGCGTTATTTTGATGCGCAAGCACTTAACACTGTGGTACGCGCGTGATCGCATGCAACACTACTGCTCTCGGCGAAAATCGAACGCACATGTGATAGGCGGGTGTGAGGGTAATATATAAGCGACTTTGTATTTGACTTTTTGTTTGTAAATGTTCAAGGTGGACATATTCGCGCACGACATTTTAGTAGTTCCCGTGCACTTGGGCGTGCACTGGTGTCTGAGCCTGGTGGACTTCCGCGCGCGCAAGATCAACTACCTGGACAGCATGGGCGGCCGCAACCAGGCCTGCCTGGACGCGCTGCTGCAGTACCTGAAGGACGAGCACCAGGACAAGAAGGGCGCGCCCTTCGACGCCAGCGGCTGGAAGACCGAGTGTCTCAAGGTGAGTTTTTATCATTTTTGGATAATGTCATTGGTTTGCTGTTGATCAGAATTTAAGATCTAAATCTGTTCAGGGGTTTAGATTTGGAAACAGAACAGACAGACACACTTGCACAATTTTATGTATTGAGCATCACACCAATGTATTGTGCACTTACCAGTGAGCAGGCGTTAAGGCTCTTAATCTCCATCATCACTCAGTCAAGCTCAAACACAGCTCACAAATCAGGGAATTCTGCGCTTGCGCGGTTGCAATTAGAGTTTTTCGCTGAAGTGTTTTAGTGCTCTGTAGCTAGTTACAAATTGAGTATACAAGATGTTGTTTTGCATCCTCGTCAAATTTCAGGAGCTTGTCATAAAAGATATAAATAATCAATTGAAAGTACGGTACCGGTCAATAACTAATAAGCGCTGCTTTTTTTGTTATTGAAATTTAACAGTATTTCAGAATTAAACCCTTAATTCAATACAAATAAAACAGAATCATCGACTACGCACACAGCGACAATGCAGCTGTGTGCGTGAGTGTCGACATCTTACCTACGAAATGCTAGCGCGTGCGTGTGCGACCGACCGTGCGATGACCTACGGCGACCAGTAGCAAGTAGCAACAATTTTACCTAATTTTATTTCGAATTTCACTTGATAATTAACTCATTTTTAAGCATAATTGGAATACGGAAATCTTACTAATGACAGTAATAAATACTAGTGCGCCAAAGAATAGTTCAATGACCTTTTATCAGATGATTAATAAAATGTAAGTTTTGCTTTAATGCTATCCGTCAGCTTAAAGTTTTCGTAATGATTTTGTTTTTATTTGTGGATTAAATTGGTTGATATGAAATTTTCCGTCCTGCGGCTTAGGACCGGCAGTAATACCTACCTTAGTTGGTATACCGATCTACTAAGTCTAAAAATGTTTTCTACGTTTGATGGAAATGGAAAGATGTGCTAGTTAAGTGTAAGTATGTGGTGATACTTTCGACTCTTAGGTATTATTGATTCACTTAAAAATCTGAAATCGACTTATTTACAGTAGGTAATAAAATTGATTAAGCTAACAACCTATTTACAAAATGAACAAACAAATAAATTACCTACCTACTTAAGTTACCCGGAGGTATTGTTCAAAGTTGCCAACACTTGCCACACTCTTGGCACAGTCGAGCACGACGTAGCTGGTTTTCCTTCAGCCTACGTAAAACTAACACATTCGTTTTTATAGTGTCGAAAACACTAATGATCCTTGCACGTAATTTTGTTACACTTGTCACTTCTTCCGTCTAAACTAACCTGTTAACGTCTCCCCACAAATAAAAGTTTAGAGGCGTCAGGTCCGGAGAACGCAGAAGCCAGGCCACAGGTCCTCCGCGACCGTATGCTCCACCGTGTCCTCCGGGCGATCCACACAGTGATGACACCCGGACGTGTCCTCCCGCTGGATCCGACACAGGTACCTCCCGAAACAGCCGTGTCCGATGAGCATCTGCTTCAGGCGGAAGGTGAGGTGAGGTGTGGCGTCTCTCCAGCCACTCTACAAAGAGGGGACTTATCGCCACAATGGTGGCGTGCCCAGTGCTGGGTTGTGATAGTCGCTGTCTCCATATCTCTATGAGATCCCGCCGCTGCGCAGCAATTTGCCGCTGCAGCAGAGTTTCACCCCGGCTTAGCGCCTTCACGCGCAACGCATAAACGTGCGCGAGGGCTCTCGCCTCCAGATCCCACGGCAGTAGTCCGGCAGTGCGGTATCCTCGGATTAACCGGATGGCCATGACCCACTGGGCCGATACCAGGTGGCGTGCTGGCAGTCGCTTTAGCGACAGCGCCCACACTGGGGCCCCGTAAAGGGCCATGGACCGCACGATCCCAGCGTACAGCCTCCGGCAGGAGGCGTTTGGACCCCCTAAATTGGGCAAGAGCTGCTTGAAGGCAGCCCCGGCTCGCCCCAGTTTGGGGGTCAAAAGTCGGAAGTGCTCCGCGAAGTCCCACCGGCTGTCGAGGACGAGGCCCAGGTCCTCATCGTTGACCCGACGCCGATGTGAACCCCTCCTACCGTTACCTGGGATCCCGGTGGTGGCCGGTTCCGAGAGCCATGAAAGCACATGGCCTCGGACTTGTGCAGGGCCACCTCGAGACACAGTTGCCGGATTCTATCAACGACTATCGCAACCCCGCGTGTCGTCTACTCTGCCGCCGCCTGGTGCGACCCCCCTTGCGCCACAACAAGCATGTCGTCAGTGTAGCAGACTACGCTGACGCCGCGAGGGAGGTCGGCGCGCACCACCCAGTCGTAGGCGATGTTCCACAGGGGCGGGAGGGGTCATTTGATGATTTCCCATCCAAAAAAAAAAAAGGTCCTCCGACCGATCCAGTAGTCAAAAAACATTTCGGGCAAGTACTTGCGTACTTGCCGGCCATAGTGAGGGGGAGCATCGTCCTGCTGTTAGTAGAGGTTGCGATGGAGTGCCAGGAGGCCTTGTGCTTTGCAGTAGTGGCACAGGTGCTGCAGTTTATGCTTCAGTAGGCGCCACTCTGTGGTGCGGTGGTGCGGTGCACTCCAAAGCATCGACCAGCCTCACGCGTGCTTGTCCCGTGGTTCTCGCTGGAAGTATTCCAGGATGTCTTCCTGTAAGGCGACAGGCAGGCCTACGCCTTGTAGGCCTTGTAGGGTAAATATGCCATACATTGAGATAGCTTTTTAAACGTTTTTTTTTTTATTTTTCTTAATGGTTTAAGGAAAAAATAGGGGGCCGGCATTAGAATACCAGTTTTGTCTAAAAACCGGATACTACTAAAGCTAATTCAGTCTAATTTTGAAAATGAAAATAATATATCTAGTTTTAATTTCCGCGAATATTAGTGGGTTGCAGGTATGCACCTCCCTCCCGCCCGCTTTATTATGCACATGCAAGATTACAAGGCAAATGCAAGGATTTTAAGCACATGCAGGATGGCAATGCAAAGAAAAAAAGGAAACTATAAAAACAATTCAAAGTATAAAGATTAAAACAAGTCAGTGGCAGTTAAGAGGTGACCAGTCTCAACCGACGGCGCCCGTTCACGAACATGACGCGTGTATTGGCACCATTTAGCTCAACCATTTTGAAGGGAACCGAATGATCCAACACACACGCCACCATCAGCGAAACATTTGAGCAAGCATGACATGCTCTCAACTGCCATTTTAGTTCAAGTCACAAAGTAAACTATAACTTATCACATGTAAATGGCTCCATGGTACTCACATTTACAATATTTGAAAATAAAATGCTTCTACATTATACAAAACTATGGTTTACAAAAACCAAGCAACTACAAGTAAAAAAAAGAGAAATTATTTATTATCAAATTAATATTATATAAAAAAAAGAATAAATAAATGAGACAAAAAAAAGGGCGAGCATCTCTTCCAAATATAAAATCCTTACTTGTTTATCCAAGTGGTTGAGGCTGTGGAGCAGGACCGGCATTTAGCCAAGCATTATTATCTTCAATGTAATCCCCCAACTTATAATATGCTTGCCTGCAAAATATGCGTTTAATAGAAGTTTTAAATTTCGTTTCATTCTGTTCTAATATATGGGGAGGCATTTTATTGTAACATTTTAAACTATACCCCATGAAAGATGTGGCTACTTTAGCTAGTCTGAAACCTGGTTGAACTAATTGATCCCTATTTCTAGTAGCATAATTATGTCTGTCGCCTCGCTTACTAAAGAGATGTAGATTTTTTCTAACGTACATAATGTTTTCATAGATATATTGACAAGGTACCGTCATGATGTTAATTTCCTTAAACAGTTTCCTTAGAGAATCACGCCGGCGGAGATTGTAAATGGCTTTGATGGCTCTTTTCTGCAGAATAAAAATTTACTCGATGTCTGCAGCCCGTCCCCATAACAAGATACCGTAAGACATTATACTATGAAATTAACTGAAATAGACTAGTCTCGCGGTATCAACATCAGTAAATTGGCGGATTTTCGTAACAGCATATGCTGCTGAGCTTAGTCGTCCTGCAAGAGGTGCTAAATGAGGACCCCATTGTAGCCTTGAGTCAAGCGTAATCCCCAGGAAAACCGTTCTATCGACGAATTCTAGTTTTTCCCTGTTCAATACTATATCACAATCACTACTTTTGACATTTGGTAAAGCAAATCTTATGCACTTCGTTTTCTTCCCATTTAAAACCAAATTATTAGCAGTGAACCAATTTTGGACCTTTTTACTACGTTATTTACGATGTCAAGATTATTACCACGTCTATTTATTTTAAAAATCAAAGAAGTGTCGTCAGCAAACCAGACAATGTTTAGCTTGTTTTGCAATAAATGAGGTAAATCATTTATATAAACTAAAAATAAAAAAGGACCCAAAATTGAGCCCTGTGGAACCCCCATTTTCACGTTTAAGTCCGATGAATTAACACCGTTTATTTGCACTACTTGCTGTCTATCATTCAAATAAGATTTAACAAGGCTTAAAGCTGTTTTGCCCAGTCCGTAGTGCCCAAGTTTCAGGAGTAATGTTTCGTGATCCACACAATCAAACGCCTTAGATAGGTCGCAGAAGATGCCTATGGCATCCTGTGCCTCTTCCCACGCATTAAATATATGCTTCACTAAGGTGACACCAGCGTCAGTAGTACAACGTCCTCTGGTGAAACCATACTGTTTATCATGCAAGATGTTATTCGTGTTAAAATGATAAAGCATTTGATTTAGCATCACTTTTTCAAATACCTTACTGAAGATTGGCAACACGGATACTGGTCTATAATTATTTGTGTCTTTACTGTCCCCGTTTTTAAAAAGTGGTATTACTTTACTGAATTTCATTAGGTCCGGAAAGACTCCTTGATCCACACACAAATTAAATATTAAAGCTAAGAAAGGGGCTACAGTCTCAATAATTGAGGTACAAACTTTGATAGACAATCCCCATAAATCTTCCGTCAGTTTAATTTTGATTTGTTTGAAAGCTTTCATTACTGCTAAGGGGTTTATATGCTTAAAATTAAATTCAGTCGGGCAGGCTGACACATTCGACTGTAATAAATCAAAAGCAAGCGAAGGCGAAGAATTTAAAGCTTCAGTAGTTTTAATAGGGATACTAGTAAAGAAATTTACAAATTCTTGAGCAACTTTTAGGTTATCACTAATAAGACCCTGAGTAGTCTCCAATGTGAAATCCGTATTATGTCTTTTATTCCTGGTGGTGGGATTGATTACCTACGAATTTATCGAATGATCGCTGTCGCGTATGCGTTTTGCGTTTGTTTGTGTGTGAAAGCGCGGTTATAGGGCTAGTAACAGACGGGCCGCGGCTGGTTCACACTTACTGATTTCCGTAAATAAGAAAAAGCAATAAAAAAAAATACCTACCCATTTTATTGTTGATTTGAGTCGAGAATCATTAGCATTATTACGTTCCTGAATTTGACTAGAATGCAAAAGAACATCTTGTAGCGTGCTGGGGAGTTTATTGCGTCACTTCTTCCCAGCTAAAACACTAGGAAGTGGTGACGGGTGGGCTTTATGTAAAATTTGACGTTCA
This sequence comes from Hecatera dysodea, assembly GCA_905332915.2. Lineage (NCBI taxonomy): Eukaryota > Metazoa > Arthropoda > Insecta > Lepidoptera > Noctuidae > Hecatera > Hecatera dysodea. The sequence goes on from HG995292.1 coordinate 21,908,904, forward strand.
AAAAGTGCGGGCTTTCAGCCTAGTTTGAATAAAATAACTTTTAATTTTGATATTCGTGATGAGTAACCCGTACGTCGCACGTGGCAGGACATCCCGCAGCAGATGAACGGCAGCGACTGTGGCATGTTCGCGTGCACGTTCGCGGAGTTCTCGTCGCGCGACGCCGCCTACAGCTTCACGCAGGCGCACATGCCCTACCTGCGCCGCAAGGCTGCGCTCGAGATCCTCACTGGCAAACTGCTGCTGTAGGCAGCCGGTACGACTTACTCATGTACCTATTTACTTTGCTTTTGAGTGACGTACTTACTACTGATTGAAAACTGTTGATCAAAACTTGCTTCTAAAGGTGATCCTTCCTATATTGCTAAGTGGAAATTACACACATGTTATCTTGATTGTGTACTTTAATTTTCAGTTATTTATATATTTTTTTATGATTTCTGAAAATTTTAAGTTATTCTGATTGTATTTCAGTAATGTGTCTTTCAATTTGAGGTTTCACAATAAAGTTTTAGGGGTAGATGTAGAATTTGTAAATAAATAGTAACAAACGACCTGGAAATATTTTATTGTGCGATCAGTGTCGCGACACGACACCTGTCTCTTATCTCATTTTGAAAGGCTATGAAAGTATCACCACTTTCATTAGGAAATTGACACGACACTAAAGCAGTTACGAAAAAGTAAATGAAATCAACATTATGAGTCCGTAACGCTAAATAAAATTATATAAGAGAGCAGAGATACAAATATATCACTAACTTAAGAGAAAGTTTTATGAACACAAACATATGGACATATTGTCAGTTTTAAGTCTGAGATAATTGTTTATAAGTATACAGGTCTGTAAGAAAACTGGTTATTTTAATATCTGAGTTTTAGAATAACATTTATTTTCATCTGTATAATCTTCACTACATTGTGTTTATGCATTGCTTTCCAAATTCTTTCAGTTTGCTTTCTGGTTGTCACATCTTATTTGATTTCAAAGCATAGTTCCCATAATATGAAAATGAAATACAGTATTCATAAATCTCATTAAAGTTTCGCGTAAACTCAGTAACGAATTAAACTTTAATGTAAATAACTATTCGTTTCATTCCCTCTTACTGTTAAGAATCAGAAATATGGAATACTTAGAACAGTTGTAATTTTTGTTTGTATCTATTAATTATAAAACACGATTCCATTAGTTTGGGTACTGTTTGAGTGCATGGCTAAGTCTTATTAAAATCATCAAACTGCTCTCAATGTGTCCGCAATATTTTTATTTTTCGTGACTGTTAAATGTATGCCATTTAATGACCATATCACACAGCGTGTTCCAAAAGTGCATGGTCATATTTAATGGTGATATTTTTGGAAAAAATAGCAAAACAAACAAAAAAAAAGACTTCAAATTCCGAGTAATAAGTTCCAACTATAGTGCGTTTCACGAAAGAATTCCCTTCGTCGTATTGTTGGCTGCCCTGTCTGTTTTAACGTCAAAGAATGGAGATGGCTATCAGTGCTGCCAATAAAAATTTCTCGATTCCCCGCGTCAGTGTTGTCACGGCATAAACATACCCTTTGTAGTGTCTATAAAGGGTATGTTTATGCCGTGGTGTAAACATTAGCTAGTCAACAAACGTATTAAGACTTGACTGCTCCAGCACTCGATAAAAGGATAATCTGTGGTTTCATTCTGTGAGTGCCTACTCCAATAAAGCTATGAATTGTTCTGAATTCCTGTGCAGTAAGTTGCATATTTTATTAAAAAATAGTTTTACAGTTTCCAAAAGAAAAAACAAAATTATAAGGTAATTGGTAAAGTAGTTTTATTGCTAAAAATATAGCAACACTGATTTTCCGTAATGCCAACATTACGGCAAAGGGAATTCTTTCATGAAACGCACTTTAAATCATTTTGAAGCAGTTTGATGCAGTTGATGTTATCAAATAAATGTCACCAAATGTAACAAACTGCTTGAAAACTCATTAGTTTGAAACTTTTTAGTTGGCTTTTGTTTTTTTTTAAGTCACTTTTTTTGTTACCTATGCTATTTTTCCTTAATGTATGTAAAATACCCAACATCACCCTAAAATATGACCACGCACTTCTGGAACACGCTGTAGGTATACTTTAAGTTCGCTTCATGTCTAGTTAAAACATGGCACCCTATCTGTGCCAGTGAACAGTTTTGAAATGATTATAAAATTACATTCACTTACTTATGTGGTTCTATCGACCCAGCTGCATCATCATCATCATCTGCCTAGCCTTTTCCAAACTATGTTGGGGTCGTCTCCCAGCCAAACCGGATTTAGGTGAATACCAGTAGTTTACGTGGAGCGGCTGCCTACCAAACCTCCACAACCCATTAAATGGGTAACACGGTACTTCGACCATCGACCCAGCTGCATACGGGTGGACATTTATTTATTTTTAACCGACTTCTAAAAAAAGAGGAGGTTCTCAATTCTGATGTTTGTTTTTTTTATGTTTGTTCGCGCATAACTCCGTCGTTTGCCAACCGATTTGAAAAATTCTTTTTTTGTTGGAAAGGGTATACTTCCCAAATGGTCCCATGAAAATTTTATCGAAATCGTACAAGCGGTATTTTGTTAATTTCAATAAATGATAGCAAATCTGTCGGGGTAGCTGAAATCGCATGTTTGTTTATTGTTTACACCAATTTATACCACGTACGCTGTGATGGGTATGTTTAGCTGGAAGCGAACCACTAAAAAGTGAAAAATAAAAAAAACTTTTTACAAAAAATACAACCGACTTCTAAACAAAAAAAAAAACAAAAAGTACAAAATAATTTTAATATCGGAAGTCGGTGTGTTCAAAAACAAAAAAAGCAACCTAAAACACCAAGTTCCGAAATTAAAGTTATTTTGTACTTTTTGTTTTTTTTTTGTTTAGAAGTCGGTTGAAAAGTTTTTTTATAATATATAACCTATATTACTGAAGCATAATGTAGCATTGAAATGATGAATTATTTTATTAAATTAGTCCAGTAAGAGTTTATACGTTACAAATATACACACCTTTCCTCTTTATAAGATGTGTAGATAACGCTAGTCTGACACTGAAACAGTACCTAAAAATTAAATTATAAATATTAAAAGTACTGACGCAACAGTCAACTGTCCAACGTACTTGTCAGGTCACTCCTCATATTAATTTAATTTAAAACTCCATGACAAACAGACAGATCAACTGGAACAAAAGCTATAATATCTTGTAATAATTTTGTGATAATGTACCTATGAACGAATGATTTCCGTTTCTTATGTATATGATGAATGTTTGGAGATGGATGACGGTTATAATGTAGATAATAATGTTAAAATAAAGATTTTTAGTGTGAGTGTGATGAGTGATTTGGTAGGTATGGATGTTTCTCTTAAGAGATTATGATGATAGTGATAGCAACCACTCCCTCTTGAGTTAACTTGGGAAAGATCTACCATGCAGGAGTGACGTCATCAGCCAGATTCCAAATTTGAAGACGAGAGTAAAAGGACTATGAAGGTTGTACATTTTCAATTCCTAAGCTTGTTCTTCTTAGAAGATAGAAAATCGTGCTTATTTTTTTTATTGTTTCCTTAACTCCCAAAAGTTTGTATTTATAGGCATGATTGAATAGATTGTTCGTCTTTTTGTCATGGAAACGAGTCTTTAGTCCTAGCGTTAAGTATCTGTCTGTATTATAATAAGATAGTTAAGTTAAACTAATTCATATAAATTAGACATTTTGTTTCGCCCGCCAAGGCTATCCGAAGTTTTCTAAGTGATGGAATAACAAATAAAATAAAAGAATTCAAAATCTTTTTGCATTTTCATTTATAAGATTTTCACAGTAAATAAACATTTCTCCAAAAACTACAAAAAAAAAATCTGAGAAAAATAAATGTTTACTCGCAATTTTGAACCTCGGCAACATTGTCTATGAATCCTTAATTTTTAGATTTAGGGAAGGTTCATATCTGACGGAACATGCGTCGCGTATTATCGGTCGCGTAACGCCAGAACAGACAAATGTATAGAAAAACACTTGACCGAACACACTAGACGCACTGACGTATCATCGGTTGATTGTGAACGGTCAAGTGTTTTTCTATACATTTGTCTGTTCTGGCGTTACGCGACCGATAATACGCGACGCATGTTCCGTCAGAGATGAACCTTCCCTTAGTGACTTGCAATCAATCAGTGATATTGATTCGCAAAAGCCTCAGTTTCCCGCCCTCCACCAGGGCGACGCCGCAGTCGTTGGTGCTGCCGCAGTAGTGGTACGAAGAGAACACTGATATCAGTCTGCCGCGGAGTTGACACTGCAGAAGAATAACAAATGTAGATATCAAGTGAAAGGATTTCTCGTGGAGGAAATAACTCACACAATGCGGTTGATGGCGACAAAAGCCAAGAGCAGAATGACGAAAAAACTAAGATGATAATATGCTGCAAGCTACTTGGTGATAAATGTTAATGGGTAATGGTCATTTGTGTCACAAATAAACTTTTTGAAACGACGTCTCACAGTCAAAAAAGCTGTTTTGTCTATACAGACTGAGTAACTCAGTTTCCAGCAAAAAGCTTTCCATCCTCCTCATTTAAAGACAGCTGTTTTATATCAACGGCGTATTTTCTCTGTACCATAAAACCGTTCTGATGCAGCTCGTGCGCTCTGACGACGTGTGACAGCTGGTTGGCCATCAGGAAGCGGTCCAGCGCGGTCTGGTTGAACACGTGGCCCGTGCCGCGCTTCGCGTTCGACGCGAACCCCTCGTTCGAAGCCAGCTCGAGCTGCAGCGTCGCTGTGATCTTGTTTGGCCTGAATGGATGGGTAGCAGGGATTATTGAGATCTTCTGAATGTGGCAGCGTTTGTGTTCTTTACCACCGATTATAACCCATCAACATCATAGGCATTTTCTGGACACGTTCGTTTTATTGTAGTAAAAAAAGCGAGTCCGTGGGTCAAGAGCCGACCCATCCGTAAAACGAAAAATTTGTGATGTATTGAACTGTCATTTAACAGGTGCAGATTCAGAAGTTACTAAAATTTAAAAAAATGTGTCAGTGTGTAGTGGAGTGGAGAACTTGTACAAGTAGGACAAATGTCGCCCTTATTGCTACGAAAAGAAAGCCAAATTGTTATGGACAGGCGGTTGACTCATCTATCTAATGATATAAAAAGATACCGACTTGGTAACTACGATTTTGTATAGAACTTACAGCTAAACCAGCAGCTGTTTTAAGTCTAGCAAGAAACAAGCTCTATCCAAAGGCAGGAGAGCTGAAACCATTTCCTCTAGATACACGAACGCAGTAGCATATATTGTATGCTAACTTGATGGGATCGTTCCACAGCAGCTCCCACGCGATGGAGCTCTGCTCGGCGGGGCGCGGCAGGGGCACGGGCACCTTGTCGATGGCGGAGATCAGCGGGCACACCCACGGCGGAGGCAGCCCGCCGTGGCAGCAGAACACCTGGGGACTCCACATGTATACCTACCTGACTTGATGGGATCGTTCTACAGCAGCTCTCAAGCGATGGAGCTCGATCGCTGACTATGTGTGGTCAAACAGGTCGACTTTAGTTCCGAGTCGTGCTACGGTTTCGTTACAAGTATAATTATAAACTTTTTTTTATGGAAAGGACAATTATGGTCGTTTTGGACCCAGCCTATGCCAGTGCTGTATCAAGTTGTTATGTCAATATCTCATTCGAAAGGTCATACGCGACATTTTACTGTATCCAACACGCAGTCATGTGAGGACAAGAATGATAATGACTGATTTTAGAGATCTCATTCTAGTAAAGCCCATACAAAAGTAGTAAGTATGTTGTCCTTTGAGCGATAATCTCTGAATTTCTTTTATGAGGTCGAAAGATCAGTCTACTTTTACTGTATTTAAATTCAAGGCAGAAGTACCTACTTTGTCGTCGATGACGGCCGCTAGAGGCAGACAGTCGAAAACATTGTTTATTGCATTCCATATTTTAACGCCTTCAAGCTCACCATATTTGGCAATGCACTCACTGCAAAACAATTGAAGTTTTAAGTACCTAGTTGTTGATGTAAGATATTATGGACGGTATAAAATAGTGATTGTAGAAAGTTGTCTGATATTTCTGCGTCCACTACGACCATAGGCACGTCAGCCCTCAGGGAAGGTTCATATCTGACGGAACATGCGTCGCGTAATATCGGTCGCGTAACGCCAGAACAGGCAAATGTATAGAAAAACACTCGAGCGTTCACACTCGACGCACTAACGTATCATCGGTCGAGTGTGAACGCTCGTTACGTCAGATATGAACCTTCCCTTAGAGTCAGCAGAAACAGTGCAAGTTATGCACAATGTTATTGTTTTAAAATTAAGTTTCCTTTTATTTGTATCTACATTATGTGTAGGTATGTGGCAAATAAATGTATTTTCTTTTCTTTCTATAACTTGTACATTTTAACATAATTAAGTCGAAAATAAACGCGATTTCCTATGACTCGCGTCGCCCTAGTAATTTCATAGGTACTCTATAAAAGTTTTTATACAGATCATTTTCAATTTTATAAGCGAAGCCTGCTCCAGTTGCTTGCAGCATTATCTGTTTGATATGACGTAGCTACGTAAATAGTTCCAACCCAGCACCTACTTGTAGAAAGTAAACATCTTCTGTATATCCCTGATCTCGTGGTTCCCGCGCACCATCAGTACGGCGTTGGGTCGCTGCAGTTTGGCAGCCAAGAGGTACGCCATCAGCTCAGTGCCGTGCGACCCTCGGTCTATATAGTCGCCCAGGAACAAGATTCGTGTAGCTGCTAGCGCTGTACCGGACGGCCACAACGCGCTTTCCATGGATAGGAGGGCGCTCAGATTACCGTGGAGGTCTCCTATAAAAATGCAGCTTTTTAGTTTAAAATGCAATGTCTGCTTCATCACTGTCACTAAAACAAGGATATCCTTGACACGGCCGGCACAGGAGACAGCAATGTTCATTAGTAAAAAACAAACATTTAATCAGGTATTTTACAGCCATCGCATAAGATTCATAAATATTTAAAACAACATAAAATTTCAAAGAGCAAATATAATAGAAGTCAGTAAAATAATTTAAAATCCAATACTATGAATGTAAATTGAAGGGTAAAATACAATGTGTAGGTTTAAATGAGGGTCATATTTTTATGGTGTCATGTTAAGTTGAGCCATGGGAGTCCCTCCATCGTCTATCAATTTCATTCATCTTGTAGCCCTGTAGAAAAAAGAAGGTAGACACTAACTCACCAACAGCATACACGGGTGAGGTTAGCCGCAGCAGACGGGGCTCGCTGGCGCAGATGGGGCGCACCAGCTCGGCCAGGCGCAGCAGCAAGCCGCCCAGCGCCGCCTCCTCCGCCGGCGACAGCCACGACCACGCCGGCTTCACCAGCGTCAGCGTGCTGCCGCCCGAGTGCCGGCGTGACTGGAATACCACAGCTTTTTTTTTTTACTTCTTTTTTGCCATCAAATGACTTCTCCCGCTCTGGGCGGAGCGGAAGAGAGTGTCAGACTCTTACTGACTAAAACCCACCCGTGTTCCTGCTTGTGCCCTTTGCGTTCCAGGGCCGCGGTGACTGTTTCGAACAAATTCCGCAACACAGCTAAGGTGCGTTCTCGTAGAAGGTGACTATTGACACGATAAGCGGTAAGACTTCGTATTCGGTCTTATTTCTTGATCTATATTTCCCACACACACATACATATGACGCTAAAGTATGGCCTAAACGTTCCGTTGAATGAATTATTCTGTCATAATAGATAAGTAGTGGTAACCCGACCTGGTGGACACAGTACCGTATCCAAAACAACGCTGAGTTATAGGTATGATGTTTCGTATACGGCTACGAATATGAAATTGTTTCGGATTATTTGTTACTTTCAGGTAGTTTCGGTTACTGATATTAGATTTTGAAGAAATTGTCAAAGTAAAACAAAAAATCGGCTAGAATACCGGCTCAGCCGGATAGAAAAATCTGTCACTACCCATTTGGACTCTTATATCCCAAACTTTTATATTGGACTCGGTTACGGATAGATTTTTATTTCGGATCTCCGATAGTTACGGTTACGGAGCTCCTTAAACTTGTCTTTGACCATAAGTTTATAAAATAAAACGTCGTTCTACTAACAACTTGCGGCTTATCAACAACACTGGCGAAGTAGTGCACAGCTGCGAGCGCCTCCACGGGCAGGCAGCTGGCGCCGAGCAGGTCACACGAGCGCACCTCGTGCATCAGGAGGTTCGCAGTCGACGGGCTCACTGTATCCTCTGTTATTAGAGTCAAGAAAGAAAGAAAAATAATAAAAACAAAATGAGTAGCATCGCTCAGCATAATGCAATGACTCGTGTGCGAGACAGAGCAACAGCGTTGGTTTGGCTTTATTGTAAAATCGAGAAAGACAGGAGATAGTTTAACATCATGTAATTGCTTAAACTTGCCGTCAAAGTTGTTGAGCTCAAGAAACTCGTTAGGAGGTCGGCGGCGCATGCGCACGCTGTAGGTGGCCACGCTGTAGTCAGCGCGCGAGCCGCGCCGCGCCGAGCCGCCAACACAGCGCGCCGAGCCGCGCGAGCCCGAACCCGGCCCGCCCGCCACCAAACCTGACAACACACATCATCATCAATAAATCATGAAATCGCGTCTACGCCAAACCTAACAGTTGTCAGTTCTATGGTTACCATGGCCAGCCTATTGCCAGCTTGCTTATTGTGTGGGTTAATTTTTATTACGGATACCAGTATTGCCAAGACTTACCGTAATACACAGTTACTGGGTTGTGAAGGTCAGATAGGCGGTCGCTCCACGTAAAATTCATTCACGTAGTATTCAGCTGAATGAGGTTTGACTGGAAGCCGACCTCACTGTACTTGGAAAGGCTAAGTAGATAATGATGATGATGATGATGATATTTTATTACTGAGCTATCTACCGATAAATAGACCAACAGTAATGAATAAAATGAGGTAAAAGATTGGCTACCAACACTACCTGATCCTATGACAGGCTGCAGCTTTGACGTGGCCGACGTTGAAGCCTGAACTTCGCTATCCCGTTGACTGAAAATTACGCCACTGGTCACAAAATCAGCGAATTGGGAGATCGTTGTGTTGTGTTCTAACATTCAAAATCATCCTGCCCTTGATTCATGCGACATCGGGTCGGTAAGTACAACACATTTTCCCTATCACTTTGTCCTACCAACACCCACAATATCACTGACTCCCTTTTATTTGACATCATTCTTCCCACGCGCCCACTATCGCCCTCCACCATAGAGATAGTCATTGCTCTCCATGGTCGCCTTCAATTCATCCCTCATCTTTAGATTTTCATAATCCCATAAGTACGACATAAGACAAAGGAATGACTTACAACTTTTCTGGAGCCTATGCAGTATTGTCCATTGTCGACCATTGTCCTTTCACCTTTTAGACTTAGTAGTTGTAGCTGTGCATTGATTCAGTTAGGTTAGGTTAAGTGAACACAATTAGGTAGTAAGTACAGATTTTATTATATTCTTACTGCAGGTCCATGATATACGCAGAGACACTCCTGGGAGCCCGCAGCAAAGAACTGGTGCCTCTCAGTCGAAGTTCTGAGACTCCTCGAAGGAACTCCGCTAGGGGCAGCTGAGAGTTCGGCTGCATTCCTAGTTGTCTGCAATTTTCACGTAGCTTAGATTCTAGATATAGTAGACTGGGACCTAAAGAGTATTTTACACAACGTCTACACGAGTCTACAATCCCAGCAGAGTCCACAGGCATAATTTATTTTTTGTGTAAAAAAATGTATGTTTTGTGTTCGCAAGCGGCTCGCGAGCGGCGCATTCGCCAGGTCTGGACGAACCTTTACTATTCTACCAAAAAAATAATTGGCTGTCGACCCAAGCTAGCAGGTTGGGTAGATACGTTCAAGCTACATTTGTATGTAGGTACATAGGTACATTGAACGTCTCTACGCTACGCTATGCCGCAAAATGTGTTGGATAATTTTATATTTCTATGGTATCTAATAGGGAACGTGCACAGCGTGGACTATGTCATCTAATGTTGCAAATCTGAAACTTTTACGTTGTAAATATTTGACCTGTGCTGCCACCCATACTTCCTGCACCCTCCGTTTAGGGGCACGTGCACAAAGTAGACTGTGCCATCTAACGTTGCAAATTTGAAACTTATAAGTAAAATATATTTGACATTGACGCGTCTGTGCTGCCACCTATAGTTTCTGGACGTTCCCTATACCTCTGAAATATAGATTATTCGATCGAGGGGGTGCTTGGATCTTGCTCTAACACTTTTGGACTCACGAATCGTAATCACTGGTCACAACTACCAGATACCAAGGCAATAACTTCTAGGATTGGTAAAGTTCAAGAAGATAAGAGGTTCAAACCTGAGACAAACGTCAGCATCCCTAGCCACACTGAGAGCGTCGATGGGCAGCTGGCGGGAAGCCCGCGCGGACGCCACCAGCTCTTTGAACTCCACATACTCCAGCTTCTGGTCGCGATTGTTGTCGAAGTACCTGAACTTCAAAGATTTAATTACCAATATGGAGAACTGATATTTGTTTTATACATCCCACACATTGCAATGTGTGGATATCAATGGCGTGAAATCTTCCGGACTACCAGTGCATTTAGGCGTGCCTCAAGGCTCAATACTGGGTCCATTCTTGTTTCTAGTGTACATAAACGATTTACCATTTTTCTTAAAGGGTATCTGTGACGTAGTATTGTTCGCGGATGATACCTCTCTTATCTTTAAAGTTGATAGGAATAGACAAGATTTCAGTAACGTAAACAGCGCTCTCTCAATGGTTACGGATTGGTTTACGACCAATAATCTAGTTTTAAATGCCAAGAAAACGAAATGTATAAAGTTTGCTTTACCAAATGTTAGAAATCTAGGACCCAATGTCACCTTAAGTGGCGAGGTACTTGAAACTGTGGATTCGGCAGTTTTTTTGGGAATAACTGTTGATTCCAAACTACAATGGGGCCCACATATATCAAGTTTATCGGGAAGGCTCAGCTCTGCCGCATACGCTGTCAGGAAAGTGAGACAGTATACTGACGTTGAGACAGCTCGGTTAGTCTATTTTAGTTATTTCCATAGCGTTATGTCCTACGGTATTCTATTGTGGGGAAAAGCTGCTGACATACAAAATATATTTGTCCTACAAAAACGTGCTGTGCGAGCAATATATCAGCTAGGGCCTAGAGTTTCATTAAGAGAACTTTTTAAAACCATTGGAATTCTTACAGTAGCATCTCAATTCATTTTTGCAAACATTTTATATATTAGGCAAAATATACATTTGTACTGTAAAACGAGCGACATCCACAACTTTAACACCAGAAACAAGCACAAGCTACATGCTCCTTCCCACCGACTTCGTAAGGTCCATGACTCATTTGTGGGGCTCGGTATCCGTTTTTACAATAAACTTCCACTCTCTTTTCTTGACCTGCCTTTTAACTCATTTAAAGATAAAGTTAAATCTAACCTTTGTTTGAAGGCATACTATTCTATTAATGACTATTTAGACGATAAGAATAGTTGGTCGCTGTGTTGAACGCAAGACAATATCTTATTTAATTTTATCATGTTCTTTCTCTATAAGTTAGCTTCTATAATTTAGTGAATTGTTTTATGATTTCCATGTTGGATAATTATTATTTTTTTCTACCTTTGTCATGTATCAATGACTTTGCATACTATTGTATAAATTCAAGTTCTTAAAACGCAATAGACAGATGTGTTGCTGGGGAGTTTGTTGCGCCACTTCTTCTTCCCAGCTAAAACACTAGGAAGTGGTGACGGGTGGGCGTTTTGGGGGACTGTCTTTATGTAAAATTTGACGTTCAAAAAGTGCTGTCTATCAGCCTAGTTTGAATAAATGACTTTTGAATTTTGAATTTTTTTTGAATTTTGACATATGCACAAAAGGTTTTGGGAATAGGTACCTATTTTTTTTTTTGCGTATAGCTAAGGAGTGGAATTCCCTGCAGGAGAATGTGTTTCCTGATAGCTACAACCCTGGGAGTCAACAGTGAATAGGTAACTTCTAGTACTGGTCTATTTCTATATCCTGCAATAGACATAGCTCAAATAATAAGCAAGCTAAAGTGACAAGGGCCGTATATTAGCAGCCGATCCGAACCGATCATCTCTCGACTAGGTAGAGCGAGGATCTTTAGAGGGAAGAAGATATTAAGCATTCATCGAGGATCAAGTTGAATAACGAGCGGTGAACGACACGACCTAGCTAGGTCCTGTAGTGGCTTGCTATAAGGTGATAAAGCCCCTGCAGGTATGAGCTGACTCACCTGAATATGTATCTGCACCTTATTTCAGCCGGTATGCCGACGTGCTGAGTTCCAGGTTCCAGAGCTGCCGTCCACAGCATCAGCTCTAGGAACGAAAGACCTCCTCTCCCTGTCACGTCTGCCGCTCTGATAAAAAACCTTTCGCGTCAAGATCGTAGCTTTGGAAAGTTCTGCAAGTACTTAGAAATTGAGAGGAGAAATTATCATAGGGGAAGGAGAAATCATCATAGAAGAATCATCAGGCATAAGCAAGTCATCTAAAAAAATAGCATGGCTTCATGGTCACAAGTTTTTGGACAGTTAATAGAGGAACGTATTAATGGAGGAAGGTAGTAGACGAATCTGAATTCTATTTATCCTTCTAGGACTATCTTTTTACTTAAATGTAGTTACATTGTAGATATTCTCGGCATTTACTTTTTTATTGTTATTGATAACGTGTTAAGTACGCGGGTACCTGAAGAGACTTGAACACTGCGACCTCTGCCATCCAAGATCGATCATAAACTGTGAGAAGACGTGGACACTCATGTATATCGCGGGAAACACCATCAGCACGAACTCGCGATACATTCTGATTTGATCTGCAAAGTAAGTTAATGATGGCATTCCAAGTATCGTAGTAGTGATAGAAAACTAGCTTATAAAAGAAAGATACGACTATAAAACGGTTCCGATCGAATTCTTCCTCAGTTCATCTTCCTGCCCCTCTCCCGTGCCACATGGGATTTGTGGCAAACGGTTTCTTTTTCCATTCAGTCTCTCCTTCCACTCTCAACGATCACTCCCAGATCCTCAGAGTACCTAAGCGTTTTGTGTATTTTAACTGCAGTGGTACCCACTTCAAAATAGCTCATGTTTTAATACAGTGATAATATTTGGCAGAACATTCACAGCTTAACGTTATAATAAGGAGTCAAACCATCCCGGTTGTATCCAGCAGCTTGCAGCAGCTGTAGGTTGGGCGACGCCATGGCCACCGCACCACCAGCCACGTCCATTCCAACCACCACATTCTCTTCGCAGATCTCCACCAGCGCGCCGCTTTCTAACTCCTTGAAGAGAAGGCGTTCCACGTAATTCGACGAAATTAACTGATCGTGAACACATCGTGCAACCGAAATAGTGTTTGCATAATCAAAATCAAGATTACATACGCAAATATGCAGCCAAAGACCATACGCTACCAATAACGTTGCCGTGGAAGTTGCAATGTTTTGGGCCCATCAAATTGAACTAGCGACACGAACTGCAATAGATTCACCGCCTATACGGTGCCATCTTGGCTTGGATGTACTGAAGTCAAGATATAGGCCCTCGTTTCCATACTGGAAAGTATGCTAAAAAGGTTTATAAAATAAGTCGTAAAGATTTATAAAATCACACGCTGTTTGAATTAGGTACACTAGTTAAGAAAACAGTATAATGTGTGTACCGAAAAATCCTTGTCATCTTTACTATCGGCAATAACCATGAGAGTGAACACGAGTATCTCAGGGCTGCGGAAGCAGGAGTGGGCTCGTTGGCGCTCCAGCTCCGCGGCGTTCAGCCACTGCAACCGGTTCCGTAGACCCTGGGGTGCAAGAAATATTTTGGCAAATAAAACCAATAGGTAGGTAATGTCGGGAATGATAATTCAAAACAGAAGACTTCCTTAAATAAATAACCAGCAGAAATCACCAATTTAACTTTAAGCTTAACTTCAACAGCTGTTCCGCAGCCTGGTGCTGCACACGAGTCGTAGGTACGAGAACCTACCCCAAATTTCTCCCTATATATTAGCTAATTTTGTACACTCCTGAAATCTGCCAACTTTGGCTTACTTTTTCAGTATCCCACTTTTGGCATTCCAGATGAACTAATAAACTAGGCTACTTGTTACTGATTAAAAAATCCGCGACTCAGAAATCTTCGCAAGGTTAATTTTCGACCCTGATGAAGTAGGAACCAATCAGCCAGTGAGTCGCAATTAAGGAAATACCTCGACATGTTTCTTACCCTTTTTCTTTGGATGGAAAATCATCAAATGACTTCTCCCGCTCTGGGCGAAGCGGGAGGGAGTATCAGACTCTTACTGACTAAAACCCACCCGTGATCCTTCTTGTGCCCTTTGCGTTCCAGAGCCGCGGTGACTCTTTCGAACAAATTCCGCAACCCTAGCAGACGTCTACGTCGTCGTCGTGTCTTTGCTGACGGCTCTTTGAGGCGCGTCGCACGACGAGCCGTCGACTCGGGCCTAGTTGCTATCGGACAACGAGCCACACATAGCTAGCCAATGTTTCTTACCCTAGCATCAATCACAAGTCCAAGGTTACTGATGACTATACTAACAGCTTTGTTCTTCAGCCTCTTCTTGATGTCTGTTTTGACGGCCGCCTTGTATACGGCATGGTACACGCATTGCAGGGCGTGCTGCGGCAGCCAGATCTTGTAGACACGGATTGGGTGGCAGGACGTGCCCGAGTCCACGCCGAACATCTGCCATAACACCAATACGTAAAAATTGTCGACAAAAATGGGGATGTAAAAAGAAGTTAGTCACTCCCGTTGAGCATCAGGAAGTAATCGGAATTATTGGGGGACAGGGGGAGATAATATATTCAGTACTTATGCAATATAATCGTCCTTCGTAGTAGAAGAGAAAACGTTCAAAACTGTAGTAGAATATGAAGCATGAGGATTCGCTTGCTTACTTCAGACAGGAAGCGGTGCTAATCGTCTCTCAATACGTCATTTCCAATTCATTACTTATGGATGCATCTCCCAAAGAAGGGAGAAAAAAAACACGAGTTGCCTATTTCCATAGGTACCATGGAGCCTCCTTGCAGCCTTGGGGATCTCCTGAATGTCATCAGAGCAATATAATATCCAGCACTGATGTACCTACTACTAGTAGAGCCTGTATAAATACTCTCTCCTGTGTTCCCTCCTGACACAAAGTATACAATCAGCGAAGTACCTCAAAATAAATCTTATGAGCTGTCATTTTCCAGCAATTTTTCTCACATTTACTAGAAGGTAACCATGTTTCCCCACTACCCTCTTTGGTGAAGAGATACGATCGGTCTGTGGGACAATACACCATAAGTGATACCACATCACACAAATCTTTGTAATGCTTAAACATTTTACATGAAAATTAAAATTATGTAAACAAGAAAAATATATAAGTATGTAAGTTCTATAAATCTTGGTGTAAAAACCGATTTCACGGATGACTGAACCATCTTCTTGGCGATTTGACAAAAGTTTGTTGATAAACAAAACAAAAAGTTGGCTGCTTTTTGGTTTTTTTGTCTGCTAATGAATTGCCAGTTTAGAAAAGAAGGTCTTATACCATCGTATGCACAAAAATATATCGTATCTTGTAAAATGATTAGTTATCTTCTATCTACTTTAAATTCCATTTACCAATAATATGTAGAAATGGGAAACATATTAGAGATGGCCCGACTAGTTGCCTTCTAATTAGCCGACTAGCCGGGGTACAACTTTACAGTTCATTACATCACAATCAATTACTTTACAGTAGGTAGGTATATTACTAATACGCCATTTGAGCCCTTGACTAGTCGTCCAAGTTCACAGTCTGCCCTTCGTACAGATAAAGTTCTGACTGCTGTGATGCTGTCCGTGGGGGTTCGCTCCAGAGGTGGTGTTATATAGTTTTTCAAAAATACTCCTTATAACTTCCATTATATGTACTAATATCTACTTCCACGTCTATCTACCGCTTCCCCTTCAGAGAATACTGAAGTGAAATGTTTACCTACATCACAATTCACTTGAATTCACTTCTAAAACAGCGCCATCTGTGAATTGGTTGAATAGGGTATAGTGTTGGATTAAGATAAATAAATCGTTCGGATCGTTTCTAAATGAACCCCAATTTCTGCCTGGAATTAATTAAACCGAGGAATCAAGTAAAAACCTAAAGGCATCTACTCGAGTTAACTTGAAACTTACTTCATAACTATCACAACAGATGGCTCTACGTTCAGGAGTGTAGAAAATATTGAAACAAAAAGGAAAAATAAAACACAAATCTCTCAAAGCCAATAATGCATAAGTTCACATATATTTCATTACTGCATCTAATAGCAATTACGATGTAATATTGTACAGCTACGCACAAGGTGTATTCTATTCAGTGTCGGGTACTTATTGATTCGTTTGTGCTATAGTACTCTATGGTGGTGTATATGGTGACGTAGCGATCACGCCACCTTCTTCATGTCTATTCTAGCTCTGTGATTGGTCGAAGAGAGTAATCCCCCACCCCAAACAAAAATACGACACATTCAACACGTTTAGTGATGCCAACATGAATCGATGTTCAACTCGATTCCGAAATCAAGAGGAAGTGATTTAGTTTTATTTTCGAATAGAAAACCTGTTGTATTTGAATGATGTAATGTATTTCATAGTATCTAAAACACAGTTTATTGATCGTTTGCAAAACTTAAATAACAAAAATCGTGTTGTAACGTACTCAAAAGTTCATTTGTAATTTTGCAATCGAGAAACTTGAATTAGTGTCAAATTGTAAAGCACAGGACAACACTAACTAGTTCGGATTTGCTAGACGTTAGGAATCCCGCTAGTGTTTACCTCAAATTTATTTGAAAATTTGGTGATAATTTACAAGTGTTATATACGCAGTGGACCTGTAAGGACACTAGGTGAGTGTTTTAGTTCAGTATTTTGTTATTAGCGCTGTACGGACCGAGCGCAAAAATATAACCTAAAAGAAAATTCCGAGTAAGATTTTTATTAGAATTTCGCTGTTTTACATGCTTTGAGATGGTAATGATTGCGGAAAATATATTTAATACTAAAAAATAACTGATTTAGTGATATTACAGAGATTTATAAACAATTATTTTTGTTATAAATACCGTCTTAAATTGATCTAGCGCTATAATTTCTTCATCAGTTTGCTTTGTAAATTAGAATATAACGGGAGTGGTTCCACGTATGGAATCTTAATATAAAATAGGTTCATGTATTTATGAATTCTTTCCCCATTTTTAATCTTTATTAATTTACATTTTTATATTAAAATCCATCTTTCCAAAATCGGGTTGACTGCATTTGCGCTTGTGTTATTCTAGACCAATTTTATTTGTTTATAACTTTATCAAACAAAACATACGATAAGATTATCAATACACAAGGAAGATTATTTCAGTGTGTTTCAATTTCATTATAGTGATGGAATATTATAATGATCCTATTTTTTAATTGTGAGTGTACCCACTATATATTACACAAAACCCAAAAAAAGCCATTAAAACAATATTTCAAAAAATGGCCATATAATACACATTTTCTCTTGCCGAGTAATCAAGATTTATTGAAGTTTGGTTTTGTCCATTGCAATATTAAAATTTGTATTGTTATATTGCAAAATGCATAAACATAAAATAAATTTATATTTATTCTTATACACTGTAAGATTCAGTAGTAGATAATGTATTGCTTTCTGTAACCCACTTTTTATTAGATACAACTAATCTTTGTTACTAATTATCAATTACGCAAATGGATAACTTCCATATGTTGATGTAGTATTATGCAATTATCCAATATTAACATATAAGTGACAGAGGACGTTTTGATATTCTGGATTACAAAAATACTCATCCAAATTCACTCGTGAGACCAAAGGTTAATGGCAGCTAATTAAATTATGTCTTTGTTCAAATTATGTAAATTAAAATGTTCACAACTTACAGAATGGTATATTATTATAAATTGGCTCTTAACCTTACTATTAAAATAACAATTGGAGTTAATGTAGTCTTTTAATTATAAAACAATGCCCTTGAAATTTTTCGCTGAACTTGAATATATGACGGTTAATAAACTCTCTGGATATAATTATGAGAAATTATTGATTTTTCTATTTATCATTTTGTAACCTACATTATTAAAATTGTTTGCACTAAAACAAATTAAACCCATTAATGCCTATTTGTTGGAAATTTTTCAGCAGAGTTGAATAAATCTTGCGGATTGTTGCTAACAATAATTTGTTCTTAATCACATTCTTCCCAAGTTTTGATAAGCATCTTATAAATAGATAGTAAGGATATCTTTGACATTTATATATTAACTAATACAGATAATAATATATACTGCCTCTTAACAAAATCCCATGAGATATCATGACAGCAATTTAGCAGTCATAGTTCTGAATTCTGATCCATTATTTGCAATTTGTGTATCTATACTAATATTATAAAGCTGAAGAGTTTGTTTGTTTGTTTGAACGCGCTAATCTCAGGAACTACTGGTTCGAATTGAAAAATTCTTTTTGGGTTGAATAGACCATTTATCGAGGAAGGCTTTAGGCTATAATATCATCACGCTTAAGCTAATAGGAGCGGAGCAGCGATAAAGAATGTTTTAAAATCGGGGATTCCACGGGGACGAAGTCGCGGGCAGCAGCTAGTGTATATATATTTTTTTTAATACATCATTGGACTAACATATTTTTTTATCTTGCCTCATATTTAGAAACATTCATTGCAAACCAACTTACAATACAAAAATATATAATTATTACATATCTGCAAATCGTTCCGAGTCCGAGATAGAGCGGTTACCTCACACATGATGCTCACACGCTGCGTGTTCGCACGGCAGGGTCACGCAAGGCCGTGGACTTCGCACTTCCCGCTCAAGTCCCCCAAATTGCGATCATCACGCGTCGCAAGCGCACGTGGCGGCACCGCTCGCGAACTAACTAAGGGAAACTAGAGGAGCTTTTGCTCGCGGATTCGGTCGCGTTAATTTAGGCTACATTAATCTTAAAATTCTAAATTCAATATTCAAATAATTTATTTCAATTAAACCCTTTACAGGCACTTTTGAATTAAAATTGATTGAGTCAGGCGTTACTTTGCGGAAATCCATTTTAAATTTGAAAATGAAAATAATATATCTAGTTTTAATTTCCGCGAATATTAGTGGGTTGCAGGTATGCACCTCCCTCCCGCCCGCTATATTATGCACATGCTAGATTATAAGGCAAATGCAAGGATTTTATGCACATGCAGATGCAGGAAGGCAACCCACTAATATTCGCGGAAATTAAAACTAGATATATTATTTTCATTTTCAACTTTTGAATTGTCAAGTCGAAAGTGGTGAAGCTATCTACTTTAGGGTTAGGACCTACAACTACTACCACTTTTTACTGCCTCATTCAACAACACTGTATTAAATATTGATCAAAACCGGTTTCGATATAGACGTGAAAACGTTACAAACTCGCTTTCGCATTATAATGTTAGTTTTATAAAGGAAATTATGTACGAAAGATTATTCGTATAGAAATACGATTTTAGGACAAAAGAGGACTTTTTGCTGAATCATAACAGCTATTCGGGTCGAACTTCTGAGTTAAGTTACGATCATTATCGTGTCACCTAGTTATGATTGGGTTGTGGAGTTGAGATTGACTGTCCTTCCATGTTCATTCATGAGCATCCAGGTAGACTGGAATCCGACCCGACCCCAAAATTGTTGGGAAAAAGCTAGGCAGAGAAGTTAAATATCTAGGAATACCGAAGAGTCGAGAGAGTAGAGGAGCTCATGGCTAAATTATAACAGCCGCACGGGTCAATCTTCTAGGTTAAGCAACGCTTACCGAGGTTGGTCTGTGGATGGGTGACCATCTTAAAATAACGAGACTTCTCCGTGCCTCGGAAAGCACGTTAAGCCGTTGGTCCCGGCTGACATTTGGAGATCTTTGGCAGTCGTTACGGATTGTCAGAAGCCAGAAAATCTGACACCAGTCTTGCCAAGAAGTACCGTGTTCCCCAGTTAATGGGTTCTGGAGGTCTGGTAGGCAGCCGCTTCACATAAAATACTGGTATTCAGCTGAATCCGGCTTGACTGGGAGCCGACCCCAATGTAGTTGGGAAAAGGCTAGGCAGATGATGATGATGACCGAAGAATCGAGAGAGTAGAATAATGGCCGCACGGCTCGATCATGGTGAAGCAACCCATAACACGTCGAAACCTCTCCGACTCCGTGCCTCGGAAACCACGTTAAGCAGTTAGTTCCGGCTGTAGATTTTGTAGATCTTCGTTTGGGTAGCCAGAAGCCGTAAAGTCTGACGATGAGCTACACGTATTTATTTTTTTCTGAATGGGAAATCATCAAATGACTTCTTCCACTCTGGGCGGAGTGGAAGGGAGTGTCAGACTCTTATTGACTAAAACTCAACCATGTTCCTCCTAATGCCTTTTGCTTTCCAGCCGCGGTAACTCTTTCGAACAAATTCCGCAACCTTAGCGGGAACTGACCCTACGGAGGCCCTGTCTTATCCTTTGTTTAGTCTAGTTCAGTGATTTTGTTCTGTTATTCTATCTGTTAAATCTCTCCACTACCTAGTTACTTAGTAATGCGGTAAACATTAATTTTATTTTTCGTCATTAACCTGCCGTTGTGCTTGCGGCAGACAGGACGCTGACGTGGTTATCAAATTTGTCAAAAAGTTAAAATTGCAAAAGCCTCTCATCTATACTTATACCTAAATCTGAAGGGTTAGTTTGCTTGAACGCGCTAATCTCAGGAACTCCTTGTCCGATTTGAAACATTATTTCAGTGTTAGATAGCCCATTTATCGAGGCAGGCCATCACGCTTCCGTGGATACCGCACGGTCTCTGGCGAGGCGGCGAATCTCCTTGCCGGATTGCTGCCGTGGGATCTGGAGGCGAGAGCCCTCGCGCACGTTTACGTGCTGCGCGTGGAGGCGCTAAGCCGGGGTGAAACACTGCTGCCGCGGCAAATTGCTGCGCAGCGGACGGAGCTCCGGCGGGATCTCACGGAGGTTTGGAGACAGCGACTATCGCAACCCAGTGCTGGGCACGCCACTATTGTGGCGATAAGTCCCCTCTTTGAGGCGTGGCTGGAGAGACGTCACGGCGTCCTCACCTTCCACCTGACGCAGGTGCTCACCGGACACGGCTGTTTCGGGAGGTACCTGTGTCGGATCCAGCGGGAGGACACGTCCGGGTGTCATCACTGTGTGGATCGTCCGGAGGACACGGTGGAGCATACGGTGGAGGTCTGCCCTGCTTGGGCGGAGCACCGCCGTGTCCTCGTCGAGGCGATCGGCGGCGGCGACCTCTCGCGTCCGGCCCTGGTTCGGGCCATGGTCCGGAGCGAGGAGGCATGGGAAGCGGTCGCCTCCTTCTGCGAAGCAGTAATGCTAGCGAAGGAGGAGGCGGAGCGCGTGCGAGAGAGGGAAGCCCCTCGCTCCAGCCGCCGCAACAGAAGAAGACGCCCCGGGCGTCGGGAAACGCAGGGCGATTCCCGGCCACCGTAGGCGCGGGCCTGCGGATGGCGAGCTATGGGTAGCTCGCCGTCCGATAGCAACCAGGCCCGAGTCGACGGCGCGTCGTGTTCCACGCGCGCCTCAAAGAGCCGTCAGCAAAGAAGACGGGGCCCCATAGGGTCAGTGCCTGCTAGGGTTGCGGAATTTGTTCGAAAGAGTCACCGCAGCCCTGGAACGCAAAGGGCACAAGAAGGATCATGGGTGGGTTTTAGTCAGTAAGAGTCTGACACTCCCTTCCGCTCCGCCCAGAGCGGGAGAAGTCATTTGATGATTTCCCATCCGGAAAAAAAAAAAAAAAAAAAAAAAAGGCCATCACGCTAAGACCAATAGGAGCGGAGCAGTCATGAAAAATGTGACACAAACGAGTTACACAGGTCAGCTCAGTCATAAATAAATTTAGCTCTTAGTAAAGGACTAAGTTTTTCTTCAGTTTCTTGTCACAATTTAATGATAAATTGGAAACCTGTATTGAAAATAAAACAACCCAGCAGCTGCAGGTAGGTCGTTTTCATCTGACATTTAAACTTACAAAAATGGATTATGTATGGCATGCATACCTATATCGATTAAATTGTATTTCGTCAGTCCCGATACTTGAGTGCACAATTAGTTACAGAGCATCTACTGTTGCCTTAATATTCAACGAATGTTGCCTATTTTTCCAATAACCAAATGTGTTTAAAAATATTAAAACTTTATTTTTTGTTTTTCAAAATGTCTATCCAACTTTTGTCTAATTGTGTTGTCCCTGAGAGTTTCCGTTACTTGCTTGTTAAATCTTTAAAAATATGAAGGACACGCAAATGGCTCGTCGTGCTTCAATTTTTTATTGTTCCAATCTATCGGGATTTGAGCAAAAAATAATGTAATAAAAATTTGACTTAGAAATTATTTTTGCAATAATTAGCGGATTTAGGTACAAAACAGTTAATTATGGCTGTTACGGCATCAAAATTGCCGGTTTTATCGCAATATTTACTGCTTTATGAATAACTTATAGTGGGAACGGCCAGTAATTATTCCAATTGTTCTCTAAAACAAAATATCATAAAAGCAACTTATTTGTTAAGGCGTTTCCCTGACCAAATAACCTTGAGCATTCGTTCCCTCTTTGCCGCCCGCATCCTGCGCACATAAAATTCACACAACTTTTGGAATTATTTTGATTAAAAAAGATAAGCGATCTTTTGAAATGAAATAAAACGTGTAAAATATAGATTTTTGAATGATCTATCCATTGGTGTAATCCTCAAATGATTGCATTTAGCAACAGATGCATAAAATCAACAATTTTAGTCATTTTTTTAAAGTAGATTTTAAATTTATGTATAACACATACAAACAAATTAGAACGTGGAATACGATGATAAGACATCGAACATTAATAATGTGCTTTTACATGTAGATTATTTCTCATAACTAATGAGGTAATAGTCTCTGAATAGCGAAAAAAAAACGCACTATCGCAAGGTTTTGGTCGGCGTATCGCCTAGTAACGATCCATATTCTAGCTTTAAGCACTCGTTTTTCTACGAATTCTGCTCACCCCGTAACTAAATCCGTTTGTATATCTTCTGGTATCTGTCGCTAGCCTTCCGACTATCACTAATGGATAGTACTCATACTATGAACATCAAATATGGCGGAATGCGAAGGGTCAACAAACTTACTAAAAGCTTTGGTACACAAAAGCTTTTAAATCTTACTCCCGTCGGAGGCAACCTCAATAAAATATGTATTGCTACCGTGGTTTATATTTCATAAAGACACGGTGACTTATATTTTATTTGTATTGTCTTTCTCGTTTCATGAATAGAATAATCCAATCCAAACTATTTGTTGTGCAGTAACTTGTACAAGACTCTTGTTGGTTTCATTGCACGCAGCTAGCTTGACCGTTTCGCTTGACAAAACAACAAAATGTGGTCAGACGAAAGTGCACACAGCGATGCAAAGTTTGTTAGGCCAAACGGGTTGTACAAATCGATTGCTTCCGTCCCAAACAGGCTTCATAACATACATAATCAGCCAGCCTTTTAACGTTCCCACTGCTGGGACACAGGCCTCCTCTCCAGGAGAGGGAATGGGCCGTTATCCACCACGCGGGCCCAGTGCGGATTGGTGAATGTCACATGTCTTCGAATTTTTGGTTCTAGGACATGCCGGTTTCCTTACGATGTTTTCCTTCAACGTTTTAAGAGCAGTGGTGATGAATTTAATTACACAAAGTAATGCGCCTGGCTGGGTTTGAACCCAGCCAGTTTCCAATTTACCCAAACAGGCTTCAATGTTTGATAACAATAATGTTTGATAATGTTTGACGCATATACTACTTAGGTCTTCAATAAATGCACATTCTTCAACTATTCCATAAAATGCACTGTCCCTAATATATTCCGCAATTCACTCCACTATCTTCTAACTAATGAGGCAATTAGCATTCTTTCCCTTCCTTCCAACAGTACTAGCCTGAACTCTCGGAAAGATAGCTCGTAGACAGCTATTTTTAGTGTTCCGCACCGTAATTGAAAAAACGGCACGTTTATGGAATTGGCGCTGTGACTGTCTGTACGCGTTTATCGTCTTACTTATTTTCAAGAAAAATGTTCTTTCTTTATAATCGGTACTGAAGCGAATGTAAGATCTTGTCAGTTGTCACACTACTTTGTTCTTGATCTGTTTGAATACTTTTATTTGTCTTTAATGTCCTGATGTTTGGTCGTTCAAGATAATGTGCTCTCCGAGGTCATTATATCTTCGGTCGAAATGTTTTGTCGGAAGACACCCTTCCACGCCCAGTACAAAGTACGCTCACACATCAGCCGAGCCGCCTTTATCTGTGACCCACTTGTCTTTAGATAAACATTAACCACTGCAGACGAGACTGAGGTACGAAGTCAACTACCTGATAAACACTAGAGACTATCTAGAGATAGGACAAGTGTTGGGATCGTTTTACTTGTCATGCTTATAAAAGATATCCGAGTTACAAGTTTCCTGTGCTTTTGACTAAGTTTTTTTCACAGATATTGCTGATTCATTCCTGATTGGTAACCCCGATTCGTCACTGACCGGAAATTAAATTTCGACCTAATTTGCAGGATCATCCCCATCTGTAGGTTTGAAAGCTGAAAATAGAAATAGTTTGATAAGTAGTTTTTTAAACATCTTGGACATTTTCATTAATTTTTTATATATGCATGCATTGCACTTTTATAAATATTGTTAATTCGAATCTCGATTGATCTCTTGTTTACATCTTTTCCTGCAAAATTTTATGCTTTAATGTCGTGGTTGTCTCTAAGTGGTGCAGCAGTAGAATCATTTGTGATGTTAAGTTAATCTATAGTGTATGCGATGTTGACGATCCTAATAAATACATTATCGATGCTATGGGTCCCATAACGGTCGGATGCAGAGACAGCATTATCGTCACTATCTCCAACATGATAGCCTTATCTCATCGTCTGCCGTTGTCTCTTCCTCCGATAGGCAGCTGTCCTTCGATGGTTATCACAACAGTCCTGTAGACTGTTCTTATTAACACATCAATTTATGTTTTTATTTACCACATTGTGGAGATACACGGAAGAATGGAGGTGTTTATGTTTGATGATGTCATTTTAGGCTTTGTTGTAAAAAAAATCGACATGGAAATATTATATTTGCATATGTTTCGTTGGCATTTTAGAAATTCTACTTCGAAGTCTACATTCAAGTTCTCAACACATCTCAATTAAATAGGTTCCTTAAGAGCAACCGAAAGTTTTTTTCCGCTATAAACGCGATAAAATAGAAAAACGCACAAAAGACGTACAGAAACAGCACACAAACTGGACAGTCACTTCAAGGACGTCATCTCATAGATTTTTATTTGAATATTGAACCTTATGTTTGATTTTAAGACCCATGTTAGAGCACAGTATTAAGTAAGATAAATGCTATGCTGTCTTTATTATTAGATATCTTGAGAATGTATAGTGTAAGTTACACCTGGTCAGTTTTATATTCACTAACCTCAATTTAACTAAGGCACATACATAATACAGCAGTCGTTGGGCTAATAAATAACACATCCAATGCAGTCGTTCCCCTCTCCATAGTACTACATACTTCACGATAAGCTTCTGTAGCACTACATACAAACAGCATAACAGGCTCTGTTCATTAGGCTTTAGATCTCTATTACAGGCTGTATCAGGCGTTATCCTCTGACTGTCTCATATATTTTGTGTAGTTCTGTTTTGTACTCCATTTCTATCAGGCAAGCTTTTATGTCATTCTTTATACTAATATTATGTCTTTCGCTCGTCGTTGTCTTACGAGATCCTTTGTGCCTGTAACAAGGGTCCTCTAAGTAATAATCTACTTCATCTAGGTCAAGGTTGAGATTGACAGTTATCGGAGTCACGTCTCTTTTTCGATAGGTCCCTTCAATCGTGAGAATCTTGTATGTAATCAAGTGAAAATGAAAGTGATGTAGGTAGTTAGTCATCAAGCTAAAACCGGACTGGTTGTCGCTCTCAATCAGGCATCAATCCCGTTTTCTAATACGTCCTTCAACTGTAGAGTTTTGTGATTTTATTTTTCTTTATTGTATTAAATTTTGCCCGCAGCTCTGTGTCAATATTATTTAGTAACGTTCTGCTTTCAACTTATCTTTTCCTGAACTTAATTTAGCATTGAATCACTGACAGCGTACGTATTTAACTGAGTTCATATTTGATGAATAGAATGCGGCACTTTTCAACTTGGAATGTTACGAGAGGTTTATTTGTGTGACAGATTCTTCTGTAAAAAAAAAACTTTTTACAAAAAATAAAACCGACTTCTAAACAAAAAACCAAAAAGTATAAAATAACTTTAATTTCGGAACTCGGTGTTTTTGGTTGCTATTTTAATATATTAATTAAAGTTATTTTATACTTTTTGGTTTTTTTGTTTAGAAGTCGGTTTTATTTTTTGTAAAAAGTTTTTTTTATTTTTCACTTTTTAGTGGTACCTACACCCCCTCCCCTCCCCCACCTAAACGAACCAATCACATTGGTGTAAAAAAAAAGTACTGTTCCTTTGCAGAGTACACTAAGAGGTCATCAATGTAGACAATGTAGATATTTTTTTAGATTTTTCGAAAACCGCTGGGTTGATTTCGATAAAATTTTCATGGGACCATTTGGGAAGTATACCCTTTCCAACAAAAAAAGAATTTTTCAAATCGGTTCACAAGCGACGGAGTTATGCGCGAACAAACAATAAAAAAAAAAAATAAAAAAAACATACAAACATCCGAATTGAGAACCTCCTCCTTTTTTAGAAGTCGGTTAAAATCAAGGCGACCGAAGGCAATGATTTGACCAGTACGGATTGTATGGACTTTAAAAAAAACTTTTTACAAAAAATAAAACCGACTTCTAAACAAAAAAAGTATAAAATAACTTTAATTTCGGAACTCGGTGTTTTTGGTTGCTTTTCTGTTGTTGAACACACCGACTTCCGAAATTAAAGTTATTTTATACTTTTTGGTTTTTTTGTTTAGAAGTCAGTTTTATTTTTTGTAAAAAGTTTTTTTTATTTTTCACTTTTTAGTGGTACCTACACCCCCTCCTCTCCCCCACCTAAACGAACCAATCACATTGGTTTAAAAAAAACGTACTGCTACTTTGCAGAGTAAACTAAGAGGTCGTCAATGTAGACAATGTAGATATTTTTTTTAGATTTTTGTTGATTTTTCGAAAACCGCTTGGTTGATTTCGATAAAATTTTCATGGGACCATTTGGGAAGTATTTTTCCAACAAAAAAAGATTTTTTCAAATCGGTTGGCAAGCGACGGAGTTATGCGCGAACAAACAATAAAAAATAAAAATAAAAAAAACATACAAACATCCGAATTGAGAACCTCCTCCTATTTTAGAAGTCGGTTAAAAATAGACTTTGAGTTTGTTTCGGTGTTTCTTCTCAGGGTAGTCGGCTAGGAAACAACGGCTTCATTTAGCTTAAAATGACCAGAAATATTTGACGTGTAAAAGTGTTATGTTTAACCTACTTACAAAATAAATATCATTTATCACTAAAGGCAGGAACCGTACAAATAAAGACGAGAGATCAGTAAACGTGTTGAATGCGAACTTATTAAAGACGAGAGATCAGTAAACGTGTTGAATGCGAACTTATTTCTTAAGCTGTGTCTTTCAGCACGCGCCGTGCAGCTAACTGTGTCAAGGGGGTGACAGTTCATAGGGACACGCGTGTCTCGGCACACGAGCACTTTGGACCGGGTGCTGGCTGACACATGACATGACCGTTGACTCCTCGCCTCACCGTCCCGACGACGATGTAAACTGACACACATAGATTATTACACGGAGTAACAATCCTTGGAGTTTGTACTGTACATCGAAAGATATCTGTTGTTTGTTTGTCGTGCTTATCTTGGGTGATCGATTTGTTTACGGATGGTGAATGGACTTTGCTGCTCGTAAGGGAAGCCGGGTGTTTAATTTTGAGTAACTGATGTGCTTTTTCAACTATAATAAAATTATGTGTCGCTGTATCGTCCGCCCCATTAGCCAGTGCCACCATGCCCTTTAGCTAGATAGCAATTTCCTGTACCGAACATTTCAACCCCAATTAAGGCATATCGCTTCGGCCTTCAAAACTTTAACTATAAACCGGATGCTCTCATAAAGTGGTTGCCATGTAAATTATTTTGTGGGGGATGTAAACGAGAGGACAGTACGCCCATATTTTGATTGCATTGGAAGTAACGCCCGTCCCGTCTATTCTCGTCCGGGAGTATGGACTTCGCCCCCAGAATCGAGCCCGGCCATTATCCCATCGTGCTGTCTGCGCGAGCGTCGCTTTCCGGCGACTGCCATCCGTTTGTAGGGCGACCACGCGAAGGGACCTTGCTGCGACGTACTACAACATAAAACATTCATGTTCCTGTCTTCCTAAAGATAGCAGATACTCGGAAGGACATATACGTACCGTAATTTAATTGAAGTTACAAATAGTTGTCATAATTAATTACCTCAAACGAGCAGTAGAGCGCGCTCGTCGAACTTTGATCGCGGTTATTATGTAATGCCATTCAGGAATCGTAAACATACATATTTATTGTTTCCTAGTACCGTGTATTCCGTTTATTTGCTATTTGATCATGTATGTTTCCGGATTAATAGCCAGTACTTTGTAAAGTTACATTATGTACGCAAGCAGTTTTATTTGTTTAAAATTATGAAGTTGCAAAAGCGACGCAAGACGCAACTAAGAACTTCTAAGTAACTAAAACTAACTTCGAACAAGATTATGCTACCCACTTCCGTGGCCGCTGAGACCTAGTAAGAATATTCATAAATGCCGTCTTGCCGATGGTATTAGAAAACTTCGCATTTTGAATCATCTTTAGTTGCAATAACATAGTAACCGAGACTTTGTTATAATCTTTGAAATCGTTAACCTGTCTCGTCGAGTGTTTTCTTTTGAAACATCTCTCGTGCTTGTTTACTATCGTCCACTGGCATCTTATCTCCGCGAATCGTTCGCCCGCATGATTCATTCAATTAGAATGAACCGCTCGATATCTTGGCCGTCTGTTTACGAATGATGAATGAACTTACTCATGGAACTGATCACGCCATTCCCAGATTGAATTACGTCACTCATTCATTAATCCGGAATTGCATTTCCTTGTTTTGTGATGTCATTTTATAGTGTTCGATAGATCGACCTCTCGCTTTGGGTCCAGCGGCCCGCGTCCCTGGAACGCAAAGAGCACAAGAAGGATCACGGGTAGGTTTCAGTCAGTATCAGTCTGAAACTCCCTTCCGCTCCACCCAGAGCGAGAGAAGTCATTTGATGATTTCCAGTTTTATTTTTATTTTCCTCTGTACAATGTGGCTAAAATATAGACTGTTTTTTCCTGTAACGTTTATGCAGTGAGATATGGTAAGCACACAAGACACAAATCACGTACTATTATTTACAACAAGTACGTCACAAAAAAATCAGAAGAGCTAATCAGTAAGAGCAAAGTCCGTCGCATCTTCCGACAACAAAGCATCATGGTCACTGCACACCGGGCGTGCTTAGGTCACTCTGGCGCACGTTCCCATTGTCTCACGTGTGTAGGAGGCCTTAACACAACAAATAACTTGTCATCTTATATCCTTTGCTTCATTATCTCCTATATCATCGTCGTAAAGTTCATTTTACGTTGACGCCGTCCGCAGGATGTCCCGATTTGTTGTTAAGGCATTATTCTATTCGCGGATCTAGTACTGTAATGATAAGTAATCGGTTTCTATTAAGCTCATTATTGTGTGGATCTTTGTTATCACTTTATCAGTGTACGTCTAATTATTGGGAAGTAGCACTTATATTAGTATCATTACTTTAGTATCTACTTTCTGGAGGATTATAGCTGTTATGCAAAATGTAACTATGTACATAACAGCAAAGAAAAAGATCCACACATCATGCAAGTATAATTTTTCTTAACATTGAGTATAAAAGCATTACCCAGCAGAAAGTTTAATAGGGTAGTTGACTAAAAAAATCTAATTAGTCCGTCGGATAGATTTCCAAAAAATATTGGACACGTATTTTTTCTTTTTTCACGTAAACAAAAAATGAAGACGATACAGTGCGTTGAAAACTCGTGTGACGTCACTACTCGCTACAATTTTTAGCGAGCCGTGACGTCACAAGCCCCCACTCCTGATCTTTGATGCTTTGTATCTTCGTTAGTTTTTATAGATTTGATAAAGGAAAAAATACGTGTCCAATATTTTTCTATAATCTAACTGACGGACTAAACATAATCATATATTTTTTACTCAGGAAACATCCCTATTGTTATCCAATATTTGTTTATTCAATAAAGAAAGAAAAGTTGAAATCCAATAAAAAGAAATTAAACAAGTCTAAAAATAGCACCGAACTCCAGCGTTTGGTTCACGAATAAATACTTACGCACTCATGCTGACGTCATCAAGTGAAGACTCAATATCTGCCTTGTTCGTGAAACTCTTATTTTTCTTAGCTGTTGACTCATTCAGGATTATATCGTTATCTGCCTACGGTTTATTGGTTTTTTGGAGAGGTCACGACTTCACGAATATTAATGAAAGATCAAGCACCTGCTTATCTGACAGAGTTGTTAATTCACATTCTATAGATGCTCAAGAGACGTTAAGAAAAAGTTAATCTGGGTTAAAAACCCTTTTTCAGTTACCTACCCTTAGCGCGAACTGAGAACAAGTTATTTACTTCTTCATAGACACATATGTTGTTCTCATACCTCTCATGTTCTAAAGCCCCAACTTTATCGACCACTTCCATTCCTCCATAACTTAGTAATCGTCTCCCTGTTTCCGTATGCACACTTCAAAGCCAAAACTAGTCAATATGCAGGCCAACTTGGGCGTTCAAATTACAGGGAACGTGGGCTATCAGGTATCAAGTCGAAAGCCGTTTTCCACAGTACGATGTGTCTCCTTTTGCAGACCACGGTTTGTGTGACATAATCAGCACTTTATCAAAGTTCCCATTAAAAGCATGCCTTAAATCGGGTCATTACAATTTCGCAATCGTCTCCATTTCCGTAAGCACTTCAAAGCTAGATGCAGTCAATATGCGGGCAGTACGTCCGTTCAAATTACAAGGAACATGTTCGTCCTATGTATCGATGACTAGTAGCGACTTGCCATCATTTGAAACGTCAGCTACAACTATGTTTCGGAGTTTGATTATTGCGAGCGGGTTGTTCAGCCGGCCGTATGCGGAATTGCGGATGCACTGGGCTGTGAATATGTTTGTGTTCAGTTGTGCTCACTGTTCAACGCTGGTACCGATGTCTGGGGTAGTGTAGCGTACCTGAAATACTCATGCATTTGATCCGAGGATATCAATTGGTCTAATAGTTAACGAAGATCATTAACAGCTTCAGCTTTCATTTCAGTGAAGTTTTGTTATCTAGATTCAAAGTCACGGTTTATCGCAAAAGCAATATTATGTCTTCAATTACAATATGAGTATACGAGTATAATTGTTTAGTAATACTCACGGGTTTGAAAGCTAGTTCATTGAAATTATTCTCTTTGTAATATTGTTTCATATTTCTTTAAGTGCTTGATGATGTGCAGTTTGATGGCACAATTGACTCTGTAATTTAGCTACTTCTCGTAACTCTAACTTGTAATCACGAGAATATATCAGCCCATCATTATGTTAAGCAAATTACGTATAATGAGGCTTAAGGTTGTTTCCTAACGCGACTTATTGTTTTTGCTTAAAATTATGTGTTCAGTTCAAGGCGAGACCAATCAGCAGAAATGGCAGTTCTGAAAAGTTATTTCGAAAGGCGCTGTTTCAGATAAACATTTTTATGCGTAACAGAATTAATGCAGTGACGTAGGGAAGCTGGACGATGTATCAACAATCACGGCCACGTGGGGTCGCACGATCACGCCACCGCGTCTACCACGGGCGCCTAATTCACTTCTATCCGATCCCCAACCTGCCCCAACTGTCCGATTCTTTCAAATGAGATGTTTGCTTTTCGTCCGCGCGAGAAACAAGATGAGTTCGCCACACGTGGTACTGGCCCTTCACCGGTTCCACGTCACTGCTGCTTTTCGAGTTTCGACTCAGTTTCCGAACGCGCACCGCGCCGGCCGGACATACCGTGCGTTTGGCTCAAGTCATTAAAAAAAAAGTTACTTTTTATTATCTCCTGAATCGAGTGGCTGTGATAGACGTTAAGTGATATTTAAATAGTTCTAGGTTACCAGTTACTGCTAAGTCGGTGAGTTTGATCAGTTTATTTGGGGCATATGTTAGCACGTGAAGTACAATGTTTAACCGCGTTATGAACAGTTATAATTACCCAGTGTGTAGGGGTTCTTAGAAAATATATCTTATTATAAGATGTTTTAGAATACGTGTCTAGATAATGTCGTACGTTATCATAGATTTGTAAACAACCTATTTTATAGAAGTGAGTGTGCCGCACGTTGATAGCGATCTTTTTGCATCTGACTTTTATATGCAATTGAATAAAAAGTTAACAAAGAAATACGGCGATTGGTTTTACTTTTCCTTGTAAGCTGTCGCTTGAGAACTTTCACATTTTGGGGCGAAATTTTTACTTGCGTAATCTCGCAAGCGTTTTGCGGGTAGATGAAAAATAAAAATTTTGTAAAAAAAAAAGTTAACTATCAGGAGAATCTACCGAAATTCAATCATACCTTAATAGACTCGAGTCAAATTGAAGTTAATCATTTTATTAATACAATTTAATATCGACTCAGCTGTTTTCTAACTGTCCCTCACCTACATACAAATGACAAGATTAGCACAATGCATATTTCCATGCCGATCAGTCTCATCGATACAAATGATTCCATCACTATCAGTCATTGATATCATCAACGTCATTGACTTGTGTTTATGTAGACAAAGACGATACATCTTCCGAGGTCAACAACTTGCTAAAATTAGATCCCGTAGCCATCAGCTGGAACTCAGTTTTTTTAAACTAGCTGAACCGTGCAACTCCTGTTTCATTGATGCTCCGCTCCTATTGGTTGTAGCGTGATGTTGTATGTTGTATATAGCCTTATATTATTATAATTTCTTATGTATAAAACAAATCTATATTGGATTTGTACTTTTTACTCTGTCAGCGCGTCGATTAGCACTCTATGAATTCGCACTAATCTATACTTATATTATAAAGCTGAAGAGTTTGTTTGTTTGTTTGAACGCGCTAATCTCAGGAACTACTGGTTCGAATTGAAAAATTCTTTTTGGGTTAAATAGCCCATATATCGAGGAAGGCTTTCATCATCACGCTTAAGCCAATAGGAGCGGAGCAGCGATAAAGAATGTTTTAAAATCGGGGATTCCACGGGGACGAAGTCGCGGGCAGCAGCTAGTTTTATATAAAACTAGCAGCACCCCGATGTTCGACCCGCGTACTTCCGTTCCCGTGAGAATATGGAGATAAAATATAGCCCATGTCACCCGGGGATAGTGTAGCTTCCCAACAGTGAAAGAAATTTTCAAATCGGTTCAGTAGTTTCGGAGCCTATCTCAATGCAAACAAACAATCAAATCATTCCTCTCTATAATGTTAGTATAGATTTCAGACTAAACTTAGAAACTAATATCTTTATAAGGCTAGCTAAAGTTTGCATAACATTTAATATGTCTAAGTATCTAGATTTTCAGATCAAAACAGTTCTTGACTGTGCTTCCACTATATATTCCAATAATTATTGTGTTCTATGTCTTTTTCTAACGTGAGGAGCTCATGGCTAAATTAAAACAGCCGCACGGGTCGATCTTCGAGGTTAAGCAACGCTTGCCGAGGTCGGTCTGTGGATGGATGACCATCTTAACATAACGAGACTTCTCCGTGCCTCGGAAAGCACGTTAAGCCGTTGGTCCCGGCTGGCATTTGGAGATCTTTGGCTGTCGTTACGGATTGTCAGAAGCCAGTAAATCTGACACCAGTCTTGCCAAGAAGTACCGTGTTCCCCAGTTAATGGGTTGTGGAGGTCTGGTAGGCAGCCGCTTCACGTAAAATACGGTTTTTCAGCTGAATCCGGCTTGACTGGGAGCCGACCTCAATATAGTTGGGAAAAGGCTAAGCAGATGATGATGATGTCTTTTTCTAACGTTTTCCAGATATTTTGTTGTAAAGATATTCAATGTACAGACACGGCGCGTCTACGATTTTATTATATGTATAGCAATATTTACTGTATCTCTGTTCTGTCTGTTCTGATAATATTCTTCATCTGCACGTTATTCTTGTCGCAGTGTAAATATTTTAACTTGTTCCACGTTTTTGTTTGGAAATGGCCGAACATTATAATGGCTTCTGTTCGTGATGGTTACGTTGAAGTATGTTGATAAATATTGACTGCTTAGCTTTTCTCTCTTACATGTTATCTAAAGCATCTTAACTTATTTGTATAGAACTTAGTTTCGTTAGTTTGTGGTTTTCCTTAACGGATGTTCCTCTTTATAAGGCTTTAACGTTTGCACCAGAACTATTGCTTTCGAGTATTCTTAGATCTGTCGCAATACTTCTTTGTTTACAAACTTCTCAGTAAACATATAAAAATACAAATTCCGGACAAGTTCCTTCTTTCTTCAACTTGCTACTATTTAGTCTTCTAAATAATTAATTAAAGTTTACCCATTCGCTTGTACAGCTTCAGCTTGTGTTTTCCTAATTATTTTAAGATTAACCTCTTCTGTTAATTTAGTTCGCTTTACTGAAACTTATGAGACAAACTGCCTTAATATCATATCCGGTTAACCCGAAACACTAGTCCACTATTTTCAAACTTTTCATTCAACATTAACAAATAATGACTAACACTGGAATGAAGCTATATTTACAAACAAAGCAACTGTTACGGTAACTTACTGTTTCATACCTGATCAGGTTTTAATTAAATCGTCACAATATCATTGCTATTATTATTTGAGTGTTGTTCAAATATTATTAATATGTGTAGTGTAAATAACTCGTCACTGAGTCAATGACTATGTACAACGGGCATTCTATTCCAGCGATTCATTCGCTTGAGAATGTATTGTTGGCAAATATGTACCGACTACTTTCTTTTAGTGTTAGACTAAAAAGCTAGATTTACGCCCGTATTAAATTCGAGGTTATTTCCGAGGTTCTCCTTGTCAAGACTTATTTTGTATGCTCTTTGTAAGCTCTTGTAAAGTTTTCTCTACCAGCTACAATGTTTGTCCAACTACAACGTTGTTTTCAACGCAATAAGTGTTAATTTCGTTTGGAGTTCAACCCTTCTCCCCTTCAATAAAGCGAACCTTGACATTGAGTGTAAAGACCTTGCCCGGAAACACGCGAAACTGTTTAGAATTTTTGTCCTCTTAAGAAAAATCTACTCCAAGTTTGTTACTCGTATATAGAGGTTGATCAAAGGTAAAATATGTTCTGTTCTGATGTCTTCCATTTGTTCGTTGTTATGAGTCTATCTCAGATCTTCGGGATCGTTCGCCAACTAATGAGCTTAGTGGTTGGGTTTTCTTTGTATGATTACACTAATGGAACGGATAAATGTATTATCTTCTTGATGTTTCTCATCATTTTCCTGTTTGTGAGTGATAGTGTCCTTTCCTTGTTAGCGTAAAGGATTTGTATAAATCATAACAGGATAGGCAGTATGATTGATAAGATCAATAGTTTTTGTTGTGAGGAAATTATTTTGTAATGCTGGAGAATGATCCTCCCTGTTATTTTTTGAAATAACAAAAGCTAGCCAGTGTCCGGAACAACTATTTCTATAGGCCGTACAAAAATAAATAAGATTTACAGATTGATTACGTTTACGATAGATTGAGGTCAGCTAAGTAATACATCGTGAACGAAAATTTTGGTCTCATCGTATATATAATATGTATATATATATATATATACATATTATTATATACATATTATATATATAGTTTATTTTATAGCGTACTGTTTTAGTATTTTCATTGTAGTTATTGATCATTGTTATTATAATCTTTTTACAAAAACATGTTTTTGATTTGATTACATTGTTTCACTAAGTATTGCATGCTGTTCGCGGTGCTGCTCGTTATGCTAACTAATTACGGTCCATGACGATTGTTGAAGATAATTCATGCGAGACAATCTGAGAAATGCACGATATTTCCACTTTACTGACAATATTAAATGAAAAAGTCGTGGTATTAAGAACAATTGCACAACCGATCCCACTGAACCGAAAATTTAATTTGATAATAAGAAGTTTTGTAGATTTACACGTGGAAAACCTTTAACGAACAATCCTCGCAACTATTGTTTTCATTTTCACTGATGTTTAAAGTATTTTATTTCCTAGATGAAATATGGAGGCGTCTCAGTTTTGATTTATCTAGATCGTTCTGAAAGAGACTGTCCAAAATGAATACCTTTTCAAAAGCTTTCGTCTGAAATTCTGAACGGTTTCTCATACAAATACCCGTCTTTGGCGGAGTGTTTTAATTTTGAAAGGGGTGTCTCGAAGATGTGTTATGTTAGGGTAGGTTCGTATTGCCGTTGGGTAGGATATAATCTTGCCGTTCGTCATCTGTTGTAATACATAACATGAAAAGAGTGTCCGTGGAGTTTCTTGTAAGTTCTTCTCCATAGTGATCACGCTTTCGAACGTGCAAAAAGGTTAATGTTTTTGACTGACCGACCTTTACAATTCAAAAGTATCTTATTTTTTCTTCTGGGTGGAATCATGATGACTTCTCACGCTCTGGGCGGAGCGGAAGGGAGTGTCAGACTCTACTGACTAAAACCGACCCGTGTTCCTCCTAGTGCCCTTTGTGTTCCATGGTCGCGATGACTCTTTCGAACAAATTCCGCAACATTTTAAACTTTGCTTTGAATTTTGAATCTTGAGTTGTTCGTGATCCGTCTACGATAACTACGAAACAGGCTAGTTATATTAAATCCGGGTGATACAGGACCAGAGGGCCTTTTTTATATGTTATGTCGCATTACCAATTCATTTTTTATCCATGAAATAAATTATGTAAATTGCTAGTCGTTCTTATTTGCTATTCTACACTACTACGCAGTTTATTTTTTGTGTGTATTCTACCGTAGTTTTTTTCAACGCTCGAGTAATTCTCATACGCTGTGCCAAGATTCAGTATTGAATTGATAAACCTGTTGCAGATTAAGAATTTTCTGTAAGTTTATAAACTTGAAATGATAAGAACTGGATAATAATTATGAAATTATAAATATGATCGAAACACTATAAATTAAAACAGGCACCTCATCGCGATAAAGATGCCAATACTTTATTGCGAGTGAATAACATGCGATAAGAAGGCACAAGGTGGCGTTGGAAATTATAACTGACTAATTAAAAAAATGGGCACAGAATAAAATAATCTTAGAGGTTCATTAGATAACCAGCGGCAGACAGCATCAGTCTGTCTGACATATCACTGAAATGGACCTTTGTAATGCAGCCTTAGACACACACTTAGTTCTCGGCATAACTGTTGGCATATCTTTAATGTTTTGTTGGTTCTTTCTATTTACTGTGCTTGTTTTGTTTATGAGCTAAATAATATTATAGACCACTACAGTCATATATTCCAAGGATGCAGACCTTCTTTCTACCTACCTGTCTGTTCAATGTGCAAATACAGCTGTTGGCTTGTCATCACCGAGTACGCCATTATGCCAACGAATACGCGCAGAGTTCGTTGATCCGATCCTGCATTGTCTTCGTGCCTCGGGCCTCGACGTTTTTCACTTCCACTGATTGAAATGGTTCGTTAAATAAATAAATATTAACATTATGTGGCAGTTGTGCTAGTAATATAATATGTATAAGTATATAGTCACGCGGTAGCGGACGGTCCGACACACATGACCAAGAAACCCTAACATGTTAGGTATCTAACTATTGCGTGTTTGATCTACCGGTGCAACAGCGTTTTCTCTTAAAGTACATACCTATTTAATTTTTTTAAATAAAGAGCGGGTAGAACGAGAACAACAACGACAACGCGACCTTGGAGAAGACAATGAAATGGACTCAACTAATTAACATCCTAATAAAAATTAAGCACCCTAAAAGGAATTACTTTTTCTAAAAAAAAAAGAAAAAAAAAGAAGTACCTAAAAGAAGAGAAAGAGAGAGAAGAATAAGTAAGAGTAGTAAGTAAAAGAGAATAAAGAATCTTTAAACCTAAATACAGAGGATAGGTACCAAGAAGTCATAAAGTAATGGATACGTCTAAAATACCCTTTATAAGAAAAAAATTGTCAAGTTGTTTATTTTGTCCCCTCGATGCGCATGAGTTCCTGGTAATCCTCGCGAGGTACTTAGAATTCACGAGGCAAATTCCGTGACGTGTCCTTCTTATTTGACTGGCTTTGATATCTGAATCGAGGTTGCGTGGAAAGACTTTAGACCTAAAATAGTCATAGGTATTTTTTGTTGTATTATCTTTTTCCTGTTTGTGTATGCTACTCTGTTATTTTTAATGAGCAGTGCTAGTGTTCCATCTTCATTGTGATTCCTATGTACTTTGTTAAGTTTAGTTTTGGCTTCAACTTGTGTACATTTCTTCTGGGATTTAATGAGTGGTTTCTTTAATTTTTAAAATGACCTTCCCGTCAAGAATACCTCTTGAGGTTTAAGTTTATTATGGTATCAATATATCCAACGCTTAAACAATTTCACAACATCTAAAAATAACTTTCCGAAGTCCATATTCTCCGCTGTGGAATAATAAAGTAACCTTTTGAGCTCTGGAACTCTCCAATAAGGTTATCGGTTCGTCCGCTTGTAGGTGTAGACCGACGGTGGTATCTCGTTAACCCTATGATAACCCGAGAGATACAAGCGCCGTAAGGACACTCATGGACGGACCGTCGCTTTGCGGATACCGATAGCGACGAATTGATTGATAAACATGTTTGTAGCCACTCGACTGCATAATTACTATCAGTAATTACTGATATTGGCTTGAAGGAAATGCTACTGTTCTCTGTTATCGAACATCATAAAAATAACTCTGATTTCACGTTTGTTGGAATACTGATTTGAGCAGTGTGCATCTGGTTCTGGCTTCCACGGATCGACCGTCTTCGGACCTGTGCACTGGTAACTTTTTATTTATTTGGTTAACCAACAATTGTTTACACGGAACACAATTTCATTTTAACTTCATTTATTAGTGTAACAATTAATTATAGGTTAACACCACATGCACAATTTGTTGTAACAATAAATATGTTAAGACAATAACAATTAAAATTGTAAAAAATCGAGAAAAACAATTAAAAACAGTTTAAAAAAAGAATAAAACATAAACGTGGAATTCAGAGAACATTAAAAATGTCAAAGAAAAATTGAAGAGTAAGGAAACAGAAAATTAAAAATGTAAATTAAATAAAAAATCCTCAGCAACATAAACGTGGAATTCAGAGAACATCAAAATGTCTAAGAAAAATTGAAGAGTAAGGAAATAGAAACTTATAAATGTAAATTAGATTTAATTACCTCAGCATACCGCGCACCCCAGCGCAACGCAGCGAAGAAATTATGATTTTCTATGCAGCAACACGAAATTGAGTAACGCGGTCAGTTGTCGGCCCCGTTGTACACCGTCGCATATTGCATTCACTATTTCATATCGATATTACAACCGGGACCTCTTGCATGTCGATATCAATTCCAACATTCTGCGTATTGAATCGAGAATACTTCGCAAGATATAATAGGGTATTTTACTGTAAAAATCGAATTATTCCGTCTGATAGATTTTTAATAGATTCACGTGACGTCACTACGTTGTCACGTGAGTTTT
Organism: Hecatera dysodea; assembly: GCA_905332915.2. Taxonomy (NCBI): domain Eukaryota; kingdom Metazoa; phylum Arthropoda; class Insecta; order Lepidoptera; family Noctuidae; genus Hecatera; species Hecatera dysodea. The sequence goes on from HG995292.1 coordinate 21,949,020, forward strand.
CAACGCACTGCATCGTCTTCATTTTTTGTTTACGTGAAAAAAGGAAAAAATTTTGGACACGTATTTTACGTGTCCAATATTTTTTGTAAATCTATCAGACGGACTAATTAGATTTTTACAGTAAAATACCCTATTCTCGCTCAATATCATATCATCGACTTTATCAATACCGTCAAATGTGATATTCTTAATATTTAAGTACAGGTACCTCTTAGTACTCGCTATCCCGTTGCTAGGTCTTGTCGGAATACTAAATTTCCTTTAAGCTTTCATATGTATGCAAATTCTTTCTCGCCCCTATTTCTTTGCCTAAACCGTTCAATTTCAATGTAAATTATGTTCTCTAACAATATTATCTGTAATTTCTTGATACATTTAATTTCTTGAACGGTTGAGTGTATCATTAAAATCTGTGCTCAGTGTTTGGGCTGTAGCTCGCTTGTGGTCGTGACTTTGATTTTGTCTACTTATTACGGTGCATTCCTTCCAAGTATTTGGTTTGTTTGTAGAAGCAATACATTCTTTAACTTGTATATGAAAAGTAACTGAGCAGTTCGGTGGTCGCGAGCCAAGTTATGTAGTGGGCGATACATTTGTTGATAAATACTTTTCAGAAAATAACTTCCATGATTTCCTACAACGCGTCGTCGAACATGCACGTTTGGTATGCGTAAAAGTAAAATATTAAAAGTTAAAGTATCCGTTGCTAATTTCACCATATATGTACTCTGAAGAAGCGGTATTTGGCCTTGACAAAAACATCTAAACTATTGTACTTCTCGTAGTGCGTGTAATCGTGTGCGAAACTATACAATAACCTGAAAATCATATGAACTTTGGAACTAATAATATCAGAAACTGGTTAAACAAAAAAAAAAATGCTAGACGAAGTTGTAATTAATTATCATATAGTTAAAAGCTATTCATTGGCTGATTTATTCGATTGCAAAAATTGCCTGTATATTTGCAGAGCACCTGCAAAAAAATCTTGAAAACAATACTTTGAGAATTCAGTTATAAAATCATCCAGGATCCCACTGTTCTGCAAGTTAGGATGCAAGTAGCGTAGTTTTTGCTCATTTACATACTGATATGATAGAACTCCTGAGCTCCTGTCTTAAATGTAATCAAAAACTCATTAGCTACTTTTATAATGCCCCGTCATAATAAATCGAATCAGCAAAAAGTTCCTATTTATCATAATCGTAAGACCAAAATATTTTCGCAATCGGATAACTAACACCAAACGTGCGATCAAAGAACTTTACATATCGGGAAGTGACTCATGCCGACAGACAACAAAAGCCAAGTTCAACGCCATTCCCTCATTATGGTAATTGACTTGACATTTGAACACGTATTTGTCTTCCACTGGCCTGTGTCTATTCAACGGCTTTCCTTTGATTTATTACGGGACAGCGTTGTTCCTATTGACTGGTTCTACGTCTAGCCATTCAAACGCTAAGCGTTTGGCGGTTTGGGGATTTCCCCTTGTCACAAACTCGAATGTTATCGGGGACATTCAACTGCTGTTCACGGCTTTTTCAAGTTACGCAAGAATACTAGTTAAAGTTTCGTATTAACTTTGGACCCGCTACCATATTTGGGTCATTGTTAGTTCAATTCTACCCTCATCTTCACTCAAATAATATCTCAACACCCTGAACCGTTTCATAACTGGCACCGCTGTATAACCTGATACATCAGCTGCGTAAAAACAAAATACTCGTTAACTTACGCCATCGATTTGCACGGTTGACTGAGCAAACCTCTCGTAAAGCTAGAGCCGGAATAATAAATTTCGATTACATCTCAGTAGTAAGTCGAATCGACTCGATAACAATCGAGCGCGTACAATATGTACTACGGCCATTCATAGTCTGAATGAGGTATATGGTTCAAATGGTGACCATTTGAACTAAAAGCGGCTTAGTGCCCCAGTCTCTGTTGAAGTCCAAAGTCCATGTTTTTATTTGGCTTCAATTTGTCATGATGTCATTGGTGAATGTGCAACAATTGATTGAGTGGACTTCGCACCATATTGTGCGCCTCGCGCGCTCCGGACATAAACCTAGTGCAGATAGCAGAATGCGCTTGTCACAATAAACCTGCAAAGTTATGCGGGCGATGCAAAGATTTTAATGGCAATTCTTTTATCAATATTTACGATACAATAAACAAGTATTTATAACGGATGCAAATATTGATTTAACAGTCTCCTTGCTTTCATAACAGTTCAGTGACATTTTACTGGAAGTGGCTTCAGTTGCAGAGTTAGCCTACTAGTTCACGTAGTGTTTATTATATTCGTTCTGTGCTCGGGTTTAATTGCCCAAAAGTGGTGTCCATCACGTGCCGTCTTTATTCCTGTGTCGTGTGCGGTCGTGATAGCTCGTGCCTTCGAGCTGTCTGAATGTGTGTTTACTAACTCGTCCAACACATTGTAGTGTACGATGACGTGAGTATGCATGATTTTGGAGATAATAATAGCAGTTGTGTGATCAAATTTTGTATTGGGCTGACTGTGTTGTAACTGTCTCGGCAATGTCGTCTTGCGTTGGTTTTCAGTTGTAGTGCCTGTAGCCAAAATGCCTTGCCTTTTTTCATTACGGTCGGAGTGTTTCTAGTCGGACTTTTTTCATTTAGGAAAAACGAACTGGATAGATTTGGAATAGTCCATGTTCTGTGCGTGTCGAAGAATATTAGTGAAACTGCTGCGAGCGAAGGCGACGCTCTTGAAAAAACTAAAGGAAGTATCTCTACTTCCTTAAGTATCTTCTTACGTCTAGGTCTTCATTACGTGCCCTGCTTAGTTTTGATTAGAATGAATTGTTTGTCTACACACAGTAGGACAATAATGAAGATAAGTTGCAAGCATTAATTGTTAAATGTTAATTAAAAGGCGCGAGCTTGTGTAATTGCGTTTGTCAGTTTTGCACAGAATTTGTTGACGCGACACGCCTCACGGCAACCATTGAACTCATTTATGAGCTCTAAATATACGTAATTTCTTGTATCATGTGCTAAATGAGAACACAGTGTATAACTTAGTATGTCATACTTCTATGAAATTGCTTATCTAGCTACATAGGCAATCAACCTGACCGATAGAGTCATAATAATTATTATAATAACGTAGATGATGTTATAATTTGTGCTAAATATCTGAAATCCAAAACCCGTCTGTAACGAAGCCAAAATATTACAGTATCATATGATTTTGCTCGAAGGCAGTATAATCAATCACCATTGCCTTCCACGAAAACATTTTGTTGGAGCATTTTAATATCCGGTAGTTTAGCATCGCTAACGTTGAAAAGGGGCCAATTAGATCGGTCCATTTCGCGCAGATTCGCATACACGGTCAGGTAAACTGTTGTTAAGTCAGTTTTCATTTACATAAACCTTTGAACCACCTTTGAGGTCGTTTTTTACAAAGAACGTGTTAAATTGAAGATAATGCATGAATAATAATTAGAGACGACATGCTCGCAGCGCGGAATATAATTGGAGTATTAACTTACGTGTTCGTCTCAGTGTATTGTGGAATTAATTGGACTAATCGAGCTACTTAGACTGTCTCGACATATCGAGACTCTGACGTCACGGATGGAGTAGACAAGTACCTGAGTACCTATAGTAGTGCTTTATTTATTTATTAAAAGGCAAACCAACAGCTTCTGTATACAGCATTACATATGAATAATATTAGCAAAAGCATCAGACTTATACAGTCGCCAATAATAGGTCGACCAACATTCAAGAGAGCAAAATAACACTGGCTTATTACTAGCTATTATAATATTGATTATTATAATAGTGCTAGGTACTATGTACATATTAATGGAGCCTGGTTTACAAATGCATACAATACCACAAATATATTTTCAAGCTGGTTACCATCAAATTACTTTTGCGAGTACCTAACTATCGACTTTAATGGCCAGTTAATTATAAAGTCCCGTATTCTTTGATAAACAAAAGCTGCATCTTACAATTAGTTATTAATTTAGGTTTGCGGAATTTGTTCGAAAGAGTCACCGCGGTCCTGGAACGCAAAGGGCACAAGAAGGATCACGGGTGGGTTTTAGTTAGTAAGAGTCTGACACTCCCTTCCGCTCCTACCAGAGCGGGAGAAGTCATTTAATGATTTTCCATCCAGAAAAAAGGTATTAATTTAAGTAAATGTTCTTTCAACCTGTAGGTAGTAGGAATATTTATGATGTCCCCTTTTTTACTTTATATTCAGACTAACAACACGGCCGTGGCATACAGTATCCTATTTAAAACGAACATAATGTTGCTAAATTGTGACCTTTGACTCCAATGTAAGGTTCAAATTCCCCCAGATAGCACAAGTTTCTCTGAAATTCGTTATTGTTCAAATATCCATGATAGTGCAACCGGCTGACCTTTGGACGTGCATGAATAAATATTATGTCCAATTTAACTTTGTTTGTATTGTAAACCTGAGTCATTTTTTATTTATTACGGTTTCCAGTTAGTTTTCCTCATTTTATAATTTCGATAGGTATTAAATTAATGTATGCAATTTTTTTCCTAAGTCGATTCATTCAGTCCAGGATAAAAATATAGCATTATGTGTAATCCCAGCTTATAATAAAAGTTAAATAAAATTCCTTCATAATGGCGGTAGGTAATGCAAACAGCAAATCTCACGAATATAAGACTGCGTTTACGTGGCCTACAATCTAATAAGAAAAAGTTTAATAGAAAATGGACATTTTTAAGTGAATAGAAACTTGATAAATCAGAGAGATGCAGAGATTTCATCAAATAAAACGAGCTAAGAAATTTGTTAAACAGATGATGAAGATATCGACGATATAAACCACATTTATCCACAAGCACGTGCTACCAAAATTGAGGTCGCAGTCCATAGTTTAATTACACGAACTCTGTGGTCAGTATATCAAGGGCAACCCAATTGTTACATTAATTACTTTTATCTCTGACTACTTAATTTTTTTTGCTGACGAACCGTGGATTAAGAGTGTTAAGATACTACATGACTTTGTCACAATTTAAGCTGCAGATTAAAGTATTAATTCAAGCTTTTATACTTAGTGTGGCGTTGGAACTGTGCCCGATAAGAGTTGAGCTAGCTTTCTTATCCTGGTTATGTAAGGTTACACGGTAGCGAAGTGTGGGTGCGCTTCGCTTCGCCATTAATCCTTTTCTTTATAATGTAATCACTAGTTCTTCTGTCCAATGTTTTAGTTACTACGTACGGCCACACTACTCGCGACTTGTTAAACTGCTTCCTTGCCAATAAATAGGATAAGATCTCCCTTCCCACGGTCCTCTTGATCAACAACGCGGTCTAATTCTTGTTGTCTTTCATTGTATTTGACATTTGAGGAGGAACCTTACACTTGAATGCTTTCAACGAGTCTCTCAGGCGTATTACTTGTTGCACTCTGGGCGAAGAAAGTCACATTTGTCAATCAAAAATTGTGTAAGCAGTGTTGCTTTTGCTTATCTAAATTGGTCTAGAAGTCCAGTGAGACAGCCAAAATGTTTGTATTGCGAATACAATATAGACGAAGGTAAATCTAAAACTCACTTAACTATCCCTGTCTTGTTTCTTTTTGTCAGATGCATGAGCTTAGTTTTGTTCTATTCGCAATTAACTTAAACTGCTGATATCAGCTCACAAACTTCTTCAATCGCAATATAGAATGTCGACGTTCGCAAACGTGCTAAAACCGTTATGCTGTTGTCATCAATACGAAGTTTGAGCTGTATGGTGTGCTTCGTTGGCAACGCCAAAATAACTCGTGGGGGCTCGTCGCTGACGTAAAGCCAATGTTTACACTAAAATATACTTTGTTTGTTTTTGGTCTAGATTCATAATTGAGTTTTCCTTTTGAGCCTTCTATTTTCGAAGTTGAGTTCTCGTTTTTTGTTTGTTGTCGCTGTAATTGGTTTTCTGTGTGTTTGTATGTAGTTCTAGTAGGGTTATATAACTTTTACTTTTTGGTCGACATCGGCAAAATCACACTATTCGCTACAATATCGCCCGATTTTTCTTATCACAAATCAGAATTGTAATCATTATAGAAATTATATCATGCCATTTTCAAACACTGGACAGCGTTAGTCAGCAATGTCATCCATCATTAATTAGTCATTGTACTTATTATAATTAAGCAGTACTTTTGCGAAATATAAGTTGTCATCACAATTACTGCGATATGGTCTTTAAAGTTTAAAGTGAGGCTAGTTTCAATCGCTGAATGTATAACATCTGTATTGATTTGTGTCGCAGCCATACGATTTATCGATTGTACGATTGTATTATCGATGCCTATAATAACAGATTGCATCGATTCACCGGCGCTGTTGGAAATCCGAGGATTTCCAATTGCACTCTCGATATATGAATTGAATTTGTCCTCTGCCATGTAACATACTTATGAGATGTTAAGTGTTGATATACTATTGATTGTTTTTATTGATACATTGTTTTTTGTTACAGGTCGAAGCACACAGAAATGTTTATAGACGAGAATGAGACGTGAGTAACTTTTCCTTTTAATGTCATGTTCTGCTATATTTTCAGGGATATTGTTTGTCAATTAATATACCATCATTATATTCATCTGATTCATTTATGACAGGATTCGCAGCCACAAATACACTCTTTAGTTATTTCTTGCTACTAATGCAATTAGCCAATCTATACCAACGGTGTGCAGTTTCATTATTAATGCCGTTTAATGTCGGTCATAAAAGTTTACAAGCACAATTATGATAATTACCACGAGTGTGTTGTACAATTTGGCGTGTTCAGTCAAGGCCGGCTTATCGGTCGTGTTTCTTTTATTGCCAAGCCTAATGAGTGTAGTGACAGGTAGTCGATAGATTATACCTGCAGTTCTGTCGCGGATTTTATGTAGGCGTAGGGAATAACCTAGACTGTGAGATCTGTTATTGAAGTGCCATTTTATTTACTTAACGTAAATCTCAAGCAAATTGTGTAGACGTCTCAATATTTTACTTTTATGTTTAAAAAAAACATGCATATTTTTTTAATGCTGTGTAGCAAAAACTAGGCTAGTCGAACATAAGGTTATTGCCGGAGCAATTGACAACATCCGCGACATAGTTTTCTAGGCGACGGAAATAAAAATCGATGGGAGATGATTCAATTTAATACAGGGTCCTGATTTATGAAAACTGGGAAAAATACTTTGGTGTCGAAGGAGATGCATTTTCACGATAATATGAAATGAATAAAAATGATGAAAAGTTTTTTGCAGTTCTAACGCTGATATCGATACCGTAATGGGCCATCGGCGTGGCGGAAATTTACGGCATCATATCGAACCGTAGACTGCCTCTGCTGGAAATGGTCCTCCTAATTTAGAGTTTGCAGCGTTGCAATGACCTATCGTTAGGAAATATTGCTGTAATAACTTGTAATCACTGCGCTTCAACAACTAATTGGATACCGCAGCATATATTCTCTTATAAAATGCGTACTATAGGAATATAGCTTCCATCTATCTTCTATATAAATCCTTCATAGCCTTTTTCTTATAGTTAAAATTATTTACTAGCTAAACTGACGAATTTATTACTTTCCACGATTGCGTTCATAATGTTTTTTTAAAAAAAAAAAAGCAAACATTAGTTTTTTACAACTTCATGCTAATCTTGCAGCGTGAATTAAAATTTACTCTCTCTCACATCTTAACAGAGCTGGCTTAATGCCAGAATACGGCTAGACGTTTCTCTGGATCCCACTTTTATTTTCGTTGTGAAGGTTTTTTCTGCACTTCTCATGTATTTCTGTCTGATATTCGAATGACGATGATACTAACTGATTTGACACTGAAATTGTAATGTTTTATGTTTGATGGCGTGACTTTTGTTGTCCAATTTCCTATGGATGCTTTTGATGTTTGATAACAATACGTATTTATTATATTACCTAAAGCACAATGGGTACATTAACTGATAATTGTGTTAGTGACCCGGTCATTGACCAGAGATAATCCTTCAGATAATAAGATACTCATCATCGTTGAGTGTGTAGTAGTTATTGTGTACCGCGGTGTTTGCGATAGTGCAGTAGAAATCGTTCACTGAAATATTTACACGCGACTGTTCTGCCACAGACATGAATGTCGCTAGCAAGTCACAGCTCTGCTTATTATCAGCAGGCTGATTGACAACTCAGATGCACTGCATCTTCATGCTAAGGATGAACAGGAACGGAGCTCAGGTTGCGAAATGATATTGTTAATAGTTTTATGAACCACAGCAAATGCATGCTACGCCTTCTTCTTTGAGTAATATACTATACGACCTAAATCATAAACAGCTGTTCACTAGGTTTATATGACTCGTGTTTTATAGCCTAATGGCTATTAATAAATAATATGTCCCCGATGTACTAAAAGTATATACGTAAATACTTTAGATCCTATAGGCAATTCAAAAGTAATGTCCATATTACTGTTTACTTTAGTCAAAGTTTATGTAAATATTCTATACGTACCCATGACTGGTTATTACTTTCCCTTTGTTCCTAATATCGGCCGGAAGGTCCCTCATACCGGAGGAAATTGCTAATATCTCTTTGTAAACATTTCCTTTGATACTCCGTCCCATCTCGTCAAGCCAATATCGTTTTAACTAGAATTCTTGAAATGTCATAGTATTGTAACGAGCTACTCATTATTCAGAGCAAATTGGGAAAACTGACGATGGTTTTAAAGACAGAAAAAGCGGTAAAAAAACGAATATACATATAGACGGTAAATTAACATACAGTCTCAATAAACCCACTAATGACACCATTGTTATGATTGATAAGATCGAGCTTCCTAGTGCATCTGCCTTTGCTACAATGCTAGTAGCAAACACGTGGCCAGTAGTACTAGGAACTCAGTAGACACAATTGACGTCGCGTGTAAAATCTGTTTACGAACTGGATTAGTATCCACGGCGCCCTCATGGTCACGCTCTATCAAGTAACGTACATATCTACAAGTGTTGCGGAATGGAATGCCCGTATCCTACTTTCGAACCCAATAGTTGATAAATTCATTTATAAAAAATGAATGAAATTAATTATAGTGCATTTTCATTACATTATTGCAGTCGCAGATGTGATTAATATCCTTGGTTTTATCTCTTTTTCTGGTGACTAATGCGCCAGTAAAAGCAGAAGATCGACAGCACAAACAAATCGTAAATTCTATTTTGATGCAATGTGCTGCGTTGGAAATACGCACGCGATAAGTCAAAGCGTAAAGTTACTGGATGGAGTTAGTGTCAGCGTTTACTGTTGCTTACATATCTAAGTTTATATTCGCATTTAGTCTGTTCTTTCATGCACTTTTCAACAGTCATCTCGAGAGTCCTCTCGCTTTTAGATATATTTTCTTTTACATGAATTCATATTTACTTTCTTTTGTAGCAGCACCTTCTTCATACTTATTGAAATTCACTTTTCTTGTCTCAAGCTCTTACAATCCAAAATTATTACTATGCTTTTCTATACGCTAATGGACTTGACTACATAAACAATCTACTGGAGCTGTTGATCTTTGGTCAAGTTTCCACAAGACTGCTATCATCTTGGACATCGACAAATACTGTCGCAATACATCCGTCTCACATTATTTCTATATCAGATAACTTATCAACCTTATTAATAGTATTGCTTGATAATTCGTGCTTATAAGGTTTATCAGTCGTAATCCTGAATTAGTTGACCGCAGTGAGGCGTACTTGCATGTTCTTGTACTTAGTGAAATTGTGCCAAAATGGGAATGCCAACTAATAGGAAGTGAGTAGTTTTTATTTCATGTTCTTTTGTCACAAGTGGTGTGTTTTCTTTTTTAGTATTTGTGTTTTTATTAAGCGTGACCTCGTCGTCTAATGAAAACTGGAACAACATAAGACGTGTCTGTGAAACTAGTTTCAAAACGGTCCATAGTGTTTTAAGTCTGTCAGTAAAATTGTTAGCGCATTTAAATTCCATTTGAAGGAGTTCATTACGCAATAAAGTACAGTTTAGGACATCGAAGCCGCTATTCTAAAAACTCCAAATTCTACTATAGTTATGTTTTATTTCGATCAGAATACTTCGATAATTTTAACAACGATTTTAATTCGAACACAGCTCAAAACTTGTTTACCTAACTGCAAGAGAATGTACCAGTCCAACTGGTTTGAATACTAGCACAGTAACTTGACTGGGCCATCCTTGTAACCCTGTGAGTGTGGTATATTTAGCGTCGCGTACGCATCGCGTGACAGCTAACCACGCGACAGCAATTAACATAACTATCAACATACGTATGACCAATAAAACCACGGCGTCCCTCAAGGGAAATTGTTAGGACTTACAGCGTTTGACGCGTGGTTCTATCCTTCGTCACTAAACAAGTCTTAACATTTTGCTGGCTCTTTTCCAAGAGTTGTTTTTTGTGCTATTGTCAATGGCATCCTAGTCGGGTAATTGGTAACCTCATGGTTAAAGTCCTTCTTCTTATAATTATCGTTTGCCTCTTCAGGCCATTCTAGCCCTCAATTAGTTTCGGCGCAATATGTATCTCTTTCATTCTCTGTCATGTCTTTTTTAACCGAGTTAAGGAGGAGGTTGAGAACCTCCTCCTTAAGTCGGTTAAAAAAGAAAAAGTCCACTGTATTATTTTTTTATTTTACTGGGTGTACCGATTTTGATGATTTTTTTTATATTCGAAAGCTGGTGTTTGTCATGTAGTCCCATTTGAGTGAGATCTGACGATTTATCTCTAATAATGCGTAGCTTTGACTACATTGATGATGTTCACATTTTCACTTATCTGTTCCTTGTTTCGACTTCCTTCGATATTTTTTTTGTAAAAAAGTTTTTTTATCGTTCACTCCCTTTTTCCTTTCATTCGTCTATATTTTCACACATGCATGCATGCATGTGTGTCGTTGAAATGAATACGCATGTCCCTTTCGAAAGGCATCACTATATTATTTATCGTCGATAGTGAATATTCTATTTTCATTGTATTACACATATTTTACTAATTACTTAGATAAACAATCAATTCATTATCACGAGGAAATTATCAGTTTATTTCTATGTGTCAGAGGCATTGTAAAAGGATACCATAAACGGGTCGGATTATTTTGATTAGATATTACCTACAATTTAAACATTACATAAGTATTGAGTATGAAATGTGCTTTTCTTGGTCCACAAAATCTGCGTTGTTGTTCACGTGATCCGTAGCCAAATGAATGCATCTTGGATTTGTCTGGTTTCTAGATAAAATGCATTCAACATCTCTGGACGTTACTTTCAGGAATGTATTCTTCTACTTAAAAACCAAAATTTATTTTTACAGTGACTATTTGAAATTTTCTATACAACCGCCTCGAAAGTAGTGATATATATATGTATTTCCCAAAGGAACATCACTGCCAAATAAACTTCGTCGCCTTTCAATACTTACAAGCATCCAAAATGCAACGCAAACGTTCATTTGAAGCCAACTACCGTATTCCAGCGAGGATTCCGCACAACTCGTACGGCACGATTTACCCGATCCAGTAACAAAGACAAACAGGTTCGCGTTTAGCGCTAACTTTCACCGCGGCTGGTTTCTGACCCGTCCTGTGCGACTAGATAGTACCGACGCCAGTAGGTACTCGCCATCATCCTTGTTACATAAGTTTGGTGAACAACTTTGTGTTGCGGTGTGTCTACAAAGCGATAAGTATTGGCGCATCCACCAGGGCCTTCAAGTCTGCTATTACAATAGTGCCGAGAATGGTGATTTCATAATGGTTCATTTTTACAAGTTTGGTAATCTACTTATATAAAAGCGTCATTATGACTTTCCAGTGGTCAACCACTGACACTCCATTGAAAGAAATGGTATAGAATGGCAATCTCGTACATAATGACAAATTATTGACAGACGTATGCAGTAATCTGCTAAAATTTTAAAAGTTCCTTTGGTCAGTGACCTACCATTAAAACGTCATTGTGCTGTCATTGCTTTTAATAGCTCGGTTATCAAAAAGTATTACGAGACCATTGACCGACCAATGATCGATCATTATGGATTTAGCAGATTAGGAACTTTTAGCAAAATGACAATGGGATCGTGTTGGAATGACACATTTATAAAAATAGCAGACTTGGTGCCCTGGAAGCAACTCGCATGCAAGTTGCATTACTTTGCGGGCTTGCATGCCATTTGCTTGCAGGTGGAAAGGCGATCTAAGTACTCGGCAGTCACGTAGGTTTAAAGCATTAAGAAGCGCTTAAAGTCATCATTCATCTTCGAATTGTACTCTTGTCCTCGACAGCTTTCTACTTCTGTGCATTTTTCGTATTTCATTAAGATAAGATACGATTTAGGTATTTTTGTAAAACATGAGTACAATACAATTTGTATGGTCTTCATATGGTCGTCATTGCTCAATTTATATTCCAGCCGTCTCATCTTCCACATCTCCCCTTCTTGGAAGGGCGTTATTTTCTTACCGTTATTCATGTTCACAGAGTTTTATGTCATGGTCCATGGCCCATTACTACTTTCGTTTCTTTGGTGAATCCGCCTCTTCAGTTTACAAGTTCGTTCAAAATAGGTTTGTAATGCTCGCAGGATAGACGCGTCTTTACAACATTAGCGCTAAAAGTCTTTGAACATAATGTTTAGATTGTCAGTCAAAATGTTCTAGTTCTTCCACTGAGCAAGGAAGCAGTGGATATTGTGATATGTGGAGAGGGATAGGCCAGTTACCTCTACAGCTAGGTCCTCAATGATATCATACCTATTTAATTTCATAACATCCATCGGATTATACACCTTATTACAAAATAGCCAGAGTCTAGTTATTCGTCTAATCCTTAACACCTACTTGGATTTATTGAAATACCGAGACGAATTCTCTAATTCCTAATGCTACTATTATTGGAGAAAAATTCTTATAATATTGTTTTATCTAAATCCGAAGTAACCAAAAATAAAAAAAACATATTAAGGTCAAATCAGAGTTAAGCCAGGGCACTGACAAAACTTGTCTTTTTGGCATTTCGAACATTCTGGTCGATATGTCTTAGCCTTTACGCTTCACTTCAATTGGCTAACATAGCTTTTGGATTTAAAAAAAAATGGTTATTTATTTCATAGATCAAGAAGAGATCAAATACAAAGGAGGTTTATTCATTATCGAGTCTACTTCGCCCACTGCCGAGCATAGGCTTCTTTTTTCTATACTAATATTATAAAGAGGAAAGATTTGTATTTTTGTATGTAACGAATAAACTCAAAAACTATAGGACCAATTTAAAAAATTCTTCACTATTAAAAAGCTACATTCACCCTGAGTAATATAGGCTATATTTTATTCCCGTATTCCCACGGGAACGGGAACTACGCGGGTGAAACCGCGGCGCACTGCTAGTCTTGTATAAATCACAGTGTTCCTTTGCCAGTTCTTCCGCGACGTCGTCTGCCCACTTGTGAATACCACTGGTGAATCATATATTTATTCAACCGTACCTACGCTTAGTAAAATCAATAATCTGTGTCCATCACTACATAGTATAAAACAAAGTCGCTTCCCGCTGTCTGTCCCTATGTATGCTTAGATCTTTAAAACTACGCAACGGATTTTGATGCGGTTTTTTTTAATACATAGAGTGATTCAAGAGGAAGGTTTATATGTATACTACATGCATAATATAGCAGAGATTTAATATCAACATTGCACCCGTGCGAAGCCGGGGCGGGTCGCTAGTAGCGTATAATTTCGAGTGCTCGGAATCCTCAAGAAACAAGGTAATCTAATTAACGACAACCTAATTCGAATGGGCAAAGTGTTTTTGGTATGAGGAAAAAGGAAAATCTAATTTGTCAACAGAAATAACCGTCTGCGGAAATAATACGATTGTATTTCGAAACGCGAAACCTTGTGAATATTAAGGAAAAATGGCGGAAACTAAGCGCCCAGCAGTCCAGGATGATGGGGCAATCATGGCGGTCAATGGCTTGGTGTTTGCGTAGATGTAGTAAAGATAACTTTTTTTATCACAGCTGAAGCTACTCGAGAAGGTACTCGTTTAATCAAGTAGCCGACAGACATTTAGATCCAAACAAATCATCTGTATCTTATCTGTACTAATGTTATAAAGAGGAAAGATTTGATTGTTTGTTTGTATTGAATAGGCTCCGAAACTACTGAACCGATTTGAAAAATTCTTTCACTGTTGGGAAACTACACTATCCCCGGGTGACATGGGCTATATTTTATCCCCGTGTTCCCACGGGAACGGGAACTATGCGGGTGAAACCGCGGAGCGCTACTAGTATTTTATAAAAGCGAAATACCACTCACTGATTAATCACGAAATCTCTAAAATTTGACAGCTATGCTCGTTATGTAGAAATCCGCTAAGAACGGATTCTACGAAACCCCACCCCCGTTTTCTTTTTTTTTTGGATGGGGAATCATCAAATGACTTCTCCCGCTCTGGGCGGAGCGGAAGGGAGTGTGGGAGACTCTTACTGACTAAAACCCACCCGTGATCCTTCTTGTGTCCTTTGCGTTCCAGGGCCGCGGTGACTCCACCCCTAAGGGGGTAAAATAGGGGTGGACATTTTTGTACTAAATCTGACGAAGTCGTGGGCGAAGTGCTAGCCGTAAATAAATCATTGTGTATATTTTCTTGAATATATTTTCTTAGTATGTAATACAAATTGTATGGAAGGATAAGAATAAAAGGAGGCCTTTAACATACGCTAAAAATAAATTATAATAAACTGTGAAGGTTTTTTTCAACACTCTAAGGTTGATTATTGCTTAACTGGAATATTTTGGGCAAGCATCAATATACAGGGTTATTTGAACGCGCGATTCTTGAACATTATTAATCTAATTTGAATTCGCGAAAAAAAAATCAGCTGTTCCTGTACATTTATGTTCGTATAACTAATCAAAATGTAGGGAATGACTGACACTAAGATTAGAAGGATTTCACGAAATTGTGTGTGTGATGCATAAAACGAAACAATCTTGTGGGTAATAATGAACTTATTTATCAATACCTGTAAGGTAACAGAACGTATAAACTTAAAAATGATTATTGGCTATCAATTAATAAGGTACTGCACGAACTAAACTTCCTAATATATCTTTGCAAAATTAAGTTGAATTTACAAATTTTGAAATGGCACTTACACAGGCCAGTCTTGTAAAATTAAAATGGCTTTAAATACATATTACAATTTTCCGAGTCAGTAAGAGTAAGATCTTAAAAAAATCTAAACTAATATTATAAAGAGGATTTTTTTAAAGTATCTATGTATAAATTTATTTTGTTTGGAGGCGGTAATCCCTGGGAGTACTAATCGGATCATAGACTATTATCAAAGTACTATAAAAAAAATAAGCTGGCACAAACGCTTTGCGATTAAAGCATTTTTCCAAATTAAAATTAAACAAAAATATGTTAGCTGTGTGCTAAAAATATGCTGAAAAATACTTTTTTTCTTCCCAATACTTTGTTATTTAAATGTCCAAATGATTACGTTTTTTTTCCAAAGAAAGCTGCCAACCCTAGGTACATCCTACTAAACCACAACGTTAGGAACAACATATATATAATCAACATAATGGAACAAAAAGAGCGATGTAATTTATCCAGTACAAGTTGACCCACGCTACTTCGTCTGCGTCACATAAGAGAGACAAAAAAACCATTTGATCATCCAAACATCATTCGTTGATGCTCCGCTCCTTTTGGTCGTAGCGTGATGTTATACAGCATACAGCCTTCCTCGATAAATGGGCTATCAGACACAAAAAAAAATCAAGTCCAACAAAACAAACAAAGTCTTCAGCTTTATAATATAGAAGATGTTTCTAAACTAATATTATAAAGAGGAAAGATTTGTATTTTTGTATGTAACGAATAAACTCAAAAACTACTGGACCGATTTAAAAAATTCTTTCACCATTAGAAAGCTACATTTACCCTGAGTAACATAGGCTATATTTTATCCCCGTATTCCCATGGGAACGGGAACTACGTGGGTGAAACCGCGGTGCGCTGCATATTATAAAATGGGTCTGTTTGAAGTAATAACATACCTAGAAGTACAAGATACTACCTAACTACAAGTATTGGTGCTATTTTTAGTAACGTGTAAACGATAATATTTATTTAATTCGATTCGATAAACTTATCTTTATCAAGTGTGTCACTATCGTGGCCAGTGATACGTACATGAAGAAATTTCCACTAGTCAGTAAATTCATGATTAATTGATTATTGTATCCACCTGAAGATTATTTTATCATTTAAAAATATTAAATGAAGGAGTGCCCGTCACACTTAATTTACGTAAAATGGTGGAGTAATCCTAGTTGTTATAGGAAATGCAACCTTGTTGCAATTGAAAAATAGTCCTTATTATAAGTCGGTTTATAAATTAGAAGAGGGTGCATCATTCAGCAGGCTATGTCTGTGAACTGGTGACCTTTAGAATAACCCGATAATAGTTGTATATAGGAAATGCGACCTTATTGCAATTGGAAAATAATCCTTCTTAACAGTCGGTTTATAAATTAGAAGAAGGTGCATCATTCAGCAGGCTATGTCTGTGAACTGATGACCTTTAGAATAACCCGATAATAGTTGTATATAGGAAATGCGACCTTATTGCAATTGGAAAATAATCCTTCTTAACAGTCGATTTATAAATTAGAAAAAGGTGCATCATTCAGCACGCTGTGTCTGTGAACTGGTGACCTTTAAGATAACCCGATAATACGCAGCCGCCTGGCTTCTTCATAGTTGTCACTTTAATGAATTAAGCATCATTACATCTTGCTTAAATGTCTAAAAACTTAAATTGGCTCCAAGAAACTTATAGTCGCTGGCTTCACCAGAAAATTCTTTAATAATTACTTTGTATAAGTTTTATAAACACGCAAAAAATCCGGTTGAGGCAGTACTCTATACTAAAACACGGCTTACAAACATAAACATTACACGTGTTTTACAGATCCATTATAATGCCATTATACTTTGTTATTTATATTTAACTTAATCAATACTAATATTATAAAGAGGTAACGTTTGTGAGGTTGTGAGTTTGTGAAGTTGTAAGGGGTAATCTCTGGATCTACTGAACCGATTTTCAAAATTATTTCACCGATAGAAAGCTACGTTATTGTGGAGTGTCATAGGCTATATTTTATCCCCGAATGAAGAATGTTACTAGGTATGCCAAATCGCGTGAAATTTTGTCTCAGTAAAGCCTGTATGTATACAAATACACTAGTTTTTGTTGTAGTCAAAAATACCTAGTAGTTTTGATTTTATAGGCATTTAAAGTTTCGAAAAATATCGAGACCCGCTTACAGTCACGTGACGCCTATGACGTCATGTTACAACGCGCCTCGCGGGCCGCGGCCCGCTTCGTATCAAGTGGCCAGCGGTTATAGTGGGTGTAATAGCTTGAGCAGTATTTTGTTGTGTTTTCGTCCGCATATTACGTTAATAATCTAATAATAGTAAATATTATTCGATTAATAAATGGATGAAGGATTCGAAAAAGGACAATCGGATAATCTACCTAAAATAGATGGATTAATGGTTGCGCATTATTTATCAACAAATAGTGATTCCGTTGCCGCCGAAATTCGAGGAATAAAAATGAATAAAAATGTATTATTGTTTTATTAAAATGAATAAAATGCAAAAATACCTACCTAAGTAAACTCTCCTTGCTACTACTTAAGCTTAATAGTTTATCTGTTCTAAATTGTTTTATCAAAACAAAATACCCAACTAATATCGTACTGGAAGAATGCAACTCAAATAGTAGAAGTACCTACCTACCATTAAATTTTACAACAAATATGTATTATAGTTTTGTAGCTATAGGTAGGTACGTATGTATATAAAGGTAGGTTCCGCTCTTCTTAGTAAATTTAAATGAATACATACATTGATTTATTGCAAACTAGCTTCCGCCAGCAGCTTCGCCCCCGTTTCCCTCGGGAACTGTACATTTTCCCAGGATTAAAAGTAGCCTACGTGTTATTCCAGACTTTGTCCAGATCCGTTCAGTAGTTTTTGCGTGAAAGTTCACAAACTTTCGCATTTATAATATTAGTAGTAGAACGTTACAGATGTACTAAACCTTTTTTTTATTTGTATTTTTTTTTACTAACAAAATACGTAAGGCCATTTATTTTTATTTGATACTTATTTCAGATCGGCAAGAGAGCTATGGCGATGATTCTATTGGTTATCTATACTAATATTATAAAGCTGAAGAGTTTGTTTGTTTGTTTGAACGCGCTAATCTCAGGAACTACTGGTTCGAATTGAAAAATTCTTTTTGGGTTGAATAGACCATTTATCGAGGAAGGCTTTAGGCTATATATCATCACGCTTAAGCCACTAGGAGCGGAGAAGCGATAAAGAATGTTTTAAAATCGGGGATTCCACGGGGACGAAGTCGCGGGCAGCAGCTAGTGTTGAAATAAAAAGAGTAGGTGATTTATGTTATGGTTAAATGTAGAATCACGCCAGAACACCGCGTACGTACCACACCTTATCATTGCAGTTTAGAATGCAATGAAAAGGATCAATAAGTTTTAAATGTAACCTGCGAAGATTGTACTACCAGCAGAGATGGCTGTAAACATACTATAGCATTTTTAATGTGACTACATCGTCGAAGCGAGGAGAAAAAACAACTTTTCCGGCGAATTGGTGGTTGTATTTTTACAGTTAGGCACAACACATGATTTCCTAGTATTTGGATTGGACATTTTAAAAAGTATTTAGGTATAATTTCGACGGTAAAGGCGCGCGACCGCGAGCGGACTGAGTGAGCCAGACTGAGCGTGTTGTACGATGACGTCACACCGTCACCGGTAGCCCGCGTCGTGGAGTTGTGCAACTTGTTTTACTTCTAAATCGGAAACTAATTGACGTATCGAAGTAATTCTTTCACTAGTATTTTTTATTTTTGACAGAGAATATGGAGTGCTAATAATCAAAATTAGTTAACATTCTTCATTGCCACGGGAACGGGAACAAAGCGGGTGAAACCGCGGGGCGTTGCTAGTTGTGTATAAAATCTGTGATAGTCACCGGTTTGTTTGTAAAAACTGTCATCTATTCAGACGTAGTGCGGTGGAACAAATTACAGTGCCAAGGCGAGCCTGTCAAGGTCTAAGGTTTACTAAGTACTTCGCTATCAAGTTGATTATTAACTACTGTAATTGCAAATTATTGACTTGTGATGATTGAATTACTTACTTGCTAATTTCGGCGGAAAGCGGCGTGGTTTTTGTGACTGTACATGTTTTTAGACGGATATCGATAACCCTTCAACCAATTCATAAAAACACATGAATCAAGTGTTTTTATGAATGTCAAGGTTTTGATCCAGTTATAGGGCCCAGATCCAGTTGTACGTATGTGAACTTTAAAATACAGACTTGACAGTCATTAACCTTTATAAGATTGCTCTTGTTAATTAGTCGCATCGCATAAATTACTCTGATAATTACTAAATTTCTATGTCTGTCTATCGTAACTTCGCGATCGATACGGTACCAAGAGCACGATGTCTAGTTACAGGAAAAAAAAAGCAAAACGTCAGGCTTTGTTTGTAACAAGAAATAATGGAGGAATCATGACATAACGAATTTGTTGTTTCCGTACCTCACTTCTTTGTTTAGCATAACATCTTTTTTTTTCTGTCATTCTTAAATAAAATGGCCAGCAACATAACATGTTAAATATTCTAATACAAAGTGTACATCGATCAAAGCGTAAACTGCCAGATTTAAGTATAATTAATACTACAAACAAACACATAATAAATCATTACCGTCAGACGTGAATATTATCTAATCGCTGGACTTCGTACGTAGCCGTTGAGGTAACATATCAAGAACACACGGAGTGCGCATGACCACCGGCTGGACAGTGCACACCTCGAACTGAGCCAAAACGAACGATAAGGATTACGGAATATAAACAAAGTGGCATTTAATTAAAAGTAAAAACAAGTGGTTTGGACAATACATGATAAGTGTCATGCTACTGTTGTAGAAGGGAGAATAGATGGAAAAAGAGAATGAGAAAATTGGAATAGACGAAGTGAAAGAAAACAGAAATGTGGAGACTGGGTCCGTTCCGTGGCCGTTCAGTGGCCGTATTACGAAGTGCCAATGCTATCATGATTCGTGTGATGGTGCTATTCGTCTTGTGTAACTCCGTCTCTCTCTGACACAGAAATCATGATGGATTTAAGACGTCATAATAGGTCGCCTGGTAACACATCAACGTTATAATGGAGTGCGCATGACTGCCGGCTTGACACTGGACACCTTTTTTTGGATGGAAAATCATCAAATGACTTCTCCCGCTCTGGGTGGAGCGGAAGGGAGTGTCAGACTTACTGACCAAAACCCACCCGTGATCCTTCTTGTGCCCTTTGCGTTCCAGGGCCGCGGTGACTCTTTCGAACAAATTCCGCAACCCTAGCAGGCACTGAACCTATGGGGTCCCGTCTTCGTCGCTGACAGCTCTTTGAGGCGCGCGTGGAACATGACGCGTCATCGACCCGGGCCTGGTTGCTATCGGACGGCGAGCCACCCATAGCTCGCCGTCCGCAGGCCCGCGCGTACGGTGGCCGGGAATCGTGACACTGGGCACCTCGATCTGTACCAAAACCAACGATAAGGATCACTAAATATAGACAAAGTTCATTAAGCGTAAAGACAAGTGGTAACATGGAACACTGTTGTAGAGTGAAAAATAAAAGCGTAGAGGGTAGGAGAGAAAACGAAAAGAAAATCATAAACGAACTGAAAGAAAAAAGGATTGTAGAGACTAATGTAGAAGATATCACAGTAAAATGTGAAAGCAAACGCAACTTATACTCCTTAAATAGTTCCCTTTAGTTTCCCAATTGTAATTTTTTGAAAGACTTAATACCGCTTCCCAAAACGAAATATCAATTACACTTTGAAAGGTTAATTATTGATGTTTTTTAATCTTCTTTGCAATTATAATCGCAAGGAAAAGATAAAGAACATGAAACAAATATAAAAAGAAAGGATAATCACCACAAAAATACATGGGATATGTTCCGTTGAGATATGGAGAACGAATCCCAGTAACCAGTACTACAAAGTTTCGATGTTCAAGTGGTAAATGGACGTAATCAAATTAACGTGGGTACTTAAAATCGCATAATTATTACGTAAAACAATTAGCTCCTATAAATAGATGGACTTGCTTAGCACCGTTCTGCCGTAAAAGGTGGTATTATTGAGGAGGTCTACTTTTAGCATGCCAATTGGTTTAAGTGACAGGAAGGCAAATATTCAACATTTATACATTGATCGATAAACGTTTTTATTATTAAAGTTTGTAAGCCATACAATTATTTCTCTGAGAACAAGCTACACTATTACTGAAATTCATAAACTAATTATTATTCCGGAAAATTGTATGGTTTGTGTGTTGTGGAAAGACTGAACTAGATATTTATTTGAGAAGCAGCTATTGATCATATTTGTGCCCTTTTTTGAAGCTCAATGTCTCTTGTTTAAAAGACAAAAGATATCAAGTAGAAATGGTTCTCAATGAACTCATAAACAACCACAAGATTGCAATCGTTATTTTAGTTGTACTTCATAACATTTTGTTGAGCAAGCGCACATTGCAAGAAAGTGATTCATTTATAACGGGGCCATGCTTTGCACATGCAGCGCGATTCGCCATGGTATGTGGTTCCTTGCAGGCTGTAGGTGACAGACTTCTGTGCGGATTCGTGTACCTTATATATCTACCTTACATCTATACTTTATACTTATATTATAAAGAGGAAAGATTTGTATTTTTATATTTTTGTATGTAACTAATAAACTCAAAAACTACTAGACCGATTTCAAAAATTCTTTCACCATTAGAAAGCTACATTTACCCTACGAAAACGGAAACGGGAACTACGCGGGTGAAACCGCAGGGCACTGCTAGTAAATGATAATGTTAGTACATCTGAAGTAAAAAATATCAGAGAAAATTAATCTAATCAATATTATGAAATAAATGCCAAAGTTCAAATTATGTTCAAAATCCAAGGTCTTACATATCTATAAGATAAAAAATTATCTTAAATTGATATCAGACAATTTTAGAAAATCATGAATGATATTGATAGTTTTATTCAATTCCAGTAATCCAGTTGGAAGCTCTCTAAAAACCCAATCAATCACTTGGAATTTGAAATTGATGCGTTCACCAAAAAAAGATCTGTAAATTACTCTTCACAATCTCTTGTGCTATTTATCATGCTATAGCATATTCAATCGTAAGTACATTAAAGAAATAACTTCTAAAAAATCGTCAAGTCTAGCAAAGACTAGTTTAACTTGACGTATCCTTCTATGATTGGTTGACATATGACGTGTTGCGCTCACGCCACCTTTTTGCATGTACGAGTATGTCAGTTGAGCAATCACTGTAGTATCTTATCGTGCCAAAGTAACTCTTTATCGAGGCTCTTTTCCAATCTGCAAGGTAACGCTGACTTTAGAGTCCTACATTGAACTTGTTTAAAATTCTTTCCTTCATAAATAGTGACTAGTGTGAACTCGTTTTAAATTATTTCCTTCATCAATAGAAACTAGTGCCAGGTGAAATAACTTCTCCCTCCTGGAAAACATCTGTTTGGTTTACAGAATAAAGTTCAAAATCCAGTAGAACTATCCAATGGAAATGACCTATGAATGCAATGCTTCGAGAGTTGCGGAATTGGTTCTGAAATTTCTCTATTTGCGGTTTGGTGATAAACCGCGAACTTGTGGTCGGAGACAGTTCTACTTCTAACTGGAATAAAGTTTTAGTATCTGAAGAAAATGTTGCAATAGCTACTGTTGAAAATATTGTAAAGTTAACGATGTGGCAGTTCGTACTCTTAGTTATTTCAATGTAGTCCAAGATCTAACGATAACTTCTTAAAAGGAACGGAGGGTACATACGTCTAACAGACGTACATTATTTATAGCAGCAAGGTGACACCGCGGTGTTGCCCTCATAACGCCGTACATAACCCACGTCACGATGTTATGACTATCTAATAACTTAATAGG
The DNA here is from genome assembly GCA_905332915.2 of Hecatera dysodea. Taxonomy (NCBI): domain Eukaryota; kingdom Metazoa; phylum Arthropoda; class Insecta; order Lepidoptera; family Noctuidae; genus Hecatera; species Hecatera dysodea. The sequence continues at coordinate 21,972,204 of HG995292.1, forward strand.
GTAGTTCCGAGTCTAGATGCTCGTGCATGTGACTTGACTAATGGTTAAAGTAGAACAGGCCCCATTAACGTGGTAATGGAATTCATATCCCCGAATGATACGGATTATAATGAAGAATTGGGAATTTTACTACATATAAAAAGTCCGTCTGTTGAATTTTCAAAAAACATTGGACACGTATTTTTTGTAATTTCAAAACGTAAAATAAATATAAAGATCATGCGCATCAAAGATCAAAAGTGGGGGCTGGTGACGTCACGTTGCTATTAAAAATTGTAGCTCGTAGTGGCGTCGTGAGTTCTCAACGAACTCCACCGTCTTCATTTTTTGTTTACGTAAAAAAAGAAAAAAAAACGTATACAATATTTTTTGGAAATTTATCTGACGGACTAATTAGATTTTTTCCGAAAAATACGTTATTCGGTAACGGTTTTCCTGAATCAAATGTCGAACCATTCCAGTGACCATTCCAATGTCCCGGCTCAAGGCAGGGTCTTAAAAGATTTTACCCGTATAAAGATACTTTGAAAAGCTTTGGCATTATGTTGTCCTTCATATCTCAAGATCCGGTATCTTAATAATATTTCGCTCCGGTATTGTCTGTGGTGATCTTTGTTCGAAGAAGACGCAAAAAAAATATATTATTAAAAAATTGCGTACTTACCGATTTTGATACTCGGCCTTTTAAAGGGTTGTATCGAAAAAACTTACACGTGCTTCATTTAAGGGGCGTTACAAGGCCAAATTTGCAATTAGATAAATGTTTGGAAGTTGTTTATGGTCGAGTTTTTTTTTATTATTAATATTAGTTCCAGTTTTTATTGCTGTTCTGAATAGCCATGATGCAATCGTATTTAGACTCCATTTAGCTTAGTTTTTGCTCTTATTAACGTCTCAACGGTCGAATAGGGGTAAAGACCGTGAATTGATTGGAGCATATCTAGGCTGGGTGCATCGTGGAAGTCACTTCCAAATGACATTCAGTAGTCACCTTCTTGTTATTGTAATTGAGTTGCGTGATTATTGTTATCGTTCAAGTTTATGCTTTTTAGATTGCAGTGTTATTAATAAAAGGTTTATTATGTTCTGGCATGATGATTAGTGCTTTATTGTTTAGCTGCGCTTAGCTACTGTAAGATATTACAGTTGCTATGTCAACATGATGAGCATGAAATTTGCCTTCATCTAAGTCCCTAGGCTGTTAACACGTCTCCTGTGCCCGTTTACCTGAGAATTCGCAGGTTCCCTGTAAGTAATAAGGCTTGCAACAGGCATGTACTTGATTTTCGTCACATGTGGGATGCAGCCAGGGCCGGGGGTGTATCGAGCATGCGCGAGGCAGTTCACGGTCGTCTGGCCGGAGGCGGCGGCCCGAGTGGATTCATCCGCCCTCTGACACTGACCCCGTATCGATGTTGGGAGGAAAGCTTGCGTTGTCTGATTGTGTGCATTGTAATTGCAAATTTGGGTTGGAATCAATGAATGAGAGTTTTCTGCCTCTTCGTAGCTGTCGTTCGGAAAAGGCTTGGCAGATTGATTTTAGCTGTCTAAAACTTGATAATATGTTCGATGAGCGACTATAGATGTTATTTTCATCTTTGTTTTGCCCCTTCTGAATAATTTTCTTTAATTTGCAAAGTTATATACTCCACCTTAAGTATTTAATGCCGTTAGTGTCTTCTACGTCTACAATATCCTCTGAAATAATTTTCAATTAGCGCTTCAACCAACCGTCTCCCACGCAAGGACTTACATGACGGCTTCAGCTTATACAAACCCACGCGCTCCGAGAAATGGTCCTGTTATTATTTTTTATGATAACCTTTCCGTAAATTTGTAATAGAATATTCTGTTAGCTTTTGTTCGTGATAATTCTTATTTCCAGCTGTAGGCACTCCATCAAAAGTGGATCTTTAAAGTTCCTCTGACAATCCATTCTAAATTTCATGAAGCGTGAGCATGAATGGATGTGAATTTCTCAAGATCACCCCTTCTAAAGAAGCTAAGACTATTTAAAGAAGTGTAAGAACTACTTAAAACGACGTCTGTGCAGTTTCTATAAAAAGCTTCGCTTGTTCCCTGCACATGTTGCTTAAATGGTAAGCGGCGACCTCTTAGAGTAATTGACCTTAAAATTACTGTCATTATCACCCAGAAAGGCATCATCAACCTTAACTTAGCGCTGCAAGGTTCAAAGTAGCACGGAGGAAGAATACTTTTTATATGTACTGGAACCGCAAGCAGGGTTTTACAGTGTGAAAATTAAATTTTCCTTTATTTAGTAGTGAAGAGGAAGACAAAAGCTTTACTGCAGCAGACCCATTGACATCTTTGTTTGCTGGAATATCTTTGTTTAATTACTAGTTGACTCGCTCAACTTCGTCTGCGTCACAAAAGAAAGACAGAGAGAGAGAGAACCAACATTTCTCATTAATGCTCCGCTTCTCGTCTTCCTCGATAAATGGGCTATCTAAAATAATTTTTCAATTCGAACCAGTAATTCCTGAGATTAGCGCGTAAAGCAAGAAACAAAATTTTCAGCTTTATAATATAATTTTTAATTATAATTTGTCATGGTCATTGGAGAGCATACGCTTTAACATTTTGACAGAAATATAACTCAAGGTTAATGCGCCAGGAGTACACGACGAAATTTATAATGACGTCACCTGAACTTAGGCGAGTGTGCACCTGAATGAAAAATGACAACTTTTGTGCTCCATATTTCGCAGAAATATAGTGGGTATAAAGAAGGCTGGTATTGATGCCCGTATAAGTGATGAGTGATGGGATACGTCCTCATTAACTATAGATCCATTATCTATCTTGAGGGTCTGAAACAATGAAACAAAAAATTGATTGATTGGAAGGTAGTAAGGCACAAAACTATCCGTGACAGTGTGGTTAACTTGCCTTGAGAGCAGTTAGATTAAAACCAAGGCGAACCTCGCCGCCCCAGACATGTACGCCTTGAGCCCTTTTGATATAGTAGTATTTTTCGCCATAAGGACATAAATACAAGCTGTTATTTATTGTTGTAACATGACAGTCACGTCTGGATCTACAAAGATTACAAATAACTATAGTTCTTCTCATGTGAAGAATGTTGAACATTAATCTATGTTCAAGACCCTTACGTGTTTTTGCTACAAAGACGAGTATGTTCTTGATAAGTTTGAAGGAAAATCATACCACCAATTACCATAATAATTGTCCAACATCAATCCAAGGCCGGACTGACTTGGTCAGTGACTGGGTTTAAGTTAATGTGCCCTTATTCTTAACAGCATATCAGCTGCATTGTCAAGATTAACCTTAAAAATTGACCATATACGACTTTGTAGAATCATACCATAAAATAAATTACTCGCCTAGATTCCGTCGTACCTGACCTTTGAATTTTATTCGAGGTCATCTACATTAATAAGACAAAAAATAATTATATTTATGTGTACAAGAGTTATTAGTAACCTATTTGCAAAAATAAATATCATGTATCATGGCCGTGACACATAACCCCACGTCAAGCAGCATACTAAAGAGCTCGTATCATTTGTCTGCAGCCCGGAGTCATGGTGGGTATCGGTGGTACTGAAGACCATCCGCGCCGTTGCGCTGGTCTTCGACATCATCACCTTCCCAGTCCACCTCATTGCGCAGAGGCCTTGGAGGAAACGAGCACTCTCCAGACGAATTAAGGTAAGGTAGAACTCTATTTTCAAATCTTTTGGATTGGCAGCATTGTGGTGGTGGTACGTTGTGGGGTGACCCAGTATCGATGTTGATGGTGTTCGATTTTAGGGGCCTATATCCAGCAGTTTACTGCTATGGAGGATGATAGTTCGAAATGAGACTTTGCCCATTCCTTCATTGACAGTATTGTACGATTCTCTACTGAGGATAGGTCTTCTGTGTTTTGTACCATGTTCAATGGAATGTGAATCTCATCCGAGTCTTCCCCGCGATCTCGTACAACTCACCCACGAGAAAGGTAAACTATCGAAGATAGACACTATATTGTATGTATATATTGTCTAAGTTTTGTCATGTAAGATTTACCGGTTTCTAGACTGCCTGTGCCTACCCTTTTAACGAAAGTAGTCCTCTGCAATATTAAACATAATTTAAACGCCTCTCAAGGAAAATTTATTTTCGGCATAAATGATGCAAAGTAACTTAGTTTCAGTTAGCTATTCTGGGTACAAAGACCTTTATATTGACCCAAAAGTCCCAACATTTTGGTCTCATGTTGTATTCATAATTGAATAGCCCAAGTTCGTCGACAACTTCTGAGATTCCTAGGATTAATTTTATTATTCAGAACTGAAAAAAAAAACCTTGATTAAATCATGTCGGAGATTAATTCGATCGGAGAAAAAGCTTTTGATTCTTTGCCAAGATGCAGATCTGAAAGTTCCGATATTGATTTGATTAACGGCTCTTCAGAAATTCATTGACCAGGTACTGTTGTATATATCTTTATTTACTTCTTGTTAGGTATTACATAAACCGCTGTAGTCTCGAACTGTAACATTGTATTGTTATTTTCGTTTGACCTGTTTTAAAATTCTCCGACGCCCACGTTTCCATGCGATGATGGTCGCACCGAATTGCAATAATGAAAAACTTGTTTATTCGGCCAAATGATATCGTATGCAAATTATTTTTTCTAACAAAGACATACTGGTGTTTATAAGGAAAAAGTGGCAGTGCATTCAATTATACTGACTTTTATGTTTATGTAGAAAATAGTTTATTTTATGATAGCAGCAAGGAAACTCGATACCCGACCATTAATAATGCCTGTGTGGACACTGTTATAAGAGTGTTGTTGGTGTTTGTTATGGGGGTCGGTTTTACCAGGTCATCGTTGTGAATTATGACGTACATACATTATACTCCGATCTTTCAGGCCGAGCTTCGTGGTATACTTTTATTTTTAAGTGATTGGTTGATTCATGCTGACTCATTCCTCCTACGTTTATCTCTGTTATGTTGTAGACCCATACAATAAGTAGATTTATAAAAGGGGAAATCTGTATCTTCTACTTAAATCTAGCCTAACTTTTATCTTCATTCTCTGCAGGCTCGTGTAATACAGACGACACCGAACAGCATCACAGTCCGCTCGGTGTCGTCGCCATGCGATCTGCACCTGCGTCTTATCCGCGACGGAGTCACCTCCATGGAGAGCATGCTCCGCGCCGCCGCCGCGCGCTGGGCCGACCGACCTTGTCTCGGCACCAGGACGGTGCTGAGCGAGGAGGACGAGCCTCAGCCTAACGGGAGGGTGTTTAAGAAGGTAAGCTACACAATTAAACATCAATCAGTGGAATGAGATCTCAAAGAAATTGTTGGTCGGGTTACCGCTTTCGACATTCAAGGTATCCATTTGTCATTGATTGCAGATTAACTTAAGTCAATATGAGAATGTACAGTTTAGGGTCCCACAGGGCAGTATTTTTGGTCTCACACTGTTCTTATCAAACATAAAAAACTTATGCAATCTATTCCACTCATATGAGAATCATGAGCTACAGCCAATTCTTTAAGAACGAAAACTAACTGCCGTGTTGTAAAAAGATAAAAACATGCGAATAATAGAGTGATGAATATTAATGTGGATGTAGAGGGAGATAGATCAAAGAAAACATGGCAGGGTTCTATGAGGAGTATAATGAAAGAAAAGGGAGTGAACTATGAAAAATGTCGGTAGACCAGCGACCTTAAGTAATATGAGACGCGGACAGGAAAATGTCTTGATCTTCGAAACCAAACAGTATATCATAGCTTTCAGGTCCGCTGAATATAAGGCACGAGTGCTTGTTCCCACGAATGTCAGCCAATCAATCAAATCAATTGACTGAGCGATTTAGCAATTGATTGCTATCAATAGCATTGACATTGAGCATGTGAGAGTACACTCGCTCCAAACAAATGGTTAATGACTCAACTTTGCAATAATCAGGCACGTGTTGTTTCCCGGGGTACAGTTAATAGATAATGACTACGTAAACTGCTGTTTGTATGTAGATATGGCCCCAAGGCAAGGTGACAGATAATAGTTGCACTGCGTTTTGTACAATTTCACACGAACCAATATTGTTTTAACATAGACTGTAAGAGAATGATAATCCAATAACAAGCGGTGTCAATTTTCCTGATCATATTCCACAAATCTTTACCCATTAGTCCTAACTTTATCAAATGTTAGTATTTTAAATGTTTGTAATTTTTTTCAGGGTATAATTAAAATTGATCTTTAAACACTTTTTAAAGATCAACCAAAGTTGCAAAAATCTCCCTCCCTTCATCTTTTCATTCTTCCAGTGTTTAAGCTTGAATAAAGCAGTGCCGAAACGCGAACTTTATTAGCACCTGTTTCTAGCACCCAATACCCAGAATATCAGGGCATTCGTAACCCGTTGGCTTCCCGCAGTTCAACATGGGCGACTACGTGTGGCGCACGTACACGGACGTGGAGAAGGAGGCGCGTTCGTTCGGCGCGGGGCTGCGCGAGCTGGGCTGCAAGCCGCACGAGAACGTCGTCATGTTCGCCGAGACGCGCGCCGAGTGGATGCTGGCGGCGCACGGCTGCTTCAAGCAGAGCATACCCGGTAACCATACAATACTTTAAAGTGTCTAGCTCCTGGGTTCGCCTGCTAGGGTTGTAAAAGTCTGACACTCCCTCCAGCTCCGCGGCGGAAGAAGTCATTTGATAATTTCCCATCCATAAGAAAGGGTCATTTCCCAGTTTTCAACTTAATAGTCATAACTCAGCAGAAATACCTTAAAAGCCACTAGTCATAGTCTGAAATAAAGATATTTTATTTATTTATTTCAAGTCTTTTTATTTAGTCACTACAAGGAGCTGCCGCTTAAAATGTATCTACAAATGATCCTCGCCTTTATCAAAACCAGAGCATCCACTAACCCAACTACTATCATTCAGTGGTAACAATCTACGCGACGCTGGGCGACGACGCCATAGCGCACGGCATCAACGAGACGGACGTGTCCACCGTCATCACGTCGTACGAGCTGCTGCCCAAGTTCAAGAAGATCCTCGCCAAGACGCCGCGCGTCGACACCATCATCTACATGGAGGACCAGGTCAAGCCCGTCGACCGCAGCGGCTACAAGGAGGGAATCAAGATTATTGGCTACAAGGAAGTTGTGCTTAAGGGGGCCGCTTCGAAACTTGGTGAGTGGATTATTATCATTATTTATGTCATCGGATAATTTAAAACTGTGTAAGTGTAAGATTATAAAATAACTTCAGAGTTAACTCGATAAATTGTCGACTGAACATTTGAAATACTTTTTTACACTTTAGAATTTGATGGTCTCTCGAAGTCACTTCGAGAATTGTGAATCGACATAACTGACGACATGTTGAGAAAACAATCAGTGTACGGGTCTACAGTTTATCGGATTTTCTGGCCTAGTCAAGAAGTGGAACTAAGGGCACAGGGAACTTAGGTCTCCCCGACACGGATAGGTTAGGTTCGAATGGAATTCAATCTCTCAAGATTTTTTATAATGTCACGAAGTTTGCCATTTCCCGGCGACAGATATAAAGTTGTGCTTGTGTCCCGCGCAGAGCCAGTGCCGCCGGCGCCGTCGGACACGGCCATCATCATGTACACGTCGGGCTCCACGGGCGTGCCGAAGGGCGTCGTGCTGTCGCACCGCAACATGCTGGCCACGCTGAAGGCCTTCGCCGACGCCATGCCCATCTACGACGGAGACGTCCTCATGGGCTTCCTGCCGCTGGCGCACGTGTTCGAGCTGCTGGCTGAGAACCTGTGTATGGTTGGAGGTGAGGATCAGGTCACTGTGTAGTGTATACATGTGCCGAAGGGCGTCGTGCTGTCGCACCGCAACATGCTGGCCACGCTGAAGGCCTTCGCCGACGCCATGCCCATCTACGACGGAGACGTCCTCATGGGCTTCCTGCCGCTGGCGCACGTGTTCGAGCTGCTGGCTGAGAACCTGTGTATGGTTGGAGGTGAGGATCAGGTCACTGTGTAGTGTATACATGTGCCGAAGGGCGTCGTGCTGTCGCACCGCAACATGCTGGCCACGCTGAAGGCCTTCGCCGACGCCATGCCCATCTACGACGGAGACGTCCTCATGGGCTTCCTGCCGCTGGCGCACGTGTTCGAGCTGCTGGCTGAGAACCTGTGTATGGTTGGAGGTGAGGATCAGGTCACTGTGTAGTGTATACATGTGCCGAAGGGCGTCGTGCTGTCGCACCGCAACATGCTGGCCACGCTGAAGGCCTTCGCCGACGCCATGCCCATCTACGACGGAGACGTCCTCATGGGCTTCCTGCCGCTGGCGCACGTGTTCGAGCTGCTGGCTGAGAACCTGTGTATGGTTGGAGGTGAGGATCAGGTCACTGTGTAGTGTATACATGTGCCGAAGGGCGTCGTGCTGTCGCACCGCAACATGCTGGCCACGCTGAAGGCCTTCGCCGACGCCATGCCCATCTACGACGGAGACGTCCTCATGGGCTTCCTGCCGCTGGCGCACGTGTTCGAGCTGCTGGCTGAGAACCTGTGTATGGTTGGAGGTGAGGATCAGGTCACTGTGTAGTGTATACATGTGCCGAAGGGCGTCGTGCTGTCGCACCGCAACATGCTGGCCACTTTTTATTTAGTTTTTATATAAAATTCCAGCTGACACGGCAAACGTCGTTGTGCCAAATAAAATTTAAAAAAAATAAGGTTGGACCACCCTTAACATTTAGGGGGATGAAGAATAGATGTTTTCCGATTCGCCACCCTAGCCGATATGCACGCTAAGGTTCACGAAAATCGGTCGAGCCGTTTCGGAGGAGTTCAACGACAAACATCGTGACACGAGAATTTTAATAATAATAATAATAAATCTGTGGCCCGGCTGTCAAACTGAACGTCATAAAATTTTATCATTCCGCAATTTTCCGTATAATTTAAGTAAAAAAAACCACCAGCAACATGAAAATGACCTTCAATAAACCAAGAAAAAAAACAGAAGCCATTTGCTAATAAATACCAGGAACCAATTACCCGATATCGGACAGACAATATGGAATAGAAAAAGTGACTGAAATGCTGACGAGAAGCCGGACACGTTGCCAGAACACACGCCTAACACCTTCGGATTCGTCGCTCAGCTCCGCCTCGCAGCCGCCGGGACCTACGCCACCCGTGAGTCCAGAGATTCCGGTAGCTGCAGTTGCGTCGAGCTCGAGCGACGAATACTTCTCGCCGCCGACGACACCACCACCTGCGCGTCGGCGCGGACGAGGCCGACCACCGACCAGCTTAGGACCTCGAGGCCCGCCGGCCTCTGACAGGGTTCCCGCTATCGGTGGAAGTGTGCAGCGCATGCGATGGACACATTCCATTAATGAAAATGTCATGCGCTCATACTTTGGGGCTACAGAGGGGGGAACTAACCTGACTGCGTACCGTGGTCGGATGCTCTCTCTGTTTCAGGTACTTGAGCCAGCTGTCAACGTTTCAGCCCAACGATTATCGGATCAGGTGCGGGTCATCCAACGTAATCGTATGCTGGATGACGCCGTGCTTGATAGACTGCGTCTGGAATCACGGAGTAGCCGCGTCTCACCTGCTTCGCCACCGGCCGCGGTGCAAATACAACCCAGTATTTCACCGCGACCCGACCATGTAAGTGAAGATGTTGACGACGGGACTATATCCGTGAGTACCCAGTGCAATGAACGGTTGAGGAGCGCTTTGGAAGATGCGTTCCGAGAATATCGCTCCACGCCGCCTGAGCTTAGACCTCGGCTACCCCGTTTGCCCATGCACAACAAAAATAGGGCGCTGGTGTGTGCTCTAGATTCGCAGCTATCAATTTATTTTGATAGCAGTGAAAACCTTACCGATACCCACTCGATCCTGTACTGCGGGGCTGCAGCAGCATGTCGTGTAGCTCATGTCAAACTTCCAAACAGTGACAGAGTTGCACGACCAGCTGTACCAGCTTGGCAGTGCAGGATCGAGCGACGTATTGCTGAGGCTAGAGCGCTCATCGGCAAACTTATCTGCTTCAGGGAGGGCAACACTCGCCGTAGAGTGATGCGCTTTGTGAGGCGGGCGTTCTCGGGGACTGATATTAGTCCTCGAGACTATCTGACCCGCGTCACAGAGCGTATCGACTTCCTGAAGCAGAAAGTCTATGCATGGGCAAACCGTATTCGTCGGTACAAGCGGCGAGTGGAGAGATATACTCAGAACCGCATATTCCAAAACAATGAGAGGTGGGTTTACAGGGCTTGGGAGCGACCAGACCAAGGTGTGACTGATACGCGCCTACCGGATGATGAAGCCATGCTTTCATTCTGGCGTAACATCTGGTCGGTGCCTATCAGTCATACCGAGGGTGATTGGACCCGGGAGGTCGAGCGCGCGTGCGATTCGATACCAGAAATGGGGGCAATTAACATCAGCCCCCAAGATGTAGCTCGTGCAGTCCGTCCGTTGCCTAATTGGAAATCTCCAGGGCCGGACGGGCTGCACAACTTTTGGATTAAATGGTTGACAAGATCGCACGCTCGCTTGGCGTCTCAGTTTCAGTCTGCCTTAGAGTCAAGGTCGCTGCCCCAGTTCTTCACGACAGGAATAACCCACCTGCTCCATAAATCAGGTAGTACTGCGGATCCCAAAAATTATAGACCGATCACGTGTTTACCGACGGTCTATAAAGTTCTTACATCCATTTTGAGAGCAAAGATTAACGATCATATTGAAAGTAATTCAATAATGTCTACCTCTCAGAATGGATGTAGGAGCGGGGCCCGCGGTACTAAGGAGCTGCTCCTCATCGATGTTGCCATTAGCCAACAGGTTCGTCGTTCCCGAAAGGATCTGTCCACATGTTGGATAGACTATAAGAAGGCCTATGACTCAGTGCCCCATACATGGCTCATGAGGGTGCTGGAGCTGTATAAAGTTGATGCAGTTCTACGCGCCTTCCTGATGTCGTGTATGGGGCAGTGGAGGACGGTCCTTCACTATCCAGGATGTCGACAGACCCAGGCGAACAGTGAACCGATAAGGATCGAGCGTGGCATATTTCAGGGCGACAGTCTGAGTCCACTGTGGTTTTGTCTGGCCCTCAACCCTCTTAGTACACTGCTGGAGGGTTCGGGCCAAGGCTACCGGTTGAGAAGAGGTGGTCAGGTCATATCGCACCTCCTTTACATGGATGACTTGAAGCTCTTTGCCCCCAACAACTTGCAACTGATGAAGCTACTGAAGGTAACAGAAACCTTCAGTAGCGACATCAGTATGGAATTTGGTGTGGACAAATGTGCGGTCATGCATGTGAAGCGAGGTGAGATTATGGAATCCGTGGGAACCCAACTCTCGGATTCCATACACCTTAGATCCCTTTGCTCAACCGAAACATACAAGTATTTGGGTATGTCGGAAGCGTTGGGCATCAATGCTACTAGCGTGAAACAATCGTTGAAGGAGCGCTTCTTCGGCCGCCTGAACAAAGTACTAAATAGTCTTTTATCAGGCGGAAACAAGGTGCGCGCCTTTAACGGTTGGGTCATGCCGGTATTGATGTACTCTTTCGGCATACTCAAATGGACTCAGACAGAACTGGACGCCCTGGATAGGAGGGTCCGTTCACTGCTGACCGCAAATCGGATGCATCACCCACGATCATCGGTAATGAGGCTGTATATCCCGCGGAAGTGTGGGGGTCGAGGCTTCTTAAATGCTAAGACCCTGCACAACCGCGAGGTATGCAGCCTTAGGGAATACTTCCTAGAAGCCGACGTGGGTATGCACCGGGATGTGGTCGCAGTGGACAAGGGCTTCACCCCGCTCTCCTTGGCTAACGAGAACTGGCGCAAACCTGTGGTATTAGATACTAATGATCGCAGGGAGGTATGGCAGAGCAAGGAGCTTCACGGACGCTTTTATCGGGTCCTACATGGGCCCGATGTAGACTTTCTAGCGTCCGTGGCCTGGCTGCGTTTTGGTGACCTCTTTGGGGAAACCGAAGGTTTTATCTGTGCGATTACAGACGAAGTTATGATGACGAACAACTACCGGAAATACATTGTGAAGGATGGTACGGTTGACATATGTCGGGCATGTCACCGGCCGGGGGAATCCATCCGCCACATTATTTCCGGTTGTTCTAGTCTGGCTAACGGAGACTATTTGCACAGGCATAACCTTGTAGCCAGGATTATCCATCAGCAACTTGCCCTTAAATACAATCTTGTGGAATCGGAAGTACCGTACTATAGGTATGCGCCCGACCCAGTTCTCGAAAATGGCAATTGCACATTGTACTGGGATCGGTCTATCATCACTGACAGGACTATTGTAGCCAATAAGCCTGACATAGTGGTGATAGACCGACTAGAGCGTCGCGCAATGATTGTTGATATAGCAGTCCCGCATGACGAGAACCTCGTGAAGGCTGAGAAGGATAAACAATCGAAGTATCTTGACTTGGCTCGCGAGGTTGTCGACATGTGGGATGTGAACACAGCAGTCATTGTGCCGATAGTCGTGACGGCCAATGGCATAATTGCCAAGAGCCTCGACCAACATCTTAAGAGGCTCTCGTTGGGCAGCTGGATCAAGGGCTTGATCCAGAAAGCAGTGCTTCTTGACACGGCCCGCATAGTTAGGAGGTTTCTCTCTCGGGAGCCCTGACCACCGGTAGCTTGGACCCTGTTCCCGATACCAGTGGGCTACTATTTTTTATATTTTTAAATGTTTTTTTATTTTTTTATAGAAATATTTAAAAATGTAATAAGTATGTACAAAAAATAAATAAATGAAATAATAATAATAATAATTCATTTATTTCTGAGTATACGGTACATACAAGATCTTAACATTAAAATGAATCACGTACACTACCATTGCAGGTGTAGAAATATTTAAACATTTTATTGAAGGTAGGTTTTTTTACTATATAAGACCAGCACAATTTTGCTATATCATGTTATATAATGGAAGGAAATGTCAAAATTATTACACAATAATAATTATCACTATATGTAGAGTACTTTAAAAAAAAAAAAAAAAAAATGCACAAACAAAATATTAATAAAAAATAATTCTAAAAAAGTCATATAAATGTCAAATAATAATAATAATGTCTAAATTTTAAAGAAGAATCAAATCAGTCAAAATAATAATGTCAAAATAATAATAACACAATATTAATTACTGTCATTACTTCGAATATTTATTGGTCAAAACTTATGATTTAAGAATTCGTTAACTGAATAAAAACACATGTCCAAAAGCCAGGCAATATATAAGATTGTCGCGTCAATGTTTAAAATCTAAAAGAAGCAGAGGCGGACAGTACTGGGAACGTTTTCCTTGTCATTATAACTCTACCAAATCTAAAATGTCACATAATCCACTTCATAAGTTGTGGCAGCACGTGTTTTTTAATTTTGTCAGTTGTCATTTCATGTACCTATCCAAGCATTGTGACGAGTAAATCGATGAAATATGCTTTATTGTATGCCATTCATTGTTACTTACAAATAAAGCAAATACATACATTATCTATTCAAATTGTTTGAACTTGAAAACAAAAGGTTTCTTACTTCTGCTTCTACGAGCCGTTTTTTTTCTAATGTTTGTAGGACCAGACTTACTAAATCCATGCACGCGTAATAATTTCCCGCGCTTAGCGGCATACGCACGCTGGCATCGCGCCCTACCGCCGCGCATTCTGCGGTCTGCCGGCGATCCCGTGACGTACAGACACATTTGATTTATTTTGTTTTTCCCGATCAATAAATCACTGCGCCGTGCATCACAAATACCCGCCAGTCTACTTATCTGTTTAACCATAATCTAATTGCACCCTACATGTTATAATAAATGGAGTATAGGTACTAGTACTAGTTGTTATTATTTATGGTAAGTACAATAAAAAATAGTACTTACTACAACTAGATTTATATCAAGGTTTTCACAAAAAGGAATTCCTAACTAAGACGCCACAATTTGCTATTGTTCAACTAAACCTGGATCAAAGTCCACACGTCGCATCGATTGTTTATCTCAGTAGACGTTAGACCTTCAGCAAACTGCTGTGAATACTGTGTTTATGAGACGCGTCGCGGTTATGTCGGCCTGTTGTTTTATTGTTGGTCCATAATGTACTGTGGTGCGGTTATTAGTTAAATATAGACGGGCTGAGTGTTACTTAAGTTACATGTCTTAGCCTTGAGTTATAGATCTTATGTTACTGTCAGCAATTTGTAGAAGTACATGACTTTATAAAAGACTAGCAGCGCCGCGCGGTTTTACCCGCGTAGTTCCCGTTCCCGTGGGAATATGGGGACAAAATATAGCCTGTGTTACTCAGGGTGAATGTAGCTTTCTAATGGTGAAAGAATTTTTGAAATCGGTCCAGTAGTTTTTGAGTTTATTCGTTACATACAAAAATACAAATCTTTCCTCTTTATAATATTAGTATAGAAGTACATGGTTAGGTAACCCAATAGTTAACTATAACTAGTTCGATAGGAATCGACTTGTGTACTACTATCGCACAGTCTATTATAAGTAGTTTAACAACTTTTTTTTGTACATTATGTTTGGCATACCCTTATTCTGGAATCACTGCACGCCCTTGTGAATATTACACCATGTCACAGTCTATTTATGAACCAATAGTTTTCTAACCAGTTCCAGACCTAAACATAGCAGAACAAAACATATATAAATCTTGGTCATTGCTCTCCTCAGTAAGGAGTATGAGTACAGTAGTATAATGTACAGTTGTAACGTTTCCAGGAGTCCCTATCGGCTACTCCACGCCGCTGACGATGCTGGACACGTCCAGCAAGATCATGAAGGGCACCAAGGGCGACGCCACCATCCTGCAGCCCACCTGCATCACTACCGTACCCGTAAGTACTGTACACAACCAATGTTTGAGTTACATGCTCATTATTTTCATGAAGAGCTCGTGGCTTAATTATAACAGCCGCATGGGTCGATCTTTGAGGTTAAGCAACGCTTGACAAGGTTGGTCGGTGGATGGGTGACCATCTTAACATAACGAGACTTCTCCGTGGCTCGGAAAGCACGCCAGGCAGTCGTTACGGATTGTCAGAAGCCAGAAAATCTGAAAGATTACACGATCAAAGTAACGAAAGTTTTGAATGTTCATCTTGGCATTTGATATAGTATACTTGCACAGTAAACAGCATTCTTTACCAAATATCTTGATGAAATAAAAACAGCGGGAATTATGCATCTTGTCAAGTAAACTAATTGGCAGTGTTCTGGTACAGATCACTGTACTATTATTGTGTTGTTGTAATTATACAACGTCACTATTACTATTCAATCCAAACTAGGAATATAGTTCTATTACCACTTACAAACCAAGCGTAGTAAACAATTACATGCCATAGTAATTCATACCATTCATACCGAGGCTTGTAAGTAAATTGTAATAAGTTATGTTGTTTTTGGAATTCGTTTTTTATACAAAAGCCAGGGTTGACATAATTCCAATCAGATTCTTAGACTAAACCGAGGCTAAATAACCACGTGAGTCGATATTCGTGGTAAAGAAACGACCGACGTTGTAAATGGGTTGTGGGTGCCTTCTTGCTTCCGAAAGCATGTTAAGCTGTCGGTCTCAGTTCTAATTTCTAGATCTTTCGGTGTCGTTACGAGTAATCAGAAACATATAAATCTGACAGTGTTGTCAAGATGTAGTGTGCTATCCAGTCGCGGAAGCCAGAGAGGCTAATGGAGAGCCTCTCTGGCTTCCGCAACTATAATAGGAATATATAGGTAATATAGTGGAACTGAGCGGCGTCCTGTTCGACTGGTCGAGCCCAACGTAGCTGGGGGAAGGCTGGACAGAGATAAACAGTTGTAACAGTAAAGTATTTTCGTCCGCAGCTGATCATGGACCGCATCAGCAAGGGCATCACGGACAAGGTGTCGCGCAGCGGAGAGTTCGCGAGCGCCTTCTTCAAGTGGGCCTACTCCTACAAGCAGACGTGGATGCGGCGCGGCTACGACACGCCCGTGCTCAACCGCCTCGTGCGTATACCTCGTATACCTCGTATACCTCATATACACACTCATTTATACTCAAGTGGGCCTACTCCTACAAGCAGACGTGGATGCGGCGCGGCTACGACACGCCCGTGCTCAACCGCCTCGTGCGTATACCTCGTATACCTCGTATACCTCATATACACACTCATTTATACTCAAGTGGGCCTACTCCTACAGGTCATTTTGCAAATCCAGTACATTAAGTAGTTTTTTGTTTTTCCAGATGTTCTCCCGCATTCGCATGCTGCTGGGCGGCAAGGTGCGCATGATGATCAGCGGAGGAGCTCCTCTGTCTCCCGACACACACACGCAGGTACACATGCCGTCACTCTTTATACTAGTTTTTGAACAGTTTGTTCTTTTAGTGTCGGTGTGTGCAACTAACCTGACGGTATCGCAGTGTTGCGGGCACCAAAGGAAAGATGGTCGTCATAGCAACCAGAGGGTATTGCACGATTTTCTATGAGGTAGCTTGAGCGCTCGCGTATCACTGTGGCGGTGGCGGAAGGAGGCGTGGACCTGGGGATGTACAGGTGGTGCTGCGCCGGGCCGAGCTGCGCCAGGTCTCGGTGACGGAATGACGGGACAGGCTTCTGCGTCCTGCCGCCTTGACACCAGCGGCCGGCGCTCGGCGGCTGGGGGAAGCAAGCCGTTCGCTGTCGCTTGCGGTTCGTTCCACGCTCGGCAGTGCAGCTTCGTGTTGTACATTAGCGATGATTACGTTTATGGTTTCGATTTAATTATTTTTTTCCTGCATTGACAAAATGGTTCGTGTATGTGCAGGTGCGCATCTGCCTGTGCGCGGACGTGGTGGCGGGCTACGGGCTGACGGAGACCACGTCGTGCGCCACGGTCATGGACCCGTACGACAGGTCCACGGGCCGCGTGGGCGCGCCCACGTCCGGCACCGACATCCGCCTGCTGGACTGGACCGAGGGCGGCTACCGCGTGCAGAACAAGCCCTTCCCGCAGGTACACGCCTTATGTAACCAACCACTACCCACTAAATAAGTGCCTACTGCTGCCACACCAACCATTTCCCCATAAATGGAAGTTGACTGTAACTTGTAAACCACCACAGCATAATCAGGCTATTGTTTGTTCCCACTGCTGGAACACGGCTTCCTGTGTGATTAAGAAAGAAAGAAAAAATGTTTATTTAGGACTCGCACAAAAGGAACAACAACAAAAAATACATAAATAAAAGCTTAATATTAATTTTAAACTATGCGAGGCCAAAAAGGTCCCTATCTCAGCATATGCTGCGATATTTAATAAATAGATAAATACCACAGCGCTGGTGTTCTGATAGGACCTGCGATGCCACGGATACTCACGGAATACATACCTACTAAAAAGAAAAATAAATACAAATAAAATAATAAATATCAACTAATGTTCATAATAACATATGAAACAAATAAAAAGTAAAAACACACATACAACAAAATAATAAATTAAATCGACTAACTCAATGGCCCAGTGCTCCAGTATCATTAATTTATCGATGTCATAGACAAATGATGGAACGCGCGGGGTGCGCGCGGAGTGTTATGGTCGGTTGTCAAAATAATAGAGACTGGTAGAACACAAACTAGGTAGGTATTAAAAGTTCCACAATTTCTACCGTAATAAATTATATAAAAAATAAAACCGTAAAAAAAATCTAAAATCCGCCCCTAAGATGACACACTGACCAAATCTATAATTAGCTGTTCTTGTGAATTCACCCAAAGTGCAACAGAATATGTCCAAATCCTCAGCAATGAGGTTGAGAGTGAGGAGCGCGATCGTGAGCGGCGCCTCGCGCAGCCAGTTATTTAACAGAACTGACTGTGTATTATAGCGCTTAGTAGCAAGGAAGTTTTATGCTGAGAACATAGAACAATGTCACCAATACAAACTGCGTGCAGACCCCGGGTAAGTTTATGTCGATTAGAATGGGACGTAATGGCGGAATCCACGAAACAGAACCAGTGCAGGGTAGTGTGGATGTCACGCGTCTTTGATGTTTTGGTGCTAGGATATTAAAAGACAGAGAAATGAGAGGCTTTGGGCCAACAGTAGCTCACAAGTATAGGCTAATAATAAAAAACGGACATGTCAGTTTCCTCACGATGTTTTCCTTTATCTTTGTATAAGAGCAGTCGTAATAAAATTATTTACAAAAAGAAAATTAACAGGACTAATTTTAATTTGATATTTTCAGGGTGAAATAGTGATCGGCGGCGACTGCGTAGCGGAGGGCTACTACAAAAACCCCGAGAAGACAAAGGAAGAGTTCATCGACGACGAGGGACGGCGCTGGTTCAAGTCTGGTGACATCGGGGAGCTGCACCACGATGGATGCATCAAAATTATCGGTTAGTGGCATTTTAACAATTGTATTTAAAAAAAATCGAGTGAGCCATCTACTATATAAAAATAAGTCAGGTTTTCCTTCCTGACACTATAACTCCAGAACGCACGAACCGATTTCCACGGTTTTGCATTCGTTGGAAAGGTCTCGGGCTCCGTGAGGTTTATAGCAAATTCAGGAAAAAATTCAACAGAAAAGCGGGAAAATCTTTTTTCATTTTTTTTATATATGGCAAAACAACGTTTGCTGGGTCAGCTAGTACAGTATAAAAACTGATTTATGAGTTGGGATGCACCTATCAGTTTAATAGAATGTTTGGCATTCCATAACAGATCGCAAGAAGGACCTGGTGAAGCTGCAGGCGGGCGAGTACGTGTCGCTGGGCAAGGTGGAGGCGGAGCTGAAGACGTGTCCGCTGGTGGACAACATCTGCGTGTACGGCGACAGCTCCAAGTGCTACACCGTGTGCCTGCTGGTGCCGCACCCGCAGCGCCTGGCCGAGCTGGCGCAGCGCGCGGGGCTGCCCGACATGGACTTCGACCAGCTGTGCCAGAGCCCCAGCGTCGAGAAGGCCGTCATCAAGGAGCTGGCGGACCATGCCAGGAAATGTCAGTTGTTTACCCGATTACTCGACTGCTAAGTCACCAGGGCCCCAAGTCAGCTCGTTCCAACACGATCCCATTGTCATTTTGTCAAAAGTTCATAATCTTTTAAATGTGTGTGTATGTGTAATCTTATGTATGTGTAATCTTTTGTATTGGTTGGTCGGTCAGTGGTCTCGTGTCGTGGTAGAATGACATTGTCGTATTGCGATTATTATAGAACCCGTTAGTAGAAGTGATTTTCGAAAAAAGACTAATAAATTTTGAATTTCTTTTATATAAATTTTATCATATTCAGTGTCCTAGGCAATATAAAGTTACCACAGACATCTGTCATTCATTTTTCATTATATTCAAGACTAGCTGCTGCCCGCGACTTCGTCCCCGTGGAATCCCCGATTTTAAAACATTCTTTATCGCTGCTCCGCTCCTATTGGCTTAAGCGTGATGATATACAGCCTAAAGCCTTCCTCGATAAATGGTCTATTCAACCCAAAACGAATTTTTCAATTCGAACCAGTAGTTCCTGAGATTAGCGCGTTCAAACAAACAAACAAACTCTTCAGCTTTATAATATTAGTATAGATTACCATTCTCTTTCAATGGAGTGTCAGTGATTGATCATTGGAAAGTCATAATGACTTTTATATTAGTAGATTACCAAATTTGTAAAAATCAACAATTATGAAATCAATGATAGATCATTCTGACACTATTGTAATAGCAGACTTGCGGCCCTGTTGTTGCGTATCAAACATCTCGACTACAGTAAAGCGAAAAAACTGAACAATTTACCATAACCTGATCAACTATTTGAATACTGATCTGTGTTTATAATACGTAGTTCGATGCGCGATAAACAGTTCCCCTCAATGACATTCAAAAGTACAAACGACGCAATGAGGACAGCTATCCCGTATCCATATGTACTGTATGTAGACATGTAAAGTTGTAACAAATGACGAATGCCGTGTTCCAGGCGGGCTGGAGAAGTTCGAGGTGCCGGCGGCGGTGAAGCTGGTGACGGAGGTGTGGTCCCCGGACATGGGGCTGGTGACGGCGGCCTTCAAGATCAAGCGGAAAGACATCCAGGAGCGCTACAAGGAGGACATCAAGCGCATGTACGCGTCGTGAGTGTGACGTCACGCCCGACAGCGACCGTGGACCGTGTACATATTTGTCTTACGTCTAAATATCGTAGTGTATTATTGTAATACTAAATTTTCGCTTGTGCGGGTGCGGACGGATGATTGTAATGTTTTTGTATAAAAAGTAAGTACACCGTTTGACTGGTCGAACGCTTCTGATGAGATTCTTTGTGTAAATTTAAAATTATGTAGATCTGATGTGGTGAGTGATCGGAGGTAAATTTTACGTCGTTATTATACAACCCTCGGATATCGTGTAGATATTGGCCTAGCGTCTCACGTGTAGATAGCTATTGTCCCGGCCAGGAAACCCAGATTTGTTCCTACGCATTTTTAAAAGACAAAGTCGTAGTTTCTTGGTGGGGACGAAACGTCGCTAGACTAAGTAATTGTGTTAGTACTTAGGGGGATCGGGGATAGTATTTGCAATGTAATAATAATAATTTTGCAATAAATACATTTTTGTTCATCTGTTTATTTGTATTATAATAATGATGACTCATTTAAGAAATGAGTGTTCAAAGCGAGCTCATGATGTTGCATAATGTTTAGCAAAATGATATGTTTTAATGTAATACCGTTATGTTGACACATGATGCATTCGTACAAGCATAATAAAACATTCATGATTAATTCTAGTTAACTCTAAGAAGACTTATTAATTACTCTACGAATATCATGTAACTATTTTATCATTGTACAACTACCTAACGCATAAGTTTTACGTAGTAAACCAAATGTGTGCGTGTCAACATAATTTGGTCGGATTATAAATTTGTTGATTAGTTTTTATTGTTTTGTGGATCATGGCTGATGTTATTGTTGAGCGTGAGGTAGAGGCTAGTCAGTGTTACTGAACAATGTCGCAGCATTTAGTCCTGACCGCATTTCGCTGAGCATTTACATCCATTTTAAAATAAAATACAATTTTAAATTAAATTTAATTTAATATAATCAATGTTACCTGAACAAACGTGGAATTCCATTGATGTATTTAACGCGAGAACTCGCGTGTCACGGACGGTATCTTTATATTTTCGATGTGATCATATTGTAAGTGAAACAATCGTTCATGTACATCTGTACTGTGTTAGAAGTTTGCTCAGTTCACGTGACTGTAACTTTGTGTTTGAAATTCTTAAGCAATGCAATGAAAACCAATTTTGTATTATTTATTGAATAAATGTTAATAAAATCATTATTGACTGTTATTTATGCATACCATCATTTATATAGTTTATCTAGTAGCACACAAATGTAAAGAGGTAGTTTAATGCCTTAGGCATCAACTTACGGTGATGCAGTGAGTAATAGGGAACGTGCACGGCGTAGACTATGCCATCTAGTGTTGCTAATCTGAAACTTGACATTGACGCGCCTGTGCTGCCACCTATAGTTTCTGCACGTTCCCTATAGTGGTAGGTGCAGATGCAGTGTGAAAACACTAGAAACAATACAATTCTGTAATATATACTCAAATGAATGGATGGAAGAGCGGCTTTGCTCTGCAGTGGGACAGGATAGGCTTGATAAATAATATATCGGTTGACAATTAGCGAAGATATCGCTAAACATACAAAGAAACCGACGACGTGCGAGTCGCACTCGTGCACGAAGGGTTCCGTCCTATTATCTATAAAAATGGCAAAAAATCACGTTTGTTGTATGAGTTACTTATATACCTATTAAATATTTTAATCTAACTATTTATTTTTAAAGTAAATGTATAACTTAATATTCTGTGAATATTTCAAGTGTCTACCTGTAGCTGTTATCAATATCGAGCAAATATTTTAGTATTTGTTGTTATAGCGGCAGCAATCGACTGTCTATCACGGATCATGAGATACAGCCTAGTGACAAACAGACAGACAGCGGAATCTTAGTAATAGGGTCCCGTTTTCCCCTTTGGGAACGGAACCCTAAAAACAGTCGAATTGAGAACCTCCTCCTGTTTTTGAAGTCTATTAATAAATTAATATACATAAACAGTTGATGCAAACAAATGAGTAAACATTAGCGCTGTGGCGACACTACTGCCCACTTGTAAATTAGTATTAGATAGGTATTCTGTTAAAATTGTTAGTAAAAACTAACAACTTTATATAATGAAAAATACAAGGCTTTTTCGCAAAGTTGGGTAGAGGTTGTGTTGGCAACTCTTCCTGCCAATGCAGGAGGCGCGTGCGTTCCCTAGTAACACCTACAGTACAAAACCTCTGCAACAGTAATCATATTCGGTGGCCAGATAAGTAAATAATAACAAACGATTCATTGCAGTTGAACACTTTATTTATACTTCTGTAAATAACATAATATTCTTTAAATAGATATTTGAGTTTAAGGAGAAGGTTACACAGCTCCTTAAAACCGTCAGAAAATATCGTCTTTTGAAAGCTATGGAGTATTCGTTGAATTTATTTTTGAGTAACATTGAACATTCATTGATCTAAACTTAGAATATTGATACAGAATTCAGATGTCAGTCGCTCTGTATAACAATACTGATAATATCAACACAATAGGGATGTTTCCTGAGGAATAAAAATATGATTCTATTTAGTCAGTCACTTAGATTATCGAAAAATATTCGACACGTATTTTTGCTTCATCAAATCTATAAAAATTGACGAAGATAAAAGCTTCCAAGATCACGAGGGGCTTGTGACGTCACGCCGTGGTAAAAATCGTAGCACGAAGTGTAGTCACACGAGTTTTCAACGCACTGTATCGTCTTCATTTTTCGTTTACGTGAAAAAAGAAAAACTACGTGTCCAATATTTTTTAGAAATCTATCTGACGGACTAATTAGTATTTTTTTGTCAACTACCCTATTACTGCACGCTCATTGCGTACAGTCGACTGCACGTTAATGATAACTCAAAGAAATAATAATTAATACGAACACGCAATAGTATGAGAGACCAGATTTAAGCTACAGCATCAGTCACATTAACGTCACACACAAAAATATAGTTGTTAACAAGCAGAAGTCGACAGCCTAGGATCTTCACACGATTCTGATGGCTGCCTCAAGACAGACGTCACAACCAAAGCAGACCTAAAAACGATGGCCTGACCATTTGACTCATTCGTGGATGAAGAAGGTAGGAGTGATGTTAGCTGGAGAAATATAGGCTGGCTTCTAATCAGCTGTAGGAAAATAAAGACAAATTAAAAATAAGGCTTCAAAGAACGGCGCGACTCAATCAAGTAGGTTTAGTTACCATTGACGTGCAGGCGACTACAGACAGTCGCTTTCATTTTACAAGTATTGCCTTTACGTACTTACTGGGAGAACAAATTCGCAAAGGAAGGTTGGATTCCAAAATGAAAGCCATTGTCATTGGCAGTGCTAGGCTTACAATTTGATTTGATCAAATCAATTCAATTTGGTTTTTGATTTGTTACATCAGAAGCTGACCCCAACAGGACAGGACAAGTCTGAGGCTCTCTCTAGACAAGTGACATTCTGACAGCGGTACCGCTGTCATCAATCCCTCATATTTTGGCATTTCAACAATCCCATTCACTGACAGATGATACTTTGTCTAGACCCTCAGGCCACAAGATTACAGTCACAATGAAATAAAGTTAAATTGTATCCCCTAAAGTAAGGCTAGTTTAGCTAAAGTGGTGCCAGTTAAGACGCGGTGCTCATCTTGCAGAGATGTCGCAGCTGCATGATCTTGATGTCGTCCGTGCCGAACTTGACCACCCCTTCTTGGTTCTCTATCGAGATCAGCTGGCCCACAGCTTCGCGGTCCTCGCCGGCAATCACCTGAAATAATTTTTAATAGTTTAAAATTAGCTATTTAGCACTGAAGATACGAACTTTATACATCCATCTTTTTAATTGAGTGGCAACAGAATTTAAGTGAGAATCCTGTCCATGGCCATCAGCCAAGCCTTTCCCAATTATATTGGGGTCGGCTTCCAGTCTAACCGGAGGCAGTCCGCTAGTTTCCCAGTAACTGGGAAACACAACACCCCTTACCATTTTTTTTTTCCAGTTGTCGTCCGATTTTCTGTCTTTTAAAGTGATCTTCAAAAGGCAGTCAATGGCATCAGGCACGTAGGAGCTTCGGTATGTACCGAGCCGTGCGGCTGTATCGATTAGCCACGAGCTCGTCTAGTTGTGTTACATGTCCTACCCATATTTTGTAGCGGCTTGTCGCTCACAAGTTGCGAGAGTGCGGTGTAGAGTGGTACCGCGAGCTGGTGTGAGTGCGGACGTACCTTGACCCTGTCGCCGGACTGCGGCACGACGGGCTCCAGCAGGTCGGCCAGCACGGTGACGACGCGGTCCTCGAGCGGCAGGTAGAGCGAGCACGAGCCGCCCGCCAGCGCGTCGTCCTCGTGCGGCAGGTACAGCGAGCTGGTGTGAGTGCGGACGTACCTTGACCCTGTCGCCGGACTGCGGCACGACGGGCTCCAGCAGGTCGGCCAGCACGGTGACGACGCGGTCCTCGAGCGGCAGGTAGAGCGAGCACGAGCCGCCCGCCAGCGCGTCGTCCTCGTGCGGCAGGTACAGCGAGCTGGTGTGAGTGCGGACGTACCTTGACCCTGTCGCCGGACTGCGGCACGACGGGCTCCAGCAGGTCGGCCAGCACGGTGACGACGCGGTCCTCGAGCGGCAGGTAGAGCGAGCACGAGCCGCCCGCCAGCGCGTCGTCCTCGTGCGGCAGGTACAGCGAGCTGGTGTGAGTGCGGACGTACCTTGACCCTGTCGCCGGACTGCGGCACGACGGGCTCCAGCAGGTCGGCCAGCACGGTGACGACGCGGTCCTCGAGCGGCAGGTAGAGCGAGCACGAGCCGCCCGCCAGCGCGTCGTCCTCGTGCGGCAGGTACAGCGAGCTGGTGTGAGTGCGGACGTACCTTGACCCTGTCGCCGGACTGCGGCACGACGGGCTCCAGCAGGTCGGCCAGCACGGTGACGACGCGGTCCTCGAGCGGCAGGTAGAGCGAGCACGAGCCGCCCGCCAGCGCGTCGTCCTCGTGCGGCAGGTACAGCGAGCTGGTGTGAGTGCGGACGTACCTTGACCCTGTCGCCGGACTGCGGCACGACGGGCTCCAGCAGGTCGGCCAGCACGGTGACGACGCGGTCCTCGAGCGGCAGGTAGAGCGAGCACGAGCCGCCCGCCAGCGCGTCGTCCTCGTGCGGCAGGTACAGCGAGCTGGTGTGAGTGCGGACGTACCTTGACCCTGTCGCCGGACTGCGGCACGACGGGCTCCAGCAGGTCGGCCAGCACGGTGACGACGCGGTCCTCGAGCGGCAGGTAGAGCGAGCACGAGCCGCCCGCCAGCGCGTCGTCCTCGTGCGGCAGGTACAGCGAGCTGGTGTGAGTGCGGACGTACCTTGACCCTGTCGCCGGACTGCGGCACGACGGGCTCCAGCAGGTCGGCCAGCACGGTGACGACGCGGTCCTCGAGCGGCAGGTAGAGCGAGCACGAGCCGCCCGCCAGCGCGTCGTCCTCGTGCGGCAGGTACAGCGAGCTGGTGTGAGTGCGGACGTACCTTGACCCTGTCGCCGGACTGCGGCACGACGGGCTCCAGCAGGTCGGCCAGCACGGTGACGACGCGGTCCTCGAGCGGCAGGTAGAGCGAGCACGAGCCGCCCGCCAGCGCGTCGTCCTCGTGCGGCAGGTACAGCGAGCTGGTGTGAGTGCGGACGTACCTTGACCCTGTCGCCGGACTGCGGCACGACGGGCTCCAGCAGGTCGGCCAGCACGGTGACGACGCGGTCCTCGAGCGGCAGGTAGAGCGAGCACGAGCCGCCCGCCAGCGCGTCGTCCTCGTGCGGCAGGTACAGCGAGCTGGTGTGAGTGCGGACGTACCTTGACCCTGTCGCCGGACTGCGGCACGACGGGCTCCAGCAGGTCGGCCAGCACGGTGACGACGCGGTCCTCGAGCGGCAGGTAGAGCGAGCACGAGCCGCCCGCCAGCGCGTCGTCCTCGTGCGGCAGGTACAGCGAGCTGGTGTGAGTGCGGACGTACCTTGACCCTGTCGCCGGACTGCGGCACGACGGGCTCCAGCAGGTCGGCCAGCACGGTGACGACGCGGTCCTCGAGCGGCAGGTAGAGCGAGCACGAGCCGCCCGCCAGCGCGTCGTCCTCGTGCGGCAGGTACAGCGAGCTGGTGTGAGTGCGGACGTACCTTGACCCTGTCGCCGGACTGCGGCACGACGGGCTCCAGCAGGTCGGCCAGCACGGTGACGACGCGGTCCTCGAGCGGCAGGTAGAGCGAGCACGAGCCGCCCGCCAGCGCGTCGTCCTCGTGCGGCAGGTACAGCGAGCTGGTGTGAGTGCGGACGTACCTTGACCCTGTCGCCGGACTGCGGCACGACGGGCTCCAGCAGGTCGGCCAGCACGGTGACGACGCGGTCCTCGAGCGGCAGGTAGAGCGAGCACGAGCCGCCCGCCAGCGCGTCGTCCTCGTGCGGCAGGTACAGCGAGCTGGTGTGAGTGCGGACGTACCTTGACCCTGTCGCCGGACTGCGGCACGACGGGCTCCAGCAGGTCGGCCAGCACGGTGACGACGCGGTCCTCGAGCGGCAGGTAGAGCGAGCACGAGCCGCCCGCCAGCGCGTCGTCCTCGTGCGGCAGGTACAGCGAGCTGGTGTGAGTGCGGACGTACCTTGACCCTGTCGCCGGACTGCGGCACGACGGGCTCCAGCAGGTCGGCCAGCACGGTGACGACGCGGTCCTCGAGCGGCAGGTAGAGCGAGCACGAGCCGCCCGCCAGCCCGCGCACCACGCCCGTCTGCCCCGCCAGCGCGTCGTCGTCGTGCGGCGCGCGCACGCGGACCTGCACCCGGACCATACATACTCTTACTCGGCGGTGGTCAAATATTTGAGAATATGCTCTAATCTATCCCCACACACACATGAGTAGTGCAGTTGTTGTTTTATCATAGAAGTAATGTAACTTCGCGCCAGTACAACGAAGATCTCATTGAATGAAAGCTACACTATCACAGATACCCAATCCTATACAAAGAAATGACACTTCCCTTAGGGAAGGTTCATATCTGACGGAACATGCGTCGCGTATTATCGGTCGCGTAACGCCAGAACAGACAAATGTATAGAAAAACACTTGACCGTTCACACTCAACCGATGATACGTTAGTGCGTCGAGTGTGAACGGTCAAGTGTCCGCGATAATAATACGCGACGCATGTTCCGTCAGATATGAACCTTCCCTAAGTCTAGATATTGAGCTGGCTATTCTTTGTCCTCCATTTTAATAACAGATGGCAACATTAACCACTAATTAATTGCCATTATTGCCAAAGACTGTAGTTTTACGACGCCATCTAGGAGGCGGGTTAGATACTACGTGTAATAAATGCTTGGTGGCATCGATACTAGTAACGCAATTTACACTAGTAGATGTTAAAAGAAAGAAAGAAAAATGTTTATGATGATGACTCGCACAAAACAAACTAAATAGTAAACAAAAAATAATATAAAACCACTAAAAAAAATTAACAAAAACTGTAAATGTGCGAGGCCAAAAAGGTTCCTATCTCAGCATATGCTGCGATATTTAAAAATATCAAAATTTTCTGATAGGTCCTGTACAGACTGAGATGTCGTTGTCTTATTATGATAGATTCTCTAAATCTAATATCGAGTATATCGAGTGCACCGTGCATAGAGAATGTAACCACTAGAGAGCGTATAGGCTGATTTCTTCTAAGCACACGACTCACTACTGCGGGCCGGGGAACGAGGAAGAAAGAATGCGCGACTGCAATTGGTCAGTTCAAGGTCAAGTTGCGTATAGTACGATTTTTAATTCGAGTCAGTAAAATGACAAGTGCAACTGTCACCGATACAAAAAAGGGTGACCCGCTACAATAGTGATGTTCAGCAATCAATAGACTTAGACATTTAGTCATGCTTTATTTTATTAGGTATCAAAGCGTTTTTTTTTATTGTAAATATTTAATACATACCGTATTAAATAATACTATTTTAGAAACATGGACCTTACCAACATATTAAAAATTTTCACTACAACATTATTACAAAAGCTGGGAAAAAATGTATAAAGAGATTCAGAGGAGTTAACACTAGAAAGTCGGGAAAATACAAGTAATTTTATACGTTTTTATTCATTACGGTTGATTACGACTCCGATTCTGAATCAGTATATTCAGAATCGGAATCAGTTACATTTATGTATTGTATAACGAATGAATTCACATATTCATCTATGATGTGGTCGAGTTGATAAATTTTGTCTTTGACTTTTATGGCATGGAGAATTGGAGAAACTTTATTTTAAAAGTTTTGTTGTTCCTGGCGACGTAACTCTTTGCTTGAGCCCAAACTAACTCTATTGGGTTGAGCTCACTGTGATAAAGGGGTAGACGCAGGATTGTGACACCGTATTCAGCGGCCAACTCTTCCACAGCATAGCGTTCGTAATCAGGTTTTTGTAATTTTACTATTTCTATTAATTGAGCCTTTATCATTGTAGGTTGATATTGAATTTGTTTTTCATCCAACCACTGAATAATATGAGCCTTCCGCCAGTTTGAAGTGGGGATACGCTCGACTTTTCTTGAATCGTGCGGTGTGTTATGTAATACCAGCACCGCATTTTGGAGGAAGACATCTCTCTTTAGAGGTGGACGGTTGGGTTTCGGGATTTTGAATTCGGGAGGAGAATGAAAAACAAGATGTCGTTCATAGCGTGACAAGTGATGATCCAACAACCAAAAACAAAGAATATAACAGTATTTTATGTTATATGTAATTACCTACCGTGTTGTATTCTGTTTAATTACCGTAAATTACATATTTTTATTTATATAAAGGCTATTTGATATTGAATAAAAAAATGTAATCTCGACTAAGTTTTAATTGTAAAAACTCGATTTTACCACATCACTATTTATTTGAGACTAAAAACCTGCAACATTGGAAATGTCATTTTACTGACTCGAATTAAAAATCAAACTATAGGTATGCCTATCGTTAGGGTTGCACTACTTCATTAGGGGAAAATAATCGATATCGATAAAATGGATTTTGACATTATGAAAAATACTCAATTAAAATCATAGAAACAATATTTAATCAAAATCAATCAATTACAACAATAAACAGACGTATCCTGTTATTAGGCGATTATCACACGGCACCGCGCGCCGCCGCGGAGGGCGGTGGCGGTAAAGCGGATTTCGTAGCGGTACACCGCGCGGTAAGGCGGTTTACGCGCCTGTCCGCGCGGTTGGATTTAACACGGTTTTGACAGTTTGATCACAAACACTAACTAGAATGGACGCTGAAGTGGTGGCAGCAATCTGGCTTTTATGGCGCAGAAAGAAAAAAATAAGAAGATATTGGGTTTATCCATTTTTAAGAAGCAGAACTCTAAACAGCAGAGCAACTTTCAATCTCCGAAATAAACTTTTTGACATCGAAATCCATTATTGAATTGCAACACGTCTTGCACCCACGATTATCCGCGCGGTTATGCGGTGGCGCGGTGCCCCGTGTGTGAGGCCGGCAGCGCGGAGGGGCGGTGGCGGTGAGAGCACCGCTCGACCGCGCGGTTTGGCGGTGTACGTGTGTTAGGCATCTACGGATTTAGTAGAGGCCAATGTGACATGAGATCCGCTTCACCGCCTACCGCGGCGGTGCGCGGTGCCGTGTGTTAATCGCCTTATTGATTTTTAAAATGAATTATTTTGGTATGTTTTTTAAATCAAAAATTTAGGGTCGTTGTTCTTGTAAAAAAGATAAACGAGCGTCTACATATTTCTGAATTATGCATCTTGCTTATTATACATTATATATAATTATATTATTAAATTATATCCAATCAGAGATTTTAAAACCGATCTAAAAAAATAATAAAATAACCGATCGGTCCCGGTCGGGGACTGAGAGAAACAAATAAATCGAAAAACAAAGAAACTTGCATAAAAAATACTGACGAACTGAAACTCCTCCTTTTTTGAAATCGGTTAAAAGTACAGGTATTTTATCACAGTATGTGAATAGAATAAAAACAAATAGTTTTTTCGATATCGACTTTCAGCTAGCTATTATTGACACCACTATTTTTCTCGATAAAAATACAACGAGAAAAAAAGGGATAGAAGCATTAGAATTGTCTAATGAAAGAACGAGACGTTTCCAAAAGACATCAACGCGGAACTCAACAGTATACTCGTTTACCCCAAACACCATTTTAAATAGACCCCTGCGGTGACTCATAGTCTGATTAAATCAAACATAATTTTTGTTCGCTTTACTTATCGATGAAAAGCGTAGCCTATTTATAGGCGACAAAATACTAATCGTTTTCGAGCGTCGGGGCACTGTATGCGCAGTCAAGTGGTTATATTGTCTTTGGCACCGTGCGTTCAAGGCGCGCGACGCAAGGCGTGCGTTCAACAAAAATTATCTTGAGTTGTACTACCTAATAGTTTTCTTTCATTTGATTGAGCTTGCAATTTCCAACTTTAGTAGGAGACGATTTGTTTGTGAAGCCAAATATATGTGTATATTATTATGCGGCACATAGGTACCTATTTATTCGTGAAGTTGTAAACGCGTTTTTCCTACACGCGCTAATTATCTGTTTTGGTCCGCGGTAACGTACTAAAATATAAAGGCGGGTTGTTTTAAACGGTTGGTTAACGTAACATACTTACGTCAAAAAGTAACTATTACTATTGTTATCTATATTATAAATGTGAAAGCGTGGATGTTTGTTACGCTTTCACGCAAAAACTACTTGACGAATCATCATGAAACTTTGTACACATGTTCTGGGAGAAGTAACATAGGATACTTTTTTTTTTAGGATAATTTCCGACATTCACGCGGACGTAGTTGCAGGCAGCAGCTAGTATAGCATAAAAACATGGCTGGCATAGTAACCCGGGCTACCAGTAGATAATAAAACTTTTTCCTAATAAAATTAGATGGGAGATTTTTCTGGCAACATCGTTCACGTCAAAGTTTATCTATCTGTCTTGTCAAAACACTTGTGCATGTTTCTATCGAGAACGATTTTGTACCATAGAACTTGTTTGAATATTTGGAAAAGCTATGAATAAGTAGTGGCGTACCTCGACGTCGGTGGTGTGCCAGTCGGGCGCGGCGTCGGCGGCGGCGTAGGGCGAGCGCGGCTCGTAGCCCGGCGACGGCGTGGCGGGGTAGCCGGCCGGGTAGCCCGCGGGCGACGGCGACGGCCGGTAGGGCGAGTACGTGTGGTCCGAGCCGTACATGGTGCCCGGCGTCTGCGGCGTGAAGGGCCCGTCGTACTCGAAGTCGGCGCGCGCCGGCGTGCTGGCGGCCGTGGGGTCCCACGCGCCGTGCGCCGGCGTGCGCGCGCCCTCGTGCGACGGCGTGGCCGAGCCGTAGTGCGGCGTGCGCCCGCCCACGTCGTAGATGGGCGTGGCGGAGCCGTGCATGGGCGTCTTGATGCCCGTGTCGCGGTACGTGGGCGTCTGCGCGCCCAGCGTGGGCGTGCGGCCCGGCGTGGAGCGCGTGTAGAACGAGCTGGCGCCGTCACGCGCCGTGTTGCCGGCGCCCGCGATGTGCGAGCGGTCCACGGAGATGGTCTGGCACGCCGAGTGCAGCTCCACGCGCGCCGTGCTGCCCGTGGCGTCCTTCACGATGCCCACGTTGCCCTTGTACGGGCCGCCAGTGATCTTTATAGTCTGTCCTATGAGCTCCCTGTCCCGAGTCACCCCACCTCCCCTACCACCCCGCCCACCTCGCCCCCTGGGGGTCATGCCGCCTCTGCCCGATGGGTGCATCGGAGACTGTATCCTCGGCGACATGAAGCCGAGCGATAGTCCAGCTGACGCGTTATTGTTCTTGTTACCACCCGCCAACTGCAAGTGACGCGTCTTACACACGAATATACCACCGTTGTCTAAATACATGCGAGATTGTAAAAACGCGAAATTTCTGTATAGATGCTTAATTTCTCCGTTTCGACCGGCGTGAGGACCATCGATGACTTTGACGATATCCCGCTTTTGAATCGTATTCTGTTCAGAGTCGAGTGCCATAGTGAATCTGTTTTCACGTCTTTTTTGTAAAGCTTGAGGCTTGCACTCAATAACCTTACCCTGCATACCGAGAACATGGAAGTTTTCTTTCTCAAGTCGTACGATGACGCCGACAGTCTGTGGGTCGAGCTGCACCATGTCGCCCCATTGGAACTGGCCGAGGGAGTCCACACCAGTGGCCATGTCGGAGCACAGCTGCAGATCGCGCGGGAGGACCTCCAGCTCGTGCATGGTGAGGTCCGACACCAGCACCACTCGGTGTGGCTCCACGCGCACGATCAGACCCGTGTCGCCTTCGTACCGCCCCGCTAACACCTTCACGTGGTCACCTTGCTTGAAGTACTTCCGCAACTCATTAGGTTTGAACACCAGAGGATCTTTCAGCGCATCGTGTTTTGGCATCACAGTAATCATTGAACCGTCTATAGCTATAATCCTAGCTTGCAAGTTGGCCAGATCACCAGAACATACTTCCACATTGTCGCCCATGGAGAATGAATGCAAGCTAGTTGGGTCGTCTTTGGCAGGTGCTGCTAATTCTATGTCAATTCCTTCAGGCTGTTCCTCGAATCTTTCTAATTCAGTCAGTGTTGGCTTCACCCCCTCAGCCAATATGGCGGACATTGTGAAGTTCTTGTATAAGAAGCCCTTCCGGGAATATCTGTTGCCTTCAAATATTAAGAAGTCACCGTCAGACGTGACTTCGCCGCCTATCGCTCTGATAGCTTCAGGGTCGAAGGGTTTCGCAGCAGGGCGCCTCTTCTTTTTCCTTTTAGCTGCCTCGCTTTCGCTTTGAACAGTTCTTAGAGCTCCTCTGAGCCTTGTATAGTCTATTCTAGGTAGCAACTTTAGATGCACCTGGTTCTGGGCGAGATCTACATAGTCTACTTGAGCAATATCATCTTTATATAGACCTCTCTTTAGCCTGACCCATTGCTTTGGCTTCAAACCTGACTGTTCTTTGACAACTCTCAACACATCTGTCATTTCCTTGATGGGAACCATGTCCTGTTTCCAGATACCCATCCTCAATGTACCAACGTTATTTATGATATTCTTCACATGAGTTTGTTTGTAAGCTTCAATGTAGATGTAGCCTTTGACACCTTCTGGAGCAACTACTGACTTGATCTGGAATGGTTCTTCAGAGAACTGGTAGGCAATGAACTTCCTCATGAGGAGTAGCACAGTAGCTTTCTCTTCACCTATCCTGCATTTCACCATCCATAGATTAGGGTCCTTGATGCCTGGGAGTAAGGTTTGTTGTGTGATTTCGTCTGACATTTCCTCGCCACCTTCGCCGAAGTGTCGGAGTGCGGCAGACTCATCAGCGTACTTGTTTCGCAGGTACTCTTCGATCTCCTCCTCTTTCTGTGAGTCCCAGAGGTTGGTTCCTCGGCGCCTGCCCTCGATCTCCCGGGCGGTGGGCCCGATCTCATCCACTTCATTGCCAACAATGCCCATCTCTTGGGCTCCCTCTTCCCATTCGTCATCTTCGTCGACCTCGTCATCCACCTGCAAAAAATGTGGTTGTTTATCTTTTGAAGATGCAAATATTGAAATTTGTATAGGTTTATGAGCATAAAAACGTTTCAAGTATACTTAGAAACTATTAGAAAGATTGTTCATCATGAGAATCCAGCTTCCAGTTACCATCACATCAATTATGGATTTAACGAGTCCTTACCTCAGCTTCGTCAATAATGAATCCTCCATAACGACTGTCTTTCTTGCGTTTCTTCCTCAGTCTCTCTTCTTCCTCGTCTTCTTCATATTCCTCAGAGTCCACAAGGTCCTCGCCTTCAGGCTCTTGTTCATCCTGCAAGAAATATAATTATGTCAGTTATAAATAATATGGCATGAATTATTTCGGAGCATTTGTTGCTGTTCTAAAAAGTTAGGATTATGCTGGATTTATTATTTCAATCGTGAATGATGTTAAAATTCTCTGGTGTACATTATAATATTACATTACGAGTATTATAACTATAAAACTTGAAAGTAAAGCTATGAATGCATTTAGCAAGAGGCAAGAGGAAAGTTTGAAAATGAAAACAATATATCTAGTTTTTTAAGATTTTTTGCGTTTGTTTGTACCAAATAAGCTCCAAAACTACTGAACCTATATTAACTATTTTCTTCGCCCATGGAAAGCTACATTATCAGTGAGTAAGCAAGATCAAGCACAGGTAACTTTGCTTTGCAATACACATCTTAGCTAGGCCAGGCTTTTAAAGAACAATGTAACTATAAGTTTATATCAGGAATTATCTACCTTTAATAAATAATAAATTATGTATCTGCTAATTGACACAGTTAATTCTGGCTCTCTAGAGTTGCAGTGGTTAGGCAGAGTATGGTAGGCTTATCTATACTACTATTATAAAGAGGAAAGATTTGTTTGTTTGATTGCATTGAATATGCTCCGAAACTACTGAACCGATTTGAAAAATTCTTTCACTGTTTGGAAGCTACACTATCCCTGGCTGACATAGGCTATATTTTATCCCCATATTCCCACGGCAACGGGAACTATGCGGGTGAAACCGCGGGCCGCTGCTAGTGCCATATATATTGTTTTTAAACCTATCATACCTCAACTTCCTCATCCCCAGAAGCTTCTTTAGCTTCATCGTCTCTGTTCCGACTGGCAGGCGATGCTGAGCCTGCAGAACGGCTCCTGAAATCATACACATTCTCAATTAATAAAAACACCTTTAAATACAATATTCTAAGAGAGTTTCCAGACCTTATCAGGGTTACTAAAATGAGATTTTACAGGAGTCTAGTTTTTGAAGCAAGGAATGCCCTGGCTTATTATTCCACTTTGGCATTTACAAAAAATGGGGATAGTTCTGTTCCCAATTGTTACTAGTCAATTTGTCACCAAATCCCAACTGTTGCCAGTGGGGACAGACAAGACCACAGAACATATATACCCCAGGGGAAGAATAACGACTCCATACAAATTTTATGAGGAAAATTTTCCTTACCAACCAGCGCCATCTATGTTTTGCCCACCAAAACATTGCAGTAGAATCCAGGGCGGGAATTTCAAAGCACCACTGTACTATACAGATTCTTTGTACCTATTGCATTTTATGCACAAGTACAGTGCGCTTCTCGATAGTTTCTTTCAAGATGAGAATTATTGCTCAGCAGTAATTGACATCTGAACAAAACTACTATCGAGAAACACAATGTACTTGTGCATAAAATGTTAAAAAATAATATCTAAGGAGCAGTTTAGTAAAACAAACGTTTTTATTTAAATTATTTATTATTTTATGCTAATATGACTCATTTTACATGAACATATGTGTCATTTGGGACAAAACAAGTTCACAAATCACAATTATGTTTAGGTACTAATAGTTCAACTAAGAACGAGAGTTGCTGACATCATACACCTCTTATTAACACTAGCAAGCTTTAAAAAAAACTATTACCATATGAAAATAACTATAGGAAGATCATAAAGTTAATATACACTATTTAAAAAATGCACAAAGTATTTTATTGATAAACATAAGTGATAATTGACAGATGGAGATCATTGGCACTCGCTTCTCTAAAACACAAATATAACATAATATTCTAAAACACATAAAATGAAAATACAGAAAGCATCTTTCACTATAATATCGAGTATGGATTGGACAGGTCTATTTCACATCAAAAACTATACAAAATCAAGAAATTTTACACTGTATAAATGTATCATATTATTTTATACACATATCTTCAGTTATATGAAATAATAATGTAATAAAAGAAACGGTTAGGAAGATAGATAGGTACTTATTTCATTAGTTGAAGGGATACAGATCTAACAATTTAGCTTCACTATCGTCCGATAGTAAAACAAGGTGTAAAATAAAAAATAAATCCTTATCAGCCTATTATCTTCCTACTGCTGAGAGGAGGCATGAGTGAGCGTGATCCACGCCTCCCCTCTCAGTTAGAGATGGTCTGTAAACCAACAAGCGGGCCCATTGCCGGTAAATCTGCACTAAAAAGTGAACATAACCAATTCATATTATAATCACTTATTGTCTTGACTTACCACCTGACGAATAAATAAATGCATAATGGTTCCTTTTATGACGTAGAAATCCACTAAGATTTTTGGAAATTCACACGCATTCATCACACTCTTGTAAAGGATTAAGGAAGGATGGACCAGCAACAGGTTCAAATATGGCAGGTTGATCGGGCAGCTTAGAAATTGTTGTATCCTGAAAATAAAAGTTAAACTTATTTTAAATTCAAATCCTTCTGATCCTACTTCCTACTAATACATATTACAAACATTGAGTTTGTTTGGATGTATGGATGTTTGTTACTCTTTCATGCAAAAAGCACTGGAATTGGAATTTTGTATGTACACAAATAGTCCATAACCTGGATTAACAAATGGGATAATTTTTATCAAAATTCATTTGCAGAAGTACTGCTCTGGTATTGTATTATAGTAAAAAAGGACTTGTTGATATGATTAATAACATGTGATACAGAGCAAAAGTGAGTTCAAGGCATAACCTTGACCTAAAGCCATGTCATGCCAGAGGGTGGCCAGATCTTCACACAGAAAAAAATGAAAGAAATCAATATCGCTCTCCAATGTAAGGCAATTTTTTTATTATCTTTCAGATGTTAATTATTGTATGTACTTACCTTATAGGATTGAACACCAGGTATCGCTGTTCTGAACAACTTCTTCTCATTAAAGCAAGTGCTTTCAAAATGTTTACTGCAAAGCATCTTATGCTTTGCATGGAGTTCATCTTGGAATTTCGGTGAAGACCAGGCTTCATTTGGGAAGCAATACTTTGCCCATAATTCACAACTGAAAATGAAAAAAATATTAAAATGACTAATCCAGATGGTCAGACCAATACAAACGAATATTATGAGTATATAATAATAATTTAATTATGAACATACCGCAGAGCATTTTTTGAGCCCGGCTTCGGAAACCGATGTAAAGTGATGCTGGGATCTTTAGAAGGTGAAGATCCACACATAGCACAGATTCTAGTGTTTTCTTTCTGCGAACTCATCGCGAAATTAGACACAAAATCATACAAGAGTCATTGTCTCAACACCGAGTCTATATCTCACAAATACGCACTTAATTTCACCAAAACACAGACACGGAGGAGCAAGCTCGACTCACGTTAACAATGTATGTAGAATTAAATGCAACTCGTTTATTTATTACAAATAAACACAAGAACAAGATAAAATGGTGCGCAATCGATGGCAGGCAGACATTTTTCTTGTGACGTCAAATGTCAACGTCTTATCTCTTTTACTCTGATGTTGCTGTCTCTTTCGTGTTTTCTAGCCCACCTACATCTTGTTCGTAGAACAAAGTTGACGGACCCTGGACAAGACATACCTACTCCTCCAGTTTTCACCTCTGGTTTTGTTGCCAATGGAAATAAATGAGAATAAGATGGATATTTTTTTTCTCATTCATTACCAACAATGCCCATGCAGTTTTTTTAGATTGGTTGCTTATGGGGACATATGACACAAATGTCATTGTTTCCAAATGAAACCACTGCTGACAAGGAAAATAAAGTCGAGTAAGGTCAGGTCAAACTTATATGCTTATAAATTCATAACAAAACCAGTAGTAACAACTGGGAATAGTTCTTAATATTGTTTACTCTATCCACATTAATATGCCACGGTCTGGTCAGAAAAACAAGCTTCCTGTTATCTACACTTTAACCTTTAGAGGTAGTAAAGTATAACAAGAGTTAGCTATATACATATAAAGTTGGAAGGGATCTCCCTAGGAAAACTGGAGTAGGCCACATGTAATCAATAATTGTGTGCATAAGATAGGAAGTGTCAGAGTGGTGTGCATCAATAATTAATGGATTTCATTGTTTGTGTATGTGTGGAATCTCTGGAATCTGCAAAATTATTGAAATGTGTGATCATACATATTGAACAGTGAAATTATGGTAAAATGGTACTATTTTGTTTTTAACTTATTCCTAAAGATTTGTTTGGTTGTGTTGCTTTTCATAGATCTACTGGGAAAGCTAGTGCATTATGTAATAGCTTCGTAAAATATTTCCAGTGTTATTACAGCAATGTACCTTGGAGTAACTGTTAACTGTTATCAAACTGACTTTACAGTTTGCAAACATCGACAATGTTGTTCATTGTTATTGTAGACAAACCGAGTAGTGCCTACCTAGAGCGAGATCGTGAGCGTGATTTGGATCTGGAGCGAGACCTCGAGGGCGTCCGCGAGATGCTGCGGCTGCCGGAGCGCGACCGGGAGCCCGAGCGGGAACGCACAGAACGAGCGCTAGCGGCGCTCCTCCGCGAACGACGGGATGCTACGCTACCCGCCTCAGATCCACTCCCAGAGTAATTACTGGCTTCCGAATCCGACATTGTCACTGCTTAAGGGACTATAATCAATGATTCTGACCCATTAAAAATTATTTTAGCGAAAACACACCATAGGTACGTAGCAAAACGTCACGGACGATTGGTGTTGCCATCAGAGTTCATCAGACATGGAAGCAAATGAAACAGATAATAAAAAATAATAGAGGGTGGCTATGCTGAGTTTAAATGGAAATTCATAATAAATTATTTAAAATCGACTAATTTAGGAAATTCTTTGCATCTGCTAGAAGACCCAAAGTCTATGATCTGACTGGTTTTCTAAAAAAATAAGTTTGTCTATTGATTCGTCGTTTGCCCCACCGACAAGTGAGACTTTTCAGTAAATTAATCGTTAATTTATGTTATACTGAGTGAAAATCCTACCAAAAATATTACTAATGATATAGGACACTTCCATATAAATTATTCTTGTTGAATAATAAATATTTGGAAGATCTAAGGGGTCGATAAGTGCGAAGCTCTTTTGGTGTCTCTCTGGCTTTCGATCAGATTTTCGCACGTCCTACAATAAACAATCATTAGGTTTTGTGGTGGTGCTGCATCGTAAATCGATCGGTGTTGTGTGGTGTTATTGCGCGAGTGCAGTGTATGTGGTGCAGTGCAGTGGTCCAAGTGCTGGTCGCAATGTATCAGTGAGGGGCTGCGGTGACCGAGCGGAGCCGTAGCTGGGGTGTCATGCTGGAGACGCGGTCGGCGCGCGCCGCAGACTCGGTGTGGGCGAACAAGCCGCTGCCGGCGCCGCACGCCATGGCCAACACGAGGCACGGGAAAAACGCACAGGTATACCTTCACTTTACACCCACTGCCGCACGTAATCATCAGCTTGCTTAACTATCTTAATTTGGCACATCCTGTTTGGTGCTCTACTAAAAAAAAATATGTTTTCAGGGACAACTTAGAGCTGTGTAGCATAGGAACAGTTCCTCTAACTATTTTCACATAAAACTTCAGTAAGGTTACTAAATTAACTAACTGATTAACTACAATATGATTCTGATTGGCCCTGGGCACTGGTAATTAGGTGGCAGTTGTTTCAAATTAATTGCTGTGGATTTTGATGAGCTAAAGTAGCTATTTCTACATTTTTTTGCTCATACTGTGTCTGTTATGCATTATGCATTATTATACATGCTCCTAACACTTTCACTATTTTTTAATCCATGTTTAGATAATCATCAGTGTGAATACAGTTTGAATTTTTCTTGCATGTGATTATAGAAAAGAGAAAGATTGTTAAAATATTTATTCAGACCAGCAAGATGATAATTAAGTTATATTTCTTACTGTTATGAAATAAACAAGTAAGTGTTTTTGAATAAGAATGCTGTGAGAACACAACCGTGTCAGGTTGCTTCTACTGCATTATGCGCAGTTCCATAGAACCAAATTTATCTAATCTCCTTGTAACCTGGGTTATGTCAATCTATATCTGAACAGAATCTAAATCTAGGTTTACTTACCCAAAACACAACTTACATAATATTTTTAAATTATATATAAAATTTTTACATAATGAGTAAAAGTTTGTAATAGACAACCAGATACATTTTTAAGCTTGTCTCTGTATGTTAGATACCTATATGTCTGTCAGTTAAGGATAATGCAAAACTAGTTTTTAAGTTGGATGACTGCTGAGATCAAGGCACATGGGGATGTATGGATGAGGAAGCTAGCTGTAAATAAATTGTGGTAAAGAGAGGAAGTGGATGTAGAGTTACCCTACACAGTATCAACCTTAAAATAAATCTTCCTTTGCTGAAGATCTCAAGTTCAAAATCCCATGAACATAATTATGTCTATTATTGTCACAACAGCATAACTTTTTGCTTCATGGACAATGAACCTAACACAACAATCAAATACCTAATATTGTTTCTATTTATAATATAAGAATCAGTAGAATTCAGTTACAAACACATTATAAAGGACTGCCAATGACACAAACAAATACCTACCTAATATTGTTTGTACTATTTCTTATTATTTAGCTTTATCAATCAATAGAATTCAGTTGGGTTTACAACAGTATTCTACTGATTGATAAAGCTTGGAAAATGAGTAATAATTTATTTATTACATTTATTAGTCATTGGCCTGCCCCAAACCAGCTTGTTTAATGGTGACTATAAATAAATCTGCCTTCCAATGCTGCATATTCCCTTATGCTGTCGCCACTCCAGAACTTTTCGGCCCCATCAACCATCTGTTCTGCGAGCAATGTTCCCTGGCCACTGCCACTTCATTTTGATCCTTGGGCTATGTTGGTTATTGGTTCTCTTGCGGATATCATTATTCCTGATCGGATCATGCAAGGAAACTCCGACCATTGCCCTTTCCATTTCCCGTTCAGTTTGGTTGACTTTAAACCTGATGAAGCCCATTTGAATTTAATATTTTTCTTTATTTAGAATTCACACAGCAAGTCGTTTTAATAAGTATGCTAAATAGATTGCAATAAGTAATCACTACTATCAAGACAAGTCTGTCATATTTTACACAAGTCACTGATTTGAGATTCTCTCACTCGAAACATATCTTAAAACACCTTAATTGTTATTATTATTGTTCAGGAAATTATAAATTCATTGATTAATAAATATGTATAATGTTCCTAAATAAACACAAGCACATGTTATAAATGATATTGATTTGTTTTTGGTTTTCCTACATAAATTATCCTGAATCAAATGTAAATATTGAATGAGTGGACACCTGCTTGATATATAACAGGTGGAAAAAAAATTAAACAATCCTGAATGTGGTTATTTTCTCTTAGCTAACAAAGGTAAGTATTTTAAGCATTTCTATAACATCCTTTAACCAAAAGGTGCACCAGTTACTGTCAACACACATAATATAATCATAATCTTATAGGAAATTATTCAAACAGTTAATTTTACTTGAACAGCAACCTAATTATAATATAACTTAATAAAAAAAAACAACAGTTCAATGAAACCAAAACAGGATAAAATATTAAAACAATACCATTGATATTCAGTAGGTATTTGTAACTGTGCTTCATTCCCGAGTCATCTTAAAGTACCTATTAATCATAAGTCCTTCAGGATAACACATGTAATTATCCTAAACTATGGTTTGCTGTTTTAAGTCTTCTATTTGTTTGAAACTAATACTGCAATTTTTGTATGTGTCTTGAGACCGAATTTAAGTACTTAAAAATTCCTTAAAATCAAAAACATTAGACATTAGCTACATGCTGTGTGTAGTTCCACTGGATCACTCTTAGACCTGTAAAACTTGCAATTTGCCCCTTTCCTGGTCATTTTTGTGTCCATCACACAATCCTATGGCGACATTAAGTCCTCTCGATGTCTTTTTTTTTAAAGAAAAACGTTGCCCCACACTAGGATTTACTCCTGTATCGTGGGTGCGTTCACAAACATGTAAACTCACATACACAAGACGCCCAGACCCGGAACAACTATCTGTAGGCCATACAAACATTTGTTCCGTGCGGGAATCGAACCCGCGACCCGAAACCTGATCTTCGAGTCGTCTTCAGCCTCGTTTTCTGACGTAAACGTAAGCGTTCCACAATAGCTATGAGATAATCAGCTGTTATTCTACAAATACGCCCACCTATTTTAATCAGCAGCGTATTTAAAACAGATGGGGCCTTTCCCCTCGTAAACTCCTAGAGTGCGATGTGTTGTCAATTGTCATCGACGCATCGTCTTGCCACTAAGACTGCTGTTTTGGTTGATCTTGGTGGTGTCTGCAGCAAGACACTGAACAATATATCGAATCAGCTGATTGACAGCCCAAAGCGGCCGACTCTCAAGCTCCGATATAAAACGAGGGTATTTTATTGTACCCCTAAAGGAATCATTCTCAACGTTGTCCTTTTTAACTCTGTGCAGTAAGCCTGCACGTCAGACTAACAAAATCTATACTAATATTTTATAGAGGAAAGATTTGTATTTTTGTATTTAAAGAATAAACTCAAAAACTACTGACCGATTTCAAAAAATCTTTCACGATTACAAAGCTACATTCACCCTGAGTAACATAGGCTATATTTTATCCCCATATTCCCACGGGAACGGGAACTACGTGGGTAAAACCGCGGGGCGCTGCTAGTAGATAATTAGTTGGCTTCTTATTCTATTGAAACTCTTTACCACGCTAGGCCATATCAAGGTCAAAGTGTTACCACCTACGTGCGGTGGACTGTACTACTACAAAGAAACAGCCTCGTATTGACTAGGTATTGATTTTATTTACGCAACAAAAGAAGCTATTCTATTGATAATAATACCCTGAACGCTTTCTATAACACGCGCGATGATAAAATACCGGTTGTTGGTGTTTTGCAGGGACCCAGTCCACAATAATTACAAAAAACCGGCCAAGTACGTGTCGGACCACGCATAGCGAAGGGTTCCGCAGTTAACTGTTTAAAAAAAAAGTATATAAGCTGTAATGTTCAAACCAATTTTCGTTGGTAGTGTCTGTATTTGTGTTGGTAGTGTATTTGCTTATTTTTTTTTTACCCCTGCCACCCCTAAAATTATTTTATCCCATAATATTACAGCATTATTGAATTGCGGTTAACAGGTTGCACCTACGTACCAATTTTCATTTATGTTGCTTTAATAGTCAAACGGCTGTGACATATGGATGGGCAGACAGACATGACGAATCCATAAGGGTTCCG
Source organism: Hecatera dysodea (assembly GCA_905332915.2). NCBI lineage: Eukaryota > Metazoa > Arthropoda > Insecta > Lepidoptera > Noctuidae > Hecatera > Hecatera dysodea. Next base: position 22,015,590 of record HG995292.1, read on the forward strand.
TTTTTTGTCGTTTGGCTACGGAACTCTAAAAAAGAAGTTTTTAATAGTAGTAGTACTTCGTTAATCGTAAACTTGCAAATGATACTGCTAAGCTGGGTAAGCCTGGGTTCGACTACCGGGTAGGGCAAGTGTTATTGAGTTTTACATCTGAAATTTCTCGGTAGCAGCTTGGAGTCTGAATTTATACCCGGTTTATAGCTATCTGACTGCCCCCTACTGCATTGAACTTAAACTTAACTGATGAAATATGGACGCACCTACTAATTGGTACATCCCTGCCTAACCCTTCAGAGAATGAATACAGATGTGATGTTTTACTAACCTACTAGTTTTTGTCCGCGACTTCGTGCGCCCATATCTCGCTTTTCCTGTTCCCGTAGAAGTGTTCGGGCGAGCTCTCTTAGTGCTCCCCTTCACTTCCCAAGGAAACTACATACCAAACTTCAACTTTCTGTGATCAGTAGTTTCGGCTGTGCGTTATCTGTCAGTCACTCAGTAACGCAAGAGTTACATGTTACCGGAAAATGGCAAACTCCGTAAGATTATAAAATGTCTTGAGAGATTGTAAACTCTCGATAAAATGTCAACTGAACATTTGGAACACTTTTTTACACATCAAAATGTCTCCTACAAAACCCTATGTTTCACTTCTTGGCTAGGCCAGGAAATCCAATAAATTGTAGAACCGTACACTGATAGGTCGCCAACATGTCGTCACTTTATATCGGTTCATAATTTCTCGGAATTAATTCGAGAGATTATTGACTATCAAATTATGATGCGTAAAAATGTATTCCAAATGTTCAGTAGACAATTTATCGAGAGTTAACAATCTCTTAAGTTATTTTATAATCTTAAACATTTTACAATTATGAAATGAAATGAACGCCGAACGTCCCATATATTGATATTGATGGTGATTTAAAAAAGAGAAGGTTCTATGTTCGTCTTTAGCGATATCTTCGAGAATTGTCAACTCATTTGATGATTCCATTTTTATTTGGAAGAGTATTTCTCTAATTCTTATGTACCCCTTTCCAGGACGACGTGTGCTACGTGGTCGCTAAGTACGACTACGCGGCGCAGGGTGCGCAGGAGTTGGACCTGCGTAAGAACGAGCGCTACCTGCTGCTGGACGACTCCAAGCACTGGTGGCGCGTGCAGAACGCGCGCAGCCAGTCCGGCTACGTGCCCAGCAACTATGTTAAGAAGGAGAAGCCTTCGTTGTTTGACAGGTCAGGGTTATGTTGTATTGTCGAAACTGTTTGCCTACCCCGGTGACGGACTAAGCCGTAAACGTTCGAGGTTTTGGGGACTGGAGCTGTTCTCCGTCTGACCATCCAGATCCCAGTTGTGGGTGCCAGAACTTCTGGGCCTACAACTGGGCTCTGTGGGAACTGTTGGGAGGTTGTGGGTTCTGGCTCAGAAGTTCTGGTCCTGCTCTATTCGATAAAGAGCGGTTTTTAAGCCACCAGTCCAATCCGTCTTACTCGGTTTATGGTATTTGCATGTATTCTTTGGTAAGAACACGAAGGGCCTGATCAATGCTCCAAATTATGTTCCCAAAACTTAATCCAAATCATCATGTATGTGACTATTGTAGGTTACTTACTTTTATCGACCTGATAATAAGTATACTTACCAAAGTTAATTATTGGATACAATTTAAAACGCCCAAACAGTAATTATTACTAAATGCGGAAATATGTGTCACAATAAAATTCCAACTTATATTTTGGCCTTTCCCAAGACACAAGGCTCTTCAATTTAATCTTTATAAACAGCCCAGAGACCCAATTTCGCATTATAATTAGCTAGCATTATGTATGATTAAACCGAGTAAGTTCATAAGATCATCTAGGTACATATAACTGTCGAAGTTTTTGCGATTGATCGATAGAATCCGCGGCACAGTAGATCTTATCGCATTCAGGACCTAATAATGCGGACAATATGTAAACACTGTGTGTAAAAATACTAAAGATAACATTGTTTACTATGACACACATTCAACAAGACGGTAACAAAACTACAATGAACGAATGATTTACTATTTAGTAAGAGATGATATTATTATTTATTATACAGGTCCCTCATTACGAGTTGTAGGTCGTGGGTACGAATCCAGATAGGCGAAATACTTTCGTCTGTCTAGCCTTTTCCCAACTATATTGGGGTCGGCTTCCAGTCATACCGGATTCAGCTGAATATCAGTATTTAACGTGGAGCGGCTGCCTACCGGACCTCTACAACCCAATAACTGAGGAACACGGTACTTCTCGGCAAGACTGGTGTCAGATTTTCTGGCTTCGGACAATCCGTAACGATTGCCAAAGATCTACAAATGACAGCTGGGACCAACGGCTTAACGTGCTTTCCGAGGCAAGCTGGGTCTATGTCTCATGTTTCCGTCCTTACTGTCGAGAGGAAGTCTTCTTGAATAGCCTCTGGGGAAGACGGCGGAGTTTTCATGGTCTTTCGGTATCTGGATGATTGGGTGTCTCCAGCAATCAGGGTATTAGAATGCCGTCTACAGAACGACTGGGTGCAAAGTACTCAGTCACCTGATACGTCACCCGCATTTTAAGCTGTTTGTGATTTGCACGAATGATATGTTTCGCAGTTACCCTACTGTTTACTATTGTCACGGCCAATTTTGTATCGTCCAATCACGCACTTCTTTATGTCTTCGAATCAATTGGCAATTCAATTATGGAATCAATGGCGTTCAATAACACATCTGCAGTAAATGATGGCTTGTTAGATTCACAAACATTTGTTATCATGTAGGAGACGCATGTACCATGATTTACATGCATAACTATTTCGGATTGCAGGCCAACCGGTAGCAGCTGAATTTGTTTAAAATTTTCACTTTCTTTTTGACTTCCAAAAACCAGATACTAGTTTACAAGACTGTCAGATATTCTAGCTTTTGACTAACTTTAAGCATAAGCAGCCTTTTAATGTTCCCACTGCTGGGACCGTAATCCACCACGCGGGTCCAGTGCGGGTTGGTGAATGTCGCATGTCTTCGAATTTTTGGTTCTAGAACATGCCAGTTTCCTTACGATGTTTTCCTTCACCGTTTTGAGAGCACTGGTGATGAAATTAATGAACACAAAGTAATGCGCCTGGCTGGGTTTGACTCTGAACCCGCGACCTACATTTCGTAAGTCGGGGCCGTTACCACTCGGCCACCACTGCTCTACTAACTTTATCGACTGCCAAATATCTTGTAGAATTGACAGCTCCATGGCCAATGGCTTAACTTGCTTTTCTAGGTTCATGTGTCGGAAAGAGGGATCGGTCTAAACGTGGATTTAAGTAGAGATGGGTCAAAAAAATGATGGATGGCTTGAAGAAAGAAATGAAACGGGGAGAATGGAATAAAAAAACGTGACAATGAGACAAGCAGAAAGTTGATGATGTTACAGAAATATGAAAGGATAGGTACCTAAACTATCGTGTATTTTTATACTTTAATAACATCAAATGCACGATCTCTACGAACATGCCCAAAACAAACATTGCACGATCTTCAGTTTTATCTATGTGTTACAAAGGTGACATTGAGGCTATCAAGCTCGTATTATACCCCAAAATGCACTATGTAAACAGATAATCTGTTTGTTTACCTAAAAAATAAATCGGCGATGGTTTATGTGAACCAAATAGTGATTCTCATCTGTTAGTATTTTTTAGCTCACTTTACCTGATAGTTTGAATTTAAATTTTGGTCTAAGTGCTCATTCTGTAAGAAGAGTCGAGGCCGGAACCACTGGCCCCGACTTACGAATTGCAAGTCGGGGGTTCAAACCCAGCCAGGCGCATTACTTTGTGTAATTAACTTCATCACCAGTGCTCTCAAAACGGTGAAGGAAAACAACTTGAGGAAACCGGCATATCCTAGAATCTAAAATCGAAGACATGTGACAATCACCAACCCGCACTGGGCCCGCGTGGTGGATTACGGCCCATTCCCTCTCCTAGAGAGGAGGCCTGTCTCCCAGCAGTGGGAACATTAAAAGGCTGATTATGCTCATTCTGTAATAACCCTGAATCTATGTACCAATATAAAATCGAAATACCACTTACTGATTAATCACGGAATCTCAGAAATTACAGCACCTATAAACTTAAAATTTGGCAGGTTAGAGGCCTCATAGGGTGTTTACGAAAAACGATTTTACCCCTAAGGGGGAAAATGGCGCTCGGAGGACACGATAGAGGAGCATACGGTGGAGGTCGGCCATGCTTGGGCGGAGCAATGCCGTGTCCTCATCGAGTCGATCGGTGGCGGCGACCGCTCGCGTCCGGCCCTGGTTCAATCCATGGTCCGGAGCAAGGAGGCATGGGAAGCGGATACCTCCTTCTATGAAGCAGTAATACTACCGAAGGAGGAGGTGGACCGCGTGCGGGAGAGGGAAACCTCACGCTCCAGCCACCGCAACGGAAGAAACACATACACGGCGATTCCCGGCCACCGTAGGTGCGGGCCTGCGGACGGCGAGCTGTGGGTGACTCGCCGTCCGATAGCAACCAGGCCCGGGGCGACGGCGCGTTTTCCACGCGCGCCTCATAGAGCTGTCAGCAAAGAAGACGGGGCCTATATGGTCAGTGCCTGCTAGGGTTGCGGAATTTGTTCGAAAAAGTCATCGCGGCCCTGGAACTCAAAGGGCACTAGAAGGATCACCGGTGGGTTAGTCAGTAAGAGTCTGATACTCAATTCCGCTCTGCCCGGAGCAGGAGAAGTCATTTGATGATTTCCCATCGAGAAAGGGCGAAGTGCTAGTATGAAATATGTATAAGAACCCGCTTAGTGAGTAGTCAGACGACCGATATTATAATTGAATAACATTCATGAAATTCATTTATTTATTTTGTGCCGTTCAATGCATATTGTACATTTCGCTCATAAAAGGTCAGTCTTGTACAACAGATAGCGAGTGTAGGTGGTCGTCATGGCTGCTTACTCTATTTGACAGGTGCTAAACGAGTCACTACTTTTGATTATTTCATCCATATTTTAGGTAGATGTTTACATCTATCAGTCTGCCTAGCCTGTTCCTAAACCCAGTCGGCTTCCATTCTAACCGGAGGCAGTCAGTACCAGTATATGAGCTATGATAATGTTGCGCGCCAGAATTAAGTTAGGATGATAGCGGCATTCGGTACCACTAGCGCCATCTAGTATCGAGTAGCAGAACTATTGAAGTCAAGGACCTTCGAGATTTTTCTATGCTAGAATACTCGGACCTTAGTCGGTCGCGACCGATATGTACGCGAACTTTCTGGAGTTCTACTCGGCGCTCTATATAAGGCCGGCGCATGTACCGACCGAGTCAGTATTGGATTTGCGATACAAGTGATAACTTCGAGAGCGATCTTCGACTGCGAACTCAAGTGATTAATAGTGCGATTGTGTTTTGTGATTAGTGAGTTTATTGTGTAATTAGTGTGGTGTAAATTAAAGTGTCATCTTTGTTTATTGAATCGGTGATTTTATTGTAACGAACCCGAAGCTCGTAACAATTGGTGTCAGAAGAGTGGATTTAAAAGATGCCGATTCTACCAAAGGACGACACGGAGGGTATCCGTACCCGTAGTCAACGCCAGCAAGAGACGGACCAGTGGCGTTTTGGAAGTGCAACGCCGCAGGCTACGGAGAGACAGCTGGCGACCTTAGAGGCCGGCCCGTCCACCGCCGCTCCAGCATCATCATCAGCACCAGACTTTGCTGCTCTGATGCTGATGCTGCAGGAGCAGGCCCGCCGCCAGGAGGAACAGGCTCGTCGTCAGGAGGAACAGGCCCGCCGACAAGAGGAACAGGCCCGTCGTCAGGAGGAACAAGCCCGTCGGTTGGAAGAACAGCTGCAGTATGACAAGGAGGAACAGGCCCGCCGACAGGAGGAACAGGCGCGTCGCCAGGAAGAACAGATGTTCCTCATCAAGGATCTGCACGCCACTTTCGGCAAGGAAATGAAGGATGTGAAAGATAAGGTGATTCAACATGAAAACCGCCTGATAGAAGCTGAAACCCAGATTGCTGAAATGAAAAAAGCAATGGATAACCTAAAACTAGGAGAGGGAATGGCAACCTCCGTAGCTGCTACTACACCTTCTCTACGTGGATTCAAAGTGCCGCCGTTCGATGGAACATCTTCCTGGTCGGCATATAAAAAGCAATTTGACGCTGTTATGAAGGCGAACGGGTGGAGTAAGGACCAGGCCATGACTGCTCTCACCCTAGGCCTCCGCGACCAGGCCCTCACTATCCTGGAAGCCCTCGGTAACGAGGTGACTTACGAGCAGCTGGTTGAGGCACTGGAAGCTAGGTATGGCGACGCTCATCTGGAACACGTGTTTCGGGCGCAGCTAAAGGATCGCGTGCAACGCAGCGGAGAAAACCTGCAGCAGTGGGCCCTTGAGGTGGAGAAGCTTGTTAGAAAAGCATACCAGTCTGTACCTGCGCTCATTCAAGGGAACCTGGTGCAGGCATTCATTGACGGCATCCGCGACCTTGAAGTTAGAGCTGCCGTGAGGCTCGGGCACCACGAGAAGCTTAAAGACGCCTTGGCACATGCACTGGAGGTGGAAGCTGTGCGGCAAGATCATCGTTCCCATCGCGTCAGGGAGGTTGCAGCGGCTACTGTTCGCGACCGGTCTAAAGGATACAGCCCTAGATGCTATGGCTGTGGGGAAAGGGGCCACCTACGGTTCAGTTGCCCTAAGCGAACTTCAGAAGGGGAAGCTGTGCGGCAGAACCATCGTTCCCACTATGGCAGGGAGGTTGCAGCAGCTGCAGTTCGTGACCATTATAAAGGGCGCAGCCCTAGATGCTACGGCTGTGGTGAAAGGGGCCACTTAAGGCCCAGTTGCCCTCAGCGAACTGCTCAAAAGGGAGATAGCCGACCTCTAGTAGGTAGAGCGGCTGACAATCGCGGACAGCGATTGGAAGAGTACGACTTGGTGGTCGACGGTCGTAGCGGGAGATCTCATGGCAACGCAGATGTATTGTCAAGAGGACCTTGCCCAGAAGACTGCAAGCATTGTACTCGGCAAGAGAGTAAAGAAGTCGTACCTGTGAGGATGATCAAGACAGATCTTAGTAATGAGTGGAAGGAAAATTTAGAACGTGCACAGCAGAATGATTTAGACATCAAGCCGATCCTGGAGTGGATGAAGGCCAGTGCTCCGAAGCCTACGTGGAGTGATGTCTCAGCGATGAGTTCAATCACAAAAAGCTATTGGGCCCAATGGGACAGCTTAGTGATTCAGGATGGAGTTCTGTGCCGTAAATGGGAGAATGCTCGCGGAGACAACTGTCATTTGCAAATGGTTGTCCCTAAAGCTAAAGTACCAGATATTCTAAAGCTGTACCATAATGGTTGTTCAGGAGGCCATATGGGTGTAAAACGGACTCTACTGAAGATACGGGAACGGTTTTACTGGGTCCACTGTCGTGACGATGTCGAGGACTGGTGTCGCAAGTGTACAAGTTGTGCGGCTGTAAAGGGACCTCAGACTCGTAGCAGAGGTGCATTGAGATTGTACAATGTTGGTGCACCATGGGAAAGGATAGCGCTAGACGTTGCGGGACCGTTTCCGGAAAGTGGAAGTGGTAACAAATATTTCATGGTGGTAATGGATTACTTCACTAAGTGGCCGGAAGTTTTCGCTATTCCAAATCAAGAAGCTTCAACAATCGCGGATAAACTGGTTCATGAAGTCTTCTGTCGTTTTGGAGTACCCTTGGAGATTCACAGTGATCAAGGAAGGAATTTTGAGTCCCAAATATTCCAGGAAACTTGCCAAGTTATGGGTACTCATAAAACGAGGACAACTTCTTACCACCCACAGTCGGATGGAATGGTGGAACGATTTAATCAGACATTGGAGAGATATCTGGCCAAAGTTGTGGAAAACCGGCAACGGGATTGGGACAAGCACATACAACCGTTTTTGCTGTCATACCGAAGTGCTGTTCATGAAAGCACGTCAGTGACACCAGCTTTCGCAAACTTTGGAAGAGAATTGCGGCTACCTGCAGACCTGATCACCGGAATACCACCTGATGCCCCACGCAGTATAACCGATTATGCAAATGACTTGCGGAACAAAATGAATGACATTTATGAGCACGTCAGACAATCGGGCCAGCAAAAGTCTGAAAAGATGAAAACCCGCTATGACCGCAAAATGAACAATAAAGGGTTCGAGGAAGGTTCACTAGTGTGGTTGCACAATCCAGTTCGCAGCAAAGGGAAATCTCCTAAGCTTCAAGCTAAGTGGGACGGACCGTACCAGATTGTGACAAAGATCAATGACGTAACCTACCGTATACAGAAAAGTACTAGAAGCGCTCCTAAGATCGTTCATGTTGATCGACTGGCGCGTTATTATGGCGCTGATAATGCTCGGGACGAGCATGTCTTAGGAGGGGGCAGTGTTGCGCGCCAGAATTAAGTTAGGATGATAGCGGCATTCGGTACCACTAGCGCCATCTAGTATCGAGTAGCAGAACTATTGAAGTCAAGGACCTTCGAGATTTTTCTATGCTAGAATACTCGGACCTTAGTCGGTCGCGACCGATATGTACGCGAACTTTCTGGAGTTCTACTCGGCGCTCTATATAAGGCCGGCGCATGTACCGACCGAGTCAGTATTGGATTTGCGATACAAGTGATAACTTCGAGAGCGATCTTCGACTGCGAACTCAAGTGATTAATAGTGCGATTGTGTTTTGTGATTAGTGAGTTTATTGTGTAATTAGTGTGGTGTAAATTAAAGTGTCATCTTTGTTTATTGAATCGGTGATTTTATTGTAACGAACCCGAAGCTCGTAACAATAATAATGTAGGTGAGCATTTCTAAACAAATTATCAGACTATCTGTTAAACTGTTGTTTTGTGTGGCATATTTTATGACAAGTGGCCACTGTCATAAAATGTACCACACATTGCCACTTCACTAGTAAAACGGGGTGGATGAAAAATGCAGAGGTGAATAAAAACGAAAATTTAATTTGGATAAGTGAAAATCCAAACTAAAGAAAAAATAGTTTAAAAATAATTGCAGATCTTGCAAACAATAATAAGAGAATTCCAATCAGTTTTAATCTTTTAAATTCTTAATTCAATCGTTTTACGCTAGTCAAATTCCTGATCAGTGAAGTATTCATAAAACATACACATATTAGCGGATATCAGCTGTTTCTCTTTCCGCATTGTTGAAATGCGGAGGGAAAATGGTAATTACTATGTTTAAAGGATATAGGGTAATCAATGGCTGTAATTACTACACTGCTACCGACCTTGTTAATTAGTTAAATTGTTGCAGTCTCCTTGCTTTGATTTATTGTAGGCGATAAGTATGCGGGTTCACAGATTAACATATATGTGTTATTCTTCTATACTCCATTCACAATAAGATTAGACATTTAAACAAAATTCTTTACACTCCGTTCTCATGTCTATTCCATAGACATAAGGATAGCAATAAAAGCAAAAACGTGATTATAATAAACAGTTGGCTGTTTACTGTAGCTGCCGTATGTCATGCCGCCAGAGAACTAGAAGTCAAAATCGGTTGAACGGACAGTAAAAAAGGTTTATTTGAATGTCTAATCTTATTGTGAATGGGGTATAAGTTTTCACAACAATGTCACTTTTCCATTCTTATGGAGTAACGACCCAAGTATTTGACTCTCTGTTTCTTTCAATTAAACCCTTACAGGCACTTTTGAACTGTCAAGGTCGAAAGAAGTATCTGCACGTTCCAAAGCGTAGATCTCTATGGAGAAGAACGTGCAAGAAACTCGACGGTTCTCGTTCGACGGTAGAATTTGCAATTGCTTCACAAATACACATATTCACTTAATATTATTATAGTGAATTTAGAGATAACGATGTAAATACCATGGCCACACAGCAAGACTTCATTCTAATACAATATAATGTATGCGTCACGTCGGCAGACAATGAGGGAAAACATCGCAAGAAAACAAGCGTCTATCAAATAAACTGTACAATGTTAGTTGAGAGGAAATAACAACAATAAACAATTGGTTGTCTGGCTTCTGCTGCAGATACTACGCATTGCTTTCGTGGATCATACGTGCGTGCGCGCAGAACTCATTATCTTTTCAAAAAGTGCTAACTTCCGTAGTCCCTCACGGACAAGATTAAAACGCGGCTTGAAAAGTTATAGGGGAGCCTATGTCTCGACAGTAAGGTAGTGATTGGGGGGAGGTATGTGCTATACCGGCCCTACATAATTCGTCGTCAGACGGGCGGGGTAGTAATCGTGGTATTCCAGACACTTAGGATGTGTATTTGATAAAGTACCTACTGTTAACCGATACTAATGAGTGTAGCTGTATAAATGTAATGAGACGGCCATCCAATACAATCTAGCCTTAACGAAACCCATCTGAGATGTCTCGTACTGATCAAGTGTTAGCGACGATGATGACCAACACCGCCGAACTACATTACAGTATTAAGAAGAAGGTGAAGAAAGGCTCGGGCTCCAAGACGCTGCCGTCCAACAGCTCGCCGGTACGCGGCGCGGGCGAGGCGGGCGGGCGGCGCGTGGAGCCCGCCGACGCGCTCGGCACCGCCGTCGTCAAGTACAACTACCAGGCGCAGCAGCCCGACGAGCTGTCCCTCACCAAGGGCACGAGGATACTCATCCTGGAGAAGAGCAACGACGGCTGGTGGAGGGGACAGTATCAGCAGCATACTGGATGGTGAGTGGTTCTTTTATTTATGAATGGCTTCTGCCCGAAAGTTATCCCAGTGGCACATACTCGCGGTATAAAAAGGATCCCTGTAGCCGTATTACGAAGTGCCAATGCCATCATGATTCGTGTGAGGGAAAGAGATAGTGCTATTCGTCTTGTGTAACTCCGTCTCTCTCTGACACAGAAATCATGATGGATTTAAGACGTCATAATAGGTCGCCAGGTTCTATTCGTATAGACATGATCCACCAGTTTGCTTAGTTTCAACCAATTCCGTTCTGATGTTTAGTCGTTTAGAGCTATCAAGCAGACATACAGAGTAACTTTCACATTAATAATATTAATATGGATTTATTTATATTAATTGTGAACTAGCACACAAACGTCTAAAAATACACCTGGCAAACATTAAATCTTCTTTCACTAATCTTCAAAAAATAACTACATACATACTTGCATTGGTTTCTCACAGAAAAACTAAACAAATTATGTACAGAATATATCAGAAGTCAGATGCTGATTTGGCTTCCGATATGTTCTGTAAATGTTAAACCAATTCTAAAAAACAAAAGGTTCTCCAGTCGTCTGAAGGTTTTTAAAACAATCTGTCTAAGATTTATTTTTGCTTGATTTACAGCAATTAGTTTTAAATACTGTTTTTCTATCTATCTACCATTGATTGTCATGAGTACGACTTTGCCTTCAGAATAAAACTGTAGTCGTTCACAGTAAACGAAGCTTAATTACAGCGCCGTCTATAGAGCTCATTGAATTCTGATTTTCATTATACTTGTAGCGATACTCAGTAGCATACTTTATCAAGAATAGGATCTTAATTTAGTTCAAGTACTTATATATTTTTATTTACCCTCGTCCGTGCGTCACTGCGGGGTGCCAACTGAAAACCAGCGCTGGGTGTCTGACGCCCAGCAAATGCTGAGGTGGTAACCCTTTCGGTTCGGACACGCTCGGCGCATTCTGTACTTTTCTTCTCCTGTAATTTGTGTTTGTAACCGTTGTGCTGTGTCTGTTCTGAATAAAAGTTTTTCTATTCTATTCTATTCTATCTACGAGGTACAGGCATATAGTAAAAATAATATAAACATTTTTACTAATTAACAACTCGAATACACAGTTGAAATAATTGGATAACATTAATTTACACAATAACGTTGCTCTGCTAAGTGACTTACGTCATGGCAAATATGAAAAGTTCACTGAACTGCATATTATAAAAAAAATATCATTTGCCTTGGGCTTTGCCCTTGACGACCATTTTTACCCAGGAATATATTACCGGTAGAAAAAAAAAACATAAATCGTACCGTAATCCAATATTTAGTAGTTCATAGTTCCAAATTTAACCCAAATCAAATTCATCTGATGGATTAACATCCAAATTTAGATAATTCCACACTTTTAATATTAGTAGCTTTGTCACATGCCAATAGTAAATGGTCATTGAATCGCATAAACAGCTCAATAGAGTAAGATGGAACGAAACACACAAATCTACACTAATATTATAAAGAGGAAAGATTTGATTGTTTTTTTGTTTGTTTGCATTGTTGGCTCCGAAACTACTGGACCGATTTGAAAAATTCTTTCACTTTTGGGAAGCTACACTGTCTCCGGTGAACATAGGCTATATTATATCCCCATATTCCCACGGGAACGGGAACTACGCGGGTGAAACTGTGAGGCGATGCTAGTTGTTTATATAACAGATGAACGCTGTCATTTGACTTCAAACGAGACATTGACCTCTGAGTTTGATTCGGTGTTTCTTCTCAGAATACTCAGCTAGGAAACACCGGTCTCATTTACATTAAAACAACCAAAAAAGATTTCACTTACTTCAAAATAAATATATCATTTATCATTGAATTGTGAAATGTAGTTCTAATTTTTATTTTAGCGATTTTTTTTAATTTTTAGGTCCACCAACAATGGTTTACACTGATTTTTTTTAAGAAAAACCTGCTTAAATATTTAAATTTACAGTGTAACAATAATTTATAGGTAAACAACACAGCTTTCAGCTGACTTACAATACAAAATAATGAGCTCAAATCAGCACTTTTTTTTTAATTTACTAAGTTAGGAGTTAATTTGAAATTGGTAACATTAATATACATTGATAACATCTAATGAAAATTAAACAGAACTAACGGAGATATTCCTCCGCAGGTTTCCTTCGAACTACACCAGCGAAGAGGGCGACAATGAGGATCCCGTGCATACGTACGCTATGGCGGAAAACGTGCTCGACATCGTGGTGAGTGTTAATGTATTTCATTTTTTTTTTTGGGTTTTGTGATGAAGGCATCATAAGCCTACATCTCAAAATCCCAAACTGCCTCTTCGTATGGCAGGCTCATTTCAGTACCCCAAACTGTCTGCTTCTTAATATGGCAGGTTCGTTTCAATAAATATAGAAGAGACAAATAAATAAAGTACCTATAGCTTTCTACGTCACTGCGACGCCGGTTCGGTCGTTACACTGTTGTAAAAAAGCTATAAATGCAAAGCACCTTGCTAGTGCGCCTCCGTGCGAGTGCTGCATCCCGCCCAGTATTCCCCGCAGGTGCGCCTCCGTGCGAGTGCTGCATCCCGCCCAGTATTCCCCGCAGGAGCGCCTCCATGCGAGTGCTGCATCCCGCCCAGTATTCCCCGCAGGAGCGCCTCCATGCGAGTGCTGCATCCCGCCCAGTATTCGCCGCAGGAGCGCCTCCATGCGAGTGCTGCATCCCGCCCAGTATTCCCCGCAGGAGCGCCTCCATGCGAGTGCTGCATCCCGCCCAGTATTCCCCGCAGGAGCGCCTCCATGCGAGTGCTGCATCCCGCCCAGTATTCCCCGCAGGAGCGCCTCCATGCGAGTGCTGCATCCCGCCCAGTATTCCCCGCAGGAGCGCCTCCATGCGAGTGCTGCATCCCGCCCAGTATTCCCCGCAGGAGCGCCTCCATGCGAGTGCTGCATCCCGCCCAGTATTCCCCGCAGGAGCGCCTCCATGCGAGTGCTGCATCCCGCCCAGTATTCCCCGCAGGAGCGCCTCCATGCGAGTGCTGCATCCCGCCCAGTATTCCCCGCAGGAGCGCCTCCATGCGAGTGCTGCATCCCGCCCAGTATTCCCCGCAGGAGCGCCTCCATGCGAGTGCTGCATCCCGCCCAGTATTCGCCGCAGGAGCGCCTCCATGCGAGTGCTGCATCCCGCCCAGTATTCCCCGCAGGAGCGCCTCCATGCGAGTGCTGCATCCCGCCCAGTATTCGCCGCAGGAGCGCCTCCATGCGAGTGCTGCATCCCGCCCAGTATTCCCCGCAGGAGCGCCTCCATGCGAGTGCTGCATCCCGCCCAGTATTCGCCGCAGGAGCGCCTCCATGCGAGTGCTGCATCCCGCCCAGTATTCCCCGCAGGAGCGCCTCCATGCGAGTGCTGCATCCCGCCCAGTATTCGCCGCAGGAGCGCCTCCATGCGAGTGCTGCATCCCGCCCAGTATTCCCCGCAGGTGGCGCTGTACTCGTTCACGTCGAACAACGAGCAAGAGCTGTCGTTCGAGAAGGGAGACCGCCTGGAGATCATCGAGCGTCCTCCCTCCGACCCCGAGTGGTACCGCGCGCGGGACTCGCGGGGGCACGTGGGGCTGGTGCCCAGGAACTACCTGCAGGAGCTGGCCGACTACCTCACCACGCCCTACAGGTACAATACCTTTATAGTCAACCTTACCTAACTTGTATTAGTCATTGAAGTAAAATGAATGTAGAAGTGGACGTATAACATGTCACACAATACGAAATTATAACGGTAAACTATTAGTTTATACATGAGCAATAAAAGTATGAAAATAGAAACCGCGGAAGCGCCGGCGTGCGCGCGTGCTGCAGCTGAGAGCGGCGCGGCGCTGGCGGCTGCTGAGTCCGAGCGCGGTGGCATTGCGCGCGGCGTGCTGCCTGGACACATCACTCATCTCGCGCCTCAGATATAGAGCTCGTCTTGCACCACAATCATAATTTCGTGTTCCCCCAGCGACGGCGGCGAGGGCGGGAGGCCCGTGGCCGGCGTGGCGGGAGGGACGTCCCTCGCGGGGCGCGCCTGGTACTACGGCGCCATCACGCGCACGCACTGCGACGCGCTGCTCAACACGCACGGACACGACGGCGACTTCCTCATCCGGGACTCCGAGACCAACGTACGTATAGCCTACACTACACTACACTACACTACACTCCTACACTCGCTGTACTACGGCGCCATCACGCGCACGCACTGCGACGCGCTGCTCAACACGCACGGACACGACGGCGACTTCCTCATCCGGGACTCCGAGACCAACGTACGTATAGCCTACACTACACTACACTACACTACACTCCTACACTCGCGGTACTACGGCGCCATCACGCGCACGCACTGCGACGCGCTGCTCAACACGCACGGACACGACGGCGACTTCCTCATCCGGGACTCCGAGACCAACGTACGTATAGCCTACACTACACTACACTACACTACACTCCTACACTCGCGGTACTACGGCGCCATCACGCGCACGCACTGCGACGCGCTGCTCAACACGCACGGACACGACGGCGACTTCCTCATCCGGGACTCCGAGACCAACGTACGTATAGCCTACACTACACTACACTACACTACACTCCTACACTCGCGGTACTACGGCGCCATCACGCGCACGCACTGCGACGCGCTGCTCAACACGCACGGACACGACGGCGACTTCCTCATCCGGGACTCCGAGACCAACGTACGTATAGCCTACACTACACTACACTCCTACACTCGCGGTACTACGGCGCCATCACGCGCACGCACTGCGACGCGCTGCTCAACACGCACGGACACGACGGCGACTTCCTCATCCGGGACTCCGAGACCAACGTACGTATAGCCTACACTACACTACACTACACTACACTCCTACACTCGCGGTACTACGGCGCCATCACGCGCACGCACTGCGACGCGCTGCTCAACACGCACGGACACGACGGCGACTTCCTCATCCGGGACTCCGAGACCAACGTACGTATAGCCTACACTACACTACACTACACTGCACTACAGTACAGTACAGTACACACACGGTCGGCAGGTGGGCGACTACTCGGTGTCGCTGAAGGCGCCGGGCCGCAACAAGCACTTCCGCGTGCACGTGGAGGGCAGCCTGTACTGCATCGGGCAGCGCAAGTTCCCCACGCTGGACCAGCTGGTGGCGCACTACCAGCGCGCGCCCATCTACACCAACAAGCAGGGCGAGAAGCTGTACCTCGTGCGCCCGCTGCCCAAGGCCACGCAGCCCTGCTGAGCGCGCCCGCAGCCGCGTCTGCCTTGTTGCGGCCTAGCACGCCATAGCGCTCCCTCGACTTTCTCTCACATCGAAAAATAAGGATTTATTCCGTTTTTCCTGTTTGGAAAACGTTGATAATCAATATATATTGATTCAGGGCAGTAACGGACCTTAATTCGGGTTTAGAATTGAAGAATTCGAGGAAATCTAGAAAGAAATGCTAGCTATTAGCACGCTAAACCGCAACAACTGTAGACTATTGACATAAGAGTGGCCTGACAAGTGTGATATATTAATTTCCTACAAAATCAGGTTCTTTTGATTTCGAGTCGACGAGCAGTTCCGTACAAATGTGTACATGTATAATTAGCATTTCCCGTTTTGTACTCCGGTGTCCACTATTTACTCGTTACTAGTTCAGAGCTTCCGTATATGCATTGTCAATTTTGTACGAAATTTGTATCCAATACCGGACGGACCGGGCGTCTCGTACTGCCACGACTAGTATAGCGCGGCGTTGAAGCAACGCCTCACCTTAAGAGCGTATACGCCAAACGGCATTTCATACAAATTTTCAAGTCGTTATTTTCCGAAATGTCTGAACCGATTTTAATGAAACTTCACACACATAAGCAGGATACATAGTTTTAAAAAGTTAGTTTAAAACATTGTCGATAAATAGTGTTACAGTTAAATTAGGCCCATTTAAGTTTTCCATACAAACATAAATATCCAGTTATCTTTTTTTAAATAAGACATTTCGAAAATGTTTTATGTATCCTGCTTCTATGTGTGAAGTTTCATTAAAAACGGTTCAGTCATTTCGCAAAATAGTGATTAGAAAATTTGTATGAAATGCCATACGGCGTATACGCTCTTAATTAAACAACAATAACAAAACCAAAAATTGGCTTCTTTATCTCTACTAGTGTTTAATAACATTTTATATCATATTATTTAGGTAAGTTCGATAGTGTAATTTTTATAATGAGTTATAGTTAAACTGTGTTCTACGCATATTATATCGATGATCGCGTCTCGAAGTGTCCGCGGTGTACTGAGCGGACGCTTCAGGCTCGTGATGTATTACTAAATATACACGGATGCGAAGTTGTGATGTTTGGCTAAGTAAGATATAATGTAAGTCATGGTCAGGGAAAATCGTGGAATGTAACTACAGCTAATTGTAAGTGAGTGGGAATTTTGTAAGGTTTTTCTAACGCGCTCAACGTTTAGAGGATTCCGTTGCGATTGACAGCGTTGTGGTGTTTTGGAACGAGCATTTTCTAGCATACGACATTCTCTTGATTTAAATGCTATATGTATCTCATAAAACTATGTTCTAAATTACTAATGAACTATCAGTATTTCTTAATTTTCTATTATATTTTGGACGTAACGAACTACACAAAGCTCAAAAGAGTATTAGCAACAAATCATTCCTTATTTTGCGAAACAATTTAATTGTTCCATCACAACGGGTCTACTGCAATAACGATAAATGTCCTTGTTACCTCGTTTTGAGATAATTGCGTTTCAATTTTATTGTATTAATGGGAACAGGAAAGTCGTGTTTAAAGGTATGAATATAATACATTATTGGTTACAGCACATTTTGATTATTGATATTATGTTGTTTCTTTACTCAAGCTTTTTTAAGAACTAAGTAAAAAATATTATTTAGAAATCAGGACTTTATTGAGTACCGTCCTTTTATCTA
Organism: Hecatera dysodea; assembly: GCA_905332915.2. Classification (NCBI taxonomy): domain Eukaryota; kingdom Metazoa; phylum Arthropoda; class Insecta; order Lepidoptera; family Noctuidae; genus Hecatera; species Hecatera dysodea. The sequence continues at coordinate 22,033,364 of HG995292.1, forward strand.
ATATAAGCGTGAACTGTCTAAAATATCGGGATTGTAAGTAATATTGCCAAATTTGTTAACGAGATTGACAACTACAGATATCCAGGGGCTGAAAGACGTGCATACTTATTTTTTTTTTTTTTACAAAAATGTACTTTCATCATTATTGCAGTGGACCCAGTAAACGCAAATAAAACATGGAAGCATTCCTAACTCAAAAAATGACCCAAAACACATTGCGCCGCGGTAGGCGGGGCTTACCGATTGCGCCGCTCACGTGTTTAGTTACACGGCCTATTCGTTACATGGTAATTTAAACCCAAATACTTGGGAAATAAGGTCATTTTTTAACTGTGCATCGTATTAGCAATAATGTCGTGAGTGTGGTTCGGCGAATCAGCGACGAGGTTTCGATGTGTGAGTTTGTTTGGATTTTTGGGTCACGATTCGCGCTTAGATCCCTTGAAGTAATGCTTCCATGTTTTATTTTCGTTCATTGGGTGGACCCTTCAACTGTCAATCGCAGCAGTAGATGACGTGCGGGCGGCGCTCCTACTGTATATTATAAGTCTGACTAGTATCATCGCGTACTCAAACAACCACGAGTAAACAATATTCCTACGTTTTAGTCTTTATAACAACGAATTAGGTAACGTTTGGTTGGTGCCGCACTAGTTTACACTTACATTTTGATGAAAATAAGATGGTTGTAGAAGAATTTTGATGGTGGTGGAAATTAGACGCTCACTGGTATCGTGTGTATGGCCGATTGGTGGATGTTGTAAACTTAATAAATAAAAAATAGTAAGTCAGCGTGTCTGTAATTACCAGTGATCGGAGTAGATAGATTGATTTGGGGTCAATAACCTAAAACGTAGATATTAATATGGACATGCCTCCGAGATTCCGGATTGTTAAAGTATTTTCCGGAATTTCGAAATTGTGAGGAACATGTAGAATGTGTAGAATGAACATCAGTACTCGCTATTACCCGCGGCTTCGTCCGCATGAATTTCGAAAAAGTCGAGTTATAGGTTATTCCCGTGGAAACTTGAATTTTTCGGGATAAAATGTAATCTAATGTTTGTAATAACGATGTTGATTTTGATTCAAACTTTTTACACCTGTTTCTTTATTTATAGTATGTAATAGGATTTTTGAATGCTATTTTTTTATTATGTAATTATAATTTTCAAAATTTTAATTTTAAATGTTTTATTAGCTTTCTATAAATTTCAAATGTACTATGTAGTTTAAAAATCTTTACATTCCCAATATTTGATTCAATCCCGTAAGTACCTAAATGAACTCTCGGAAAAAAGGCTTATCCATGTTAGGATTTCTATGACTATTCATGATGCAAGTAGGTACGTCAAATCAATCTACCTACTCCGATCACTGGTAGTTACTTAAATAAAGAAGGATGTCTAATAATGATGTCTACAACTAGATTTACGTTACAAATAGTTTTATCGAATGTAGTTTAGACTGGTGCGGTGGGCATGGAATCTCATCGGGTTGATTTCCACTGAGGTGACAATCGCTAGTCAATATTATACGCCAACATCACAAATAGCTCTCATTATGTTACAGTTTTAATTACTTTTGTAAAGCTACGTGCGCGCTCTCTGCCCGGGCGACCTACCGATAGTATTATTATCCAGTCACAAAATGTACTATACTTAATAATTCCCGTTCCCGTGGGAATACCGGGATAAAATATAGCCTATGTTACTCAGGGTGAATGTAGCTTTCTAATGGTGAAAGATTTTTTGAAATCGGTCCAGTAGTTTTTGAGTTTATTCGTTACATATAAAATACAAATCTTTCGTCTTTGTAATATTAGTATAGATATAGATTATATGGTTAATTTCAAGGCTTAATAGGGAACATGCAATATTTTCATCTTGATTTCATTTAAAAGAATTCCGTGTAAAATAGACCAAAAAACAATGAATAATTTAATACGCTTTAATGTATTGCCACAATTGCGATTATAAACTGTTTTTCTTTTCCCGCGAAAACGAATGATGAAACTCATTCACTCCAGAGATCATGAACTGTCATGTATTAAAATTAAAGTTCGTCTTTTCGTTGTCATAACACCAGTGACGTTACTAGACGCTGATTGTTTACGTTCCGTTTCACGTTATATTAATTCGTAATAGTTGTTAAAAATCAATATTAACTACAGTAAGAACATTGCAGTGTTTTTCTTTCATTCTTTTATACTGTTTTATTATTTCAATAACAAAATTTTCATGAATTCTGTAATTGCATCTTCCCTATTGTTGACATATGTTATATGTATAGTGTTTGTATTAAATTAATGACGTCAGTCATTTTAACTCCGTTCTATTCTCAACGATAATTTTATCAAAACATGGTGTCAAATCTGACTTCGAATTTGTTATTATTAAGTGGAATTGAGGGTGTATTGTAAATTATACGTAGCCCGGGCACGCCGCGCGCACACTCCGCAATTCGATCCACATGTAAAAAATATAACAATGGCAGCTTATATCGTTGTTTTATACATATTAATTGTTTATAATATATTAATTTTGTAGATACCAATATATAAATTAAAACGCGAATCACATTCAACGCTTAATTTTAAGTTAAACCTTGACACATTCAGCTGTAGCACGTGTAATTTCTCCGTAGTGTTACGGTCATGTCCAACACTCGGTAACACTCCGTAACGGCAAGTATTAAGTAAATAGCTTTTTACACAGGATCATTATTTTTGTATGGACTTTTTATTTTACACATTGACAGTTGATGATGCACCAAGTGTAGAGAATTTTGTATGCGACAACTTAGCGATAAGGTTAGGTTACATGTACCACTGTATGATAGATCTACGAGGGTGTTTTCCTCGATTTGTGATGATTCTGCGCGTGTGTGAGCGATTATTTGCATTTATGTTATAGTAACGCATTCTATACGATTTGACTAATTTGAGATTAATTTATCAATGTCTCATTAATTAAACAATAGCTGCTTTAAAAAAATGTTAATAAGTATACAATTTTGAATTATTATCGTGATGAAATTATCTGGTCTCAGTTGCATTTGCTAAAAAGATTTTTATCGCCGTATAGTTGGAAGAATACGTCAAAAATGCTTCATATTTTTTTGAAGTAGAAGATCCTTAGAGTTTCCTTAGATAATTTGAATGGAAAACATCCTTGAGAATGCGATGTCTCTGACATTGGTAACGCACTATAATTAATTACATGTGATACTTTTGAGTTATGACTTCTGTCTGCACGAGTGTAAATCAAATTTAAATAATATAGAGAAAATTTTAAAAATTTAAACGACGGAAATACGGTGTGTTTGTATAAATTATACAAACACACCGTATTTACGTCGTTTAAATGTAAAGTAAATATGCAAATGCTCTATCCTATTAATTATAAAAATAATTTTGGATTGGTATTTACTTAAAATAAACTTTCAAAAAATCGTATTAAATTGTGTTTGTATAATATTATTGGGGAGTTTAGTTATCGACTGAGACTACTCAACCAAAGAGGTCCGTTGACCCTAAGAGAAACGACATTATCATACATTATGTAAGTTAAGTATGCATAAGAATATACATATTTATGGGCGTTGTTTTTCTCAAAAAGCTTGCTCGATACAGCAATCAGGAAACGAGTTTTTGTTAAAAATAGCTCTCACAAAAATGCATATTCCTCAGTTATATGTGTCGAAGTTAGGTGCCATTCCAGTATAACGTAAGCACTAATGGGAGGCGGGGGGTCTTTGGTTTGCTTATTTTTGATGGGAGGTGATTACGTCATCAATACCTATTTCATTTGACTTATAGGCAGGGCCGTCTTAACCCATGCAGGGGCCCCTGGGCACTCCTGTGTCTGGGGCTCTTTTGGAAACTGAAAACCGGCCAAGAAAGTGTCAGTCGGCCAAGAAATCAGCACAGGTAGCTGATTTCCGTAGGTGCCTGCCTGGAATAGATTTGACTGAATTTCGTCAAAAGCTAGTTTTATGGTTCGAGTTTGTCGTTTCCTGAGCAGTACCTATAAAATAAATTGGGGGCCCCCAATGAAGCGGGGCCCTGGGCACGTGCCCCTTGTGCCCTTGTGGTAAACGGAACTGCCTGGCGCGATCTTACTGAGCTATCATCGCTCTAATAGCGAACCACAATAAGTTAATTTCTCTATACACTATAAATTCCTTATTTCTAGACTTGTTAAATGCTGCTTCATGAACCAATAAAGAAAGCAGAACAGATTCAAAAATACTTATATAATGTTTACGTAACAATGGGAGGGCCCCCCCTCCCAAGATAGCTTTGCTTACTTTTGCTGACGAGGGGGAGGTCAGGTTGAGTCAAAAATATTAAAAAATCTGCTTAATGCTGCGTAATACTTGAACGGCCCCTTATTGGTTGAGTATTTATCTTCTTGCTATAAACTACGCGTGCGACTCAAGTCATATCTCAAAACACAGTGATCGTAAGTTACTAGATCTTTTTGATGTATTTAATACGTTTTATACTCAATAATGTAATTAGAATTAAATGCGAGGCAAACTCAGTGTAGAGATTTATTAGTAAAAAAAAAATAGCAAAATATACCGCTGCTGCAGGTTTTGAGCGACTTTTTTACAAACAAAATGTTTCAAGTTGAATAGGTTATGTATTCGACACATCGGGTTATTTTGTAATTAAATTCGTGTTAAGGATCGAAAGATGTTCATCACAACACCAGCTCAAGTTTAAAATGCACCTGTATAAGAAAGTCTTCCTAGAGTGTTACATTTGAAGACGCATTTGTTGAATGCAAGCACAAAGCCAGTAGCGACCAGCACGGGGTAATCATTAAGATGGACATATTGAATTGTTTGAAATTAACGAGTAAGGCAGTGTCATGAGTTGTATATTTAATGTTCGATTGACGAAGAAACGAATGATAAATTGATTGCGAATGAGAAAACTATAGTGCACTAATTCTAACAAGCTTTATAAAATAAACATTGCCAAACTTAGAAAGGAATTAAAGCCGACTTTACATTCCTAAGCTTTTTATAATAACACTTGCGATGATTAGCTTAAAACTTAAGTATTGGGTACTAAAGTACCGCCCTACCAGTTCTTCAAAAATCGACTAAACTACATTACTGTATCAAACGTTTTAATAGTATAACTAGGTATAGATTATAGAGTGATTCGGTTTTTTATTTTTATATTGCTCAAAGTATATTATTTTATAATTTGTATTTGTGAACTTGTGTTTGTACGTTTTTGTGAATGTATATTATCCGATGTAACGAGCCAATGTAAGTGCAGTATGTAATATTTAACAATAATTTATTTATTAATTTGCCATCTGGTGTTTTATTCCAACAACACTTCCCACCTTATAATATCTCCCTGTTAGCTAATTATATTCCAATCCAATTTATACAAAAAAAAAAATAAACAAATTGAGACCCTGCTCCTTTTTTGAAGTTGGTTAAAAAGAGGTCACTAATATTATCATTGATGAATTCAACAATTTTGCTCAAAGGAAACTTCATTATTAGGTTCCGTACTTCTGTATGGAAAAACGTCTGTCGGAGCTGATTTTCTCCGAATATACTAGGTAGTTCGATTTAGTTGAAATTTGGTACACATATAACCTTCTGTTATGCAAACACGGACGAATAAGGAATATCTGATTATCATCTTTAGTGGTGAAAATAAAAACGAAGACTTCAATTGTACTGCGAAATGTAGGTGTCAAATTAAAGGGATCATTGTAAGGATCTCGAAAGGATTTTTTTTATTATTTTAAGGAAATGTTTTTACTATTCAGACTAATTTATATTATTAGAAATATATAGTTAGGTATTTAGAAAACCTATAAGAAGTCGGTGCGATTTTAAGTTACCTACATGAAACAATATATACTCGTATTTGGCCGTTTCTTCAAAGTAAATCTGTTTTCAAACATCTGGGAAAAGTTGCTTGCCTCAGTCCAGGATGATCCGTTGTCATTAACCAAATACGACTCATTCGTATAGATCAAATATTAGGGACTTAGCTTCGATTACTAAGGAACGGATGCGTTCCTAGTTACCGAAAGCTGCTAGTATTGATCTAACATAGACGTTTTAAATCAAAACAAGATCACGAGTCCGACTGTTGCTTACTCCGTGCCGATAGAATCTGTCGCAGAATGTTATCGCGCAGAGATAAACTACTGATCCAGCCGTGGGAGGACCGCAGATTCAAAGATCATCGTTCAAAAGTGAGTCACATATTAAAGTTCATGTTTTCATACAAAATTAATTACTTTGACGTAATCCGACCAAAGGTCAATTACATTAGCTACCTAACATGTTAGAAAATTGCTTACAACACTGCTAAACATAAGTCCACTTTCAGCTGCATCAAAATTAAAACACAAATTCTAACGAAGCTCCAATTAACCAATCAATCAATCTTCTCCCAACTAAGGTCCGCTTTTAGTCTAACCGGATGCAGCTGAATCCCAGTATTTTCTTCACAACCCAGTAACTGGGTAACACAATACACCCTAACTATCACTAGGTATCCATAACGACTGCTAAAGATGTTCAAATGGTAGCAGACGTTTGTCACGTTTTAACGTGCTTTCCGAGGTACCTACGTAGGAAACAGGGTTAATATGTAACGATAGTCATTCATCTATGTATATACCAACTTCGGCAAGCGTTGCTTAAGTAAGTTCAATCCTTGCCGCTGTTATTATACCTATAGTGCATCTGTAGGCAGATCCTTTCATATTTTAAGTGCCTAATATCCTAGAAATAGGGCCTAGCCTATATACTTGATATTGATACCTACAGCCTCCAATTTTTTCAAATTTGAGGTAAGGTCCGCTTTGCCAGCGATAGACGACCGCGCGCCGGCGCCGCGGCCGCACGTGGCGCTCAAACTGAAGAAGAATCAGCGCGAACTGGACAGGAAGAACAAGATACAGAGCGAGAACTTCAGCCTGCTGCAGCGGCTCAACGACATCATGAAAGTGAATCGGCTCGACAACCACTGGGCGAAGCCGCTGCCGAAGTAAGTGGCTGGTTTGGTTAGCATTTCGTTTCTAAACCGACGCGTCACAAATTCAACGTAAGCGTCGTATGATGCGATTGGCTGTTAATATTCAAACTATAACCGCTCATTTGATGTCCATCACATCACTTTGATTTTGCTATAATTTTAGTTATAGAGTTGTGGTGGTAAATAATTGGGGGAGGCTATGATTTTCAATGACTGTCGAACAATGATAAGCCATACGCAGATGCAGTCTTTCGTAATATATTTTATGCAAAGGAGAATGGCAAATTTTTCGAGAAATCTGGCCCAACCAACCAACACTCAATTAATTAAACCGCTATCGCCCACACATGTTACACATAAATTTTAATTAAAAATTGATCCGTGTTTGTTACTTGATTTATGCTAACGCATCAAAATAATGTCAGTGTTCAGCTATCCCAATATTTAAAACTCGGGACATAGTGCATCTTAGCCTTTTCAGAAGGTGCTAGCCTCTTTGCCTTTGGTTAATTAGACTATTTTGTCCCATCTTTCTTGTGTTGTGTAAGCAGTTGAAATACGTTATTTAATGTTTAGGATTTTAAAGCCAGGAAACCACACTCTTAAGACTTTTTCTCCTAGTTTTACCTACATTTTAATCGTAATGCACCTAATTTCTGGTGAGAAATGTTGCATTTTATATTGTCTGCTGACTGGAGTCTCATACTGTATTTTTAAATTCCTTACACAGTTAACTTAGATGATCTGCACGCAAAATTCGCGCTTATTCGTGGAGTTGCGGAAACCAGCCCGCTTTTACATACATACATAACTTAGATGATTAATTAGTGTACATATTAGTTTCCAGCAAAAGGTGGGCTTGTTCTACGATGCGGAGTCTTTGAACAGCAAAGTGACCGCGCGCTGTCTGCCCGAGCCCTCCGAGGACAGTTACAGCAACGTCAAGTGCTACGCCTGCGAGCGCAGGAGAGTAAGTGTGTGCGGCCTGTGGCCGTATGCAGAAGTGCCATGCTATCATGATTCGTGTGAGGGAAAGAGATAGTGCTATTCGTCTTGTGTAACTCCGTCTCTCTCTGACACAGAAATCATGATGGATTTAAGACGTCATAATAGGTCGCCTGGCCGGGACTGTTTGTAGTACGTGCTTACTAAAACATACTCTTTGTCCACAGAAACAGTACGAATACATCTACAAACAGATGCGTCAAGACTCACTGCCTTCTATTGATTCAAATTGATATTGTTGTATCAGTTTTTAAAATAAAAATAATTTTATATTGGACAGAATTTATTGGTATTTAGATACAATACAAATGGGCTGAAGTCAACATAATTCATACCGGGACAGCCGTTTGAGTCCCGTATCCTGGTACTGTATTTAATTATTATCGGTCGGAGTTAAAATCGAAACATAAATACTATGTTATATCAAAAGCATCATTTCAATCGGTAAGCAGATTACACTAAACGCATACGTCGCGTACGCGGCACTTAACATTAAAGCTATCCACTTCGTGTCCATCGTCCGTTACTCGGTACATTACGAAATCGAAAAACAAAGATGAAATTTTTAACATCACAATAGAGCTGTATCACACCAGAGCGCGTGCACTACGCGAGCCGAGCCGCGCGTCGCGGGCGACACGGGCGTCGCGCGCAACACGGGCGCCACGAGTCACCCGTGCTGCGCGCGCGACACGGGCGACACGCGCCACGCAGGCGACGCGCGCGGCCCGGCGGCGCGGCGCTCCGCGGGCGGCGCACTAGAAGCGGAAGCCCTCGTGCGGGCCGGGCGCCGCCGCCGCGTCGAAGTGGAAGCCCGCCTCCGCCGCCGCCGGCACCAGCGTCGCATCCTCCTCCTGCAACACGCGCACTCATTGAACCCTAACGTTCACACAGCTCATCGTTTATTCAGTGCTGGAGGGATACAGTAATACCGAAAGTTGCCTTACGAACTTCCATCCCATAAAATAACAAATCAATTTAACACTTCATGACATCATACAACTGCTTTACTGCGACACACTACTGTCAATGAACAATAACAAATAATCCACTAGGGAAATCATCTATACCTTTGTCCAACTAGGCATAACAGTAAACAATAAAACATCAGAGGATAGGTATAACAAGTTAGGGGTGTTCTTGACCGAAAATGAGTACAATTGGCCCTGAGTACATACATCTCCCGCGAAGTATTGCTCAATGATATCGTAGGCCATTTTGTAGATCTCCACTTTCTCGTGGCTCTGCAGCGCCTCTATCTTGTCGATGCCGCCGCACTCCTCGATCATGTTGGCGACCTGGTCGGCGTTCTCGCCAGCCATCTTCAACATGTTGCTTAGTCCGTCTAGCACGACCTGGACATACAACATTCATCATTAATAATTATACGTATTTTAGTGATGGAATAAATAACGGACCTACGGCATGTTATCTCTTTACCACTCTTGATTATCTTGCGGAGAATGTCTTGAACATTAAGTTCAGCTTTGTTTCTTTGCAGATGAAATCTAAATAAATAAAATAAACTTAATCTAAGATTATGTCGAAAAAAAAAAAACCAAATGCGTTTACGTGATTACAACTCGAAAGCAAAAAGTATCAATAGACCTTGAATCAAAATGTAGAGATACGTTGCTATTCAAGATATTTGAAACAGGTAAACAAAACATTATGAACACAGTTATTCATTGACCCAAGCCAATATTATACGTTGTATAAAGAACTGAATGTAAACTACGTAAATACGCCAAAACAATAGAAGTGCGAAGTTAATATTACTAAGAGGTGTTTTTCGCTAAAGGATCCATACCTCACTCATGTTGTGGTTATGGATATGAGTGATATACAACTCATAACTACTTTCCAAAATTACTGAAATGTTTGTCGTTTTCTGCACTTGAATCAAGATAATATCACTGCTTGCTGGTGAAATGACATAAGCTTGCATTTGACAGTAGATCTCTGAATAACTTACATTAATAACTTGAGTATCCTTGCAGCTGAGCAGTTTGCAGAAGGGAGGTATGACGCCGCAGTTGATGAGCGCGGCGACCTGATCCTTGCTCCCGCTGATGCTGAGGTTGGACACCGCCCAGGCCGCTTCCTTTTGCGTCTGGAACTCGCCCTTCGTGAGGTTTTCCACGATCTTGGGCAGTAGGCCCGCGTCTATTACTGCCTGGACTTGCTGTTTGTTACCCGCTGTGATGTTTGATAAGAACCATACGGCCTCTTTGCAGATCTTCTCTTTCTGTTAAAGAAAAAAGTCATAAGTAAAATAAGAAACATAAAACTAAGTATTCCGTCTGCCGAATTAACCCCGGCTTAATTAAATACAGTGAAAGAGATCTATCAATTTAATTAGCCATAATAAAGTACATGTTTACAATAACTCCTTATCGTAATAACAACATGAAGAAATTGAAATTCTTTCGGCTGACCCTTCACAATGACGTTGCAGTTCCTCTTCTAATTACAAAACATGCCGTGAATAATGATGAGTTCGTGCATGTGCGCACATCCGATTGGGAGGCCGCTATGCGAATAACAGTGCATTAAACTGGTACTTTAAGGTGATGCTATAAATAGAAAGACGCGGACAAACAGATGTGGGAAGTAAATAACTTGGGAGTGGCCTATGTTCGGCAGTGGACTGTGAAAAACCGAGAGGATTGGTTGCCCTAAATAAACGTATTCAATGAACATAAATAAACTTATTCCGTATAACCGCAAATCGTTATCGTCAGTTAGCCGAATTAATAAAGTTGACAAAAATGAAGGTCAGACATCTGTCGCATTATCAGTCAATGACCACTAAACTAGGCATGTCAATGTACTGTACATCTAATGTTTTATGTCAACGGATTCTGTGCAGGCGGTTGACGGCGGTTGCTCGCACGCGTACAATAATAGATAATTACCATCTTGGCCGCCGACCAGACGCGCGAACACCTCTACTCGTTCACACATTTTATGTATTTCTGTGTGAAACAGTCCTGTGTGCATATTTGTTTATATTCTATTTTCTGTGTGAGAAATTGGCGCCGTCCTAGTCGCTTTAAAATCGTTACATTAATATACAATTGCATAGACCACTAAACATAGCCAAATTTGGAACAGCCTCCTTAGCATAGTTTAAGCCAGTCCAGTTTAATGATAATCAATGGTATTTTAGCAAAAAGTTGTTCTATTGTACTGGCAAACAACACTTATGTAGTCTAGCTACCTGAAATAGGCATACAGTCGCGTACAAGTAATGTAGCACATAATTATTTGAATGGTCAGTGACATTCCAATCGCTCTCACTGTTTACAGAAAAGTAATTTGTTTATTTTGGTGAAATTGGCAGGTTTACAAAAATAACCTCCACTTGTATAATAACATTAAATCAAGCATACCTGATGGGACAGTAAGGCGGGGAAGTGCGAGAGAGCGTCGCAGTTGAGGACCACTTGTGTTTGCTCGTCAGTTCCGGTGACAATGTTGCCGACTGCTCTTAAAGCTGCCGTCTGAACCTTCACCTCTTTGTGTGACAGCAACGGGATCAGCTTCGGCACAATTCCTGACTCTATCACCATTTGGATCTGCTCGTTGCCACCGTCTGTTAAATAGCTGATTGCCCAAACTGTGTCTACTAGTATCTGGAACATAGCAGAGAAATAATGTTATTCATGTCGGTCTGACAACCACAGTAGATTGTAATTGACCACATGGTGTCAGATTGTATTAATAGTATCATGTTGTCAGGTTGATACACATTCAAGACTATTATGTATTCAGAAGGAAATTCAAGAACAAATTTATCATGATGTTTACTGTAGAAACAATAACATTTAGATTCATAGTCTGAGCAGATAGTCATTATCTTACAGATTCATTTTCAGATAAATACCTACTTGCTGTGAATTTTAAAATGGCTAAAGATAGTTGGGATGTTAAACATTGAGGCATAAGTAATTTAACATTCTTTGGAAGAAGTATTTATTTGGAATTATCAATTGAGGTGCCACAGATTATTTCCATCCAGATAAGTTATGTATTTATCATGTTTGTGGTCATAGATAACTAAATTGAAATCAAGAAAACTTGTTCTAGTTAACCCTGTTTTAGAAAATTCTAGATATCTTTATACCTTCATAATGACCTCTTATAAATGTATGGTTTCCACTCAATAGATTAGTAATTAGTTTAGTGACTCATTATGACTGTGTCTGCACTATTCAAAAAATATCCATGATTTAGATTCCAAGTTAGGTCAAATAATTAACTTGATGAAAAAAAAACCGAAAGCATAAAACTGTTACCCTACATTTAGTTACAGATCACAAATTAGCTTTTTGTGTCAAAATAAGCAATGCAATCTGCTAATATTATTTCAAGAAAAATCAAAATAGGAATTATTCACATTAACATGACATTGTTTTAAAACTACCTGCAGTTTTTATAATTTAAATCTGAAGCCTCATTTTACTTTGAAAGTCTGCTACAGTTGGCTAGTTAATAAAATAAAGTATCGTATTTTCTAGCACTGAAGTTGAATGAACTTCAATGGCCTAGCTGACAAAGCAGATTACAAGTTTATAAAAGTACTTACATTGTTGTCATTGTGAGTGATAAGGACGTTGAGGGCTGGAAGAATTTCTTGAATAGTTTTTACTGGTGGTGGAGGGTCCTTACTTCTGCACAAGTTCACAATGACCCAGGTCACATTGCGGAGGAAAGAAATGGGGATGTCTGGCTTGATGAAACTTAACAAAGGCTTAACAACTCCCAACTCAATAACAAAGTCTCGGAGGACGGGGCCATCTCCAATGATGTTACCCAGAGCCCAAACCGCCTGCTCGCACACATTCTCGTGAGGAGACATGAGCAGCTGGAGGAAGACAGGGACGGCACCGGCGTGGACAACCTTGTTTGTCTGTGCCGAGGTGCCTGATGCGATGTTTGTTAAGGCCCAAGCGGTTTCGAACTGAAGTGTGGGATTGTCAGCCCTCGAGAGACACTGCACGAGGATAGGGAGGATGCCGGTAGCGATGAGCTCGTCGATGGGCGGGTTCTTGTCTGACGACAGTAGCTTCCTGCACTGCTGCACGGCGGCTAGCTGCACGTCAGGATTGTCACCGTTCGCTGCGTTCATCACCAACTCCTTGAGGTCCGTGGACGCCAGGGTCTTCTCGATTTCATCTTCGTCTGTTGAGTAGCTGATAGGCACATTACGACGTTTCTGTAGCGTTTCGTCCCTTTTATTTTTTCTCAGTTCTACTGTTACTTCGTTCCTCCGTCTGCGCATTTCCTAAAAATTAACACACGAAACGTCATTTCATCGTTACAAACTAACTTTGTTTTAATTACATTATTACGAGACATTGAATTACGTTTCTATACTTACGTCGACATCTTTGCCAGTGTTCTTGAAAACATGCATGCGGTTCTTCACTTGATCAGTCGCCATTTTATTTTTGTGCTCGCAGTCTCGTTACAAACGTGGTAATTACACAATGAAACAAAGGATCAACATAAAATAATGACGAAGAAAACTAATCAAACATGTTTTAACGGCACTGCTAGCGTTGCTGATTCATTAACCTCTTTTTAACACAGAATATTCTACAACACGAAACTACTCGTCCGTTTCCTCCTCGAATTTCTTTCTATCTTTTTTTTCGGTTGAACTAACTATAGACAAGTTACATCTCATCTCAATGTTGCAAACATCAATCTTTTTCTACAATAATTCAAAGCAAATCATAGTGTTCTAAAGCGAAAGTATCGATAGTCAGATTCAGGATTCGACTACCATTTGACAAAACTTTTAGTGTTGCAATAAAAATATTAAAACACATAATATTTATTTTCATTCCTGGTAATAAAATGCGGTTAGCAAGATATTGATGAATTTTCTTTCATTGTACGCACTTCCGTTTTTGTTACAGTCAAAATAGGAGTGTTGTTGGAAAATATAAACAATTTATTTGAATTCGAGCAATATATCACGTGAAGATGACGATATTCACGAAGCCAAGCCTCACAATAAAGAAAACGTTGATAGACGAAAGCAATTGCGATGAATTAGTATGTATAATATTTTATCATATAGTATGCACTCATGAATCTTGTGTAATTTTTCATCGATCGGCGGTGCAGTTTACTATATTCTATGCGATAAATTAAAAGCGACGTAAAACTTGTACTTTAGAAAAATTGGGCTTCAATTTTATCATACGTCTGGCTTCCCATTGATTAGTAAGCTGCGCCTATCGCGCAGTAAAATATTTTTGATGCAGTTACTGCGACATAAATCTTTATTGATTTTCAGTTTTCGGACGACAATTCTGTAGCTAAAAATACCGATACTGAAAAATGTATGAGAGTAGGTAATTCTTTCAATGCCGCTCAATCATCTAGCCCTTCAAATGGCCGGAACGCAGATCCACAACGCGAGAATCCACAAAAAAAGAGAAGGAGTTGCTTTATTGCCTGTGGCTGCGGCATTAATGTTGGCGTCAGAAAGGCGGCTAAGGTTAATATCTGTTAGTTTTGTATTAAATGTATTGGATGGTGTTTTAAGGAGAATATTAGCAGATGCACTTTACGGGACTATGATTTTACGGTTGTAGGTGTTTGCATGTTTCTGTTAAAAAGTGTTGACGAAATTAGGAATACTGTTTATTTATTTTGTGTTTGTACCTTCATACATTTAATCACACAACCAGAATTTTATTTTCTTAGCATACACATTCACAACGCTCTTACACGACGACATAGATGAATATAGGCAAGAATGGCCTAAGAATAGTTTGGTCTTTCCCAGGTCATCGAGATGCCGGCGGGTCAGGCGGGCAAGCGCCGCGGCGTGGGGGCCATGCTGTGCATGTCCTTCACGGTGTTCCTGCTGGTGCTGATGGGAATCATCACGGCGCTGCAAATCTACGAGCAGGTCAACAACGACGTCTCCCAGCGCAACCACTACCAGGGCTTCTGCTCAATCCCTCTGTCCAGGGTACGTATGGCTCGATTTTATTTTTTAGGTATTAGCGTTGGCGACGGCAGCAAAGTGGACAGAAGTGGAGTATTTGAATAATGACTGCCGAAAATGGTAACTGGAATAGGGTAGTTAACTAAAAAAATCTGGTTAGTCCGTCACATAGATTTCCAAAAAATATTGGACACGGTATTTTTTCTTTTTTCACATAAACAAAAAATGGCGACGATGCAGTGCGTTGAAAACTCGTGTGACGTCACTACTCGCTACAATTTTTACCGGGCCGTGACGTCACGCGCTCCCACTCCTGATCTGTGATGCTTTTTATCTTCGTCAATTTTTATAGATTTGATAAAACAAAAAATACGTGTCCAATATTTTCCTATAATCTAACTGACGGACTAAACATAATCATATATTTTTTACTCAGGCAACATTCCTATTGAGCTGAAATAATAATAAAAAAAATACTTTGGCAGAGTGATGGGAAAAGTAGAATGATTTTGCTTGTTTACACTGCGTTATTTTGGTCTAGAATTCCGTCGATTCATAACAGGCGCTCTGCGATCTCTGGAGATCTGCAAGGTTAGGCAACGGCTGCCAAGGTTGAGGTTCGTGTCGAACCTCTTGTGCTTCGGTAAGCACGTCAAGCTGTTGGTTTGTGTTGCTGTCCCTATGCTAATAGAACGCTGATAGAAGCCCGATAGCAAGTTTATCGTGTTACTTGATTATTGGGTTGTTGCGGTCCGATTAGCAGTTGTTTGATGCAAAATTCAGCTTTATCTGGTTGTACTGGAAGCAATGGGCGTATATAAGGGGGGTGTTTAGGGGTTCCAGATCCCCAGATATCCAGATAGATGACATCAGCGTTATTGCGACATAGAAGTTCTAAAATGTCATTAGTAGTTAGTAGTAGATCTTTGATAATCTGTAGGCGGTGGGTACGGGTATAGTTTGACCAATACCGCTGTACCGCGCCTTAGGAAGGCGTGCGGCGAGACGGGGGGGGGGAGCATCGGCTGTTGCGCTTTGTCGGTCCGGTCGTGCGTTATCTCGTGATGTTAAGACCGTCATTTTGAAGACGGCCGCATATTTTAAGAAAAGAAAGGCGGACAAAGAAAGCTTTGAATTTAAAAGTGATGCGAATATTGCCAAGATCGTTGCGGAGGCTACGGGGTACTGCGAAAAAGCCGTGAGGAATGTGATTATAGCAGGTAATTCATCAATTGCAAATTCAAACAGATTAAAATTTCAATCGCCAAAAAAAAGTTATAAAGAAAAAACATGTTGTGGATGATTTTGACTTAGGAGTTATCATAGGAAAAATTCATTAGTTTTACGAATTCGAAAAAAAATACCAAGTGTCCGTATCAAGTTTGAGACAAGATGGCATATTGAATTGTGGACGAGGATTTTTAAGAAAACTTTTACACAAAATGGGCTACCGTTTCCGAAAATGCAAATCGAAGAGACGTCTTCTTATAGAGCAGCCTAATATTACAATGTGGCGGAAAAAATACCTTACACAAATCAGAAATTACAGAACGCAAAACCGCAACATATATTTCCTTCATGAAACATACATCAACGCCAGTCACCATGTCAGCAAATGTTGACATCATCGTCAGAACCCAGAATTAATTCTGATATTGGGAAAGGACGGCGTTTGGTAATTCTTCACGCTGGGTGTCGGCTTGCTTGATGGTGCATTGACTATATTCAAATCAGATGCTAAAATCGGCGACTATCATCATGGAGATATGAACGGCCTACTTTTTATAAGTGCGTGGATGAAAAGTTAAAAGATAAGTTGCTGCCGAATTCTGTAATTGTGATGGACAACGCTTCTTACCACAGCGTTCAGGTTGAGAAGAAGCCAACTATAGCAACCCTCAAAAGTGAAATGCGGAACTGGATGCTGCGCCACAATTTAGAATTTTCAGAAACCATGACAAAGGTTCAACTGCAACTGCTTATCAATAATACACAAAGAGAACCCGCGTACAGAATTGACGAACTCCTGAAAGCCCATGGACACACTGTTCTGCGTTCACCCCCGTACCATCCAGATTTGAACCCAATAGAGCTGGTTTGGGCTGATATTAAAAAAAAAACAACATAACCCAAAACCATATTAATTCTTCTCAAGATGAAAAGAAAACCTTATTGAATAAATTGTTTTTGGAATTCACTGCGGAAAAATGGCAGAGATGTGATGACCATGTCCAGAAAAATGAAAATAATTACTGCGATCGCGATAGTAGGTTCGATAATAATTATTATCGATGCATTTATAGTAAAATTGCAAGATTCTGATTCAAGTTCCGATGGCGAAATGGAGGATGAAGTTGATGGCGAAATGGAAGATGAAGTTGAAGCAGGGTCTACGTCAGAATAACTTTCGTTAATTTAGTATGTATATTACATTATTTGTTTGTAAATTTAAACAATTTTCAATAAAACAAGTCCTGATTTGAATTAGTATAAGTTTAGTTCTTATTCATTACCTGCCTATTTTTAGTAAAATGTGCCTATATTTCGGTTATATTTAATTAACTAAGTATAATTCAACCCCATTGCTTATCTCAGAAACCTGACGTCGAAGAGAAAAATGGTTTTTGGGGCTGTATAGAGGGTATCTGGATGAGTACAAAACGAAAAAAAAAATTACCCCTTTTCAACCCCCTTTTAACAACCCCTTTGCGTAACTCAAAAATCTGACATTTTAGAGAAAAATGGTTTTCGGGGTTGTATAAAGGGTATCTGGATGAGTATATAGCCAATAAAAAATCAACCCTATTCAACCCTTTTCAACCCCCTTGTTTCAACCCCTTTGCGTATCTCAGAAACCTGACATTGTAGAGAAAAATGGTCTTCGGGGTTATATAGAGGGTATCTGGGTGAGTATATGGCCAATAAAAAATCAACCCTATTCAACCCTTTACAACCCCCTTGTTTCAACCCCTTGGCATATCTCAGAAACCTGACATTGTAGAGAAAAATGGTTTTCGGGGTTGTATAGAGGGCATCTGGATGAATATATGGCCAATAAAAATTTCAACCCTTTTCAACCCCCTTCTTTCAACCCCTTTGCGTATCTCAGAAATCTGACATTTTAGAGAAAAATAGTTTTCGGGGTTGTATAGAGGGTATTTGGGTGAGTATATGGCCAATAAAAATTTCAACCCTATTCAACCCTTTTCAACCCCCTTCTTTCAACCCCTTTGCCCCTTCACGGTAGACGAGGCCCTTATGAACCATTTTGGGGCCATAGTCATGGCAGTAAAGTTGTCTGGAGCAAGCGAGATTGTCCTTATCGGAGACATAAACCAGTTACCATTTTTGGACAGAGAGAACCTATTCGAGTTAAGGTATACCCGTCCATATATGGTGGCTGGCATCACCCAGGAACTCCTCTGCACACATCGCAACCCGATGGATGTAGCATTCGCATTGAGCGAGATATACTCCGGTATATACTCCTCCAAGACGACGCTGTCGCGGGTCCACTGCCTGAAAGTGCAAGGTTACACCGGTGCGCAAATACCGAAAACAACCCAGAACACCCTTTTCTTGGTGCACACACAAGAGGAGAAAGCTTCTCTTGTAAGCCAGGGATTCGGATCTGGCGAAGGGTCGCGCACACTAACCATTCACGAGGCTCAGGGGTTGACCTACGACAGCGTTATCATCATCAACACCAAGTCCAGGAGGCTCCAAATTCACGACAGCGTCTCTCACGCGGTAGTGGCGGTGTCGAGACACACAGTCAGCTGCGTATACTACTCCGACGACGCCGATGACGCCACGGGCCGCTTTGCACGGAGAGCGATGGATGCGCCGACTAAAAAGGTCGTCGACTACAATCTGAAGACGGCCATGCAGCATCGAGACGCAGTTGTCGTAGAAGCACTTCTCAAACTAGCGAAGTCCCTGGTCATTAGGCCCACCTAAAATAATCCCTGTCCCCAATAATAAACTCCACCCAAATTCTGTATTCTCCATAATTTTAAATAAACTACTATATGTAAAGCTGCATGGCAGAGTGAGTCTGTCATACTCACGTTCCCTCAAGGTCGAGGTTGGCCGACTCAAACTGCCATGCATCACCCCTTTATGTATATCCATTTGTTTTAAGTGTGTCAAAACATCCGTATTTTAACTAATATAGAAATAAGTAAATAAGAACAAAAAGCCGGAAGATAAAAATAAATAAATAAAAGAAACATTACAAAAAAAACAAAAAAAAAAAAACAGAAAAAAAAATAATGATGGACTCACATAGAGAATAAGCTACGAAATGCTTTTATTTATGCGTAGATTAAGGAAAAATATCCTATGTGGAAGCACATACTGTATGTAATGAAAAAAAAATGTAAACAAGTTTAATCTGTAAAAAAGGCGCGGACCACCAAGTCCGCGGTAATGTACTGTAAAAAAAAAAAAAAACCCCTTTGCCTATCTCAGAAATCTGACATTTTAGAGAAAAATAGTTTTCGAGGTTGTATAGAGGGTATTTGGGTGAGTATATGGCCAATAAAAAATTCAACCCTATTCAACCCTTTTCAACCCCCTTGTTTCAACCCCTTGGCATATCTCAGAAACCTGACATTGTAGAGAAAAATGGTTTTCGGGGTTGTATAGAGGGTATCTGGGTGAGTATATGGCCAATAAAAAATCAACCCTTTTCAACCCCCTTCTTTCAACCCCTTTGCGTATCTCAGAAATCTGACATAGTAGAGAAAAATAGTTTTCGAGGTTGTATAAAGGGTATTTAGATGAGTATATGGCCAATAAAAATTCAACCCTTTTCAACCCCCTACTTTCAACCCCCTACTTTCAACCCCTTTGTTGTTAGTCAAAAAATACTAAAAAGACACCGCGAGTTGCTCGCAACTCGCGCCCCCAAGCGAAATACTAGTATATGATATAAAGTTAAATTAAATGAAATATTGAGGTATTCTTATTTAATTAAACTTTACGGCCCTGCGTATCAAATTGCCGATGAGTCATCGTGCCGACGCGCACTTAAAACGTAATCACTCCGGATGTATAGCGACTATTTAGACACTTGAAACGTCTCGGGTTGTTGAATGATGTGGCTATGAACTACAATGTAAACAAGATTCTTATAAGAGCTCGAAATATAAACATTTACTATTTAATTTCCCATTCAATTAAATGATTTAGAATGTAAGACTGGTATGTAAAGAACTGTCGTGCCATAGAACTGTAAACTGATATCGTAAGATCTATCCGACAATATCGATCTCGTGTGAACTCATGCTCTTTCCTTCCCGGCCCCCACCTCGTCGCGCCTTCCGAAGGCGCGGTACAGCGGTATTGGTCAAACTATAGTCAGAAGGCCGAGTGTCTGCCTCCCATTCTTGTCAAAGGATCCAACACGGGCGTCCAAGTCGCGCCAAGTAAAACACTGGTATTTAGCTAAATCCAGTTAGACTGAGCCGACCCAACATAGTTGAGAAATGGTTAAGCGGTACTTGCAAAATTATATAGGTATAAACATTTTTTAATTCTCACGAGACCATGACGCCGTTCATTAGCATGAGACTTAAATTTCAACAAATAAATTGTCGTCCAATGACGAAGGATGCAAAAGTCGATTAGGTAGTTTCCACCATTGCTCTTACTCGGCCACCACTGCCCTCGAGAGCAGTGGTGGCCGAGTGGTAACTGCCCCAACTGACGAACAGTAGGTCGCGGGTTCAAACCCAGCCAGGTGCAATACTTTGTGTAATTAATTTAATCACCACTACTCTCAAAACGGTGAAGGAAAACATCGTGAGGAAACCGGCATGTCCTAGAACCAAAAATACGAAGACGTGTGACATTCACCAACCCGCACTGGGCCCCCGCGGTGGATTACGGCCCATTCCTCTCCTAAAGAGGAGGCCTGTGTCCCAGCAGTGGGAACGTTAAAAGGCTGACTAATAATAAAGTTTCCGCAATTTGAGACAATAAGTCCTGCTGTTGTAATTTAGTATGAGAACGATAACATTATGCAGATACACACACATGAACCCTTTATATACCCTTTTATAAACTGCGCCAATGATATAAAATATTAAAGATTCCCCTTACTTAGCCTTGGCTTGCCTGGCCTAGTATCACGAATCAATAATAACGCTTCGTCCCCTTACAAGTATACAATTCACCTTCTAAATGCATATTAAATGACCGTTCGAAGAAATTATACCCTTCGTGAATCGTTGTAGATATTATAGTGTTTCAAGGGCGTCGCCATGCCAGGCGGTAAGCTGCGATAATGTAACACGCGTGTTTTGAAAATGCTCTTGGCCTATTTAGCGACGAAGGGGAATATCAACATAGTCTGGGGTCATTTACGCGTAAGTGTGGATACTGTGTGTTTAGGAACGGTGTCACAGGAACACAGGATTAAATGGATATGTACAAAGATTCTGGAGAATATATTAAGACATACATAATTTACTTAAGGTACAATACAATAGTCGTCAAAATGAAATCCAAATCTAAATCAAAGCCACCTTGTGAAATCTCACAAACCATAACAGAGAAAATTATTTACGCAAAAGTTTACGCATTACTTCGCACTGGAAATCTTGCCATAAACCTTAAAACTGGACCAGACTCTCTTACCTTCTCAAGCTACAAATAGGTTTGCGGTATTGGATTATCTCTGGATTCATTATAAAACAATCGCCTATCCTAAATCTATGAGGCATCTAATCTGCTTTGCACTTTAGGGCTTGTTCTGTTACGATCTGCACTGCGAGACTACAATTTTTTTTCGATAGCCTAATTTTTTTTCCACGCTGGGAAAAGACCACCCCTTCCTGTTTCTATACTTTTCTATCAAAGACTAACTGTGCGCTACAGAGAGGACCATAATCATAATGTAATTTACCAGAACTATTTACAGAAGCAAACGCATTACTACAAACGGTCCAGTGCCACACCTATCGCTTACAGCTGAGCCGTCGTCCTCGCGGCCGCGTTCAATGTCGGGAGCTATTATGCCGGCAGGTACACACTTGCCTGGGTCACTTCATTGACCCGCCCACTTGACTCCGACCTTCAATAAAGACTCTCCACCGTAATTGGATGTAGTATGGGAAGTCCGTTATTTTCCAACAATTTACTGTGCTCTTGTTATGCGCTTGCGACGCAGGATAGTACGAGATAACTGATCCAGCTTCAAAGTTTGCCAATCATGACAATATTGAATGCGCTCGCTTTGCCTCATATATAAATATGAGCCAAAATTTGTAAGTGGTATCGAGTGGTATTTTGCTAAACAATTTTACATAATACTCCATAAAAGAAGGATGAACTTTAGCCATTTTAAACCGAGGTTGATCTAATTCGTTCCTATTTCGAATATTAAACTGATGCCTGTCACTTATGTATCTAACTAACGGCCGAACCCAATAACCGATCTATCGCATACTGGAGATAGAAAAACAAATGAAACAAAAGGAAACCTATATAAATTTTCTGTTGTTTCATTTGTTTTTCTATCTCCAGTATGCGATAGATCGGTTATTGGTTTCGGCCGTTAGAGTATGAAGATTTTAATCTTAATATGTTCGGGGCCTCATCAAGTTGGCTTTGTCTCTCTTACGGCTTCCAGAGGACTGGGACCTTTTTAGATGGGAAATCATCAAATGAGTTCTCCCGCTCTGTGTGGAGCGGAAGGGAGTGTCAGACTCTTACTGGCTAAAACACACCCGTGATCCTTCTTGTGGCCTTTGCGTTCCAGGGCCGCGGTGACTCTTTCGAACAAATTCCGCAACCCTAGCAGGCACTGACCCTATGGGGCCCCGTCTAGGACTGAGACCCTACGGTCCCAAGAAATCTTCAAGCCGTGTTAAAAATATTAATAAACCTATACCTTAATCTGACCGGTTGCAAGCACATCGTATAGGTAGAAACAGAAACGGTAGCACTAATTTTATCGATTTGATTGAAGTGGGTAGTCGCTGCGGCCCTCGCCGAAGAGGTCATAGTAGCTGCATACTTATTTATTTACGACAAACCTTCCACCTTTGATGACTCTTGCCTTGCGCTTTCTAGGCGAGAAGGAAATACAGAAAATTGCTGTGACTGTTTGGTACCGTCTCCCCTTTCTTCTTCGTCGTCGTTCCCTCACTATAGAGCAGTGGTTCTTAACCTTATGGTTATAAGGGACCATTTGAAAAAAAAACTGACTTCGCATGGACCAATAACGTCTTGGAGGAAATAGGAATATCGTTTTTTTAGCGGCTGCATCCAAATCCGTTGCAGTGCTACTCATGGCCGAAATCATGCCAAACCTGAATCACTACCGATTTCGTTGCTTTTTTAAGTTACTAGATGTGCTGAGAACCCCTGTTCTCATAGATACATATTATGTATATCGATAAAAACAAAGTTAGGTAGTGTGTAGCACTTTTTCGAAACTTAAAAGAATATTTCCTGTAAAATCGTGTTTTTAATTAATTTCCTGTCTCAAGTACGTATGTCTTACAAGTTAGTATTATATGTATTGCATTTCAATCACTACTTCTTTTTGGATTGTCTTCGCGGACCACTTCGAGTGCTGCCAGGGACCACCAGTTAAGAACCACTGTCAAATCAATCGCGACTACACACGACGCGTCTCAAAATCTTGCGAGCTTCTGCAATGTGGACCGCTTTGCACATGCTGCTTCTAACGGCCTTCTTTATTACGTTCGGTCCATCTTGGCGATGTTCACCCTTGAGCCCTTTTTCCTTGTACCGTCGATCCTCTCAAAATAAGATGTAACACTGATCTGAAACAAAGTGATTATAGTTCATGCTTAATCTGTCTGTTCCAGGACTTGCAGATGATGGAGTCACGCAAGATGCCCCTGCGCTGGAAGACCACCCCCAACGTCGACCGCGTCGAGCCTAACATCCAGGTAAGTGTAGTCATCGCTGCAGGACCACCTAGTTACAGAAGGTATCTAGGTACATTCTGATACAAAACTAAAGTATACATAAGCCTGGTTCGCACTGCTCAGGAGCTCATTTCGAAACATAACTCTATAAATACTTCTGCCTAGAATTTCGACAATTATCAGTATATTTTTCCGAAAAATTTCGACTAAAAAATATCGTGCCCCACACAAAGCAAACAGCAAAGAAGACCACTTCTCCCTTGAAGCACATGCTCCATTCTAAATCAGCCACCTGTTGCTCAGGTGGTGAGCTTCATTGACGAGGACCCGGACCATATTTTCGACCTGCTGCGCGAAGTGCTGGACATAGACATCGACGAGTCGGTGGAGAAGATCTCCGTCTTCAACAACGGCCACCCCGTCAGCTTCGTGCACGACTTCGAGTCTAATATTACTGGTGAGTCAAATAGACTTGATCTTTATGTGGTCTAGACTAGATCATCTGTAAGATTGGGATAGTAACTTCGTCTTTAACAACGGACACCCCGTCATAAAACGTTATAAACTTTGTAATTTGACTTCTCCCTCGTTTCCATTATTTGTAGTTGTTCTATATTTAAAAAGGATGTGATGGAGGGGTAAGGGTGTGAGATTATTATGTCTTTTGACATTGTTTAAGTATTACTAATACTGTCGTTAAGAATTCCAGCTTAAGTTATAATTTGTATGTTCTGTGACAATAAAAAGTTTTTCTTTGATGGGTAGGTCCGCTCTGGGTGGGAGCGGCCCTTCGGTTCCCACCCAGAGCGGAAAGTGTGAGACTTACTGATTAAAACGTGTTCCTCTTAATGCCCTTTGTGTTCCAGGGCCGCGGTAACACTATGGAACATTTCCGCAATATGTGTACCAACGTACGTAAACAATTGCAGGCATCGTGGACTCGGAGCGCTGCTTCACCATGGACATGGACCCGGAGCTGGTGCTGCAGCCGGAGCTGTTCCTGCTGGGGCTGCAGCACGGCGACGAGTTCGACGTGTCGCGCGTGCGCTCGCAGCTGCGCGCCGCGCTGCCGCCGCTGCCGCCCGCCGCCGCGCGCCGCCTGCGCGTGCTGCAGCGCTGCGCCGGCAAGCCCGTCTACACGCTCGTCAGGGACGCCGACCCACTTAGTCAGTATCGCTTTGGCTTGCCTTCTATTTCTTGCGTGTTTAGGGATACAGTCACGTATTCTGCTTGTCCCCTTTTCTGCGTTTTGCAATGAGGTTGATGATTGGGGACGAAGTGAAAGCCCAATTTTCCGTTATTGATGTATATCGTCACACATGAGCATATTTGGTAGTTAAGAACAAGATTGAGAAGATATAACTAACTATAATTATAAATAATTTGTATAAAGAATTAGAAAAGTACTTCGTCATTTCCAGATGCTATCAATTTTTATCACAAGATTCCTAATTGATTCAGAGGTTTAGACGTGAAAAAACATTGTTCGTTGTAATGCCACCGGAAACTCCTTATGACGCACGCTATAGGCGCGTGAAGCTTGCCCAACTTTTTAACAATCCTCCCAAACATTCGAAGCTCTAGTACTTACCGCAAAATATCAAACAGACGAACAAAGATACTTAGTTACTTTTATATGTAATATTTTTTTAGGGGTTTTTAGGGGTTAGGTACTACCCCCTATACAAAATCAAAATCAGGTTGGGGGTTTTATCAGGTATTAATTTTGAGCATTTCCCCATTCCAGTCCGCAAGCGTTCAGCGGACGCCCCGCCGCATGACTTCATGCAGTTCGCCGGCAAGCGCGTGCAGGAGATCGAGATCAGCAACCTGGCCGAGCTGCTGGACTACGAGCAGCAGCACGACTAGACCCACATGCGGCGTACTACTAGCTGTGCGGGCAGCAGCCACTAGCCCACGGACAACATGCGCTCTCCACTGATTCAACAGTCGCCGAAGACCGCATGTGGTCTGTGGGACTCTGACCTGGGCCCCAAGTCTGCTATTTTAATAAATTTGTCATTCCAACACGATCCCACTGTCATTTTGAGTTCGTAATCTGCTAAATCTATAATGGTCGATCATTGGTCGGTCATGGTCTCGTAATACTTTTTGATAGCCGAGCTATTAAAAGAAATGACTGCACAACGACGTTCTAATGGTAGGTCACTGATCAAAGGATCTGTCAAAATTTTAGCTGACTACCGCATACGTCTGTCATTCATTTGTCATTAGGTACGAGATTACCATTCTATGCCCTTTCTTTCAATGGAGTGTCAGTGGTTGACCACTGGAAAGTCATAATGACGCTTTTATATTAGTAGATTGATGAAATCAATGATAGACCATTCTGACACTATTGTAATAGCAGACTTAGGGCCCTGGCTAAGGCTGGTTAAGCCGTAACTTGCAATAAGGGTTGAAGTAGCGCGCATGTCATCTACGTACACCAGTCAGAACTGGTTATGTCACAGTGGCATGCTAGGTACTTGCATACTTTTATGTGAGTTACAGGCGTGTGTAAGCCGAAGGTGAGTTTCGCCTCGGTCTTAGCTCACAGCTCAGTCACTCTGTCTGTACGTTAGTAGTCCATTTGCTGTCGCCTCCGTGCTAGGGATGTGCCGGTGTGGATGTAGGATACGAGTCTACTAGTTTATGGAATCATTTTAGTCGATTCTCAAATAATTCGACTAAAGTAGTTTCTATTGGAAGGATGGTGTTATTACTGTGATTTATTATCGTTTAGTTTTCTTATGCTCTATTTTAATTTCCTGAAGTATTATAATATTTCTGCAATCGGTTTGAAACTGATTTTTGAACAAATTGAGTGGTTTTATGGAAGTATGCGCACATAATGCATGGTTGTGTATATCATTGGATATAATGATGGTGGATTTAGCTTCTAATTTAGCTATGGTCCTATTTGTAACTCAAAATTTATAAAAACTAACTTAACAAATAATCGATTTCTAAAATCGATTTGATCTGTCGTATGTTTGATCTCCGTAATGTTTCAGTAACCAAAGATTTATTCTTTAATTTTGTTCTTCACTGACATTTTTATTTATTGTTTCTCTGTTTTTGTTATTAATTTTACGAAACGAGAAAGTTGGGAATATCTGTCTATTATAATATAACATGAAAAGCAAGATAAATGTAGTTTTAAGGCATGCGGAATAATATGTTGTGCCAAAGACAATACCACCAACCTTAACAAAAGAATAATTTCTTTTGCTGAACCTTTATTTGGTATCATAATAATGCTTCATGAGAAATGCCAATATCACTTAAATATAGGTAGAAAAGTAACTATTCTTAGTGACATGTTGTATTACAAAAGACAAACATTTTCCTATATCCACATCCAAGTAAGAATAGATAAGATTTGACTAAGTCCAATTTTAATGTAAGCACCGTATACTCAATGTTAAAACCTTAGTTTAGTTTTTAGTCTCTTGTCATAATTTAGTCGATTTTCTGACACTGCTATTTTATTTACTCGGTTACAAAAAAGTATTAAGTATTTAGTTTAGTTTATTATTTAAGTGCCATATTTCGTGTGGTTTTAAAGTTATACAAGATAATAGATCTTTAAATGTAAGGACATAAATATTAATCGTAGAGCACGAAATTTCGTGCAGTAAGCACAGATTACATATAAACGTTTATTATAAGATCTCATTTTATGTAGTTTTCTTTCCTAAATCTTTAGTTTACAAAATCCTAGGTTATTTTGAAACCACGTTTGTATTATTTGGCCCCAGTAGATCGATTGGTGGCTTTTTAGTTCAAATAGTTTAGTTCACTTTGTTTGGTCATGTAAGCGACATAAGACGAAATAAAATGTTTAATGTGATTCGTGTTTCATTTGTTGCTATTTTTAACTAGCGGTAAAACGGGGTGAATTGAAATGCAGGGGTGAATAAAAACGAAACATTGACTTGAATTTTCTCGTTATTAAATATTGCTTGCAGAAATTAAAAACTCCAATTTTTGAATCAATTATTTGTTTTTCTAGTGGATGGTTTATGATAAATTGTTAATATAGTACCTATTTAAGCGAAAATCCCAATTAAAGTTTTGTTTTTATTCACCCCTGCACTTCTATCCACCCCGTTCTACGGTAGTCCTTTTTGATCGTATTCCTAGTTAATCTGCATATACTTAAGGAAGGAAGGGAGTGTCAGACTCTTACTGACTAAAACCCACCCGTGATCCTTCATGTGCTCTTTGCATTCCAGGGCCGCGGTGACTCTTTCGAACGAGTTGCGTAACTATGTTACCTATTGCATTTATTTTGGCTGCAAAACTGCTCGTTTTTATTGAACACTAGCAGCGCCCCGCGGTTTTACCCGTGTAGTTCCCGTTCCCGTGGGAATATGGGGATAAAATGTAGCCTATACTACTCAGGCTGAATGTAGCTTTCTAATGGTGAAAAAAATTTTGAAATTTGTCCAGTAGTTTTTGAGTTTATTCGTTACATACAAAAATACAAATCTTTCCTCTTTATAATATTAGTATAGATAGATATAGATCACAGCACTGCTCGGCAACTCGAATCCAGTTGTTCCTAGTTCCCTTGTTAGGATCGTAGCTCCACCTAGCCTAAAGTTCCTAGGCTAGGTTCGTTTCGAATCTACAATATTGTTTAGCACAGTACGGTCTAGTCTAACTACAGACCCATTGGCTTTGCTTACAATATTCAATTTAGTGCTAGCTGTAAACTATAGATGGCGTTTTGCATAAAAGGCTTTTCTGTTGTTTTTTCGCTTGTCAAGAAGTTTTCTGGCACAAGTTACAAAACTAGTTTTCGGATTTGGATTTCGTAAGATAATAATAGCTATACTTTCACAAGTTCGTTATTATGATGCATTTTCAGCTGGCTTGGCAATGTAGCTCGTGTGTTTTACAAAAAAGAAAAACTGAACGAGCAATTAAAGACGTGTGTACATTTTTACTTTTAATTACTTTGTTCTTACTTTTTGCTTTCAAAAAATGAGGAGGTTCTCAATTCGACTGATTTTTTTTAAATGTGTTACCGCATAGCTTTGTAGTGGGTAGGTATACCTACCGATTTTGATGATTCTTTTTATATTCTAAAGCTGGTGCTGGTCGTGCGGTCCCAATTTCATTGAGATCTGACGACTAGTATTTGAGTTATCCCTAATAATGCGTGGCTAACGGCCGAACCCAATAACCGATCTATCACATACTGGAGATAGAAAAACAAATGAAACAACAGAAAACCTATATAGGTAATTTTTCTGTTGTTTCATTTGTTTTTCTATCTCCATTATTTATGTTATTTATATTATGTGATAGATCGGTTATTGGGTTCGGCCGTTAGTCTACATTGATGATGCTCTCATTCCCTCTTGTCGATGTAAAATGAACAAATAAAATTGTGTACGATGGTTTCGAAAAGGATCTTAGTAATTCAACGTGGTCTCTTTCTAGTTTGGTGAAGATCTGATGAAGAACACATCTTTTAATTATCAAATGAACTCCAGATGCTTCATATTTTCATACGGCAAAAAAAATATGGCGTACCTAAATTAATGCACCTATGACCTGACTCCATTATTATTTTATTTTATTAGTCAATTAGGCTGCTGGGCCAGTGACGTAGCTAGCATGGGTGACACCCGTTGCGGATATGCAGGGTGCCCCTAAAATGGAGCCCTCAACTCCGTAAGTATGGGTTGCTACTTTCATTCTCTTGACGGCAGTGGCAACTCGGTTTTTGGGATGGGTGTGTGTTCTAGTACGGTTTTTCAGGAGTGTTCTAAATCACCGTTTGTTAAAGACAACATGAACTATTCGTCCTTCTTAAGCTTTCAGCATTCACATATCAACAAGTCAACAAGTAATTTGACCAATTTTTTTTTATTGTGAAATGGATTTGCTCTTGACTCTAGTCTAGGTCACAGGTGACAGAGACAAAGTCTACGATGGAATGAGCTTACCCAGAAGAAGCCTGTTCACTCTAACTTTGAAGAGATTAGAGTTGAATGCGTTCGGAAACACAGACGCAGGAGAGTTCAACTCCTTTGCTGTGCGCAATATAAAAGACTAGCTGCTGCCCGCGACTTCGTCCCCGTGGAATCCCCGATTTTAAAACATTCTTTATCGCTGCTCCGCTCCTATTGGCTTAAGCGTGATGATATATAGCCTAAAGCCTTCCTCGATAAATGGTCTATTCAACCCAAACATAATTTTTCAATTCGAACCAGTAGTTCCTGAGATTAGCGCGTTCAAACAAACAAACAAACAAACAAACTCTTCAGCTTTATAATATTAGTATAGATGATTGAAAACGCTTGGTGTGAATTGGTGGAATAGGCATTATTAAGTATGCGAAACTATTCTAATAATATTTAAAGCTTATTCCTTAGTTTTATTTTCTAAATAAAGGCAGGAAATCTTTAATTAAAATAACCTAGGGAAGTGGTGGCTTGCCAGAGGTGGTTGCGAAACGGGTGCAATGACCCTACATCTTCTGCGCTTTTATTTGTGTTATTAGTGCTTGCGTTATACTGTGATCGTGATGGCAAACACTCATCTAAACTTCCCGGCAGCAGCTGATATGGTGAATATGCGGACATGATACCAATTTAAATAGAAAGTTAAAAGTATGATAACATTAATAACGCATCTCGGTTCCGCAGTCGCAACATGGTGCCGATATAGGTAGGTATGTACTTTTGCCGCTCAGTTTCTTTTAAATGATACCGACCAACGATGGGACCGAGTTGCCTGGGTGTCCACACTTTGTGAATCGCCCGGAGGACACGGTGGAGCATACAGTGGAGATCTGCCCTGCTTGGGCTGAACAACGCCGTGTCCTCGTCGATCGGTGGCCGCGATCTCTCGCTTCCAGCCCTGGTAAAATCCATGGTCCGGATCGACGGAACATGAGAAGCGGTCAGCTTTTCTGCGATTCTCGGCCACCGTAGGGGCGTAGCGGGCTTGCGGATGGCGAGCGATGTGTTGCTCCCCGTCCGATAACAACCAGGTCCGAGTCGACGGCACGTTGTGTTCCACGCGCGCCTCAAGGAGATGTCAGCATAGAAGACGGGGCCCGCTAGGGTCAGTGCCTGCTAGGGTTGCGGAATTTGTTCGAAAGAGTCACCGCGGCCCTGGGACGCAAGGGCGTTAGGAGGAATACGGATGGGTTTCAGTTAGTAAAAGTCTGACACTCCCTTCCGCTCCACCCAGAGCGGAAGAATTCATAATTATGATGATTTCCCATCCATAAAAAAGAAGTGAGTTGCGCGGTTGCCACTCCCAGCAGAACGTAAGCCAGCTAATTTTATTTTTTTAGAAATACAGGGGTTCCTACATTTTATTGGGATTTTCACTTAAATGCCATATTGATGGTTTCTCAGTAAGCAACCATTAAAAATGAGGTTCTTAATTTCTGCAAACTATATTTAAATTTTAAATAATGTGAAAATTCCAATCAAAGCTTCGTTTTTATTTACCCATCTTTCATATTTCCATCAACCCCGTTTTACTCGGTACTGGCCAGAACACATAGTATTAAGTAAAATAAGATGCTGGATACTTCCTAATTTTTCATTTTATGACGCTGCTCAGCTACTTGGGAACTTGCCATGGATTGATAGGATTTGCACTAAATTTAAACAAACGCAATTTAAGAATGGTGATAAACAAAGCATCTGCAAACGGCATAAACAATATGCACAGGCCACAGCGCCCACAGCACAATATTTTCATCTTAGCATAAATCTGGTAAATAGTAGTACAATAAAATATCCAAACAATTGAAACGGAACATATATAAATATGTCAACAAAAGATTTACTAGCCATGTATTCCGTAATAAACTAGAACGAATTCCTATACAGAGTGGCGCCATTGTGCCGGGACAAAACTCTCAGAATGTACGACGCGCGCTTTCTTGCATAGTTCCATTTTTGAATTTTATAGGAACGCGGGCTGTGCACGGCGCACGGCGGGGAGAGCACGGCGGCGGCGGCACGGCGCCATTCACCTGCATGCGCACACCACTATTGTGCGCCTCGTGAATGCCCGTCCTTTGATGTCTCCGCGAATTTCCCGATGTACAGTTTTTGTGAAAATGCTTTTATTCAATACAACAACGCCGCCATCTTTCACTGCCGCAGACCGCGTTAATTTACATATTTCAACACAAGATCCATTATAATTAATCTGTAATTACGAGAGTGTCGTATCGTTCCCTATGGTTTGTTTGCGAAGCCGTGTCGGTTGTTTATAGAGCCAATATTAGCTAGTATCGGAGAGCTCGCTGCTCAGCTTGCAGTGTATCGGCAGGCGCGAGAGCCCGCGGCCTCGCATTAAGATATGCAAATGTTATTAGGAGACTACGCGCGCATTATCTTTTAACTGGCGCGGAGATACGGCGATGTTTTCCCGTTTATAAACAGCCATTGTATCGGAGATCTTTCTAGATAATATGATCATCAACGTGCACCTACAGACTCGGCTGGCTAATAACTAGCTTCGGGGTTATCTTGGGGGATATTGAGGGCTGTGAACTTCGATATTGGGTCATTAAGTACTCAATTAAGATACGTTACGTACGTTGGAGGCGTCATTGTGGTACCGTTATTTGAAACGGGACTATCTTGAGGGAAATATCAGTAATCGTAGGATATGAAACATGGTTTTAATTGAGTTATCAGAACACAACGGGAATAATGAATCTAAGTCCCTCTAACTGAATCTTACATACTTATTATAACGAGTCGATTGAAAAGCAACTTCATCGGTGACCATATCATCGCCTTCCATTAGAGAGAATTTGGTGAAATGCGAGCCTATCAATATAAGAAATCGATTGAAAACTGATTGATCGATATTAAACGCTAAATAATCGATAAAACAGTTCTCACCCTGCTCATAATCTTTATTCTACTAATAGTAAGCTATTACATTAGGTAGTAATAAATTACACTGTCCTGTTTTTTTGGGATGTTGCTGGGATAGATGCCGGTAGTGTACTCAATTTTTCAATTTCGAAAGTCTTGTGCTAACTTCGTGATGCTCGGAAATCTTCTGAGTTATTGGTTATTTATCAGATTTTGGCTTGTATTGTAACTTCTAAACGGTGAAATTAAAATTATTTTTATTTTTTATTTTTTTAGTTAAATTATTATTATTTAAAGTTGACATTTGTTAGTTTCGTAGCTCTGCAGGTTTAATAAATTAATAACTGTGCAGGCACTTCAAACTTGAGCCATTTTTCCTAAAAATCTAAATAGTAATTAGTTGTAAAATTGGAGCCTTGCAAAGCCTTTAGATTTTTAGACTATATGAAGGTTCAGTGGATAATTATTCTTATTATGTAAATTGAAATGGAGTAGAATTAGAAAAAAACTTAGATATTTTTCAATCTTAAATATTACAAATATTTTGGTAGTATTCAAGTTTGGAGATTACGTAAGGGAAATGGCCTTAATCATTTCAAGTTCTGGCAGGACCTAATCTGACTTCTGCGACAGATATAGGCGACCTAGTGTGAATTAATTAATCCAATTATGGGGAGATATCCCAATGCTCAATAGCCATGAGACAAGAGCTTTTTCGAAAGCTCTTTACGACCAAGAATTATCTTTCCTGCTACTACGACTTTTGGTAATATTTAGTTCGTACCCAACTTCCATGGAAAAATTGAAAAACTGGGTGTACATTACTAGCGCTTAACTTAACAATATTCCAAAAAATCAGGACAGTTTATCTGTCTACTGACTGGCCTATACGTGTAGTGCATTGACCTAATTATTTGTCGGACCTTCTTTGTCAAAGGCCATCCCAATAGGATTTAAGTTATGCAAATCCGTAGTGGCCAGTCCCTTGCCCTTTTGACTAGTAAAGGATCCGTAAGTAAATTATGCAGCTCCTGATGGAGAATAGTTTGGAATAATTAGTTTCTCCCGTGTTGCTTTTCGTGAGTATTTATTTATTTATTGGAGTTTCTGTAAATTTGTCTTTCTCGTTAATTATTGAGCAGGTGGTCGCTAATTTGGTCACCGATATAGAGGGCTGTGTGACCTTTCAACCGAGTGTTCTATTGTTTTTGTTTGTGTGTTTAGTTTCTTTGTAATGGTAAGTTCTACGGTGCTACAATGTTTGAGTAACTGGATTGTGCTTTGAATCTAAATCTTTGCCGTCATCTATACATGTCATGGAACATAGCCATTTGAACTGAGTGGGCTATGTGGTTTCTAACACATACCATATTCCTATCATCATTTGCCTAGCCTTTTCCCCACTATATTGGGGTCGGCTCCCAGACAAGCCGGATTCAGCTGAGTACCAGTATTTTACGTGGAGCGGCTGCCTACCAGACCTCCACAACCCATTAACAGGGGAACACGGTTCTTCTTAGCAAGACTGGTGTCAGATTTTCTGGCTTCTAACAATCCGTTACAACTGCCAAAGATCTCTAAATGACAGCCGGGACCAACGGCTTCCATTTTCATACCATAATCCTATGTTGTGGGTATAAGGGGCCACCATTGTAAGTAAGGTAATGTTTCCGATGGAGTGTTCATTTCAGCGGTTTCCACGGTTTTTGCCTTTTGGAAAAATAAGTTAGCTATCTATTTTTTAAGCTTATAGTGTAAGTGAGGGCGCGAATCCCGCAGTACATAATATGCAAACGGTCCGTTTCGGTGGCGCGCCGGCACAACGGGCCGGAAGCGATAAACACGGACACAATACGCGCCGGACGGCCGCGGATCCGAGATATACGGACCGGACGAGACTTTGTGTTCTGTTATGTTATTGTGCAGACAAATAGAATAAATGTAAGCTAGGAGTATGTGCTTTCTTCTGAGAATAGATTATTCTGAACAAATCTCTTTTTTACATAACAGTGGTTTGAAACTCAGTAAATAATTGCAGAAAAGATGACGAAGAAGTGTTTACTGCATCACTAGCCAATAATCCCTTGGCTATAGGGAGACACGCACGAGAAGCATAAATTGAAGACCATTGGACGTTACGGTCTGCCTGGATGCAACAAATAATTGACTGAGAGTAATGCAGCCATTGTATAATTATATTGAACTAACGTGCAAAAATGGCTGCAAATTACATCATGTGACCGGAAAATTGCAGACGCCGCTAGATTATAAAATAACTTGAGAGGTTGTAAACTTTCGGTAAATGATTGTCAACTGAACATTTGATATACTTTTTTACGCATCAAAATTTTATAGTCAATAATCTCTCGAAGCCATTCTGAGAAATTATAGAATAGCAAGTTACAAAAAATTACAATAAAATTCTCACAATCTGGGAGCCCTTTTTTTTGGATGGGAAATCATCAAATGACTTCTTCCGCTCTGGGCGGAAGGCAGTGTCAGACTCTTACTGACTAAAACCCACCCGTGATCCTTCTAGTGCCCTTTGTGTTCCAGGGCCGCGGTGACTCTTTCGAACAAATTCCGCAACACAATCGGGGAGCCATAAGTTTCCTATGCTCTATGTTCGCTACTTGGCTAGGCTAGAAAATCCGATCAATTATTTCTATAATCGTATTTTTCTGACGACATGTTAGATGTTACATGCGTGTTACATGTTGTTGTGTCGTCAGTTTATGTCGGTTCACAATTGCTGGGAATGACTTCGAGAGATTATTGACTATCAAATTCTGATGCATAAAAAGCATTCCAAATGTTCAGTTGACAATTTATCGAGAATTTACAATCCCTCAAGATATTTTATAATCTTACGCATTTTAAAATTGTGCGGTGTCAGACACTTTATTTATCTATCTTTCTTTTTAGTCATAATTCTATTTTTGGTTCGAAAGAAGAAAGCGGAGATACAGACTGGGGCAGACAGTGACTTTGTTTTATAGGTTTTAAGTTAAAAAAAAAAGAGTAGACGTAAGACACTTTATTTATTTGGAATTTTCACAATGTTCAGAACGTTAATCTTTATATATTTTTTTCTTTTTAATAAAACGTTGCCCCACACTAGAATTTACTCCTGTATCGTGGGTACGTTCACAAACATGTAAACTCACATACACAAGATATTCAGACCCGAAACAATTATCTGTAGGCCATACAAACATTTGTTCCGTGCGGGGATCGAAGCCGCGCCACGTGGCGCAGCAGCCGAACGCTCAACCACTGCGCCAACCGTGTCCCTTTTTCTTTAGATACCTTCCCACATATCCTATTAACCTACTTAATATGTATTAACATCTTCGATGAAATACTGCACCTTAGTATGTAAACGGAATTATGAAGTCGTAATGAGCGCAAAGTTAAGCAAGTTGGGTTGGAGTTAGCGCCCCCACCTGTCTCGGAAGAGTTGTAAGGATATTACGTCACTTCCTAAATTGAGGTCAAGTAGCAGGTGAGCAGAGAAGGTGAACTCTTGACATCGCGTCATGGTGTTGAAGAGTGGAACAAACATGACTTTTTAGCTTTTTATATCATTTCCTAACTAATATAAGCGTAAAAATCTAGTTTATAAATAAATAAACGTATATTTCCAACTTCTGTCCATAGCGTCACGCATTACATACATAATCGCCCTTTTAATGTTCCCGCTGCTGGGACACAGGCCTCCTCTCTTGAAGAGGGAATGGGCCGTAATCCACCACACGGGCCCAGTGCGGGTTGCTGAATGTCACATATCTTCGAATTTTTGGTTCTAGGACATGCCGGTTTCCTCACGCTGTTTTCCTTCACCGTTTTGAGAGCAGCTGTAGTGATGAAATTAATTACTTTGGCTGGGTTTGAACCCGCGACCTACAATTCGTAAGTCGGGGCCGTTACCACTCGGCAACCACTGTTCTCTAGTCGGGGCCGCATTAACACGTTACAATTAATCAAGATCTACATGTCCTATCCTAGGTACAGAGCAGTCTCTGTGCTTTGCAGTTCACTGCTGGCCCTTCAATCTACTATTAAAAAGTATGAAGTGCTTTTTTTTAATTTCCATGTCAGTCAGGCGGTTTGAGTTCTTTATGCGGCCTACCCAAATGTCCTTACTTTAGTATTGTTCATCAAATCGTTGAGCTCCTTAAATTTCCACATTTGAGCTACACGATAACTGACAAATGATTGCACTATATGGAGAGGTCCACTCAAATCAGTGTGGTACTTTCCTCAAAATACCACTTCAGATATCAACCTGCATGGTTCTCATATGGTTTGATCAGTACATTTGTTTCAACTTCAAAAGAGACTATGACCTCTTTTTTTTTTTTTTTTTTTTTTTTTTTGGATGGGAAATCATCAAATGACCCCTCCCGCCCTGGGTGGAGCGGTAGGGAGTGTCAGACTTTTACTGACTAAAACCCACCCGTGATCCTTCTTGTGCCCTATGCGTTCCAGGGCCGCGGTAACTCTTTCGAACAAATTCCGCAACCCTAGCAGGCACCGACCCTATGGGGCCCCGTCCTCGGTGCTGACGGCTCCTTGAGGCGCGCGTGGAACACAACGCGTCGTCGACTCAACCTGGGTATCTGACGGCGAGCCACCCACGCTCACCGTCCCCAGGCATCAGCCACTGCGCAATAGCACAGTGGCCGACTTGTCTCTGGAGGAGGCTGCGATGGGACCATTACTGGTACTCCATTTCAGCCCCCTCCCGAGTACTAGGAGTCGCAGCACCCGCAGCAGAGGCGGCAGTGGCGGCGACGGAAGCCGCGGCGGCGGCAGAGGCGGCGGCGGCGGCGGACCTCTTGGCCCTGGTCGGGGCGGATGGCGCGCAGGCCCTTCCCCCAGCCCAGTGCTCGGCCGGCTTGCCAACAGCCGCACATGCACTGCAGTGCGGCGTGGCCTCGCACGAGCAGACTTTGACCTCTGAGTTTATTTCGGTGTTTCTTCTCAGGGTAGTCAACTAGGAAACACCGGCCTCGTCTAGTATAAAACAACCAAAACAAATTGACGTGTAAAAGTGTTTTTACAACCTACTTACAAAATAAATATCATTTATCATTAATCATTTATAGCTTGACTGCCGCGCTGACAAATATCATGATTATTATGATTTTTTACATACAATATAGATTAAACAGTCCAAGAATATTTCTACTTCGTTGTATTTATCTGTGTATTCGCCTCGTATCTTAATACTAGCAGCGCCACGCGGTTTCACCCGCGTAGTTCCCGTTCCCGTGGGAATATGGGGATAAAATATAGCCTATAGCCTTCCTCGATAAATGAGCTATCTAACACTGAAAGATTTTTTCAAATCGGACCAGTAGTTCCTGAGATTAGCGCGTTCAAACAAACAAACAAACAAACAAACAAACAAACAAACAAACAAACAAACAAACAAACAAACTCTTCAGCTTTATAATATTATATATCTTAATATAAGCGTTTTTTGCCGCCAAATTTTGTTTAGCATTCATCTTCGACTTTCCGCAGTTAGAGCTTTTGTGCTTATCTTCTGTATGATAACAGTGTTATTGAGTGTCGGAAAGTGCTCCTCATGTCAGCTAATGGATTGCGCTTGTGATGTTTTTGGTTGGTTTTAGTTTGTAAACTAAGGTTAGCTTGAGGTGCAAATTCCTCGGGAATAAGTGATCTTTACAAGATTGGTACTTCACAGCGTTATCCAGAATCCAGTAGGCTACTAACAAGAAATCACGATTATCAATGTGTTAATCTTTAGCAATAGGATGAATGGTTAAATAGATAGGTTAAATGGTTTATACGAAGTCAGATCGTTGATAGTCAGACAGAAGCCCGAAGATCTAACACCATCATTACGAAGAGGTATCGTGTCACCCAGTAACTGGGTTGTGAAGAACCAGTTGGCATTCGTACGATGTAATAATACTGGAACTCAACTACATCCAGTAGTGGTGGAAGCCGGCCCTAATATAGTAGGGAGAAGGTAGATTGATGAGTTAAAACGAGTTTAACGCTTATTCAATTTTGAACGAGTTTTCTTAAGTTAAACTTCGAGTTTACCAGGAGCGGTTGTAGTATACAATCCTTGTGTACATTTTTTATTATTTGTTACCTCAAAACTCCTTCATTTATGAACTGGTTGAAACATATTTTTCAAAACAGATTTACCTACTTTCCAATTTGTCCCAAAGAATTTCATCAA
Organism: Hecatera dysodea; assembly: GCA_905332915.2. Taxonomy (NCBI): domain Eukaryota; kingdom Metazoa; phylum Arthropoda; class Insecta; order Lepidoptera; family Noctuidae; genus Hecatera; species Hecatera dysodea. The sequence continues at coordinate 22,072,380 of HG995292.1, forward strand.
AATCGGTTCGGTGGTTTGGTTCAGTAATAGTCGGCGTTAAAAAATAAAAATAATAAACAACCAAAACAACGACTTCCCAAACTAAAGTTATCATAAATATATCGACGGTTAAAAGGATATAGGGTATAAGCGACAAAAAATGAAATGTTCAGGAGAGCCGTTCAAAGTTTTAAATTTTAGAAAAACTGACGTATTTTTGTCATTTATTAAGATATCGTGAAAACTAAAACAGTTATAAAATCAGAAAAAAATGGAGCATTTACCGGTATTTTTAGTTTTAATGATTTGACGCTATTTAAAGTGGTTTTTGTCGCTTATAACAATAGCTTTTAATTTTCCAATGAGGAAATATGGCATAAGATACAAATGACAAAGTAAAATATTAAAGGATAAGAAGCCTAAGCGACATAGCGATTTGTCACACCGCAAGGTAAAAGGGTATAAGAGACTAGATAGTTCAATAAGTGTTATAGGAAAAGAAGGATAAGGTACTTTTCACAGTGGTTGTATCAACGGTAATAGAGCACAAGAAACAGTCGGCATTCAAAACAATACCAGGATATAAGACATTAGTGACATACAATGTCGCTTGAAAGCAAAGGAAAAGAAGGATAATCAACATTTGGCATTGCGTGAGTCTATGGAAATATGGATGAAAAGACACCCCAATAATAATGATTTAGTGCAACCAACACGATCCTTCATCAGGATAAGAGCTAAAACGGGTATTACAATACACTGTAATTGGGTCCCTAACTCGTAAAATAGGGTGAAGTATTTTATAAGTATTAGGGAGTCGATTTTCATACAAAAAGACTAAGGATCCTTAGTCTTAGGGGCCTGTTTCAGTATACCCTACCCGTTCAAGTAATTCAAATTTACACTAAATAATAGATTTCAAAGATGATAGTTTGTCATTATAGTCATTTTCATGTCACCTACTTACCTATTTACTAACAAGCGGATAGTAGGATTTTTTAAAATAAAAAAAGACATTTTTTATGTTTTCAATAAGGAAAAATTAAAGCTACTTAAAAAGGAGTGGTTAGGTAGCCAACCCGCCTGCCCAGCGTGGCGATTATGGGCAAATACCTCCAATGCAGAACAACAAAAAGCCACGGCCTCCAGTTCCCGGCGGTCCCGCTTTCCTGGTCATGGTGGCGACCACGGTAACGGCGGGGCGGGGGGTGCCAAGAATCTCCGGGCTACGGGAGGCCACCACCACTATAAACTGAAACTAACCCTGGCGACGTACAACGGACGCACGCACGGTGGAACTTGGGAAAATTAGGTGGCAAATACTAGGGTTGAATGAAGTCCGAAGAAGGGGGGAGGACACCTTATGGTGCCCTCCCCCAAGCACATCCAGTAAATCAGATGACCCGATTCCAGGGTTATCCCTGGAATCGGGTCATCTGATGTACTTCCGAGAGGGAGACCAACAATCCCAAGGCGACGTTGGGTTTCTGGTAAACAATTCCCTATCTGACAACTTTGTGGAAATGTCAAGTGTGTCGAACAGGGTAGCGTACCTTATTGTGAAGCTCACCGAGACGTATAGCCTCAAAGTAGTGTACGCACCGACCTCGACACACTTGGACGACGAAGTGGAAAATATCGACTCATCCGTAGAATAAAGTCCGATCTGCAGGATCGCTAGTTTTCAGTAGAGCTTAGAGAAGTTGTTGACTTGTGCAACTCTTAAACGGTAAGACTTGACATTTTGATTTTTTGGTATGTTGTAACGACGCCCCAGCCTAGTTTAATGCTATATAGTGTTTATTTCTTATCCTTTTATTTCACGAGATAGTGAGTTCCATATCAACATAGGACATTTTATGGCGGAAGAGTGGGGGTCCGAAGTGAACATTATACGTTGTTTTACGGAGTTATCTGGATTAAGTGACGTTCTATATTACCGTGGGTCATTTTTTGTGGGAATTATCCATCCCTTAGGAGTCCTTTGTGAATAACCAGTTTAAAATATTTAAACATTATGTCAACCATATTATTACTACCCTCCTATAGGTATAGCTAAATAAAAAAATATTATTTGTATTTAAAATCATTTATTTAATGTTTATTTTATGTTATGTAGTATTTTAATGTTTTTTAATTTTATTTTATTAATTTAGAAATCTCAAAATAGGTATGAAAACCATTAGATGGCCTCACTTTGAACAGCAGTCACCTCACAGTTAAGTATGGACTTGAAATAAGCATAATCTAAAACTTTCAGTCTATCATCTATTAGAACAATACAGGAGACGCACATTTAATTTTAACCATCGCATTAGTTATAAAATAAAAAATAACATAATTTTACAAAATAACATTCAGTTTTTATAATTTTACCAATCAGAAGTATCTTGAACTGAACGAAGTTCTATACTTAACCATAATTAAAAAGTACGTAACTTCCTTGATCGACAGCAAGCCAGTTTAAGATACACGTACAGTTAATACCTTATATAGTAAATAATAGCTAAAACATCAAATAGTATTTAAATGGCATATCGCATCACAGCATGTTAACTAGGTAACCTCCACGACTACAGCACGGACTTAAATTAGCAGTCTGCAACTTATTAATGTAGGTAAATATTTGTAATTATAATGGAAAATACGTATTTGTAGATAAATTTAAACTTCGCATTAGTAACTTAATTCAAAATAAATCTTATAAAATCAGCCTTTATAATATTATCAATCAGTCTTAAATCATGACTTAGACGTGCGTGCACATACTTAGATAATAGCTATGAAAATGTACATAGACGAACATTAAATTACTTAGTTTAGTACATATTATATTAACATTGTGTCGCTGAATTAGTAGGAAGACTTCAGCTCTTATAAAAAGAAGTAGCAACGAAAAATAAAAAAAAATAGGTATCTTATTCAGATAAGTCCTCATCCGATTCATCAGAAACATCAACAGTGGTGTGATGTGGCAAAGAGGTAAAAATATGGATGATACTCTATGGGAATTACTTCTGAGCGGCACATATCCATTAAGTCTTTATATTTAGCAGCAGGAACGGAACTAATAGGTTCAGAATATGCAGGTTTTAGTTCAGATTGTACAGAGTTCTTCGTGTTACCGCGAGTCACTAAAATATTATAATCAGGTCGAGTCAGGTCATATTTAAAAAGCAATTTGTTGGGATCACTAACTGTCTGCATGAACTTCTCGAATGTTGCTTCAGTAAGGTGCTAGGCCATAATGTCTTTCATCCAAACCTTATTATTAACAAGACATTTAAAGTCAAACACGTCATTCTGGGTTACGTTAAGGACGACATAGGGACTTCCTTCATTCTCGACCCATCTTACTAATAAACGCCATTCATGAGAGGTATAGATAGTTCTGGTTTGGGAAACTCTGTCGATGACAGAGTGGACACTGTCTCCCTCATTTTGGGTGTGTCCCTTCTGTAAAAACCGGTGTGTGATGCATATGTTAGACTTTTTGCGGCATAAACATATAATAAAAATAAAAAGCGGTTACGATTTAGGCCAGCACAATTATCGGACCAAAAGCTAAACTCTTTGCCCCCTTGGTCAACATTTGCCTCGATATAATGTAAGAGGCAACTGCTAACCTCATTTGCACCACGTTTTGCCACAGCTTAATCCCACATATAGCAAACGCTATATGTGTGATGAATTCGCCTTTTACCCATGTCAAATACCATGAAATTAAAAAAAGATAGCTTTCGTTTATAGTAAAAAAAAAAAAAAATATATTGCCATGAGGACTTTGCAATACTTTTTCAAAATCAAATACATCAGTAATTATGATTCAATTTGACTTCTCAGCATTTTTTTTACCTTGGTTTTTTTTTAATTTTGGCAGTCACCTTGTAGGTTAGAGCTTTTAGCTATTCTTGCGTATATAATGCGATTCTACAGAGAAATTTTGAAACTAGAAGGCACTTCCAATGAAAATGTGCTAGGTTGATTGCTGTAAACATCTTCGGCAGACCGATCAGATATGACATTCGGTATTGAGCTGTCGCAGATAATTTCTTTGGTCCCACTATCTACATATATAACTTTTTCCCATATATCAGCTAGTTCCTGACTGATTTCTTCTGCATCAGGAGGCAAAGGTGACGCTTGTCGTGTCATGCCGTCGCTGTCAACATTCACAACTGAAAAAAAAAAAATGTGTAGTAGGTATTCATAAAATAATATGTATATTGCAAATGTGATGTACCTAACTATTAATTTAAAAAATCATACATAAAAAATCTTTATATTTTACGATATTTTTAAATGAATAACGTCTTAACTGATTTCATTATCCCAGTAATAACGTCCTATCTTAATAACGAACCTACAAATCGTATCACAGATTTTGTAGAAAAACGTCCTATATTCACATGAAACGCTTAGAAGTTCAATAATGTACTTATTAAATCGTACTAATATTTCATAAGACTTCTACTTTTTACTGTTTAATATTATAGACTAAATGATTACACTGTGAATGTACATTACGCCAATCGTATTTTCGCACTAAAAATACGTTTCTATACCTCTCCGTCAAAAAACGTCCTATACAAAAATAGATCGCCCACAACTGTTTACTGTGACAAAAAAGCAATTAGACAATAATTTTTAATTAATTTAGGTACTTAATAGTGTGTATTACGAAATAATACAACTAAATTCGTCATCTTATCAGCATTTACATTTTATTCATATAAATAGCAGGACCATTTGAAAATGATGAACTAAACCCAGGCCTTTCTGCATCTTTTTAAAGCATAGCCAACATTTTCTGTTATCGTAACATCTCTAAAAATATGCTATTTCATGCAAAACACTTAATAAATTATATATTTCATCAAACCGAAAAAAAGCTATGCGCATGACACAAACTCACCCTCCCTCCAACAAACAATGGCCGGATTGACGAGCGGACGGAGCGCCCGCGCCGCCGCGCCGCCTCCGCTGCCCGCGCGCCGTCGCTTGATCACTCCGTGCGTTTTTACGCGGAGCTAATTTCAGATTGAACGTTATTCGATTCTATATTTCAGAAACTAAAGAAGATATGAAAATTCTAAAATCGTACGTTTGTAGAGTTCGTATTCCCTAACTCATCTAGCTATTTAACTCGTTTTTGCTCCATGATCACATCGGACTCTGTTCTACGGATGAGTCGATATGTTCGATGACATGTCGAGAGCCCTCCACTTCACTACAAAGACATAGTACATCGTTGTCATGTGGGACTTCAATGCCAAAGTGGGAGTACAGTATTGCTGCGAATCGGTAATAGGATACCATGGATTTGGAAGCAGAAATCATAGGGGGCAAATGCTCGTCAACTTCCTCGAACAGGAGGGGTTGTTCTTGATGAACTCCTTCTTCAAGAAACAGCCCCAAAGGAAGTGGACGTGACACAGCCCCGACACTATGACCAAACATGAGATCGACTTCATCATGAATGACAAGAGGCATATATTCAGAGACGTCACCGTGATCAATAGGTTCAATACCTGTAGCGATCACCGACTTCTCCGAGACTCTCTGAATATTAACTTCAAGGCCGAACGTGTCCGTCTGATAAAGTCAAGACTTCGACCAACTCTGCTCCAAACCATGGCATGATCTGAAACGTTCCAGGCAAACCTGGAAAACCGATTCGCTGCCGTGGAAACCACAACAGACGTAAACCAGAACCTCTAAAATGTGACTCGGATCCTCAGGGAAAAAGGTACGAGATTCTGTGATATGCAGCGTAAGGGCAAGAAGTCCAAGCTTTCAGAAGGGACTTTAGGGCTAATGAAGCAATGATGTGAAAGCCCACCCGTCACTTCGTCGGCAAAGCGATTTCTAAACCAAGAGATCAACAAGCACGTACGACAGGACCTCCGGCGCTTCAATGCTCTTTCGGTTGAAAGAGCAGTCGAGCAGAATTGGGGGTCAAAGGTGTTCGTACAATCTCTTGGAAGAAGCCACCTGATGAAGTTGACCACAGCAAGTGGAGAAGTTGTTTCTTTAAAGCCAGCAGTCTTTTCGGAAGTGGAGGACTTCTATAGCCTCGCATGCATCTCGTCCTGATCCCAAAAATGAGAGTTCTAGAGCCACATTGACACGCCATTTAACCGAAGACCTGCCGGAAGTCCTATGGCATTAAGTTCGCCTTTGTTCAGTTTTGTTTTACTAGAGCATAAAGTTTTAATAAATAAATAAGTCAGTATTGGCGAAATCGAGATCGCTCTTGGGCAGCTTAAAAATGGAAAAGCCCCTGAAGAAGATGGCGTTACCACAGAGCTGCTGAAAGCTGGAGGTAAACCCGTACTGAGGGAGCTCCAGAAGCTGTTTAACGCTGTCCTGTTTGAAGGGAGAATTTCAGAGGCGTGGAGTAGAAGTGTGGTCAAGATGACCACACTTCTACTCCGTTCTTCAAAAAGGGAGACAAGACCCTATTGAAGAACTATCGACCCATATCCCTTCAAAACCACGTCTATAAGCTGTTTTCAAGAGTGATCATGAACCGTCTTGCGCGAAGGCTCAACGAATTCCAACTACCAGAACAGGCTGGGTTTCGGAGCGGATACGGCCACACAGACCACATCCACACAGTGCGGCAGATTATACAGAAGACCGAAGAGTATAATCAGCCCCTGTGTCTAGCATTTGTGGACCATGAAAAGGCCTTTGACTCGGTTGAAATCTGGTCTATTCTGAAGTCCCTGCAGCGCTGCCAAGTAGACTGGCGATACATCCAAGTGATGAGATGTCTCTACGAGGCCGCCACCATGTCCGTTCAAGCAAACAAGTTCCATACCGTTGCATCGAGGAGTGAGACAAGGGGATGTTATTTCCCCGAAATTGTTCACTAATGCAATGGAGGATATGTTCAAGACGCTGAACTGAAAAGAACGTAGCATTAACATCAATGACGAATACATCTCTTACTTGCGATTTGAAGATGATATCGTCATCATGGCAGAAACGCTGCAGGATCTACAACAGATGCTGAATGATCTGGCTGACTTTTCTGTAACATCAACATTGTACACTTAGTTCGCAGTAAACGTTTTGACTTTTCTACCGGAACCGATTGCGATTCACGGTGCAGTTCTTAAAGTTGTTCAAAAATATGTGTACCTCGGGCAGATATTCCAGTTAGGTAGAAACAACTTTGAGGGCGAGGTGAATAGAAGAATTCATTTAGGCTGGGCAGCTATGGAAAGGGCTATGCTCGGTGTGTCTCTGAGGGATCGTATCAGAAATGAGGTGATCCGTCAGAGAAGCAAGGTCATCGATATAGCCTACCGGATTAGTAAGCTGAAGTGGCAGTGGGCTGGCCATATTAATCGTAGAACCGACAACCTTTGGGGTAAACAAGTTCTAGAGTGGAGACGCGGTGTCTCTGCAAACGTAGTGTAGGACGTCCTCAGGCACGGTGGAGTGACGATTTGCGCAGGACGGCTGGCAGAAACTGGATGCGAGAAGCCGAAAATAGATCTAAGTGGCGTGCAATTGGAGAGGCCTATGTCCAGCAGTGGACTGCAACAGGCTGTTGATGATCATGATGATGGGTAGGTAGCTAATACTGCAGCTAGTAGGTAGGGAACTTAAGAATTAATTACGAACACTTGGTATGTATCCGTAATATTTTGTATGTGTTTATATTACGCCGGGAGATGTCTCCAGAGGTTTGCGCGAACTTCGTGATCCCAAACGTAAGGTTGTAAAGGTTAGGTTTGTCAAAATAATTATGTCACTGTTTAAATATTTGTCATTATTTCAGTAGCCCGTAAACTGTAAAGTTTCCTGTTGAACATGGCCAAACATTAACTATTCCGGAGTAAGCGAAAATAAATGTTACCGTTGTACTTCAAGTTTTTCATTAAAAACTTAACTGAGATGATCGCCATGTTTAACATCCAGATTGGCGCTGTTCCTACCCAGCAAAAGGTATTAATGTTACCCATACACATGCTGGTTATTTGTCCAATATTATCACCAAACCCTGTTTTTCTTCAATCCCGAGTCACATAACAAAATAACAATATTATACAATCTTAATTAAGCCCTTATCTGCGCTCTGGCATTGCCAATAGGCCGTTCACACACGATCCAATCGCGCAGATACAGGACGTGTGCGAATGAGTTGTTTTGTCTGCACGTTTGTGTCGCGCCGATATAATTTGCATATCTTAATCCGGTGGAGGCGGCGCCTGTCCCCGGGGCTTCGGGCTTCGCCTTTATAATGCTAACTGACGGTGGATGTAATCAAGGTAGATGCTGGTTACACCGGTAACACAAGCCAGGTGTTTTCAAAAGCCAATGTTGCGCTGTGAGTGACTTGTTAAACGGCGCGGAGGGGGTCGCTTCTGAGCTGTTTCGTGAACACCACGGCGCGTTTCCCGATTATGACTTCTTTCGATCGAAATTCAGATAGGTATTGAGGAAGATGGGATATGGAAATCTTGTCAGGGGACAAGTTCCTGAATCTGATAAGTTCGTATTTCGAAGAATGCAATGTTGTTCCTTATACAGGGTTATTTGTAAAACACCAACAACTCCTTAAGAGGTCATTGTACTCATAACTATGAACTACTTTTACTATAGGACCAAACCTGAAATCGCGTTAAAAAGCCCTACATTTTGATGAGTTATACGAACATACCTAAATGTAGGGAACAGCTACTTTTTTTTTTCGTTTATAATATAATATTAGTTAGGATGTCATCGGATAATTGTAAAATGCGTAAGACTATAAAATATCTTGAGAGATTGTAAACTCTCGTTAATTTGTCAACTGAACATTAGGGATGTTTCCTGAGGAATTAAAATACGGTAAACTAATTTTACCGTATTTTAATTCCTCAGGAAACAGTTAGATTATCGAAAAATATTGGACACGTATTTTTTTGCTTTATCAAATCTATACAAATTAACGAAGATCATGAGTGGGGGCTTGTGACTTCACGGTTTGGTAAAAATCGTAGCACGAAGTGACGTCACACGAGTTTTCAGCGCACTGTATCGTCTACATGTTATGTTTACGTGAAAAAAGAAAAAATACGTGTTCAATATTTTTTGGAAATCTATCTGACGGACTAATTTGCTTTTTTTAGTTAACTACATTTTTTTTTGGATGGGAAATCATCAAATGACTTCTCCCGCTCTGGGCGGAGCGGAAGGGAGTGTCAGACTCTTACTGACTAAAACCCACCCGTGATCCTTCTTGTGCCCTTTGCGTTCCAGGGCCGCGGTGACTCTTTCGAACAAATTCCGCAACCCTAGCAGGCACTAGTTAACTACCCTTATGTAATATATCAACTACCTACTTCATTGATGTTTTGTAAGATATATCTGATATCAGTGAAGCAGTCGCGGATTGTTCCATGTTCAATTTTCATCCACTCAATGATTTGAAAATCCAGTGGCCATTGTACCTACTTTACCAAGTAAAACCAGCTCACTTCTCATATTCTTCACCACACAACAGGCCAAAGTTTAGCATTACCATTATTAGAAGCAAACAATTTTCTTAACTTGTAACCTACGCGAACGCTCACAATTCTTTGAAGTCTCAGAGCTAATAAACACAGTGACTGAGGCCTGTGTCATACGAGGCCGCCTGGCCAGACTTCAACTATTTTAATCTAACTTGCGGCCCTTGGACCGTCTTTGTAAAATTCGCAACGAGTATTACCCTTGTTTAGCGTTTCTTAATAAATAACCACAAAGTTAACATTACACTCAACTTCAACTTTAACTGTCGAGACGTAAAGGCGATGTTCCTTTGTAACAACTCCAGGTCTGTGGTTTTTAAGATGTATCGTGGCATCGCAAAAGTTCGCAGGATTTTCGTTATTGAATTTTGTTAGTGAGATGTAAGGTTAATGGCAGTGTTGCTTCACGCCGGCAGTCACGTAGGGGGTCGGCAGCGAGGGTTTATTCAATATTTGTTGACACTTTGCGTTCACGTACGATCGTTTAACTGAATGTTGTTTGGTAAGGATCTGTTTAAGCCGCTTTAGTCGAGCTCTGTGCCGTTTAAATATGAGAAAGACAATAATATCAGGTTATTTTCAAGTCCAAATACCTATATCTGGTTTAATAACGGTTTGTTTTCTGTCATTCGTTCGTGTGGCCTTCTGCTGGCTTCCTTCTTGGTAGAAATGGGAAAAACATTTTTAATAACCTACAACAAATTGTAATTTTTAGGTCTACACAACAGTAATATGAAAACCGCTACAGTATAATTATGGACTTCCTAGATGAGAAGACTAGGGTGACCATCTTTTTATAAAGTATTCCTCGGACATTAAAAAGGTTTTATTTTCCTTTAAAACTTGATTATATTTATATTCAAATGTAATGTTTTCCTAGGGGGTTCTATGATGACGTCGTAAAGGACAATGTACTTTACGGTATCAACCCGCGAACTTTGCCTATAAAGTGTGGAATTTGGGCGGGAGCACCGCAATGGCGCTCCGTATGCATAATACAAATACATTCATGAATTATTCGCCAACATGGCGGATGGAAACGTTATTGAATGTCATTCGTAGCCGTAAACGTGTGCTTTCCGAAATATCTAGCTCTGGCTGCAGGTGTACTCATATAAAATTATGGAGCTATGATTTCCGTTTGGTGCAGATTGTTAGATAAAAAATTGTACCTTTCTAGTTAAAAAGACTTACCTAATTCTTGTCAGTATTTTGAGTTTTTTTCATATTGGTCAGTAGACCATAGCACGGTAAAAACGGTACCAAAAAAAACAACGGTTGCCTTTAAAACAAATCCTTTAAAAGTTAGCAAACTTATTCCTAGATCAATAGCCATCCTTTTACCCATTTTTCCGCGTAAGTTTCAAGCCTAATTAGATGCAGTGGAACAGCATTTCATATGCTAACGATGCAAACGTGAAGATCAAAGAGAAATATGAGGAGCATAAGTTTTTCTTTACCTCCGAGTTGGAGCAGGTTCGCTCTTTTACATAGTTAAAACATAAATATTTCTCGAACCTCCTCTATGAGTGTTCGAGTTCACGAGGTGCACAGATGTGGTATACAACTTAGTTTGTAGTTTTTGAATTTTTAATTATTTACAACAGCAACATTTATAGCGTAAAGATTGTTATTCGACACTGTTTTCTGTCAGGAAGACTGAATGTCAACAGATTAAAAACGCAGATTAATTCCTGGTTTTTATACGAGGTGGTCATGGTCACTGTTAGAAATTATATAGTTGCTTGTTTTAAGTAGGTATGCTTTTATTTTTTGAGCACGTTTCGATTGCAATCTATACTTCTATACTAGTCTATAGATACTATTATTATAAAGAGGAAAAAATTGTAATTTTATATTTTTGTATGTAAAGAATAATGTCAAAAACTACTGGACCGATTTAAAAAATTCTTTCAGCATTAGAAAGCTACATTCACCCTGAGTAACATAGGCTATATTTTATCCCCATATTCCCACGGAAACGGGAACTACGCGTGTAAAACCGCGTGGCGCTGCTATGTATAATATTTTAAGTTGCTTTATTTAATGGTAAAGATCAGCAATCTATTGCTCTTATTCACCTCAGACGAATGCCGAAGTGAAGTTTACTTAACCTGTATCTCGATAAGTGATTGATGGAAACGAAGTTCTTCGGAATAGCCACGAAATACGAAGCGAGAACACTTGCACAAGTTTGGAAGCTCTGCAAAGTTAAAAGCTGCGCCAGTTTCAGATAGTTTTGTCAGGTATCCACTACGTAGTTACGTTAACAGCACGTAGCTATTGACGTAACTACTATATTCAGGTACTCATTCCATTTTTTTATTTGGGTCCTGTTTAGGGTATTAGTGTCTGTTTTTTTATCATGAATATGGGGTATTTATATTTATGTAATTAATCAAAAACATAATCAAATAATGTAGGTTAGTTAAGGTAATTTTGTTTTGTGTTTTTTTCCATGTTGGTTAGTTAAGACATATTTTTTGTTACAGTATTTATTTTTGTGTTTTTACTATGTTGACATTAAGACATTTTTATTGTGATAAGTTTTTTTTATTGTAAGCTTACATTAATGAGAGAGGGGGCGGGCTGCAAATCAGCTGACAAGCGTTTGTAGATAAGCTGCTCGCTGCTCAATATTTGCTGAGCCCGCTCCTTTTTTTTTTTTTTGATCGGAAGTCATCAAATGACTTCTCCCGCTCTGAGCGGAGCGGAAGGGAGTGTCAGACTCTTACTCACTAAAACCCACCCGTGATCGTTCTTGTGGCCTTTGCGTTCCAGGGCCGCGGTGACTCTTTCGAACAAATTCCGCAACCCTAGCAGGCACTGACCCTATGGGGCCCCTTCTTCTTTGCTGACGGCTCTTTGATCCGCGCGTGGAACATGACGCGCCGTCGACTCGGGCCTGGTTGCTATCGGATGGCGAGCCACCCATAGCTCACCATCCGCAGGCCCGCACCTACGGTGGGCGGGAATCGCCCTGCGTTTCCCGACGCCTGCAGAGCCCGCTCCTTTTGCCACACAAAAAACCGATTTTAGTAAAATAACATTTTTTAAACTGTTATCTTTACAAAAATCCGTTTTTTCTTTTTCATAATGTTATAACTATAGTGTTGGCAATAAATGTTTCTTTCTTTTTTGCTTCTCTGCTAGGAACAACTTAACCGCTGATGGTCAATGTACTTTTATTTAGGCTTTTATTTCTGTGTCACTTACTGTTAGCGAAAACGGGCATCGATTAATCTCAAATTTGACTTTGGCGTTTAACTAGATACGACTGACTCACACTTTATGATTCTGATCACTTTTATGAATCTTAGACGCATTTACACTAGTTGCAGATTAAGTGTTTAAATTCAACATTATTACTAGTGATTATGACATTATTATTATAATCAGCCTTTTAACTTTTCCACTGCTGGGACACAGGCATCTTCTCTAAGAGAGGCAATGAGCCATAATCCACCACGCGGGCCCAGTGCAGGTACATTATTATTATTAACTATTTATTTTTGTGACGTTATTAGTCCTTATTACCAAATTTTGACAACGTTAGTGTTTAAGTTGTGTATGTGATCACTAAAAATTGGATTTTATGGATCTGGATAAATAAACGTTTTATTATTAAAACGATTTAGTTACCTACAACAAACTAAATAAATCATTCACTTAGTTTAATCCAGCACTATGCTGCATTACCTATCTACATGCTAAAATTAGTGTATTATGTTAATACATTTTATGTTTGTATATCGTTAATATGTGTTGTCTAACTAGTGTCAACAAGACGTTTACTCAATATTGGTATGTCGAAGGCTTAGCAGCAAATTAGCCCGTCGGCAGAGCCTACCTACTTGTCTAAAGAGGGTTTAAGTGCTCCACACGTTATTTCATGTAAACTCGTAGGTAAGTCCTTTTTCTTGAAAATTATCATAAACTGATTTTAAGTAAACCTTATATTATGTAGTAGTCTTTATATATAGATCTAAACAGTGGGTTTTTCGAGAAAGAGTTTAGAGAGTTGTTTATGTTCCCTAAATCACTCTCTTTCTAAAATCTCTTAACATGATCGAAGTAGAGATGTATAAATATTGCAGTACCTATTGACCTATAAAAACGCACTCTTAGAATTAAAGGGACCTAGCTCGAAAATTGTTTTTTTTTTGGCAAATGAGCAAGAATTATCTTTAAAAAGTGTTGGGTAAAAAAACAAATATCTCCCGAGATCTAAGTATAAACTGCCCCTTTCCCAGTCATATTTCGGAATCTTTCATCATTGGCTTTTAGAGTATGTTTTTTACGTTCATTATTTAGCTAAATTATAAGTAACAGGAGTTTTGAGCCCCATTAATTCTGAGAGTGCGAGAAGATCTCTTGATTTGACTCACTCTTCACTGTCAGTCAGTGGGTCAGCCACTTGATACTAAATGTGAGTGCGGTGCCTTTATCCAAATAAGGCCAACTTATTGGAGTGCTCGAAATGTCCACCTACACCGTTGATGACCTAATAAATGCCGCGATAAACATGGCCACCTACTGGGCACTAAATATATAAGGGTCAGCATCGACTCGAAAAGAAGACTGTCATTATTTCAGCAATGACAGTCCTCTTTTCATAATAAGCACAAAAAGTAGTGAATCTATTTCAATATGTTTTTATTTATATGCTTTACATATTGATACAATGGGCCCGTAAATGTAATGATCTAGCATAAGCATAAGCATAATCAGCCTTTTAATGTTCCCACTGCTAGGAGAGGGAATGGGCCATAATGCACCACGCAGGCCCAGTGCGGGTTGGTGAATGTCACATGTCTTCGAATTTTTGTTTTTAGTTCATGCCGGTTTCCTCACGATGTTTTCCTTCACGGTTTTGATAGCAGTGGTGATGAAATTAATTACACAAAGTAATGCGCCTGGCTGGGTTTGAACCCTCAACTTACAATTCATGAGTCGGGGCCGTTACCACTCGGCCACCACTGCTTGTAATGATCTAATCATGATCATATTATTATCATATGTCGAATAACATAATAATACAATTGTGTTCGCATCAATATTATAAGTAATGGCGCCGGTCACTGTGTATTTTCTCCGGGGCCTAGTTATGGAGCGCCGCCAACGCAGCGCTATCAGAGTGACAGCCCGCCCAGTGGCACTAGCTATGTGATAGGCTTCTACTTTCATGCAATGGGATCGTTATTTGATTAAAGTTTTGTGGGGTAAAATATTTTCTGAGGTAGGTACATGAATAATAAACCGAATGCAACCATTTGTTATATCTTTGGAGGATATAATCGTGCCAATCAAAGACCCAAGAATCGCCAAATATATTTAATGTGAAAAAAGGATGTTACACGGACGAGGGTTGTTAGGCAAGTGAAGATGACTATACGCTTTGTTTGAAAGGAACGTTACGCCTACTTGTGTATTCAAAGTTTCATCACAGAATGCGTCGTGTGGTTGCCATTACTTTTATTGCAGGCGTTAGAGTCTGAACACCATTCTCATTTCAAATTCTTTGATCAGAATTGAGGCTACAAAAACTTCTTTAAAATACCGAAACCTTTAAACCATTTAAATATTTTAACATTCTTTCAGAGTCTATGTGCGCCTTTCTAAAGCGCTACCCAAATTCTGGGTCTTGCATACATATTATTTAGCGAGTGAATCTAAATTCACACTATAAAGTGTTTTTACACTGGCCTGTTCAAATGTCAAACTGCCAGAATAAATAAAAATTGCCGATTGTTTCATGTTCGACATTTAAATCGATGGAACAATGTCGGTTATAGACACGTGAACTGCAACAGAGTGACTCGAATAGTTTGGAATCGGTTAGTGAATCGATATTCATCTTCACACGAATAGCATCTTCTGGTTAGAGTCATATCGAGTGTCAGATTCTCATATTTCATTCAACGTTTGACGTTTGGAATGGTTTGCGGGATATGGAGAGGCGTTTGCTGAACGTTTGCTATGGTTTGCGATTATGCTTTGGGTTTGATTCGATTTACTTCGTTAGTCATTAAGTTAGATTGTTGAACGTAGAGTTCACGGGACTAAAACTTTAAAGTCGCTAATGTTTAGGTATGGCTGATTTGGTATAAAAGAGGATATAGTGAAAAAACAGTAAACAATATCATTAAATTCAAAGATTCAAAGATTCAAAGCATTTATTTCAATTAAACCCTTTACAGGCACTTTTGAATTGTCAAGTCGAAAGAGGTGAAGCTATCTGCACGTTCCAAAGCGTAGATCTCTATGGAGAAGAACGTGCAAGAAACTCCACGGACACTCTTTTAAATTATGTTCTGTATTACATAACCTTGGTTACATCCTTGGTCGCTTCTATATGTGAGGACAATGCAAAAAAAAAAAGGAAACTATAAAAACAATTCAAAGTATAAAGATTAAAACAAGTCAGTGGCCGTTAAGAGGTGACCAGTCTCAACCGACGGCGCCCGTTCACGAACATGACGCGTGTATTGACACCATTTAGCTCAACCATTTTGAAGGGAACCGAATGATCCAACACACACGCCACCATCAGCGAAACATTTGAGCAAGCATGACATGCTCTCAACTGCCATTTTAGTTCAAGTCACAAAGTAAACTATAACTTATCACATGTAAATGGCTCCATGGTACTCACATTTACAATATTTGAAAATAAAATGCTTCTACATTATACAAAACTATGGTTTACAAAAACCAAGCAACTACAAGTAAAAAAAAAAAGAGAAATTATTAATTATCAAATTAATATAATATATAAAAAAAAGAATAAATAAATGAGACAAAAAAATAAAAAAGGGCGAGCATCTCTTCCAATATAAAATCCTAAACTTGTTTATCCAAGTGGTTGAGGCTGTGGAGCAGGACCGGCATTTAGCCAAGCATTATTATCTTCAATGTAATCCCCCAACTTATAATATGCTTGCCTGCATAATGTGCGTTTAATACAAGTTTTAAATTTCGTTTCATTCAGTTCTAATATATGGGGAGGAATTTTATTGTAACATTTTAAACAATACCCCATGAAAGATGTGGCTACTTTAGCAAGTCTGAAACCTGGTTGAACTAATTGATCCCTATTTCTAGTAGCATAATTATGTCTGTCGCCTCGCTTACTAAAGAGATGTAGATTTTTTCTAACGTACATAATGTTTTCATATATATATTGACAAGGTACCGTCATGATGTTAATTTCCTTAAACAGTTCCCTTAGAGAATCACGCCGGCGTAGATTGTAAATGGCTTTGATGGCTCTTTTCTGCAGAATAAAAATTGACTCGATGTCTGCAGCCCGGCCCCATAACAAGATACCGTAAGACATTATACTATGAAAGTAACTGAAATAGACTAGTCTCGCGGTATCAACATCAGTAAATTGGCGGATTTTCCTAACAGCATATGCTGCTGAGCTTAGACGTCCTGCAAGAGATGCTAAATGAGGACCCCATTGTAGCCTTGAGTCAAGCGTAATCCCCAGGAAAACCGTTCTATCGACGAATTCTAGTTTTTCCCTGTTCAATACTATATCACAATTACTACTTTTGACATTTGGTAAAGCAAATCTTATGCACTTCGTTTTCTTCCCATTTAAAACCAAATTATTAGCAGTGAACCAATTTTGGACCTGCAAAAGGGCATTATTTACGATGTCAAGATTATTACTACGTCTATTTATTTTAAAAATCAAAGAAGTGTCGTCAGCAAACAAGACCATGTTTAGCTTGTTTTGCAATAAATGGGGTAAATCATTTATATAAACTAAAAATAAAAAAGGACCCAAAACTGAGCCCTGTGGAACGCCCATTTTCACGTTTAAGCCCGATGAATTAACACCGTTTATTTGCACTACTTGCTGTCTATCATTCAAATAAGATTTAACAAGGCTTAAAGCTGTTTTGCCCAGTCCGTAGTGCCCAAGTTTCAGGAGTAATGTTTCGTGATCCACACAATCAAACGCCTTAGATAGGTCGCAGAAGATGCCTATGGCATCTTGTGCCTCTTCCCACGCATTAAATATATGCTTCAGTAAGGTGACACCAGCGTCAGTAGTACAACGTCCTCTGGTGAAACCATACTGTTTATCATGCAAGATGTTATTCGTGTTAAAATGATAAAGCATTTGATTTAGCATCACTTTTTCAAATACCTTACTGAAGACTGGCAACACGGATACTGGTCTATAATTATTTGTGTCTTTACTGTCCCCGTTTTTAAAAAGTGGTATTACTTTATTGAATTTCATTAGGTCCGGAAAGACTCCTTGATCCACACACAAATTAAATATTAAAGCTAAGAAAGGGGCTACAGTCTCAATAATTGAGGTACAAACTTTGATAGACAATCCCCATAAATCTTCCGTAAGTTTAATTTTGATTTGTTTGAAAGCTTTCATTACTACTAAGGGGTTTATATGCTTAAAATTAAATTCAGTCGGGCAGGCTGACACATTCGACTGCAATAAATCAAAAGCAAGCGAAGGCGAAGAATTTAAAGCTTCAGTAGTTTTAATAGGGATACTGGTAAAGAAATTTACAAATTCTTGAGCAACTTTTAGGTTATCACTAATAAGACCCTGAGTAGTCTCCAATGTGAAATCCGTATTATGTCTTTTATTCCTGTTTGTTTCGTTATTTATAATTTTCCAAACCGTCTTCACTTTGTTGTCTGCTGTTTTTACCTTTTTGCTTATGTATAAAGCTTTAGCTACCTTACAAGTATTTTTATAAATTTTTGAGTAAGTAGCTACATACTTATTAAAGGCTTCAGTATTAATATAAGGCTTAAGGCCGTATAGCTCATAAAGTCTTTCCCTACTTTTTCTGAGTCCTTTAGTCGCCCAGTCACTAAATAAAAACTTAGGGCAGATAGTTTTAGTTGTCTTTTTAAAAGTATTATTGAACTCAGTTTGGCCAACAGAAAAAAATTCTTTATATAGAATATTGCCATTATTCATTGTGAAATCCCGACCACTTAACTTGTTGCTTAAAGTGCTGTTAAATTTATTTAATTTACCTGATGTTATCGGTCTTGATTGTATCTGCACTTGTTGTATAGGTGAGGTGGACGCAAAAGTTACCGTTAGCCCACTGTGATCAGAAGGGAGACAATTTACAATGGCTTTTTCTAAGTAGTTGCAGCAACAAAAAACATTATCAATGCAAGTAGCAGTCGTTGACGTAGTTCGGGTTGGTTCAATGAACACATTTGATAAATTGAATGACCTAAAGAGACTTAAAAAGCGATTGCTATCTGAATTATCTTCAACAATATTAATATTGAAATCTCCACAGATAATTAAAAGTTTATTACCACTTGCAAGTTTTGCCATAACATCTTCCATGACCGACTCAAAAGTAGAATAGTTTTGATAATTAGGGGGTCTGTAAACGCACACTATGACATGCTTATCTAGCTCAACACAGGACAGTTCAATGTTATGTTCAACTGACAGTTCAACTATATCTTTTCTAGTTTTATATTTAATGGAGTGCTTAATTAAGATAAGTGAACCCCCGCGCAGCATTGATTTACGATTAAAACAACTGCCCAAACTATAATTATTATAATTAATTATCATTTCAGAATCCTTTAGCCAATGCTCTGTTACACAAACAATGTCATACATTGTTTTTTCTAAAAATAATTCAATTTCCAATTGCTTCGAAGAAAAACCTTGAATGTTTTGAAGGTATAGAGTAAAGGATTTCTGATTGGCTCCCTTTTTGTTACTGCTAGAAGATACCGTGTTGTTTACAAGCTCAGCCAATTTGTTTATGGTACCCTCTGTTGTCTTATTACCTAGTTTAAATCATTTGAGCCAGCAACCAAGACATTAGTACTATTACTAATTGTGGTGCTAATACCAGAGTACTTCGACATACTAATTATGTCTGAGTTAATATTAAAAACTAATAGCCTCGCTATTTGACGTCTAAAACTAACAGGCAGATACACAGTATCCCTAGTCGATTTAAGCTTATCAACAAAATTGTTGATGTCAAAAAATAAAAGCTTGTCACTATGGTGACTTACTAAAAATTGCATATGCTTATTTAGCATGTGTATATAATTATTTTGCCTATAAGATAGCTGCTCAAAGTATGGAAAAGCACACAAAATTATCTTCTTACAATTAATCTTCAAAAGTTCAGTTATACTATCAGTGATTGGTTTTGTCATTTTGAGAGAATGAAAACATCATCGATGATGCAACAAAGTTTTGTGAGAGCAACCCAGGAAGAGGTCCCCCTATCTAGAAGGCAAATTTTTACACGAAAATTTGGAATAATAAAAAATGTACGATTCTAGCTTCATAAGAAAAACTCGCGAGTTTATGTGTGATGAATTAAATTGCGTCGAAAGCTGCTCCACTTGTTACTTAATAATGAATACAGTCTAATCTCAAACTAAAGAGAATATCGGTTGATCCTTGTTAGTCTTCGCTTCTCCCAGTAACCTCAAACGTCGCATGAATTTCTATCAGTTTCACCTCAGTGACCAGTTCACTAGAAAGCGGTTCTTTTAGTTCAGCCTCCGTTATTAGTCTGCGGCAAAGTATTAATATTAATGGATAACTACGAAACTAATTTGGTAAAGTTGCCGCTCTAAGTTTATCTTAGTTTCTTGGGATTTTTAAGTAGCTCTGTCACAGCTTGTTTTGGCTTGTATCCTGAATAAAAATTGGATTAACTAAACGAGTCCACTTGACAAGCATTACATTTTTACGAAAAAAATATTTCCTGTTCGTTTCAGTCTCATTATTTACTACATTTGCCTTTTAAAATTTAATGATTGACTTTCAATTAGGGTAACATAAAACAGGACTGTCTTACGGTGATAACAACATTTAGTCACTACCCCAAAAAGGCGATTTTGAGGGTTTTAAAGTTTGTATGGAAGAATCTTTATGCTTGGTTGTATGAAATAGAAAACTAACAATTTTAATTAAAAAACAACTTGATTTTGGGATTTTTCTAAAATCAACCGACCACGGGGTGATGCAGTTTCTTGGGGAGGATATTTCTATAAAGTTACTTCAAAATTGGTATAAACAAAAGTGGAATAATTGAAATGGATCCTAAAGGGGTGAAAGGTGCAACAGCAGCTTTATCTGGGTAAGTAATAAAAATCGTTATGATTAATTTTTCAAAACAACCCTTTACGAAGGGTACGGGGACGAACTTCAATTCGTGTACCTACTAAATCCGCGCGGACGAAGTCACGGGTGAAGTGCTAGTTTACTAAAAAATAAGAACGATCATTTGTTTTTTATATAACATGTTTCATTTTCTGACGCCAGGGTTTTTTTTCATGAAGTCTTTTATTATGTAAATAATGTGTACAAAAATGTATAAAAATTTTGCATTTAAAAACCTTTGTTTCCAACATAAGTTTAACTTTAAATATTGCAAACGGAAATCATAATCGCCTCTTTTATAGCGATATACAGCGCAGCACTCTCATTAAAAATCTGCAACTGTATATACAACATCTAACATCTCACTGCAGTTAATTTTATTGTCCGTGGCTTCTGCATTGTTTTTCGGCAATAATTTTAATTTTTAGCGCGAGCCGGCGGGCGCCGTAGCGGAACGTTGCATAAAGCGCGCCATGCATGTGTGTATTGTTGTTAATTCTGCGACTAAGACAAAACCTCGGCAGTCAGCGGGCTTGTCCGCCAGCCCCGTGTAGGAAGCATAAAAATAATTTATATGTTGCTCGCCACCGACGCTGGACGGTGTGTTACTGGTTTGGGAGTTTGTTTGGGTGACTGGCAGGAAAAAGTCTTCATTGACGTGAATATGTCTTTAAAATTGCTTGCATAGTGGTAATCAAAAAAAGAATGCAGACGTATTAAGGCAATCAAAAAACGAATGATAACAAAATCGGGGGATACAATTTAGTGTTGCAGCTACATGTCTATCATCTCCATCCTAAATTTAATTACTCTATATGGGGTTATGGAACAGAGCGTAAAGTCCCGCAAACCTCCTTTGAAAAGAGTGGATTCTCCGACCGGACGGGTGATGAGTCTGGTGGATAACTGCTTAATAGTTGATATTCGGGCTGTATGTAAAACAGCCCGAAAAGTCTAATCGCACGGAAAACTCTGTTACCGCGATACAGGATTTTCTTAGTAGTTCGCTCCTGGCAGACTAGATGGCATTCCGGTTTTTTTAGTAGACGTTAAAAATTTTGCTTTGTTAGTTTTTCTTGTGGCGGCATTGATGACACTACAACACCACTGGATAGCTAAAGGATACAAAATTTTGATATTAATTGAATTTAATGTTTCTTCTTTTATTTCTTTGTAATGACAACAGTGTGAAGCAGGAGCATCTCTCAGCAAACAGACAGGTCGCGCTCGCAGTGGCATCGTTCGCTTGCACTTCTGCGTTACAGAAGTGCAAGACAACTATGAGTACCCAATGGCAACAATACGAAGCAGTAGCAGGCCTGGCTCAGCAAACAGAGAGGTCACGCTTGCAGTGGCATCTTTCACTGCCACTTCTGCGTTACAGTTGTACAAGACAACTATGTGTACCCAATGGCAAAAACACGAAGCAGTAGCAGGCCTGGCTCAGCAAACAGAGAGGTCACGCTTGCAGTGGCATCGTTCGCAGTCGCTGCTGAATTAAAGTATCGCGGCTACGTGTTACAAACCGCCATTTTTAACGCAGCGCCATATTTTCGATACGGAAGTCTAACTAGAAGTTATTATAATGCGAAGTGCTGCTCTGAATGAAAATATTGTCGGAATACAAGATTTTAAACAAGGATGCTGAAGGTTTGTTTGCACAGAAACGCATTTAAAGTATGGAAATGAGAATTCGTCTTGTTACTTTTCCAGTAATGCTGTTTTTTTTGTGGTTTTCTCTTGATCTGGATTTGTAACAGATTTGGCGAGGTATGTATGTCAATGTCATTTGTTCATGAAATGTTAAGCTGGTTTTTGAAAGGGTTAGGAATACATCCAAATTAAGACAAAGTTTGACTCGCCATTTTATGGATGATGAAACGCATGTAAAGTGTATGTGATGTTTTGTTTAGTTAAATAAATTAGTTTATTGAGTCTCTCAGATTTTCATAACAAATGTGAATGAAACAGTCCCAGTAAGTGGTTAATAACATTTGTGTTGGGGTAATGATTGAATCGATGGATTGAGTATCGTATGAAAAATTATATTAAAAGGGAGTCTGTGATTGTGTAGCAATTGCCAGGATTAAATGGAAGACGAAAACTTATTCCGGTGACTCCACACTGGCTAGAAGTTAACTTACATCACGTCAAAAACTTATTTTGAAAAATTAGCGGTTGCTAAAGCATAGTTACCCCAAATGCTTTGTATATGCTGCCATGCTGAGTTGTATTCAAAGTGAGTCTGAGTCGACATCTAAGAACCACGGACTCTATTAATTGATCTCCGGTAATGGCGGCTGATGACGCTGTGGATTAATTAATGTCCCAGACATAATAGACACATGCATCGGCGGCGTCATTAGATGTTGACAGTAATGACGTCATTAGCAGGTGACAGCTGAGCGGTGACAATAAGTGGCGGTTAGGAGAGAAAGCGCAACAGATGAAAGGTGTTAGTTTACTTACAGGCAATATGGCTAATTTATAATAAATATAAAAATACTAATATTTGGCTCTTTTTAGGGTTCCGGACCTCTGTATATAAAAACGAAACCTTTATAAGATCGCTCTGTTGTCTGTCTGTTATAGCGGATTTTTATGAATCTTATAAACCGATTCGATCAAAATTTGGTACACATATCTGTGACCTGAATATGGACGCGTAACGAAAATAAATAAATTTTGAAAATGAGGTCACGTTTTGGATTGAAATAAAAATTTTAGCTGTATTGTGTGGCATATTAAATGAAAGGGCACATCGTAAGAGTTAATATAGAATTCCGAAGTTATAAAAGAAAATAAATGAAAATTGACCAGAAATTTATCTCAGAAGCTACTGAGCCGAAATTTTTTAAAACATACATAATTATATAAGAAGTCTATGATTCAAAAGTAACATGTTAAAAAATATATTTACACATTCTGGACCCTTTGCACGCGAGTTTGACTGGCACTTGGCCAGATTTTTTTTTTAATTAGGTAAATCTGTCAAGTTTGCGTTTCTCTTCTAATAGCCACTAGCTATAATATAAGAGTTTACTGCCATGGAAACACAAAACCAGCAATGAGCTCTTGACAAACTGGCGCATTTATAATATTAAAGTATTCATAAATGAAAAAAAGTTTTCACTAACGGCACCGTTTTTAAGAATGTTCGAAATTGAATTCAATTAATAATCATTTATTTCGGAAACCAATCCATATACAATGAATATAAAATTTGAAATTATAATATTCAATTAAAATTTTACTCATTATAAAAACACAAAATTACAATAATGTCCTTAATAAAAACACAATAAGTCAATAACAATTAAATTTAATAAAATACACAAAAAATTTAAATAAAATATGTACACATATTTTATCTTAGCCTAAATTTGGGTTTGGATACGGAGTGCTCAACGTGTAGCCTGGTCCAGTACCGCATTATCGGGCAATGCAGACCCAAATCCATCCTTCAGACGAACAACTGGAGGTAGCTGTTGGAACTGGCTCGTATGTGGCGCTTTAGGGACACAACCTTCTTGTGAATAATTGTCATAAAAATATATTTTGGCGTCCGCAAACATATCCGACGCACTATCCCAAATAATTTATTTTAGAAAAAATACTCGTAAATCAGAAAAAAATCCCGGGAAATTAAAACATCGGGGAAAAGAAAAGTGCTTCAATTACAAAAATGTAGACAGGACATGTCTATCGAGGTCTTAAGTATCCACATATTGTAACATAATCGCTCTATTTTTAACCGACTTCTAAAAAAGGAGGAGGTTCTCAATTCGGATGTTTGTATTTTTTTTTTTTTTTTTTATGTTTGTTCGCGCATAACTCCGTCGCTTGTGAACCGATTTGAAAAATTCTTTTTTTGTTGGAAAGGGTATACTTCCCAAATGGTCCCATGAAAATTTTATCGAAATCAACCAAGCGGTTTTCGAAAAATCTAAAAAAAATATCTACTTTGTCTACATTGACGACCTCTTAGTGTACTCTGCAAAGGAGCAGTACTTTTTTTTACACCAATGTGATTGGTTCGTTTAGGTGGGGGAGGGGAGGTGGTGTAGGTACCACTAAAAAGTGAAAAATAAAATTTTTATCGAAATCATCCAAGCGGTTTTCGAAAAATCTAAAAAAAATATCTACATTGTCTACATTGACGACCTCTTAGTGTACTCTGCAAAGGAGCAGTATTTTTTTTTTACACCAATGTGATTGGTTCGTTTAGGTGGGGGAGGGGAGGGGGTGTAGGTACCACTAAAAAGTGAAAAATAAAAAACTTTTTAACAAAAAAATACAACCGACTTTTACACAAAAAATCAAAAAAGTGCAAAATAACTTTAATTTCGGAAGTCGGTGTTCAAAAAACGAAAAAGCAACCACAAACACCGAGTTCCGAAATTAAAGTTATTTTGCACTTTTTTGATTTTTTGTGTAAAAGTCGGTTGTATTTTTTTGTTAAAAAGTTTTTTATATCACGAATTTTTGTTACGAGTGCACAAGATCTAATTTCATAACTTTGGCCTGTATAATGATCTCTTCTTAGGTAAAGTACCTGCTTAATTAAGTAACTAAGCACTTACAATAATCAAGAATTTTGCCTACTTACAAATCTACCTCAATACCAAAATATTCAACAAAAAACCTACCTACTCCGCACAATACACATCAGAATGATAATGACGTTGAATACCACTCTGTCCCATTGTGTAGATACCTATTGCATTCAATACCATGAATGATGGCGGTAAGCCATTTATTTGCACAGCTAATTGGATTACACAGGCATTGTCTTATTTCTGTGATCCCGCTGTAAATAGCTGTGGGATTACGTCGATCATGATCTACTTACAGTAATCAGTTGAATGTGGACAGTGAAGCAAGCTGTGTGGTTGGTTTGGTTTAGGAAATGCTATTTGGCTAGAAAACAGCTCATTTTGGATTTTTTTCAAGTTGGAAGTGATACTTTAGATTTCAGCTCGAGGGACACCCATTGCGAGTACCTATACTCCAGATTTTGAATTACTGTCTAAGATAAGCCTGTATTCT
Source organism: Hecatera dysodea (assembly GCA_905332915.2). Classification (NCBI taxonomy): domain Eukaryota; kingdom Metazoa; phylum Arthropoda; class Insecta; order Lepidoptera; family Noctuidae; genus Hecatera; species Hecatera dysodea. The sequence goes on from HG995292.1 coordinate 22,098,072, forward strand.
GAAATGTCTTTCTGCTCAAACTTTACACAGCTACTCGTATGTTGAGGTATTTTTATCTGACCGCCACAGCCCTGAATCTGCGTAAGACAATATCCCTTGGTGCGGTATGTGCCAGATTTTCTGGCTTCTGACTGTCAAAAATCTGCAAATCAAAGCCAGGACCAGCAGCTTAACGTGCTTTCGAGACAAGTTTAGTAAAAAAGAAACTAAGCAAGCTTGTCAAGCGTTGAATAACCTTGAAGATCGAACCTATTCTTCTCTTATTATTTAGCAATGAACACCTCTAAAGGTGCGTCCACATCTGGCGAATGTGCCGCAAATGTGCAGCTCGCGAGCCGTTTGCGAGCTGCGCGCGTGCATATTTGTTCGTGCGCCACTCCTACGCCGCCCGCGCGCAGTTCGCGCGCTACCTTAGCGCCGCGCGCCGTACGCGATCAGCGCTTGGGTGGCGCGCTGATCGATGATTCTAAAACATAATCAATGATTCTAAAACATAATCAATGATTCTGAAACGTAATCAATGATTCTAAAACATAATCAATGCTTCTAAAACATAACTTACCCGCGCAGATCGCGCGCCGCGCGTACGTCTTTATAATTACGAGCCTTGCATGAGTTGCGCTAAAGAGGCGCACCAAACCATTGCCGTGACGGCACGCGCGCAGCTCGCAAACGGCTCGCGAGCTGCCCATTTGCGGCACATTCGCCAGATGTGGACGCACCCTAAGATGGCCTTATTCTTAAATCTAAAAGCAAATATAGCTGCACACTCTCACAATACAGTGGAAGGTAAGAAGCATCTTTTGCAGATCAATATGGCGAAGCATAAGATGTCAAATAGTCAACACAGAAGCATCCACTTCGCGCGCTAATCTCTTCTTAGCACCGAGTACCTTTTACATTCTGCCTGCCTGAATATAACTTTGTATTTAACTGCTTTGATGTTAGACTATATGAAAGAGTTTTGATGTCAAAGAAACAAAGTCACATTATATCAGCTGTAACTATTAGGTCTGTACGAGGCTGTGGATGTGGCGATTCCTAAGGAGTCTCGAAGGTTCTTGACTTTACTAGTTCTACTACTCGATACTAGATGGCGCTAGTGGTGCTTCCATGCCTAATTGTGGCGCACAACGATATATTTATGCCATCGGTAAATTGATAATTTCGTAAGATTATAAAATACCTCGAGGGATTGTAAACTTTCGTAAGATTATAAAATACCTCGTGAGATCGTAAACTTTTGAAATTGTCAACTGAACATTTGGAACACTTTATTACTCATTAAAATTTGTTAGTCTATAATCTCTCGAATACGTTTCAATAAATACATCATAGATGAGATATAATGGATACAGATTAGGGGAACACATAAAGAGGATTTCTTCTTCGAATTCCGGGAACGGAACAAAACCGGATAAATCGTACGAAGTCGCGGGCTCGAGCTAGTTTATTTATAAAACTGCCATCTGTGATCATTTATCATGAGTTTGCCTACAGCTAAATATTTCTAAACACCTACGCATGTTTTAAGTAAAGAACTCATTGTTAAGGCCACCACTCTCCATTCTAATTTACAAGAGAAATGTAGTGTGAGATAATTCTTTCAGCGCATAAACCAAGAACTAAATAAATGGTGGTAAGTAATAGCTTTTTAAATATTATAATGGCTTTTGAACGTCTCACTAAGCGAGTTGTGACCGAAACGAGTGCCTGTAATTTTATTTATGTGAATAATGTGTTATTTTTTTTCGTATTTTTATTATGGAAGTACTTTTTTTGAAAATATGGTGTACTAGCGACCCGCCCCGGCTTTGCACGGGTCAACGCTGATACTAAATCTTTACTATATTATGCATGTATTACGAGTATGTATAAACATTCCTTTTTGGTCACTCTATCCATAAAAAAACCACAAAATCTGTGGCGTAGTTTTAGAGATTTAAGAAGTAGGTTTATCATTTTTCGTAATTTGTAAATACCACTGCAAAGTCACAGGAAAGCAAAAAACGCAGTTTCGTTTCCTTGGATGACATATGTTTTCCAGCTATTTCAATTTAAAAACTAAACGACGGAACCAACCTTAATAACATTTTTATGGAACCAATCGGAAATAATATCATTTCATATTAAAAAAACTTTTGGTTTTCAAATCGGTTCACAAATGACGGAGTTATGAGGAAAAAAAATACACAAAGAAAATTTTTTGGAGTCGTTTAAATATAGCATCAGAAGATTCCAAGATTCCGAACATCTTTAGGGATGTCTAAAACCGGAACTGTGTAGTCAACAGACAGGAAAAAAGTTTGACTACGCTTCTACGATATCCCTAGGGAATGTTGGGAATGTGGAGACAGGTGCCACGATACCAACTATTCCGGGGTGTGATCGCTAGGGCTAGCTAAAGATATCTATAATACAGGAATGAAAAGGCTACACAGGAATGAGGTATTTTGTAGAAGTACAAAATACCTCATTCCTGTGTAGCCTTTTGTTTTTTTTTTTCTGGATGGGAAATCATCAAATGACTTCTCCCGCTATGGGCGGAGCGGAAGGGAGTGCGTTTCCCGACGCCCAGGATGTCTTCTTCTATTACGGCGGCTAGAGCGTATAGTTTCCTTCTCCGCACGCGTTCCGCCTCCTCCTTCGCCAGCATTATTGTTTCGCAGAAGGAGGCGACCGCATCCCATGCCTCTTCGCTCCGGACCAAGGATTGAACCAGGGCCGGACGTGAGAGACCGTCGCCGCCGATCGTCTCGACGAGGACACGGCGTTGCTCGGCACAAGCAGGGCAGAACTCCACCGTATGCTCCACCCATGATCCTCTATCCAGGGCCGCGGTGACTTTTTCGAACTAATTCCGCAACCAACAAAAAAAATGAACACCTTTAACCTTTTTACCTAGAGAGTTATGGTTCCGTACCTACTTATACAGACATTATAATGATCTAGACATGAGCTTACGAGTCCCTGCCTACACATACTTAGTACAATAATACTAGTTATAATTATGCAGTACATGGAATTAGTCGCGTCAGTCGTGCTTATCCTGCGACATTGTTATATTATGCTAATGCCTGATGTATTGTCTCGCTGACACGGGAATTAAACAAAAACAATGACAGGATCATTCGGCACATTCGGTATGGGAGGTAGTGTGATTGGGTTATTGAAATTTGGGTTGTTGGTTGGGTTGTTGTTGTTGGGTTGTTGTTGTTGGGTTATTGTTGTTGTTGTCAGTAAGAGTCCGACACTCCCGCTCCATATAGAGCGGAGGAGGGATTACCTCTACTGTAATATCTAATCAGTACAAAACAAATAACGCCGTCTGACGTTGTCTGTTTCTCCGCTTGTTTTTTCTAAACTCCGTAACGGATTTTGATCCGTTTTTAGTAAGAGCAATAGTAAGAGCTATAAATGATGAAAAATTGTACGCATCTATAACTTCGCACACATTAGTATTTAAATAAACAAAAAAGTGATTTCCTAAACTCATTTATTGTCGTTGTTTTATGCAACATGATCAAAATAACTAATGACATACCTTTACCTTCGTATAGATTGTGCGAATGTTTCATTGCTTAGTAACTGTCTTAATTTATATAGTTTAAGTACTTCATAGTAGGTAATACATCTACATCAGAAGTAATTTCATTGTAGCGGCATCAATGCTGCCACAAAAAATGTTCACCGGAGATAGTGTAGCTTCCCAACAGTGAAATTATTTTCAAATAAGTAGTTTCGGAGCCTATTCAATGCAAACAAACCAACAAAATAACAATCAAATCTTTCCTCTTTATAATATTAGTGTTGATTCAATACTCATATCTACGACCCTTATCGTTAGTTTGATGTTATAGTCAGTGGTTCGTGCTTATACCGTGTCATTACTGGCGCAATTATAATATGAGGTCAGGTCTGTTAGTACTCATGAATGGAATGAGAACGAATGGATATTGTAAACAGGGTTTCAAGACGAGCGAGGCGAGTACAATCTCTTGGTAACTTTGTCGTGTGGAGTCACAGAGTTTTAGGATGAAGAATATTAGCGTAAGGTTTCCCTAACTGAATGGCTGACAGTATTTTTTTTTTTTTTATTGTGAAATGTATTTGCTCTTGACTCTAGTCTAGATCACAGGTGACAGAGACAAAGTCTACGATGGAATGAGCTTACCCAAAAGAAGCCTGTTCACTCTAACTTTGAGGAGATTAGGGTTGAATGCGTTCGGAAACGCAGACGCAGGTAGAGAGTTCCACTCCTTTGCTGTGCGCATTACAAAAGATTATTGAAAACGCTTGGTGCGAATTGGTGGAATAGTTACAAGGCAGGAATGGTAATCTACAGTGCGTCTAGATGTCCTATGGTATTTAAAATCACTGTCTCTGTTAGGATTGATTTTTAGATCAGTCCTGACAAAAACAAATAAAAATTAATGTAATATAATTACGATTTGGTTTTAGGGTTCTTCAGTCCTTGCAAAAAACAAACGTAAGTAGAAGGAAAAGCTGCAGATTTTCCGCAAACAAGGTGTTTAAATAAGAAAAAAGCTCCAAAAAAGCTTCTATCACCGCGAAGTGTCACCGAATTTAAAGTTCATTAATCATTTTTAAGAGGTCGGTAACTTATTTTCGTGGAAATATCAATCAAGTTAACGTGATCTCCGATTATTTAATTGAAGCGGAGTTTTTGACAAGACACTCCACTCGCTTTTTATCAATATCAAATTTTGATTGATGGAGCCGCCGCGCTGGGGAAAATAGGATTCGTGGTGAGGTGTAAATATGGTGGACCAGTGGGTACTTTATTTAAACATGCTAGAAATACTAAAAATGAACAGTCATAGCGTTCATTCAGCTGTCTGGTTAATTGACACAGTAAATGTTCTTTTATTTATTTATTTTTATAGGAATAACAACGTCTTGTTCACAAAACAATATGGCGACAAGCATGCATCACAAAAAAATCCCGTGTGAACAAGCCACTTACACGCATCATTTACAGGCTATATTCCCCATAAACATGACTTTAAAACTGCAAAAAGTTGCGTAGTGAAACAATACATTACCTACCTGAAGCAAATGAATGTTGTTTTGAAATACCTACAATGATACCTTATAGAAGAAAGAAGAAAGAAAAAGCGTTTATTTACCACAAACAACGACAGTTATTGTTTTAAACTAAACCTTAAACTATAGTGTTAGTATTAGTACATCTTAATTTATGTTAGTCAAGATAACTTATAAACTAATACAAAATACCAATGCATGTCGTGGTTGTGGCAAAGAGGCTTCCACTCAGCATAATGCTGTGCCGTGGGATACCCACCGCACGGCGCTGGTTTTCAGTGGTCGCCTTAGAGGACATGACGTACGGAAATCAATAGGATAGATATATATTATGTGATAAATACAGGTGATATATACAATTAAGTTCCATCCACAATATAGCCGCATCATTTAATCTCATGTGTGAACTTAGTAGGTACATCTTGTATCAGTCTATCAATTCCTTTGAAGTGGCCAATGATATCAGTGTCGAGAAATTAATTAGTGCATTACCTGTAATTAAATTAATTAACGTCGGGAATCGACTCACTTGTCTGGACTTAATTAATGGATATTCTCGTAACAATGCTCGATTAGGTGGTTACAAATATCTTGGCTTTGACCTAGTGGGCGGTACTGAGAAAAACAGTGGTGTTATGGCTGTGTATCTTTTTTTGGTTCAATCTGTCTGTACTGTGCAAATACAATAACCTCGTACACTATTACCGTATTATCATAAAAGATGAAGAGACAACTGTGGTCGGTCTGCAAGGTTAAGCAACGCTTACCGCAGATTGCCTGTGGATGGGTGACTATCTGATCATACCGAGATTCTTCCGTGCCTCGGAAAGCACATTGGGTCAATCTGTCATTTGTAGATCTTTGCTTGTTGTTACTGCTAGTCAAAAGCCGAGATCTGACACCAGTTTTGTCAAAGGGTATCGTGAGGTCAGATAAGCAGAAGCTCCATGAAAAATAACGGGAGTCAGCTGCATCTGGTGAGACACTCAATACTTCTCAATACTTTATTGTCTTCCATATGTATAACATAGATGGTATAACCAGGTAAAATATCAATATGGACCCTGTCGGGCACAGCTAAATAAGGAGAGGGGAAGAGGGCTAAGTAGCAGTTCAAGGTATTCGACATTTCTTACTTAAAATTATTAGATATGTTTAACTGAGAAAAGGTGAAACAGACCTGATATTGCAAAGCAAAATCATAATGTACAAAGCTGGCAATATCTTCAGCACACATACGTCCAAAACCAAACAACCATCGCAACTTTCCCCAACGGGCACACAAGGAACTGTACCACGACAGAATTGACCCCATAACTCGCAGAGCCCGCTCCAACACAATAGGGCCCGAAATAATCACCTGATAATAATAATAATAATGCACAAAAAGAATAGAGCGCTGGTGTGTGCCTTGGACTCGCTGCTTAAGAACATCTTTGAAAGCAGCGAGAACCTTATTGACACACACTCAATCCTGTATTGCGGGGCTGTTGCCGCATGTCGTATAGCAAATGTGAAGTTTATAAATAGTGACGGAGCTATACGACCAAAGTCTGTTGCACCAGCTTGGCAATGCAGGATCGAGCGGCGTATTGATGAGGCCAGGGTACTCATCGGCAAACTATACTGCTTCAGGGAGGGCAATACAAGACCACGCGTGATGCGCTTTGTGAGGCGGGCATTTTTGGGGACTCAAATCAGCCCTCAAGAATACATGTCCCGTGTCACAGAGCGCATCGACTTCCTGAAGCAGAAAGTTTGTGCATGGGCGAACCGTATTCGGCGGTATAAGAAGCGGGTTGACCGGTACTCGCAAAACCGCATGTTCCAGAGCGATGAGAGGTGGGTATACAGAGCTTGGGAGCGACCTGAACAAAGTGTGACGGACGCGTGCCGGCCGGATGACGTTGCCACGAATACATTCTGGCGAAGTATCTGGTCGGTACCCGTCTGTCATGCCGAGGGTGGCTGGATGCGCGACGTCGAGCGCGTGTGTGAAGCTATACCACAAATGGAAAAAATTAACATAACATCATTAGATGTAACTAAAGCAGTCCGTCCGTTACCGAATTGGAAATCCCCTGGACCGGACGGACTGCACAACTTTTGGCTTAAGTGGTATAGCAGCTCACATGCGCTCCTGGCATCTCAATTCCAGTCATCCTTAGAGTCTGGGTCGCTACCACAGTTTCTAACAACTGGCGTTACCCACCTGCTCCATAAGACAGGTAGTCCCGCGGAACCCAAGAATTATAGACCGATTACGTGTTTGTCGACGGTCTATAAACTTCTTACATCCATCCTGAGAGTGAAAATTAATGAACACATTGAGACTAACTCCATTATGTCCTCCTCTCAGAATGGATGTAGGAAGGGGTCCCGCGGAACTAAGGAGCTACTCCTCATAGACATGGCCATTAGCCAACAGGTTCGTTGCTCCCGCAAGGATCTGTCGACATGTTGGATAGATTACAAGAAGGCCTACGATTCTGTGCCACATACATGGCTCATGAAGGTGTTGGAGTTGTACAAAATAGATGCAACTCTGCGCACCTTCCTTGAGTCATGTATGAGGCAATAGAAAACGGTCCTTCGCTATCCAGGATGTCGACCAATTCAAGGGAGTGACGAGCCTGTATGGATTAAACGGGGAATATTTCAGGGTGACAGTTTGAGTCCACTTTGGTTTTGCTTAGCTCTGAATCCTCTAAGCACACTGCTGGAGGATTCAGACCTGGGCTACCGGTTGAGAAGAGGTGGTCAGGCCATATCTCACCTTCTTTACATGGATGATCTGAAACTCTTTGCCCCCAACAAGCTACGACTGATGGAGCTACTGAAGGTAACTGAAACCTTCAGTAGTGACATCAGGATGGAGTTTGGTGTGGCCAAATGTGCAGTCATGCATGTAAAAAAAGGGAAGATTATGGAATCTGAGGGAATTCAACTCTCAGATTCCATACAGGTTAGATCCCTCAGCTCGACCGAAACCTACAAGTATTTGGGTATGTCGGAAGCGTTAGGCATTAATGTTGCTGACATGAAGCAATCGTTGAAGGAGCGCTTCTTTGGACGCCTGAAAAAGGTTTTAAACAGCCTTTTGTCGGGTGGAAATAAGATGCGCGCCTTCAACGGTTGGGTCATGCCGGTACTAATGTACTCTTTCGGCATACTCAAATGGACTCAAACCGAACTCGACGCCCTGGATAGGAGAGTCCGTACACTGCTGACCGCAAATCGGATGCATCACCCACGATCGTCGGTGATGAGACTGTACATCCCGCGGAAGTGTGGAGGTCGAGGCTTTTTAAATGCTAAGACTCTCCACAACCGCGAGATTTGCAGTCTCAGAGAATATTTTCTCGAAACCGATGTGGGTATGCACCGAGATGTTGTCGCAGTTGACAAAGGACTCACCCGTTGTCTATGGCTAAAGAGAACTGGCGCAAACCTGTGATACAAACTACAGATGACCGCAAGGAGGTATGGAAAGGCAAGGAGCTCCACGGGCGCTTCTATCGGGCTCTCTATGGGTCCGATGTAGATTTCTCAGCGTCCGTGGCCTGGCTACGTTTCGGTGATCTTTTCGGAGAAACTGAAGGTTTTGTATGTGCAATTATGGACGAAGTTATCCTAACGAACAACTACCGGAGGCATATTATGAAGGACGGGACGGTTGACGTGTGTCGGGCATGTCACCGTCCGGGTGAGTCCATCAGACATATTATCTCTGGTTGTTCTCGTCTGGCTAACGGCGAGTACTTGCACAGGCACAACCAAGTAGCCAGGATTATCCATCAGCAACTTGCTTTGAAATACAAACTTGTGGCTTCTGAGGTACCGTATTACAAGTATGTGCCCGACCTAGTTCTTGAGAATGGCCATGTCACGTTGTACTGGGATCGGTCTATCATCACTGATAGGACTATTGTTGCCAATAAGCCTGATATAGTGGTGATAGACCGATTAGCGCGCCGCACAATGATAATCGATGTTACCATCCCACATGACGAGAACCTCGTGAAAGCTGAGAAAGAGAAACAAATAAAGTATCTCGACTTAGCACACGAGGTTGTCGATATGTGGAATGTGGACTCGGCTGTCATTGTGCCGATTGTCGTTACGGCCAATGGCCTAATGGCCAAAAGCTTCGACGACCATCTGTCGAAGCTGGCGTTACACGGTTGGTTAAAGGGCCTGATACAGAAGGCAGTACTCCTCGATACGGCTCGTATTGTGAGGAGGTTCCTTTCTCTGGAGCCCTAACCACCGGTAGCTTGGACTCTGCTCCCGACACCGGCGGATCACTACTTTTTATATTTTTAAATGTTTTAATTATGTGTTTTTTAAGAAATATTTAAAAATGTAAATTAGTATGTAAGTTAAATAAATAAAGGGAATAATAATAATAATAATTGTTTATTTATAAAACAGGGATGCATTCCACTAGCGGATCAAGACGGTGTACTTACGCACAATCAAATGATTCTCCTGCAAACATTACGATACGGAAAATGGTTCTTACCTATACAAGGTTATTCCTAAAACACCCACAACCTCTTAAGGGGTCATTCTACTCATCATCATGAACAACTTCTACTATGGGACCAAACCTGAAATCGCGAAAAAAACGAGTCAGCTGTTCCCTACATCTTGATGACTTATACGAACATAAATGAACACCTAATTTTTTTTTTGCAATTTCTAGTTTGGCCCCATAGTAAAAGTTGTTCATAATGATGAGTACAATGACCTCTTAAGAGGTTGTTGGTGTTTTACAAATAACCCTGTATATTTTAGGATAGTTCCACGTGCGAGTCGTATCTTCATAATGTTTTTATATTATGAGTTTGTGTCGGCGACGCCGCGACGTCAGAGCGCTCGTTATGGCGGGAACAGAGGCCATTATGGACAAACTACGTCACTAAATAATAGGCTCGCCGGCGTTACAGTGCCTGCCTACAGTTACTGCTCTACTATAAATTATAGTAGTCATGTTTTTGGATCGGAGGTGCAGTATTTTTGGGGGTTTAACGGGTGAAGGATGGTTGTTGACGTGGTCGTCGGTTTCTTCTTGTTGCTTACGTTGAGCTAATCTATGTTTAAGTGACGACTTTTATGTGTATCACATAATTTATATGGAGTTATCTGAGGGACCAGTCTTTTCTACACTTGACAATATCGACTGTACATTAATATTGACTTCCAAATCCACATTGAAAACAATATCCAAGTTGCACTGTTCCTGAATCTTTCCTATACGAAGAGTATCCAAATCCATCACGTAAAAGCAAACAGTGACACATCATCGCTCAACACAACACACAAAAAACCTCCCACCATTTCACCGGATCCAACCCTCTAATTAACCTGTCCATTAATTAAACATCTCATTAATAACCGTTAAACACATAAATTGAAACTAGTGGCACAAAGGGCCGTCCGCTCGGGCCGAAGGGGACGAAGGGGGCGAAGGGGACGAAAGGGGCACAATTTGTTCGCTCGTTACTAAACAAAGGCAACATTAGGGGTAATCTCGGCAGTGTCTCATTGTAATGCGGCAGCTCGCAGGGCTGCCTAATTTGTACCTGTGGCTGAATAACGACGATACCGTTGGCGCAGTGGTTGAGCGATTGACTGCTGCGCTACCTGTCGTGGGTTCGATTCCCGCACGGAACAAATATTTGTATGGCCTACTGATAGTTGTTCCGGGTCTGGCTGTTTGTGTATGTGACATTGTATGTTTGTAAACGCACCCACGACACGGGAGAAATTCCTAGTGTGGGGCAACGATTTTTCAAAAAACAAAAAAAAAACACCATGAGGCCTGAATGGGCGTGTGAGTAGGAAACTATGTGTATTTTCGTTTTGTATGTAACAACGTCGCTGGTTCTAAGTTTCGATTAGAAGGTGGTCAAAGTAGTCTGATTGTAATTTTGTACGGTCAGGCGTGGACGCAACAGGAAACAATGCAGCAGATGAGACGTGTATTAAAAACTAGCAGCGGCCCGCGGTTTCACCCGCGTAGTTCCCGTTTCCGTGGGAATACGGGGATAAAATATAGCCTATGTTACTCAAGGTGAATGTAGCTTTCTAATGGTGAAAGAACTTTTGAAATCGGTCCAGTAGTTTTTGAGTTTATTCGTTACATACAAAAATACAAATCTTTCCTCTTTATAATATTAGTTTAGAAATGTAGGTACTACACCTATCTTGCGGAATGGCTTACCAATCCCGTAAGCTATGACACATATTTAACCAGATAGAGTGATCCACAAACGAGCTAATCCGAAGCCCTTCTAACATCAATATCCTTACAACTAACCAACGTAAGCAAACAATGAAGTCTTAAGTCCTTCTGGCGCCAAAGACGAGCCAGTGCACTTCCGCGGAGGTAGCACAGAGCTCATTGTCAGCCCTAGCGAGCGCACTCGGGGCACATAATGAGCACATTACATAAAGAGCTCACTCCATTCACGGGAATAAATTAGATTTGCACAATGAGTTCTGTAGACGCCGCCCGCGTCGTCGCCTGCCGATAATTATATGTACAACTAGCTTCTGCCAGCGACTTCGTCCGCGTGGAATAGTTACTTTACCCCCAATTTTGAAACTCTCAGCCCGATCGGTTTAAAATTGACAAAAGATAGACATGCTGTTTCGGGATATTTTTTAGATAATTTTATGTAGAACATTTCCGTAATACATGATTTCTATGTAACTTTAACCATTAAGGCTACACACGCGACGGAAGCTTAAAAAATGGAGTAACTTCTTCCGTTTTCCCAACATTTTCCTTCACTGCTCTGCTCCTATTGATTGTAGCGTGATGAAAAGTATACTATAACCTGCCCAGGAGTATGAAGAATAATTGCACCAAGTTTCGTTAAAATCGGTCAAGTAGTTTTTGTTTCTATAAAGAACATACAGACAGACAGACAGACAGACAGACAGACAGACAGACAGAAAGACAGACAGACAGACAAAAATTTTACTGATTGCATTTTTGGCACCAGTATCGATCACTAATCACCCCCTGATAGTTATTTTGAAAATATATTCCTTGTACAGAATTGACCTCTCTACAGATTTATTATAAGTATAGATGGAGAGAATTGGTAATTGGTGATATGGCCTGTTGTTGCGTCTACACACTGCTTTATGTTGGTCAGTCTTTGTTAACCTATCTACAGCACAGTACAATACGCTTGTGAAATATTTCATCCGGAGCATTGCTTATAATTGACCGTTTAGAAATCAACATTTCCAAGAGAGGGTGGAAGACTGAATATAAGACAAGTATGATTAATGTTTTGAAACATTAAAACATGGCATTTAAAAAAACGCATGTGTAGTGCATATGCAAGTTTTTCTATCCTTTATCTTATATATATATATATATATATATATATATATCCGTATATATATTTTTCGCTTTTACAAATGTATAAAAAATTTACGAAGATAAAAAAATCATCAAATACCAGGAGTGGGGGCTTGTGACGTCACACAAGTAGGTAAACAACGCACTGCATTGTCTTCATGTTGTATTTACATTAAAAAAGAAAAATACGTATCCAATAGACGAAATGTCCTCCGCTTCTGCCCAGCCCCGTCTCGTTACAAAGCGAACTAGTCGAACTCGAATTAAACTGAAAAGCGTTGTTGAAATTCTATTTCCAGTGCAAATGTTTGCTTCGCCTTTGTCGGCGGGATTACTTAGGCTAAAGTTGAATCTAGACGGGACCTGTTACCTGCTTGACCTGGCTCTTGTCACCTAATCGAGAGCTTGGCATACTCCTCAAATGGAGGGATTACACAAGACGGATTTTGAAACAGCTGGATTGTTTTCTAAATGGTTTTAGGCATCGCAAATCTGAATAGCTCTGAACAATATAAGCAGCTCTAGAAATATTTGTATGTTCAGAATCATCATCATTTGCCTAGCCTTTTCGAACTATATTGGGGTCGGCTCCCAGACAAGCCGGATTCAGCCGAATACCAGTATTTTACGTGGAGCGGCTGCCTACCAGACCTCCAACAACAAATGAGTAACACGGTACTTCTTGGCAAGACTGGTGTCAGATTTTCTGGCTTCTGACAATCCGTAACGACTGCCAAAGATTTTCAAATGACAGCCGGGACCAACGGCTTAACGTGCTTTCCGAGGCACGGAGAAGTCTCGTTATGTAAAGATGGTCACCCATCCACAGACCAACCTCGGCAAGCATTGCTTAACCTCGAAGATCGATCCGTGCGGCTGTTATAATTTAGCCACGAGCTCCTCCTTTTATGTTCAGAATGTATCGAAAAATTATGATTAGTACGAAGAATTTTTAACATCATCCATCTGACTAGCCTTTCCCCAACTATTTTAGGGTTAATTTCCAGTCAAACTGGATTCAGCTGAATACCAGTATTGTACGTGAAGCGACTATTTATCTGAGCTCCTCGAACCAGTAACTGGGTGGGCTTCATGGTAGCGCTCTTTTTGACCGAACTTTTACAATAAAAGGAGCACATCCAATCAAGATTCTTCAAACTGTCAAAATCATCATAGAAATTAAAAAACTTTTCATAATCTGCATAGTACACGATCTGAAACTTCTAACAGTGTGCAAATAAAATTATGGCCCGAATAATTGATGGGTTCGTTCAATCAATTAATTCTATTCATTAATATTCACGCCGCCCGAGGTGACGATGAAAAACGGGAGAAAAATGAGAGGGCGACCCTCTGCAGGACCTCTGCTCACCCCACTTTCAAAAGGACTTAAATATTATTTTATAATTTGATTCTTTAAAGATGGAAGCGTCTTGGTGCATTGAGGAAGAATTTTATGAATCCTTTTAATTTTAACGAATGGAGTTTTTTAAATTCTGGTTTAAAGATGCAAGTAAGGTAGGCTATTTTTATCTGCGTTCTAGGTTAATTTGATTGTCATGATAGAATAGAATAGAATAGAATTTTATTTTGTAAATATAGATAATACATAAAAGTTCTAAAGATTAAATTTAGCCCAGCCACATTCTAACAATCGGCATGCAAACATTTAAAATTATTTATATCATTATTATTACACTTATTTAGATCAATTTATAAATTACTGTCAAAAATTCTTAAATCGTCAGCTATTAAAAATATATGTTTGTATTAAAAGATGCTGAAGGAATGAGGAGGCATGACCGATATATGATATTAAATATGTAAATATCATTTTTTTAAATTCTTGCTAAATGTTAATTTTTCATTACAGATACATGTACTTACCGACTATTTGAATACATACTCGAATCTAGTATACAAGATAAAAATACCAGCGGGATAAAAAGAGGAACGGAAGAACTCAGTAGGCATCCAAAAAATCGTCAGTTTTGCTGACAGTGAGAAAAGTGCCCGGTACACTGGCAGCATTGGCATCTTCCTACAAGTTGAAACGCGTAGTAAGCCATTTGCAAAGTAGCACACTAGCTAACACTTTTTATAGTTTTTACACCCTTAGAAGATACGATTGGATAAAAAGCCTTAATAAGTAGCCTATACAATAAAAAGTTAACACTAAGCAGTACCTACTGGATAAGGTAGCGTACGTGTGTGTAGCGCAATCATACGATTGCGAAGTTTAGATGTTTACGCAGCGCAATAGAAAACGTCGGTATTACTGGGCAACCCTGCCCCCCGCCGCCCGGGGGAATGCCCCGCCGGTAATGTACACTACGAGCACGGAAAACGTATGCACTTGGAAAATATGGACAATACGACTGTGATGATGCTCCTGAATTGACGACAGCCGCACAGGGCCCCAAGTATGCTATTTTTATAAATTTGTCATTCCAACACGATTCCATTGTCATTTTGCTAAAAGTTCGTAATCTGCTAAATTCATAATGGTCGATCAATGATCTCGTAATACTTTTTGATAAACAAGCTATTAAAAGCAATGACTGTACAAGGACGTTTTAATGGTAGCTCACTGACCAAAGGAACTGTCAATATTTTAGCAGATTACCGCATACGTCTGTCATTCATTTGTCATTATGTACGAGATTACCATTTTATGTAATTTCTTTCAATGGAGTATCAGTGGTTGACCATTGGAAAGTCATAGTGACGCTTTTATATTAGTAGATTACGAACTTGTAAAAATCAACCATTATGAAATCAATGATAGAACATTCAGACACTATTGTAATAGCAGACTCAGGGCCCAGGTCAATCTTTATGACTAAGCAATGCTTGACCTTTCATTGATGGGTAACAAGGCATTACATACTGAGACCCCACCACACTGACGTAGACTGACGTTCCTGAAAAAAAAAGATCCTATTCGTAGATCTTGAGAATGTTGGGCTATAAAAAGATGGCTGAAAATAGATTGCATGTAGCGGAGATGAGAATGTTGAGATGGATATGTCGAGTAACGAGGATAGTAAAGTGAGAAATGAGTACATTAGAGGTAGTTTTAAAAGTGGCGCCAGTGACGGAAAAGTTGAAAGGGAACAGCTTGTCTTGGTATGGTCATGTGAAAAAGAGGGGTGAAAGGCATGCAAATAAAAGGGTTATGAATATAAATGTGGATGAATGGGGAGGGCGAGAAGAAAGGAAACTGAAAAGCAATTACTAACTTTTAAAAAACCACACCATAGTGCCTCAACCCAAACTATAAACCGGTGGATAAAAACGACCTTACAGAATCTGGAATTGATGTAGATACCTTCACAGCACACAGGACCAGACATGCTTCTACATCAGCTGCTAAAAGATCTGGCATAAGTATCGATCAAATACAAAAAACAGCTGTTTGGTCTCAGAACTCTGCCACCTTTGCTAGACATTATAATATACCAGTTATTCAAGATCCAACTGCGTTCAGTGATGTGATATGTAACACATTAAATAATAATATGTGCTTTTTTGTTCTCTTAGATTGTAATCATTTGATTTATTGTTATGATTCTGTGATCTATATCTATACTTAATACTTAATTTACTTAATAATATTAAAGATATGTATTTTTGTATGTAACGAATAAACTCAAAAACTGATAGACCGATTTCAAAACTTCTTTCACCACTAGAAAGCTACATTCACCCTGAGTAACATAGCTATATTTTATCCCTGTATTCCCACGGGAACGGGAACTACGCGGGTGAAAACGTGGGGCGTTGCTAGTTTTTAATAAATACCTTTGTAATTTTACTACCAAGTTTTTATTTACTCATAAACAACACTGACTAACATTAAACATTTTAAAGTTTGTCAGGGTTGTCTTGGAGAAGGAGTAACTATAATTATGTGATTAAACGAACTTACCTTAAGTGAAGTTCTATCATAATTATACGAAGCTCCTTCTCCGAGACAGAGTTTCCCAACCCGTCCCTACTGAAGTTCTCCCCTTAATAGGGTTGTTTAAGAAGGGCTTTAAACGAAATGACATATCCACACAGGGTTGCCTGACGAGAGAACAGGTTTATCTTTTTTTTATTAGCTTTGAAATCATTGTGATTACTGGTCATCGTGCCAGCGAGTAGACGTTTATAGTTGGTCAGGGTTTTATCTTTTGTTTAGTTTTTGTCTATGAAATTGCCGTTTTATTAAACCAGCCATTTTGAACAAGCTATGATTTGATTTTACAAATTAAAAAGAACATTTCAGTTTTCAGTCATTCCTTTTTCAGAAAAATTTGTGTTCTATGATTTTCAACGTGGAAATAATCGTGAAATCTATTCATTATAAATGATCATTTTACAAAGTGAGAGTTGATGGGTTTTAAGATTAGGGGTAAAACATTTCTAGGAAATTCTTGTTTTTAAATTTTACCAAAATGCTTTCAGAAAGCTGCCAGTATACCATTTAGAATGTTGCAAAGATTTTAAGAAAATGGAAGATGTTTCAACTTTCTAATTTACTGGTGTATGTTTTGCTAGTAATTAGAAGAAATTTCACCATTGTTTGATAAAATATTTTTCCTACCTTCATAAAAAACTGGTTTAATCTCTCTTCCAGAAGTTAGCTGTAATCCTTGGTTTAGAAACAGATTTTCTAAACTGAGGCTTACATCAAACTACTTTTTATCCCAGATAAGAAAAAAAAAACTTTCCTAAAACGGGCTTATTCTTGAAACTACAACTAATATTAAAGCCAACCTTGATGTTACCCAAAACTTTCACAAGTTCCCGCTTCTGAATATTTATAATTTTCCGCGTGTGGGTAAACTTTCGGGGCCGGCAGTGTACGTAGGAGAAACTATCGCGAGGTATTGCTCTATTGGGCCGCCGCTTGTTAGCTCAGGCCGGGCAGCTTTGCACAGCAAATATCATTTGCCACCCGAATCTGGCCTAATAGATTTTTATTGGAGCTATTCAAAACGGGTGTGAATCTCCGCGCAGTTAACGAGTCAGCGCTGATCTTATGTGTTTTCTTATTCCGGTAATAGTTTTCGGATGTGAGGCTTAGGGGGTGCAGGGATGAAAGGTCTGTTTTTGTGCGAAACTTTGTTAGAAATCTTTGTTGGTTGAGAAAAACGTTTATCTACCGAAGCGTTAGTTCCGTCGTGCAATAAACTCTGTATGTAGTCCACTAGGAATAGCGATTACATGATGAATCTCCTACGGCTTTCAATGGACCTTGACTATATAAATAAAAAAGGATCATCAAAATCGGTACACCCAGTAAAAAGTTATGAGGTAACATACAACAAGGTATCACAGTCGACTTGAGAACCTCCTCCTTTTTTGGAATTCGGTTAAGAAAATGGCCTTGCTTGCCTTAAATCAGGTTTTATAGTGAAGTGTTAGTTTCAAGTTAATACTAGGAAATAGTCTGCTGTACCTACTCTGCTGAAAAACTTTTCAGAACGGTTATTACGATTTAAGCGGATGGCTTAGTAAAATGTTATGGTTATTACATTAGAACCTAATTTTAGAACAGTTTTATTATGAAAAGTTATTACAATATACTTAGTTCAAATAGTACTCTAGATACACGACATGAGCACATTCGCTCCGATGAAATTCAAATATCGTTCTGAAGCAAAGTTCCGTTAATAATGAATTGAAGTGTAATGTAGTACGGAAGCCGAGGATATCGCCATATTACTATCTATGGCTTGGATTTTATCGGTACATTACATTTTATAAACTTTTTACAGATATATTTATTAATCCTAACTTATATAATATTTATTTATTTTATTATTATATAATACTAGCTGCTGTCCGCGACTTCGTCCCCGTGGAATCCCCGATTTTAAAACATTCTTTATCGCTGCTCCGCTCCTACTGGCTTAAGCGTGATGGTATATAGTCTAAAGCCTTCCTCGATAAATGGTCTATTCAACCCAAAAATAATTTTTCAATTCGAACCAGTAGTTCCTGAGATTAGCGCGTTCAAACAAACAAACAAACAAACTCTTCAGCTTTATAATATTAGTATAGATTTTAAATGTGGGTTTGTTTTTTGTTACGCTTTCACGGTTAAACCACTAAACCAATTTCAAAAATTCTTCACAAATGGAAAGCTACATTATCACCGAGTAACATAGACTATATTTATTTTTACACGAGTATTCCCACGGGAACGCGAATTATGCGGGTGAAATCGCGGGTCGTTGCTAGGGGCCCGAAAACCTTACATTTTTTTTTTGTTTTTAACCTTTTGGTTTAGGGACTTTTATTCTAAGAACATGCCAACCCCGTTGAGTCATAACTAAACACTATAACTATAAAATCAATATTAGTCTATAATGTTCTAGGATATAAGTAACAGGACGTTACTGAAGCGTGAACACATTAAATAATTTGATAGCAGCAGATGAAAGGGGATTTACCAATATTATTTGAAAAAATCCAACGTCCATAAATGATAAATGATATTTATTTTGTAAGTAGGTTAAATATAACACTTTTACACATCCTATATTTCTTGTCATTTTAAGCTAGATGAGGCCGGTGTTTCCTAGCCGACTACCCTGAGGAGAAACACCGAAACAAACTCAGAGGTCAAGGTCTCTTTTAAAGTCCATACAATACGTACTGGTCAAATCATATGAGAACCATGTAGGTTAATGTCTGAGGTAGCCTTTTGAGGAAAGCGCCACACAGATTTGAGTGGACCTGTCCAGACAGTGCAAGCATTTGTCAGATACCGTGTAGCTCAAACTTAGAACTTTAAGGAGCTCAACGATTTGACGAACAATACCAAAGTAAGGACATTTGGGTAGGCCGCAAAAATTACTCCAATTGCCAGACAAACTTCATATTCATCACATAATTCTATTAGCCGATAGTCTTCAAATATATTCAGAATAAAGTAAACGAAATTAATTCTCCAGTAGATCAAAGCGCCAATAAGGCTTGAGCCGGTAAACAGAGGCAGTATATTGAATAGTTGATGCCCCCAGTCCCACATAGTTAGCAGCAGTTACTCGCCAACAATCTCGAACTCCGGGACTTAAGTAATCGCCGAAGTGAGCGAAAGTCGGAGTTTTTTCTTTAATCCCGGCTTTGTAACGTTTCGTCTCTATCTTTTTACGCGACTTTCTGTAATGTGTGTACGTTGAGAGTTTCTTTTTTTACATACTTTGGCAGTTTTTCTAGTGTTTACTATGTGTTCTAGAGATTGGTTTTAGTTTGTCGATGTTTGCCTTATGCTTGCTCTTAGGGAATAATATTTTTATTTGTTGTAAGATTTCACGAGTTTTTTTAGAAATGAGGTTCAACTTCTTTATACACTAAAATAACGGTGAAAAACTTGGTTTCTTTTCAGATTATTTCGTTGTTGTTGAAAGTCAAAGTCAATTCATTTATTTCAACTAGACCGGTAAAAGGCACTTTTTAACGTCAAAACATTTTGAAAATAAAAATATTATAGTGACTCTAGTTGTCCATTCGCAAAAAGTAGATTCTTATGGAGAAGAACGGACAAGAACATCCATAGTTACTCTTAAAAAGTAGGCACGTTGTGTCTATGGCAAACTCGTGTGTCGTCACTCAACAAATCATTCAATCATCCTTTGATGAACCAATCGTAAATGAGAACCGACCATCATTACCTCTCCAAACCTTAACATTGGCAAAATCATCGATAGTTAAACGATGGAGCCATAACACAAAAAAACCTTTTATGACAAGAATAAAGATTTCTTAGTACAAAACACTTATTACAAAACAATATAAAAAATATTCAACCCCCGATCTATTTAGTTTAATATGATATTATATTATACTCGTACGCATATTTTGACCCAAGCGTCGTCGCCTCGGGAGAAGGCAATTTTTTGGAATTACTAATTATTCTTTTATTTATTAACGGTCCCTCGACGCGACTTCTAATGCAGAGATGATAAAGTTTTCTTCTCGTCACCTCCTCATCTTCACTTCATCTGTCAAAGCTTTAACAAGGACATGATTGCTTTTCTAGTTCTTGCAATATTCATCATTAGCTAATTCTTTACATCGGGTATGTTTTCCTAAAATTGGAATAGTTAGTGTTAGCCACGGCCACCTGTTGAGTACAATCAATTACACGCGCTACCCAAATGCACACAGTTCTCCACCGTCTGTTACCAGCTTTTTACGCAATGTTTTAAAGTTTTAAATCAAATATTTGCCCGTTTATTAACTAGCAATCAATGGTTTAAATCAGGAATATTTTTGTTTGTCTGAAAAAGTGCGGAATGCCGTACAAATGCAATCTGTGTCGTGATTGGAATGATAAAATAAGTTCGGAATTAAAACTGGCGCGCCGTACCTGTGTGTAATTCTGATTTTTGAGGTTTAAATTGCTGCTCGGTTCGAGTTTTTATTTTTGTATGAGATGCATTATTTTCATGATCTACTTTACCATTTGGAAGGCATCCGCAGTCATTTTATAGATAAATTTGGAGCTGATATGAAATACTTTTGGCAAAATACAGTTGATACCTACTAAGATCAATTGAACTTGTAAAATATCAGTGATTATTCAGAATGGGGTATACACATGTCACCGGCAAATAGCAAACTCCGTAAGATCATAAAATATAATGAGAGATTTAAATCTATACTAATATTATAAAGCTGAAGAGTTTGTTTGTTTGTTTGTTTGAACGCGCTAATCTCAGGAACTACTGGTTCAAATTGAAAAATTCTTTTTGGGTTGAATAGACCATTTATCGAGGAAGGCTTTATATCATCACGCTTAAGCCAATAGGAGCGGAGCAGCGAGAAATAATGTTTTAAAAACGGGGATTCCACGGGGACGAAGTTGCGGGCAGCAGCTAGTAAATAAATAAATTTCGATGCGTAAAAAGTATTCCAAATGTTCAGTTGACAATTTATCGAGAGTTGACAATCTCTCAAGATATTTTATAATCTTACGCATTTTACAATTATGCGGTGACATATACAACTAAATGATTTTAGGCCGCAGTTATTTTCTGCGAATTAAACCTTAAGAATATTAAATCAAATAGTTCGTTTGTAAAACAGTAAGCTGTATTTTCAACTATGTATGTAATTAATTCAATTTCGTTTTGAATGCAATCGTTCGGAATTCACACCGGTACACCTAAGACTACCTACAGTACTGTATTTCCTTTTTTTCTTTCAAACCCATCCAAAGGTTGTCTTGAAAAGATCGCTTTTAGCGATAAGGCCGCCCATTGTGTCACCCTATGTAATGTTTTCTTTGTCTATATTTTCTGTAACTTGTATGGTGTACACAATAAAGAGTATTCTATTATATTCTATTCAAAAATTTAACCGCGTTTATATTTTTTAATTCCAAACGACACCTTTATTAAATAATTTTCTCTCTCTATTTCTATTCAGGCACTACTTTGCGTTGTATCATAACATACTCTACTGTTGGACATAATCCCTTCCTAAATTGTACCATAATATGAATTAGGCACAGTCAGGTTAATTAATTGTCCATTACCATTGTCCATAAGCATAAGCAGCCTTTTAACGTTCCCACTGCTGGGACACAGGCCTCCTCTCTAGGAGAGGGAATGGGCCGTAATCCAGCACGCGGGCCCAGTGCGGGTTGGTGAATGTCACATGTCTTTGAATTTTTCCTCACGATGTTTTCCTTCACCGTTTTGAGAGCAGTGGTGATGAAATTAATTACACAAAGTAATGCGCCTGGCAGGGTATGAACCCGCGACCTACAATTCGTAAATCGGGGCCGTTACCACTCGACCAACACTGCTCTAAATCCATTGTCCATTAAGGTCGAAAGTCACTACTCACTTGTCTTAAAATAACAAGTTCTTTCTATCGATGCGACACATAATAAGTTTCACATATAATTTGAAAAAGAAGAAGAAGTGTTCCAGGCAATGATGGTCGAAGATGGTACACAATTAATTTCCTTGACTTTAGATAGGTTAACGAAATCTAGAGTGGCACCCAGCTTTAAAATAGGATCGATTAGCCGAACTTAGTGGTTTGTTTTCATTAAGAGAGCAGTTCTAGGGCAGTACCACTGATGGTCCTAAGTAAGCACCGACTTCAATGGCGGCAAGACTTCGGTCCCTGTGCCACAATTAACGACTAACTGCCGAATTGGCAATATTGTTGTGTTTGACTTCGATTAAAAGTTAGCCGGCGAGCCGAAATTGTGAGTTAAAGCGAGAAAAGTTAACAATTTGATGATGTAGACGTATCGATCTGATGAAGTTCACTTCAGAAGTTAAAGATAATTTCGAGTTATCTTTTTCGTGGAATATTGAAGTGAAAGTTGAAGTTTGGCGCTTAGAGGGGAGGTAGACTTCTTGAGAATTGGCAGCAATTTATTTGGAGATTAATGTTTTTGATGACTACGGTTACCTCGGAGTGGTTTATTGGGTCAACGTTGTTTTGTTGTGCGGTTCTTTCTATCTGTATCAAGACTATTTATTCTAATATTATAAAGTTTTATTTGCTTATTTGTTTGTACACATTATTTCATCAATAAAAATTACATTATCAGCGAGTAACATAGGTTATATTTTATCCCCGTATTCCCACGGGAACGGGACTACGCGGGTGGAGCCAGAGTGAAAAACAAAGTCGCTTCCCGTTGTCTGTCTGTTCCCGTGTATGCTTAGATCTTTAAAACTTCGCAACGGATTTTGATGCTTTTTTTAATAGATAGAGTGATTCAAGACGAAGGTTTATATGTGTTTTTTTTTATTTCCATATATTATTTATTATGTATACTCAATTGTTTATGTTTTGCTTTTTTGTCGATCCTAAGCTATGTTGTGTTTTGTTGTAATTATTTTATTTAAATATGTTGACTATTCTTTTTTATAATAATTTCGTGAAAGAGAGAAAATTTGAAAACAAAATTTAAAGAATTGTCACCGTACCCACGCCGTGCCAATAACTTTGAGAGATTATCTAGCTTTATCAAAACCAGGTGTTGGACTCTTTAATAAACCAAATGTACAAGATCTACATTCATATTCCATTAATCTTTCCGCTACCGATACATATTTACACACGAAAAACAAAAAAAAAAAACAAAGTCTGAACGTAGCTTGTAGGCTGTATCTAAAACAATGACTTGTTTCCTATAAAAGTGTTCATGTTTGTTTAAGGGGTGGTCTCAATACGACGACCGACGTGCCAAAAATACAGTCCTTGGTGTGGATATACGTTGAGAGGCAAATAATTGAGATGAACTATTTCGGTGGATTGTTTTTGATTTCTTTTGTAAACTTCTCGAATTTCAGAGCTATGCTTCTGTTTCTATAATGGCAACACTGCCATCGTAAGACAACTGGACGTATCAATACAAAACGGAATAACTGATTACCAACATTAAGATAACTACTTAAGATTGGAAATCGGTTACTTCGTTTTGTGAACATAATTTCTTTATACACGTAAGAAGATTTTTGAACATAGAAACAAAACGAGTTAATTTTCGCCAGTTAAGAAAAATGATAACTAAAGAAAATCTTACTCAGCAAAATAGGAAAAAGCTCTTTTATTAAGTTCATAGTAATAGTAAGATTATACTGAAAGATATGTCTTTTGATAAGATTACGAAAAGTTATCTTATTATTTAAGCCTCTAATAAAACCATAAAAAAACGATACCAAATCGAATATCACTTTATTTCAACCATATTAAGTCGAAACTTCACAGCAAATGCAGTTTCCGTATTAAAATTTTACGACGACCCCCAATTTATAGACGTTTTATTAGTTTGCGTCGCATCCATGGAACCACCCCCTATCCGCACTTAAGCGGGGATCAGATTGAGCGGTACAACGGTGCGGCGGAACTCATTGTCCTAAATAAGCAAGCTTTGCTTTAAGACAACACGGTGTCACGCCGAGACTGAACTTATGCTTCTATGGAAATTATACGAAAACAATCTTTATGTTTGTCATATGCGAATTTTATGGAAAGCCAAAATTGGTAATGTTTTGTGTTTATGTGAATATTTCTAAGGTTGTTTGTAAGGTAGTCGAGGACAGCGGGCCTACCATGAGGTGTTAAAACGTGAGTCTTCCGAAGGATAGAGGAAGGATAGAGTACCCTATATAATAGCTCCATCCCTTTTCCTCGCTCCGAAGACTCACGTTTTAAGACGTCATGGTACGCCCGCAGGCATAATCTGCAGAATCTTTCCAAAGTATGTTGTTTCAAGTCTCACCGGTTACAGCTGACTACCAGTATTTTACATTGAGCGTCTGCCTATCTGAACAACATAATCCACTTACTGGGTAACACGAAACTCTTTCGAAAAGCTGGTGCTACATTTTCCGACTTCTAAGTCCTAACTAACCGTCACGACTGTCAAAGATCGATAAATGACAGCCAATCAATGTTCCCAGCATTTACCCGGTAACGGTATGTATAAAAGCTGTTAGAGCGCAATGTTTACCCGGCTACACAAATATCGGGTACCCGGCAAATATCGTGTAGTCGGAGCGTGTGGAAAGGGCCTAAGAATAGTGTGGGAGAAGTTATTTTAGGTTCGTAAAAGCGGGAACGGCGCAAAAAGAGCATTAGTGCTTCCGCGCGTAGTGACAAGCGCGCACAATAGATGGCGCTGCGCCGTCGTAACTCGCACTCGTCGCGCGTCGGCGCAAATCATCGTAAAAAGTCGCGAGCGGAGCCGGGGGGCCAGTTAAAGGGACTTTAGCTTTGTCGCCGGGATACTGCTGTTGTTTTAGACCTGGGTTCTTTGTGATTGTTTTGCAAGGTGAAAAGCTTGGTTTCTCTTCAGAGTATTAGATTATGTCGTAGTATTTAAAAAGTTTCTAGGTTGTGTCTATGGAAAACTCGTTTGTCCTCACTCATCAAATTAATATTGGAATCAACCTTAAATGACAACAATTGTTAGTAATTATTAAGTTAGTTTCAGTACTAATAAAAAATGAGCAACCCCAGATGTATTTAGTTTAATATAGATACGCATTCCTAGCAGATCAATTCCTAGCAGAATCATTTAATTCGATATAAGCAGTATTCATATCAGTATCAGCATAAATCAATTAGTATCTTTGTTGTTTTGACTATTTATTTACATCTACCTAACATTGTAGATTTCACCTAGATTATTAGGATTTTTTTTTGACATTTTATTGTATTGCTCTTTGGTAGATTCGACATAGTGCATTGGAATAATTTTACATCGTATAAATATCTGACATAACATAGATTTGGAATTTGAATTAATAAATATTTTTGACATTTTTACTATTGACATTTGTAACTATTTTAAATTACTTTTTAACAAACACAATATTTGCACGCCATTGTACATACATATATGATTGACAATAAAACAAAGCATTGATGTAACTTCTATTTTACCTAATTGAAATTATTTACTTGAACTTGACTTTGAATTATATAGATTTAGTTTGATTACTAAAACATCTAATATATTTGTACACCAAATTCATTGGTAGAACATAGAGCTCGACAAAATGTATACATAAGACCTTTATTGTAATACCTGTGTTCACAAATAAAGATTGATTGATTGATTGCATATTTTGACCAAAGCGTCGTCGCCTCGGGAGACTGGATTTACTAAGTATTATTTTATTTACTAGCTGTCTCCCGTCGCGATGATGCTTGGGCCGACATATGCGTACCTATTTTAAAATAAACTGCTTTTTTTCACATTTTAGAGTTTTTGTCGGTTTAAATTTTGAGTATAATTTTATTTTGACCTTTTTATAGGTACTTATTTACCTATTATCTACTACTACAAACCCTACGATCTATACTCACCAAAACGCTATTAAATCGGCATCGTATACCAAAATATCATATCAACTAACGAGTGATAATAGCTGACCATCTCTCACCAATGTATTCACTAACTAGCAGCGCCTCGCGGTTTTACTCGCGTATTTCCCGTTCCCGTGGGAATATGGGGATAAAGTATAGCCTATGTTACTCAGGGTGAATGTAGCTTTCTAATGGTGAAAGAATTTTTGAAAGCGGTCCAGTGTTTTTTGAGTTTTATTCGTTACATACAAAAATACAAATCTTTCCTCTTTATAATATCATATTATATAATTATATTATTAAGTAAAGATTTCTACTTCATCATCAGACTTCGATTACAATCTATTTATTCCTTTTTCATAAGGACCATTTAAATGAGCCCACACTCGATGCGTCTGAGGAGTAGGGTAGCCTGCAGATTCCAGGATATGCTGCAGCATCAGGTCAAGGTTACGAATCTTCTTATAAAGTGTTGATGGAAACCATTCTAATGAGCTCAAACATGTTACCTCTCTACCTCCTATGATCTGACGACCAGTATTTGTGTTATCCCTATGCGTATTTAATTGGCTTGAACTACATCGATAATGTTCTCATTTTCACTTTTCAATGTAAAATAAAAAAAAAACCTGTACACGATGGTTTGGAAAAGCAGGAGGTGATACCTTTCTAGTTTGTTGAAGGTCTGATGTAGAGCTTCGGAGAGAGAGGAGGACACGGAACTCTTTAATGATACCAAATCTTCCAGGATTTCTGAAATCGCATGTCTGTTTATTGTTTACACCACCACACGCCGTTAACGCTGTGATCATCACTAAAAAGTGAAAAGTAAAAAAACTTTTTTACAAAAAGATAAATACAGCCGGCTGCTAAATAAAAAGCGCTAGCAAAAATTACCTTGATTTCCGAAGTTGGTGTCTTTAGTTGTAAACAACAACTAAAAAGTATAAGTTCGTTTTTTGACACCGACTTCTGAAATCAAAGTTATTTTACAATATATTCTTTTTGTAAAATAGATTTTTTATTTTTGATAAAACATGCCTATGTATGAACCACCGCTAGAAAACCTACGTTCAAATAAAAAAAAACCGTATCCAAATCGGTTCGCCCGCTTAAGAGCTACGTTGCCACAGACAGACAGACACACATAGCGGCCAAACTTATAACACCCCACTTTTCGCGTGGGATAAAAAATGTAAATTGATTGGTTACTTACCCAAACTAACGCTAGATACATAGGTTATGAATAGTAATGTCATCCAGATGATTAACTTTTTAATCATTAATTTTACAACCACGTAACTACTGATGCAGCCATTACCGTTATAGTCCTGCTTTTAACTGTAGACGAAATAAGTGAATTAAATAACGTTGCACGACGACCGCAAGTACCAGGCACTCAGAATAAGTGAGGATATAAACAGATCAGGGTAATTTAACACATAAAATAGCAACCCACGCCGTCGTCAACGGGTTTATGGTGGTGTGAGCGATAAACGGACCGCCGCTGTATCCGAGTGAACTCAGTAATCGAATACTAGTGTACTAAATTTTTTTACGTCACACCGAATAGGATCAAATATACCGAAGTACTTCAACCTGTATGACTCTGAACGGTCGATTTGCCGAATGAATATTTTCATGAGAACATTTTTGTTTTTGTTTTTAATCAAACGTGGATGCAGGGCTTTTTTCAAAATTGCTATTGGGGATGTTATTTGGTTGTGGTGTGTGTGTGTTGGCCAGAAAGGAAGCGTGCACTAACAATACAACAATATGAATTTTGCAGGCATGCTTGTGGACATAGTGTTGTAAATCTGTGGCAGAACATATGAGATGAGTTTTTTTTTTTGACCACTCGCAGTTCAGCACACTAAAACGGCTGGTTACTGCTCAACCGGACAATATGTGAGATGAGTGCTGAGTATTGGTTTATATACGACGTAATATACAAACCTTTTTTAATCTTGGGGGTCTAGGGAGTTATGTTAGACTCCAAAAGACTTAAATTTTTTGAGGACGGGTAATCATTAAATGGCTCCACCCAGTCTGGGCTGATCAGAATAGTGAGTGTTTAAGGCACGTACTCGTATTAGTACCACCTCTGGGAAAGTTGGGTGATAAAAAGAGCGTCAAAAAGCACTTTTGTAGTTGACTGTACCGTACAAAAAACTAGTTTAAAAAAGGGTGACGAAGCGGGAATGGATGTGTGAAGATCAAAACTTGACCAAAACTTGACAGAACTTGACAAAACAAAACGATCTTTACCAAACGCCACTTGCGTTCAGTTGTTTTTAAAACTTTTGACATGTTGACGAATCGGGAATATGACATAACGGGTACTTCCCGTTATGTCATATTACCGATTCGTCGCCTTATGAGCGACAGTAAAATATTTATAACTCTGTCTCATTTGACAATTTCAAATTCATACATGAAAGTGATAAATACGGAGGACGATACATAAATAAATGTAGGTATAATAATGATCCAACGATTTCATCACCATATTGATTACAATTCCTAGATATAATATATAATCACAACATTCAGTACAAAATAAATTTCAATACACGTTATTGCATAAAACAAATTGGCACACAAATCAACCTGCACACGATTGAACTAAATTGAAACTATCGGAGTCGATTACAAATGTAGGTTATGTTTCAAACTAATACTTTTAGTTCATTGGAACACGTGGTATAAAACAAAGTTTGGAAATATAAACGAGAAGCTTTCGGCGGTAAATCTATACTAATATTATAAAGTTGAAGAGCTTGTTTGTTTGAACGCGCTAATCTCAGGAACTACTGGTTCGAATTGAAAAATTATTTTTGGGTTGAATAGACCATTTATCGAGGAAGGCTTTAGGCTATATATCATCACGCTTAAGCCAATAGGAGCGGAGCAGCGATAAAGAATGTTTTAAAATCGGGGATTCCACGGGGACGAAGTCGCGGACAGAAGCTAGTATGTGTTAAACTTGGCCCATAATTACGGGCGTAGAAAGCCGCATCGTGTTCAATATTTGCAGAAAGCCAAGGGTACAAACACACATCACTAACGTACGAGTATAATATAGTAAAGCGCATGCGTTCCCCGAAAGGTCAGCAGAGGTTGGTATATTCGTAGTAGGTCCCAAAATAGGGAAGATACAATTACAGAATTCATGAAAATTTTGTTGTTGAAATGATATGCAATTTTTTTATTGTAGTAAATATTATTTTTTACAACTATTACGAATTAATATAACGTGAAACGGAACGTAAGCAATCAGCGTCTAGTGACGTCACTGGTGTTATGACAACGGAGAGACGAACTTAAATTTTAATACATGACAGTTCAAGATCTCTAGCAAACAGGAGTGACATCATCATTCATTTTTGCCAGAAAAGAAAAACATTCACTGATCGCAATTTTAGCAATACATTAAAGCGTATTAAGTTTTTAATTTTTGTATGGTCTATTTTATACGGAATTCTTTTAAAAGAAAGCAAGATGAAAATATTGCATGTTTCCTATTAGCCCGATATACTCCAAGTCCCATGGAATAAGAGAACTGTTACACACCTCCATCTGTGTGCCTGCCTTCTCCCAACCGTGTTGGGGTCGGTTTCCAGTCTAACAGAATTCAGCTAAGTAGTGTACCAGTATTGTATCTGACCACTAGAACCCAGTTACTTGGAAACGCGGTGAAATGCAAGACTGGTGGGTGTCAGATTTTCTGGTTGCTGACAATCCATAACGACTGTCAAAGATCAACAAATGTCTGCCGGGAGCGACTTTACGTGTTTTCCGAGGCACGGAGGAGTCTCGGTATGTTATATATGGGAATTGCTTAACTTAAGCTCGACGATCGACACTATTACTTACCTTTTTTTTTTTTTTTTTTCTGGATGGGAAATCATCAAATGACCCCTCCCGCACTGGGTGGAGCGGTAGGGAGTGTCTGAAGACTTTTACTGACTAAAACCCACCCGTGATCCTTCTTGTGCCCTATGCGTTCCAGGGCCGCGGTAACTCTTTCGAACAAATTCCAAAACCCTAGCAGGCACCGACCCTATGGGGCCCCGTCCTCGGTGCTGACGGCTCCTTGAGGCGCGCGTGGAACACAACGCGTCGTCGACTCAACCTGGTATCGGACGGCGAGCCACCCACGCTCACCGTCCCCAGGCATCAGCCACTGCGCGATAGCACAGCGGCCGACTTGTCTCTGGAGGGGGCCGAAATGGGACCATTACTGGCACTCTCAGCACCCTCCCGAGTGTTGGGAGCCGCAGCACCCGCAGCAGAAGCGGCAGTGGCGGCGACAGAAGCCGCGGCGGCGGCAGAGGCGGCGGTGGCGGCGGACCTCTTGCCCCTGGTCGGGGCGGATGGCGCGCAGGCCCTTCCCCCAGCCCAGTGCTCGGCCGGCTTGCCAGCAGCCGCACATGCACTGCAGTGCGGCGTGGCCTCGCACGAGCCGGCCTTATGACCGGGCTGACCACAGCGGAAACAGAGTCCGCTGCGGTCGACCTCCGAGGGGCACATAGCTCCCGTGTGGTTACCCACATGGCAGCGGTAGCACCTCAGAGGTCTGGGTTCCAGCAGTTTTACCCGCGCAGACACCCATCCCACCAAGAGCCTTCGGCCCTCCGACACAGTTCTGGCCGCCGTCACGGGGCAGCTCACCACAAGGGTTTGCATGCCCGTGTTGTCAGGCCGGAGGGTGCCCGCCTTGACGAGCTCGGCAGAGCACCCCCCAGTCCTGGCGACGGCGGCCACAACTTCCTCCTCCGTCACGGAGTCATCCAGGCCCACTATGCGCATGTCGATGCGCTTAGTCGGCCTGGACACCCGGACCTCGTCCGCGGGTAAGACCGCCCTCAGCCTTTCGGCCAGGGCGTCCGCGAACGGGCCACTCTCCGCTCCGGCGAGCTCGAGCTTGCGGGCACCGGTTAAGGTCCTCCTGACCCCGATGCCCCCGCTGATGCCCAGCTCTTGGAGGCTCACCGCCTCCTTCGCCCGCTTCAGTACGGCGAGATAAGTCACGCCCCTCTGTTCCGCTTCCGGCTGCAGTGTGAGCACTACAGCCGCGGATTTCGGGGCGCGAAGCCTCGCCGCAATGGCGTTGGCCTTCCGCCGCTGCCTCCTCGCCTTGGTTTTGGCCGCTTTCGCAGCCCGCCGTTTCTGGCCAGCAACCTGCCACTCGGCCTCGGCCGCAGGAGGGTCCGAGGGTGGGGGTGGGGGCGGCTGCGGCACCACTGGCGCCGCAGCGTTAGCCGCTCCTCCAGCCTTCCTCCTACCCCTCTTCGCCGGGGCCGACTTGGTCGTCGCCGGCGTCGTAGTCGCCGGCGCGGCTCCGCCCTTGGCCTTCGCCTTCGCCTGGCCAGACGTTCCCGGGCCGGCAGCCACGGCGGCCGCGTACGAAGCCGCCTTCTGCCGGCCCTGGGGCCTCTGTGTCGCCGCTAGTGGGGGACGCCGAATCATGTCCTCCAAAACGGAGAACTGCTTCTGGTAGGGAGCCAGCTCCTGCCGCACCAGGCTCCGCACCTGGCTCAGCACTAGGCTCCCCTCCAGCGTCGCCGGACTCGGCCCCCCCTGCAGCTCCTCCGAGGCCGCTCTGGCCATGCCAGCCAGGTCCCTCCGGAGCGACTCATTCTCTGCAATGAGTCGCTCCGTTACGGCCGCGAGGCGGGCGACCTCCGCCCGCAACTCTGTCGCCTCTCCGGACCCGCCGACGTTGGCCGCCGCCGCCGCCATAATGGAGGCTTTGGCCGCCGTAATGGCCTCCCGCTTGGATGACTGCTTTCGCTTGAAGGCCACAGCGCGGATCGCGGCCTCCACGACCTCCGCAAACTGGGCCTTCTTCTCTTCGACAGCGGGACGCACCTCTCCCGGGGCCTCCGAGTCGTCGGAGTCGAGAGCAGGCGGAAGAGTAGAGGGAGCCCTACGACCGCTCCCTCCAGGGCGACGCCCCTCCTCCACCAACCTCCCGGCCCGACTCTCCACCTCCCGGGTAGAGGGAGCCAGCCCCCTCCCCGCCTCACAGCCCCTGCCCCGCCTGGCGGTGGGGATCTTGCGGGCGGAGGCAAACTCGCCCTCGGAGGACGACCCGCTGTCATCCTCCCGTCTGGGCCGCTTGCGGAAGAGCTTGACGCCCTCCACAGCAGCCCCCCCTCCTACCGTTACTAGGTCAAGTGCAGAGCCAGAATCTGACCCTGCACCTCCCCGGCGCTCAGGCGAACTCCCCGCATCACAACCGAACGCCATCAGCTCCTTGAAGGACGCGGATCCGGATGACGTCGATTCTGAGCCTCCTCGGCTCTTGTTGCCACTGGCAAGCGGAAGGCGTTTGGTGCCCACCCCAGAGTACGGAGGGCAGCCCGCCGAAGCGGGGTGGGATTCCCCGACCGCTGAGCAGTCGGGACCCACCTGGGGACTCATTTTGCAAAGGCCTTTGTTTTCCATCTTGTTCCTTTTAAAGGGTGCGGTCCCTTACTACTCCGCCCTTTCTCCATCACAGGGCCTCTCCTCCCACCCACTCGCTGCCTTCACAGCCACGTCTGATGAGCAGACGCGTACCAAAAGGCAGCGAGCGGGATTCCCCGCGTGTGTGTCTCTCTTGGTCTGATCCCTCACTTGCGACCTTCCGGCATGAGTGGCTCTACCGGGAAAGCTCGCAAGATCATTGAGACGCTCAAGCCCCACCACGACGACAACGTGGAGACACATTCGGTGGGGACACTATTACATATCTCAATGTAATTTAAGGGGCTAATAACATTGGCTTGTCGTCCGATAGCAACCAGGCGTCGTGTTCCACGCGCGCCTCAAAGAGCTGTCAGCAACGAAGATGGGGCCCCATAGGGTCAGTGCCTGCTAGGGTTCCGGAATTTATTCGAAAGAGTTACCGCGGTCCTAGAACGTAAAGGGTACAAGAATGATCACGGGTGGGTTTTAGTCAGTAAGAGTCTGACACTCCCTTCAATTCCACCCAGAGTGGGGGAAGTCATTTGATGATTTCTCATCCAAACAAAAGGGGCTAATAAGATCATACCACAAACCCTCCTGATTGCCAAAGCATCACCATGGCTATGTTCCGAAACCCGGTCATGTTTAAATACTTTTAAGGAAACGTCCAGTAACACAAGCCCAAGGTATACCTGTGCAATAAAACCATATTTTGATTAGACCTACAATTCCGGTATTTTATCTGTGAAAGAACCCGTGACCCCCACTCGTAAAATCTTGCAACAAAATTTTAGACTATCCATTTAGCTACCTAATTCTTATGTCCATAAAAAATATGTTTTATGCCTCAGTTATGGGTGGTCGTAACGCCGTGATAGGGGAATGGGCAGAAGGCTTGCTGGCGATGCATATAAGGAAAAATATACTTTTTTCTAAAAAAAAAATACGAGGGCAACTAAGCCGCAACGATTGCAAGATGGAAGCTCGCAGGTCGCAACAGAATTGGGCGAAAGTAGTCACTGATTGGATTCCGAACAAAAAGGAACTAGCAACGCGGTAGGCCGCGGTAGGCTGGCTGTGGTGTGACATTATACTCCTATCTAAACGATTGTCCAGATGTATCAAAAAGACAGAGAAAGAGATCTTTAGCCTGCTTATACTGGGTGGCTGGTAGCAACTAGAGGGGACTTGCCGAAGATTGAGTTGAAACTTGTGCCATTGACTATGTCTATGTCTAGCAGTAATCTTTTATAGGCTGATGATGACATCTCCTTGATATGGTGAGTAATTAAAGATCATTCATTATTTCTAGTAATTTTGTGGAATGAACCTTTTCCACTTACCATTACGGCGATATTGCCAGGGTATCGGAACTCGGAAGCCGGTGACGCGGCCGAGTCGTAAAGTGCCA
Organism: Hecatera dysodea; assembly: GCA_905332915.2. NCBI lineage: Eukaryota > Metazoa > Arthropoda > Insecta > Lepidoptera > Noctuidae > Hecatera > Hecatera dysodea. Next base: position 22,132,235 of record HG995292.1, read on the forward strand.
GCTCGATGCGATACGGCCGCGATAAAATAAACTATCAGTGTGTGCGCCTGATCTGGCAACATCATACGTTATAGCGTATGGCTGGATGAAATTAATAAAATAAAAAATTGAGGAAGCATAGGCTGCTTTTCACGAAAATGTTATTAAAAAAAAAAAGAAAACTGTGGATTTTTGCATCAAGTGAATGGTTTTGCTTAATATTGGTGGTTACTGGATCAGTGTATCTTTGACTTTAACAAAGGGAATGTGTAACGTAAAAGCGATAATCTTTCCTTCTTTCTAGAACCTATTTCTGTGGTTGTTCTTAGACTTATGGAACTTCTAAGATGGATGTGATTGATGTCGTTGTATATGCAAAGTACTAATTATGTTAATGTGCGAAATACTGCTTGAAAACATACATAAACAGAGATTTTGTTATTTTGCCTGACGATGGCATCCTCGGTCCAGCATCTACTTTGTTGTTTAGTTTCCCGTCTCTACGTAGGTACGTACATAGGTACGTAACGCTATTTTAGGAATTAACACTGAAATATTTAGGTAAATATTTCAGTGTTAATTTCTAAAATAGCGTTTGTCTGTAGGTCTTCGAATGTAGGCAGAGCTTTGGATATGTGCCGTTTGTTCAGTTTTGACAGGATTATAATTCATCATCTGCCTAGCCTTTTCCCAACTACATTGTGGTCGGCTCCCAGTCATACCGGATTCAGCTGAATACCAGTATTTAACGTGGAGCGGCTGCCTACCAGACCTCCACAACCCAATAACTGGGGAACACGGTACTTCTTGGCAAGACTGGTGTCGGTTTTTCTGGCTTCTGACAATCCGTAACAACTGCCAAAGATCTACAAATGACAGCTGGGACCAACGGCTTAACGTGCTTTCCGAGGCATGGAGGAAACTCGATATGTTAAGATAGTCACCCATCCACAGACCAATCTTGGCAAGCGTTGCTTAACCTTGAAGATCGATCTGCGCGGCTGTTATTCTTTAGCCATGAGCTCTTCTATTTATGGATTTAATCATTATTACTAATATACAGCGCGATAACACTTGGTTCTAAAAGGAAAGCATACAGAGGCTCAATAAAAAGTGTTTATTCTATCAGCAATTAAAATGGCGTTTGTCGAAATGTCTGTCAAGGGATTCATTATGAGACATTTAAGTAGCGTTTGTCAATGACAATTCGCACAATTTCGACTTTTAGTTAATCGCCATCGTGACGCTTCCGGCCCTGGTTCAATCCATGGTCCGGAGCGAGGATGCATAGGAAGCGGTCACCTCCTTCTACGAAGTAGTAATGCTAGCGAAGGTGGAGGCAGACCGCGCGAGGGAGACCTCACGCCCCAGCCGCCGCAACAAAAGAAGACGCCCCGGGCGTTGGAAAACGCAGGGCGATTCCCGGCCACCGTAGGCGCGGGCCTGCGGATGGTGACCTGTGGGTGACTTGCCGTCCGATAACAACCAGGCCCGGGTTGACGGCACGTCGTGTTCCACACGCGTCTCAAAGACATGCCAATAAAGAAGATGGCGAACCATAGGGTTAGTGCCTTCTAGGGTTGCGGAATTTGTTCGAAAGAGTCACCGCGGCCCTGGAACGCGGCGGGCACTAGGAGATTTTGGCCAGTAAGAGTAACACTAGCTTCCACTCCGCATAGAGCTGGAACAGTCATTTCATGATTTCCCATCCAGAAAAAAAGGGTTTCGGTATCAGTATTTCAGGAGAGCACTATAATTCTATGAATATTATCTGTGGTTTCCGATTCCATATACTCACCTAGCCATGAATGCAGGTACATTTTACCTTCCGTTTCGTAACGTAATAAATAAACTTTAAATTACGACTCGACAAGAAATCCCCGCATTTCTATTACAATTTTTGACGTCATAAAAAGATACACTCCAGTTTCGACCTCTATTATAATATTTTTGCTCCGAGTTTGATACATGGCGACTTTTCTATTATCAGCTGTTAAATTCTTATTACAAAGGCATAAGGTTTATTTTGGTTAGATCTAGTAGGGAAATAAGGTTTGTTTTCATGTATAAATAATTCATTGGCGGTAGACCGCGTTGGATTAACTCCGCCGCGCAAAACTGTTCATCTTTCAGTTCGTTTTTAGCGAGAAAACTATTAACATAAATGGTTTTGTTTGAAATGTCCGCCCACCGTGTGCTTCATTACGTAATTAATCTATTCCGGGTCTAATTTATAATTAATTGTTTGCTATTACTAAAGTATTCATTATTGGGTACATGAATTATGTCGATGAGTGAATATATTTTAACTTATTTTGATATTCCAAGCTTATACATATTAATCCTAATCCTAACAAATTATAAATGCAAATGTGGGTGTGTTTGTTATGCTTTTACTACTAAACCGCTAAACCAGTTTTAAAAATTCTTTCGCAATAGAAAGCTAAATAGGGTAGTTGACTAAAAATATCTAATTAGACCGTCAGATAGATTTCCAAAAAATATTGGACACGTATTTTTTCTTTTTTCACGTAAACAAAAAATGAAGCCGATAAAGAGCGTTGAAAACTCGTGTGACGTCACTACTCGCTACAATTTTTACCGAGCCGTAACGTCACAAGCCCCCACTCCTGATCTTTGATGCTTTGTATCTTCGTCAGTTTTTATAGATTTGATAAAGGAAAAAATACGTGTCCAATATTTTTCTATAATCTAACTGACGGACTAAACAATCATATATTTTTCTACTCAGGAAACATCCCTATTATCAGCTAGTAACACAGGCTATATTTTATTCCCGTATTCCCACGGGAACGGGGAGTACACGTAACTGCGGGGCGCTGCTAGTAATAGGTATGATAAATATTATAAAATCTGCTAATTAGTATGTAAAATATTTGGTTAAACAATATGATTCAGCCTGAATAGCTAATACTCCAAAAAAATGTGTGCTAACGAATAAGTCAAAACGTTTATCTCAATTAGGCCATTAAACGGCACATTAGAACGTCATCATTAAAGTTTATCATAATTAAGTGAATCTAGCGTCCATACGCAAAGGTAGATTCTTACACAAAAAAGGCAGCTATATGGATACCAATAACTATAGACCAATAACAATCCTTTCTTGTATTGATAAAATTATTGAAAAATACTTTGGGAACGTTGTGAGCGACTTTTTGTCAAGCAATGGCATAATTCATGAAAAACAATTTGGATTTCAGAAAAATAAAAGTACCACACAATTATTGCTATCACAGTTTACAGATGAAATCAACGATCACCTTAACAGTAAAAAACATGTAGTCACGATTATGATAGATTTCAGTAAAGCTTTTGATACGCTAAATTGTGAGGTACTTTACTCAAAAAAGCAGCAGACCACACCGCACTGACCACATTATACCTCTGCTTGTGATAGTCTTTGAACCATTCCAGCATTGGACCCCGTATACCATTATACGGGGTCCAATGCTGGAATGGTTCAAAGACTATCACAAGCAGAGGTATAATGTGGTCAGTATAGCGGGGGCGCACAGTGACAGAGTCTCGACCCATCATGGAACGGCTCAAGGATCGATCCTCGGCCCGACTGAGTACCTACTGTACGTTAACGATATGTGCAACCTATTCCGGCATGCCTCTGTCTACCAATTTGCTGATGACACATGCCTTATCATAGCTCACAGGGATCTAAGTACCGCGGAGAAGTTAATGCAAACTGAGTTTGACCTGTTATGTAAATGGGCGCATGACGTTGGTCTAACAATCAACTATCAAAAAACCAAACTCATGCACATTCATTCACCTTACTTGAAAACACAAGGAACACCAAGAGTGGTGGCTCATGAACACCAGTGTATGCACCGGTGCTTGGATGTCTGTGACTGTAAGCCGATTGATAATGTTAAAGAACATGTATATCTAGGTCTTAAGATTGATCATAAATTCAACTGGGGCCCACATGTGGACTCTGTTTGCGCTAAACTTAGAGCTATAATGGCAAAATTGCGCATACTGAAGGATAAACTGCCCTATAGGACCTTAAGATTGTTGTATTTGTCACTGGTCGATTCTGTTATCAACTATGGTATAACCAGTTATGGACGAACCTATAAAACCTACCTTCAAAAGATCTATAATCTACAAACACGATTATTAAAGATAGTGGTACCATATAAAATTAAACTGAAATACCAACCTGATTATGATAAGTTGTTCCAATATTGTAAAGTCACAAATTTATTTGATAAAGTAAAATTAGCTATTGCCTCTGATTACTGTGACAATAATATTTATAAGTTGCAAAAAGTAAGTAGACATCATTTTGCTCGTAACCTGTCGGTCTTGCCTCTGTATAAACTGCCGAAAGTAAACAATGAATACGGTAAAAGGGTCTGGACGTATGCTCTTCCAAGCATTCTAAATAACTTGCCTAAGGAAATAGCCAAAAGCTTAGAAAACAAAAACTCTCGACAAATTAAAAACATCTTAAAAGTCTTTTTTATCACTGATAAGTCTAGAATGGGGGAAGGGCCTGCGTGTGTGTCTACTGACGGCCAAATACCTGTGAGCGAGTAACATATTAACCTAAGCCGGTAGCGCACATAATCTTATATTAAAAAGATTGAGCGTTACTATCATGTAAGTAGTTATAAATGCATGTTGTTGAAATAAAAAGTTTCAAATTTTAATTTTTTTTTTTTTTTATGGAGAAGAACGGTCAAGAAACTCCATAGTTCCTCCGTTATTACTATTCCAATAAAATAAACGATTACCACTAAAAAATGCTGACAACGTGAAATATTGAACAAACCAATTACATCACACGATATAATGCATACATAATATACATGCTACAGCACTGAATTTACTAGCAAGAGACGAAAACACATTGTTTGCCCCACAAAAAGTACAAAACATGTTTTCACAGCCAAATTTTATGTTTTCCTTTGACCACTACTCTATAACAAACTTAATGCAAAAGCAAATATTTTTTCGCTAAATTATGCAAATTGCAAGAAAACTGTAAAGATAGCCCTTCAAAGTCTGTCCTATGAAGACACAGAGAAGTTGTTACTCGTATTAAAATGGAATTGTTTAGTGTACTATTTATTTATTTTTAATTAGTTAGCTAAGGTAATGTATGTACTTAGATTTTAGGAGGTAAGATTCTTATACAATTTACACCTTATTTAAATACCTATTAAATGATTATTTCATTAGAATATATATGTATAATTACAGAGATTATTTCGTAATGGTTTTACCTACTCTCGCCTGAAACACAGGATATCCTAGTTCAGACAAGTAACACGTACTAATGTACTTGACGTTAGATTTAAGCAAAACTGTATTTTTACTGTCTTCCATGATTTCAACTTGAATAAAAAAAATAATATTATTATTATACATATTTTCGTTAAAAATTTAAAAACTAAACTAAACCGTGGGTTACCAGTTAGCTACGAATATTGACATTAAATATTCAAACAACATTTACCTTCATATAGGCGTGTAAACAATTTGTTTAAAATATTAGTCAAACGGCAAGTTGTAGCCGCAAGCTTTTGTTGAATTTATTACCTCTGGCAACACAAAGTGATTCGAGTTCATTATCGCTAAAGTTGGGAACTATGAATACAGTGAACAAACGTAAATCGTGCTCATCATTTAATTTAGTGTTCTGTAGTCTGTGTGTGTGTATGTGTGTGTGTGTGTGTAAAATGTGTGAAATGCCGTGGTTTGAGAGTTAGTTGTTGAAATATACGAATTAAATGGTCAAGTTAGACTGTTGCAGTTTCTGTTTGTTAGTTTTTACATAAATGGGATGATAATTAGTGTTAAAATAGATAGAATTTCTCTTCAATGTTTGGCGATGAAAAATAATAAGCCAACCATTTAGCAGCAAAGAGTTTTATTCCCTTATGGGAATAAAACTCTTTTGTTGCATATGTATAGAACTAGTATCAACCAGGCTGTTTGATACAAAGTGTGAGAATATAGTACGGATATAAAGGTTCATGTGTTTTTAAATTGCACAAAGCAAATAAGATTTTCTTTGCGATGAGAAAGACTGGGCCCATAACTTAAGGGATTACGAAGAAATAAAGAGCAAACAGTTGAGCAGCATTCAAGATTTTTCCCAACACTTTCTCTTCTTTTACATTGGTGTAAAGCTTCATGTTTCGAAGATATCTGCCTGGTTAAGAACTTCTTTATTACTGACAGCGAACAGACAGACTGTGCCATTTATATTTTCAAATCGGGATATCTTAGTGTTATTATTAGCCGAACTTGTTGGTCTGAATATATTTACTATGTATACAGGTGTAGTTACTGACCTTTTATATTTAATTTAACACACACTGATCCATTGTTGTTAATTTTTGAATATGTGTACTATGTCCCTTACTAGAAAACGTATTAATTTTATCTCTGCTGCTATTACTTTGTTGCACCTAGTGTTTGTACTTAGTGTTATTTTGGGTACATCGTTCTCACATACAATCAATTGATGAATTAATACAAGATTTATTGTAAAAAATATATTATTTTGAAAAGAGTCATTATGGATGTCTTGTCCGTTCTTCTCCATAAGAATCTACTTTTTGCGAATGGACAACTAGGGTCACTATAATATTTTTACTTTCAAACTGTTTTGACGTTCAAAACTGCCTTTTAATGGTCTAGTTGAAATAGATGAATTGACATTGACTTAGCTTACACTTAATAGATTTAATAAATTAGTTCATAAAATAATATAAATAATTATTTTTTCACGTTTGTATTGTGAGGACTTAAATATCTGCTGTTTTGGCTACAATATCGTATAATATTTTTGTCATAATAGTATCACAAAAATATTGGTTTAAGAAGAACAGGCGAGGGATTACTATAAATTGATAACACTATCATCGACAATTCAATCACATATTGATCTTCACCACATTCCGAACTTGTAAACAGTTGTCGAAGTATAACGCGGTCGTACAAACATCGTATTATTGTCACTAGAGGGCGCCTCGGGCCAAGTTTGCCAAACTTTTTTATTTGGACCAGTGTTTGGCAAACTTTATTTGTGCCAGCATTTGGTTGGCGTGGGGAATTAAGTTTGGGCCGATTGTGTGAGAATGAATCGAGTAATGTTTGATGTGTTGTAGGTTATTGATTAAAATATATTGAAATTATGGAGAAAGGTTTGGGAATACTAAAAACCCGATTTTTATTCATGGAAATTGTTATTGGTTAATGGGGTGCACAGTATGATCGCTTGAAACGCTTGTGTGTTCTAAAGCCATTTTTAATAATATTGGTTGTGATGAAATAGGGAAAAAGGTGCCACACTACATTGTTATACGAGTCAAAATCTCTACTATAATAATACTACTGGAGACTACCAGTCAGATTTGGATATTTTTTTTTTTATATTTTATTTAGGACCGGTAAAAAAAGATGCTAGTACTGATTTTGCGAGTGATAGTTTTGGTTTTAGTAATAGTGAGTTTAATTAAACTTCTATCTAGAGATCTTCCATTCAACATATTTGATGAAACCTACAATAAATAAAAACTTAATAAAATATAAAAAAGAAAGCACAGCAGCTTCCATTCAAATCTCACACCGGGACAAAACCGTGACACCAACAAGATTAAGACGAAGAAGGTTTTGTGGCATCCGAAGCCGCGTAGCACCGTACCTCCGTAGCCGTGTAACCGCGTAGCACCGTAGCTCCGTAGCCGCGTAGCTCCATACACCATGTTCATGAATTATTCAGCCACTGCGAGTTGTGCCAATTCTGTTGCAGTTAGCACCACTTGTTGCAGAAATAACTACCGACAGTTCCATGTAGTGCACTGTTACTTTATGCCTTTTAAAATAGTTCTCCGTTGACTTTTATAAGACCTTGTTACTTGGACTTTATGTGGGATGTATAAATCGGGATTTGTTTTTAGGACATGCTACAGATATTCATTGTTAGGGTACTTGTACATGTTGTGGAATTTGTTAGAAAGAGTCACCGCGGCCCCGGAACACAAAGGGCACAAGAAGGATTACGGGTGGGTTTTAGTCAGTAAGAGTCTGACAATCTCTTCCGCTCCGCCCAGAGCGGGAGAAGTCATTTGATGATTTCCCATCCAGAAAAAAGGGTAGTTGTACATTGAAGCTCAGTATTTTACGAATGTTTAACAGTCTTTAATTATTTTATCATTACATAGTATAAAACAAAGCCGTTTCCCGCATCTTTAAAAATACGCAACGAATTTTTATGCGGTATTTTTTAAAGATAGAATGATTCAAGAGGTTTGTTTTATTTATATAATACATCCATATTATAGTAGACAAAAAATAGCTTCTATATTGCACGCGTGTGAAGTCGGGGCGTGTCGCTAGTTACTAACAATATGTTAAAAAATGTTTACACTGAACATGCTTTTCTAGGTTCGATTCTTTTCTTTTATCCTACTAATATTATAAACGCGAAAGTTTGTAAGTATGGATGGATGGATGTTTGTTACTCTTTCACGCAAAAACTACTGAACGGATTTGGATAAATTTTGGCAGACAGATGGTTTATAACTAGGATTAACATATAGGATAAGTTTTACCCCGATATTCCCACGGGATCGAAACTTATGCGGGTGAAATCGTGGGGCGATGATAATCTTATATATATGATTCTTATCTAGTTTTTGAATAAAAAATTTCTTTATTTGAAAAATCAAATAAAATTGAAAATTTTGAAAGTTTTTGGTGCATCTCTGCTTCACCCCTCGGAGAAGACAAGCATAATGTATAGCTAAGACCAACAACCACACTAAAGCCAAAAACACTTTCACTATTTAGAAATGTTTATAAACGAATAAGTCGCCGTAAGCTTCGGACTCAAACTTGTTTCTATTTATGTGACTTTAAATCAGTTTCAGGATTTAACTTGCACATTTACTTAACAGTCATTAACTTTAATGAAACAACAAATACTCGAACTACTGCTAAGGGTTAATAAAACACGACTTAGGTGAAGCCTTAGATCTCGGATGAGTTCGGCGACCCATCCAATTATTACACGGAAAAAAAGGATTTCTTCTGCGAAGAATATCAATATTCTCAGAAAAATTGTTTCAGTCCAAGTAAATATTTTCTTAACTTAAGTAAATGTACTCAGTCGAAGAAAACCCGTTTACTCAAATTAAGAATAATAAATACTTGGTTTTAATTCTTGACTCGAGCAAATATTTTTGATTCAAGACTATTACAATCTTAATTGAAGAAAATATCTACTTTTTACTGAAGACTTTAAAAACTTTTCAAAACAAGATAATGGTGTTTTCATTCAAGAATATATTATATTTACTTTAAAACAGTTACATTATTTTTGATCTAAGATATACATTTTCTTAATCTAAAAAACTTTTACTCAATATAAGAATATGATACTCTTATTCATTTAAATTATTGTTTCTTGATTCAAGAATAGAAAGGTGGGTAATCTAAACCAATGTTTTTTTATTGTTAGTTTTGGTTGAAGAAGTTCAAATTACTTCCATTATGAGTTTAAAAAATCTAGTTGTAATATACTTAATTTAAGAATATATTATTAATCGAAGAATAAATTAGTCTCATTTCAAGAATACTTTTATTTTAACTGGAAAATATTGACTTACTTGAAACCAACACTTTTTTTCTTGTACCAATAAGGTGTATTTTCTTGATTCAAAGATTTCGCTTATTTTTGACTCAAGAAGCACTTTATTCTTAGTTCACGAGTTTCTACATCTTCTTCTAAAATGTTATTTGTTTCCTTACAAGAACTCAAAATTCTTCAATACAAAACAATATTGATTTGCATGTCAAGAATAATGTATTTTCGGTTGAAGAAGTTCAGATTCCTTCCATTAAGAATTTAAAAAATGTAGTTAATATATTATTAATTGAAGAATACATTAATCTCATTTCAAGAATACTTTTAACTGGAAAATATTGACTTAGTTGAAACCAAGCCTTTTTTGGTTATAGGTACTAATAAGATGTATGTGGGATTGTATGGTAAAATAAGCGACCAGAATCCTTGTAAATACTGCTTGATAAATACTCCAATAAATAAATAATAAATACTTTCTCACTCGCACATATATTTCTCACATCCTTTCATCCGTTAATTTTATCGAATTCTGTGCAGTTTTGTGAATTTTAAAATCAACCCCTATTCTACCCCTTAGGGGATGAATTTTCAAAAATCCTGAACCGCATATTTCTTTATTTCCTACCAAAAGAATAAATTTGAATTTTCATGTCCCTAACTTAAGAAATGGTGGGTTTCCCACACAAACTTTCATTCCCTATATAAAATAAAAAAAGTAGCCTATGTCCTTCCCCAGGATATCTTCTATAGTCTTGCCAAATTTTATCGAAATCCGTTCAATGGTTTAGGCGTGAAAAGGTAACAGACAGACAGACAGACAGTTACTTTCGAATTTATAATATTAGTATGGATGCGCTCACTCATCACAGATTGCGCAAACTATGTGCAAGGAAAGAAAAATATTTTTGCCAACGCGATCGAAGCCACGGGCAAAAGCTAGTAGTTAATAATACAAGGTACTCAAGGGTGGTTATAGTGGATTGAGTACCTTGTATTATTAACTATACAAGGTACTCCATCCACTATAACCACCCAAACCCATAGCCCAATATATTTTGTTTCCATGTTCTGCAATAGTCCTGCATCATCCAGGGGTTATCCTTGGGTGCACTTGCATAGGGCATACAGGAATAATCGTCGGTTAGTGCCTTCTCATAATGTAAAATGGTCTAAGAGGCCTCCGCAAGTTGGCTTCGGCCCCTCGTACGCCTTCCAAAGGTCCGGGACCCAAGGGTCTCGTGATATGTCAAAGAATAATAAATCATTTATTTGCATAAAACATAGTAGGTATACAATGGTGTTAAATATTAATAAAAAGGCATAAACAGGTACAGCTAGGACAAAAAAAATAGCATAGCATAGCATGCAAAACCTTTGGGTTTTTGAAAATGTGACCCTTCTATGGCATCAACATTTTTTATCCATAAATTCTTTTATACTTTATAAGTTACACTCATTTAACCACTCGTTGTTAACTAACCAGGTACCTACTTACCCACATCATGTTCACAATAACTACCTACTAAGCTAGCGATTTAACCGTTAATTAACCTTATCTAGATAGAAACCTATAGTATTTACTAGCGCCTCTACCCGGCTTCGCCCGTTTTTTTGGTAGGTACGAAGATCGACAATTGTTTTTTTCGACCTCCCCGGAGTTCATCGTGATAAGTCTTTTAGTATGGCTAGGTAGGTAAAGTACCCGTCACGAGAAGCTATAAATTATGTAAACAAACATCTTTTACTAAGTAAACATTTTATACTGCGAGATAATAATAAATTGATCATATTCAATCGACATGAAATATAGACGGGTTATATGAAAGTAACAACCTATTTAATTTAGTCGGATCATATTTTAACGACGCAAAGCGCTATCGTTTGTGTTTTTTGGTACCGGAACGCGTCCGTCGCAGGGATTGTATTGTAAACTATCGGGATGCCCCATTTTGAAATAAACGCGTCATTCGAGTTTCGAATGCGTTTTGTTGGTCCAAATTTTGTGAACTCCTGAACACTTGTTTACAAAATTTATAGCTTCTCATGACGGTTACTTTAGGTACCTATACCTATTTACGCATAATGAATATAAGTAGGTAAGCTAATCAACATTATAAACCTTCCTCTTGAATAGGTAATCATGGAGTAGGTAGGACCTACTTAGTTACGGAGAAAAACGTGAACAGACAGCCGCGGCAGGGTAGGCACACTTTGCCTTTGGTACTTTTTACTTAGGTAGGTATTTTCTCTAAAACTAAAAGACCTAGGTAGGACTGAACTGTAACCTGAAGGTACCTATAAAACAACTTTGGATAGGTAAGTAGGTACCTATGATCTTAAAACCAAGACTTTTTGTCTTAACACAAGAAGACACTTTTTTGGAAATCCTTTTCATTTTGCTCAGACGTTACCTATGATTTTAAAACCAAGACTTTTTGTCTTAATACAAGAAGACACATTTTTAGAAATTCTTTTCATTTTGCTCAGACGCAGTGCTGCAAGCAGCAAAAAAAAAATATTTTCACAAAAAAAAAATCAAGTTGCTTTTTTTGTCAAAACCAAGTTTATATTTTTTTCCTTACAAGAAAAACAATATGCAGGGAAATAGAAAGTTTAGCGTAGTTTATTTTACTTCTCTAAAAACTGTTTACACATAGCAATGAAAAATACCTCGAATTTGGGAAACTAGGTAAGCTTCCAAAAGTTGAAAACCCAATGAAAATCTGTTCCGTAGTTTTCGAGTGTACCTACTCGTATAATATCCACATTTTTTTGTTGATTGGAGTAAATTTTAAATAATCTGCCTTAGTTCCTTTTACATTTTTGTATTTTTATATTTTATATAACAGTTAAGACTCGCTGTTACACTATTATTAAAATAATATTGAACAGGCTCCATGGCGTTAACGGGCGAAGCCGCGAGCAAAAGCTACTGTAAAATAAAAAGAGAAGTCCTGACTGACTCTCATCAACGCCCAGCCCAAACCCTTGAACCTAGAAACTTGAAATTTTGCACAGAGGTTCCTTAAATAATGTAGACAAGGAATAAGGAAGCATTTCCCGGTAGCACGTTCCCGTGGGATACCTATTTTCCGACATCCGCGAAGTTAAATAAAAGAAACAAATTAAAATTAACTATACCCCATTCACAAGAAGACATTTAAAGAAACCTTTTTTATAGTCCGTTCAACCGATTTTGATTTCTATTGCGTTGGTGATATGACAAATGGCAGCTGCAGTAACAGACTGTAAAAAGTTATCTTTGAATATCTAATCGTAATGTAAACGGAGTCTAGTTAAGTTTGTTTTTGACATAAATTATTTTCAACTACGGGACCTTGTGCGTGGTCCGACACGCACTGGGCCGGTTTTTATTAACTCTTAAAATATCGATTGCAACCATGTGTGCAGATAACAATAAAATTTCTGTTGTCTGCTAATTGCCGCGCGACGGGTAATATGATAAAGCAAAAAATTCGTGTCTAATATTTTTTTACTATTTGACTGACGGACTAAATAGACGTGTTTGGTGTAAAATTGGCTCACGGGTATTTTACTCTTATTTTCTTAATAACTTGTTTTATCGAATAAGCTAATAAAAAGCGGATGTCCGTTTTTCGAGGCAAAAACAATTCTGTGGGATGACAACACTGTTAAAATATTCCGCGCGCCACGCAACCAATCAGAGGCCACAATTCATCGGAAGATAAAAATAAACAGCCAATAATGAGCAAGCGTGGCACAAGTACTTCAACTGCTGCGCCCGACAACGACAATCCCATTTCGTTTCATTCATATCGTTTGTGCCGTTGTGCGTCTACTCATGGTCGACTCCCTTAGCTCAGCTTAAATTAAATATAAAGGACTGGACTGTTAAGACTACTGACTGGGCTGGCCTTAAACCTTTGCTGATTTGCATTATTGTAAAAAAAATGTCAGAATTAGAATTAGAAACGTGTCAATTATTAAAAAGCTGGGGCATCGAAGAACCAATAATTCAAAATTTTACAGGTAAGTCTTGTACCTCTAGTCTGTACACTAGACACTGCTAAGCTTTTTATTTATTTGATGTATTTGTATGTAGATATTCAGCTAATAGGTACATATCTCGATGGATGTAGGCATAAAGACCTAGTCTTAATTCTAAGTAAGCACCTCTCCGATAATGTTAATTACTGAATTCAACTATTTAATCGCATTTAACCAATTAGAATCATGGTAGAATAGCTCGTGCCTACCCTACATACCTGCGCCTACGTGACTAGGGAAGCTTAGAAAATTATGTTACTATAAGTACCTACCTAATTATGTCCGTATTTCTAGCTCGCTCACGAATTTATACCTACTATGTATTTATACCTGCCTACCTACTACGACAGGACGCGTCGCGGTGTCTAACCAATTTGTTAATTTGATAATAATTATTGATAGGTAGGTATATTATGTAGTAGGACAAATACCCGAAACAATTTTAATTCTGTTCTCTTGATTCAAGACTAAAATTCTTGGTACTTATTTATTATTTTCAGACAATGGCATTGATTTAAGTCATTTTAAAGACTTAACAAATGAGTTATTAAAAGAGCTGAGCCCAAAAATTTCCACGCGCATATTTCTGAAAAACAAAATTGACGAATATTTAACAGCAGAGGTTTGCATAACTTTATTATACCTATGTAGATTTACTAGTAAATAATATTTTGCAGGATGTTACTTAAGTAAAATAACAAAAATAAAGCAGTGCTGACACGGCTTAAATTTTATACAATAACTCGCTGCGCTCTGCGGTTCCATCCATGTGAATAATGATGAAAATTGGTGATGATGATGACGGAAAGTACCCTATGTCCTTCCTCAGGATTCAAGCTATCTTCATTCAAATTTCATTAAAACCCATTGAGCCGTTCAGCCGTAAAAAGCTACAGAGAGACAGAGATACTTTCGCTTTTATAATATTAGTCTGGATTTCTGATGGCTTTTTCATGGTACAGTTTTAATCCATTAAAGCCATATTATGCTAAAGTAGGTATTGAATTATTTCTCATTTCAGAATAAAACATCAACGGTCACTTCTGTGCCCAGTTGTTCTCAAAACACAGAAACAGAAATCAATTACATCAGTGAACTGGAATCAGATTTCGAAGAAAATAATATTCTTGAAATGATAGGATGTCGGCCAGCATTTCCCGAATTTGACTTGAGAACATTACTTACCACATCACCTTCTGGAAGTAGCATACTCAAATATTATGAAACAAATAAACAACTGACAGTCAAACATAGAAATACACTCACAGACATTATCTGCAGACGTATTTTTACACGTGTTGTAAATCAGTAAGTACCTATTAATTTAGTTTTTACTTTGTATTACCACGTACATTATTAGCTCGAGGAACTGACGTCGGTTGGGGCACAAAGGTTTTCGAGTGGAGTCCACTCATCGAAAACCGCAGTCTAAAACAGCCCCTCACTAAATGGATTTCAATATGAGTTCATGTTAAAGCCGCTCTAACACTAATTATTATCTGAAACAGAATTAATCTTTCTTAAAAGACTAGTAATTAGAAACACTAGTTACCTACATGCTTATTGACTTTGTTGCTGACTGTACATGATTTGACAGATGAATTTTCTTTCTTTTCCTAAACTTTACTTTTTTTTTCAGTCGTATCAATCATGAAGAGTATAACATACTGACTTCAAAAATCATCGCTCTTTTTCCCACTGAGAATGCGGGAACATATTTTGTTCCCTCTGTTAAAAAAAGAGATTCAATCTCTGGAAAACCAGGTTTTGCAAAGGGAAAATTAGTTGATAAAATTCGCAATACCCTATATAAATCTGGTGAACGTAAAAGAAAATTGAATGAAACAGAAAATAAAGATTCTATACCCTCTAAAAGATCTAAAAACTTAAACGAACTACAAGGTTTATTTTTAATTTTGTTACAGTACATATTTTACAGTAGTTAGTTTTATTTAGGATCTGTCATTTTACTTGCAGTAAATAGTTTATGATTGTATTTCCTACCTGGTTTATTTTGCGATTGGTTTCTTCTATTTCTGTCCCACTCATTACCTAGAGATGTAATGCTTTCGTAGGTAGAGTAGCCATAGAGCTATTTTTTTGTGATTTAATTTACATTATTCACCATTTTCGCCTTATTTTAGATGTGCACAAAGAAGATGTTATTTGGCTGAAAAACAATTCAGAACCATGGGAATGTGTCATAAACAAATGGAAAACGACCCATGAACTCCGCCAAATTTCTGCTCATGAAACCGTAGGTGGGCTGATTGAAAATTGGCCTATATTAAATGACGTCAGAAGCGATGTCTTGGTAAGAAACATTAATTTCATCATGGAGAGACAAATAAGTTATGTTTTTTCTTTCACTCACATTAACTTTATTTTCAGATTCAATTAGACTTTGATGCAATACATCCAGGAAGAGCGAATAAATTCTACATAAATTGGAATGAATTTATCAAAAAGATAATAGAAATAAAAAAAACAAATACTAACGAAGAAGTGGTGGCCTTGATCGAGTATATTAATGCATTAGATGACAATGGTTGGTACAAAATAGTAATTTAGTTTATATGATGCCATTTTTATTTTAGAAATGAGGCTAAATAATATACAAGTTTTTATTGAGGGCCTTGATATGCTTGCTCCTTGATATTTTCTGACAGAATAAATGTGAGAATTATGTACTTACTTATATTATTTATGTTAATGTTAATAGGTAAAGTTTATTTTATTCTAGATAAAAAACTTCCATCACAAATAAAATTGCTTTGCAATTTCGTGCCACCAAAAGGACACCTAAACAGGAGGCAAAAATTTTCAACTACCGAGTGTGTAGAAAGCTTCATTGTAAATGTCAAGGTAATTACACCAACAGGGTACTTTACATTAAATCCATACTTTAATTGACTGACTGAGATTAGTTCTCATCAACTAAGGTTGCTGAAACTGTGTCTTAAAATGTTTATCCCACGTCACCTGTAACTTGCGAACCCAAAAAATTGCAAAAATTCAAAGTGAGACCATCGAGTCAGGAGTGCAAACCTTTTTTTAGACAGCATTGTTTTTTTTTAGTTTCATTATATATGACTGATTTATAAAAAAAAAAATTGAAACTTAACGTTATTTTTCTTTTTTTAGTCACCTGGCGATATACAATCAAAAATGGACGAAGTTTCTACGGATGCATATGGGAAAAAAAAAACGGTACAGCCGTATATAATAGATGTTGGTGGAACATATTATCTTATTATAGATAAGGTCAGGTATGTTTTCCATTTTGAAATTAATGGGATACAATATAATGACAAAAATGTTATTTTGTACAAATATGATATTAACTATCCATTATTTTATAAAATTGACCAAGTTTTTTTAAAAGAAACTGATCTCAGTATGGTATCATTCTTGTGTACAGTGTTAAAAACGGTAGATTACAGTTCTCATTATATGTCATTTGTTGTGGAAAGTACAACGCAAACTAGATTAGTTCGTTTGGATGATTGTGATAGTACAACACCTACTTTATTAAGAAAATTAAATGAATGTTATTATGTGGATTTGAAGAGCTAAGAATATTCCGCATGTAATGATTTGTATTAAACTTGTTAATTAATTGTAATTTTCAAATATTTCAAAATATTGGGTAAAACAATCATTTTGAACACAAGAGATTTTATTTGGCGTCGTCATGGCAAATACTGTGGACCCTAAAGGGGTGGTAATTTTTTATTATAGCAGAGTAGTTTGCCATGATGCCAACGATTATACTCGTATATATTTCGTAAAAGCATTTTTTTTAACCTAAAGACGGTACCGATATAAGGTGTATCTGTTCAAACACGATATCTCTTAAGGGGTCATTGTACTCATCATCATGAACAACTTTTACAATGGGACCAAATCTGAAATCGCGAAAAAAAAAATCAACTCCTCCCTACATTTTGACGAGTTTGTTAAAGATAAATGTACTGAGCAGCTGATTTTTTTTTTCGCAATTTCAAGTTTGGTCCCATAGTAAAAGTTGTTCATATAGATGAGTACAATGACCCCTTAAGAGATTTCGTGTATGAACAGATACACCTTATATAAAGGGGATACCTTTATACTATTGTATCGTTGAAATGTGAAAAAGTCGCATAATAATGTAAGTTGTATAATCTGACTATTTGGTTTATATTTTGCTGCTCGATCGTAGGACAAGCTGCAGAGTTTGCGTTGTTGGTAACAAGCCACAATACAAGAGATAACAGCAGAATAAAAACTAAATAATTGTAAGGTCAAGGTAGAAATATATAATCTATTAAACTAAAAAGTAATATAATAATATTTAGTAAAGCTACAGGAGAACCCCATCCTTAGTCACTAATCAAAGGCGCAGGACTAATAAAAGTTCGCGTATACATATTTTGTCGGGCCGCAGCTGTCGGGTCGCAGCGCAAAAATTTTATACGAACTATCACAAACTATGCCCGCTGCGCCCCGGCGTGGTGTGCGATAGTTCATATAAAATACATAAGAGCGATTTGAGCGGATTTTTGCGCTGCGAAATCGGCATAATTTCGTGTACGACCTCAATTTTTTTTTTATATTTTCTAAAAAGCTTGAGACGTGAAACGTCATGTTATTTTGCAGTATTTACATACCTATATTAAATTTAATTACAATTCACCTCTTAAAGTTATATTTATAAGTTGTATTACTCCCTGATGATGCGCCTAAGGATTGGGGCTGTTCTGTATCTTTACTATTTAAGTTCATACACTAAATATTATTTTGTTACTTTTTAGTTTAAAAGCTTGCTTTTAAAAATAAATAAGTTAATTTTATTTATTTCTATACTTAACCTTTTCGATAAATTAATTCTAAAGTATATGTATATAATTTATTCGCTCTTCCTGGATGCATTGCATGCAGCTATACTATCGTCCATTCAAATTTAGTTATTGTGTACCTACGTGTAAGAGTGACTAAAAAGTGTATTGTGTTTGTGTCAGTTGTGTGCATGTGATTTTATTTGGCGTCATCATGGCAAATACTGTGGACCCTAAAGGGGTGGTAATTTTTTTTTATAGCAGAGTAGTTTGTCATGATGACTACCCTTAACGATTCAATATATTTCTGTTAAAGTATTGTTTTTGAACCTAAAGACGGACCTTTAAGGTATCCGCACTATTGTATCGTTGAGAAGTGTGTTGTTGGTAACAGGCCACAATAATGCCAAGACCGGACAGCAGAATGAAACTAAATAATAATTGTAAGGTCACACTAGAAATAAGATGTGTTTCTGTCCAGCTGGGCCCCGCGAGCTAGGCTCATAAAACTAGTAGCAATGCTTTGTTTGTTCAATGTACCTCATGAATTTATCAACAAGATCCAATGTACCTCGATTATTTTGATAGATATCACGATAAATCACCTCATCTATCATCTATCCTCAGCTATTGATTTTAGAACAGGATAAATTCAGCATGAATGTTTTGTTTGAAAAAGACAAAACTTTCATGCTGAATTTCTCCTGTTCTATCAAAATTTCATAAAATTTAATACATGAATCGAGAGGTAAATTAAGAGTAGATGCGATCAATATTTTTATTTTTGCATTACGAGCGCAGTACCTACTATAGCTGAGGGTCCCGCTGGATAGATGAGGCGATTTATCGTGATTTCTATCAAAATGATCGAGGTACATTGGATCTTGTTGATAAATTCATGAGGTACATTGAACAAACAAAGCATTGCTACTAGTTTTATGAGCCTTTTTTTTTTTTTTGAGGGTGGGAAATCATCAAATAACTTCTCCCGCTCTGGGTGGAGCGGAAGGGCGTGTCAGACTTTTACTGACTAAAACCCACCCGTGTTCCTTCAGTTGCCTATGCCGCCAGGGCCGCGGTAACCCCTTCGGACAATCCGCGACAGTTTTATGAGCCTAGCTCGCGGGGTCCAGCTGGACAGAAACACATAGAAATAAGTAATATTAAAATGTTTCATAATGTTGATCATACACTGCTATTAGTACCCTGTTGAAATAATAGCGTGATAATAGAACTTATAACTTTCATATTTTAACGTAACATGTAAGTGATTCATTTGATATTGAAATAATATCATTTATGTATGGCAGGCTTCATAGTTTAGTCTAACGGCCAAACCCAATAACCTACTGCCAGTAAAAACAGATCGCTACTGGTGACAGACAATATAATTCTATCTCTCCTTACGTCACTCCGTCCGTTCGTGTTCTTTTGTTTTATGTCTTAGATTATTGGGACGTTACAACCATAGATTGGGTTTAGCCGTAAGATTATTATTGTAGTATTATATAGAGGGTCTTAGGTTAAACGAGTGGCTGATCTACTTTAACGGAGTGCAGTACCCATCATTATGAACATCTTTTACTATGGGACCAATCCCGAAATCGCGAAAAAAAATCAGCTGTTCAGTACATTTATGTTCGCATAAGTCTTTAAAATGTAGGGAACAGCTGATTTTTTTTTCGCGATTTCAGGTTCGGTCCCATACTAAAAGTTGTTAATTTTCATGAGTACTATGCACTCCGTTAAAGTATGTCCCTCATTTAACTTAATATCCTGTATATTTAGGTATATTTTGTTAAAAATTGCCTATTTATGTTTATTTCAGTATTATTAATAAATATCTAAAAATAAATTGTATATTATTAAATCGCACATTAAAACTCTCTCATGAAAACAAATATTTTCAGATAACAATAGTAGAGGCTTCACCTGAGATTACATAGTTTCAGTATGAAACAAACAAGTCTTGTCTTGAAACAAATATGTCTTCAGCTAACAACAGTAGAGGCTTCACCTAAGATTACATAGTTTCAGTATGAAACAAACAAGTCTTGTCTTAAAACAAATATCTCTTCAGCTAACAACAGTAGAGGCTTCACCCAAGATTACATAGTTTCAGTATGAAACAAACAAGTCTTGTCTTAAAACAAATATCTCTTCAGCTAACAATAGTAGAGGCTTCACCTAAGGTTACATAGTCTCAGTGTGAAGCAAATTAGTCTTGTCTTAAAACAAATATCTCTTCAGCTAACAACAGTAGAGGCTTCACCTAAGATTACATAGTTTCAGTATGAAACAAACAAGTCTCGTCTTAAAACAAATATCTCTTCAGCTAACAACAGTAGAGGCTTCACCCAAGATTACATAGTTTCAGTATGAAACAAACAAGTCTTGTCTTAAAACAAATATCTCTTCAGCTAACAACAGTAGAGGCTTCACCTAAGATTACATAGTTTCAGTATGAAACAAACGAGTCTTGTCTTAAAACAAATATCTCTTCAGCTAACAACAGTAGAGGCTTCACCCAAGATTACATAGTTTCAGTATGAAACAAACAAGTCTTGTCTTAAAACAAATATCTCTTCAGCTAACAACAGTAGAGGCTTCACCCAAGATTACATAGTTTCAGTATGAAACAAACAAGTCTTGTCTTAAAACAAATATCTCTTCAGCTAACAACAGTAGAGGCTTCACCTAAGATTACATAGTTTCAGTATGAAACAAACAAGTCTTGTCTTAAAACAAATATCTCTTCAGTTAAGAATAGTAGAAGCTTCGTTCAAGAATGTGTTGTCTTAGTGTGAAACATGATGAGTCTTGCTTCGAAAATAGACAAATCAAATTTTTAATGATTCTAAGAGAGAATACTCTTTTACTAAGACAAATAATATTCTTATAATTAAACATAAAAAATTCTTCATTTAAGTCTAATGTCTTCGAGGAAGACAATAAAACTAAGACAATATTTTACTTCATTCAAAAATATATTGTTTTCCCCATATATGAATCAATATTTGTCTTGACCAATAGGATATTGTCTTAATGTAAGACATCCTTTTTTTCCGTGTAGCAGGCAGCTTTGACTTCTTAACTATGCTCAGTCCTGCACCCCAATAGGGTAGTTGACTAACAAAATCGAATTAGTCCGTCAGATAGATTTCCAAAAAATATCGTACACGTATTTTATTTTACAGTGCGTTGAAAACTCGTGTGACGTCACTGCGTGCTACAATTTTTACCACGACGTGACGTCACAACCGCCATCAAATATCAGGGGAGTCCCCACTCCCCTGATATTTGATGCTTTTTTATTCGTCATTTTTTATATATATTTTTTGATAATGGAACTGACGGACTAAATAGAATCATATTTTTCGCGACATGTTGTGGGAAGTTTTCGGGACAAAAACTTTGTAACCGACTTCAAAAAAGGACGTTATCAATTCGACCCGTATGTATGTAATATTTCCAGAACTGCCCAGTTTTTTAAATTACAACATATTATATTTAATACTTCTTTTTGACTATTGCGCTCTAATAAACATAAAAAATAAACACTTTTGCTTAATTTAAGTGATGTCAACAAAAAATTAATAAAAACACACCTAACTTTTTCTTTGACAACTGAAGGAAATTTAATGAAAAAATATTGTGGTCAACAGTATTATAACATTTATAGCAAATTAAATGCTGTTGCACAGTTGAAATGAAAGACATGCCTTTGACTGTATGTTACGCAATTACTTCGCTATAACCCATTAAACCAGAACAGTATTTGACATAGAATTCTTGTGATTTGTGAGCTGCAACCAATTTTGCCAAGTTCGGAGTGGTTAAATTTTCCGGGTTGTAATTATGGGGTATTTGAATGGGTAACGTACAGGACTCGCTATTTGTTGGAATTGTTAAGGAGCAGTGGTGGCCGAGTGGTAACGGCTCCGACTTATGAGTAGTAGATCGCGGGTACAAACCCAGCCAGGCGCATTACTTTGTGTAATTATTATCATCACCACTATTCTTAAAACGGTGTCGGTGAAAAACTCAGCTGTTCCTTACATTTTGATGAGTTATACGAACACAAATGTAAGGAACAGCTAATTTTTTTTTGGGATTTCAGGTTTGGTCCCATAGTAAAAGTTGTTCATAATGATGAGTACAATGACCTCTTAAGAGGTTGTTGGTGTTTTACAAATAACCCTGTATACAGTGAATAAAGAGTATAACATCATTCAAATCGATCGCATATCTCCGTAACCCCTTCCATAAATATGTAAGCACCTTGTTCCACACCACTTTTCTCACAAACACATCACTGGCCAGCAGGATTGCATAGGACCCCAAGTCTGCTATTTTTATAAATTTGTCATTCCAACACGATCCCATTGTCATTTTGCAAAAAATTCGTTATCTGCTAAATTCATAATGGTCGATCATTGGTCGGTCAATGGTCTCGTAATACTTTTTGATAACCGAACTTTTAAAAGCAATGACTGCACAATGTCATTCTAATGGTAGGTCACTGATCAGAGGAATTGTCAAAATTTTAGCAGATTACCGCATACGTCTGTTATTCATTTGTAATTGTGTACGAGATTACCATTCTATGCCATTTCTTGCAATGCAGTGTCAGTGGTTGAACATTGGAAAGTCATAGTGACGCTTATATATTAATAGATTACCAAACTTGTAAAAATTAACCATTATGAAATCAATGACAGACCATTCTGAGACTATTGTAATAGCAGACTTGGGGCCCAGGTCTCGTGCACAGATGCACATATTTACGGCGCTTGAAGCACACTTATTGACTCAGCAGAGATATGTTTCTTGTCTCTTCAGCTGAAATTATTGCCTTGTACAGTGTACGGCTGTAACCGGTGTACGTTGTTCGGCCCGAATTGAGACGTATTGTGTGGTTGTTTGTCGTTGGAAACGGCATAGAATCGTCTCTTTCATTCGTAAGACACATGCGGTAATTTAATTAGTTGGTAAATAACTCGAAGAAGTATTTCTGCGTAATTGTTGTGTAGTTACGAAAGGAACGAAAATCAAGTAAGTCCAAACTTATTAGACTACAGAAAACAAAATCTTCTTACTAAGCATTACGATATAAATTATGGATGTCCATAATTTTCTT
This sequence comes from Hecatera dysodea, assembly GCA_905332915.2. Classification (NCBI taxonomy): domain Eukaryota; kingdom Metazoa; phylum Arthropoda; class Insecta; order Lepidoptera; family Noctuidae; genus Hecatera; species Hecatera dysodea. The sequence goes on from HG995292.1 coordinate 22,155,843, forward strand.
TCGTTTATGTATTTTAATAACTTCATTAAATAATAAACACATTAAAAATGAAGAAATATTGTGTTTTATTTTTGGCATAACAACTCCACGGAATGTTTAGCTGGCAACATCGGCTTACTCCATTTATGTAATAAATAATAACCATTAAAATAGACCATTGTCCATAAATAAGTTACTTCATTGTATAACTTTATTAACGACTGTGTGGGCGATAGACATCATATCTTGCCGCCATTTTCAGCAACCCCTTCAGGCGGTTGACGAACCTATATTCTTTATTCAAACTTTAAAACAGGGCCCATTTTCAATTTTAATTAAGACACTGCTATCAATATACTAGTATTTCGCCCGCGACTTCGTCTTCGTATATATACTTTATTGTACACTTAATATAAAGAACAGGAAAAAATAACAGCACACAGAACAGGAATACCTATGATATTTTTTTGAAGTATTTTAAAATATAAATTAGTATGTAATTATAACTGAGTAAAGAGAATAACAAAATCACCTTTATTCAAAATTCATATTGATATAATAGAATAATAAATCTTAGAAAGTAATAAAGGTAGAACAATACTAGATGTTTGTACTAGGAGAGTTCTGTATCACAGGCGGCAAGGGCTCAATCAATGTACTAAGAATTGTCTAAGAATTTTGACAATGTTTAGTTAATATTTGAATAGTAACTCAGTTATTTTACGTATTTTATTTTATTTATTGGGGCCAAAAAACAGTTACATGCTTAAAAGAAAACAAGAAATACTTGAAATTAAAATCACAAACATGTTACCCACACCAATATTAACATATTCTCAAAAAAAAAAAATAACGAACAAATTAATTTATAAGATAGAAAAATACAAAGAAGTAAGCAAACCTAAGGAAGACATAATTTGTTGTAAGCAGTGCCTCCATTATGGCCGCGCAGAGCCAACTATTCAATGTCTATTCGATTTATTTTAATTCACCTCGTACTTGTAAGGGGTACGTCAGGGCTGTCACGTATGTTACAAACTATGATAGTTAGCGAACTTGTAAGTTGCAGTTAGCAGTTTTCGACTCTGCCATATTGTCAAGTGGTTGACACCCCGTGGGGGACGTTTTGGAGGATATTCCGACGTATGGGCAAAGTGTTTCACTCTAGGTAAGTAAGCTTTTCAATCACTGAGAGACATGCCTTATGATGGTAAAACATCGTCTGACAATGGCATCCAGCGTCTATCATGCGACACTTTTATGAAAAAAAATTGGTTGCCTGTAAAGTCTGTTTACGGACGATAGTTTAACTTGACAATGTCAAAACAAAACATTGATGAAATGATCATGCCTCTCGCTCGCTCGTCCAGGGGCCTAAGTCTGCTATTTTTATAAATTTGTCATTCCAACACGATTCCATTGTCATTTTGCTAAAAGTTCGTAATCTGCTAACTTCATAATGGTCGATCACTGGTCGGTCAATGGTCTCGTAATATTTTTTGATAACCGAGCTATTAAAAGCAATGACTGCACAATGACGTTTAAATGGTAGGTCACTGATTAAAGGAACTGTCAAAATGTTAGCAAACTACCGCATACGTCTGTAATTCATTTGTCATTATGTACGAGATTACCATTCTATGCCATTTCTTTCAATGGAGTGTCAGTGGTTGACCACTGGAAAGTCATAGTGACGCTATTTTATTAGTAGATTACCAAACTTGTAAAAATCGACCATTATGAAATCAATGATAGACCATTTTGACACTATTGTAATAGCAGACTCAGGGCCCAGCGCTCTCGCTCCAATTGCAACGTTACAATGAGTCATCCTTTTTCGTGCGTACAGCCGGCGTTCATCGATTTATTAAACGTTTTCACGTCAAAAAAAAATTAGTCATCGATCCTCAATCTTACCTAGGTTTCAATACCCATACAAAGTTAGCCAGCCCTACTGGCTACTATTTTCTCAACACCGATTGGCTCATTGTGTCGGCCGGCTCGCTGCGACGGGTCGGCTTCCATCTGCGTCGAGATGGAAGTCGGCAGCCTCTGACTGGAAGCCGCGGCACTCGTCGCGGAAATGCACTTACTTAGGCTGCTTCCTTCGCTTGATTTTAATGTAATATTCTTAGTCGCGCTTCTGAAGTAATGTTTTCGTACATTCCCAGTGGCGCCGACTTTAATTATGCCTTGAAGCCGGCGTTTAATGTGTTCTCCGCTTAACGTTCTCTGCATAATCTTTGTGGAGAAAACTTTCTATACGCTGATGTCTTTGTAGTTTATTGGGGGTTTTATTACTTAATTAGGCAATTTGTTACGTGTGTTGATTGAATAATTAGTTTGATAATCATCGGCTTCTTTAGGTACACTACAATATTATAAAAGAGGTTTTTTTTTTGTTTTTGTTTTTACCGAGTAAGCTTCGAAACTGCTGGACCATTTTAATCATTTTTTTACCTGTGGATAGCTACATTATCAGCGAGTAACATAGGCATATATTTTACCCCCGTGTTCTCACGGAAATGGGAACTACGCGGGTGACACCGGGAGACGCCGCTGGTTGTTTCATAGACAGAGCACATTGTTAAAAGATATCATTTTTATTTACCTACTTCAGATTTTTCGCTGGTCTATTGTGCAGCTTAAGATTAAAAATATATACAGTTCTTATACAAATTTAACTGGTATAAAAAGCTCCTAAATTATTATTATGAACATAGCATAAGCACAAGCATAATCAGCCTTTTAACGTTCCCACTGCTGGGACTCAGGCCTCCTCTCTAGGAGAGGGAATGGGCCGTAATCCACCACGCGGACCCAGTGGGGGTTGGTATTATGAACTTGATTTGATATAATGATTGCGCAGTGTCTGTAATAATTTTGTTGTTACAAGAAATCCATTTTTATTTTATTTATTTATAGAAAGCTCCAACCCGGATATAAGTAACGATAAAAACATCAACTTAGCCACAACGCAACGAAAAACCTTTGAAATTCAAGTTCAACAGCCCATCACTATCTGACAGAGAAAGCCGATAAAAAAAAAAAAAAAACATTAATAAATTCAGTAACGTAGTACGTCATTATTCGGGGGCGGGCGCGCCACCAAATGTCCCGGAAAGATAAAAAAGTAAAAAGAAAGAAGTCTCGTCCTAAATCATTCTGTATCAAGCGGGTTCAGGCCTTTGTTCAATGCGCACTATGCTTATAGTGGCACGTACATTCGTATGGAAAATATTCAGATAAGTTCTCGCTCATAAAGGGGGAATTTTTATTTGTGCACTCGATTATCGTGTTGCCTTCAAGGGAAACGAGATATTTTCATTATGTTTTTACTGTAATTGTTATAGTCAGTAATCTCATCGTGAGCAGTGGTGGCCGAGTGGTAAGGGCCTCGACTTACGAATTGTAGGTCGCGGCTTCAAACCCAGCCAGGCGCATTACTTTGTGTTATTAATTTCTTCACCACTGCTCTCAAAACGGTGAAGGAACACATCGTGGGGAAACAGGCATGTCCTAGAACCAAAAATTCGAAGACATGTGACATTCACCAACCCGCACTGGGCCCGCGTGGTGGATTACGGCCCATTCCCTCTCCTAGAGAGGAGGCCTGTGTCCCAGCAGTACATTAAAAGGCTGATTATGCCGTAATCTCATCGCTCTTATGACAACCCTCATATTACTTAGCATTTTTATAGCACAAATACTTTGAATTACAATGTATGTACAAAGTGAAAGAAGTTGATGAGTTAAAAGAAAGGTGCATTCATTTTGGCTTTATCTGTCAGTTAAAAAGTAATGAAAACACCGTGTTGTCGTTAACTCATTGGAGCGTTCCAGACTAATTACTGACAGTCGCCTGATGGGCCATGAAATCGGGCTTCTTACCACCTTGCTCAGTAACTTGCCACCATCAAGATACTCACCTATAAGGCTATAGGTGAGTATCTTGATGGTGGCAAGTTCAGATACTTTTTTGGGGTTTCGTACCTAGAAAGGAAAAAACGGAATCCTTATAGAATCACTTTTTTGTCCGTCTGTCTGTCAAGACCCTTTTCCTCAGGAACGTGTGGTGGTATCAACTTCTTCTTCTCGTGAACTCTAAATCTTTAAATTTGGTACGTAGCAACGTTTTACACAGATAAAGGAAAAATTGCGAAAATCGTAATTTTTAGCTACATCAACGTTTGTACGGAACCTTCGGTGCGCTAGTTCGACGCGCGCTTGGCCAGTTTTTTCTAACTAAAACCGATTTTCAGAAATAACTATCTGTCTCGTAATTTTGATCTACCGTCGTTAATTTTTACTTTCCCAAGCACCAACGTCCAGCATATATGACGTTAATAAATACTGAAGCACGAAGGTCTAGCAAAAAGCACGCCATTTCGGCGAAATGTATTATTTTCGAGCGCAGGCAAAAAACGGCAATTAGCAAGGAAACGCCGCCGCTTTGGAACCACCCAATGTTTTATTTTTAAAAGTTTTTTTCACGAATCTTCTACTGGCGACGGTGGATATAAAACTAAGAGTTTATCACTTAAAATGCAATATTAGTGGAGTTTGCTTTATTAGCATATAAATAGAAGTGTGTTGTTGTGGTTTTGTGCGCCGTAAATCTTTGGCACGCTGAAAGAATACTAATCCCGGTGCATCGGGGAACAGATTAGAACGTACCCCGTTTCACATAAAGTGCGGTAATAAAGCCGGTGATAGTGAACTGAGGTTGATATTTAACTTAAAGCGCAGTTTATTTACGGGAATATACTTAAATTTGGCTTTCCGTGCTGAATGCGGAGTTAAGACCCGCGCTTCGAACGATTTGCACTAACGCAAGTGACGGTCTTAGAAACTTTGGCCGTTTTGTGGGATTGTTTTCTATATTCAGGAAAGATTTGGAACGATAATCCTTAAAGGATGAGCTATTAAACGGCTGAAAATTTTACAGCATTAAAATCAAGAGTACGACGAAATCCAACAGCCAAACAATTGCTTGACAATCTGTAATCTCTTAAACTCAATAAAACGGCGAATCGGGATCATAAAGCTTTGTCATGAAATATTATCATAATCAGATCTACACTGCTCATTGATAGCGATGTGGAGATACCGCACATTATCCAAAAGAGGGAAGACGCTCAATAAAACTTTTCAAGCAGTTTTATTAGAGCGTCGCCGGTTTAACGGGGATGCTGTATCGGTAATGAGAGATAAGGCCCAGGAGGTACGAGCAAACCAGGCGGCGTAACGACAGCGTTGATATGACGAGATGTTTATTATATTTTGAAAACGTGATGGTAATTTCTGTTGTGTTTGTTTTCGTGTTTCGAGTTGAGAGTGGAATCTTCTAAGCTTTTGTAAATCAGATCTTGCCTTACTACTGTGCTTTCGAAAAAGACGTTAGACCTTATCTAGATATTGGTAATCGCTTAGTTGGATATGTTGTTTGGTCGCGTTCTACGCGCATCAGACTATTTTCCCAATATTGATAACTAGTTTTTGCCCGTGGCTTCAGAAGTCTATAACCGTGGTTGCGGAATTTGTTCGAAAGAGTCACAGCAGCCCTGCAACGTAAAGGGCACAAGAAGGGTCACGGGTGGGCTTTAGTCAGTAAGAGTCTGACAGTCCCTTACGCTCCACCAAAAGCAGGAGAAGTCATTTGATGATTATCAGAAAAAAAAGTACTCTATAACCGTGTGTGCCAAAGGGCATGCCTCTATTGTGGCGCTAAGTCCCCTCTTTGAGGATTGGTTAGAGAACTACCGCTGTGTGGATCGCCCGGAGTACAGGGTGGAGTATAAGTTGGAGGTCTGCCCTGCTTGGACGAAGCACCGCCGTGTTCTCGTCGAGGTGATTGGCGGCGGTGACCTTTCGCTTCAAGCCCGGAGTCTGGAGCAAGAGGGCATGGGAAGCAGTCACTTTCTTCTGCGAAGCAGTAATGCTAGCAAAGAGGAAGGCGGGCTGCGCGAGTTAGAGGCAAACCTCACGCCTCCGCCGCCGCAGAAGAAGACGCGGCCTGTGAACGGCGAGGGTGAGGTGGCTCGCCGTCCGATAACAACCAGGTCCCGGTCGGTGGTTCATTGAGTTCCACGCGTGCCTCAAAGAGATGTCAGCACCGCAGACGGGACGCGATAGGGCCAGTGCCTGAAAGTGTTGCGGAAGGAAAATGGATAGGTTTTAGTCAGTGAGAGTCTAACAGTCCTTACTGCTCCACCCAGAGCATTAGAAATCATTTGATGATTTCCAACCCATAAAAAAAAAAAAACTTTGTGCTAAATTCATTTCGGTGAATTAGACGAAACAAAGACAAAAAAACTCACCTTTGTGTTGTCTTCATGTTATTAGTTACGATACTGTTGCCAAAAATAGCCCTCTGCATGTTCAGAGTATGATAGACTAACCCAGTATTTGATAATACGCTTTCCATCTATAGAGGTTGTATAAGTCGTGAAGGCTGCGTCTTAACTCACCAGGCTATATTCGCGGAATAGTAATCCTGATGCTAAGTCCTCAACATACGGGAAAACTCCACCCTGCGCCACGGTAAATTGGTTGATGCCTTTATAAATTACTAGCTGCTGCCCGCAGCTTCGCCCGCGTGATAGTCGGAAATTATCCCAAGGGAACATAATCCCGGGATAAAAAGTATCCTATGTTACTTCTAATACCTCCAAGAATATGTGTACAAAGTTTCATGATGATCGGTTGAGTAGTTTTCGCGTGAAAGCGTAACAAACAAACTTACATTCATATTTATATATATTAGTACTAGCAGCGCCCCGCGGTTTCACCTGCATAGTTCCCGTTCCCGTGGGAATACGGAAATACAATATAGCCTATGTTACTCAGGGTGAATGTAGCTTTCTAATGGTGAAAGAATTTTTGAAATCGGTTCAGTGGTTTTTGAGTTTATTCGTTACATACAAAAATAAAAATCTTTCCTGTTTATGATATTAGTATAAACGAAGAGTTATAGTGCGTGGATTTTATAAAATATTGGTGAACCAGGGTGCTGGGTTTATTAAAATGTTGTTCTTAACATAACAAACACCCCTTTATTTTTATTTTTTTTATTTTTTTTTGGATGGGAAATCATCAAATGACTTCTCCCGCTCTGGGCGGAGCGGAAGGGAGTGTCAGACTCTTACTAACTAAAACCCACCCGTGTTCCTGCTTGTGCCCTTTTCGTTCCAGGGCCGCGGTGACTCTTTCGAACAAATTCCGCAACTAACAAACACCCCTTGTGCTTTAGTAAGCTTAATAGGGATGTTTCCTGAGTAAAAAATATATGATTTTTTTGGATTGGTTTAGTCCGTCAGTTAGATTATAGAAAAATATTGGACACGTATTTTTTCCTTTATCAAATCTATAAAAACTGACGAAGATACAAAGCATCAAAGATCAGGAGTGGGGGCTTGTGATGTCACGGCTCGGTAAAAATTGTAGCGAGTAGTGACGTCACACGAGTTTTCAACGCACTGTATCGTCCTCATTTTTTGTTTACCGGATAAAAGAAAAAATACGTGTCCAATATTTTTTGTAAATCTATCTGACGGACTAATTAGATGTTTTTAGTCAACTACCCTATTGGGATGCAATCATTTCACAAACAATGGTTCATTTTGTTCACATCGACCTTCACTTTCTTATCAATAACTTTTGGTACTTGAACGAAAATGAGCATGAATCTTTACAAATGACCATCAAGACAGTTTTACGAAGCAAAGAAAGTACATTTTTATTAAGGAGATAAAACGGGCATAATTACAACTCTATCTGGGGGCAGTGAATCAAACATTTTACGTGTTAAATTTTATGTTTTATCAAAATTTTACGAACGAGTAGCAATAAAAGTTTTTTTTTATGTAAAACGAATTTACGAGTTCAGTGGCGGCCATTTTAAATGTACCAGCAGACGATGGAGCGAGTCTGAGACGACATTTACATTAGTGACGTGCAAGTGCTTGTTTCATAGCATGAAATGGTGCGCTGCAGTTTTATTTATACGAGCATATCAAATTGTCTACTTCTTTTAGATGGTTGCACACTTGAGGGGATGTCAAAATGTCACACGAACGGTGGTTGCTGAAAATCAGCGCCGTTGATTATTGGTCTTATCCAGAATCGCGGCATATGCTGAGCAACGACCGATTCTTGCTAGGATGCGACGCTCAAACTAGATTTACACATTTTCAAGTAGACAGTAAGTTAAAAGTCTGCTCTCAATTGCATTATTTATGTTTATGCAGTTTATTTTGTTGTTATTATTATGTTGTCACTGTCTGTCGGTGCAGGATATCACGCCATAGACTAAAAATTGACTGTGTTTTTTGTCTGTGGTGCGATCAGAGACTCGTGGTCGTTGGTGTCCGGTCCTGAACTCCTGACACAGTTTTTTTTAGTTTTAGTCGATAAGTTGTTTTCTTTTAAGTTTGTCTATATATTTTTTAGTTTTTTTTTGGGCGCTTTTTCTGACGGAATAAACGAGTTTTCTTTCTTCTTTCATTTCTTTATGGCTATTGTCTGGTCTATGACGGTAGGCCTTCCATCTTTCGTTGCAAGTTGTGTGACCAGTGGCCGTACTACGAAGTGCCAATGCTATCATGATTGAGTGTGAGGGAAAGGGATAGCGCTATTCGTCTTGTGTAACTCCGTCTTTCTCTGACACGAGAATCATGACGGATTTAAGACGTCATGGTAGGGCTGCTGTACACTTGATCTTATGAGCCAGTGAGCGGAGTTCGAATGGCTCAATTTTGATTGAAACGTTTTTACCCGATTTTGTAGGGGGTGGTATAGGTACACCATGCATGGCATGCGGTCAAGGCTTCATCTCGAACATTTTTGTATTTATCTTGATTACTTTCTGAAATGTTTTTTTTCGCACTTTTTAGATAACTTTTATTTTTCTGTAGTCGGATTCGGGGTTGGGGTCGGGGTTTTTTAATCTTTATTTTGCAACTTGTATTTGCCATCGAGACTTTTTAAAATTTATTATACAATAATCAAACTTTGTTGTGTAATGAAGGAATTCTTCGTGTTTGCCCTGCTAAGTGACTTCTGAAAACGAGGACCACTATTAAATCGATAATTATGTGTAAAGAGTGCTGTGTCTTCCCTTCCTACTAAAAAAATCTAATTAGTCCGTCTGATAGATTTCCAAAAATATTGAACACGTATTTTTTCTTTTTTCACATAAACAAAAAATGAAGACGATACACTGCGTTGAAAACTCGTGTGACGTCACTACTCGCTACAATTTTTAGCGAGCCGTGACGTCACACGCTCCCACTCCTGATCTTTGATGCTTTTTATCTTCGTCAGTTTTTATAGATTTGATAAAGGTAAAAATACGTGTCCAATATTTTTCTATAATCTAACTGACGGACTAAACATAATCATATAATTTTTACTCAGGAAACATCCCTATTGTTTGTATGATAACTTCAAATGTTTTATTTATATGTATCTATACTAATATAAAAAGGTGAGAGTTTGTTTGTTTGCTTGAACGCGCTAATCTCGGGAACTACTGGTCCGATTTGAAAAATTCGTTCAGTGTTACATAGCCCATTTATCGAGGAAGGCTTATATATCATCACGATAAGACCAATAAGACACAAACGAAGTTTCGCGGCTCAGCTAGTGTTTTATATTCCGCCTAAACCAGCAATCATTGAAAATATCCCACCATCAGTACTACCAGTACATACTCATACGTGAGCAATTCTCTAACTGCCATATATATTAAATCGGCGCCATTATGAAAACGTTCGTAATCCATTAATTAAACGAATATAATACAATTGAATTTCACAGGATTTAAGTCGCATATGTTATCCACGTAATAGCGTTCCGATACCAGAGTGAGAGCCAGTTTCTAATTTATGTTCACGTCGCCAATAACTTCGTACGTGTAATGATACGTTTCGTTTTACACTGCATTTTCTATCAATAAAGGAATTATTGTAGATTGGTTTTCTAATCGGGAATCGCTCGTAAATGTTATTAACGGTTTTGGTTGGTTTTATGAAGTCGCCGGTTTTGGTGGGAACTGGGAAACTGAATCATAGTAGGTATAATGCTGTATTAGGTATCATCATAGAACTTCCTATCTCTATTTATACTTAATATTCAGGGTTATTTGTAAAACACCAACAACAACCCTGTATATTGTCAGAAGCCAGTAAATTTGACTCCAGTCTTGCCAAGAAGTACCGTGTTACCCAGTTAATGGGTTGTGAAGGTCTGGTAGGCAGCCGCTTCACGTAAAATACTGGTATTCATTTGAATCCGGTTTGACTGCAAGCTGACCCCAATATAGTTGGGAAAGGGCTATGCAGATGAGTTGATAAGAAAACTTTAGTTCGCCACAAGAGCCGACAATAGCACTCAGATCGTTTTACGATTCAGCCAGAAATAGCCGAGAGTTAGGTTCCTCCAGACACAGACTTAAATGTCAAGAGATGTAAAGCTGAACTTTCTAATAGGTTTATTTTTACTTTTTAGAAGATAAAATGTCCAAACAATTTACATGCTGAATAAAATATCTTATTTGTAGTGTACATTAGCAAGTGATATAAAATAAACATGACATATTCAAAAAATATCTAATATAGCAAAATTAAATACAAAAAGTGATTGCATCGGCCGGGAATCGAACCCGGGCCGCCCGCGTGGCAGGCGAGCATTCTACCACTGAACCACCGATGCTTACAAGAGTTGCGTTGAAATGATTGTATAATACCATTGACGTAAGTGAACGTGCTTCGACACGCATTAGTCTATTAACACAAATATTACGTCATCGGTACTTATAATAAATGATGATTTTTTATCGTTAGCATTCACGCTGTGATTTTGTATTGGGCTTCTGTGCTAGTATATTAATGTGTTGTGTTGTGTTGTGCTTGCTTTAGTGTACGTTGGTAAAAGTGGTAGTTTTATAAGTCTTTGACGTTCTTAAAAAGTTTGTGTAGTTTATGTTGTTAGTAATTGTTTTAATTATTCAAGCTGATAATATCATCTCAATTATTGTAAAGTCAGGGAAACGAATAGGCTTGACTAAGGCCTACTTTCACAAACTAGAGTTCAATGTGTAAGTGGGCCTAAGGTTGAAATTGGAACATTCTAACCGTCTCATGACAACATGACCAACCCGCTCTGGGCCCGCGTGGTGGATTACGGCCCATTCCCTCTCCTAGAGAGGAGGCCTGTGTCCCAGCAGTGGGAACGTTAAAAGGCTGATTATGCTTATGCATGACAACATGGAATCTAGCTCATAGAACTTGCCTCGGTAGCGGAATTTGTTTGAAAGAGTCACCGTGGCCCGCGAACCAAATGACATTTGAAGGAAGAATGAGTTTTAGTCAGTAAGAGTCGGACATGTTGAAAGCAGTCATTACATGGTTTCACATCCTTAAAAGAAAAGCTTATACACATTTATCCAGCTCCTCATGACCCCCAAAATATGCAGATAAACGTGATAAGATTTTACTTAACATCGTCCGAGTCAATAAACGCCCAGTTTGCCCGCGCCCCAGTCCAACAAGCTATAAATCTGCCTCGCGACTGTGCCCGCCTCAATAAACTAATATCGGTGGAATTTCCACACATTTTACTATATTCACTAATATGCTTCGATTCTAGTCCGCTTGTACAGGTTATACTGGTATTTCATTGGGTACAGTAAAAAAGATTCAATATTAAAGATAGCGCCTTCCGAAAGTTTGCCAATGCGCGTTCACTATACAAGAAACTAGCAGCACCCCACGGTTTCACCCGCGTTGTTCCCGTTCCCGTAGTAATACGGGGATAAAATATATATAGCTTATGACACTCCACAATAACGTAGCTTTCTATTGGTGGAATAATTTTGAAAATCGGTTCAATAGATCCAGAGATTACCCCTTACAACGTCACAAACTCACAACCTCGCAAACTCAGAAACGTTACCTCTTTATAATATTAGTATAGATGTCTAGCGAGCGGTCCAATGACCTAATTCGTGGGTGCAGAGAAACGCGTAGCAAAAGTTGAATAATATTTTCTGCATCGTCAATAATATCAGATATGTACTATTAGGATCAAGATCTCGTCTTAAAATAACCACCACACAGCCATTGACGCGACGTTGTGCTAATGTGACAAATAAAACCCAGAGTCACTCTTATCCGACCTAACCTATTTTTATTTTCAGTAACTTTGTTACAAAATTGACGGTGCTATTTCAAGCGCTGATATTCTTTCATCTAAGCGTGGAGTTTCTTGTCCGTTCTTGTCCATAAGAAACGACCAATTGAAACCGTCCACCGTACACTATCATTTGACGTTTTATAAGTGACACATTAAGGGCGCATATTCCGAACGGCATTTCATACAAATTTTCAAGTCGTTATTTTCCGAAATGACTGAACCGATTTTAGTGAAACTTCAGACATATAAGCAGGTTACATAGGTCTAAAAAGTTAGTTAAACACATTTTCGAAATGTCTTATTTTAAAAAAGATAACTGGAAATGTATGTTTGTATGGAACATTTAAAATGGGTCTAATTTAACTGTAACACTATTTATCGAAAATGTTTTCAATTAACTTTTTAGACCTATGTATTTTGCTTACGTGTGTAAAGTTTCATTAAAATCGGTTTAGTCATTTCGGAAAATAACGACTTGAAAATTTGTATGAAATGCCGTTCGGAATATGCGCCCTTAAGCATGTCTCGAAAAAACCAGTCAGATACTTATGATTTATCAGAAGCAGGCGAACAGTGCAGGCGTGAACAAACATAACTATCATAGGAAACATGTAATATTTTCATCTTGCTTTCATTTAAGAGATTCCGTGTAAAATAGACCATACACAAATTAAAAAAAATAATACGCTTTAATGTATTGCCAAAATTGCGATTATAAACTGACTGTTTTTCTTTTTCCGAGAAAACGAATGATGAAGTCACACCTGTCTGCCAGAGATCATGAACTGTCAAGTATTAAAATATTTAAGTTCGTCTTTTCGTTGTCATAACACCAGTGACGACACTAGACGCTGATTTTTTACCTCCCGTTTCACGTTATATTCATTCGTAATAGTTGTTAAAAATCAATATTAACTACAATAAAAACATTGCAGACCATTCTTTTATGCTATTTTATCATTTCAATAACAAAATCTTCATGAATTCTGTAATTGCATTTTCTTTAATTCTTTATTGTACACTAAAACAACTTATATACATATTATATTAGACATAATAAAGTGCATGTACAAAGGCAAGCTCAACTCAAAGTTGAGTTTTCTCCGAGCAAACCTTTGAGTGATAGAGAGAGATAAGCATAGAGGGTAGGATCCAGTGCACAAATTCTACAATACAACATATTATCTTCTATAATAAAGATATTCTGGTCAGCTCATCAAGTATTTCTAATACTCCACAGGTGTATACACAAACACATACTAGTATTATCGAGGTATTAAGATGGCTGCGGCAGTCAGGCGTCGTGTTTAGCTAAGAATTTCATCCGACGGCATCGGTGAAGTATAGACTGTCGTATTGCTGCTGCAACGGCGCTGCTACTTAGCTGGTAGGTTCCACCTGGAGCACGGGAGGAAAATCCTGAATATCCTTTGCTATTTGTTGTTAACTTTAACCGTTCAAGTACGTAAGCAGTGAAAGTGTGTGTTTTAAACGACTTAAAATGAAGGATGTGGTTCTGAAGTTCAAAGTTTTTTATTTTTTTATTGACTGATGGATATGCTCTTGACTCTAGTCTAGGTCGCAGGTGACAGAGATAAAGTCGACGATGGAATGAGCTTACCCAGAAGAAGCCTGTTCAGTGTTCACTCTAACTTTGAAGAGATAAGGGTTGAATGCGTTCGGAAACACAGACGCAGGCAGAGAGTTCCACTCCTTTGCTGTGCGCATTATGAAAGACGATTTTTGTTATTTACCTCGTAACTTTTCATTGGGTGTACCGTATTTGATGATTCCTTTTATATTGTAGATTGGTGCGGTCTATCATGGAGAGTTATGTAGTTATGATATAGCACTCTCTAATAATATGTTTACGCTATAAAATATTTTTGTGTGCAATGCATTTCTTACTACTGCCTGTGTCTATTGTTTAGAACTTCACGTCAAATGGAATAATGGACGAGAGGAGATCACTCTTCTCGTCCATTATTCCATTTGACGAAATAATTTAATTGCGATTAAGTATTCAATGTAGGTATCAACCTACATTGAATACTTACTCGCAATTAAATTATTTCAAATTGACTTAACACTATACTCTATTCACAATAAGATTAGACATTGGAACAAAATTATTTACAGTCCGTTCAACCGATTTTTACTCCTATTCCGTACGCATAAAGATTGCATTAAAAGCAAAATCGTGATTATAATACCAACTGTTTACTGCACCTACCATGTGTCATGCCACCAACGCAATAGAAGTCAAAATCGGTTGAACGGACTTTAAAAAAGATGTATTTCAATGTCTAATCTTATCGTGAGTGGGGTATAGGCCCTTGGCCTATTTTCTATTGTTAGACTTGGTAATTAGTTAGGTTTTGGTTTTATAGTTCGTCTTAAAGTCAGTCACCAAGCAACGCTAAACTATTAAAAGCATCGTACATTTCCTTCCCAGAATTTATTTTAAACATCAAGCCCGAGGTGGGTCACAGTGTCGGGTCCCAAGAGGATGATACCAGCAGAAGGCTGGTACACGTCGCCCGTACTACGTCGCGGGAATTATTAATGTGTTCCAAACATAGCTAACACCTGGACACGCCTGGAACTGCCAGCTCTTGACAACTAATGTGGAGGAATGACTCCGAACATGGGATTGTTTCTGAAGATGGCTTGTAAAGAGCTCTGTGATTTTAGAGGACTATTGTGACTCATATACAGGGTTATTTGTAAAACAACAACAACCTCTTAAGAGGTCATTGTACTCATCATTATGAACAACTTTTACAATGGGACCAAATCTGAAATCGCGAAAAAAAAACAGCTGTCCCCTACTGTGTCTGTTCTGAATAAAAGTTTTTCTATTCTATTCTATTCTATTCTACATTTTGATGAGTTATACGAACATAAATGTGGTTTGGTCCCATAGTAAAAGTTGACCATAATGATGAGTACAATTACCTCTTAAGAGGTTGCTGGTGTTTTACAAATAACCCTGTATAACACCTGAAAACTCCTGGTAACGCTAGGTCTTAAAAAGTTAGTCTATTCATGATGATTTTGATAGAATGATGTACTAATGAGCGTTATTTATTTGTGACGCAAGTTTTGTCGCAAACATTGAAACTTATTTATTTAGTGGGTCACTTCGGTTTTACGTTCATTGTGATGACATTTGCAACTTTTGAAAGTATATCGGTCACAGAAGTAAAATAATCAATCTTGTGAAATTATTAAATGGCTATAAATTGTGAACAAAAAAATCACACTTAATCATAATTCCTCTATCCGTGAAACGTAATTAGATAAGTTTAAATTAGCATACAAAAAAAAACTTAAACGCATCGCAGCATACCTTAGAATATCATACTCAATTAATTCTTTATTACATTCCATATGTATTACATAGATGATACAAACACACAGACATGTCAAACTTATAACACTCCGTCGTTTTTGCGTCCTGGACCCCGTCGTAGCCAAAATTAGGATAGCGCAAGAGGCAAAGTGGCAATTCAGTATTATTATGAGATGTGTTTAATTGAGGTATATACACCCAATATCATTTATAATATGATATACAGGGTTATTTGAAAAACACCAACAACCTCTTAAGAGGTAAAAAAAATCAGCTGTTCCCTACATTTATGTTCGTATAACTCATCAAAATGTAGGGAACAGCTAACTTTTTTTTCGCAATTTCGGGTTTGGTCCCATAGTAAAAGTTGTTCATAATGATGAGTACAATGACCTCTTAAGAGGTTGCTGGTGTTTTTAAAATAACCCTGTATATTGGTAGCCATAGCGTCTCAGCTCTCTCTCTCGACTGCCATATTAGCAGATGGTTTGGGAATCAGATGGCAATCAGCTGAGACATGGTTATCCAGTATCTGAAGTTATTTCTCCTGCAATCCTGCATTAAATATTGTAATTAAAACAGTACGTTGTGCCGAGACTTCTTAATTGAATGTTTTAAATAAGTCGTTAATTGGACTTTTGACCTTTCGCTTTGCGAAGAGAATTTTAAATGGTTGTGGATATAATTTGCTTCGGGTATTTTAATTTTTAAGTCACTTCTGGACTTTGCTCAAAGGACGGTCGTATTTTTGTCAAAGGCCAATTTGAACTATTAATGATCCTCCAATGATCGATATCAGCTTGTATCAGCCCAATGCTAGGCAGACCTCCCTAGATGACTATGAGCTGTTTTAGTCTTGTACTGATCCACAAATCAGCTGTGGACTAAAACAGATGAAAAAAGAAAGTGCCGCCATCACTGAAAATGCAATTTAAAAGCGCACATAACGTACTATTCGATTATTAAATAAATAAATTAAATAATGAGACAATGTTCAAGGAAGGCGGCTGCTACACGCAATAAATCGCGGCGGTTCGCAGCCGACCGCAGCGTTTACGCCGCGTTCATTAATTCTGCCGCTAGACAACAGCATGCCCCTATATTTTTAATTAATATGTCTCTTTATTGTTTTAGCTAGTTTCGAGAATACAGGAGCTGATAATTATTAAATGTTCGTATATTCTCGGCTTGTTTTTGTGTGAAAAATAAAAGGTAACATTCCAGATTTTCTTTTTGGTTCTTTTGTTTGGGTGATCATAATTGACACAATATCGATTCCTTGATGCTACAAGCTATCCCGCAATGTTCAGTTTCATTTTGAAGAGAGGTACGAGTAGGTACTGTTCAGAGGCCAATGCATGATGACTCCGATGTCAAAAAGGGAAGTATTTTTTCGTTTTATGTAACTTCATCTCTCTCTCTCACGATGGATTGGACACGTCATAGAAAGTCCTAGAAGAAAAAAAGTTTATTTTACAGTTACAAAGGGTATTTTAATACATGTTATTGGAGATCACCTGCTAAGCAAGGCATTGCTTTTGTTTGGAGAGATCTTAAGAGCGTCTACGCCGTCGTACGGCTTTTCATACAAAGTTTTTCAAGTCACTATTTTGCGAAATGACTGAACCGATTTTAATGAAACTTCAAACGTACAAGCAGGATACATAGGTCTAAAAAGTTAGTTAAAAACAATTTGGAAATGTCTTATTAAAAAAAAACTTTTTACAAAAAAATACAACCGACTTTTACACAAAAATAAAAAAAGTACAAAATAACTTTAATTTCGGAACTCGGTGTTTGTGGTTCCTTTTTCGTTTTTTGAACACCGACTTCCGAAATTAAAGTTATTTTGTACTTTTTTTATTTTTGTGTAAAAGTCGGTTGTATTTTTTTGTAAAAAGTTTTTTATTTTTCACTTTTTAGTGGTACCTACACCCCCTCCCCTCCCCCCACCTGAACGAACCAATCACATTGGTGTAAAAAAAACGCACTGCTCCAATGCAGAGTAAACTAAAAGGTCGTCAATGTAGATATTTTTTTTAGACTTTTGTTGATTTTTCGAAAACCGCTTGTTCAATTTCGATAAAATTTTCATGGGACCATTTGGGAAGTATACCCTTTCCAACAAAAAAAGAATTTTTCAAATCGGTTGGCAAGCGACGGAGTTATGCGCGAACAAACATAAAAAAAAAAAATACAAACATCCGAATTGAGAACCTCCTCCTTTTAAAAAAAAAGTCGGTTAAAAAGATAACTGGAAATTTATGTTTGTATGGAAAATTTCAAATGGGTCTAATTTAAAATTAATGTAACACTATTTATCGGAATTTTTTTCAAATAACTTTTTGACCTATGTATCCTGCTTATGTGTGTAAAGTTTCATTAGTCATAAATCGGTTTAGTCATTTCGGAAAATAACGACTTGAAAATTTGTATGAAATGCCTTACGGCGTATACGCTCTTAAGTCATTGAGACAAAGTAAACATGCAAAAGGTCGTATAATGTGCGAGTTATTATTATCATTACCAGACAAATGCTAAGTCTTGCAGTGAGTGCGGTTTTCCATGTTCCTAGTCTTCTTGCGTTTTGAAGTATTCTTAATCCCCAAAATAACAACACAATTTTTCTCCACAAAAGGAAAACTACCATTTAATTTTGCTACTATTTCCAAACGCTCCACCCAACTAGCTTCAATCCTACAAAACATCCAATATTGCACTTCAATCTCAGCAAATTAATATTCCCGTTTCACAGCATTTTCTCAAATTACCCTCTCTGGGGGTATCAACTAGAGAACAACTATTTAATTAATATGACCCTTAGACGTTTCCGTACGGCTGGCTCTTTTGAATCCGACTTCAAATAGGTGAAAACTGCTGGAACCTTCGTGAATTGAATTGTTTTTTGCAAGACATTTATAGCTTCGGTTATGTAGTGCAGTGTCTGGACGTAAATACTTCCATTTGTAGCGTTTCTGAGAAGGAATTGTTTTAAGTTGGAGTGGATTGCGATGTTGGGGTAATTATCTGTATTTGCTTGCTGCTTGATGTTAATTTTCAACAAAAATAAGTCTTGGGTTTTCTTGAAGTGTGAAAAAACCATCTAGTCGAACTCAAACACGAACGGTTGCGTACGATAGAGTATAATACACGTCATTAAGTATTTATTTGTTGATATAGCGGCAATAGATGAGATACAGTTCGCTGACATACCGTTGGTTACCGTTCCGGTATAAAACTGTAATAGAACTTATAAGAAAGATATTTGTTTTTGGCAGGAGCTCGTAGTTGAATAATTATAGCCGTTTGGATAATTCTTCAAGGTTAAGCAATGCTTGCCGATGTCGGTCTGTGGATGGGTGACCATCTTAACATATCTAGACTACTCCGTGCCTCGAAAAGCAGGTTAGTCCGTTTGCTCCCCGGCTACGGCTGTAATTTGTAGATCTTTGGCAGTCGTTACGCATTGTTAGAAGCCAGTAAATCTGACTCCAGTCTTGCCAAGATGTACCGTGTTAAATAGTTATTGGGTCGTGGAGGAAAGTAGCCGCTCCACGTAAAATATTAGTATTCAGTTGAATCCGGTTTGAGTAGAAGCCGACCCCAATGTAGTTGGGAAAAGGCTGGACAGATAATGATTTGTTGGCAGGCCAGTGAAAATTATAGGTATAAGAATATGTCCCATAATCAGCCAAAAGAAATCCATATTTAGCTGTTTTAGTTGAAAACTGAGCGAAAGTCTGGTTTAATAAATCAGTTTACCAAATAATTAAAGCTACCCTTTTTATTTAGTTCTAATTGTAAACGCAAATATGTATATCATGTTTAATTAGTCGGTCGTTAATTATATGAAGTTTCCGCTTCAGCTGGGCACAGTAATTTACGAGGATTACCTTCTACGCTCGAATTTTAAATTTAACTAAAGATTAAAAACTTTCCTGAAACTCATATTTCGATTTATATTCTTTTATGTAAGACGGCAAGAGCAAGATTATGCAGGTATTGCTCATTCCGTAAGGTTGGCTTGCAGTAGAAGGAATGAAGATAATCTCAGCAGAATTTGAGTCCAAGAAACGTCAAATTATAATTTATATTATTATGTTATTCAACACTAGCAGCGCCCCGCGGTTTTAACCCGCGTAGTTCCCGTTCCCGTAAGAATATAGAGATAAAATATAGCCTATGTTACTCAAGGTAAATGAAGCTTTCTAATGGTGAAAAAATTTTTGAAATCGGTCCAGTAGTTTTTGAGTTTATTCGTTACGTACAAAAATATAAAAATTCAAATCTTTCCTTTTTGTAATATTAGTATAGATATAGATTATGTTATTATATTCGTTCAATGCATTCGTTCAAATATGTTTTGATGCATTGAACGAATTTTTGTCCCGCTGACCGCTCATCCTGCGACTGAACAGAAATCATGATTTTTTTTTGGAAAAAACCACTTTACAATGGGATCAGGAGTTCCAGAGATCAGCTTCACCAATATCCTTCGTATGCGATATACTCGTATGTATATCGATAGATATCCGATATTTTCCCGTTCCCATAGAAATTTTGAGAAATCTCACTTAGTTCCACTTTATTTTTAACCGACTTCTAAAAAAGGAGGAGGTTCTCAATTCGGATGTTTGTATTTTTTTTTTTAATGTTAAGAAATCATCAAATGACTTCTCCCGCTCTAGTCGGAGCGAAAGCGGAGTGTCAGACTCTTACTACTTAAAACCCATTCGTGTTCATCAAAATGTTTTTTGCGTTCGAGGGCCGAGCTTCTGTTGACCAAGACTTTTTCTAGTCTCGGCTGTGCGATGTCTGTCAGTCACTCACTATCGGAAAAGTGTTATATATGTCTAGCGCTGTGAGCTAAGTGAGCTAAATTCGCCCGCTTCGCTCGCTCACTCTAGCTCCCACCATACCATTCGAACCTAGCCTATCCGTATCGGGAAGCCGTAAGTTCCCTGTGCCCTGTATTCCGCTACTTGGCTAGGTCAGAACCGTACACTGTTCGCCAACATGTCGTTAGTTTATGTCGGTTCATAATTTCTCGTAATAGGGTATTTTACTGTAAAAATCTAATTAGTCCGTCTGATAGATTTACAAAAAATATTGGACACGTATTTTTTCTTTTTTCACGTAAACAAAAAATGAAGACGATACAGTGCGTTGAAAACTCACGTGACGTAGTGACGTAAATTGTAGCAACGTAGTGACGTTGCTACAATTTTTACCAGCGACGTGACGTCACGTGATAAATCACATGTA
The DNA here is from genome assembly GCA_905332915.2 of Hecatera dysodea. NCBI lineage: Eukaryota > Metazoa > Arthropoda > Insecta > Lepidoptera > Noctuidae > Hecatera > Hecatera dysodea. The sequence continues at coordinate 22,176,637 of HG995292.1, forward strand.
ATATATGGATTAGTTCAGAACTCAAGATTGATTTTCACAATTAGTGAAATAAATGTGTGTGGAACTAGGTTATGGATGAAGCCAAAGTCGGTATCACCACAGCCCGATCACCATCTGACTCCTAGTTTTATGATACCCCGTCGAATATTGACCGCGGGAAATGCACTGGCGAACAAAATTTATCGAAAGCGGTCTAACGACCAGCCAGGCTGCATTAAAAAGATAAATGTTTTTATTAAGTCCAGCAGAAATTCGCCCACCCCGACTATGAAATGGTACTGCGGATTTTCTTGAAGAAGATTTTTATTCACTTAGTGAGTTGTGAGACGGAATATCTATTGTGTTGTCATTTTATCGACCGGTAGATTTGACCTGGACGGTACTTATCTTCAGCCATATTTAATTTTATAAATGCGAAAGTAACTCTGCATGTATGTCAGGATTTGTATGAAAATTGGCACATAGGTATCTATTATGATATGTAAGTATGTACATAGACCATGAAGTTTTGATCCCTTATGATGACTGCCGATATTCGTGCGGGCCATAGATATAATAAACAAGGAGATATGCCCTGTAGCCGAAAATGTATCGGAACCTGTGTCTCCTGTTTTGCCCTACCACCCGGCAACTACTACGAATGCAGTTCAGTAAAAGCAATAGATACGCAGTCGCGCACACACCCGCATTTTCGAAATCGGACTGTACTACACAATCAATTATAAACCTTATCCTAATAAACACAGCGTATATTTACAGTACACCGTGCAACTTACTCACACAAAAACAACGCTGGGTATCGTTGTGCTGTGCAAAAGCAATTTATTTTACATATACGCTAGTGATTGACTTATCGATTCTGGCATTTATTACACACGCCATGCTGCCCATGTATAACAAATAAATAGCATGAATATGTTGACTATTTTAAGCAAAGGTCACTAATATATTATCTTAAACATGCCGATTACTATAATGCATTCGAAACTTTATCGAAAGTAAAATACAATTACCATAAAAAGTAAGGAAGTAGCACGAGGATAAGGCATACATACGATAATTCAAAGCCAAAAACACTTGAACGATTATTTACCAAAAATTTATTGCAATCTAAGAAAGTTTGGTACACTTTTGTAATATTTCATTCAACAATCGACATTGTTGTCGACAGTGTATCTGCACAATTACATCACTAACTCGCGGCAAGAAGCAGCGGCCGTACTATGCGATACATCGGCTTGCTAAAGTATCGTTTTGTGATTTTTACATTGCTCATCCAGTCACTTAGCGACAAACTTAGGTAGTGGTTAAGGAGCAGTGTATTCATTGTAATATGTTATTGTCGCTGTGACATTTGAAAACAAAAATAACATAGTATAAGCAAGAAATATTTTACGATTTGTTGTTTTTCATGATTTTAAAGACAAATATAGTAAAATACTTGTATTTTGATATGGTAAGTGATTCCATAATTAACAAAGTTTTGGTTTATGCTTCGGTTTTTACAAGAAAACACTGAACACCACGGCATTCTTATATTTTATCACGCTCACGGTCGTAAGCGCACTAGTTCGCGGATTCGACCATTGCGTAAGACATGCTCGCCCAGAGCATGTCGCGAGGACACCGACACGCCCCCTTGCCACTTCTCCTGTATTTTATATTTCTATGGTGCGGGCGAACCCGTAGGCAGAAACTTGAGTCTAACACCTAAAGTTCTTGCGTCTTGGTGGTTTCTTAAAAACTCTGTTACTTAGCAGTGGTGGCCATTATCTACTTCAAGAGTGAAAGCTTTGCGAGGTGTCGTCACCATAGGCTGATAGGAACCCTTCGTCTTTCCCAAAAAATAATGAATCATTTAAAACCTTCACATGCTCCCCAGTACACCACGACCGACAAAACAAAACCTAAAACATAAAAACACAAGCTTAATGAGCCCAATTGTTGTGTCAACAATTTTTAAACTCTGTGTTTTTAAACCGGGATCTGTTGACCCCCAAAGGGCCTGCATGGTATATGTAGGCACGCTTCGCCCGGCCCCTGTCGGTACACAGTCCGTTTTTCCGTTTTAAACGGACGCGACGAGGCATGCCCGATCCGTATTCAAATAAAATCATTTGTTCAGCAAACAGGCAGCCAGCGCACCCCTTTTGTGAGCGTTTTTATTCACACTCGTGAGTGGATGCAGACAGGACAGTCATTCGGTTAGATGTTTAAAATAACTCTTGGTCGGGCTCGATTAGATTTGAATTGAAGAGAAACTATTATATATCAATTGACAAAACCAAAACAATGTGTATAAGCTAAAAGTTTAATTCATACTAGTTTTTTCCCAGCTGTTTCACTTCCATAATACATATACTAATATTATAAAGAGGTAACGTATGTGAGTTTGTGAGGTTGTTAGTTTGTGACGTTGTAAGGGGTAATCTCTGGATCTACTGAAACGACTTTCAAAATTATTTCACCAATAGAAAGCTACGTTACTGTGGAGTGTCATAGGCTATATTTTATCCCGGTATTGCCACGGGAACGGGAACAACGCGGGTGAAACCGCGGGGCGCTGCTAGTTTTATATATTTTCGCTAAAAAGTAACTTATTACCTTAATACCTTAAAAAGTATTTAGTAAGGTTTTGATATAGTTTGTTACAATTCAATTCAATTCAATTCAAATCATTTATTTCAATTAAACCCTTTACAGGCACTTTTGAACTGTCAAGACGAAAGAGATGAAGCTATCTGCACGTTCCAAAGCGTAGATCTCTATGGAGAAGAACGTGCAAGAAACTCCACGGACACTCTTTTAAATCATGTTCTGTATTACATAACCTTGTTTACATCCTTGGTCGCTTCTATATGTGAGGACAATGCAAAGGAAAAAAAAAAGGAAACTATAAAAACGATTCAAAGTATAAAGATTAAAACAAATCATTGGCAGTTAAGAGGTGACCAGTCTCAACCGACGGCGTCCGTTCACGAACATGACGCGTGTATCGGCACCATTTAGCTCAACCATTTTGAAGGGAACCGAATGATCCAACACACACGCCGCCATCAGCGAAACATTTAAGCGAGCATGACATGCTCTCAACTGCCATTTTAGTTCAAGTCACAAAGTAAACTATAACTTATCACATGTAAGTGGCTCCATGGTACTCACATTTACAATATTTAAAAATAAAATGCTTCTACATTATACAAAACTATGGTTTACAATAACCAAGCAACTACAAGTAAAAAAAAGAAAAGGAAATTATTTATTATCAAAATAATATTATAAAAAAAGGATAAATAAGTGAGACAAAAAAAAGGCATCTCTTCCAAATATAGAATCCTAACTTGTTTATCCAAGTGGTTGAGGCTGTGGAGCAGGACCGGCATTTAGCCAAGCATTATTATCTTCAATGTAATCCCCCAACTTATAATATGCTTGCCTGCATAATGTGCGTTTAATACAAGATTTAAATTTCGTTTCATTCAGGTCTAATATATGGGGAGGAATTTTATTGTAACATTTTAAACAATACCCCATGAAAGATGTGGCAACTTTAGCCAGTCTGAAACCTGGTTACAGATTACAGATGTTACAGATGGGACTAGATCCTTCTGCTCCTATCTATCTCAAATTTGATCAAAATCAGTTCAGCGATTTATGTGTGAAAGCGCCGCAAACAGGCAAGTAAACTCACATACAGTGTTGATATCAAAACCTCATTGAGATGCTCTTTCTATCAGTGGCGTGCAGTGGTTCGAGTTAGGGTAGGCCAGAGAAAATGTCTAAATAAATTTTAAAAAATAACTACATTATTCAGGGTTGATTTTTAATGAAATGAGTTTTTTTTATTTTTTTAAAATGGTATTTAAAAAAAAAAGAAAAAAAAAACAAAAAAAAGACACCAAATTTCAACCCTGAATAATGTGGTGTGTTTTTTTTTTGGACATTATTTTCTGGCCTTCCCTAACTCGAACCACTGCACGTCACTGCTTTCTATGAAAGGCCGCGAAATATGCGTGCTCTTCGAGCATGTGTTAAAAAGGGCATTAAGTAACTTTGTACTCCATTGTCTATGGTGAAACAAGTAGGCCGTTATTTTATATACAACAACTAATGACAATAAAAAAAAATACATGTGTGTAATTTACGCGTGGAAGAAGTGAAACCTTCAAAAATGTTGGCTTCAAGATAATGAGACGAAGCGACAGTAAAAAGAGACAGACACATGAATTTATGTGTCTGTCTCTTTTTACTGTCGCTTTTTCGTTTCATAAATTTTCAAATCACAACGATGCTAAAGAAGTTTTCACTTCAATAAAAAAAACTCCAATGTGTACGTCTGACTCAACTGTTTTTTATTTATTTATTTTTTGTTTAACGACATGAAATCGCTCTTTTCCTCAGTACAGAGAAAACTAACATTATACGTGGAATTATTGAAAACACTTCGATAAAAAAAGCTTTTTACAAAAAATGTAACCGACTTCTAAACAAAAACAAAAAGTACAAAATAACTTTAATTTCGGAACTCGGTGTTTTTGGTTGCTTTTTTGTTTTTGAACACACCGACTTCCGAAATTAAAGTTATTTTGTACTTTTTGGTTTTTTTGTTTAGAAGTCGGTTGTATTTTTTGTAAAAAGTTTTTTTATTTTTCACTTTTTAGTGGTTCACTCCCAGCTAAACATACCCATCATCACAGCGTACGTGGTATAAATTGGTGTAAAAAATAAACAAACATGCGCTTTCAGGTATCCCGACAAATTTGCTATCATTTATTGAAATTAACAAAAAACCGCTTGTTCGATTTCGGTAATCATGTGACCGTTTGGGAAGTATACCCTTTCCAACAAAAAAATAATTTTTCAAATCGGTTGGCAAGCGACGGAGTTATGCGCATACAAACATAAAAAAAATACAAACATCTGAATTGAGAACCTCCTCCTTTTTTAGAAGTCGGTTAAAAAAGTCAGAGTCGAGCTTATAAAGCAGACTAGTTCTAATAATAATAATAATAATAATAATAATAATTCATTTATTTCTAAGTATACGGTACATACAAGATCTTAACATTAAAATGGATCACGTACACTACCATTGCAGGTGTAGAAATATTTAAACATTTAATTGAAGGTAGGTTTTTTTTTACTATATCAAGACCAGCACAATTTTGTTATATCATATTATTATAATGGAAGGAAATGTCAAAATTATCACACAATAATAATTATCACTATATGTAGAATACTTAAAAAAAAAATGCAAGTCAGTAGGTATACACACACCAAATATTAATAAAAAATAATTTAAAAAAAAGTCATATAAATGTCAAATAATAATGTCTAAATTTTAAAGAATAATCAAATCAGTCAAAATAATAATGTCAAAATAATAATAACACAATATGAATTACCTACTGTCATTACTTCGAATATTTATTGGTCAAAACTTATGATTTAAGAATTCGTTAACTGAATAAAAACACATGTCCAAAAGCCAGGCAAACATTTTACGTTTTAATTTATCAGTTGGTAGCATTCTGAATTCAGGTGGTAATTTATTATAAATTTTTACGGTCATACAACTGGCATTTCTGCTATAGAGATGCAATCTCTGAGGAGGAACTAGCAGTTTCCCAGAATTTTTTTTATTCAATCTTTCTGAGACGTGTTCATTCAACGAGAATAAATGAGGGTATTTTTTTACAAATAAACATACCTCAAAAATATAGAGACACGGGAGTGGGAGAATTTTTAATTCCTTAAATAATGGCTTGCAATGGTCTAAATATTCTGCTCCACTCATGGCTCGGATACACTTTTTTTGAACTTTGAACGCTCGTTCCACGTCCACTGAATTGCCCCATAGGACCAGGCCGTAACGCAGTACTGACGAAACATACCCATGAAACGCATTTAGGACTGTTCTTTTACTGGACACTAGTCTTAACTTGCGGAGAGCATATACAAACTTGTCAAGCTTGTTGCATACTCTTTCTACATGTTCCTTCCAATTCAGTTTATTATCAATTATAATACCCAAAAACAAAGCAGATGATACTGGTTGCAAAATTGTATTGTCATGCCGAATTGTTGTTGGTGTAGCTGACAAGTTGCATGTTTGAAATTGTACTACTTTAGTTTTATTAATATTAACTTGTAGATTATTGTCCCCTAGCCATTTTATTACGTTCATAATTTCAATATTAGTGTGATTTTCTATGTCAGTTTTGTTGGAACATTTTATCGCCAAAGTGGTGTCGTCAGCAAATTGGATACATTCACATTTTAAGCATTTGATGAGGTCATTTATGTATAGTATAAATAGTGGCGGACCCAGTATACTTCCCTGTGGAACGCCAGAATGATTAAATTTTAATTCTGAGCAATACGTCTTCCTAGTATTTTTTTCTATTCTAGAAATAACAGTTTTCTGTTGGCGATCAGACAAATAGCTTTTAAGCCAATCATGCGCTTTGCCCCTTATTCCGTATTTCTCTAATTTGTGGAGTAGTCGTTCATGTGAGACAAAATCAAATGCTTTGCTCATATCTAAGAAAACCGACAATGCAGACATTTTTTTATCAAGCGCTTCGGTAATTAGTTTTACTAAGGAAAAACAAGCTAGAGTTGTTGAACAGTTTTTTCTGAACCCAAACTGATTCTCCACGATCAGGTTATGTTTAGTTACAAAGCTATTTATTTTGCCATGCATTACTTTTTCAAAAATTTTAGAAAAAATTGGGATTAGTGTAATAGGCCTATAATTACTCATATCAGAGCAGTTACCCTTTTTGTATAATGGTTTAATTATAGACTCTTTAAGATTTTTTGGGAAAATACCTTGTTCATATGAGAGGTTTATTAGGTAGCTAAGTGGGGATGCTATAATTTTTGCACTTAATTTAATTATTTTAGTGGTTACTTCGTCATATCCGGTTGAATTTGTGTTATTTAATGAATTAATTATTTTAATAATGTCAATTTCATTTACAGGAGTCAGGAATAAAGTATTTGCGTTACTGTCAATGTCAATGTTGTTTACGTTATAATTATTATTGTTAGATTTTTGCGTCAGTTCGATAAAATAGTCATTGAATTGGTTACTTATGTCATCAGGATTAGTAATTTTTTTATCACCGATTATCAATTCATGTATGTAGTTGTTGTTATTTAATTTGTTTGAATTATTTTTTATGATTGACCATGTTGCTTTACATTTATTTTTAGCATTATTTAAAAAATTGTTGTTATTTATTTGCTGTGATTTTGATATGCTGAGTTCACATACATATAACCTCGCTACCACCAGCCCGGGGGCGACAGAGGCGCAGGCACTACCGCAAGGCTGCAGCTATCAAACGTAGAGGTGCGGAAGCTCATTGCACTCCATTTCCGGTGGATAATCATTTCCGGTAGGTATGCGGTCCCTCGTTTGACTGATGTCACTTTAGCGACTCGAATGTCGATTCTTCTTTGAATGAAACGATTTTTGTTATGCAAATGCGGTTTTAGTGTTTTAATAATACATATGATCTTAAAAATATAAATCAATTGTTCCTGAAGATCATTATACTAATTAAAGATTTATTCTCAAGTTTACTACGATATGCAGGTACTTACATAAAAATATGCTCTCTAAATGACTTCATGAATTTATATTCTTTCAATACTTCTGCGATATTAAATTAATCACAAGCAATAAACTCTAAAGTTCTCCACTATTTTCAATTAGACTTGAAGCGAATGAAATTCAAAGCTCTATTAAAAATATCATCCTACACACAAACTTTGGAAAAAGTGACAAAAACTCAGACATTAACATCGACAGCTAGTAAATTCTAATTGACAACTGTTATTGGATCTTCACTGTATTAAAAACGATCATTCATGAATATTTTAATATATTTTCAATCGACGGAGACGTAAAACTCTTCTACATTTAAAGAGGCGACGACTGCTATCTAAATCAAGATAGAGAGAATTCTCTACGAGAATTTCTTAAATCATTATTATCCATACCGAAGGTGGATAAAACCAATATTTTGCCTAAAATTCGTATTAAACACACCTGTTCGCAAAATTTGTGACTTGAACACCCATCCCTTATAGTACGATTTTGTCTAGAAATGCTCCTAAACTTTGCATATTTATGACTTAACCCGCAAAAGGCCACGAGGGTCTATGTGAACGGACAATTTATCTTTATGTTTATACTCGAGTCATTTTCCAACAAGAAGTGAGGCTTATGTTGAGTAATGGCTTCCAGATTTACTCCACGATCAAATATATTTGTTAACACTGCAAATTAAAGTGTACATTTATAAAGCCTGGCACTAGTTTATAGCTGCGAGGCTCGGAGATATTATATTAGTTTTCAGACGCCGTAAAACTGGATCGTACGGGCAAGTCCGCTTGTATCATATACTGGCTGTATCGGCCGAAGGGAGTTTGTAAAGTTATATTTTGTTTGGTTGCTTAACCTTTTGTTTATTGATTTATTGCTCGATTTGTTGAACAAAGGTCTGGTCCGAAAAAAGGGTTATTGATATATCCGAAAATAAAAATTGTAAATTCTTTTTGTAATGTAATTTATGCTAAGCTAGCAACGTTATTGCATCGATCGTCCTGTGTTAAAGGTAGCTAATGATTTATATCCAATGTCAGGCAGTTCGTTTGTTGTTGGGCACGCCACCATTGTGGCGATAAGTCCCCTCTTTGAGGAGTGGTTAGAGAGACGCCACGGCATCCTCACCTTCCGCCTGACGCAGGTGCTCACCGGACACGGCTGTTTCGGTACCTGTGTCGAATCCAGCGGGAGGACACGTCCGGGTGTCATCACTTGTGGTTCGCCCGGAGGACACGGTGGAGCGTACGGTGGAGGTCTCCCCTGCTTGGGCGGAGCACCGCCGTGTCCTCGTCGAGGCGATCGGCGGCGGCGACCTCTCTCGTCCGGCCCTGGTTCAAGCCATGGTCTGGAGTGAGAAGGCATGGGAAGCGGTCGCCTTCTTCTGCGAAGCAGTAATGCTAGCGAAGGAGGAGGCGGAGCGCGTGCGAGAGAGGGAAGCTCTCGCTCCAGCTGCCGCAACATAATAAGACGCCAAGGGCGTCGGGAAACTTAGGGCGATTCCTGGCCACCGTAGGCGCGGATGCGAGCTATGGGTGGCTCGCCGTCCAATGGCAACCATACCCGAGTTGACGGCGCGTCGTGTTCCACGCACGCTTCAAAGAGCCGTCAGCAAAGAAGATGGGGCCCCATAGGGTCAGTGCCTGCTAGGGTTGCGGAATTTGTTCGAAAGAGTTACCGCGGCCCTGGAACGCAAAGGGCACAAGAAGGAACACGGGTGGGTTTTAGTCAGTAAGAGTCTGAGACACTCTCTTCCGCTCCGCCCAGAGCGGGAGAAGTAATTTGATGATATTCCATAAAAAAAAATGCAGTTCGTTTGTCGTCCCGCAGGGCTCGTCGAGCTGTGAGTCCTAAACTTCACATGCAATTCGTTTTACTTTCAAAGAGATAATAATGCCCGTAATAAACAGATTCTCTAATACAAATATTTCACTGAAAATTAAATTGCTTACATAATGTTTATTATTCATTAATTAATAATAAGCATTTATTCAAATGAAAACATTATTCGGAACATTGAATATTAAACATTTAGTTCTCTATTCAAATCCCATTGCCATCCAATGGAATTGAAAATTGTATAAAATTATTAAATGAGAAAAAAGTCGGTCGCTCCGAGGCTGCACCTAACGCAATTCAAAAGGAATAAATTAAACGCTTTTAAAATATTACATAGCTTTTCTGTCTGATGATAATAATTTATCTTTTTCTGTTCTGGGAGTGTGTGGTGGGGTGGCCTGGCAGAGTGTCCGGTTTGCCCGCGAGTGCCCGGTCGGTCCGACTGGCCGGGCATACATTAACATATCGAAGGCGGCGCGCGCCGCTTTAGGGTTGCTCGTAACACGTTAGTAGCGAACTTTACTTTCATTGCGGTAATTAATTTGTGAATCCTTCGCCTTAATTTGTGGGCTGTCATAAGCGAGTTTTATTTGTTTTGTTGTTGCTTGCTTTCGGGTTAATTAGTGTGTGTTGATTATCTTGTTTTAGTCATGTTGTTTGTGTGAGTCATAGAAAACACATATTGTAATCTTCTATTTTTAACCATTTTTGTTTTATTAGTAAGTAGTAAGTAAGTAAGTAAGTAAGTAAGTAAGTATTTTATTTGTTTAAACATGGTGTACATGATACATAGCATGCAAGATAATAGTAAAAAAGAAAGTTCTAACATGTTCAGCCGCATATCGAGGCGTACAAATTGGTAGGAAGAGATGGTGCGTAAACCGTGATAAAATTCATCAAAATTACATTATTCATAACAAATTAGGTATATTACATTTCAAAATATTTATTAGATACAATTGATGAAAATGTCAAAATAGTGTATAAGTAAAATAATAAGTCAGTAAAATTATGAACAATTGATGAAAATGTCAAAATAGTCTATAAGTAAATAATAAGCCAGTAAAATTATGAATTTATGTCATTCAAATTTCAAATTAAAATTATTTACAATAATATGCCAATAATACAAAAATCGCCATCTCAAAAACAAAGAAAATTTTCCTCTTTCATAAACTCTGCTATACTGTAATACGCTCTGTCAATTAGTAAACTTTTCAATTTATTTTTAAGTTCAGATAAATTCAATGTTTTCCATGATTTGGGCAATTTATTAAAAATGGTTGGAGCCATGCAAAAGATGCTCTTACGCATAAGAGCTGTTTTAGCGCCGTGAACACAGAGTTTGAAATTATCACGTCTATTCCTAGGGAAAGCATCAGACAATCGCTGAAATAAATGAAAATTTGATTTTATGAACATTACTGTTTCCAAGATATATAATGAGGGCAATGTCAATATCTTGCGCTCTATAAAATAAGATTTACAGCTGTCCGTTGTTTGCAGTCTAAACATCGATCTAATGCACCTTTTCTGTGCTCGAAACGCTATTTCATTATCCGTGCTATTCCCCCAAAAGATGACTCCATATCTAAGAATTGATTCGGCTAATCCATAGTAAGCAGTAATTAGCGCATCTGTATTGAGAACCACAGCAAGCTGTTTCAGAGCGTAGGCTGCACTACTCAATTTTTTACTAAGTGCCTCTATTTGAGGTTTCCAATTCAACAAATAGGCTATATTTTATCCCCGTATTCCCATGGGAACGGGAACAATGCGGGTGAAACCGCGGGGCGCTGCTAGTGATTTATAAAATCAACACCTACATGATTATGCGTGCCCACATGCTTTGTGAATTAACAGTATTAATTCCCAGTGGTACTCAAAACGAGAAGAGGTCCAGACTCCTCAGTACCTCGGAAAGTACGTTAAGCTGTTGGATCCGGTTGTCCTGTGATCTTTGACAGCGTCACGGGTCGAAGCATAAATTTATTATTGTAAGACTGAGAGTAGCCAATTAATATTTTAACCGACTTCCAAAAAAGGAGGAGGTTATCAATTCGGATGTTTGTATTTTTTTATGTATGTTTGGGCACAACTCCGACAAATATAGACGGTTTTGCAAAATTATTTTTTTTTATTCCAAAACCTCATTTCAATTTCATATAGATCTGATGATGGGTTTCGGAGACAGACCACGGAACTCTTAAAAAAATGACAGCAAATCAAACGCAATCGCTGCTTTCGCATAAATATGCATTGTTTACGCAATCACACATAATAACATTACGTCTGTATACTCGAAAGTGTTTCGCAAAATGTTCCAGTATATCAGGGTACCACATTTCCTATCAAATTTAGTAGTAGTTACATATTTTTTCGCGACTAGATTGGTCGATGGAAACTAGGTATATAGGGCTAACGTGATGCTTGGGTAGGTACTTCTTAGGTGGGGGGCGTACCACTAAAAAGAGAAATATAAAAAAAAAAACTTTTTACAAAAAAAAAACAACCAACTTCTAAACAAAAAATGTTATTATTATAGCTAGCCTGAAATGTCACACTGCTGGGCAAAGGCCTCCCTCCACTCCTTCCACTGTTCCCGATCCTGTGCCACATCCTGCCAATTCCCAAGGAAGACATCCAAGTCGTCCCGCCATCTCCTTCGTGGTCTGCCGCGGCCCCGTCTCGCGTTTAAAGGCCACCGCTCGATGGACATACGGCAGACATGTCCAGCCCAGTCCCATTTAAGCTGGGCAGCTTTCTGAGCCACATCAACGATCTGTGTTTTTGAGCGCAGTATCGTGTTTCGAATTCGATCCGTTAATTTAACAAAAAAAGTATAAAATAATTTTAATTTCGGTTGTATTTTTATGATTTTTTTTTTTCAAATGACATTGTCTTACCGCCATCGCTCTCGCTATCTCTCAGCTTATAAGTTGCAGCTTAATTAAAAATCCTACCGCATTTACGCTTTATAATACACACTATGAACGCACACACATGCTGTGTATTTAGTCAGTTTGCCTAAATCAACATTGTTAACAAAATTTAACGCGTGTATGAGTCTTGAATTAATTATATTAGATTGTTCGACGTCATGTTATGATTGCTTACGATCTTGGTATAAAGGGGGTCGGCAGAGGTAAAGGTTAAAGGTGGTGTTATAACGTGCGGTTGACTTTTTGACGGCTGTCCATTCAAGGAGTTGGGTAAAGTACCTACTTGTAATATGTTACTCAAAACGTAGTTATCATCTAGCGGATTTGCCCGTGTTTTTAGGTCGAAAATAATTTCAATCATCAGATTGCCTTATCGGAATAAAATCTAGCTCTAGCGGCTCTACCCGTGTTTCGTAAATAATTTCAACTATTTCATTTATAACGGTTTACCAACAGAATAAATCATTTCTTAGGATAATAGGGATGTTGCCTGAGTAAAAAATATATGATTATGTTTAGTCCGTCAGTTAGATTATAGAAAAATATTGGACACGTATTTTTTCTTTTATCAAATCTATAAAAACTGACGAAGAAAATAAGCATCAAAGATCAGGAGTGGGAGCGTGTGACGTCACGGCCCGGTAAAAATTGTAGCGAGGAGTGACGTCACACGAGTTTTTTACGCACTGTATCGTCTTCATTTTCGGCTTATGTGAAAAAAGAAAAAATATGTACGTGTCCAATATTTTTTGGAAATCTATCAGACGGACTAATCAGATTTTTTAGTCAATACTCTATTATATATTATATTAACGTCTCGTTCTTACACAGTCGCCGATTACAGGTTAACCATTATTGACATAGTAAGTCGTGATACATATTATAATACAATTAAGATAAAATTACAAAACAATTAAGAAGAAATATTATACAATAATACGATCAATATACATCAAACATTACAAATTTTGCAAATTACATTTAAAGTCAAAGTCAAAGTGTAACTTGTAACTAGGAACTCTTATATTACTAATACTAATATTAGTATTAGTAATATAAGAGTTCTAAAATAAAACATGAGTTCAATATAACATAGCCACAGATTTTTTACATTATTAGCTCGCACTATCGGAATAAAATCTAGCTCTAGCGGCTTTGCCCGTGTTTTTAATTCGAAAATGATTCCATTAGATCGCACTATCAGAATAAAATAATTCCTGTATCCCAGTTAGATTCAAAGTTCCCAAGTCTTGGTCTACGGTGTTCTTAATTCGTTCAGACCTTGCGATTTGGCCTGATTAATAACTATATTATATCTAAATATACTTTACTTCCGTTTTTCTAATAAACTAAAGACATTGAGTAGACAAAATCGTGCTAAAATAACTGCTACGCTTATATCTTTTGAAAATAGACTAGATTTGCTTTTGTCAGCCCAAAAACTGACTCCCGCAACCCACTAACCTAATCTAAACCTCCAATAACAATTAACTGAAAAAAGCTCGCCGTGACCCGTAACCCGTACGTAACCCGTCTCGACAATGGCGGCCGTCGGTTAAGGCCGTGATTGGACGAACGACATTTTTGTCGCATCAGCGCGCGCCAGCAAATGTAGTGGAAAGATAAAGGTGGCGGCACACGAGCGGCACAGACCCTACTACGTTATTACTGGCGTTACGTTATGACGTTAGGACGGTACGTTTAAACTCGGCCTTATCTCTGCGTATTGATGTATGGATGGAACTGTGATATAGGGCTTATGGGACCGCTGGCGAGGGACAGGTAGAAATTAAATTAAATTAAATTTTCTGTAGCCGTCTACTGCCGCTTGCCCCGATTGTCGCTACTCTTGGATAGGAAAGGGTTCGAGCCCGAACATCAGTTTTGTATATCGTTACTTTATTATTCATAAAAGTTAGGTTGACATTAGGGATGCATCCGATACCGATACCGATATATCGGTGATACTTCGGGTTTGCCGATATATCGGTATCGGTGACATTTAGTCTGCGTTTTAAAAATGTAATGTAAACGCGCGTGTTGTCCCATCTATTTCGTTGCAAACGTAAATAAAAATCTTATAAATGTTAATTTTGATTACTAAAACTATTAATCAATTGTGTTTTATTTATTCTACCTTCCTTTTTGAATTCAATAAGCTTATCGGTCTCAGTATCAGTATCGCCGATATTTTTATAAGAGTATAGGTACTGGTATCGTATCGGCAAAAAGGCGTATCGGGGCATCCCTAGTTGACATTTAAGTTGTTGGTATCTAAGTACAAGTTTTTCTAAATGAAAACTTTTAAGTACATTATTATCGCCTTGGAAATTGACAGTTGTTTTATTTTTATCTGGGTATAGGAAACGTAGATATTAAATGTAACTAGATATCTGAATTGCAGTAATAGGTTAGGTGTCTTGACGTCTTGCATTATCTCAAATGAAAAAAGAAAATATTTCCATCATATCTGCTATATTTTGAAGCGGGCACCACTGCAACTTGTGTATTTAAACTATTTCCGAGATGCACAACACAACACATCCGCAAAAAGATTGCTCTCTACCCTAGAGTATTCATTAGACCAGTTATAGAATATGTACTAGTTACTGTTGTAACTATTCCACGTGGACGAAGTCGCGGGCAGAAGCTAGTACAAATATATTAAGTTGAAGAGTTTGTTTCTTTGCTTGAACGCGCTAATCTCAGGAACTACTGGTCCGATTGGGAAAATTATTTAAGTGTTAGAGAGCCTATTTATTGAGGAAGGCATAATATAATCATACTAAGACCAATAGTCTATTGATAGTTAGACTTACGTTTGAACACCATCTCACCTGATGGCAAGCGGTGGCCCACGATGGAGAACGCTAGTCTAGAAGTAGCCATTCTTTTAGCGAATTCGATTGTCTAAAAATATAAAAATACAAGAGATTGACCATTTGTCAGCGTTTGTCACTTAATATTTTTACAATTGTCTTTGCTACACTACTGCTGACAGAACGTCATTTGTTTAGAGCTTCTATTCATATGTGACTTCTACATAGAGCCATTATTTAAGAATGCCTTTACCTATTCAAAGACCTAAAGGTTATATAAATTGTTATCGACGATAATGTATATATATAAAAACTCATTTTGTTTAGTTTCGATATTGAGATAGATTCATGATAGCACAAGTTTAAGCCTTAGTGGTTTTTGGTTGCTATTTAACTTAGAAAATACTGTATTATTTTGTATAAATGATAAATTAATTATGAAAAATACATGTGTGCGATTCACACGTGGTAGAAGTGAAACCTTAAAAAATGTTGGCTTCAAGATAATGAGACGAAGCGACAGTAAAAAGAGACAGAAACATAAATTCATGTGTCTGTCTCTTTTTGTGTCATGATTTGGATGGGAGGGGTTAAGCAGCTGTTACTGAGGTCTCGATTTGGATGGGTGTGTTAAGCAACTGTTGGCAAGATTGCGAAAAGGATGGGTGGAATTAAGCAGCTGTTAGTGAGGTCATGATTTGGATGGGTGTGTTAAGCAACTGTTAGCAAGATTGCGAAAAGGATGGGTGGAGTTAAGCAGCTGTTGTTTGCAAACCTTCAAATCACAACGATGCTAAAGAAGTTTTCACTTCAAAGAACTTATAACCAAATGAGTACAATTTAGAATACGGTTTAAAACTTGCATCGCATTTAGCACAGTTGTTGTATTTCCAAGCCTCTCAACTTCTATAGCGCCCATAGCTGGTCTCATTCATACTCCAGCTCACAATACATTCCGCCTCGGACCGCTCATATTGAATGGCGCATATTTGATTCCGTAATGTACATCTTTACGAGGTAACTCGCATGCGAATTGCGGCCGCCATTGAATTTCAAACTATCCCCAACTATATTGTAGAATAGAAACTCTGTAGTCGATGTACAGGAGAATACTGGTGCAGAAAATATGCTGTTCTCAGAGATTTTTACTTTCCCGGGATTCATAACGGAATTTACATATAAAACTATAAAAAAATCGACTACATCTAAAACAGATTAAGATTAGCGATTCAAAATAATTTGTATTGTAAAATCAAGATATTTTGCGTGATACTTAGATATTCAAAACATTTCGATGCAACAAAGCAAAAATAACAATATGGCAAATGGAAAATGACAGACTTTGACGTAAGATTATAAAATATCTTGAGAGATCGTAAACTTAATTTATATTAATAAATTGTCAACTGAACGTTTGGAACAATTTTTTACGCATAAAAATTTGATATTCTATAATCTCTCGAAGTAATTCCGAAAAATTGTATGATAGCAAATTAGAACTTCAACATTATTATCGTATTTCTGTCTGCTGGGTTTAAAAAAAAAAACATGAATGACATGACGGGAGCTAAATTCGCTCGCTTCGCTCGCTTACTCCAGCTCCGATCATACCATTCGAACCTAACCTATCTGTGTCGAAAATCCCTAAGGGCCCTGTGCCCTACGTTCCATTACTTGGGTAAACCAGAAAATCCGATAAATTGTAGGACCTTACTATGTTCAATTGACAATTTATCAAGATTTTACTATGTATATATGTAGTAAAAAGCTAAATAGCCCATAGCATGAAACAAACTCACTTTTCCGGATCACATTTTTCTTTAAACACATTCTACAATCAAAGGAGATAATCCTACAAATATCGCAGCGAATATCGCTATAATGCTACAAGCATTTAATTCGAACGCAAATTAAAAATGAGTAAAACAAGAGAGGGTAGGGAACAAACGCCACGAAATAAAGGAAAATAAGTGCATATGTGCGCAGCGCGTTAGCGCGCGGGTCCGATGTCATCGGGGGACTATTCTGTAACCAACCGACTTCTTCTCAGTTTTATCACTACATAGTATAAAACAAAGTCACTTCCAACTGTCTGTCCTTATGTATGCTTAGATCTTTAAAACTACGCAACGAATTTTGATGCGGTTTTTTTTATAGATACAGTGATCGAAGAGGATGGTTTATATGTTTAGTAAATGCATAATATAATAGAGATTTAGAATCAGCATTGCAACCGTGCGAAGCCGGGGCGGGTCGCTAGTTAGTATATACAGCAATATTGCTAGGCCACAACAGGATCGTATAATTAGAACGTATCGTTATTTTGACTCGTAACCACTTCGGCACTTGCTTAAGCATAACATAAACTTGAACACACAGAATTTTAAAACAGAAATTGAACAAACTTAGTCCCTTTTTAAATTCTGTTGGAAACGAAATGGCACGTTTGTGTAAACTAAACTTGTTCTTTGTTTACTGTAAAATCGTGTATTTCTATTTAACTCTAAGTACCTAATCTTATTAGAAATTAGCTAAGTTCTGTTTATCGTGGCTAGATTTAGACAAAATTTACGTATTAAACTTTCAACCAGTACCCATTTTGATTGTCTATCAAGTTGATTAATTGTTAATAATTGATTTCAAATGGACGTTTTAAGAGGATTACTGCGTTATCTACGAGATTATCTTTGTAAAATGATATTAGATTGAAAATAATGGACTAAGAAGTTTCGAATTATATAGCTTACATTCTGATGACTGAAAAGAGACAGCCACAATCAAATATTTGAACGCATCGACTTAAACTTACTAATGCTAATGAAAAAGTTTTCAACTTTGTTTCCGGTACGCGTATTTTCTGACAGTTAGCTTAATATTAAAGTAGGCGTAATTCCCGGGTATGGCCTATTCCGGGATAAAAAGGTAATATTGTAGTTTCTATCAATAATACCTATGCAGTTGACCTAGGATGAGTTTTTATGAACAGAGTTTACTGTAAGTAGTTATAATATAAGTTTACAAAAACAAAAGAAGCCATATGTCACAAAAAACACACACTTTAAAATATCGTCCACCATCAAAATATTAAAAACAAATACAGAATAGCGTCTCGAGCACGTTTTTGCGCGCGGCCATTTATTGTTGTAATGGGGCCCTCTCATATTTCTCCTCTTTGTTAGTTTTTACTTATTACCACGTCGCAGTCCGCGTATGAATAATTCCCGGGGAATGTACCGGCGTGATCATTTCAGATTAGATTATCATTTCGCATTTGGCTTTGGGGTCGGTCGCAAGGAGCAGTAAGCTTGCAATATTCATAATATGGGTTCGGATCTGCATTCATAGTTGCGCCGTGCGCCGTGGTCGCGAACGGCGGCTGTCGCATATTGAGCTGTATTACAGCATTACGGCTGCAATGGATTGGATGTTTCACTTTGTTGGGAACGTTTGTAGTTGGCCTTTTGTTGGTATCGTGGATGGAATGGAAGTTTTCTGAGATTAATAAGCATAATCAGCTTTTTAACGTTCCCACTGCTGAGACACAGGCCTCCTCTCTAGGAGAGGGAATGGGCCGTAATCCACCACGCGGTCCCAGTGCGGGTTGGTCTGAGATTAATGAAATACTTCAATCCATTTTATAATTTCGGTGGTTTCTATTACGACATAAAACTGGATTCAGATGACAAAAAAAAAATGACGAAACTGTGCTTGCTAGCTTTCGAAAAGTTTTTGTCTGAATATTCAGCAATATAGTACCAAAGAAAACCATAGTTCCTCTAGTATCCTTCATACAATTTTGCGACCTACAACAGTATTCATGACCCCGATAGTTAGTGTGGTTCATCCGTCCTCCAGGTACCTAAATATTCAAGCGGCGACCACAAAAAGCGATGGCGATATAAAGAGGTTCGGAGTACGCAGGTTTTTGCCCAAACGTTTATAATACACGGTGCTAAAAGCATAATATCCACAAAAACTCGTTGCCTAGTCGCTACGTTATAACCGTATAACAAGCAGGATAGGAAAAAGTGTAAAATAAAGCCCCGAGGCACACCGGGCGCGAACGTGTCCGCATGAATATTTTATTGAAAGTTTGCTTACATATTTCGTATTTGTTGTTTTGGTCTCTTAAATAGGTTATCTTCTTTTACATAACGAAAACAGTGATGTGTATTGACTCTGTGGCATAAAGTGGAAAAATAAAGTTATTTGAAGCTGAAAAATAAATAACCTAGTCGGCAATTTGATGTTATCCTCTACTCTCTACTTTTGGACCGTGGGGTCCGAGTGCTCATGCGTTATTTAAAGAACTTGCTAAACGTTTAGTTGACACTTCGCGTGACCGAAGGGCTGGCATTTACTTCGGACAGAGGATATGCCGCCAGTCTATTGAGTTCACTCCCAGTCGATAGCGATGCGGACGAGGTTTTTTATGCCATTTTGTAGTTAGGAGGATTTATTTTTAGTTGAATGAAGTAAAAATAAAGACAGCTATAATTTTTGTAGAAAGTTTTGCAAGTCAAGATCCGATACCCAAGCAGTGGAAATCTATAGATCAAATCTCAAACTTGAGCATACGAATCGGATGAACCAATCGATTTCGAAAACTGAAACTTTGCCAGTTAACTATCGAGACTTTGCAAGTTTCTTGCAGATTAAAAGTCCGCCATGTGGCCGTGAGTTCGTGAGGGGTGAATATCAGAGGCGCGGTGTGTTCAGAGGCTGAAAGAGGGTGAAAGAGGTGCCGTTGTGTGCCCTAATTACCGCCCATTTATAACGGCCGCGGTCCGAGCGATTTTTATACTTTTTGCTGCCACACCACCTACGCGTTATATTTTAAGAGAAAATTCGCGCTAAATGTTACCCGGTGTGCAACTGAGTTAAGTAGTATTTTAATTGCCGAGGTACTCAGCTGTTTGGGAGATTAGGGATGTTTTAAGTAGTGTACACCTCACACTATAGCCTGGAAGGCTTTTTAATACTTATAGCCTGGAAGGCTTTGAAAGAACCGTTGTCGACTCAGTTTTCATTGAAAAACCAGGCCATACCTAAATGATACATTACCGACCAATGAATGTATTGTTTATCACTATGAGTATGTCCAAGTTTACAATTATCCAATTGTTTGCTCATAAACACTGGAGATTTTAAGTGACTAAATATTTAAACATAAAGTGTGAAATTCTAGTCATGCCCACAGATATGAGAATTCTAAATTCAAATTCTTTTTAGTTTGGATAAAGAATTTATTTATTAGTATTTACTTAAGGTTTTTTTTATGTATAAGCCCGACAATTCTTATAATTTATTTGATGTTCTTCATTTATTGTTCATAATATGTATTTCCGTTAAAATGGGCACACATCTCAAGAAATCATTATATCAGAAAACTCTTATTAACTGCTGCACATTGCACATTGTACAGTAAGGCGATCAAATTGTTTGTCGTTTGTTCGCCGCTCTCCGAATAACGAAGCGCGCTTCTAACGTGCAGAGCTTCGGAGCTTCAGTGCTTCTAACAATGCTTGCACCAACTACTCGCTGGGCCATTAAAATTCAGTTTCAGTTAGGATATAAGCAGTTCTGATAGATTATTGTTTGGAATAAAAATAAATAAATTGCGGGTGGTAGACGTGTGGTCTATTAAGTAAGATGAAGTGTCTATGATTCCAAATGTTACAAAAAAAGTACCTTGTGACATATTAGAATTAAATTAAAGGAAATTTAAAACCCACGTTAAAAGCACATTTTGTAAACAAGCATACTACAAGCTAGATGATTATATGCATGATAAGAATGCTTAGAAACATGCTGGTCCTGCTCCATAGGACAATATTGGGTGTAGTAGACAAAGCCAAACCTGTCGGTCTGTATGTGTGATTTATCAACTATGTATATAGGTGTAGTAACTGATCTTTTATAGTTATTTTAACACACACTAATCCATTGTCGATAATTATATAAATCAATGTTTAAACAATTTGTAAATATGTGAGTACTATGTCCCCCAGACTAGCAAATTTATTAATTTTACCACTGCTGTCATTACTTTGTTGTACCTGTTAGTAGTATAGTACTTAGTTTTATTTGGGTGCATCGTCCTCACATAATAATCAATTGGTTAATGTATATAAAATATTGTAAAACTTATACATATTTGAAAAGAGTAACTATGGAGTTTCTTGTCCGTTCTTCTCCATAAGAATCTACTTTTTGCGAATGGACAACTAGAGCCACTATAATATTTTTATTTTTAAATGTTTTGACGTTCAAAAGTGACATTTAATGGTCTAGTTGAAATAAATGAATTGACGTTTACTTCCAATGCCTCCTCTCCCGATTTGGCAAGTCTAGCACGTTTTGTTAAGAGTTAGTAACATCGTCCCAACAAAGAGATTAAGAAAAGAAATGAAAGGACATTGTTAAACACTGACTCAGCACTTCTCGAGCCGAATTAGCGTACAAATATTAATTAACTATACTCTTAGCTTAATCCTGAGGACTTGGAGCCAGAGTTTAGTCAGAGATAGCGGGACAGTGCCCTGTTGGCCATCACGGCGCCAATGAGTCGGTTATCTCAGTTCGCCTTCTGCAGATTATTTACACATTTATTTATGTTTTAAGCTGGTTTTAGCAACTACAGACGTCGGTTATGAGGCTTACATAGATGTGGTCGGGTTCAATTAAGGGGGTTTTACTGTCGTGATTTGGTTGTGTCTGTGTTTTTGGGATTATGTGAATGAAGATTGCATTAGCCCGCCAGCCATGAAAACTCATCATCTGCCTAGCCTTTTCCCAAACATATTGGGGTCGGCTTCCAGTCAAATCGGATTCAGCTGAATACCAGTATTTAACTTAGAGCGACTGCCTACCAGACCTCAACAACCCATTGACTGAGTAACACAGTGCGAGTACTTTTTGGCAAGACTGCAGTCAGATTTACTGGCTTCTAACAATCCGTAACGACTGCCAAAGATCTAGCTTGTAATGAAAACTAGTCTTCGAAAATGCTGCAAGATAATTAAATTAGTAGTAAGTGGAATAAATAGGCACTCACAATACGAGAAACATCAATGCTCGGAATGTTCTTTAAATTATTATCACTAACATAAAATAAATGTTTCTTCGAGAAAATCCTATACTAGTAATTGTTTTAGATGTCAACTCTACCGACCCTCTTTAATCCAAGATGTCGTCATTACAATCAAAGCTCGTTATCTCAAAACCAGCAGACTAAGTTGAAATAATATCAACGAAAAACAATCTTCTAAATGGCAAGTAAACGAGAGAGGCGGAAAAATGCATTTTTACTAGCCCGATATAAAGTGTGGTCGCTTGTTTACGGCGCTCTTAAAAGGGCAGATGTCGGCTTTAAAACCATTAGTGAGATAAATTATAGCTACCTCCCCCCGCGAGCCCCGCCCCGCTCCCTAATCCTCGGATAAAGATTTTATTTTTGGTGTAAAATGAAGAGACATCTTTTGGGTGGTGGTGTAAAGTATGAGCGGTAGCGAGTTTGTTCGCATAATTGATTTTGTCAATATGAATTTCCATTTCTTAAGGTGTTCTGTAGGTTCATGTCTGTCTTACTTTTCTGTTAATAAGGGTGTGTTATTTCGCTGTGTTGATCATCTGCTTAGCCTTTTCCCAACTATATTGGACTCGGCTTCCAGTCAAACCGGATTCAGCTGAATACCAGTATTTTACGAAAAGCGGAGTAACAGGATACTTTTTCTTCTGTTATTTTCTTCGCTGTGTGGATGAGTGTTTTCCTCTAACTTGTTTGTGATACATCCATACATTATTTTCTTCTGATTAAAGCAATTTTAATGATCAAGATATTTCCATTACTTATATTATGCAGTTTTACAAAGTCTTATTTCGAGGCTAAATAGTCAGGTGGATCCGGAAAGTCAACACCACTTCCAGTTAGACTATGTAGTTGCAATTGCAGACACGCTGGAACCAATAAAAAAAAAACAGCAAAATCCAAGTGAAAAAGTTGAAATAAAATAAAATTAAACCTGTTTGACTGAAGGCTTGTTTTCAAGCAAGAAAAATTTCGGGTCAAGCAAGCATAGTAAATCGGGACATTTTAAAAAATAGCGAACCAAAAATTGAGAAAAAACAGTTTGAGAAAATACTCTCTCACTCATGACTTGCACCTCATGCAGGGTCTTGTAAGAGCTTACAGCGAGCCTTGTCTCGTATCAATATGATTTAGCCCCCACAGCCCCCAGCCACTGCCTGATGGCAGCTTCCAGCCACTCCTAATTACAAAACCTTTGTTTATACAATAATTACATTATCTGCTAATTCTAGGATTTGTTCGGTATTCCTTTGGCCAAAATACTTACGCGTAATTTTGTGTAAATTAATTACAAGACATGGGTTGTCTTTGAGAGATATTAATTGCGATTAGTGATTTAATTACCTAAGTATAAGAACTAAATTCGGAGATCTTACGAGATACGATCTTCGTAAATGGGATGTTTTAGTCAGTAAGAGTCTGACACTCCCTTCCGCTCCGCCCAGAGCGGGAGAAGTCATTTGATGATTTCCCATCCAGAAAAAAAAAAAAAAGGGGACATGCCATAGAACGAAGGTTTTATGGACTTCTAAAAAGTAATTTTTTGGTTTTGAGCTTATTTAGGGTAGTAGGTTGTAGCTTTTGGATTAGTGATAGTGAATACATAAACAGAGAACAACCCAATAGAGCTGGATTGTTGGGTCCTCCAGGGCTGAAAATCAACAAAAATATAATCAAGGACCTACATTGTACTGTGCCAATCGCCTGGAGGACTGTGGAGCCCGGTGGAGCATACTGTGAAGGTCTGCGCTGCTTGGGCAGAGCAACGACGTGTCCTCGTTGAGGCGGCTGCTGCCTCTCGCTTCCGGCCCTGGAAGGATTGAAATTTGTGATCCAGAGCGATGAGGCATAGAAAGCGATCATCTCCTTCTACGAAGGAGGATGCAGACCGCGCAAGGGAGAGAAAACCTCACGTCACAAGAGTCTGACACTGAAGAAGTCATTTGACGATTTCCAATCCAAAAACAAAAAAAAGAAGGCCTACACTTTACCGAAAAGCATGTAACAACAAACACAAAAAATATGTTTAAAATCAACTCAGTCAAGGCGCTGTGGAAGATACTGTTATTCATATAAGACACAACTAAGATGAAGTAAATATAAAAGAAGCAGTCTTGAAAAAAAAAAACGCCAAGCAACTACTTCTTAATTCTTACTTGCTGCATGCTTGAGGATGCTCTATAAAACATGGTTAGTAAGACAGACTGAAGTGCTTAATGCTCAGATTATGCTAATCATATTATTTTATGTTTCATAGTTGAAGCTCTTTGTCTACCTCGAACCACTGGGGAAGAAATGTGTAGAAGGTCAATTTTGGAAGTTCTATATGTTATTGAATAGGAAATACCGACTTTGTCCAGTGGAATTAAAAAAACATATTGGCGTGTAAAAGTTTTATGTTTTAATCAAATTGGAAAATTTGCAAGGTCAACATATATAATCTCCGTAGGCGCTTCTAAAGTGACTCTTCTACAAGTGAAATTCTGTCAGTAGTGACGTGGTGATTGTCAAACATTTTCGAAATGTCTCATGATCAATTCCTTACATTTTTAACCCCCGACGTAAAAAGAGGGGTGTTATAAGTTTGACGTGTCTGTTTGTCTGTCTGTTTGTCTGTCTGTTTGTCTGTCTGTTTGTCTGTCTGTCTGTTTGTCTGTCTGTTTGTCTGTCTGTCTGTTTGTCTGTCTGTTTGTCTGTCTGTTTGTCTGTCTGTTTGTCTGTCTGTTTGCCTGTCTGTCTGTCTGTGGCTCCGTAGCTCGCGAACGGATGAAGCGATTTCAATTTAGTTTTTTTGTATGAAAGGTGAGTTACGAGCGAGTGTTCTTAGATATGTTTGATGAAAATCGGTTGAGCCGTTTAAAAGTTGTGGGAGGTGAAAGCGGGGTAGAATAACTGAATGTCTACAAATATACTCGATCCCCAATCGAGTATATATTTGCAGACATTCAGTTATTCTACCTTCTCAAATGAAAGCGCACTGAAAGAGATTATTAATGCTGACTTAATCGAGAGTCTTCTTATAAGTATGTACATACCTATAAAAGGTAAAAAATAAATAAAAACCCCCTACACCAAAACCTTAAAAAAAATCAATCTTAAAGTACCTAAGTAGGTATGTATTAATAATTCTAAAAAAAAATACGTCGCGTTGGGGGACCGCTCCAAACCAATTTAATTACAAATAGTCTATTACTTAACTAAGCAGCGCGGACCCGCAAAGCGACGTATTTTTTAGAATCATTATTATTTACTTTTTAACACTTCAACTCTCGCTTTGCTGATAGAATGCACACGCAAAAGAATGGAGATCAAAACTGGTAGGACCAGTAAGTAACTTTTATTGTAGTAACATTGTTAAGAGTTGGTTTTCTGTGTCACTCTCAACTGTGGGAAACCTTAGCTGTTTGCCTTAACGACGCGTTTTTTAACTTAATGGCGTTATTAAATTAAATAAATGTGTCGTTTATGAAAGTTTTTCTCGAGTATTGCGTAGCGTTGTGACGACAACCGCCAGCAAGAGGGAGTCCTGAAGGTTCTCATTAGTCATCGGCTTGTTTACAGTACCTACGCTTAAGAGTATTCTAGTTTAAGTAGGATATTATGAATAACTGAACTTACTAGAGCCGCATATTGTATGTTATCTATTGGGTAGACTTGACATGCTATAATTTGATTGTATTATTTAGTTTTTTATTGTTAAGTATAAGTATTAAGTTTTGTAAATGTTAAGATTTAGTTGGTATTAGAAATAAGTGACTACCCTATTGTAATAAATAAAATAAATAATTTGTCATCGTTTTTAGGCTACAGGTTTGACAGTATTTCTTAGCGAGTTTTTCTGCGGTTTTAAGTGATCGGCCAAGACAGAGAGATTTGAAAGGAGAAAGGGGAGGCCCACCAGTGGGACACAAATGTAGGCAACAAAATATAGTGTTTATATCACGCAAATGTTAACAAGTAATTCCAGGGAAAAAGGGGTTTGTTACCTTAGATTTGACATAGTTGGGATAGAATATCCGATTCGTTTTCTGAAATTGCTTCCATGTTGATTAAGGTGAGTGCGGCTTGGACAGCAGGTCGTGGTTGGTCTTGTTTTTGTTGTTAGACCTTATAAAAGGCCGTTGGTTATGAATCTGAAAAGAGCCGTTTGGATTTACCAACGTGGATTAGTAAGCCAGAATCTGCGTAACCAAGTGTTTGCAAGGGGAAGGTCCTTTCATGTACCCCAGAAGCCAATAATAACGGCTATCAAAGTTCTATTCTATTACAGCTGGGACTAACAAGTTCAACGTGCTTTCCGAGGCAAGGGGGTGTCTCGGATTTCTAATTGACGACACAGTTGGCGCAGTGGTTGAGCGATTGGCTGCAGCGCTACGTGTTGTGGGTTCGATTCCCGCACGGAACAAATATTTGTATGGCCTACAGATAATTGTTCGAGGTCTGGCTATTTGTGTATGTGACATTGTATGTTTGTAAACGCACCCAAGACACAGGAGAAATTCCTAGTGTGGGGCAACGTTTATAAAAAAAAATATATTAATCACCCATCCTCTTATCGACCTTAGCAAGGTTGCTTAACATCAGATCGACCCAAGCAGCTTCTATCTTTAATTTAACTGTCTTTTCCAAACTCGAACAAGAACTTCTAAAAATGGAAGCAGCCCTAAAATAA
The DNA here is from genome assembly GCA_905332915.2 of Hecatera dysodea. Classification (NCBI taxonomy): domain Eukaryota; kingdom Metazoa; phylum Arthropoda; class Insecta; order Lepidoptera; family Noctuidae; genus Hecatera; species Hecatera dysodea. Next base: position 22,203,620 of record HG995292.1, read on the forward strand.
GTCAGTAGAATTCAGGCGTAGAATCACTTGCCACTAAATCACTGTTGTTCCCGGGAAATTAACGTCCGCTAGAAGAAATTGCCGCTTGTTTTAAATTCCAGGCGCGGCCTGACGCGGGATCCAAAAGGGGCGGGGCAGGCTTTAAAGACATTACTAAGATAAATTACGACTGCTGTGAATTTCATCGTCGTTCGAGACTTTCTGTAATCCCCTTAAGGTAAGGGAAATACACAATGTTTGAATTGTGTTGGCGGTTGTGGGAATGTTTTTATATTTGAGTCGGAGTAAACTTTTTTGCTTTGGCACACAATCATGGTTAACCGTTGTGTGTATTTGAGAAAAACCATCATTTGATATATGTATGACTTTGTTTGTCTATATAAATATTATAAAGAGGAAAGATTTGATTGTTTGTTTGCATTGAATAGGTTCCAACTACTAAACCGATTTGAAAATTCTTTCACTGTTGGGATGCTACACTATACCCGGGTAACATAGGCTATATTTTATCCCCATGTTCCCACGGGAACGGGAACTACGCAGGTGGCAACGCGAACCGCTGCTAGTTTGTTTTTATAATTTTGTATTTCTTTTGGCTTCCATGTTGATGGATCAAATTAATATTTGTTTCATTTCTATTTAAAATAGATTAACATCCTGTATATTGTTGATAAGTATTTGTTATGAAGGTACTAGTAAAAGTACTTATATTATATTTGTTAAAAAATAAGTAGGTAGACTACGGAGCGAGGTTAAAGAGAACGACTGCTGCGACAGTCGAATATATGAGCTTGTACGTATCGGTTGTATAATTTCACTACCCACGCCCTACGTTTATAACAGTTGGCGACGAGGATGGGATAAACTATTTACGAAAGCAATGTCGGAGTTAACCCTCAGCAAGGCTTTGGAAATAGCTGAAGGCGTGCGCAGTGCGCGTATGGGAGCTCAAGAAACTACAAGTCAAACAGACAGGGGCACACCACTTCAAGTGATGAAGATGGATACGGCAGCACAGGACAGAGCAGGGCGCGGGAGCAACGCACAGCATCGCAGACGCAAAGCAGTAGTAGCTAGCGATGAACGCGGTCAAGACGGCGGCAGTGGCAGTAGTTGCACAGCATGTGGCTACGCCGGTCATCAGGTGTCGACGTGTCGGTTTGCGCGGTATAAGTGTAAAAAGTGTGGTGTTCAAGGACATCTCAAGCGAATGTGTAAACAAACCATTAATAAACAACACTATGTCGAGTGTTGCGGGGATGTTGAAGATGATGGTAAGCATTTTTGCTTTAATATTCGCACTTTTCGTGGCGAACCGTTGCGGGAATCTGTTTGTGTCAATGGAATCAATCTTACTTTTGAAATAGATACAGGTTCACCAGTTACCGTCATATCTGAGCAGATGTATCGTAATCATTTTATAGATATACAATTGGAAGCCAGTGACGTAATTTTGCATAGTTACAACGGTGATAAGCTACACATTGTAGGAAAAATTAATCTCTTGTTTACATATAGCAAAAAATCATTTACTATCAGTGTATACGTTGTACGGAATGGTGGACCTCCCTTATTAGGCAGGGATTTCTTGTCCCGTTTCAAATTACAAATATGTTCCTTGAATAACTGCAACGACTTTTTATCACAAAGTATTTTTAAATACCCACAATTATTTGGAAGTAATTTAGGTTGTTTTAAAGATGTCGAGGTAGATTTAGCTTTGAAACCAGACGTAAAGCCGATTTTTTTTAAAGCAAGACCTTTGCCATTTGCCCTTCGAGTAAGCGTTGAAAAAGAACTAAACCGCCTCGTAGATTTAGGGGTGTTAGTACCAGTGAAATACTCAGAGTACGCTAGTCCAGTAGTCCCTGTTTTGAAGCGAGATGGTTCCATACGTCTATGTGCTGACTATTCCGTGACTATAAATAAACAGTTACTCGTCGATAAATATCCGTTACCAAGGTATGACGAGTTATTCACTAAACTACATGGTGGCAAATATTTCAGTAAATTAGACCTTTCACATGCATATAATCAGCTGTGTCTTAATGAGAAGTCACAAATGCTTACTTGCATTAACACTCATAAGGGTTTATATAAGTTTACCCGGTTAGTGTTCGGGTTAGCCAGTGCCCCAGCGATTTTTCAACGGAACATGGAAGCACTTCTCTCAGGTCTTGAAGGTACTCTTTTATTTCTTGATGATATTTTGGTTTGTGGGGTAGACAGAGATCAGATGACTAGCAGGTTAAATGAAGTTTTCCGTAGGTTACAGGACGCGGGCCTTGTTCTAAATATAGGTAAGTGTACCTTCTTTCAAGAATCCGTTTCGTACCTAGGCTTTGTTATTGACCGTAATGGTATACATAAATCTCCCGAGAAAACAAAAGCTATTTTGCAAAGTCCGGTTCCCAGTAATACATCGGAATTAAAATCATTTTTAGGTATGGTCAATTATTACCGCAATTTTATTAAAGATGCTTCTTCGATTTTAAGTCCCTTACATAATTTGCTAAAAAAAAATGAACCTTGGTCATGGACCAAGCAACATGACGAAGCAGTAACCATAATTAAAAGTGAATTAGCTTCCGAAACTACTTTAACACATTTTAATCCAGAAGCGTTGTTAATTGTAACGGTCGATGCGTCACCCAACGGGTTAGGGGCCGTTTTGTCACAGGTCGAACATGGAATTGAGAAACCTATTTCGTATATGTCTCGCTCACTCAGTGCGGCAGAAAAAAAATATAGCCAAATACAAAAAGAAGCTACAGCTATAATTTTTGGAATAAGGAAATTCCACCAATATTTGTATGGTCGAGCCAAACCATTCATTTTAAGAACGGATCATAAACCCTTAGTTTCAATTTTTAATCCAGACAAAGGCATTCCCGAGATATCAGCAAACCGTTTACAGCGTTATGCTATTTTCCTGTCCGCTTACAATTATAAAATAGAATATGTTAGCAGTGTTAATAATTGTGCAGATTACTTGAGCCGAGCAACACTGCACGATTGTAAAGCGCCCGGCGCTAACTCTGAATGTTGTGAGTCATCTATTGATAAATCTAGTTACGTTCGCTTTGTTTACGAAGGAGAAAGGTTCTTGTCTCTGTCAGATGTCCGAAACGCTATAAAACTAGACGAGGTAGTGTCAACGGTTATCGACTATGTATCGAATGGATGGCCGAGTAAAATTTATGAACCGTTAATAAAAGATTATAACAGTCACCGGTTGGAATTATCAGTAGAAAATGGTTGTCTAATGAGGGGCCACAGATTAGTGATTCCTAAGAATTTGCAATATAAAGTGTTAAGTGAGTTGCACTCCGGTCACTTGGGAATCACAAAAGTGAAAGAAGAAGCGCGAAATAGATTTTGGTGGCCGGGTATGTCTGCGGCCATTGAACATCATATCGGCGCGTGCGCCGTGTGTGCATCGCAGCGCGCCGCGCCCCCGCGCTCCCCTCTCACGCCGTGGCCGTTTCCTACAACACCATGGCAGCGGGTACACATAGACTTCTTAGGTCCGCTTAGTGGTAAAACGTTTTTAATTATAGTGGACGCGTATTCAAAATGGGTAGAATGTTTCGACGTATCAACAGGGTTTTCGTCTCGAGTAGTTATAGAAAAACTATGCGAAGTTATGTCACGATTTGGTTTATTTCACACGATTTGCTCAGATAACGGTACTTCTTTTACATCACATGAGTTTAAACAATTTTGCAATATAAACAACATAAGTCACTTAACTTCTCCAGCATATAACCCAGCTAGCAATGGTCAAGCGGAGAGTTATGTAAAGATAATTAAAAAAGCAATTAAATCTTTCTTGTTATCTGGCTCATGTTTAAAAGATTTAAATATGAAATTGTTGGAATTCCTGCTCAAATATAGAAATTCCAAACATTCAACCACAAACAGATCACCTGCTGAAATATTATTCGGTCGTAAGTTGAGATGTAGGTTAGATTGTCTAGCACCTACCACCTTAACGCCATCCGACGCATCACTCGACACAGATGTTAAAGTTAAACAGTGTTTGCAGATTGACAATTTTCGTGGTAACCGTAATATCATGTTCAGTGTGGGTGACCAAGTCTTAGTGAAACTGTATAAACCAAATAAACATTATTGGTCACGGGGCATGATTACAAAAAACATTGGTAAAGCTGTATATTTAGTACAACTGAGCGAATCAAATCAAACGGTCAAGAGACACGCCAATCAGTTGCTTAAATATAGAGGGAGGGAAGATGGGCCATATGAAGAGGTCGTTCCCGCATTCATAATGCCATCAAATACGACTAACTCCGGGTTAGATTCATCTGAAGTTCCTGGTGAGAAATCGCCTTCACCCATGTTTGTACAAGGCAATCAATCCACTGGAAAGGAAAAGGAACCGATTTCGACAGCAGCTCCCTCGGTAGAATCGCAGCCTGTTACTCGGTCGAAACGAAATAAACCTGATGTTAATTACAAGAAGTTCTTCTAATTAAAGGTGGAGGGATGTTATGAAGGTACTAGTAAAAGTACTTATATTATATTTGTTAAAAAATAAGTAGGTAGACTACGGAGCGAGGTTAAAGAGAACGACTGCTGCGACAGTCGAATATATGAGCTTGTACGTATCGGTTGTATAATTTCACTACCCACGCCCTACGTTTATAACAGTATTTAATACTACTTTTATTAAATATAGCAACATCCGGTTGACTTTTATAAAATGATTTAATTTGACAACTTCCATTTTAATTTTAAAAAATTGTTTCATATCCGGCTGAATTTATAAGGATTTAATGGCTTCCTTTTTATTACGTTAAATACGATAGTATCCGGCTCTGCTTATTTTTTTCAATATTTCTCTACCACCTGAGAATGATAAAGATTTATTTTTTAATGTTTCCCGGCTTATTTGTGTAATTTTAACTTCTGCTGACAATTTTATGCATTGAATGTGTTTGAAAACCAATTTAATGCGAATGGCAGATACTCGTATATCGTGTACAATAATGTTATTTGTCTGGAGTTACTGAAATTCCAATAAAAACCTAAAACTAGTAAAAATATTCTGTGGCTAATTTAAAGAAGAAATCGGCTAAGTGCGAGTCGGACTCGCGCACGAAGGGTTCCGTACCATCATCTATAAAAACGGCAAATAAATCATGTCTGTTGTATGGGAGCCCCTTAATAGATATTTATTTTATTCTATTTTTTAGTATTTATTTGTTGTTATAACATCCACAGAAATACAACATTTTCAACGTCAACTGTCTAACTATCAAGGTTCATGAGATACAGCCTGGTGAAAGACGGACAGACAGACGGCGAACTGACAGTGGAGTCTTAGTTAATAGGTCCCGTTTTAACCTTCAGATACGGGACTCTAAAAACAAGAACTTTTTAAGTAGCTCTAGGTATCGTTTTGTTCTAAAGAAATGTAGAAAATGTCTTCAGATCAATCTAGGAATGTTTTGATTGCCAATAACGTATTTAATTGAAAGTAATTTAGTAGACCTTTCAGCAATTAAAGTCCGTGGCAGTCATTCGTGCTGAAAATAAAATGTGCGTTTAATTTACTCAAATAAAATATTTTACTAGTACTGCTCGTAAATGGTATAAGCTTGAACGGATTTAACGTTGACTCAATTTTGCAATTTTTGTAGGATTTATGAGCACATTTCACTGGACATTTTCGGGCTTATTCATAAACAAATTCTATACATATGGTTGGTTACAATACTACTTGATTCTTCTTTTACTTTTTTTTTTGGCTTCGCACAGTTTGTTTATTTAGCCAATGTCATGTTTAGAAACTAGATTCTTTGTTCAAATTTTCTAAAGCGAATTTGAATTTAGAATCTGTTAATCAGTATTAAATTAAGTTTATGGTTAAAAAGTTTGTTTTGATAACGCATCTCAAGTTGGTTCTAGACATCTGTCCTTTGGCTCAATTATCCCCTGAAATCTATACTAATATATAAAGCTGAAGAGTTTGTTTGTTTTTTTGCTTGAACGCGCTAATCTCAGGAACACGGTCCGATTTGAAAAAATCTTTTAGTGTTTGATAGCTCATTAATTTTTTTTTTTTTTTTTATTTGAACAAGGCAGAAAGAAAAAAAAAAGAAAAAGTAATGAAAGAAAGGGATATATCACGCTAAGACCAATAGCAGCGGCGCACCAATTAATGTTTCAAAATCTGGGAGCTAGTGACTATTCCACGCGGACGAAGTCGCGGGCAGAAGCTGGTATTGCCAAAGACACATAAACCCAAAGACAAGTTTAAAAGTAAGTATTGGCAACAAAACGGCGGTATAATAAACCCTATCGGTATTGGATAAAGCTTCTTAAAATCTTTTCGGTGATATACTTATTTACGATGGAAGTATTCGGAGCTGTAAAAGAGCAACGGTCGGATGTCAACGAAGGACCTTTAGTTTAACGTCAAGACTATCATAACCCGAAGGTTGGCGGAGACTCACGATTGTCAAATAACGAAGTCACTTAAATCTTCTTTTCCCTGAATATTTGCGTTTTTTGTCAACTAAAACTCGACTGTGAACAGATACTAACTTATCTTTTGTGCGAAATTTTCATAAATTAAGCCCTAGGTACTAGAGTCGTTGCCATTATAGAGACGAAAGTGAAGAGTTTCGTGTGCCCGTTATAACACCTAGGTAACTGCTTCGGCCCCCTACAACGATGTGTTATTGTAGTAGTGTATAATGAATTGGTCTTGTATAGTTCTATCTCTTTCTCACAACGGAATTATGATATGCACGTCATTGTAGTGGTTTTACTGAATCAGAAGACTGTAAGCGGTAAAGAACTTAATTTACCTACCGCTTCTTAGCGGAAGAAATAAAAGTTATGTACCAAGTGGAACTGCTTCTCCAGATCAAGAAGTGTACGTCTAACAAATCTTAATTTAGATTTTAAGAAGACGAGGTAAAATTGTTTTTTTGGTGTATGTACAATATATTATGCGACGTTGACCCAGGCCTGGTTCTTATCGGATGGTGAGCTACCAAATGCCGTGCGCAGAGTTGCGCTTACAGTGGCCTAGAATCGCTCTGCGACTTCCGACACGCGTCTTCTTCTGTTGCGGTGGCTGAGGCGTGACGATTGCCCTCATGCGGCCCGCTTCTTTCTTCGCTAGCATTACTGCGTCGCTGGACCATGGAGGAGAGAGGACGTCGCCGCTGATCGCTTCGACGAGGACTCGGCGGTGCTCCGCCGATTGCCGCGGCACTGGAGTTTCAACCAGGCGTAACGCATCCACGCGTCACACGTAAACGTTCCCTCTCGCCTCCAGATCCCATAGCGGCAATCCGCTAAGTGTATCCCCGGGCTTGCTATTTTATTTTGTATCAGGAAAAAAACAACGGTCGCTGTCGTATAAGCCACGGCAGCTAATCCGCGGGAGAAGGCTAGAACCTATTTAATACTTCGCAGTGACATTACGCCTTTAAGAAAACAGAGCGACATCGGAGTCAGTAGCTCAGTGCTCAGTAATTCATTCTGGGTATTATAGTAAGCCTTATCAGGAGTAAAAGTTTACGGTCTCAGGAGTGAAACGTTAATCGCTGGCTGCGAGATTATGCTGGAGCGGGCCCACTGCGCAGAGCCGGATTAGGGACGCGGACGGGGCTGCTCTAGAAATGTTATTGTTTTAAAAATGATGTTGGTGGCTGAAATGTTATACATACATATATGAACGTACATATTTTTGTTGATAGTGTTTTTTCTTTGTAATATTAGGATTACACAGATGTGTGTATGTATGTATATTCAAATGCTTGCGTTAATATCATGAATGTGAAAGTAACTCTGTCTAATTATGTTTCTATTTTGGGTTTCAATTTTTTGTGTGGTAAGTGTGTTTCTTGACGTAATTTCTATTTTTCATGCAGTTGAAGCCGCTGGAATATGATACTGGGTTTTATGAGATAATTATAGCTATCAAACAATTACTTAAAAAAAAAAACTTTTTTCGTTCCTTATTTCCAAAACTAGATGATCGCAAAAGAAGTGTCAGACTCTTACTGACTAAAACCTACCTGTGTTCCTCCTATTGCGCTTTACTTGCCAGGGTCGCAATGATTCATTCGAACAAATTTTTGTGGTCTAGGTCTCACCTTGGTGCACAACTCCTTGCACCCGAGTTTTCATCGCCCCCGTCCCTGATCTGTCCCTGTGACAAGCAAGCCAGCGTCCAGCCGAGCTTGCAGTGATATTTTACTTCCCCTAATGGGTTTAAAACGGAGCCGCCCATGCCTCAAGACTCAACCGCCATCATTAGTTTTCATAAGCCCCTAACACTCACAGTTATTGCTTATGTTTTATTCACAAAATGAATTACATCAGACGGGTATGAATAAATTAGTTTTTGTCAAACACTGCTACGTCTCAGTCTGTTTTGAATCTTTAGTTAAGTTAGTCCAGATTATTATCTAAAGACATTGCTTAATTATACAATACTAGTTTTGGTATTCAAAGTCGCTCAGAGACAAATACAATGGTTATTTTCGTTATTCTTAGAAGAAGAAATTTGAATTGGCTTGCGAGGTACTTACTGATACAGAAATGACAATAATTCCTAATTAGACGTAGAGAATTCTTGACCGGAGGCTGATGTGGTCAAATCAATTCTACGCTCAACTGTCCACCACACACAGTAGACAATATATTGTAGAAATTCCTCGAAGATGACACTACAAAGCAGGGTTGGAAAAAATCACGATTATTTGCAAAAAATCAAAAATCATTGATTTATTACAAAAAATCCAAAAGATCACGATTTTTTCGATATTTTTTATGAATAGCGCGCGAAAGGGGCCATCGCGTCATCGGCATCAGTGGAAAGAGTCTTTTACTCTTTTCGACTTTTGGATTTGTCCATTCTAAAATCAAATCACTGACTTGTTGTTACTTGATATTATATTGACATTTCTTATTTTTTTTATATGGTATGACATTTATCAGACACTAGCAGCGCCTCGCGGTTTCACCCGCGTAGTTCCCGTTCCCGTTGGAATATAGGGATAAAATATATATATTACCTATAGCCTTCCTCGATAAATGGCCTATCTAACACTGAAAGATTTTTTCAAATCGGACCAGTAGTTCCTGAGATTAGCGCGTTCAAACAAACAAACAAACTCTTCAGCTTTATAATATTAGTATAGATTTGTTAAATTTGAATTTCAAAGTATGTTTTCATTAGGTATTCTTTTTTTCCTTTTAATTAATTATTGTATTTCATCTTCGAGCCGATGAATTGACAATGTTATGTACGCCATTATTGTCACATGCATTAGGCCATAAATTAAATAGTTTAAGTAATATTCAATGTTAAATGTTTGTGATGTGGCAGTACTTTTTTAAAATACATAAGTAAAATCAGGAATATATTAGGAACTGAAAAGGTGGATAGTTGGTGTTTTTGTTTAAGTATTGTAATATTCTAACACGAAGTAATTTTTAATTGTTCTGAATCGAAATTTGAATCTGTCTGTTATCGAAAATCAAGAATGGCAATTTGTATTACAAATAAGAAAGAAAAAAAACAATATGATTTAATCAATGATTGTTATTGAAAAAATCACTTGATTTAAATTGTGATTTAAATCATGATTAAAAACAAAGTGATTTAATCATGCCAACCCTGCTACAAAGTCTCTTATGGCTACAATTTACAACGTATTATTAATGTTTGCGTCTTCCTTTATAAACTAGAGTTATGAAGTAACAAAGAAGCTCGCTGCGCTGTGTACTGCCACGGATTATGTGCGAAACCTGAATTTATTAGCTCGCACATTAGCGGTTGGTACTTAAAAATGCTTTCAAGATGTCGTGTTCTTGTATCCTCGGCACCCTTCTAGCGGTCTTGTTGGACTATCGCAGAGGTTCTATAGCAAGGTGTATTGTAAGAAGTATTGAGGATTTGCTACGCTTCATTACTTACAGTTTTGGCGATGAAACAGACATTGCTTTAATTTTTTTTTACGTTATTCTTAGCTAGAAAGAAAAATAAAGAAATCTCTTTTATTCCACTAGATATGACCCTCAAAAAAACACGAACATAAAAGATAATAACTTATCAACTATTAACAGCGCCCAGCGGTTTCACCCGCGCTGTTCCTGTTCCCGTAGGAAAATAGGGATAAAATATAGCCTCTGTCACCCGGGAATACTAGTGTTCCCAACAGGGCACAGTTCAAATCGGTTCAGTAGTTTCGGAGCCTATTCAATACAAACAATCAATCTAATATTTCCTCTTTATAATAATTAGTATAGAAAACTACAAGCTGTGTCAGGCCCGGATTAGCTTTAGCATGTTACTTCATTCGCAACAAAGAAGGCCTAGCTTCCTTAACATATACGTAATTATATAAAAAAGCATCCCCAGTATCCCATCTAATCTAATACCAAAATTGCATCAAAATCAGTTCAGCAATTAAGTCGCGACAGTTTAACAAAGAAACATGCTAAATTTACCATTTTTAAAATTAGTAACAAAATAGGATTCTAAGGATTTAAGAGACTTTATTACGCTTTACGCGTTTGTTAGTGTTTTACGCGTATGATTTGCAGGAACGAAAAAAAGTATTTCACAACTAAAATATTGAAATTAAGGAAGAAGAAAGAGGGAAGGAGAAGAAAGAAGGTCAGAGAGAGAGTCAATTCCAGGCGGATTTAAATACTTTTCGTCCATAAAATTGAACATTCAATAATAATAAAAAATCTGTTCGATAGAAACAAACAGCTCTGTTATAAACCCTTTAAAAAAACCTTCAATTCAAAAGCAAAATCTACCTCAATCCCGATTAATCAAAACGTTATCTGAACCAGTTATAAGTGTGGAGTGTAGCCGCGATAAGCCGCGAGATCGCGCGTCTCCTGTTTGCGAATCGCGCGATTACCGAGCCGACTGAGCGCGGCCCTTTTAGTGCCTGCAATAAAACAATTACTGGCGACGACTTTGAAGACTGGGGAGTAGCCGGGCGCAGAACAAACAAGCCGGGCTCGTCGGCTTGTTTGCCTACGCCCCTGAGTTGACGCAGAATCGGAGTTCTGACGTTTTAATGAACGTGTGCCGCTTGTATGTGCGTTTGTTACGGTGAGTGAGATTAGATTGGGATAAATAAACAAAATGTGTGATTGTTACTTAATGTCTTAGGTATTTGTGTGTGTGTAAATCTTAGTAAGACGTGCGTTAACAGGGATTTTTGTACTCAGTTTCATTTGGTGGTTAGTTTCAATATTTAGGGAAACAAAGAAGTTTTTAGTTTTAACTTTATAAACGAGAGTAAGAAAGTACTGTATGGAAATCATATTGTTTCTGGTGCGGTTAGATGCGTGACCTTGAACTACCTACTAAGGACAGACTTTCAATAGACCATGAAGCGAGCTTACACAGATTTTGATACCACAGATGTGGTGCGCACAGTACCAACCACACAAATCATTTAAAGAAACATAAGCCCGTGGCAACACGTTATAAAAACACTTGAAAGCAAACGACAAGCTTACATCTAAGGGAAGTAAACACAAATACTCGTCCTTTCCTTTTCCGTCAAAATAACATCGCAACGGTCTTTCCCCCTGAACTTCATCCAACGTTTCTGCCTACTCGCTTGTCTGTTTGTGTGTCTGCTCTGTCTCCGCCGTGCTTGTTGCTATTTGCTCTCCCCGCGACGCATATTAATGGCGTCCTTATTTTAAATCCCGGGATGTAAAGCGGTTAAGTCGAATCCCGGATAAATTACTTAGCGGGCCCGGTGTACCCGGTATTACTGGGAGAGGCCACTGAGTAAGACACTCAAGAAGGTTCGGGAAAGTTTTAATGTAAGGTAACTACAGAAATTAACAGTTCAGGTTTTTTTTTCAAACAGGTAATAGGTACAAATTCTTAGACCTGGTATCGTCATAACTGGGCCTACATACATTCTTTTGTCGCATGTTTGTGCAGTAATTTAGGCGTGTACTTTTTGTTTATATGTACCTACAGATTTTTTAAAGCATTTACCGACATTAAAAATATTTGTTTATTATTATTATATACTTTATTGTACACTTCATAATAAGAACAGGACAAACATTTATAAAAACAAGTGTACAATGGACGGTGTTATCGCACACAAGGCAATCTCTTACAGACAACCTTTGGATGGTCTGATCGAAAGGAGATTAGGGCTGTGTGGCTGAGGCCTCTGTGTGTAAAATTAATACTTTTGTAAAATTTACCTACCTGAAACAAATTACTGAGGGAAATGCTCTAACACAGTGTTGTACGTGCATGTCTTTAATATTTTAGTGTTACTTTGATATCAAATTATCTACGTAAAAGTAAAAGTTTCAACAAAATGTTGAGTAAAGAGTTTTTTACATAATAGGTCTCATAGTAAAATTGGAGTTAACTACCGGTACGTAACTTGAACAAATCATGAAACTATTTCTCCTTTCAATTTAATCAAACGCGTGTAATGAAACCATAGAACGATTCAGAAAGTTCGCACGATGGACCAGCGCCATCTATCGAGCGTAAAGATAAACTTTATAGTTTTATGTGACCTTTTGTTTCTAATATTTATTAGTTTTCTTTATTGTACATACAGTTAATAAATAGGATAGATTATATACAAAGGTGAGCTTAACCCAGCAATAGGTTATGTTACTGCAAACCACTAAGCGATTATCTCCTTTTTGAGTTTCTGTAATTATGCGTATTATTTGTGAGTATTTAAATACTAGTGATTTCTCTTTGGATCAGTATTTGTTTTTTTTATTGTTTTCGTGCCGACTTGTAGATGCGTATATTTTCATTTAGAACTAGTCAAAACAGAGGTAATGTAACCAGTATAATCTGGGTTCCTCTTCTATTGAAACTGTACGAGTATAGGTACAGGTGGTGGTGTAGGAGAAAGATATTTAATAACCAAAAACGTTGTGTTACGTTACAGGTACATATTTTATGTATGTGTAAAGTTAAACCTAGAGATGAACCTCTCTCTAAGTTTTTGGAAATTCATACTTTTTCGTCGTTATATATTTTAGAAATGGCAATTTTTGTAAAATTAATCCCATCAAAAACATTCTGTAAAAAACTAAAATTAGTTGACCATGTTAATAATTTGCAAATATTTGCAATAGGGATGTTTCCTGAGTAAAAAATATATGATTATGTTTAGTCCGTCAGTTAGATTATAGAAAAATATTGGACACGTATTTTTTCTTTTATCAAATCTATAAAAACTGACGAAGCTACAAAGCATCAAAGATCAGGAGTGGGGGCTTGTGACGTTACGGTTCGGTAAAAATTGTAGCGAGTAGTGACGTCACACGAGTTTTCAACGCTCTGTATCGTCTTCATTTTTTGTCTACGTGAAAAAAGAAAAAATACGTGTCCAATATTTTTTGGAAATCTATCTAACGGACTAATTAGATTTTTTTAGTCAACTACCCTATTGTATGGAAAACTGCATTGAATGTTTCAAAAACTTTTGTATTTATAAAGAAGAGTTTGAATAAAAGTGATACGATAGAAATTAACCGAAATGCATGTTTATTTATTTTATACGTAAACATCGCTAGTAAAAAGTGACAGTTGGTCTGCCGAAAGTTCCCTTTTTGACCACGGCGTGCGCTGCCATCGATTCGTGGTTCCCCTACCTACCTCCTTCTTTGCACCCAGCGAATGCCTAATACTACAGAAAAACAACCGACAGAAAAATAAACGTAAATACTAGTTAAGTAAACAGTATTAATATAAAGAAAAGATCTGGAAAGTAATTAATATAAACAGAAGTCGGTAGGTGCCTTTAATGAGATGGAATTTTTTCGTAGCAACTTAATTATTCTTGAATTAGGTTTTTCTTTCTCTGACAATTTATTTCATTATTTAAAAAGATCTCTTGGATAATTAAAAGATAGTAACAGCACGTGTCGATTTTCAAGGTAAAATAACGCTTGCCAAGGTCTGCGCAATGGTGAACAAAGGGACCATAAAATAAACTGACATTCCTCCATGCCACGGAAACACGCCGTTGGCTCAGCTGTCAATTCTACTCGTATGTATATGGCAGTTGACTAAAAAAATTGAATTAGTCCGTTAGATAGATTCTTTTTTGTCGAAGATGATACAGCGTGTTATCCAACACGCTGACGTCGTCGTGCGACGCCACTACTCGCTACAACTTTTACCACGACGGTCACGTCGTGGTAAAAGTTAATATTAAAATTATAAGTTAATGTTAAAGTTATAAGTGGCAATAAGTCTCCTCTTTGAGGAAACACTCCTCAAAGAGTGTCGCCACGGCATCCTCACCTTCCTCCTGACGTAGATGCTCACTGGACACGGCTGTTTCGGGAGGTATCTGTTTCGCATCCAGCGGGAGGACACGTCCGGGTGTCAACACTGTGTGGACTGCCCTTGGGAGGAGCAACGCCGTGTCCTCGTTCAGGCGGTCGGCGGTGGCGACCTCTCGCTTCCGGCCCTGGTTCCATCCATGGTCCGGAGCGAGGAGGCATGGGAAGCGGTCACCTCCTTCTGCGAAGCAGTAATGCTAGAGAAGGAGGAAGCAGGCACAGGAAGCAGCAACCTCGCTTCGCAGAAAATAAAACATTATATAAAATATTATCTAGGTTCAGAACAGCAGTATCTATTTCCTGTATATTAGCAACTCGTGTCTCTGTTATTGCTCCCCTGTCGACAGTTGACGCCACAAGCCGCGAACTAACGCGTGCCGCCATCTTGTATTGAACAACCAATTCAATTTGATCATATTCCAACTGAGAACTGATATCCTCGTAAAAAGTTACGACAGTTTGTTCTTATTGGTTTGAAGGTAAAGGGAATATTAGTAAGGTTTTGTTTGTTTTGTATGTTTTTCCTAAGGTAGACGTCTGTACACGTCCCGTGGGTTATGTACTGTAATGTAATGTCTTTTATGGGCATGGCATCTTTTTCAAATATATAAATTACTCCTTATAACATCAACTTTCTGCCTGTGAACGCTCTGGAAAAATCGGTCCGGCCGTTTTGGAGATTTTTCGGAACAAACAGATAAACTGAGGAAAATATTTTTGGGGACCTCAAAAGGAAATAGGAATACTTATAGGTTCACTTTGTTGTCCGTCCGTCCGTCTGTCTGTTAAGACCCTTTGTCTCGGGGATGCGTGAAGGTATCGAGTTTCAATTAAACCATATACTCCGGTCTACAGTCCCTTAAAGCTGAGAAAATATCAAATTTTAAGTTGACGTAAAAAAGGATATAGCCGTTTATGCAGCAGAAAATGTATATTTCGACTGATGATTTCCCATCCACCCAAAAACAAAAAGCTTGATGTATGTATAAGTAGTTATTTAATATTCCTATCAAGCGGTAATACGCGTTCTATTTACTTAGAGACTTACAGTACAACGTCCTGAAATCCCTAATAGTTGTATAGACTATAGTTATTGTTTGGTACTTGTTGTTTTAATCTTTATACTTTGAATTGTTTTTATAGTTTCCTTTTTTTATTCTTTGCATTGTCCTCACATATAGAAGCGACCAAGGATGTAACCAAGGTTATGTAATACAGAACATGATTTAAAAGAGTGTCCGTGGAGTTTCTTGCACGTTCTTCTCCATAGAGATCTACGCTTTGGAACGTGCAGATAGCTTCACCTCTTTCGACTTGACAATTCAAAAGTGCCTGTAAAGGTTTTAATTGAAATAAATGCTTTGAAATTTTGAATTATGATTTTTTTTACTTAATTACATTAAGTGTTTAAGCACAAAAATACTTTTAAAAGTAATTAAGTACATAGGTCAGTCAGATATACATATGTATGTATGTATCCATTACACATCAAACACGTTACATTATAATTACCACTTGAACCTTCCACTTACAACGTTACAGTTCTATTTTTAAAGTCTCGTTAGGTTTCTGGCTCGGTTTAAAGCAAAAACTTGGTACGGAAGGTGTCTCTTGCAATTCAATTAATTAAAACATACGAGAGTGTTTCAAGTTAATTGTTTACGAGACGCCACGTGGGATGATGTGGGATGAACCACGGCCTGTGGGATGAGGGCTGATGGATGTGGGATTTGGTTATGTTCCTACACTTAGCTTGAAGTGGAGCTTAGCTTTAGAGCAAACAGATTCTTTGTTTTGTATATCAGACATTACGTGCTGTATTTCTGATCGTTCTGATTTATTTTGGGCTCAATGTCGTTTTAGTTCAATGGTTTAGACGTCGTGGCTTTTGTCCAAAGTTCTGGGTTGAAATCTGGGCTTATATGACTTTGTCATAAAATAAGATGAATCGTTCATACTTATTTGCATGATACGAGCACTTTTTCCTATACATTCTGGTCCGTTAACATTTCAATTGGTTATTTGTCTTGACATAGTATTGACATAATATTCTGTAGTGTTTTATATCCTATTGATATATTTTTCCTGTGACTCACTCATAATGATGAATGCTTATGATTATCTATTTTTTGTTAATACATTCTGTTAATGCAATTTGTGAAGACAAATGGTGGTTTTACTCTATCACTCAAAAACTACGCAACGGATTTTTCTGAAACTTTGCAGCAATATAGTATATACGTACGAATTATACTTAGGCTATAATTTAGAAACGGAGGAGTATTAATTCCACACGGGTGCAGCCGCAGGCGGCAGTTAGTTTAAAATAACGAGAAGAAATTCACCTAATTTGTAGGTCAAGACATACATTCGTAGTACAACATTATCACAGTCATCCGCTTTAATTACTGCGAACAATCAACAGTTAAAGATAACATAAACAGCGGCAGTTAGCGAGGCAGTCAGTATGCGGAGCCGGTCACAGTTATAGCGCGAGTTAAAAGTAACGGCTCAGTTACCGAGACGTAACGGTTCAATATCGACAACTGTTACCGACTTTGTTTCTCTTCTAAACCGTAGAGATGAGAGGTGTACGGATATTCGGATGTGGCGGATATTTGGGACCTCCAACCAAATATCCGCACCCAAATATCATTTGGGAAATAAGATATGCGTTCACAAATTTCATGTGTCTTAATAACTCATAACAAGTTGCAACATAATCATAATCAGCCTATTTTAGTGTTCCCACTGCTGGGACACAGGCCTCCTCTCTAGGAGAGGGAAATGTCACATGTCTTCGAAAATTTGTTCTAAGACATGCCGGTTTCCCCACGATGTGTTCTTTCACCGTTTTGAGAGCAGTGGTGATAAAATTAATAACACAAAGTAATGCGCCTGACTGGGTTTGAACCCGCGACCTACAATTCGAAAGTCGGGGCCGTTACCACTCGGCCACCACTGCTCGCAAGTTGCAAACCCGGGCGAAATAAGGTTTCTTAGACAAGGTTAGGTTAAGGTTTCTGAACATGACTGCGATGCTCCTGTTCAGAACATGAGCTACACGTTGGAGTGCCTCAAGTGCCCATTGCCTGTACTTTGGGGGATTTTATTAATGCCACTGACGCTGCAATCCATGTAGCCACTTACTGCGCCGAGAAAATCTAAGGAATCCATCAACTCGAAAAGAAAAAGAATAATTCTAAGTTACATAAATTGATAGCGCAATGGTACACATCGCCATATTAAAATAAGTGGATATTAAAATATTGTGATATAATAAGCTACTTAAATTTTATTGAACTAATTACACGTTAATATTCATAAAATATTTTTTATACGTTATTTATTTAAAGTAAATCTTTATTTCCAATTAAAAGTAACTTATCCAGAGGAGAAATCAATCTTAATCTTCTAGAACTACACAAATGAGTACATACTTTTGTAGAAAAACGGTGGAATATTAAAAAATGAGGGAGTATCGCATATTTCTTTGAACAGCTGTCTTTTTTATATCCCTGAGCACTCAGAGTATCTGCCATGTTCTGGCAGAAATGCTGTCTGTCGAAATTTTTCTATTATGTATATTTCTATAACGCACCCATAACTTAAATAGTCCATTATTTACAAATCTTAACCTTAAGCTCTAATCTAAACAAAAATATCCGAGTGAACCCTAACAATATCCGCCACGTTACGTCCAGCCACAACACAAAAAATCCGTATTTGTCAAGTCATAACCCTAACAATACGAGATAGGGAATTAATATCCGCGCCGGATCCGTAACTGTGGGAGCACGGCGAAGATAAGCGGTAGTTGTTCCGAATAATGTTTCCTTTGTTCAATAGATACTTTTCGATAAACTGTCATAATTTCTGCGGCGCGCGTTGAATGCTAATACGTTGTTGTTTTACGTGAATGGCGGTGGTACTTGGAGGTTGGTTTTAGTTGTTTCAATTTGGCTTGATTATATTTATTTTGAGGGTTTTGTTGGAGCGATAGTTAAGCGATACTTGCGATGCTAGCTATGATAGATATAATCTAGCTTTCTTGACCATTTTTTCCATAATAATATATTTTGATTCCATAATAATATATTGGATTTGGAGTGAGACACTAGACTTTTGTGTTACTTTTGGTGTACAATAAAGTATATAATAAATAAATAAATACACTATAAAAATGGTCAGATTGTTCTTTACCTCCAATATATGGAACCAATACTATCGCATACTCAATACTAATATTTAAAAAATCTGAAGAGTGTTCGTTTGAAGCGCTAATCTCAATATTTTTTTTTCGTTTGAAGCGTTAATCAATATTTTTGTATATGATAGCCACATTGATGAGCAAAGTTATACGGGATACGCGTCTACAAAGACGAAGAAAATAAATACATACTTATACCCTAATAGCTTGTATGGGTATGTGAATGTATTTATTAAAAAAAAAAGAATAGAGAATAATTTTGAGTTGTTTTTAAAACGACATTTTGCACCACTGATAGTCTACTCCATTGTTTAGTACAAGTGTTCTCGTTCTTCACTTAGGTATTTCTCCATGAAAAAAGCTCAAAAGCCAGCATTGCATTGCGCAAGAACACTGAAATTCCTGAGGCTCAGTAGTAGTTGGGTCAGTGCATACTAGGGTTGCGGAATTTATTTGAAAGAGTCACCATGGCCCTGGAACGCAAAGGGCATTAGGAGGAACATGGATGAGTTTTAGTCAATAAGAGTCTGACATTCCCTTCCGGTCCGCCCTGAGCTGGAGAAGTCGTTTGATGATTTCCCATCCAGAAAAAGAGACTCAGGGCATAACGCCATTGTATCAGCGCCAGCGCAAGCGGTTGTGGAAATATAAAAAAATAAATTGCTCACTTGACATTTTTGACAGTCGCCTTCTCCACGCTGACATATCGTCGCTTGTTTAGAGACCCTGATAAAGTGTTTTCCCAGTCCTGATAGATAATGATAATTAAATAATGCATTGAAATCTTTCGTGTCACACTTTGTACAAACACGTGTTGCCTCCAGTAGGTAATGTTGAGGAGTGGGGACTCCTGAACATTAATGCGTTTTATCATTGTACATTTTTATTAATTGGAAAAGGCAAACAATACGTGTTCAATAACTTTTGAAAATATCTCGGACGGATTAGATAATTTTGAGTCAAGGAAATTGCAACAGTGCTTAAACTGCTGTGATTGACAAACAATGAATTCAACCAGTCACAGACAATTACATACGCTTGACAATTTGTCACATTATTTCGTGTTAAAATTTGTTTGAGATACTACGGGCAAGTCTTTTAGGTCAGTAATGATCTTTGTTTTAACAATAGACCATAAGGTACCCGACCATAAGAACATATTCCAACGTTACAAACGTGTGTTATGTACAAGGAATTTATTAGCTAGGTTATGCAGTGTCGGCAGCTTGGCACCTCAGCAATACAGCTGAAGTCATAAACATCTATACACTCGTGTATGCAGGCATTCGGTTATCGCGCGGAAAACATTCCCCTCACTGGTATTAACTGCTGGGGAAGCAGCTGCTCCCTGCCAGGTTTTGTATGTGGCTAGAGTAAAATAAACACTTTTATATCACTACTAGCTTCTGTCCGCGACTTCGTCCCCGTGGAATCCCCGATTTTAAAATCATTATTTATCGCTGCTCCGCTCCTATTGGCTTAAGCGTGATGATATATAGCCTAAAGCCTTCCTCGATAAATGGTCTATTCAACCCAAAAAGAATTTTTCAATTCGAACCAGTAGTTCCTGAGATTAGCGCGTTCAAACAAACAAACAAACAAACAAACTCTTCAGCTTTATAATATTAGAATAGATTAATAAATAAAGAATAAAATAGACCACGCATTAGATATTGCTTGTGAAAGGGATTGTTGTTATTAGCAATTCCCTTTCACTCAACTGTAATAGTTATATGTATACATGGTTATTTGTGAAACACCAACAACCTCTTAAGGGGTCATTGTACTCATCATTATGAACAACTTTTTCTATGGAACTAAACATGTAATCGCGAAAAAAAAAAAACAACAGCTGTTTTTTTTCGCGATTTCATGTTTGGTTCCATAGTAAAAGTCATTCATAATGATGAGTATAATGACCTCTTAAAACGTTGTTGCTGTTTTTTATTTTTATTGGCCTTAGCGATGTATATCACATATAACCTATAGCCTTCCTTGATAAATGGGCTATCTAATACTGAATGATTTTTTATTTATTTCGAACCAGTAGTTTCTGAGATTAGCGCGTTCGAGCAACCAACAAAATGTTCAGCTTATATGTATGTATGTATATTAGTATAGATTTATTATATGTTTATAATTATAGTATATATTGTTTTTTTTTTTATTACCTACACACAATTGCCTAAATTTCTTTTTTATTTCGCCTTTCACAGGTGTACTGGAGAAACGTTTGAAATAAGCAGTTCCTTTGTACTCATAATTTTATTATTACCTTTTAATTATTTTTTGTGTGTACATAAATAATAAAATAAATAAACTCTCAGTGTCTATTCCACAAATTATATTGTCGGAGCCAATTACCTTTATACATATACTAGGAAACGACTGAAGACATTAGGAAAAAAAATACTTATTCTATCTATGGGGATTGAAAACTTTAACTATTTTCATTCCTCAAATATGGTCATTTTCTATAAGTAGGTACCCTGTTATAATGTGAGTAGGCTCGGCATGGGCTCACGTAACCTTTGCAAGCAGTTCCACTAAAATTTCAAAATACAATCCTTCCATTTTAAACTACCAAACAATATCTTCAGCCTCAAAAATAAAGCATGCACCCACAGTCGTCAGATCGCAGGCCGCAGACACATTGCCGCGACATAAATACCGCGATGAGATGCGGTGCGGCGCGGCGCGTCCTCGGCACGCGCGCGGTGCGTCATTCCGCTGCGCCGCGCGGTAAACTGTTCCACGGAGATCGTCTATCAGATGCAGATGGGTAAGGCTGCGATTACAATGGATGTAATATTCTGGTATGTTTTGTCGATCAGAGCGAATTCTTATATTTTAAAGGAACGCTTGCATCTCAGGTCGTAAACTTTAGCTATTTCTTTTGGAAAGTTTTTGAATTGACTGTTTGCGATGATATTGCGACTTGAATTATGTTGTTTTTAGGTAAAAGAACTGACTTTCTGCTATGTTGGGTTCGTTTTGAGATAAAATGGACTACAATTAGATTCTATTTCATTTGTTTATTCTTCATAACATTACGCCTGTTTTTAAGCCCCGACGGAAAAAGAGGAGTGTTATAAGTTTGACGTGTCTTTCTGTCTGTTTGTCAATCTGTCTGTCTGTGGCTCCGTAGCTTGCAAACGGATGAAGCGACTTCAATTTAGTTTTTTTTTATGAAAGATTGAAAGGTGTGTTACGGGCAATTGTTCTTAGACATGTTTGATGAAAATCGGTTGAGCTGTTTAAAAGTTGCGGGGGGTGAAAGTGGGGAAGAATAATTGAATGTCTGCAAATATACTCGAGTGGTCTCAAATGAAAGCGCACTGAAAGAAAATATTGATAATGACTTCGAAAGTGTTCTTATAAGTATGTACCAATAAAAAGTATAAAATAAAAATTAAAAAAAAATACTTCGCATTGGGGGACCGCGCTGCTTAGTTAGGTAATAGACTATTTTTAGTTCAATTGTTAGATTTGGAGAGAACTTAAGTTTTTGTGTCGGGGGTTATTTTTAATGTAATTTTTTACTCGTAATTTTTAAGTTCCATGAAGGTAACATGAACAACCCTAATTATATCAACAAGGCACAAATCCAGACTCTGGATGGTCACTTAGGAATTGCATAATTATAGAAAAGCCCAATAACACTTCCAAATCGAAACTTACGTTCATTACACTAACGAGGCAGTTGCTCGTTTTATTATTATTTCGAGTGTCTATTTTATGACGTGAAAATCTTAACCATTGTTTCGAGTAAAACATTCATAGTGCGCCTAAAGCAACACAACGATTATGACAGTTGTTTAAAACGACAATAACATAAACAAAGCAGTACAAACAATCTGACGGCCACTAAAGTCTAAAACTACTTCGCATCAGATCTAGATTAGGAGCAATTTATATCAGTTAACTCTCGATTACCCCTCATTTGGGCAAACTCGATACTTTTGCCTTAAGGTCGCTCTAATCTTGATTTAAGTCGAGACTTACTTGTTTGAAATGCGGCGAGTTGCTGCGGCGGGGGGGGGGGGAAGGAGGAGGAGGGGGGGCTGTGGTTGTCTTTATTTGTTTTTAATTAATAAGGTTTTCTGTAACGTCGATTGATTGATTTTCAGATAGAATTGTGGCGGAATATTGTTTGTGGAAACAATAGACGTTTTACTTCAGTGTGTCCGCAGCGTTATTTGTGGCCAGTCAAAACAAGTGTATGGTAAATCATGTTTATTGGTTTGTTTTACGTCTCTAAATATAATGTTTTAAGTTCTTATTAAAAATATGAGGTTGATCAGCATTGTAGTTTAATAATGATCTTACAGGTGCTTTGAAATCCAGTGATCGATAAGCTCACCCTATTGTCGCCTTCTGCAGTACAAAGGCCTTAGGTATTCACACTTATCCACGTAAATAAAAAAAAGACAACGTGTTGAATATCGTGTGACGTCACTACTCGCTACAATTTTGACCACGACGTGACGTCACAAGCCCCTACTCCTGATCTTCGATGCTCTTTATTTTTGTCAAATTTTATAGATTTGATAAAGCAAAAAAATATGTTTCTAAAATTTTTCGATGATCTTACTGACGGACTAACTGTTCAAAATCGTTTTTTTTTTTTTTTTCAAGATGTAACCTAATGGATGGAAGAAAAATATATGCGATTTTCACATATGGAAAGCTCCCCAAAGTAATTATAGATAGATGCAGAAAAAAAATGTAGCCAAAGTAAAAGAGCCTCCAGGCATAATTGGTGCCTGATTCTGTTATTGGTTAGCTTTGAGTAATCAATTACTAGGTACGATTAATTTTTAACTATTTTACTTTTTGTCTGACTCGTGCGGATCCCAAAAAAGATTTTTTTAATTTAACGATACAAATGGGACTCGAAACCATACGTGATAAACTAGGGCTGTCAGAGATAAATGAATAAACATTTACCTAATGATTAAAAAAAATAATCACAAAACATTGTAACGAAAGTAAAAACCTTGGAGGATTGACCTTGGTTTATAGTCAAAGAAAAATAAACAGAAATATTATATGCACTCATTTAACCTGTCATAAACTAACTCATAGAGAAAGAACTTCATGCACAAAGCCAATGACCGGACTGTTGCCTGAGACATTCTTTACCAGAGGCGATCGGCGGCGGTGACGTCTCGCTTCCGGCCCTGTTTCAATCTATGGTCCGGAGCGAGGAGGCATGGGAAGCGTCACCTCCTTCTGTGAAGCAGTAATGCTAGCGAAGGAGGAGGCAGACCGGGCGGGGAGAGGGAAAACTCACGTCCCAGACACCGCTACAGAATAAGACGCCCCGGGCATCGGGAATGGCAGGGCGATTCCCGGTCACCGTCGGCGCAGGCCTGCCGATGACGAGCAGTCATTGGCTCGTCCTCCGGTAATAACCAGGCCCGCATCAAGGGCACGTCGAGTTCTATGCGCACCTCAAATAGATGTCAGCAAAGAAGACGGGGTCCCACAGGATCAGTGCCTGCTAGGGTTGCGGAATTTATTCGAAAAAGTCACCGCGGCCCTGGAATACAAATGGCATTAGAAGGAACACGGATGGGTTTTAGTCAGTAAGAGTCTGACAATCCCCTCCGCCCCGCCCAGAGCGGAAGAAGCCATTCGATGATTTTCCATCCATAAAGAAGGCACCAACCAGTCAACCAAAGTCTAAAGCATCGGCCTCATTTGTTCCACCGGCTACACTTCCTTCGACAAAGTAGCCATTAACAATTTGAATTATATTACAGGTAGATGCATAAGTCATCTTCCCGAAACAAGTCAATAAATAAGTAACCGTACAATTACCGTAACGTTTTATTCCCGTGTCGCGGCGGAGAGCATCAATACGAATACCGGGCTCTCGTATATTATGATAAACACGCTCCCTTTGCCCCACTTATTGAACATCTATGTATCATAAAGTAGATGCTTGCAGAAGGACAACATATAACAGGAACGGGATAAGTTGTGTAGTCAATGTGCCCAACATTTCATGCTTCTTAGGACTGGCTTCTTCTTCGATGGCGATTATCAAAATGTCGATGACGTCGCAGGGATTGACTACTACATTTGAACTGTCACGTGATTACTTCCTTAAATGTACGTATTTTGACATTTCGGCACTCGCATTGGCGCTAAGTCTAGAGCCCTTGATCTCATTTACTTAGGGTCGACCTTCCTTGCCCGCATTTTCCATTTAGTACGATTTTGTGCTGCGTCTTTGTCTATTTGAGCTTTTTTTGGACTTTTTCCATCGTCGTCAACTAGGAACTTAGGTTTTAGGCCTAACTTCTTTTAGTGATATTTTCTAGATATTATTATAACCTATCAGCAATACTTCGAACTCGTTAGGTGCTACGCAAAGTGTCATTCTGTCAGTGATAATAAGTGTGTTATAAAATGTATATGGCAATGTTACGTGATATCAAATGCATACATTTTTAAACGAATAGGTAGATCAAGGTTCCCTTGTATAGTTCAAGTTTCCAACTATGAAATAAATTTTTAATCGCACCATTTGGCTGTAGGAAACTTAGCTCACTTTTACGAAAAATATGGACTTTGTCCGGAGTATGTCTTCTGTTACTTGTCTGTACTGTGTGTCGAAATATACTCGTGTTTCGTAATATTCACCTGATCGTAGACTATGGATTTATTAGGACGTTATTGCCTCTCCAATTCGACATGCCGCGAATATTTTTTATTTGTGAATATTTTGGAAAGTCGTCAATACAGTTTTAATGTATTAAAAGGGTCTTTTATCAAGAATGTTTGTGACTGTAACATATAACTGTGATACCTTTTCTTCAGGACCTCTTTTATTGACTAGAAAACAGGTATCTAAACTGAAATCATTTTGTTGCAAATTTAATTTAACCAGCCTTCCCTCCATTTAATCAATGCCAAAATTAACTGCCAGATTTTCATTAATTATGAAAGCAATTAAACCTACAAAGATTTGCAATAACCCAAGATTCTCATCGCCAAATCTTTTCATATTAAATCGAATTTAAAACGAAGAACTCGGTTATTTCCCGGACTTTTCCGATCATTAAAACCATCAATAATTATCCGTTCCTTTATAAGAAACCAATTAATACAAAAAAAAAGCGAAAAGGGAAAAATGGCGCGATGGTTTAATTGCGCGCCCAAATTACTAAAGCTATTACAAAAGAAAATATGACAAAGGTGGTTCGTTTAACGTAATGGCCGACTTTACAACCATTTCTAGTCCATTTGATTAAAAAAGCCGATCGACTTTCTTTTACAATCCAATTGCTCTTCAGTTTGCCGAAGACAGCTTTATTTCATTAACAATAAGGGTGATTTTTAGTTTCCAAGGTTGTTTAAATTTGCAATTTCAATAACGCGGAACCTCTTCATTTGGAACGGCATTACGATAAAAGAAAAGGCTTCAGTGACTATTAAGAATGTTGGAAATTCCACTGTTGTTGGTGAAGTGGCTCGGCCGCTGAGCTGGCCAGGAGGAGGGGGGGAGGGGAGAGGGAGGGCATCACCCGTGTAATGATTATTAGCTGCTGTTTATTTTGAATATAAATGTATTTTAAATTTTATTACCACTAAGCAGGATTCCGAATTCAAAATTAATTAAATTAAGATCAAATTCCTGGTAGATAATTAGTATCAACCAAGATGTATGTAGCTGTATTTGGTCAATTGGAAGAATTGAATACATAGTTAAGTGATTACTGTACCTACTTTCGTCTTTAATATCAAGGTATCAGACTAATTGAGCTTGAAATATCAAGTTTTCAGTGCTAAATAAGTACGTCGCCGCTACAAATAGCCGTAATTTTCTCAAGACATCCACCATGTTTTCATACCGGCCATAAAACTAATCTAAGACAGCACGCCCGTCAAATAAAAACTTGAAAGCGAAAAGCAAGCGAGTGTTCCCATTATTTTCCATTAAAAACAGTGCACTTGAGGCGTGACCTCATTCCCCGATGCATATTCCATGTCTTATATTTTCTTGTTCGCCCGTCCGTGCAGAATAGCTCCATTGCGCTATGATTGGTGTTCCGATCGCCCTCGGAAATATTGTTCGCGGCAAAAACAATTTCAGAAGATATTGTTTGTTTGAAATACTGGATATATTTTGTTTTTAAAATTGATTTTGAAATAGAGGACGCTGTGTCAAGATTGAGCTGTAGATGGGAGCTTTGTGAGGGTTGTACCTCGTATTTGTTGTGACGATCGAACGGAATCAGGGTGCTACTGTGCCTTCCGTGTGAATATTTTTATCGGAGTGTTAGAAAAAGGATGGGTGGAATGCTTCAGAATTATCATGTACTTACCACGTCGTATGTACCAGTTTCTGAATTGACAATTTGAAGAATTTAAGGTTGTGTTGGAAAACTTGACGTCAAATTCTTGATTCAAAATCTGGATGTCAGTATTGAAGTATAGTGTTAACGTGGCGGCACGTACCGCACGTAGAGGTTGTCTATAAATTGGTGATGGACTGAAAAAATATATGTATATAATTACTAGCTTCTGCCCGCGACTTCGTCCGCGTGGAATAGTTACTAACCCCAGATTCTTTGTGATATTGATTCGTTGGTGAGAGAAGTGGTGGGAGGCGCCCTACGTGACGGCACAGTGGTGGCATGCGCGTGAGCTGCGCGCGGTACTGGACAGTACGCGGACATTGCAACATTACTTTATATTTCTAGAATAAAAGATTTTTTCAATAAGCCTAAGTTACTCCTTATTACATCAGCTACCTTCCAATAAAAGTCCCGTCAAAATCGGTCCAGCCATTTCAGAGATTAGCCGGAACAAACAGGCAGACAAAAGACAAAAATTGTAAAAAATGATATTTTGGTGCATGTACCGCATATATTCATATATGCATGTAGTAAAAAGCGGTTATTTCAGTATTACAAACAGACGTTCCAATTTTATTTTTATATGTAGATGTATAGATAATATAACCATCGAACGGAGCAGTCCAAAGTAAAGCAGCATCATAACCTTGTTAAAATGAATTTATTTAACCACCCATCATCGGTGCCAATGACGAACTTCTACTCAAAAAATCATCACCACCAACTTCTTCAGACAAAGAATTTTCAAAAATCATTTCTTAATACTTCACTTTCGTTAATAAAGAACTCTTGAGCAAAAATCCATGCTTCTAGATTTATCAGTAGCGTTATGGGTCAGAATTGTATTAATAAGGCAGGGTTTTTCAACCTGTGGGTCGCGACCCCTAGGGGGGTCGCGAAGCCTCTCCAGGGGGGTCGCGAAGCTTTTATAGTGGAGTTGCTAAAGGTTGGGAAAGCTACAGCAGTAAAAAAGAAACAATAACATTTATAAAGATTTATTAAGAAAAATGTTAACTAAAAGTCATACTTAATTATTTGTACGAACAAAAATAATAATAACTTCTGAGATCTTTTCCATCATTATCATTTATCTATCACTAAACAAAAAATTGAAAAGAACGTATGAGGATCGTTAATGCGAAGGTTGCGCTTGTTTTTCATTCACCAATTTTTCCCATCTATACTAATATTATAAAGCTGAAGAGTTTGTTTGTTTGTTTGTTTGAACGCGCTAATCTCAGGAACTACTGGTTCGAATTGAAAAATTATTTTTGGGTTGAATAGACCATTTATCGAGGAAGGCTTTAGGCTATATATCATCACACTTAAGCCAATAGGAGCGGAGCAGCGATAAAGAATGTTTTAAAATCGGGGATTCCACGGGGACGAAGTCGCGGGCAGCAGCTAGTCGTGGATAAAAATGGATCTGAGCTACACTCAGAATTAAAATCGTTTTCCAAATTTAAACGATTGCTCCACCTTTGCCCAGTATTCCTCGATATCTCTTGCAGTGAGAAATAACGACACAGTTCTTCTTTTAACTTTTCCAACACCATTATCATACCTACCAGGTAAAAATTCCTTGATGTTTATCTCACACCCGACTTCTTCAATGAAAGACTGTGTCGCAGAAAATGAATCTAAGTTGTTTTGATGCAGAGACGATAGCCACAAGTCTATTATTTTTTTACAAAGCCATGAGTTTTGTCTTTGGCACTTTGGCAGTGATGACATTTTCATCCCGCCCTTGAATAAACTTTTGTTCAATATATTTAAATGCTCAAATAAGTGAGAAAGAAAGCCAATTTCAAACGGCGACGACGGGGCGGCCGGCATCGAAAACGCATTCGATGTAAAAAATATTAATCTGATTAATCATGTATTTATCGAACCGTAATTCTTAAAATAAGTAAATGTATTAAATAAGTAAATGTATTGGATTCCATATTAGTTACAAAAAAAAAAACAACGGCTAGGGGGGGTCGCGACATATTTCTTCATACTAAAAGGGCCGTGGTACGAATAAGGTTGAAAACCCCTGAATAAGAGCAACTAAAACGATAAGATAAACAACAAACTTGTCAGCTTGCATATCTATATCCACTTATACACTTCCATGCTTAACAATGAACTTAACAAGAAGATAGTTATTGTTGCCAAGTACCTACATTCTATCATAAATCTGTCCTCACAATATAACAGTGTGTCTGCGTCACACGACGGCAATCGGCAATAACCCGCCATTTTATATGCGGCGCGAGTAATGAATGCAGCCATGTGGGCGATGGGAACCAATTCATGAATATAAGCATATATTCAAAGCTCCAATATTCTTCAGTTATGGTATGATAGATATGATGGTTATCCAATTAGTGGATTTCGTGATTGTCTGGTAGCTTGAGTACTTTATGTGACCAACCCAGATGTTCTTACTTTGGTACTGTTCGTTAAACCGTAGAGTCCAATTTTTTTTTCTGGATGGAAATCATCAAATGACTTCTCCCGCTCTGGGCGGAGAGGAAGGGAGTGTCAGACTCTTACTGACTAAAACCCACCCGTGATTCTTCTTGTGCCCTTTGCGTTCCAGGGCCGCGGTGACTCTTTCGAACAAATTCCGCAACCCTAGCAGGCACTGACCCTATGGAGCTACGACTTCTTTGCTGACAGCTCTTTGAGGCGCGCGTGGAACACTACGCGCCGTCGACACGGGCCTACCGACGGCGAGCCACCCATAGCTCGCCATCCGCAGGCCCGCACCTACGGTGGCCGGGAATCGCCCTATAAAGGGCCATGGACCGCACGATCTCCGCATACAGACTCCGGCAGGAGGCCTTAAGACCCAAGAGCTGCTTGAAGGCAGCCCCGGCCCGCCCAGGTTGGAAGCCAAACGTCGCGTCGGATGTATTCTGCATAGTTCCACCGACTGTCGAGCGCCTTAAAGTTCTAAGTTGGTCTACCTACGCAATAGGGAACTGTCAGATGGTGCTGCATTGTCTGGACAGGACCAAATGTGTGTGTTGCTTTGTTAAAGAAGAAAACTTAATAGTTTTTTTTTTTTCTGAGTAGGTACGTTTACTAAAGCTGAGGCGTGATTGTTTGTATACGTATACATTTTACGTATTACGTACAATGTAATAACGCACTGACATTAGTAATAGCACAAATCTAATTTTCACACAGGGTTGCCACATTTGTTTGAAGTTTTATTCACAAAAAGCGCGTAATGCGAGTCTGGCTTTAATTGAGCCCATTCTATTTGTAAATAATGAACTGACCCATAGAGTAACGACAACCCGCGGCGGCTACTGCTGGACATGGTATTTTGAAAGGTTCTGCCCTGCGTCAGTGTCATGTTTAGTCATGCAAATTGATTCGTGACAATAGGGTAGTTGACAACACAAAAGTAATTAGTCCGTCAGATAGATTTCCAAAAAATATTGTACACGTATTTTTTCCTTTTCATGTAAGTAAACAAAAAACGAAGAAGATACAGTGCGTTGAAAACTCGTATGATGTCACTCTGCCGTACAATTTTTACCACGACATGACGTCACAAGTCCCCACTCTTAATCTTTGATGCTTTTTATCTTCGTAATTTTTTATTGATTTAATAAAGCAATAAATACCTGTCCGATATTTTTCGATTATTTAGCAGATTGTTTTTTACTCAGGAATCATCCTTATTCTGATTACCTAAAGTATGAAACTGGCACAATTTATAATTAGTAATGGGTGTCACTATAATCCATCCATGAGGTTAATCACTTCCAGACAGATGGATTTTATAATAACTGATAAGGAATAAAATTAGGCAGTCCACAAAATGTATTATGCTAGGTTTTTTTGAAGGCGCATTGTGTTCCACGCGCACCTCAAAGAGCTGTCAGCAACGAAGACGGGGCCCCATAGGGTCAGTGTCTGCGAAGGCTGCGGAATTTGTTCGAAAGAGTCACCGCGGCCCTGGAACGTAAAGGGTACAACAAGGATCACGGGTGGGTTTTAGTCATTAAGAGTCTGACACTCCCTTCCGCTTCGCCCAGAGCGGGAGAAGTCATTTGATGATTACCCATCCAAATAAAAAAAAAAAAAGGTCTTTCGACCTCCATATGTCCACCATGATTTTTATTAATTGTGTATAAATATTTAAAAATATATATATTAACATGCTGCACTCCTTTTCCATATAAACATTAACTGTGCCAAATTTCATACTGCTCCGTCAGCGCAGTTTTCGTAAAAAGGGGTACAAACTTTTGCTGCACGCATACCATTCGAACCTAAACTATCGGCGTGGGGGTGCCCTAATCTCCCTGTGCCATCTGTTCCGCTACTTGGAGGACTTAAACATCATTCATCAAGTCATTAAACGATACTTATTCAAAAGTAATTTGCCTAGCTGTTCAATTAAATGCCGGGATATCAGTTTGGCAGTTGATTAAACGGCGTCGTTCAATGAAAAAGGCTAATTAAATGGCTAATAAGTAAGAGCAGTGATGGCCGAGTGGTAGCGGCATCGACTTACGAATTGTAGGTCGCGGGTTCAAACCCAGCCAGGCGCATTACTTTGTGTAATTTCTTTCATCATTACTGCTCTCAAAACGGTGAAGGAAAACATCGTGAGTAAACCGGTATGCCCTAGAACCAAAATATTCGAAGACGTGTGACATTCACCAACCCGCACTGGGCTCGCGTGGTGGATTACGGCCCATTCTCTCTCCTAAAGAGGAGGCCTGTGTCTCAGCAGTGGGAAAGTTAAAAGGCTGATTATGCATTATGCGAAGGGCTAATTAAGCTACGACATATCGATTACGCCTGTTATTTCTTTGACTGAACTTAACTTGGAACCTACGTTCTAATGCTGCAATCAAAAGACTTTGTCCAATGTAATACATATATGTATATTTGTATGTATGTGTGTTTTTTGTATGTTTGTGTGTGTATGTTATTTAGTACACTGGATCCTACCCTCTCTGCTGATCTCTCTCTATCACTCGAAGGTTTGCTGTGAGAAAACTCAACTTTGAGTTAAATTCGCCTTTGTACATGCACTTTATTATAATTAATATAATATAAATTATTTTTGTGTACAATAAAGAATTAAAATTAAGGATCTGTGTTCTGTAAACTGGTTTCTTGCTGTCCATGATGACCTTGAAACAATAGATCCTTTAATTTGTCACCGCCGTCAAATTCGATTGGGTTTTTAACCGACCCTTTGAAAGAATTGGATCACGTTTTGTTTCAATTATTTGTTATTTTGTTTGGCTTGTCGTGTTTTGTTGTTAATTGAATAGGTTGAAAGGCTGAGTTTACATAAACGTAATCACATACATCAATTGGTGGATTTAATTAAGAAACATTATTTATTTTATGTGTGTGTTTTTTTAAATTAATTAAATAGGTATATTCAATGTATTCGATGTAAATGACTAGGTATTTATGGAAAAGCACCGTCAGTAAAATGATTTTGTCATGGATTATGTACCTGCAATAAATGGACATTCGAATTTTGTTTTCTATCTAATTCTTCATCTTCAAATTCTGGCTGTACCTACTACGAAGTGCCAATGCTATCATGATTCAGTGTGAGGGAAAGGGATAGTGTTATTCGTCTTGTGTAACTCCGTCTCTCTCTGACACAGGAATCATGGTGGATTAAAGACGTCATGGTAAGGCTGCTGAGCTCTAAATTGAAACACAACTTCTATAAATCGCATAGTTTGTTTTGTCTAAGAATGAGAATAGATGGATGAATAGTGATGTTTTCTGAGGAATAAAAATATGATTATATTTAGTCCGTCAGTTAGATTATCGAAAAATATTGGACACGTATTTTTTGCTTTATCAAATGTATAAAAATTGACGACAAACGACGAATTGACTCATGATCTTTGAGCTTCAAAGATCATGAGTGGGGGCTTGTGACATCACAACGTGGTAAAACACGTAGCACGAAGTGACTTCACACGAGTTTTCAACGCACTTATCGTCTTCGTTTCTTGTTTCTTGACTGTTGGGATAACGGCAAAAAGAGGTGTATGAAAGACGTGCTGCACCAGACCTAAATAAATTAGAATTTTGGGGAAAGAATTATACTTATAATTTTCGCTACAATATGGTCCATCATACAACCAAACAAGTCAACGAACAAACCTTTCGTTTCCACCTCTCACCCACAGTACCCCAGAAAGAAGCGCCTTGTTAATAAAACCCACGTTTTTTATTTGCAAATTGTAAAATTCAGTCGTAGCCCATCAATAAAGATTCGGCGTACGTTTAATACAATCGGGCGGAGCCGCACGAATGATTGCGGAGTCGTCCTGTGACGAGACGTGACGAGATGCGACGAAATGTGACGAGCGGTGACGGCCGGTGACTTGCGACTGTTGACGTTTATAATTGTCGTGTCGGACAGCGCCAATTCGTTTCCCGTTGCCGTACGCTCATTTGAATTGTATATTTATGGATACTAAAATTGAATCGGTTTCGGACGAAACGTATTTTGATGCCGTTTTTCAAATAGTTTTTTTTTTTGTTTCGTTGTTGTTGAGTTTTGCTAGTGCAGAGATGTATTTATAAGTAGTACCAATCTGGTAACAAAACTCTTCCAAAAAAAAAAAACAGATGAATCGTGACCCCCTCCTTTTTTTGAAGTCGTTTAAAAAGGAGAAAAATTGGATAATTTTTATCCATAGTTGATTTTGCATAACGTCAGTTTGTATTCTATATAATGCATGAAATAGGTCAAAATGACAATTAACAATATATAAATACTGTTTGCTAAAAAAAAAAAAACAAGGTCTTTATAATGTAATCCTCGATTTCTTAAGAAAAAGTCGCGCTACATTATTCAAGGCATCCAAATAGTTAAATATTTGTAACATCGTGAAGAAACACGTGTAACGGAATGGACAAGAAAGTGGTTTTTCTATTAGTACTTCCGAAAAGTGTGGAATTGTTTTGCGAAAGCGTTTAAAGCTATTTTTCTTGCCCCACAGAAGGTGCCCACGGTCTTCAATGTTTGTTGATGTTATTTTAAAGAACCATTACAAGGATATGCTGGCAAAAACCTTTAATCCACACACAGGAAAATGAGACAAATAAAAAAATTGGTAAAAGGTAAAGTTATTTTTTTGTAAATGTCACAAAGGGATAAACATGTTGGATTGTTTCAGTTTTGTTTTTTTTTTTAAACGTTAATTGTTTATGACAGCTGTTTAACTGTTTTGTTCACTAAATTAATACAAGGAGGAAACTTTTCAATTGGAATGAAATATTTTTAAAGATAGTGTAATTTCAACCGTGCTTAAACCTATTTTTGAGTCAGCTTCCAGTTTAGACTGATGATACTAAGTAGCAGTATTTTATATGTATAGAGTTAACCTATCTGAAATTGATTGAGTCAGGCGTTACTTTGCGGAAATTCATTTTAAATTTGAAAATGAAAATAATATATCTAGTTTTTTTTTAGTTGTAGTAACGGTCGGCGAGTCAACACGTCCCCTGAGGATGCCTCTTGGAGAGGCGAAACACGTGTCGGTAATGGTGTTGGGTTTTGCATTGCCTTCCTGCATGTGCATAAATTATCTTTGCTTTTGCCTTGTAATCTTGCATGTGCATAATATAGCGGGCGGGAGGGAGGTGCATACCTGCAACCCGCACATATTCGCGGAAATTAAAACTAGATATATTATTTTCATTTTCAAATTTAACCTATCTGCTTGAGTTCCACAGCCCAGTAACTGGGCAATACGGTACCCATGACATGAGGGGCGTCAGATTACTTGGCTCCTGACAACCCGTAACGTCTGCCAAAGATCTACAAATGACGTCCAGGATCAATGGCTTAAAATGCGGTACGAGTACGAGTACTGGTATTTGATGAACGGTCACCCAACGGTCAATGGGTGACCGCTCATCGGCAACTCGGCAAGCATTAAAACCAAAGTCAAAGTCAATTAATTTATTTCAACTAGACCATTAAACGGCACTTTTGAACGTCAAAACATTTGAAAATAAAAATATTATAGTGACTTTAGTTGTCCATTCGCAAAAAGTAGATTCTTATGGAGAAGAACGGACAAGAAACTCCATAGTTACTCTTTTCAAATATGTATAAGTTTTACAATATTTTGTGTACATTAACCAATTGATTATATGTGAGGACGATGCACCCGAATAAAACTATTTTTTTAATGTAGTTATATACCTCACATTTAGTATGTGTTCCGTTAGTGTATCCGTGGCATAATTTGTTTTAAAGTATAATCTGTGCAGGACCTATTGGAATGCCAGCGCTGTGTTTTTTTTTTTTTTGTAATATCACAGCATATGCTGAGACAGAAACCTTTTTGGCGTCGCACATTTACATTTAGGTACAAATTGATATCTACAGATTTTTTTTAATTTTTTGTTGTTGTTTGTTTTGTGCGAGACCCAAATAAACATTTTTCTTTCTTTCTTTCTCAATTGTTTTGCTACGAACCACTGTTAGTACTAAAATAAACAAGAAAAATTTAAAAACGAAAGCCAAAGTATCTATTTGCAACAAATAAAAATGGAAACTTGTTATCTTTGCGTCCCTTCGTTTTAAATCAAATAGGAAGATGGTAGCCAGCATAGCAACAGGAAAAACGATCCGATCACAACGTATTTAGTAAACAAGGGATTTGTTTCCTTTTATGAAAGAACTGAGAGGAATTGACCAAAAAGGTGGAAGTCAAATTAATAGTGGTGATGGTGATGTGTTGTTGTTTTTTTTTTGTTGTTTGTGGATTATTCTCTGCATCACCCAAAGGTTGACTGGCAGAAAATGCCTAAGGAAAGTCCGCCTCTGTACAATATTGTGTGCGTAAAGTGTTAAATAAATAAATATATATCGTCTGTTTCACATAAAAGAGGGAAAAAAAAGTTTTTGCAACATTTTTCATTGATGCTCCTCTCCTATTGGTCGTAGCGTGTTGTTATATATAGCCTTATATATACTATAATTTTTTACGTGATGTGTGGATTATATGAAGTTTTTACTAAACTTAGAAATTGATTTAGGGTAGATTATATCTCAAGAACCGCTATAGTTAGACAGTTGAAATTTCACATATGATGTATTTCTGTTGTCGCTATAACAAAAAAAAATACTAAAAATAGAATAAAAGAAACATTTAAGGGGGGCCCAAACAACAAACGTGTCAACCAAAAAAATTTTTTGGAGTTTTTATAGATTAGACTAGCTGACCCGGTAAACGTCGTTTTGCCACATAAAAAAATTAGGGGTGGACCACCCTTAACATTTAGGGGAATGAAAAATAGATGTTATCCTATTCGCCACCCTAGCCGATATGCACGCTAAGATTCACGAAAATCGGTCGAGCCGTTTCGGAGGAGTTCAACCACAAACACCGTGACACGAGAATTTTATATATAAGATGGTACGGAACCTTTCGTTCGCGAGTCCAACTCACACTTGGTCGGTTTTTATTATTAAGTGTCGAATTCAAGCAAGCTCTTTCACCTTCATTATGGTCAAACTAAAAGGAAACTCATTAGGCGGAAGTGATAATCGATGTTGTTTGTGTTCTAAGTAATTGTTGACAGTTGCTAACGCGTCCTAAGTGAACCTAATTGTTGGAACCCCAATCTCTAGCCGTGAGTGACAGCCTGAACACGGCCTTTTTCAGTGCCAGAGTTTTGGAATTTGTTCACCGCGGTTCAGTCACCGCGGCCCTCGAGCGCAAGGGGCGTTAGGAGGAACACGGATGGGTTTTTAGTCAGTAACAGTCTGCCGCACCACCCAGATGGAAAAACCATTTGACGATTTCCGATCTTTCAAAAAAGGGCCTACTTTACGATGGATGCAAAAGCTTTATATTTAGCCGTGTTTTGTGTATGTCCAACATTATATCAATCAGATCGATATTATGTTATAACTTAGGCTGTGGTCAATTTGTGACATATCGTAATTGACTAACACATATTTTAATATACCGACACATAATCATACACTTTTTTAACCCAACTATCCCAGAAAGAGTCTGCGATCAAGAGTTTGTTGAAACATCATAAAACTTGATTTGTATCTAGAAAAACTCGGCCAAGTGCGAGCCTGACTTGTTCACCGAGGGTTCCGACCAAGTCTTGATTTTTCTTAGTGAAAAATTCATAAACTATAAAAGCAAAATACTTCAGCAGTTAAGATTCAAGAGGTAAACTTAATTTTTATGTTGAACAAAAGGTTCTCCCATGCATACATCAATGTACATGGCGATCATTTTTTCATGTGAAAATAAAGTTTTGCAATTGCATAAAATGTTTTTTTTTGTATGATAAAACAACAAATTCCCAATTTTCAGATCTTTTTCCTATACTTGTACTGTAAGATTTCAAATTTCATAGTTCTGAACTAGAACTATGAAATTTAACGGAAAGTACCGTATAAATTTTACTTCCCATGAGAGTTAAATATAAGTTTTTCTGGCGGCATAAACAAACTTAAAGTTTGATTTTTTCTCAGCTTGATGGGACTGTAGACCTAAGTACATCAGTTTTAATTTCAACTCGATACTTTCGCGCGTTCCTGAGACAAAGCGTCTTGACAGACAGATGGACGGACAAAAAATTGATCCCATGAGTTTCCGTTTTTTCCTTTTTAGGTGCGGCAAAAAAAGCGTCAAAAAAGTTCCAAACCGGTTATATTCCAAGTAGTTTAATGCAGTTGGTGGCGTCAAATTAGATTGAACTAAATCTAATTCCTAAAACGATATTTTCCTTATCACATCAACCTCAATCAATTTTATAATTAGCAAAAGCAATAAAAATCTTTTTAAGATTTTAATAAGTTCAGTTAAAATTCGTCTTAGTGAGCAACCATTCGTCAAACGCCGATATTTCTTTGCTAATTTTAACGAGGAATATCCCCATTCATCCTTAATTCCTGGGGGATGAATTTTTTGCGTGAAATTAAAAAAGTTTGAGACGTTACTGTGCGAGTTAGGCGCATCTTTGTGATGTCCAGTCAGCGAGGCAGCACGGGATAATTGACAGTGGGTTCAAATAAATTGCACAGTTATAGTTCAACGGTAACAAAGAGATTGCCTCG
Organism: Hecatera dysodea; assembly: GCA_905332915.2. NCBI lineage: Eukaryota > Metazoa > Arthropoda > Insecta > Lepidoptera > Noctuidae > Hecatera > Hecatera dysodea. The sequence goes on from HG995292.1 coordinate 22,241,667, forward strand.
TATACAATTGTGGATGAAACATAACCCGTATACGATTTAATTTATTAACTGTACACAAAGAATATTCCATGCAAACAAAAGAAGTATTGTAGTTTTACTGTATCGTGTATCTACAATATTTCTTTGTCATTATTTGCCTTTAATTTATATTCTTCGAGTTGTTTGCCTGTCTGATATTGTAGTGGTTTATCGAGCACCAGTTACCGACCTAATACACATGTTTAACGTTAAGAATCACAAAACAAACCTCTGCGGCCCGCTAAGCATTATGTCGGAGACGTTTTAAATATGAATTCCGTCGCGGTCCTTCGTACCCGCCTCTCCCCGCGGCGACTATCAAAGTCCCGATAATTTCCCTTAGGTACGTATCGACCAAATTGACTTATGGAATTGTTACACGCTCCTGGAATTTCAACAATTCATCATTTCTCGTTCAGCCAGCCGGTCGTATTTTATTATCAACTTTTGCTCTTGATAACTGGTTTCCTTCCTCCGACCTCCGCGGGAGGGTCCTCTCATTCCTTACGAACACGAATATTTTTTTCATCGACAATTTTTAATGGTAACGTTTCGAGTGTCAGATAATAAAATATTGTCGGAGCTTTGAAAAATATTTTTACAGAATTCGTTTTGAACCGAAAGTACGTGTATAATGTGATTTGTGGGTGGTTGCCGAATTGAAAATATGGGAAGAGTTTCGGGTCCGAGATAATAATATGTAAAAGATGGGTCCCACGCATTGACACAAATCGTTACTCTGTTATGGAGAACTTTCACGATTATAATATTCATTCGGTTGAAAAGAGATACTTAGACAAAGTTTTCGCTGCTTTATAAATAGGAGGACGACATTCTGGCAACGAGTCTTGTATGGGTTTGTTAAGACTAGACTAAGTTTGTCTATTAAGGATTATAATGTAACAACGCCTAAGATCTAAACTTTGACTAAGCCATAAAAATTCTATATTCATTACAAATTAACAAAACTTTCAAAGTGTCCAAAAGAGCACTTAAACTGTGTTATGTGTTTTAGAAAGTGTTTAAAAATGTGAATGATCACAGTGGGGACCTCCGAAGCTTGTGAGCAGCGATGCAAGTAACTAATGTGGACAACTCTCTTGAACTGGTCGATGAAAAGGACCACTACTAAATGGGGAAATAAAATTGAAGTGTCAATTGTATACTAAATGAATATGAATGAGTTTGTTCCGACTATTCTTGGAAAAAATTAAAACCACATAATCAGGTTTACAGGCCCTTGAAGTTGGGAAAAAAAAACAAACTTCTAAGTTAAAAAAAGTTACGGACGTTTACTTTATACCGCAAAAACGTGTAGGTATTTCGACACTCTCAAGAGAATCAAAATTTATCTAAGGGTTCTTTCCGTTGACTTACAACTATGTAATTTGGCAAGTAATATCGCCTTCATCGCATTTGTAATCTATACTAATATAATAAAGCTGAAGAGTTTGTTTGTTTGGTTGTTTGTTTGTTTGTTTGTTTGTTTGTTTGTTTGAACGCGCTAATCTCAGGAACTACTGGTTCGAATTGAAAAATTCTTTTTGGGTTGAATAGACCATTTATCGAGGAAGGCTTTAGGCTATATATCATCACGCTTAAGTCAATAGGAGCGGAGCAGCGATAAAGAATGTTTTAAAATCGGGGATTCCACGGGGACGAAGTCGCGGGCAGCAGCTAGTTAAATCATAAAAATATAGGTTTTGGAAACTGAATTTCGAGAAACGTTTGGAAAAACTGCGAGACTTTATTCCTGTACGATTTATAAAATGTACTGTTCGGGGTTGGATTAAGATAGAGATAAAGGATGAGATAAGAGATGAAAGTCAGTTTAAGGTTAATAAATTCACTGTATTGTCTGTTTCCACAATTATAAGATTAAGATTAATTTATACTAGGATGAATGGTGGACGATATGGGATTATGAGTCACGCGCACGGTATGTCGCCGAATTACGTACTGAAGTATTGCGGTGTAAGTGCAATTAAATAAATGATGAAAACATACTGAACGGGTGGCGCAATAATGATGACCCAGGTAAACGTGCTGTACGTGGTTGACCCGTACATGTACAAATTTGTACGGAACCCTCAGTGGGTGTCCAACTCGCACTTGTACGGTTTTGTTTTTGTTTGATAGGTAAAGACTAACAGCCGCACGGGTCGATCTTTAAGGTTACGCAACGCTTGCCAAGGTTGGTCTGTGGATGGGTGACCATCTTAATATAACGAGACTCCTCCGTACCGCCGTCCATAAGCCGTTGGTCCCGGCTGTCATTTGCAGATATCTGGCAGTCGTTATGGATTGTCAGAAGCCAGTAAAACTGACTTCAGTCTTGCTAGGAAGCACCGTGTTACCCAGTTAATGGGTTGTGGAGGTCTTTCAAAATTATTTCACCAATAGAAAGCTACGTTATTGTGGAGTGGCTATATTTTTATCCCCGTATTGCCACGGGAACGGGAACAACGCGGGTGAAAACGCGGGGCACTGCTAGTAGTACAAATAAATTGAGATGAGAGATTTCATTGAATTTGCCATCAACACGCTAAAAAGAAAACCTTTTCATTTTTTACTTACTTAACTTATATTACGTACTTTAACGAGGACTTACAGAAATAGTTCAAGTAAAAAGTACAGGCCGTACCGATTTACTTCCTTGCTTATTTTATCCCAAACATGTAAAACGTTGGAGGCAGTACCGCGTCCAGGGTTGTGAGAAGGGGTGAAGGGGGTTGCACTCAAAAATGCAATAAACGCACCTCGTGGACCACTCCGCGCGCATTCTTGAGTCGACTGCTCTCCACCGCCCCACCACCACCGCGCCGCTGCAGCAGAACATATTAAAGTGGAAAACATTGTTTACCTACATATCTGATTATATCTTGCTGTGGGTTACTTACTTATGTAACATGTTAGGATTTTTCGTGGTTTTAAGGCTGGGAATTTTAGAAAAGCAGGCTTTCTTGACGTGCATATAGAATGACAAAGTTGTCAAATAGTAGTATTTTAAATTTGACGACACGGTTGGCGCAGTGGTTGAGCGTTCGGCTGCTGCGCTATAAATATGTCGCGGGTTCGATTCCCGCACTTAACAAATGTTTGTATGGCCTACAGATAGTTGTTCCGGGTCTGGGTGTCTTGTGTATGAGAGTTTACATGTTTGTGAACGCACCCACTATACAGGAGTACATTCTAGTGTGGGGCAATTATTATTTTTTAAATAAATATATATTTGCTACGCTAGGTTCAGTAGTGCTACGCTTGGCGTAGGCGCGCTACGAAAAGCGCTACGACGTAGTTGTTGATTTTCTACTAGATTTGCTAAACCAGCGCTGGGTGTCTCACGCCCAGCAAATGCCAAGATGGTAACCTTTTCGGTAAGCGCACGCACAGCGCAATTCTGTAGGTACCTACTATTATTTCTGTTACTTTGTCTGTTTGTGTCTGTGCCGAAGAAATGTTTTTCTATTCTATTCTATTCTATTTGCAGCTAGTTACGCGAAATTCACAATCATTTGACTGGTTCCTCGTAATACTTGGTCTAATATCTCTTTAAAAAGAAGTATTGTCTGCTCTTTAATCCAGCACTATTGTTTACTATGTTTACAAAACATTATCCAGTTTCTTACAGTAGGGACTGTGAACAAAGTTAAAACAAATACAAAGTCTTATCAAAACACTAATTTGTCTGACTCATTCCTGGCCATAAAACCTGGACCCTCAGGGAAACAAATGCCATTTAATTACACATAACATCTTGAACAAACATTCAATTCAATTAACTTACTTTGTAACACAAGCTGATGCTAATTAAATTAATCATTTTGCGCCTCGCTGTAGGAGTAATTGTTACATAAAAAAACAATTGAATTGAATGAAATGTTGCTCAGCAGACGAAATCTTAATTAGGGATGAGATGAAATGCATTTCATGCGGCGCTATCGTGTGACTGCGACCGGTAGCGGTCGTGATGTTGAATTATGTCGATATGGAATTATGTTCTAGACTACTAATTCAGACATAGTAACGCGGAGTGGAGAACTGGTGACCTGAAACACAGGCCAAAGGCCTAGCTTAGGCAATTAAAAATGTACCCATATGTTTCTGTTAAATATTGTGGTGAAAATAAACGTATGTTATTCGAGCGACGGATGCGATTAGTGAATGTTATAGTGATGATAAATTTACTAAGTCATAATCAGTGCATAACTTAGTAACTTAAGGGGTATGTCTGATTAAGCAGTAATGCTAGCGAAAGGAGACGGACCGCGTGCGAGAGGGAACCTCACGCTCCAGCCGTCACAACAGAAGAAGACGCTCCGGGCGTCGGGAAAAGCAGGGCGATTCCCGGCCACCTTAGGCGCGGGCCTGCGGACGGCGAGCTATGGGTGGCTTGCCGTCCGATGGTAACCAGGAACATGGCGTGTCGTGTTCCACGTGCGTCTCAAAGGGCTGTCAGCAAGGAAGACGGGGCCTCGTAGGGTTAGTGCCTGCTAGGGTTACGGAATTTGTTCGAAAGAGTCACCGCGGCCCTGGAACGCAAAGGGTACCACAAGGATCACGGGTGGGTTTTAGTCAAGAAGAGTCTGACAATCCTTCCCGCTCCGCCCAGAGCGAGAGAAGTCATTTGATAATTTCCCATCTCGAAACGAATATAAAGGGGTATTTCTGATATTTTATGATCGTGATTCTGTAAACGAGTCTTTATTATAGCATGCATTTTGATCAACGTACCACATAAACATAGTTTTTTGCAAAAATATAAGATTTTTTTTAATTCACAAACTGCAATTTTAGACAATGTAGCCACATTGTCTAAAATTGCAGTTTCACATTAAGCATCCTGCATCCTCATTCATAGATTCAGACACATCAGTGCTTCCAAAAAAATAGGCCCATTACAAGTTAAAATGTAAATTCCAAAAGCGACCATCGCACAACAATCGCACAACTCTCTCTCACACGATACAAACGTAGCTCTGTGTCGCATCGCAATGTTCGCGGGGGACAGCGGACGGCATTAATTGCAGTTTCCGAACTAAACAACGCTCCGCCTGTCTTGTTTATAATAAAAACTTTAATGTTACACGATAAGGCGCCCGCGATAAGCGGAGCGGGTAATGCGCGAAGTTTTGTATCGCGCTTGTTGATATCGAAATTCTGTTGTAGAATAGAAATGTAAGTTAAGGTAAATGGTATCTGAGTTTCCTATAACACTAAAAAGCGTTATTTCGCAAAGTAGCTTCCATGTTCTGCATAGTGACAGTAGTGTAATTTGTTAAAAGGTAGGTAAATACGAGACGAAGAGTGTTTTTAAATCATCACTAAGTTTTCTGCAAGACATTTTTGTTATCATGTACGTACCGTGCGTGTTTCATGTATGAGCTAAATAAATTTTATTCTTTCTTTTCTTTTCTTTTCTTTTCTTTTCTTTTCTTTTCTTTTCTTTTCTTATCCCTTCTTTTCTTTTCTTTTCTTTTCTTTCTTCTTTTCTTTTCTTTTCTTTTCTTTTCTTTTCTTTTCTTTTCTTTTCTTTCTTTATTTAATTAATTAATACAGGTTTACGGGGTAACTACTCAGAGGTTTAAGTTATAGGCTTTATATGGGTACGTAAAAACGATATGTGTTTTACTTTGCTAAATTATTTACCAGCTAATTATGATTCCGAGGAAGCAAGGTACAACAAAATATAAAAAAAAGGTAAAATAGGTACAAGGTAAGACACTTTTAAAGGTAATTCGCAAATAAAATAAGCAACTACCTTTCATATTGTCAACATTACCTATACTCCATTCACAATAAGATTAGACATTGGAACAAAATTGTTTACAGTCCGTTCAACCAATTTTTACTTCTATTCTGTAGGAGGAAGGATTTATAGCTAAAACACTAGGAAGTGGTGACGGGTGGGCGTTTTGGGGGACTGTCTTTATGTAAAATTTGACGTTCAAAAAGTGCTGTCGCTCAGCCTAGTTTGAATAAATGACTTTTGATTTTGATTTTTGATTTATAGGATTGGCATTAAAAGCAAAATCGTGATTATAATACCAACTGTTTACTGCAGCTACCATGTGTCATGCCGCCAACGCAATAGAAGTCAAAATCGGCTGAGCGGACTGTAAAAAAGATGTATGTATTTCAATGTCTAATCTTATCGTGAATGGGGTATAAGTATCACAAAAAATAGCATCTGACTATTCATAACTATATTGGGGTCCGCGTAATCAAACCAAACCTAATCAAACTGGATTCAGCAAAAATGAATAAATCAAAACCGCTTGCGCTTGTAACTTAAACCGATATCTCACTGAACCGTTCCGGTTACAGAAAAATGAAAATCAGCTCGCAAACAGCTAGTGAGAATGAATTCTTTGACATCGTCCGGCCCGGTCCGGCGCGTGCCCGTGCCGGAACCGGACCGGGTTTGTTTAGCTGATTATACTGCATAATGAGTTTTATGGCTTCATGGCTAGCAGATTTTGCTGTTTAGGGAACACATTTGTTAGTTTAGATGGTTTGATTTTTGTTTGTGGTTATGCTAGGGTTAGCCCTAGCATAACCACAAACTTGAAAATGAAAATAATATATCTAGTTTTAATTTCCGCGAATATTAGTGGGTTGCAGGTATGCACCTCCCTCCCGCCCGCTATATTATGCACATGCAAGATTACAAGGCAAATGCAAGGATTTTAAGCACATGCAGGAAGGCAAAGCAAAACCCAACACCATTACCGACACGTGTTTCGCCTCTCCACGAGGCATCCTCCCTCAGGGGACGTGTTGACTCGCTGACCGTTGAGTCGCAACTCAACGGTCAATATTCGCGGAAATTAAAACTAGATATATTATTTTCATTTTCAAATTTATAATATTGTTTATTTATAAAACAGTGCTCATATATAGTAAAATAACTTGCATTTTTTTATAACGATCACGATTAATTATATAGTTATGCTTGAACTAGGTTGAACCGGTGTTTCAGGCTATACAGTGCTTGTATTAACTAAAAATAATAAATTAACAATGTACGAGTCAGCATCGTACAGCGCACGCGTCCATTCATACCGTCAGCACTTTTCCATCGCTTTACTTAACTGGCACAATAACGCGCCAGTACACGTTCAGCATTCATATACGTTTGTACTCACCACATACTTAGATAGCATTAGTTACTTGGTAGTAAGATATATAATAAACAGTGTATTTTCCGACTATCAGTGACTCATTTCTACAAACCCTTAACTCAAGTTGTGAGCGCCACATTCAGCAGCGCGAACATCTTTTTGGTCCTTCGAGCCGGATTTGGAACTACAGCCTTTCTCAGGTACGTGGTGCTTCTACTTAGGATAGCGAATCGGTTTGGCTGGTCTTCCACAAGCGGATCGCCCCGGTCAGATTGAGAAGGCGCACATATCCTTGTAGAGACACTTTCTGACCCTGAGATCAACATCCACCGGCAACAAATACAAGAGCTCACCGAAGCAGCAGCACTTACAAAGCAGATTCAGTGACTCGAAGTATCCATCATCAATTTCAACATGGAAGAAATTATTGAAACTCAGTATCAGATCATGCAAGCCATGGACACAACCTTGACCAACTTCAAAAAGGACGGGGCGGGTCGTAAGACAGTAGCCAACGTACAGAAGAAAATAGACCTCCTCGACAAGTATTGGGCAGAATTTCAAGGTAACCACGATAAGATACGCGTGCACGGGGATCCCTCTCATCAGTACTTTGTGCAAGAGTCCTACGAGCAAACACGACAGTTCTATAATAGCACCAGGGAGTCCTTCGTCAAGTATCTAACTAAAGATCAAGGCCCAGCTTCACCCGTATCAAAGTCTCCAGCCTTTAAGTTCGAGCCCGCACCGTCAACCTCGAAGTCAATGGAGCAAGAAATCACTCAACAACAAGGAGCAGGTGGAGCTGAGCGCGGTTACCAACCACCGCTCTCGATAGCAGTACCAGAGGCAGCGGAGACAGAGAGCAGCAGTAAAATAGACGAGATGCTACGCAAACAAAGGAGCAACATCAAAGCATTCCAAAGAACCGTATCCCATATCAACGTGGACCTTCTCAATGAAAACTGGCAGTTTGAAGACGTCTTAAAGGTGTTGGAAACAAGGTGGAGAGCAGTTGATTCACTTTATTGGGACCTTGACAGTTTACCCAATGAAACCAACGTGCAATATGAGATGTCTTACAACTCTTGCGAACTCATTTACAACCAAATGAAAGAAAACATCAACTCCAAAATGTGGTCAGTTTCTCACCGAGAAAAATCAACACCAAAGATCGAAATTCCAACATTTAGTGGTAGCTACGAACACTGGACCGCATTCAAGGATTTATTCGTTGAGACTATTCACTCAAATCCATCTCTTTCTAAGGCACAGAAAATGCAGTTTCTCAAAAGCAAAGTGAAGGGAGAAGCTGAGAAACTCATCCAGCATCTATCGATCAGCTCAGAAAATTATGAGACTGCCTGGGAAATTCTTAACCGCAGATACAACAACAAGAAACTGATCTTCTCATCACATCTCAATTCATTACTTGGAGTACCTAACACTCAACATTTATCAGCGGCGTCAGTCAAAAAGCTCCACGACACCACGCAAGAATGTATCAATGCGATCAAAAATCTCGGTGTAGATACGTCAACATGGGACCCAATATTAGTACACTTGCTTTCACAAAAATTGGACGCAGAGACTCACAACGATTACTTAGAGTCACTAGCAGAGCCACGTGATCTACCGAACATAGCCGATTTTCTCAACTTTCTGGAAGGAAAATTCGTGTCATGGGAATCATCTCGCCGCAAGCCAGAAACATCTAAATCATCTCAGCCTGAGCCTACACAGACGAAAAAGAAATTTCATTCATACAAAGCATTCAGTGCAAAACAAAACAGAAACGATAATTATAAATCACATTCATTGACTAAAGACAATGAAGAAGCAGCAAAATGCCCACATTGCAATCAAGCACATAAACTATTTTCGTGCACGGCATTTCTCGAATTACAGCCTGACGCAAAACGGAAGGCAGTGGCGAAATACAATTTATGCAAAAATTGTCTATCTGCACATACACAAAGCAACGAATGTCGGTCAAGAAAAAGATGCCGCGTCTGCAATTCAGATCATAATACACTTCTTCACGACGCTTACGGCAAATGGGGTGGACAGACATCAAACAACAGATCAGGGCAGCAAAGCACAGGCGCAACGGATAACAAGAAAACTGAGTTTTCTTGTTATCCGTTCCTTCCTTCCGTTTTGCGTCAGGCTGTAATTCGAGAAATGCCGTGCACGAAAATAGTTTATGTGCTTGATTGCAATGTGGGCATTTTGCTGCTTCTTCATTGTCTTTAGTCAATGAATGTGATTTATAATTATCGTTTCTGTTTTGTTTTGCACTGAATGCTTTGTATGAATGAAATTTCTTTTTCGTCTGTGTAGGCTCAGGCTGAGATGATTTAGATGTTTCTGGCTTGCGGCGAGATGATTCCCATGACACGAATTTTCCTTCCAGAAAGTTGAGAAAATCGGCTATGTTCGGTAGATCACGTGGCTCTGCTAGTGACTCTAAGTAATCGTTGTGAGTCTCTGCGTCCAATTTTTGTGAAAGCAAGTGTACTAATATTGGGTCCCATGTTGACGTATCTACACCGAGATTTTTGATCGCATTGATACATTCTTGCGTGGTGTCGTGGAGCTTTTTGACTGACGCCGCTGATAAATGTTGAGTGTTAGGTACTCCAAGTAATGAATTGAGATGTGATGAGAAGATCAGTTTCTTGTTGTTGTATCTGCGGTTAAGAATTTCCCAGGCAGTCTCATAATTTTCTGAGCTGATCGATAGATGCTGGATGAGTTTCTCAGCTTCTCCCTTCACTTTGCTTTTGAGAAACTGCATTTTCTGTGCCTTAGAAAGAGATGGATTTGAGTGAATAGTCTCAACGAATAAATCCTTGAATGCGGTCCAGTGTTCGTAGCTACCACTAAATGTTGGAATTTCGATCTTTGGTGTTGATTTTTCTCGGTGAGAAACTGACCACATTTTGGAGTTGATGTTTTCTTTCATTTGGTTGTAAATGAGTTCGCAAGAGTTGTAAGACATCTCATATTGCACGTTGGTTTCATTGGGTAAACTGTCAAGGTCCCAATAAAGTGAATCAACTGCTCTCCACCTTGTTTCCAACACCTTTAAGACGTCTTCAAACTGCCAGTTTTCATTGAGAAGGTCCACGTTGATATGGGATACGGTTCTTTGGAATGCTTTGATGTTGCTCCTTTGTTTGCGTAGCATCTCGTCTATTTTACTGCTGCTCTCTGTCTCCGCTGCCTCTGGTACTGCTATCGAGAGCGGTGGTTGGTAACCGCGCTCAGCTCCACCTGCTCCTTGTTGTTGAGTGATTTCTTGCTCCATTGACTTCGAGGTTGACGGTGCGGGCTCGAACTTAAAGGCTGGAGACTTTGATACGGGTGAAGCTGGGCCTTGATCTTTAGTTAGATACTTGACGAAGGACTCCCTGGTGCTATTATAGAACTGTCGTGTTTGCTCGTAGGACTCTTGCACAAAGTACTGATGAGAGGGATCCCCGTGCACGCGTATCTTATCGTGGTTACCTTGAAATTCTGCCCAATACTTGTCGAGGAGGTCTATTTTCTTCTGTACGTTGGCTACTGTCTTACGACCCGCCCCGTCCTTTTTGAAGTTGGTCAAGGTTGTGTCCATGGCTTGCATGATCTGATACTGAGTTTCAATAATTTCTTCCATGTTGAAATTGATGATGGATACTTCGAGTCACTGAATCTGCTTTGTAAGTGCTGCTGCTTCGGTGAGCTCTTGTATTTGTTGCCGGTGGATGTTGATCTCAGGGTCAGAAAGTGTCTCTACAAGGATATGTGCGCCTTCTCAATCTGACCGGGGCGATCCGCTTGTGGAAGACCAGCCAAACCGATTCGCTATCCTAAGTAGAAGCACCACGTACCTGAGAAAGGCTGTAGTTCCAAATCCGGCTCGAAGGACCAAAAAGATGTTCGCGCTGCTGAATGTGGCGCTCACAACTTGAGTTAAGGGTTTGTAGAAATGAGTCACTGATAGTCGGAAAATACACTGTTTATTATATATCTTACTACCAAGTAACTAATGCTATCTAAGTATGTGGTGAGTACAAACGTATATGAATGCTGAACGTGTACTGGCGCGTTATTGTGCCAGTTAAGTAAAGCGATGGAAAAGTGCTGACGGTATGAATGGACGCGTGCGCTGTACGATGCTGACTCGTACATTGTTAATTTATTATTTTTAGTTAATACAAGCACTGTATAGCCTGAAACACCGGTTCAACCTAGTTCAAGCATAACTATATAATTAATCGTGATCGTTATAAAAAAATGCAAGTTATTTTACTATATATGAGCACTGTTTTATAAATAAACAATATTATAAATTTGAAAATGAAAATAATATATCTAGTTTTAATTTCCGCGAATATTGACCGTTGAGTTGCGACTCAACGGTCAGCGAGTCAACACGTCCCCTGAGGGAGGATGCCTCGTGGAGAGGCGAAACACGTGTCGGTAATGGTGTTGGGTTTTGCTTTGCCTTCCTGCATGTGCTTAAAATCCTTGCATTTGCCTTGTAATCTTGCATGTGCATAATATAGCGGGCGGGAGGGAGGTGCATACCTGCAACCCACTAATATTCGCGGAAATTAAAACTAGATATATTATTTTCATTTTCAAGTTTGTGGTTATGCTAGGGCTAACCCTAGCATAACCACAAACAAAAATCAAACCATCTAAACTAACAAATGTGTTCCCTAAACAGCAAAATCTGCTAGCCATGAAGCCATAAAACTCATTATGCAGTATAATCAGCTAAACAAACCCGGTCCGGTTCCGGCACGGGCACGCGCCGGACCGGGCCGGACGATGTCAAAGAATTCATTCTCACTAGCTGTTTGCGAGCTGATTTTCATTTTTCTGTAACCGGAACGGTTCAGTGAGATATCGGTTTAAGTTACAAGCGCAAGCGGTTTTGATTTATTCATTTTTGCTGAATCCAGTTTGATTAGGTTTGGTTTGATTACGCGGACCCCAATATAGTTATGAATAGTCAGATGCTATTTTTTGTGATACTTATACCCCATTCACGATAAGATTAGACATTGAAATACATACATCTTTTTTACAGTCCGCTCAGCCGATTTTGACTTCTATTGCGTTGGCGGCATGACACATGGTAGCTGCAGTAAACAGTTGGTATTATAATCACGATTTTGCTTTTAATGCCAATCCTATAAATCAAAAATCAAAATCAAAAGTCATTTATTCAAACTAGGCTGAGCGACAGCACTTTTTGAACGTCAAATTTTACATAAAGACAGTCCCCCAAAACGCCCACCCGTCACCACTTCCTAGTGTTTTAGCTATAAATCCTTCCTCCTACAGAATAGAAGTAAAAATTGGTTGAACGGACTGTAAACAATTTTGTTCCAATGTCTAATCTTATTGTGAATGGAGTATAGGTAATGTTGACAATATGAAAGGTAGTTGCTTATTTTATTTGCGAATTACCTTTAAAAGTGTCTTACCTTGTACCTATTTTACCTTTTTTTTATATTTTGTTGTACCTTGCTTCCTCGGAATCATAATTAGCTGGTAAATAATTTAGCAAAGTAAAACACATATCGTTTTTACGTACCCATATAAAGCCTATAACTTAAACCTCTGAGTAGTTACCCCGTAAACCTGTATTAATTAATTAAATAAAGAAAGAAAAGAAAAGAAAAGAAAAGAAAAGAAAAGAAGAAAGAAAAGAAAAGAAAAGAAAAGAAGGGATAAGAAAAGAAAAGAAAAGAAAAGAAAAGAAAAGAAAAGAAAAGAAAAGAAAAGAAAAGAAAGAATAAAATTTATTTAGCTCATACATGAAACACGCACGGTACGTACATGATAACAAAAATGTCTTGCAGAAAACTTAGTGATGATTTAAAAACACTCTTCGTCTCGTATTTACCTACCTTTTAACAAATTACACTACTGTCACTATGCAGAACATGGAAGCTACTTTGCGAAATAACGCTTTTTAGTGTTATAGGAAACTCAGATACCATTTACCTTAACTTACATTTCTATTCTACAACAGAATTTCGATATCAACAAGCGCGATACAAAACTTCGCGCATTACCCGCTCCGCTTATCGCGGGCGCCTTATCGTGTAACATTAAAGTTTTTATTATAAACAAGACAGGCGGAGCGTTGTTTAGTTCGGAAACTGCAATTAATGCCGTCCGCTGTCCCCCGCGAACATTGCGATGCGACACAGAGCTACGTTTGTATCGTGTGAGAGAGAGTTGTGCGATTGTTGTGCGATGGTCGCTTTTGGAATTTACATTTTAACTTGTAATGGGCCTATTTTTTTGGAAGCACTGATGTGTCTGAATCTATGAATGAGGATGCAGGATGCTTAATGTGAAACTGCAATTTTAGACAATGTGGCTACATTGTCTAAAATTGCAGTTTGTACTTGTACTGTATGTTACAATTCTGTAATTGCATCTACCCTATTTCTCAATCACTGAGCTAACTGTGTCAAATTGCCATCGAAAAACATAGGAGTAGTAAGTCTGCTTATTTGCCGTCGACCGACGATAAGACTCATGAAAAAATTATCCGGTTTTAAACGTGTTTTTAATTTCGGAAGGTCTTTTTTGTTCTAATAAAGTCTACACGAGGACGAAGCCCGAGGCACATTAAACCAACACTTGTTAAATACAACAGTCAACATAATTTTAGCTTCATTTAATCCCTTAAACTTCTATTCACCGGCCAGAGTACCTCCTTGATAACTAACGGTACATTGTATTAATTAGCGAGAATCATTTCATAACTCAGTGTGGAGAGGAACAACTCTTTTATCTACCCTCCATTGTTAGCTGGCGTAATGAAGGCTCTATGGGTAACCTGGCCTTAGAGTGAACTTTCATTATTAACGGGAAATGTTTCAGTTTATTGTTTTTGGTTATATAGAAGTTTAGTTATTGTGCTGAAGTTTGTAAATGAAAAAGATTATTATAAGGCAGCGATTGCAATTTACTCTGGTAAGAAACGTGATAATTATAAAACAGGGTCAATTCAAATCATTAGCGATATTTTTAATTTTAACAAAACTTCAGGAATATATATATTTTCTCATCACTGCATGTCGATATACGTAACGTTCGCGAAGTTAAGCTAGTTATTTTTAAATTGCATTGATCGACCAACAAAACAAATCCTACCATAAAGCAGATTCACATCAATTTAAACCTCGTTCTGTACTGAAAAATCGCTTTCCCTCGCATGCCACAACAAAATCGTGTGTACGGCTACCTGCAACTTGCACATTAATGAATAATGCAAGCATCAAGATTGTACAGCGAGCATCAAAAGCATCAAAAGCATCCATAAGCGAGCTTCTGGTTACAAGCCGAACTTCGAGCAACTTTCCCAGTGGAAATATTTTTAAAATGCAAATACTGAGTATGAACATCGGAAGCGTTTCAGTACGAAGCGTTGTCTCCGTGTATTAGTTTCAGAATATTCATGCGTCTAACAAGTAACAAGTTGCCACACTTCCGACGACTTCGAAAACTTTACACTTTTCTGCCTTTTTTTTAGAGTAATTTTTGCGTAAAATGAGCATTCCGGTTATGAAACTTTTTTATATCCTTTTTTAAAGTATGGGAAATCATTAAATGATTTCTTCCTCTCTGGGCGGAGCGGCAAGGAGTGTTGGACTGCATTGGCATTTATCCTAACAACACCCAAAAAATTAGGACAGTGCAATTAATTGTGACCTATGTTTTCAATGAAAGGCCTAAGAAAATATAGACCATCACTCGTTCCGACCATCGACAAAGGTAAAAAGGTCAAAGAAGTAACAAAAAAAAAGTCCTTTACCAAAAACATCCAGGAAACTCGAGATCTTACAAACTGCACAAAATCATTATCGGTAAAACAGATTACGGAATAAATCCGCAGCAAGAATCTCCCGCGGAATGTTCCAGCATCCTTGTTTTACGTCCCTCTCTAATCGACGGAGCGCTCGCCGAATACGCAACGAATACCAACCAACCGGTCGTTAGGGAAATTCGTCTTTTGTTTATTTAAAATGGATCAACGAAGATAATCTTTTTAATCCTTTAACCCGGGCCATAGCCGGCGTTAGAAGTAATAATTATCTGTGGAGTGTGATACTGTTAATGGCGGTTTTTCAGTCGTTATTTTTATTTTCCTTTCCCGGAAAAATAAATAAATTGTACAGAAGCAAAACATGACTGTGCACCATTAGATAAAATAGCGATGAGTAAATTATAAAGGGCAAACGTTTATTCAGAACTGTAGTATCATTTAAAACAAGTTCCACCTCCTTATAACCGTTTTCGCTAAAGCCTAGCAAGTCGTAAATCTAAGCGTCCGACTTTTGTTAAACAAATTACTCGTAAAGCTTTTGTGAGAGTCGATCGGATAGTTAGGCGGGTAAGTTCGTACGGGTAACGGCGGATAAAGCTGGACAACTTTCGGGTAACTCCGGCCAAGTTCGGGGCAAGTTTGCGGCGAGTCGGGCGGCCCTCCCTTGCGTTCTGTCTCCGCGCAACTTTAATTGCCAAGAAAGCGGGCGGCGCCGCGGCGCGGCCCGGTCAATTGATACAATTTGATACGATTTGCGGTGGGATGCAAGTTGTGCTAAGTGGGGCCCATGTTACAAGGTGTTCTGATTGCATTCATTACTGATTGTTGTTTGTCTTGTTCCAGACTTGTAATTGGGTTTCGTCTTGCTTGTAGGTTAGTTCGTACATCGGCTTATTCGTTCATTTATTTGCGGCTCGTTCCCCGCACTGCACAATGTATGTACATACATGTGGACAGTGCTTATAATTAATGCATGCGTGGTTGACGTGGTTGGTTTTTGTTTTGTGAACAGGTGATTACATTGTTAATAGGATTCCAGGCTCATCAGTAAGCCAATAATTGCGGATTAAACAAAAATGCAGATAGTCACATGATTGTCCTGATTTACATTTTGATTTGTGTTGTGTTGGATCGTAGTTATTTAGGAATATTAAAATCGTTTAATAAGAAAACACAAGCAAGTGTATTTGTTTGGTTTAATTATGAAAAGAATTTTGCCTGTAATTCTGAAACCAGGGGAAATTCCTCTATCTATACAAAGAAGTACGAAATTGGTAACTCAGTATTTTTTAATAAGAATTTTCGTAATATCTTTGTCTACATAATTATTTAAGGAAATCTTCCGTATTTTTATTACGTCCAGTTGTTTTTACGATGGTTTATCGCACAGTGTTGTCAATTCCTGCTACTACTCCCAGTTTTCTGTTCTACGAAGGGGTAACCAGGAGTGCTCAGATCGCTGACATTTCTTAGCAAGTTGGTACATTTTTAATTATAAAGATTCACGTGTTTCGATGTTTAGTGTTTGGATGCTCGTTTAGGTATCTACGACACCTTACGGGGTAAACGGGTTTCGATGACAAATAAAAATAGACGATGACTTGGAATAGCCATAGAGAAAAATTGCTTGCATTTATGTTTGTAGATACTCGTAGATAGATAAAACGTTTATTTAGCGCAAGAATAGAGAACACAACACACGAGTAAAAGGTAATCTATTAAAGTCTTCAACATACACTTCCAAGACAGTTTTCATTGATCGAGAGAAACAGTATCGTTGAAGTGAGGTTCGTTCTTATGCAAAACTAGCAGCACCCCGCGGTTTTACCCGCGTAGTTCCCGTTCCCGTGGGAATATGGGGATAAAATATAGCCTATGTTACTCAGGATAAATGTAGCTTCATAATGGTGAAAGAATTTTTGAAATCGGTCCAGTAGTTTTTGAGCTTATTCGTTACATACAAATCTTTCCTCTTTATAATATTAGTACTAGCTGCTGCCCGAAGCTACGCCCGCGTGAATTTCGGAAATTATCCCAAGGGAACATAATCCCCGGATAAAAAGTATCCTATATTACTTCTAGTACCTCCCAGAATATGTGTACAAAGTTTCATGATGATTCGTCAAGTAGTTTTTGCGTGAAAGCGTAACAAACATCCACGCTTTCACATTTATAATATTAGTAAGGATAGAAGAATACGCAGATTCTGCGGTACCAACCACGGCAGCGAAGCCGCGTGACACGAAACGCTGCAACTATATACAAAGCTAAGTACAACACGTAGTTACTAAGGTGCTCTAGGCAGCTGTCGCAACTCTGAGTACATCGTAATGTTCGCTCAACTCCGTTATTCCCCCAAAGCCGCGTGGCGTACGGCCGCAGTTTGCTGGCTATGTTCAACGGCCACAGTTTGCTGGCTATGTTCAACGGCCACAGTTTGCTGGCTATGTTCAACGGCCACAGTTTGCTGGCTATGTTCAACGGCCACAGTTTGCTGGCTATGTTCAACGGCCACAGTTTGCTGGCTATGTTCAACGTGTTTCAACATACGAACATACGTCTTTGTGTTCAGTTCAAGTGTTCGGTGTGTAGGTAGCGTTTGTAAAGGTCATAGCTTTGATTCCTAGAATGCTTATGTTAAAACTTGGTACGAATGTGACTGTTATTTGAAAACAGTCAAGTTTGACATTTGTGTATGTAATAACCGACGGCACGGTTGGCGCAGTGGTTGAGCGGTTGGCTGTTTCCCTGCGTATCTTGGGTTCGATTGCGGCACGGAACAAATAATTGTATGGCCTACATATAGTTGTTCCGGGTCTGGCTGTTTGTGTATGTGAATTTAATTGTTTGTAAACACACCCTGTACCGTGACAGGAGAAATTTCTTGTGTGTGGCAACAATTTTTTTAAAAGAATGAAGGTTTTTTTTTCCGTTAATTTCTGGGTAAATTTAAGTCTCCCCAGCATAAAAAGAATTAGGTATGTTTCTTAATTACTTTAATCTCATTATATACTACAGTTAAATGTTGTTCGTAGGCGAGCACGCCACTGCACGGAGAACTTGGCTGGATCGATTTGGCTATTATCGTCCTTAGCAGTTCAAGTAAAGTTCTAAGGGAATAAATCAGGAGAGAGACAGGACAACGTCTGAAGCGTCAACTAGCAGAGCAGGTATAATTAAAAATAACTGGCTAACTGCGAGTCGTTCTTACGTGCAAAGGGTTCCTTACGAATTTCATTTTTGTTAGTTATTTTGACACTATTTATAGAGGAGCTCGTGCCTAAAGAATAACAGCCGCACTGGTCGATCTTCAAGGTTAAGCAAAAGTTGCCAAGGTTAGTCTGTGGATGGGTGACCATCTTAACATACCGAGTTTCCTCCGTGCCTCGGAAAGCACGTTAAGTCGTTGGTACCGGCTGTCATTTGTAGATCTTTGGCAGTCTTTACGGATTGTCAGAAGCCAGACAATCTGACACCAATCTTGGCAAAAAGTACCGTGTTCTCCAGTTATTTGGTTGTGGAGGTCTGGTAGGCAGCCGCTCCACGTTAAATACTGGTATTCAGCTGAATCCGGTATGACTGTAGTTGGGAAAAAGCAAGGCAGAGGATTTTGTCACTATTTACTTCTTATAGTTTTTCCTTTAATTTTTAGGTATAGGACTAATATCGGCATTTTTACTAAATATCAGGCTCGGCAGTTTGGCATACAAGGGAATGGTAATTTTTCGTTTAATTTGTTGAATAATTACAAAACTATTCATTCTTAAATTATGAAAGTATCTATATATTTAACACCCTCAAAACAAGATCTTTCATTTGAAATGCGACATGCGTTTCTAGTTTGTCCCCCAAAAGTGACCGCCATACTCAAAATATTTAATGCGTCCGTGTTTGGGTCACAGAAATTCATATGTGATCTTGTGACGGACAGACAGACAGACATACAGACAGACCACGAGCCACCCGACTGATATTTTAAAGGTTCCGTTTCTTACAGATTTATTTATTTAAACTTTATGTACAATAGTGGTACGTGGGCGGACTTAATGCAACAAGGCATTCTCTACCAGTCAACCTTTGGGTTAAAAAGACAACACTGTGGTAGGTGTACAACAAATAAAAAAAAGTTTCGGAACTCGGTGTTTGTGGTTCCTTTTCAGTTTTTTGAACACCGGCTTCCGAAATTAAAGTTATTTTGTACTTTTTTGATTTTTTGTGGAAAAGTCGGTTGTATTTTTTTGTAAAAAGTTTTTTATTTTTCACTTTTTAGTGGTACCTAAACCCCCTCCCCTCCCCCCACCTAAACGAACCAATTACATTAGTGTAAAAAAACGCACTGCTCCAATGCAGAGTAAACTAAAAGGTCGTCAATGTAGACAATGTAGATATTTTTTTAGATTTTTGTTGATTTTTCAAAAACCGCTTGTTCGATTTCGATAAAATTTTCATGGGACCATTTGGGAACTATACCCTTTCCAACAAAAAAATAATTTTTCAAATCGGTTGGCAAGCGACGGAGTTATGCGCAAACAAACAATAAAAAAAAATAAAAAAAACATGCAAACATCCGAATTGAGAACCTCCTCCTTTTTTAGAAGTCGGTTAATAAAATACAAAATATATTGAGTAGGAAAGAAATGAGAGGATGAGATGATAGGATCTCTAAATTTATTCGTCCCGCGCCGTGCACGGAATAGAAGTGAAACTTTATATAAATAAGAAGGACTTAGTGTGAGAGCAGGAAGAAGTTATATCTTTCTTCTCCCTCATGTAGTCAAACGTGATAGTTCCTAGAGATTTTAATCTAAATATTTTTCTATTCGGAAATCGAATCGCCACCTAAGAAGTTTCACTTCGAATATTCTATTAATTTATATTTATACCACATAAAATGGCACACAAATAATAAAAAAGGTGCTCTAGGATGCTGTCACAACTCTGAGTACATCGTAATGCTCGCTCAACTCCGCTAAAATAGCACACTCCGTAACATTATAAAATATCTTGCTAGGTTGTAAACTCTCGACAAATTGTCACCTGAAGATTTTGAACAATTTTTTCGCATCAGAATTTGTTAGTCAATAATCTCTCGAAGGCATTTCGAGAAATTGTGAACCGCCATAAACTGACGACATGTTGGCGATCTTCTGGCTTATCGGAATAGGGTATTTTAATGTAAAAATCTAATTAGCCCGTCTGATAGATTTACAAAAAATATTGGACACGTATTTTTTCTTTTTTCACGTAAACAATAAATGAAGACGATACAGTGCGTTGAAAACTCACGTGACGTCACTACGTTGCTACATTTTTTACCAGCGACGTGACGTCGACGAAGTGAAAAAAGAAAAAATACGTGTCCAATATTTTTTGTAAATCTATCAGACAGACTAATTAGATTTCTACAGTAAAATACCCTATTGCTAGCAAAACATAACCAGTGTGGTAAACAATTTCTTGTTCAGTTTGGTCCTTCTATGATTCACGGAGACCTTTCCTGCACAGTGGTATTCCTGCTTGATATTAATTAATGTATGTATCTCGAATAACCTCGGTCTTGTCCGATTCACCGGTAGGATTTCCTAAAAGGAAAATTAAGAACTTTTCACGTGGGATCTGCTAATTAAAAATGGCTGCTAATTAGCGGTGAGATAACTAGATACTAAGTAGGTTATATTAATCTAAGTTTTATAAGCAACTAGCGACCCGCCCGGCTTCGCACGGATGCAATGTAGATACTAATGTTTTCTCTACTATAATATGCATGTATTATACATATAAATCTTCCTCTTGGATCACTCTATCTATTAAAAAAACGGCACCAAAATCCCGTGTGTGGTTTTAATGATCTAAGCATACATAGGGACAGACAGCGGGAAGCGACTTTGTTTTATACTATGTAGTGACAAGCAGTGTCACGCGGTTTCACCCACGTAGTTCCCGTTCCCGTGGGAATACGGGGATAAATATAGCCTACGTTACTCGCTGATAATGTAGCTTTCCACTGGCGAAAGAAACTGGACAAGTGCGAGTGGGATTACTTAACCGATGGTTCCGTACAAAGTTTGTCGTTTTATTCCGATCTTTGATTACGCACTTTAAAGACTATATTTTTGGGTAATATATTACAAATGTATAGTTTTATATTTTTCCCTGTACTTGTAGTATATGTAGATATATGTAAGACGGTAAAACCTGCCAAATTACCCTATAAATTTTGATTCCCTTGAGTGTTGATATATTTACGTTTTCAAGCATACACGGCCGTAACTTTTACGTAAATTTGGAAGTTTTATTTTGATTTCTTTGTTTTTTTCATAGATTCAAGGGACTGTAGACCTGAGAATATGGTTTTAGTTACAATTCGATATCGTCACGAGTTCCCGAGATAAAGAGTGACAGAGAGACAGCAAAGTGATCCTATAAGGGGCCCTTTTTTCCCTTTTCAGGTACGGAACCTTAAAAATGGTTAAAATCAGTCCAGTAATTTTAGAGCTTATTTGTTACAAACAAACAAACGAACATAAATCTTTCCTCTTTATAATATTAGTATAGATAGAATGAGTCTGGAAAACAAACTTCCACTAAAAAAATAGTTCACGATCATGAATTCAGTTCTAATTAGTCTGCCATTTCATATTACAAGCACAGAGTATTAATTACTGGCTGAAAGTAAATATTTTAGACTGTGGTCTCTGCGAGTTCTGTGCAAGTGCGGACCGGGTCAAAGGTTTTAATTTACTAGGCAGAAATAATAAAGTGTACTGACGGAATACCTCTCAATGGCTGAGTTAAAGGGGGAATGAAGAGCTTGTGTACGCCCTTTGTAATTAACTGGGTACCCTTTAAATTGTCAACGAGACGAGCGACGCCGGGGCCGTATTTTACTATGATTTGAATTTTAAGTTGCTGCGGCGCGGGGTTTTATTTAGGGGCATTATTAATCTTAAGTTATCACTTGCGCGTGGTCTTTGAGGCTCACTTGCATAGACAATTATTACGACTATTTTAAGAGATCATAACCCTGGTAATTAGTTAATAAGTGCTTTTTTAAAATTGTTCTTTTTATTTATGTGCTTTTTTAAATTTGGGTTATTGTAAACTCACCACAACGAAAATTCGCTACATTTAAAAATATTTGTTAACTTGTCATAATGACAAATTAATTCACAACAGGTATAGTAAACTCGTCACAGGTACATCAAACTTGTTTTGAATGTACCGACAGTTATTAAACACTACTACTTCGTTTGCTATCGGTACTTTTAAAGCTGTGGCAAGTTTTCGTGAGACAGATAAGACTGTGGCGAGTTTACTATGATTTTTACTTGTGGCAAATTTTCATTATGGCGTGTTTACAATAACCCGGTAATTTATTCTGCTAACAGTCAACTATTCTGTATAGTAATCTGTGGATAACGTCTTGTGTAGTGTATTTGTTACTTTTATTATAAGTTTCTATATTGTGTGCCTACTATGTAATATACTGCTGTTTGCTATTCCTATCAAATAAAATAGGGCAGAGTTATCTTTTAACGCTTAGTTAATAAACTAATATTTAGAGTTATTTCTAAAGTAGTATTAGAAATTTGTCAACACTGAAATCGCCAGTTATTAACTAATCAACGCAGCCAGTCGCTAAGTAGGCTTCGATCAATTTGTGCGAAAATATCAAGCATTAAGGCTATCATGTTTAT
Organism: Hecatera dysodea; assembly: GCA_905332915.2. Classification (NCBI taxonomy): domain Eukaryota; kingdom Metazoa; phylum Arthropoda; class Insecta; order Lepidoptera; family Noctuidae; genus Hecatera; species Hecatera dysodea. Next base: position 22,264,352 of record HG995292.1, read on the forward strand.
TATGAATGAATTACGAACACTAATGTGAAGGATCTGAGGAAAATCCAGATTTAGTTGCCTGTGATGTGAAACCTTTTTTAGGGTTCCGTAGCCAAATGGCAAAAAACAGAACCCTTATGGATTGGTCGTGTCTGTCTGTCTGTCTGTCCGACCGTATGTCACAGCCGTATTACTCGGAGACTATTAAAGCTACATAAATAAAAATTGATAGGTAGGTGCAACCTGTTAACCGCTATTCAATAATGCTGTAATATTATGGAAAAAATAATTTTAGGGGTGGCACTCCATACATGTAACTAAGGGATGAAAAAATAAATTCCAGCAAACATAATCGTGTGGGGTATCATTGGATAGCTCTTTTAAAATGAAATAGACGTTTCAAAATGTTTTATTTAAGGCAACGGTTTTTGAGATATGTGCTTCCGAGTTCGTAAAAAATGCCTCTTCCCCTCTAACTTTTGAACTATGAAGTTGATAATTATAAAAAAATTGGGCAAATAGAACTTTATTGACACTAACAACGAAAATTGGTTTGAACATCACAGCTTATATATTTTTAGAGATATGAGATTTTAACAGTGAAGTACAGAACCCTTCGCTATGCGTGGTCCGACACGCACTTGGCCGGTTTGAGGTAATTATTTGTTCATTGAAAATCATAGAACCTCTATCAATACTTCCACAGAGTGCCTACCTTCGATACACGGTGACATCCGTTACTTAGCAGCAGCCTTAACTAGCAGAAAGTTCCACTTCCGGTGGTCGCCTGCGCTCATATCCGGTTCAGACCACTTCGGTCTGAAACTTTGATTTGTGAACTTACTGTAACTTTGTAATATCTAACTTCTATTCGCCTACGAGAAATAGCGGCTTTCAGGCGAGGGCAATTACCTTCTTTCGTGAACCATTAATTATTGTGGCCTTGTCTTATAATAGTTTATTCCTTAGATAAGTTAATTATGAAATTGTCAACAATATAGGTATTTAGAGGATGTTCCTACAGTTTGGTTATGGCAAAAGTTGTAAATAAAAACATTTTCGAAAAAAATACAACCGACTTCTAAACAAAAAAGTACAAAATAACTTTAATTTCGGAACTCGGTGTTTTTGGTTGCTTTTTTATTTTTTTAATACACCGACTTCCGAAATTAAAGATATTTTGTACTTTTTAGTTTTTTTGTTTAGAAGTCGAGTGGATTTTTATTTTTCACTTTTTAGTGGTTCACTCCCAGCTAAACATACCCATCACGATTTATACAGCGATTTTAGCTATCCCGACATATTTGCTATCAATTATTGAAATTAACAAAAATGCTCATACAATAAAAACTACTCGACGAAACTGAACGAAATTCTTATGGTACCAAATGGCAATTATTCTTCATCGAATAAAAAAACAACCACGTAAATCGGATCAGAAATCCCGGCGTAATCACTATACATACATAAAAAAACACATACCTGCCGAATTGAGAACCACATCCTTTTTGAAGTCGGTTAAAAACAGCACGACTGTTTAATCAGATCACAGAAAACAATTATGACATGTTAATCAACAGCACGTAAACATAAGTATTGCATAAAACAATACTCACACCATCCACATTAATCCAAGATCTTTCAACCGATAAAATCCAAACGAAAACAATTACACAACGAAATGGAACTCGTACCAATATGCACGCATCCAGACTAACTAATGTGCTGACATAAATTAACATTTCTACATAAAAATCTGTGTAGCATCGCTATCTGTGCGCGCGATACTATTTCATTGTGATTAATCAACATAGTCGCTGTTTACCTTTAGCTTTCCGGGTATACTAGCACTGTGGAACACTTCTACGTATTCGACTATATTAGTTGAACGTCGAGCATTGCTCGGTGTATCCTGTGTTCGAATTTGTTCGGCGGAATCAAGCTGGCATTGGATACGGTTGATATTTTTTTTGTTCGTTCGTGCTAGAGATCGTTGTGTAAAAGCCTTAACCCCGCCTATCGTTATCAAGTTGAAATCAAACCGCCTTTTTGCGTTAGCACCCCTCGCCTCTTTCGTTGTTTGTATGTATTGTACTTTTCGACTTACCAGAATAATTCCGCTGTTCCTTTTAGTAACTGATACGTTTATGGTCGTGCAAACATTGCGTCCAATCGGTTTTTATGCATTGGTTACGGAATGGGGCTTGAATGGCAAACTTTTTTGTTATTTTTCGATCGTTTCATGGCTCTGAAGGCTTTTCCGGTTTGATTGTGTTTTGGAATCGTTATTTCAAGCCTACTTATCGAGCAATATAATATTTTGTAAGTAACAGCAAAGCTGTAGAATTTCGAGTTTGAAAATATTACATTAAAAAAACTTTTTACAAAAAAATACAACCGACTTTTCCACAAAAAATCAAAAAAGTACAAAATAACTTTAATTTCGGAACTCGGTGTTTGTGGTTCCTTTTTCATTTTTTGAACACCGACTTCCGAAATTAAAGTTATTTTGTACTTTTTTGATTTTTTGTGGAAAAGTCGGTTGTATTTTTTTGTAAAAAGTTTTTTATTTTTCACTTTTTAGTGGTAAATAAACCCCTTCCCCTCCCCCCACCTAAACGAACCAATTACATTAGTGTAAAAAAACGCACTGCTCCAATGCAGAGTAAACTAAAAGGTCGTCAATGTAGACAATGTAGATATTTTTTTTAGATTTTTCAAAAACCGCTTGTTCGATTTCGATAAAATTTTCATGGGACCATTTGGGAAGTATACCCTTTCCAACAAAAAAAGAATTTTTCAAATCGGTTGGCAAGCGACGGAGTTATGCGCGAACAAACAATAAAAAAAAAATACAAACATCCGAATTGAGAACCTCCTCCTTTTTAAGAAGTCGGTTAAAAAGGCATCAGATTTTTAGCAATTTGGCTTTATAAACAGCTAACATCTGTGAATCCTATTTCAGGTAGCCACGGAGGACTGCAAGAAAGTTTAATATAAAAGTAAAATGCCAGTGTAAATGTAAAACGACCACCTCCTTTACTTGACGCGGCCACCTGACCGTGGTCGTGTTACCCTGGTAGCCGGGCGACGCGACACGAATTTATAATATTCATAAACAAAATGAATTTCCAAGAATAATAAAAAAATGAGCTAAGGGTGGTTCACGGATGTTTCTACTTGCTTTATGTCTCACGTTTTGAATTTAGAGTATTTTGTACATGAAAATAAGATCTTTGTTTGAGTTTCTTGTCTGTTCTTCTCTATAAGAATCTACCTTTGCGAATGGACGCTAGAGTCACTTAATTATGGTAACTTTTAATGATGACGTTCAAAAGTGCCGTTTAATGGCCTAATTGAAATAAACGTTTTGACTTTAACTTTGACTTTGTGTTCACATAAATTAACTGATTTTCGAATTGTCAAAATGTTAGCAATTGACTACTCAGTATTTCGGTGGGGCCAATCAATCTCATGTATTTTTTGACTTTTCGATAACCTTTATCGCTAATTGAAAGTAATGTTTTTCTAAAAGCACTCGAGTTTAAAATATTTTAAGGTCAAAAACCCCATTCGACTAATATTGTGGTAACACAGCTGTCGGGACAAACGTATTATTTTTTCGTTGAAACCGTCTCAGCCTCGAGGGCTCTATTAAAATGACAACTTCTTTCGTTTTGCAGCTATTATCGAGTACTCAGAATATACCATTAAGTGATTTACAGTGCAATGAACAGTCAGGAGCTGTAATATTTTTATTTCAAAGGTTAAAAGATTTTTCTACACTAATATTATAAAGAGGAAAGATTTGATTGTTTTTTTTTTTTGCATTGAATAGGCTCCGAAACTACTGGACCGATTTGAAAAATTATTTCACTGTTGGGAAGCTACACTATCTCCGGTAAACATAGGCTATATTATAACCCTATATTCCCACGGGAACGGGAACTACGTGGGTTAAACCGGAGGCGATGCTAGTTTCAATATAATTCTTTGAATCATTGCTTGTATATAGCCGCGACTTTCGGTTTCTGCACATAACTCGCTGCAACACTTTAAAATCCAGGCCAAACTCAACATACATACGAGTAGATCTCTCCAGTCCCCAAAGGACCATTTATCCGTTAGAACATTCAGCCACAATGTTCCACATACTTACACGCCAGTCAGTTGATTACCATACAAAACGCGTTGGCGCGCGGCGAGCGAAATAAACAGCCCGGCTTCCAAACCTACTGAATCTTGAAGCCGGGTTTCAGCGACAGGTAGGTAGTACCGGAGTTAGGTTACGGGGTCAGTGGCAAAGATGAGATACGTGGGATGCTGTAAACTTGATCGGAGGTAAGGAAGCGAGTATAATGGGCTTCAAAATGAACGGATATGATAGGGATGTTGTGTAGTTATTATTCTGAAAATCACAGGATTATACGTGAACAACTACTTACATGAGTAGAACATAAGGAGGTGTCAAATACAAGAAATCCCTACTAATATATAAATGTGAATGTGAGTTTGTTTTTTACGCTTTCACGTGAAAACTACTCAACCGATTTCAAAAATTCTTTCACCACTAGAAAGCTACATTCACCCTAAGTAACATAGGCTTTATTTTATCCCCGTATTCCCACGGGAACGGGAACTACGCGGATGAAACCGCGGGGCGCTGCTAGTACGATATAAATAAGTCTAAAGTATATTTGTTTCAATTAAGTATTTTTGATACTTCGCGTGACCTGGCTTTTGACAGAGGATTAGTATTTAATTGCCATACAACGTGGCAATGCCGCCAGTCTATTGGGTTCACTCCCAGTCGATAGCGATGCGGACGAGTTTTTTGATGCCATTTTGTAGTTAGGAGGATTTTAGTTTATTTTTGGTTAACTGTATATATAGTTAGATTTAATGTTTATTTATTAGCGATAGTTGAAATTAATGTTTAAATAATTAAAGATTATAATATGACGTTTTAAATATATATCATGATGAAAGAACACATTAGAAGTAAACTGTTCAAATGCCAAGACACTGGAAGTTTGAAAGCAGTAACTCAACTAAATTATTAATGCTGGAAGATATTATATTTCTATAGAAATAATCATCACCTTTGTACCTATTTTTCTGTTTCCTTTTTCTTATCTTTTTACTAAATGTGTGTACATAAATTGTTAAATTAAGTATTTTATCCCTTTTATCAAGTTTAACCCTTCACGTGTAGATTCTTGATATGGTTAGGATCCTACAAATTTCTACTTACTCGTAGATATTTACCGACTAGCAGCGCGCCGTGGTTTTACCCGCATAGTTCCCGTTCCCGTAGGAATATGGGGATAAAATATAGCCTATGTTACTCAGGGTGAATGTAGCTTTCTAATGGTGAAAGAATTTTTGAAATCGGTCGAGTAGTTTTTGAGTTTATTCGTTACATACAAAAATAGAAAAATACAAATCTTTCCTCATAGAAGTATAGATTAGTATAGATAAAATCTTAGCTGTAGAACTAACTATGTCACATACAGATAACATCTATTAACAAGACATTTAATATCTCCGATACTGATCACTTTATGGCTAAACTTACGAGAAGGCGTTTCGACACCTCAGCTAATCAGAGGTGAGCATCTACTGCGATAATTAGCGGTTCGCGACCGCGCGAGATCGTGCGATATCGTGCTAGATTGCACGATACCGTGCGAGATCGTGCGATATCGTGCGAGATGGCACGATTACGTGCGACTGAGTCTGATGCGCACGCGAACCGCACTTGTTTGACTTACGGAGAGATTCGTATCGTGTGAGACATGATTCATGCCAGGCATTAGATGTAGGCAATAGGCATAGATATTCTGTTAGGGCTTTTGGAATTCAACTAGAGTTTCATAAGATCGTAAGTGTTCTGTGGTAGGGTTTGATAGGATTATAAATGTGAAAGTGAGTTTCTCGTTACTCTTTTACGCGTAACTCGCTGAAAAGATTTTGATGAATGTTGAAACAGAGTTAGATGGGACTTGAAGATAGTTATGAGTTACTTTAACACGAGTGAAGCAATGAACAAAATCTAGTATTACATAGTATTAATGTAACGAGTAACTGATGAGTTGTTTTTTTATTTGACAGCCGGATGGAAACTTAACGATCATCCTAAAACAGTAAAAACATGTAGTTAGCAATTCGTTGGACATTTATTCAATAAATGCGACGTGATAATTTTTTTTTTTATTTTTTTTTTATTGTGAAATGGATTTGCTCTTGACTCTAGTCTAGGTCACAGGTGACAGAGACAAAGTCTAAAATGGAATGAGCTTACCCAGGAGAAGCCTGTTCACTCTAACTTTGAAGAGATTAGGGTTGAATGCGTTTGGAAACACAGACGCAGGCAGAGAGTTCCACTCCTTTGCTGTGCTCATTATAAAAGATGATAAAAAACATTATAAAAGATGATAGAAAACGCTTGGTGAGGTTTGGTGGATCTCGTACATAATGACAATTAATGACAGACGTATTCAGTAATCTGCTAAAACTTTGACAGTTCCTTTGATCAGTGACCTACCATTAGATCGTTGTTGTGCAGTCATTGCTTTTAATAGCTCGGTTATAAAAAAGTATTACGAGACCATTGACCGACCAGTGATCGACAATTATGAATTTAGCAGATTACGAACTTTTAGCAAAATGACAATGGGATCGTGTTGGAATGACAAATTTATAAAAATAGCAGACTTAGGCCCCAGGCTATGAATCAATATTGCGATCGTATAGGTTCATGTTACTAAAACCAATACCGTACAATCAATATAACAACTTCAATGAATCCCCGAGACCACTTCCTAAAATAAATAGAAATCGTTCAATAATTACTAAGCAAACATTACTTAATTAAAGAGTAAAGTTAACTTAAACTTACTTTGTGATTTCACTTCGTGTTATTTGCTATGTTTTTTTAGATGGTAGGTCGGCTGACCTCATTCTGAATGTTATAAATTTGTTCTAAGTAATTACATATATGTATGTATGTGCATATTTACAGGGAAATAGGTCAAACTTTAGATCATAGAAACTGAAAGAACTTAATTTCATATTTATGGTTTAACTAATTAAATGGTTGAATTATTAACCTTCTTCATCAAAGGTCTACTACTATATTTGTACTAATCCTAACTAATAATTAAAAACGCGAAGTTTTGTATGTATGGATGTTTGTTACTCAATTACGTCAGAACGGTTGATCAGATTTTGATGACATTTGGCACAGAGGTAGATTATAGTCTAGAATAACACACATGATACTTTTTATCCCGGGAGTATGTTCCCTTGGGATAATTTTTGACATTCACTGGGGGCGACATCTAGTAATATTATAAAGAGGAAAGTTTTTTTGTTTGTTTGTTGCAAATTATCCGAAGCTACTAGACCGATTTTAACCATTTTTTCACCAATGGAAAGCTACATTATCAGCGATTAACAAAGTTATATTTTATCCTCGTATTCCTACGGAAACGGTAGCTACGCGGGTGAAACCGTGGGTCGCTACTAGTACATAATAAACTTAAATAATATAGTGGAGGTCATCATTTGCCTAGTTTATTTCCAATAATGCTGGGTTTGGCTTCTCATATAACCGACTGGATACAAGGTTTATACTTGAAGCGACTGCCTATCCATAACCCATAACTGGGTCATAGGTAACGTGACGAGACGTCCCGTTTTGAACGGGACTGTCCCTTTTTATAATTACTAGTCCCGGTGTCCCCGAAATGAAATCTGGGACGCTTATTTGTCCCGTTTTCGGAAACCACGCGAAAATTTGATTAGTCGCGCCGGCCGAACGTCTTGACGCGATGATAGCCCGGCGTGGCCGAGAGTCATCGCTCGCGCATTATTGACTATTTTTTGACAGCTCTGTGGCTTTATTTTTTACACTCTCAATCAGCAAGTTTTCATCACGCTATATTGAAACTCAAAGGTGATATTTATAACTAAGGTGAATATAAAAATACGTGCCGAGAGTTTCATTCTTACTTAAAATTACACCGGCTATATTAAAGCAAATTTGCAATCCTCTGATAAGTTTAAATAGAAATTATCATTTTGTTTTTTTTTTTATTCGTAATATTTTAAGCTAGTTAACTTTTTCTGAATGAATAACATTAAAAAAGTTGTTTTCAAAGTTTTTCAAGTTCTTATATAAAAGTTAATTGACATCATTAAACCAATGTCCCGTTTTGAGTCATAAAATAAATGGTCACGTTAGTCATAGGATACTTCTTGCTACATTGTAGGTGAGTATCGTCTCATTTGCTAGTGGTGAGTCGATGATCGGCACAGCAGTTTGTGAAATTTAATTTGCTACGTTTTATATTCGATAGCGTTTGAGCAATTTAGTAAATGAATCCAAACATTTTACTGAATCATTTCAGTTTTATTTAATTTGACATTTCCTGTCAATTCCAATCGGTATGTCAGTTGAATATTTTATTCGTACGTACGCAAGTTAAAATAACACGGATGACAGGATAACATATTGTTTTTGTATATTAATACCGGAATGTTGACCAAAACCATGCAGCCAAAATTTAATAACATTTAATTTGTGTTGTTTTCGGAAACATGTCTCCTGAAGCTAGCCGCTTTTACATACTCGTAGAGGTGGGAGTCGTGAATGAATGATAGCTTGCGGCCACAATGCCTCTCGTTACCACTCATTATGCAGACGGCGCACCTCTAGGCACCTATGTTGCAACTCGCTCAATGCAACTGGGTGCAACTCTACACTTAGGTATGTCTGTTGCAGCAAGCAGAAGCAGCAATAGCAATAATGTTGCAGATATTTCTTTTCCAGTTCTAGCCTTTGTGACGAGGTATTATAGTTTTCAACTTGTGTAGTTAATTAACCCGTGCTACTGCGATTGTTGTTTACTGCGCGTGTTCACTCAGATTGATAGGAGACTAGCGACCCGCCCCGGCTTCGCATGGATGCAATGTAGATACTAATGTTTTCTCTACTATATTATGCATGTAGGTATTATACATATAAATTTTCCTCTTCAATCACTCTATCTATTAAAAAAAAAATAGAAGCGTAGTTTTAAAGATTTAAGCATACATAGGGATATAGGGACAGAGAAAGCGACTTTATACTATGTAGTGACGAATGAATAGTAATTTCTACACGTTTACCTTATTACAACTTGTAAATAGTTCTAGCAAGGAACGCGTTCAAAAGAAACTCTTTCTTTAACCCTTCGCAGATTTGTACAAAAAATGCAAATCAACACCATATCAAATAAAGTCTCATAGAAAACACTTTGTCCAAATCGAATATTTGGCGACGGATCAGAGGTCGCAGTGCGGGTCGCACATTCTCGCGGCCTATCGCCTATAGCCATCGTTTGTTAGGCCGGGATTCGGTGGCAAACTGCTTGCCATACAAATGCTAAGCGTCCGCATTCGGTCCGTACGGGTCCGCACGGGTCCGCGCGACTCCGGACTCGTCTCGTGAGGCCCGAACTCACGACTTCGGATTTCGAATCGTAATGTAGGGATTTATGTTGATTCGCGTTTAGAAGCGACGCTGCGACGCTAAAATGCTTCGAGGTTAAACATGAGTTGACGATATTGTCGTGTTGTTTATTTTGTATTGCTGTTTTTTGAACTGATCAACTGTGAAAGCGTTTCTTACCTTATACGGCATGGGTTGAACTTCGAGTTTAACCTTCGCTTGCTATGGTTGGTTGGTGATCATCTATTACCCACATACAGAGTTTCCCTCGTGCCTCAGAGAGCACGTATAAACATTGTCATTTGAACACCTTTGTCTTCGATTATTTTTTTCTCTGGATGGGAAATCATCAAACGACTTCTCCCGCTCTAGGCGAAACGGAAGGGAGTATCAGACTCTTACTGACTAAAACCCACCCGTGATGCACCTCCCTCCCGCCCGCTATATTATGCACATGCAAAATTACTAGGCAAATGCAAGGATTTTAAGCACATGCAGGAAGGCAATGCAAAACCCAACACCGTTACCGACACGTGTTTCGCCTCTCCACGAGGCATCCTCAGGGGACGTGTTGACTCGCTGACCGTTGAGTTGCGCAACTCAACGGTCAGCGAGTGACCTGTTCACTGTTGACTTAAAGACTCCCAGGTTATAGTTATCAGGAAACACAGACTCTGGCAGGGAAAGTTGCCAAATATCCTAAAAAAGGAAACTATTTTCTTAGCATCTTAAACTTAACCCAAGAAAAATGCGTACAATTTCTGATAACAAATTATGCCCAAAAATCATGCCTTATTGCGGAAGGTGTTAGGCGGAAGTGTACCTATAGCAAACTCACATTGCGCCCGTTATTTTAAGTCCCATTTACCATGAAGGCGAGTCGCTCAAAATCAGGCGGGTTCAAGTCGAAATTGAGGACTTCTGGTTTTACTGTCGAAATCTCTTGCAACCATTAGTTCAAGGAAGATTTAATCTATATCTATACTATCTATAATACTATATATAATATCTAAGTTATGAAGAGGAATGATTTGTATATTTGTATGTAACGAATGAACTCAAAAACTACTGGACCGATTTCAAAAATTCTTTCACCACTAGAAAGCTACATTCACCCTGAGTAACATAAGCTATATTTTATCCCCGTATTCCTACGGGAACGGGAACTACACAGGTGAAACCGCGGGGCGCTGCTAGTACTTAAATATATTGTACTATGGAATTATGGATACATACCTACAGTATTTCAGTTTATTACGAAATGAGAAAAGAAGAATCTAGAACTTTCCATATTTGAATCAAGTAAAATCATTTACACAAACTACTTGACACACAAACTATTTACTGAACACTTGATTCTAACAAAAAGTTCTTAGAAAATGTTATCATCAGAGTCTCAGAAATAGAACTGAACTAGCTACAAGAATCGTTATATCTCAGACTCTTGTATCAGGTAGGTACTCGTTTAACGGCGTGTTTTTTAATCCGTAGTTAACTCAAACAATGGTTTAAATTATGATTAAAATTTCGTTAAAATGCGTCTAAAAACGCAAAATAACTAAATTTAGGTTCGGTTTTAACCCTTAAAACTGAACCTAAATTGAGTTATTTTTTATTACTACATCCCTTCATTAGTTAAGCTGATTATTGATGGAACAACGGACATTACAAACGAAATGACGAAGCCAATATTTTCTAACTACGGTTAACCAAAAAGTAGGGTTATTATTTTTACCCTTAACCTAACCTAACCTTAACTGCAGATCAAAAATCTCGCCTTAATTAATGCCTCTTAATTTACAAACATTCAATAAGGAAAATATAAATTAGAAGGAGTTTCCTATGGCTTGGGGCGTTTAGCCAAGTCTTCTGTAGCCAAGTCCCACGCCTTGAATGAAAGACAGATCGTATCGGCTTTAACTGTTAAGGACCATAATATGTATTACAGAGATACTGTCGTATTTAGAAGAAAATTTTGAAAATGAAAACAAAATATCTAGTTTTAATTTCCGCGAATATTAGTGGGTTGCAGGTATGCACCTCCCTCCCGCCCGCTATATTATGCACATGCAAGATTACTAGGCAAATGCAAGGATTTTAAGCACATGCAGGAAGGCAATGCAAAACCCAACACCGTTACCGACACGTGTTTCGCCTCTCCACGAGGCATCCTCAGGGGACGTGTTGACTCGCTGACCGTTGAGTTGCGCAACTCAACGGTCAGCGAGTCAACACGTCCCTAAATTTTCTTCTAAATACGACAGTATCTCTGTAATACATATTATGGTCCTTAACAGTTAAAGCCGATACGATCTGTCTTTCATTCAAGGCGTGGGACTTGGCTACAGAAGACTTGGCTAAACGCCCCAAGCCATAGGAAACTCCTTCTAATTTATATTTTCCTTATTGAATGTTTGTAAATTAAGAGGCATTAATTAAGGCGAGATTTTTGATCTGCAGTTAAGGTTAGGTTAGGTTAAGGGTAAAAATAATAACCCTACTTTTTGGTTAACCGTAGTTAGAAAATATTGGCTTCGTCATTTCGTTTGTAATGTCCGTTGTTCCATCAATAATCAGCTTAACTAATGAAGGGATGTAGTAATAAAAAATAACTCAATTTAGGTTCAGTTTTAAGGGTTAAAACCGAACCTAAATTTAGTTATTTTGCGTTTTTAGACGCATTTTAACGAAATTTTAATCATAATTTAAACCATTGTTTGAGTTAACTACGGATTAAAAAACACGCCGTTAAACGAGTACCTACCTGATACAAGAGTCTGAGATATAACGATTCTTGTAGCTAGTTCAGTTCTATTTCTGAGACTCTGATGATAACATTTTCTAAGAACTTTTTGTTAGAATCAAGTGTTCAGTAAATAGTTTGTGTGTCAAGTAGTTTGTGTAAATGATTTTACTTGATTCAAATATGGAAAGTTCTAGATTCTTCTTTTCTCATTTCGTAATAAACTGAAATACTGTAGGTATGTATCCATAATTCCATAGTACAATATATTTAAGTACTAGCAGCGCCCCGCGGTTTCACCTGTGTAGTTCCCGTTCCCGTAGGAATACGGGGATAAAATATAGCTTATGTTACTCAGGGTGAATGTAGCTTTCTAGTGGTGAAAGAATTTTTGAAATCGGTCCAGTAGTTTTTGAGTTCATTCGTTACATACAAATATACAAATCATTCCTCTTCATAACTTAGATATTATATATAGTATTATAGATAGTATAGATATAGATTAAATCTTCCTTGAACTAATGGTTGCAAGAGATTTCGACAGTAAAACCAGAAGTCCTCAGCGCGATTCACACAGTCAGGTCGATCGTTTTCCATCTTTAAATTCTCCATAACAACACAGAATCCCGACCTGAACCCGCCTGATTTGGAGCGACTCGCCTACATGGTAAATGGGACTTAGAATAACGGGCGCAATGTGAGTTTGCTATAGGTACACTTCCACCTAACACCTTCCGCAATAAGGCATGATTTTTGGGCATAATTTGCTATCAGAAATTGTACGCATTTTTCTTGGGTTAAGTTTAAGATGCTAAGAAAATAGTTTCCTTTTTTAGGATATTTGGCAACTTTCCCTGCCAGAGTCTGTGTTTCCTGATAACTATAACCTGGGAGTCTTTAAGTCAAGAGTGAACAAGTTACTTCTAGACAAGCGTGCTCCATCGACGACCACATCATCGCTTACCATCAGGTGCGATAGTGGTCAAACGCTTGCTGTCAATCTATACATTTAAATAAAATTGGAGCGTCTGTTTGTAATATTGTAATAACCGCTTTTACTACATGCATATATAAATATACACAACCGAATGTGTTACATACACCAAAATAAGATTTGTTACAATTTTTGTCTGTCTGTCTGTTTATTTATTTGTTCTGGCTAATCTCTGAAATGGCTGGACCGATTTTGACGGGAGTTTTATTGGCAGGTAGCTGATGTAATAAGGAGTAACTTAGGCTACTTTTATTTTAGAAAAATATTTTATTTTAGAAAAATAAAGTAATGTTGCAATGTCCAAGTACTGTCCAGTAACGCGCGCAGCTCACGCGCATGCCACCACTGAGCCGTCACGTCGGGCGCTTCCCACCACTTCTCCCACCAACGAATCAATATCACAAAGAATTGGGGAGTTAGTAACTATTCAACGCGGACGAAGTCGCGGGCAGAAGCTAGTTATAAAAAAAACGTACACCACTATAATAAACACATCAAAAGTATCTAGGGATCAACATATATTTTTGCAATAACTTTTCTCCTGATTGATATTAATTAAAATTTTCTTTAAGGATTCATCAAATAAAGTGTTTTCGTTTGTCACAGTAACGATAAACCAAGTCACCTTTGCATTAATAAAGAAATTTGCCATTTTCCTAATAAAGGGATTTTTGACATTTGAACCACTAACATTAAAGTTCGAAAAAAAGACTGAAATAACAGTTTTCTTTAAAATTTTATTGGGTAACTTAAACAATTAATAATCCGTGTTTCTACCGCGAACACTAACAACACAAGAACATCGGTTTGGCATACTCAAAATGAGTTCATCCAAATCACGCTGTGGAATGGCCGCCCATGTTCGTTGCAACAACAAAAAAAGGTCTTCTTGCGACTGGATACCCTCCATATTCGGCAGAGCTCTTCTCTGTAGCATATCCCATGCATGCTCAATCGGGTTCAAGTCTGGCGACTGAGCAGGCCAGGGCAGGACATTGATGTTAGCTGCGGCGAGAGTCTGTCTTACAACTCTTGCGGTGTGCGGTCGTGCATTATCATGCATTAACTGAAATAAGGGACCGATTTGCACTTGTAGAGGAACGATGACGTCTGATACAATCGTCTCAGCATAAATTTGAGCGTTGAGGTTGCCTCTGATCCAAATCAACTCAGTTCTTCCGCCGATCCAAATACCCGCCCATACTATGATGGTTCCACCACTATAAGGATGGACTTCCTGGCAGGATTTTAATCGCTGTTGGCGTCCAGGGGTTCTCCAGTGTCGTATACGTCTTGTATCCGGTCTCATACCAAAACGAGACTCATCAGAAAAGCACACGAAACGCCATTGTTCTTCTGCCCAATTTCTGTGTTCAAGAGCCCATTGATATCGAATCCTACGATTGTGCATTGCTATAGGTGGTACCCGTAGCGGTCTTCGGGAATGAAGGTTCACTTCATGCAAGCGGTTTCTGACTGTTTGGTCGCTAATTAAGTTCCCTGAAGAGTGATGAAGCCTCACGGCTAACATCATGGCGGTTATTGTTGGAGCTCTTCGAGTTAAGATTTGAATGTATCGGTCTTGTCTCCGTGTGGTGCAGCGATACCGTCCTCCATGGCGCTCAGCCAAGGTACCAGTGCTTCGGTAACGTGTCCAAAGTCGACTGATAACACTCTGACTTGTATTCAGAGCTAAAGCCACAGTACGTTGCCGGGAACCAGCTTCTATCATTCCCACGGCTCTGAGCATTTCTTCCCTGCTTAAATGACGTCGCCGCTCCATAATAACGTTGGTTTTAATCAGTAGTAGGGAAACAGTAGCACTAATAATGTCTTCAATGCGTTGTATGTTTTTATAGGGAAAATATTGACAGCTTATTTTCATCTTTTACTCGAATTTGATTGAGAGTTCCTGATTCAAATTATGAAATGCACCAAAAAGGATCCATATAAATTTATAAAATCATAAATTTATTACAAAGCCACATCTCAATCTCAAGAAATCCGCATAAAAATGCTTGATCCCTAGACACTTTTGATGTGTTTAATTAGTATAAGTTGTGTACACCACACACCAATAGTATGTGAGCAGGTGAGTGAGCCGTAAGGATGGTCGGAAGGCGTTCGTGTAATAGCGCAGATCGCGCGATATCGCGGCGCCGCGCACGCGATCGCGAGCCATAGCGCGTTGTTCGCTTCAACTAATTGTAAATGTGTACGGTTAATTTGTGATTTCGGCGAGCTAGTGGCGCGGTCGGTGCAATTTAGAGGCTTTAATACGTTGGTTCGTTTGATGTAGGTAGCTATGGAGGTAAGTATGTATTTATATTTGTCTACGTTTGTAAAGGCTGTGTAGGAGTTATATTGAAAGACGTCGCGGCGTCGCGTAGTCGTATTGGTTTGGTAAATGCTTAATATAGACTCGACACGTCGCTATTTATAAACTAAAATGAAAATCAGAAACAAGATTATATTTACTTATAGACGGATTTCAAAATTTTTTTTCTTCGATAGAGTTTACTTCTGAGCTGGTCCCATTTTCACCAGGTCAGGATCTGATGATCGGATCCGGGAGAAATCGAGGGCAACCACCGAAAATTTTACGCTGGTATGCTGCTTTTGTTAGCTATCTAATAATCATGTCTTAATCAGGTATATATGCTTTAAAGTGTCCACATCTGATACTGCTGTGCTGATGATGAAACTACAGATTTCCTTAACGGTTAGGAGTTCGGAGACAGTACTGCAGTTGGATGATGGAATCTATTTAGTAGTATGGCTAACGTGTTGCTTGTGAGGTATGCTTGAATCAACATCTGATGCTGCTGTGCTGATGGTGAAGCTACAGAACTCCTTAACGGTTAGGAGTTGGGAGACAGTACTGCAACTGGTCGATGGAAACTATGTAGTAGTATGTAGGGCTAACGTGTTGCTTGTGAGGGTAGGTACTAACTAGGTGGGGCTGGGGGCGTACCACTAAGAAGTGAAAAACAAAAAAACTTTGGTGTTTTTGGTTGTTTCTTCGTTTTTTGAACACCGACTTCCGAAATTATATGGAAAACAACTAGATAAAAACTGGTACTTAAACCCAAAAAAATCTAACAGCAGTCTTGCTAAGGGGTTTCTTGTGGATCAGATACTGGAATGTGGAGGAAGACAGGCAGTGCATCTATTAGAAATACTGGTACTCAGCTGCATCCGTTTTGATTGGCAGCCGACCACAATATAGGAATGGGAAATCATAGGACTCATTTGAAAAGAGAACTATTTAAATTTTAATCATTTCTACATGTTTTAATAATTTCTTGTAAAATCACTATTAGGACTGAAGATAAAATACAATGTTTATCTTTGATCCTGATAGTGAGTTTATGCTTCAAATTAGATATATTATTTCAAGGCAGCACTTTTGTTTTAATGAGCGCTATGTAAACTGGATGCGAGAAGCCGAAAATAGATCTAAGTGGCGTGCAATTGGAGAGGCCTATGTCCAGCAGTGGACTGCAACAGGCTGTTGATGATGATGATGATGATGAGCGCTATGTAGGCCTTAATTGTCATGTGCATTCGTTCTTTTTTGTGTTATTAAGTTTGTTTTGAGAGCAGTGGTGGCCGAGTGGTAACGGCCCCGACTTACGAGTTGTAGGTCGCGGGTTCAAACCCAGACAGGCTCATTACTTTGTGTAATTAAATTCATCACCACTGCTCTCAAAACGGTGAAGGAAAACATCGTGAGGAAACCGGCATGTCCTAGAACCAAAAATTTGAAGACATGTGACATTCACCAACCCGCACTGGGCCCGCGTGGTGGATTACGGCCCATTCCCTCTCCTAGAGAGGAGGCCTGTGTCCCAGCAGTGGGAACGTTAAAAAGGCTGATTATGATTATGAAGTTTGTTTTAATTTGTGCAATATATATGACTAGCTGCTGCACGCGACTTCGTCCCCGTGGAATCCCCGATTTTAAAACATTATTTATCGCTGCTCCGCTCCTATTGGTCTTAGCGTGATGATATAGCTCCTATTGGTCTTAGCCTATAGCCTTCCTCGATAAATGGGCTATCTAACACTGAAAGATTTTTTCAAATCGGACCAGTAGTTCCTGAGATTAGCGCGTTCAAACAAACAAACAAACAAACTCTTCAGCTTT
The DNA here is from genome assembly GCA_905332915.2 of Hecatera dysodea. NCBI lineage: Eukaryota > Metazoa > Arthropoda > Insecta > Lepidoptera > Noctuidae > Hecatera > Hecatera dysodea. The sequence goes on from HG995292.1 coordinate 22,281,714, forward strand.
ATAATATTAGTATAGATGTGGCTGTACTTAATTTATAAATAAATAAATAAGAGAAGGTAGATGATAACAGCTGATGAAACAAGAAAGTCGTCGCTAAAATTTCTCTCCGCATCAAAACTGATATATTTGCAACCCCTTATTATAAAACCTAAATCCTTTTTAATACTCCGACTTCATATATCCCACTCACAATATTTTAGTCCAATTTGAGAATTCGCAGGGGTCGGTACGATCGGGCGGTAATAAGCGCCGGTGACGTCACGGCTCAGAGATAAAGAACGCGATGAAATGTGAGATAACAGCGCTTTGGAAGGCTTAGGAATCTCTTTTATTATGTAAAATATTCCCTTTTTTTTGGCGTTCAGTAGAGCTGTTAAGGAATCGGTTTGTGTGTTATGTAAAGCGGATTTTTGATTTTCTGACTCTTCTGATGTCGAGTGGACTACGTTCTGCTGTTATAAGCGTGGGAACTTTATTATTAAAAGACATTACCGTGTCTAAAATATATGTATTGAATCTGCTATGGGTGGGTGAACTTTTTACCCGACTGTGCAATGGAGGGCAATGTGTTTATTAGCTTTTTTTTATAAGTGGCATCTCGCAGTTCAACCTAAGGTTGTCGACTGCTTAACCGGGTTTGCCTGTGGTGAGCTTCATATAATTATTAAAACCTCTAGCCAGGGCTGTTTATCGGTAGGTCCTGTGAGGCAGTCGTGTTCCACGCGCGCCTTTAAGAGATGTTAGCGAAGAAGACGGGCCCATAGGGTCAGTGCCTGCTAGCGTTGCGGAATTTGTTCGAAAGAGTCGCCGCGGCCGTGGAACGCAAAGGGCACAAGAAGGATCACGGGTGAGTTTTAGTCAGTAAGAGTCTGACACACCGTTTCACTCCACCCAGAACAGGAGAAGTCATTTGATGATATGCCATGCAGAAAAAAAAAACAGGGACTGTTTGTCAGCTTAGGCCCCAACGTATTTATGTTTATTCCTTAGCGTTGCTTGCTCTATAGACCTAACGCGTGGGCCGATTTTTTTTATAAATTAGCTTAAATACCAACACAAGACATTCATTCCATGCTATTTTCACGTGATTCAAAGCTGTTTTGAATTTTAATTTTTGCAGCAGTCAAACAAAATATTAAAACCACTCTATAGGTACGGAACTAACAAAAACCTCTTCAGTCTTTCCCAGCTTTTTAATTTTGAATGATACCCCTAAATTAGGGCTGGCCTGTCCAAATGGCTGCAATAACGCTCATTTAGGGGTAACTAACGTTTTGTTGTAGGTAGCGCCCACGGAGTACGAAGAATGGAGTGCTCACGGCAATATTAATTAAATTTGGCATTACTTGTATGTCTATAATTCTGTAGGTACTTGTATGTAAATCAACATTTTAAAAGAGGAAGAAAAAATCATCAATATTTCCCGGTATGTTGTGAAAAAGAGACGAAGAGTGTTATTTGTTCTGTATAGCTTCGTCTCACTTTTTTATGGTAGGGCTTTAGTATGCCTTAATATGGCCCTAGACCTTTAGTTCACATATGTGAGGTAGACATGTTTAAATACCAGTTTAAAAAGAATTAAAAAGAAAGAAAGAAAAATGTTTATTTGGGACTAGCACAAAACAAAGAAAATAGTAAACAAAAAATAAAATAAAACTAATAGAAAAATAAATTAACAAAAACTATAGATATCAATTGTACCTAAATGTAAATGTGCGAGGCGAAAAAGGTTCCTATCTCAGCATATCTATACTTATAATAAATCTGTAGAAAGGTCAATTCTGTACAAGGAATATATTTTCAAAATAACTATCAGGGGGTGATTAGTGATCGATACTGGTGCCAAAAATGCAATCAGTAAAATTTTTGTCTGTCTGTCTGTCTGTCTGTCTGTCTGTCTGTATGTTCTTTATAGAAACAAAAACTACTCGACCGATTTTAACGAAACTTGGTGCAATTATTCTTCATACTCCTGGGCAGGTTATAGTATACTTTTCATCACGCTACAATCAATAGGAGCAGAGCAGTGAAGTAAAATGTTGGGAAAACGGGAGAAGTTACTCCAATAGTTTCAATTTTATTTCTTTTTAGGTGAAGGAGTAGTAGAAGTAGGAGCATAGATTTTCAGATACCGATAAGTTAGTTTTGGCTAATTTATGTTCTGTTTTTTTAGTATTAAGTAGGTAAAAGCGTAGATACTTTTATTAATTAGTTAAACGTTATAGGTATTTATTTTTAAGTGAAGTAGGTATAGGTTATTATAATATAATTTTGCACAGGCGTTTCAGCTTTACTTTCAATTCGTTTTTTGTTGTAAGTTGTACATATTTCACACACACATAATGATCTATCAACGCACAGCCCAAACCACTGAAAGGATCGGGCTGAAATTTGGCATGCAGGTAGATGTTATGACGTAGGCATTCGCTAAAAAAGGATTTTGATTAATTCTACCCCCAAGGGGATAAAATAGGGGATGAAAGTTTGTATGAAACTTTGTCAATTTTAAACCGATCGGGCTGAGAGTTTCAAAATCGGGGGTAAAGTAACTATTCCACGCGGACGAAGTCGCTGGCAGAAGCTAGTAATGAATAAAAAAAGAACACCTTTAAAAATCCCACAGTAGCCTACCGTTATCAGGAACGGTCCAAAAACTACTTATTTATTATTAAGATAATGCACAGCTGCTGATCACATGTATTTACTTGCCTTCACTATCGAAAACGACTACGAAATAGGACCAGAGGTGAACACACTATAATTAGCACTGAAACCGATCACTCGCACAAAAGAACAGGTAGTTGACCTGCACTCACACTTGTGCTCTATTATGTCCCTTGCATACTTAGCCAATCTCCGATAAGATAGGTCACCGTGACTAAATTCCGTCGCGAGGATTATATTGTTGACCGACCTCTTGCGTTCCAGTAGGACTCCATTTGCTGTACCTCCGTGGTCGCAGCTCGTTTCGGACAAAAAATATGCGCTGGCGTACTAAGGAAACGTATTTAGGTGCCGCTCTTAAGAATTCCAGTTATTGTTGTTTATTTGAAGTAAAACTATGCGGACAACGGAAGCGCTAATTAAGTTGAAGTACGTTGATAAGTGGTTTGCTGTTTTGTATATGAAAAGTCATCTCGTCTTAATACAGCATTGTTTTCATACAGATTGGTAGTTAAAGAGTTTAAGCCACATTTTTACCAGTTTAAAAAAAGGAAGTGACGCGTGGGCGTTTAGGGTTCTTTGTAACCTTTGACATTCAAACAGTGTTGATTCTCAGCCTAAAATATTTAAATCAGGTTAGATTTTGAATATCCAATTGTTTTGCATTTTTAAGACGCTCATACAAAGCATCAAAGACCATAACGATGAAACCTAAACCAGAGATAAAAGAGTGACCAAGGAAATCCAACGGAGTTCAAGCAACATTTTTAAAACAGTACTAGGTATATAAAATTCCAGCTACATATAAAATAGAACAGAACAGGTTAATAAATCCAAGTTTCTATTTGGAAACTGGTTTATCTCCGAAACTTAGACTTTCGTAACGGATGGAGCACCGCGGCGCGGGCGGGGCGGATCCCCGGCCGTCCGGGCAGTCCGGGCGAAGCTGGCCCCCCATCGATCTTCATGCTAATGCCAGGATTTACCAGTTGCTTTTTGAACCTGTTTGGTTTTAGCATTTTAGTGTTAAGTGGCCTTTCCAAATTGCAGCTTAATTTCGGGAATAGATTTTTGTTACGGAGAGAAACTTTGTGAACCAGAACCAGCTTAAGTTTTTTTTAGGTGTATTTTGATATAAAAGTACATAGAGTAGAAGGTAGGGCAATTATTTTATTGCTCTGTAGGTACTTATAGGAATCTAGGCAAACAGAGCATCTAAATTACCCTTTCTAGTTTTAAAACAAAGCAGTTATTAAAATTGCTTCGGTATAGAACATTGTCCTTTGTTTATTGGTAAATACGCAAACGTTTGATAGTCTTTCATTTAAAAATGCATGAATAGTGTCTTCTAAAATTAGAAATCAATTTCACGACAGTATAAACAGCCTCTTTAAACACTGTAATGTCTTACCAGTTCATACTCAAATTCATTTTTTGTTATTAAAAGAACAATATCTCAATAAGCATTTAAGAAACACAATCGAACCTCCTGTATGCACTCGAGCAATATCTGAGAATAGGCTTTGTACACAGCGCGCCAACAATACGTATGGCGAGCGAACTTTTTAATCTATGAGCGAATTACCGGTTATATTGTACCGAGACTTATTAATAGTCTACCCTAAGAAATAAAAAAAAATATTACGCATCAAAATATCAAATGTGGGCTTAAGCAATATTACTTAAGTATTATTTAAGAATACCTTTATTTATTTAAGGACCTAAAGATTATATAAATTATTATTATTATTACTTACACATATAAAATACTCATTTTGTATAGTTTTCGATATTGAGATAGATTCATGATAGCACAAGTTTAAACCTTAGTGGTTTTTGGTGGGTATTTAACTCAGAATAATACTGTATTCTTTTGTATAAATGATAAATAAATTTAAAAAAGCTATCGAACGTGGCACCGAAGTGCAAGTAGTAGCTACGTATTTTAATTAAAGAAGTTAAATGATTAACTTTATGTTGCATTAAAAATTTAAAATTGACGAAGAAAATTGTTGTCTAATTAGCTTTGTTTTAGAATCTAGAACTCGCTTGACAGTTGAAACTTTGTTCATAAATAAAATAGTTGTATTTAGCAGAAGTTTTTCTTTGAGTTTATAAGGACGAAATGCAAGAAATACTTGTGGCATGGCATTTCTTATGTAAGAATTTTACCTAAAAATGTCCAAACATTTGAATAAGTTGCACGGCACAAAATGCATTATTTGCTGCAAAAATTTGCATGATGCAAATTGACCTTAACGGCTATTTTTAAGTAAGTGTGACAAGCAGTCGTGGCCGAGTGGTTAAGGCGTCTGACTCGAAATCAGATTCCCAGTGGGAGCGTAGGTTCGAATCCTACCGGCTGCGAAACTTTTGCTTTTTTAACAGTTGTGGTGAAAGCTCAGTTGCTTAAACTTGATTATTATTCGTTGGTGTTTTATCAAAGGATTAGTGACTCTCTCACTAATCCTTTGATAAATAATAATGATAGTGATTTTATACCAACACAGTAGAGCAAAAGTTCACAACTATCATATTTCGTTAATTAAAATCCTGTAAAATGGGTTACTTAATTAAAGCTTAATTAAAATTGGTTAGACAACCAAGGATCTTGAAAATATTTTCAAAATAATATTAGAAGTTGACTGACAAGCCGTCACGGTGAAATCAATAAAGTTAGCAAATAAGTTATAACTTAATAACTGGCGCACGGAGCTTTTAAAAGTAATTAGGTACCTAAGAATAAAATTATTAAAAAGAAAATATTTTATACATATATTAAAAATGGTGACACAGCGTTTAGTTTCTGTAAAAATTAAGCATAAAAGAATTTTCAGACTTCCCGTAATAAGTTAGGTTTGTCCCGTAGGAAACCTTTAGATGCAGTTAAAAATTATAATTATTAGTCAGTAAGAGTCCAACACTCCCTTCTGTTCCACCCAGAGCGGAAGAAGTTATGTGATGATTTTCCATTCATGAAAAAAGAAAAAAAAAAAACGTTTTAAAAAAAAGGTTGGAATACAATAAGCTACATGCCTCTACTGTTTCATAAGTCGTGTATAATGGTAATCTCGTACAATATAATGAGAAATGAATGACAGACGCATGCGGTAGTTTGCTAAAATGACAGATGATTTGATCAGTGACCTACCATTAGAACGTCGTTGTGCAGTCATTTCTTTTAAAAACTCGGTTTTTAGAAAGTATTACGTGACCATTGACCGACCATTGTGGATTTAGCAGATTACGAACTTTTAGCAAAATGACAATGGGATCGTGTTGGAATCACAAATTTATAAAAATAGCAGACTTGGGGCCCAGATTGCATGCACATGATGGTAAGTTCGAGTTGAGATAAAGGTTGAGCAGCTGCGACGGTCGTTTTTGACGTGAAGTGATTGAGGTTTGAGGATAAAGTTGAGCTCAGTGTGGGGTGGAGGGTTGTAGATTAGGACTAATGTTAAGGTGGTTTTTGGGGTTCCGTGTCCAAAGGGTAAAACGGGACCCTAATGACTACTATGGCTCTGCTGTTCATCCGTCTGTCTGTCTGTCACCTAGCTGTATGTCATGAATCATTATGGATAGACAGTTGAAATTTTCACAGATTATGTATTTCTGTTGCCGCTATAACTATAAACCAGGCAACCCACAATAAGCCATACAAAAAACGTGATTTTTTGCTTGTTTTTGCTTGATATTGATAACAGCAACAGGTAGACTCTTAAAATATTCACAGAATTTTAAGTGTTAAATTCACTTTAAAAATAAATCATTAAATTAAAATAAAACAAATATAGGTCGTTTGCCGTTTCTATGGTAACGGGGGGTGGGCGTTTCCGACTCATGCTTGATCGTTAAAAAAATACAACCGTCTTCTAAACAAAAACCCACCAAAAGCCACTAAAAGTTATGAATTTTTGGTACCTACTGGTGATTGTCGTAGTTAGGCCCCGAATTGTTTTTATCCTTAGTTAACCCTTATTTTTCCTTTATTCCAAGATCTTGTGTAGCAGCTAATTATTTCTTTTGTTTTGGAAATCTGTTGTTGTACAAATTTGACCAAATATATATCAAAGACATTGGAAGAAATAATTTATAAATAAAAACGTAATAAGTGGAGTAACGATAATTGTATATCTCACATAGAAATAATTCCATTACAATTTGAAAAAGTTGTAAATAAAATCGAATTTAATTAATCCTCACCAATATTGGATCAATTTTCAACAAACATTTAATATTTGCACATCCGTAAGCAAACACAAATTCAATAAAAAATTAATTCGTATCCATGGAGCCCATGGCATGCGAAGTATTTTTAATAAAACCCTTCTCTTTGACGCGAGTTGTCCCGCTAATATGTCAAATTAGTCCCTTTGTTTCATGTCACACCGCTGCTGTCAATCGGCTTGACAAAATGGCGGTTTCTTTCATATTGGAGTAAAGGAAATAAGTATGGATACGTTTGTAAGTTTCGTTTTTTTTATTTTGTGATGGTTTTGCTCTTGACTCCAGTCTAGGTCACAAGTGACAGAGACCAAGTTGGCGGTGGAATGAGCTTACCCAGAAGAAACCTGTTCACTGTAACTTTGAACAGATTAGGGCTGATTGCGTTCGGAAACATAATTATGTAGACGCAGGCGGAGAGTTCCACTCCTTTGCTGTACGCGTTATAAAAGATGATTGGAAACGCTTAGTCCGAATAGGTGGAATACAAGGTATATGAACTTACAGTGCGTCTAGATAGATCCGATGGTAGAAGGCGGCCGATGGGATGAGTTCGTGGAGTTCATGGGCACACTGAAGTACCATCTGTAGAAAACTGACGAGACCGCTAGATCAGCGGCGAAAACCAGATTTTCGTCGCCAATGAGCCTCTTAGGCGTGCGTTCCACTGAGGCAAGCGCGGCAAGCTTATATTTAGCTAAGCCATCCCAAAGATGGCTGCTTTGTAGAGGGTTAAAAGCTGTCCGGGCGTAAAGTATCGTTTCACTCTATTTAAGATGCCTACCTTTTTGGCCGCAGTTTGGGCTTTGTACTCAATGGTGGCGCCGAAGTTGAGACTGGATGCCAACTCCATGCCTAGGAGCTCGAGCTGATCAGTTACAGGAACAGAAGTTCCCCGAAAAGAAGGAGACTCCTTTTGGCGATAAAATGACACGCCTGTATTTTGGAGGCTTTAAAAGAGACCAGGCGCTATTATTACGTCTAAATCCATCATGATTTCTGTGTCAGAGAGAGACGGAGTTACACAAGACGAATAGCACTATCTCTTTCCCTCACACGGATCATGATAGCATTGGCACTTCGTAATACGGCCACAGACCGGTTAAAAATTGTGATTTTTGATTGAATTAATTTGCGGTGAGCTTGCCAGTATACCTACTATTGTAGTCTTTGCGGTGAGCTAAATAAATATGACCGTTATAGAGCCGTAAGAAAGAGGGTATAAAACACTAACTAGAATCAAAATACCCTCCCGCAAACATGGCGGCATTTATTTTAGTACAATCACAGACTTGATGCCACGTATAGCATCCGAATGCTTGACGAGTGACTTGTAACTTGTGATTTGTATCTTTGATGTCATTTCTGTTGTCGCGTGTATTTTATGCATATCAATATGTTTATATTTCATATACTTAATACTGTTTTTTATTCATCTGATGACTATGTAGGTCAATCCGTTTATACTTATTTACTTATACTTTATAATGTTTTATAGTGATCTGATTTATGATTTCCATGTTGGATATTTTTTTCTCTGTTCATGTAGGTATATATAATTAATTTGCATAAATTCAAGTTCTTAAAGCGTAACAAACAGATGTGTTGCTGTGGAGTTTGTTGCGCCACTTCTTCCAAGCTAGAACACTAGGAAGTGGTGACGGGCGGCAGTTTTGGCGGAATGTCTTTATATCGACGCTCCCAAGCAATAACTCGGTAATCGAAAAATCAAAATTTTACAGGAGAAAAGATTTACTGATTTTATCAAATATCTTTTCAACGAGTGGGACTATTGAAGTCATTGATGTATTAAATGAAAGGTATTTTTTGCTTTATATAAACTGTACCATTATTATGAAATCCCGTTTAGTCAAAACCTAGTAATTTATGAAAACAAATAATACCTAAAATTGATTACATCAAATATTACAGTAATAGTAATTACGGGATTATTGCCGGAAATTTGTCAAATAAAATATTTCATAACATTATGTTATGGACTTCTACGGCGTTATTTTTTATTGTAGGGCTGATACGTAACGTGTTTTTACGGAGTTATTGTGGTGATTTCAAATAATTTTGAAAACGGTATTGATAAATAACATTATTATTACGATGCAACTTAGAAAACCAGTGCTATCGTTACCAGTCAATACCGATTTTTTTCGTTATATTTAAATGTAATATTAGAAGGTAATAAACGAAAGAAATACAATAATTTCGATTATTAGTAATATTTATTAAACAACAGAATGAAATTTAACACTTTAATTTTATGCTAACATTTATTAATAAAAAGAATTCAATAAATCAAATCCTGCAATCAACTTTGAGCTACATAAACTCATCAAAGTAGCTCTTCTTTCGATTTCCACTTCAGAACAGGATAAGGATTGGTAAAAAGAATGGTAACTCTGTGGAATGGCTCCACTTCTACGTATTTTAAAATTAGTTCAACAATAACCTCATAAACACGTTTACCAAAAACTTCATGAAAATTATTTACGCCAATAACCCCGTATTCGCAACTTACCAAAATAAAATATAAATAGTTTTTTCCGTACAGGTTTATTGTCGGAATATTATTGTGCCTTATTTCCCAACAATAAACACGTGTGTCATGATTTCTTTGTAAATATGATTAGGAAAAATCTGAAAAAAATTGCTAAGGTGTATTCCAGTCTACAGATGCCGAATTTGACATAACAGCATAAAACCCATAATAGCACATTACCGAGTTCTTGGTTGGGGGGGTCGATATAAAATGTTACGTTCAAGGAGCGCTGTTTCTGAGCCTAGTTTGTATTAAATGAGTTTTGATGTTGATATATATTTTACGAGTAATATTTTCAAAATTCCTTCCTCGGGTCCCATATTAATTTCCCACATAACTATGTCGGGAAAAAATAATAATTTACCTAATGGCGGCCGTAATTGACGTTTTCTAAACTCATGTATTCTACGTCACTTCAGTACGAGTATTTTAGAAAAATGTACTTGATGGGAAGATTTTAACAAATGAATACCTCATTTGTTAAAATCTACCCAGCCTGAGCGAGGTTATAGGGCATGCCAGAGTTCATCATGTTTTTAATTAAAATTCTAATCAGTAAGATTTTTTCACTTCGCTCGAATGTCTCAGAAGGAGGGTTTTTCGAGAGTTTGTATGGCATGGATACCCTCGTAAGATCCACCTGAAATGAACAAATGAGTTATGAAATAAATATTACAAACTCATGTATAACAACAACTTTGACATATAGTCTTTTATACAGTATGTTAACGAACAGAGGGCGTTCCCATAATCAGCCTTTTAACGTTCCCACTGCTGGGACACAGGCCTCCTCTCTAGGAGAGGGAATGGGCCGTAATCCACCACGCGGGCCCAGTGCAGGTTGGAAACACTCTGTACACGCGTACTTGCCGGTTTGGGCATTGCTACTACGAGTACTATTCTGCGCTACTATTTTGATTTTAAACAGGATTTTTCGAATTTATTGTCAATTATTTATTTTTTGAATTCGGATTATTTTATGCTTATTTTTCTTTGCTGATATTTTTATTTTAATCTATTAATGATATAGATTAACGAGTTTAAGGGAACTCCCTCTGTTATTTAACATACTGTATATTATATACTTAAGTTACGACAACGTTTGTGTGCATGCTGAATTTACCTGTAAGTGATTGTCACAGTATATTCTGATTTCTTGCTTCTGATCCATTTGCGTATACCAGTGTATACAATTGTTGGTGAACCAAATGAATAAATAAACAAACATAATAACATTTTACGAAGATTTTAAAGTATAATATGTATTACCTTCTCGTTTTCGTTTTACCAATTTTTCCTCCAATCACCTAAATAAAACACACTGTATAATGTCCTTACCAACTTGTTGATAATTACAACGAAACAATAATTAAATCATGAAGATCCACACTCAATTAAAAATGAACAACGACACATCGCCACAATATTCATAATTATTCTTTAATGAGGGCCGTTGTTTTACCAGTAGGTATGCGTGTCCTCTGCATTTTGCTTGCGCTATTTTTGCGGTGTGGAATAAATATTGTCGGTCCGAATTGTTTGAGCTCAGGCACGTAACGGTTGATTCAAATAGACCACATTATTACTATGAACAATAGGTATGATGAATTGCCAGTGCCTGCTAGGGTTGCGGAATTTGTTCGAAAGAGTCACCCCGGCCCTGGAACGCAAAGGGCACAAGAAGGATCACGGGTGGGTTTAGTCAGTAAAAGTCTGACATTCCCTTCTCTCTATCCAAAAAAAGGTACGATCGAATTCAGAACCTCCTCCTTTTTTAGAAGTCGGTTGACAAAACAGTGTTGCTTCAGCTTTACTAAAATCTATAAATTTTCACCGCAGTCTAGACCAGTGATTTTTTATTAAATAAATTCAACAACAAAGATAAAGGATTACTTGTAACAAATTCAAAGACCAACACACTCGGATCATCGATCTAACAGTAACGAATTTTAAACTTCGGCAGGAGCACCCGACTCGCTGTATGATCGAATTACTGACATGTAGGTAGCTAATTAACTTTGTTAGTCGCTGACATGATAAACAAAGCTAGGATTTTGATGAGAATATTAAATTTTGGAAGATACAATAGATTCAACCAGCTTTACCAAGGGTACCGCGTAACCCAGTTTCTTGGTTGTGGAGGTTAGATAGGATTTTCTCAATGTAAAATACTAGTATTCGGTTGTTGTTTTGACTGGGTGACTAGTGGGAAAAGGGTAGGCTGTGGAACTACCCGACTTAATAAAAAAAGAACATAAGATAAACATATTTACAGAAAAATTAAAACAATTTTTAATTTAAAAAATGCCATTACTGTTTAAACGAATAAAATATAAGGTACCTAAGAGTATAAAGAGTTCCTAATATAGTATTATTGTATTTATTTTAGAAATACATAAGTCTAACTATTTAATGCTTTCTCTCTCCTGCATACATTTATTAATTTTGCTGTGCCCAACAGGGTCCATAATGATCACAATTTATTTTTTTATAACTTACCACCTAAGTACACGAGAAATCAGTAAGCAGTTTGTCGACTCTTCACGTGACCAGAGGGCTGGCCTTTTCTTTGGTCAATGAATCAGCATTGCCATTCAACGTGGCAATGCGGCCAGTGTTCTGGGCACTTTTCCCGTTGACAGCGATGTGGATGAATTTTTCGATGCCCTATGAGTCTTTCCTCCTTTTTACTCCGCTTGTACATATATATATTTTTTCTATATTATATCTTGTTTAGTTGTATTTTGTAAATATTAAGATTAAGTCGTCTCCTGACATCCTGGTTTTAAATACTGTAGATCAGATAAAACTTAAGTTATGAGTATACATTGTGGAATGCAAATAAAGATTGAGTACCTATATGATGATAATGAAGTATTTATGTCAAAGGTCATCATTATCTCATCCGAAAGAAGTCTTTTCCTGGACATAGGTCCAGATTATTGGTCCATCTTGTGGGGGGGGCTTTCTAAATTCCTTCTACCAACAAAAGACATTTTATTTCTCGTTGGTCTATTGGATCTGGTTATTCGTCCTTTTTTAACCGACTTCTAAAAAAGGAGGAGGTTCTCAATTCGGATGTTTGTATGTTTTTTTTTTTAATGTTTGTTCGTGCATAACTCCGTCGCTTGCCAACTGATTTGAAAAATTCTTTTTTTGTTGGAAAGGGTATACTTCCCAAATGGTCCCATGAAAATTATATCGAAATCGAACAAGCGGTTTTTTGTTAATTTCAATAAATGATAGCAACAACAAACATACTATTTCAGCTATCCCGACAGATTGTCGGGGTAGCTGAAATCGTATGTTTGTTTATTGTTTACACCAATTTATACCACGTACGCTGTGATGGTTATTATATGTTTAGTTGGGAGTGAACCACTAAAAAGGGAAAAATAAAAAAACTTTTTACAAAAAATAAAACCGACGTAAAAAGTTTTTTTTTTTGCAAATGATGGGAAATGATGATGATGAGAGATGATGTCAATAGGTATCCCCTTTATATTACAAGCTTTTATTTAGCTTGCTATGTATATATGTATGATTGTTTGGGTGAAATCTTGCAACTCAATTTTGAAGCAGATATCTTCAACCAATTGAGCTGAAATTTTGTATACAAGTTCAATTTGGATGACAATGCATGGTTAGTAACTTTGTGACGTCATTCTAAATTCAACGTATCCAAGATGGCTATCTTATTATTTTTAATGCACTTCTACAATATGGGTCAAATGAAATCATCAAATGAAAGCGCTTGCTAAGAATAATTCGAAAAATAAAGTGACGTTAAACTAAATCCAATATGGCGGAATTATAAAATTGCAACAATGTAACAATGTAACCATGTGTGTAAAAGGTATCAAATTTTCGCCTATAAAAGTCATCAACCTTGCAACAACAATGCGTTGAATGAGATATACAGACTGAGAAATGTGTCCAGCGATAACTAAAAAGTCAAGAATTAATTAAAAGTAATAAACAAGGTTTGGTTTGGATGCGCAAAATGAAAAAAAAAATGTATATATATATCGCTTTTATGGTTTCTGTCCTAATTTAACACAAAAGACTTTTCATTCCATGAAAAAAAAAACACATGATTGTGTAGCTGGCAGTTTGGCCATTACAGTGATAAGCGAAAATTCAAAATAAGAATTTCATTTGTTTATCCTAAAAATTAAATAATTCACTGTGTTGAGACAAATGTGTGTTTAGAGTTGGAGTACATTTCACCTTTGAAAATTAGCGCTTATCTTAAAACTTTTTGTTCTTTATTTGTTTACTGTGACCTTGGAACGTCTGAAAAAGTTCTTTTTCTAAAACATATGGATACTTCGCCCGCAGAAGTCGCCCAAGTGGTGGCATTGCTGGATTCTGGACTTAGTCAGCGTGTTGTGGTTGAAAGATTTCATCAAAGCTGGTCGTCTGTCCATAGACTCTAGAAACGCTATCGAGAGGCTGGTTTGTTCACGCACCGTTCAGGATCAGGCAGGAATCGGATCACTTCTGAGCGAGATGATCTTAAATATACACATTTTTCTGATAATTCTTACAAAACATAAACTTGCAAGGTGTTTCGATTTTTCTGATGAGAAGTGTATTTTATTTTAAAACTTTTACTATCGACTTATAAAGTCATTAGATACACAATTTATATGAGAAAAAAGCTCATCGCGAGATTTACTTGTCTAGATAAGCAAATGAATTAAATAACTTGATGTGATTTTGACTAAAAAATAAAATAAGGAAATACGAGTACTTAAATCTCGCGACAAGTTTTTATATCATATAAATTATATAATCTATACTAATATTATAAAGCTGAAGAGTTTGTTTGTTTGTTTGTTTGTTTGAACGCGCTAATCTCAGGAACTACTAGTTCGAATTGAAAAATTCTTTTTGGGTTGAATAGACCATTTATCGAGGAAGGCTTTAGGCTATATATCATCTTGCTTAATCCAATAGGAGCGGAGCAGCGATAAAGAATGTTTTAAAATCGGGGATTCCACGGGGACGAAGTTGCGGGCAGCAGCTAGTGACTTTATAAGTAGCTTGTTTCTTAAAAAGGATTTTTACTTTTACTTTTTATTACAAAGGATCTCTATTGTTTCTATAATCCGATCACAAATTGTGAAGCCTTGTAACCCTTCTGCTTTACCCCTTGCGGAATATTTACTTGATGTTTTAAAATAGGTCAACGACCTACTTGAACAGAAGTGGTTTCCGCCACTTACAGATACCTGTTCATCAAGGGGTAAGATTACTTGAGGAAGCAATGCGAACCTGAAAAGGGCCATGTAGTTTGGTAGTAAAACTTGTACAGATAAAACAGATGAGTTAATCAACTAAAAGATTTGCATCAATCACTAGAAAAGTGGTATTGGTAGACAAATCCGTGTCCCGTACCTACCTATCAAAAAAAAACTTTTTACAAAAAAATACAACCGACTTCCACAAAAAATGAAAAAAGTACAAAATAACTTTATTTCGGAACTCGGTGTTTGTGGTTCCTTTTTCGTTTTTTGAACACCGACTTCCGAATTAAAGTTATTTTGTACTTTTTTCATTTTTTGTGGAAGTCGGTTGTATTTTTTTGTAAAAAGTTTTTTTATTTTTCACTTTTTAGTGGTACCTACACCACCTCCCCTCCCCCACTTAAACGAACCAATTACATTGGTGTAAAAAAATGCACTGCTCCAATGCAGAGTAAACTAAAAGGTCGTCAATGTAGACAATGTAGATATATTTTTTAGATTTTTGTTGATTTTTCAAAAACCGCTTGTTCGATTTCGATAAAATTTTCATGGGACCATTTGGGAAGTATACCCTTTCCAACAAAAAAAGAATTTTTCAAATCGGTTGGCAAGCGACGGAGTTATGCGCGAACAAACATAAAAAAAAAAAAAAAAAATACAAACATCCGAATTGAGAACCTCCTCCTTTTTTAGAAGTCGGTTAAAAAGCCTTTTCGCAATTATGTTAGGATCGGATTTCAGTGTGACTGGATGCAAGTAAATACCAGTATTTGACATAAAGCGGTTGCCTATTTGATCTCCACAAACAAGTAACCAAGTACCTGTCAAGTTTTACCAAAGAATAAACAGCAAGGATCTATGGCTTTACCTACGTTCTTTCCGAGGCACGGAATATTCTCGGTAATACTCGGTATATGATAGACGGTTACCCATCCACACACTAATTTCGGCAAGCGTTGCTTTACCTCGAAAATCGATCTGTCCCGTATCAAAATAAAAAAAAATCAAAATCAAAAGTCATTTATTCAAACTAGGCTGAGAGACAGCACTTTTTGAACGTCAAATTTTACATAAAGACAGTCCCCCAAAACGCCCACCCATCACCACTTCCTAGTGTTTTAGCTGGGAAGAAGAAGTGGCGCAACAAAAGTTTTAAGAACTTGAGTTTATACAATAGTATGCAGTCATTAATACATGACACAGGTAAAAAAAATAAATAATTATCCAACATGGAAATCATAAATAAATTCACTATAAACATTGTAAGGAGTAGATTGAGTCAGTAAACTAAAAACAGATTGACCTACTAAGTAGTCATCAAAAATAAAAAACAATATTATATGAACTTAAATAACCCGTACTGCTCATACCTAAAAGCCATTCACAGATAATTAAGATTTTATTAAAGCACAAAAATGAAAACAATATAATCATTCCCTCGTGGCACTTTCCCCACTAAAGAAGGATTGTTGAATCATTAGTGTTTTATGTTATTCCGATTATATTGGAAATCATATTGATTTAATTTATTTACACGTACATGATCCATACTCCCAGAGGCAGTATATGGATGGCATTGTTTTTTTTTTTATTGATTTGAACTTTGTTGTAGTATGATATCTTATCGTAGTTATAGTATGTCAATATCAATTTTCATAAATATCTTGTAAAATATAAACTAAACCAGTTGGCGGACGTGGGTAAATCAAATAACAAAGCCATATAACAATCACAGCAAATATCATACAGAAGGTACAAGCCAAGTTAGTAAAATGGGTCGAGTAAGACTGGTACCTTGAATCATCTTATAAGCACAATGGCTTTGGAGTTTGTTTGTTGGAAAAACTACAAATCGACATCTACACTATATTAATAATTTATAATATTTTAGGTTCCTTTCTCTGGAGCCCTAACCACCGGTAGCTTGGACCCATGCCCCCGGTACCGGCGCGGCGGAGGACCGCTACTTCTTTTATATTTTTAAATGTTTTTTATGTGTTTTTTTAAAGATATATTTAAAAATGTAAATTAGTGCGTAAGTGAAAATAATGAAGGAAATAATAATATATAAAGAGGAAAGATTTGTATTTTTGTCTGTTTGTACTTTGTGTAATTAATTTCATCACCTCTCTCAAAACGGTGAAGGAAAACATCGTGAGGAAACCGGCAAGTCCTAGACCCAACAATTTGAAGACATGTGACATTCACCAACCCGCACTGGGCCCGCGTGGTGGATTACGGCCCATTTCTTCTCCTAGAGAGGAGGCCTGTGTCCAAGCAGTGGGAACATTGAAAGGCTAATTATGCTCAGAACGGACGAAGACATTTGATGATTACCCATTCCAAATAAAGTTACCATGGCCGTTTATAGAACTGTTATTAAGCGCCTGATAAAGTCTTAAAAAGACGGTAGTTAAGGGGTGTACCTTAGCACGATTTTTTAAATTGTATATTTCTACTGTGATTTATGCTCATTCCTCATCTTTATATCATGTATTTCAATTTCATTATATTAATTAATTAATTTGCAATTATTTATTACTTAAATACGTTTATTTGATCTCCACATCTATACTTATAATAAATCTGTAGAGAGGTCAATTCTGTACAAGGAATATATTTTCAAAATAACTATCAGGGGGTGATTAGTGATCGATACTGGTGCCAAAAATACAATCAGTAAAATTTTTGTCTGTCTGTCTGTCTGTCTGTCTGTCTGTCTGTCTGTCTGTCTGTCTGTCTGTCTGTCTGTCTGTCTGTCTGTCTGTCTGTCTGTCTGTCTGTCTGTCTGTCTGTCTGTCTGTCTGTCTGTCTGTCTGTCTGTCTGTCTGTCTGTCTGTCTGTCTGTCTGTCTGTCTGTCTGTCTGTCTGTCTGTCTGTCTGTCTGTCTGTCTGTCTGTCTGTCTGTCTGTCTGTCTGTCTGTCTGTCTGTCTGTCTGTCTGTCTGTCTGTCTGTCTGTCTGTCTGTCTGTCTGTCTGTCTGTCTGTCTGTCTGTCTGTCTGTCTGTCTGTCTGTCTGTCTGTCTGTCTGTCTGTCTGTCTGTCTGTCTGTCTGTCTGTCTGTCTGTCTGTCTGTCTGTCTGTCTGTCTGTCTGTCTGTCTGTCTGTCTGTCTGTCTGTCTGTCTGTCTGTCTGTCTGTCTGTCTGTCTGTCTGTCTGTCTGTCTGTCTGTCTGTCTGTCTGTCTGTCTGTCTGTCTGTCTGTCTGTCTGTCTGTCTGTCTGTCTGTCTGTCTGTCTGTCTGTCTGTCTGTCTGTCTGTCTGTCTGTCTGTCTGTCTGTCTGTCTGTCTGTCTGTCTGTCTGTCTGTCTGTCTGTCTGTCTGTCTGTCTGTCTGTCTGTCTGTCTGTCTGTCTGTCTGTCTGTCTGTCTGTCTGTCTGTCTGTCTGTCTGTCTGTCTGTCTGTCTGTCTGTCTGTCTGTCTGTCTGTCTGTCTGTCTGTCTGTCTGTCTGTCTGTCTGTCTGTCTGTCTGTCTGTCTGTCTGTCTGTCTGTCTGTCTGTCTGTCTGTCTGTCTGTCTGTCTGTCTGTCTGTCTGTCTGTCTGTCTGTCTGTCTGTCTGTCTGTCTGTCTGTCTGTCTGTCTGTCTGTCTGTCTGTCTGTCTGTCTGTCTGTCTGTCTGTCTGTCTGTCTGTCTGTCTGTCTGTCTGTCTGTCTGTCTGTCTGTCTGTCTGTCTGTCTGTCTGTCTGTCTGTCTGTCTGTCTGTCTGTCTGTCTGTCTGTCTGTCTGTCTGTCTGTCTGTCTGTCTGTCTGTCTGTCTGTCTGTCTGTCTGTCTGTCTGTCTGTCTGTCTGTCTGTCTGTCTGTCTGTCTGTCTGTCTGTCTGTCTGTCTGTCTGTCTGTCTGTCTGTCTGTCTGTCTGTCTGTCTGTCTGTCTGTCTGTCTGTCTGTCTGTCTGTCTGTCTGTCTGTCTGTCTGTCTGTCTGTCTGTCTGTCTGTCTGTCTGTCTGTCTGTCTGTCTGTCTGTCTGTCTGTCTGTCTGTCTGTCTGTCTGTCTGTCTGTCTGTCTGTCTGTCTGTCTGTCTGTCTGTCTGTCTGTCTGTCTGTCTGTCTGTCTGTCTGTCTGTCTGTCTGTTCTTTATAGAAACAAAAACTACTCGACCGATTTTAACGAAACTTGGTGCAATTATTCTTCATACTCCTGGGCAGGTTATAGTATACTTTTCATCACGCTACAATCAATAGGAGCAGAGCAGTGAAGGAAAATGTTGGAAAAACGGAAGAAGTTACTCCATTTTTTAAGCTTCCGTCGCGTGTGTAGCCTTAATGGTTAAAGTTACATAGAAATCATGTATTACGGAAATGTTCTACATAAAATTATCTAAAAAATATCCCGAAACAGCATGTCTATCTTTTGTCAATTTTAAACCGATCGGGCTGAGAGTTTCAAAATCGGGGGTAAAGTAACTATTCCACGCGGACGAAGTCGCTAGCAGAAGCTAGTGACTAATATAGTTTTAAGATAATGTCATACAAACTAAATATGGACATTAATTAGTCTTGATGACACGGTCGGCGCAGTGGTTGAACGATTGGCTGCTGTGCTACATGTCGTGGGTTCGATTCCCGCACGAAACAAATATTTGTATGACCTACTGATAGTTGTTCCGGGTCTGGCTGTTTGTGTATATGAGATTGTATGTTTGTGAACGCACCCACAATACAGGACAAATTCCTAGTGTGGAGCAAATTTTTTAAAAACAAATAGAAAGTCTGAATTAAATTGTATTGTATTGTATAAATATTTTCCTTGTTTCGTATTATGTATGTACAAGGTAACATGGTAAATATAACAAAGGATGAAAATACTTAATTGAAAACTGCTCTTTCCCACAATTATCGAGTCAAGCAAAAATTAATGTTGTGAACAGAAGATTTTTTCAAATCTCATGAATATTTCACAACCTAAAATATTGTTCAAGACTAAAGTAAACCTTATTCTTTTTTTTTGGATGGGAAATTATCAAATGACCCCTCCCGCTCTGGGCGGAGCGGAAGGGAGTGTCAGAGTTTTACAGACTAAAGCCCACCCGTGATCCTTCTTGTGCCCTTTGCGTTCCAGGGCCGCGGTGATTCTCTCGAACAAATTCCGCAACCAAGACTAACGTAACCCTGTGTATAACATAATTTACCTCATCGTTAGGACTTGTCTTACTGTTCCACATTCTCTATCACAATGCAGTTCCGTCCATTCCAAGATTAGTTTCAGGCAGCTGATCTGCCATCCCCCATCCCCCATCCGCTATAAACCATAGACTACATACAACTTGCAATCAGTGTTGTCGTTCTAATGACTGTAGTTTGCTAACGAATACAATATCTGCGCGGATTGCGGAACTTTCGGCTTCAAACTGAGTATTCAAACCTTTTATTGTAATTGTGTTTTGTATTAGGGCTTGCTGCCCACATTTTACTGTGGGGACATAGATTATGGAGGTGGTAGATGTGAAAGAAAGTTGAGAAAGAAATATAACTGTCAAAGAAAAAAGACTGAATAAGATGCGCTTCACAATGTGCCATTCTATCAGCGAATGTGTTTGTCAAGATGCCAGAATATAAGGGCACGTGACCATTCGTCTGCGGTTGACAAACCAATAATTTTTTGACGTATAACAATCGCCAACACAGGTGGCTTTTAGTCTGTTGCTATAGCAACCAGGCCCGAGTCGACGGCGTGTCGTGTTCCACGCGCGCCTCAAAGAGCCGTCAGCAAAGAAGACGGGGCCCCATAGGGTCAGTGCCTGCTAAGGTTGCGGAATTTGTTCGAAAGAGTCACCGCGGCCCTGGAACGCAAAGGGCGCAAGAAGGATCACGGGTGGGTTTTAGTCAGTAAGAGTCTGACACTCCCTTCCGGAGAAGTCATTTGATGATCCAAAAAGCGGATGTTTGAACAGCAGTTCCAAATTTTGCAATATCTAATGGGTTGTCGTAATAGTGATCCATGTTATTTGTTTTGTTGTTTGTTTTAATCTGTATGATGTCAGTGCTTATTTATTTCTTCGTAACTTTTACTTTTTTTTTTTTTTTTTTTTCACTCTTTAATATCTATCCTACCTAGGAACATAAACTCGTCATCCCAGTCCCAAATGTGTCTGAAAATCAGGTATTTTACGTAAAAGCAATCCAATTAGCGAAGCTGCCGATACTCCCTAGTTAGGCAGCCTGTCAGAATGTCAGACTAGCTCGGCACTGAGTGCCTGTGACATGAGTGTTAAGCGTGTTACAGGGAAAATACATCGTTCAATGAGTTCCCTAGGGAAGTCGGTTGGTTGAAATCTAATCAAATCTAGTTGGTAATCAATGGAAGAACTGATTCGTTTTATTTTTATTTCGATGCGAATGCGATCAGGTTCGCATTTGGCAATCGCATCTGATGTTGGGTGATGATGTAGTGGACTTTAGTCTGAGCTTGGCATGCCTGGAGGAAACCTAATTCAGTTGATAACTTAAAGACTTCAATGTTGTGATTATCACAAAACTTTTTACAAACAAATACAACCGACTTCTCCACAAAAAAAAAAAAACAAAAATGTACAAAATAACTTTCATTTCGCAACTCGGTGTTTGTGTTTGCTTTTTTATACTTCTACTTCTTAACTGTATACATAATTAAAGCGTTTTCAAAATGGTTAGTATGGAATCCATTTGTTTATAGTTAACTAGCAGAGACTCGTGGTTTCGCCAGCGTTTTTCCTTTTCCCGTGGGAATACGGGGATAAAATATAGCCTATGTTACTCGCTGATAATGTGAGCTTTAGAATTGATAAAAAAAAATTGGTTAGAATCGGTCCAGTAGTTTTGGGGCTTATTCGCTACAAACAAACAAAAAAGCTTTCCTCTTTATAATAATAAGTATATGTAGATTGAAACAGTACAAGTCAAATTACATTAATCAACATAGAATTACAAAAAAAACATCCAAGGTATATAATACGTGTGAAAGTGAAATTGTATATAAATAATTTGAAAACAATTAATTGATTTATGATTAATTGACTATATTAGTTTTATGTCACTAATTGAAAACTATACTCTCCTGAAGGTGAAGAGATTGAGAATATATGTCAAAAGTACAGAGCGGCACCCTCATAACTTAAATTCTGCCTTTTTTTTCTCTCTGGATGGGAAATCATCAAATAACTTCTCCCGCTCTGGGCGGACCGGAAGGAAGTGTCAGACTCTTACTGACTAAAACCCACCTGTGACCCTTCTTGTGCCCTTTACGTTCCAGGGCCGCGGCGACTCTTTCGAATAAATTCCGCAACCCTAGCAGGCACTGACCCTATGGGGTCTTCGTTGCTGACAGCTCTTTGAGGCGCGCGTGGAACAAGACCCGGGCATGGTTGCTATCGGACGACAAGCCACCCATAGCTCGCCGTCTGCAGGCCCGCACCCACGAATTATTCCCCTCAATGAAGAGCTGACCAGTCGTTTATACGATCGTTTGATTTTGCCTAATATCCGGTCCTTTGGCAAATCTTCAAAATGACCTTACCTAATAATACACCCGCAGTCAGGAGATACCTAATAGACAGAGCCCCACAGAGGGCAGAGTCTGCATCTCAGGAAACAACGAAGCAGTTAAACATATCATCTATGAGGGTCCGTAACACCAGCTGACACAAGGGAATTATCGCCATGAAACCACGTGACACCTCTCTCATAGCCCCATAGTCTATGGCAGTGATGCATGTCGCTACAACTTTAAAGTGTAACGTGTTCGTAAATTTTATGGCGGCCCGGGTTGATGGGATCTGCTAGACAAAGGATTAGTTTGAGGATATGCGACGCAGTAAAATGAGGAGTAAAGCAGTATTGCGCTGATTTATTGAGTTTGGTTCTCTATTGAGGTCTGTTTTGGTAGATTGGTTATGGTTTTTTCGCAGTATGTAACTGGAAAACAAAGACTGGCTGTTAATGAGTTTTAAATGGAAAACCAGAATGAGACAGTCATGATAAAATACAGTTTTTTGACATATAAAAGTGTGTTACAAAATTTGGACATCGGTGTTTTTTTAGTGAATCGCTGGTAAAGGTGAAATATATTACACAATTAGGCTGCAAGCTGTCAAAACCATGAAGTGTAAGTAACACACAGACAATTATTTTCTCATTTACAATATTTAATATGGATAATTAAACAGGCTATTTATAGCCAGTGCCCAAACCATTTGATAAGTAACATCTATCTTATCGCAGATAAATAAAAGCAACACGAGCGACACAAACCCACCTGCCACAAACCCCTCGTTTTTGTCGTCACCGTCAAAGTTATTTCAACGAAAGTTTGGGATTGCCGCGCGGCCGGAAGTCAGCGTACCCACCGCTTACGTACTTCCGGCGGGCCGCATTCAGGCCGTAACCACGGCCGATGGGCCGGAAATCGTGACACGCTGTTTTTCCTCCGTTTCAGGATTGCTTAAACATGGTATTGAGAATACTTTAAAGATGGTTACGTTGATTAATGATATTATGTCATCATCATCTGCCTAGCCTTTTCCCAACTATATTGGCGTCGACGTCCAGTCTAACCGGATTCAGCTAAATACCAGTTTTTTACGTGGAGCGGCTGCCCACCAGACCTCCACAACCTTTATCATGACTGGAGTCAGATTAACTGGATTCTGACAATCCGTAAAGACTGCCATAGATCAGACAACTGACAGTTTAACGTACTTTCTGAGGCACGGAGGAAACTCGGTATGTTAAGATGGTCACCCATCCACAGACCAACCTTGGCAAACTTTGCTTAACCTTGAAGGTCGATCCTTACCGTACTTTTAACCCAAATTTACTAGATGCGAAATGAAAAAACAAAAGAAAAAGAGTATTTTTTGCTTTGTTTTTTTTATTGTTCGGATTGTTTATAGTTTATTTGTTAGGTTTAAGTTTTAAGGAATGCCCTGGAGTCGGCAAATTGTCAGCAACCAGTCACAAATCCATACTCCAAGCGGGCACTGAAAATTGCCTGAAGAAAAAACCTCAAGAACTCTGCACAAACATATAATCGAAGCCAGACAAATTAATGTTGAAATCCATCAACTAAAATCCTCTTCACTTCTTCTCCGGCCTTCTCACGACCTGAAAAAGAAACGGTAACTTGATTTAAATGTAATCTTTCAAATAATAGATTCATCACTGCCTTTTTTTTCTGGATAGGAAATCATCAAATGACTTCTCCCGCTCTGGGCGGAGCGGAAGAGAGTGTCAGACTCTTACTGACTAGATTTATCACTGCCCACGGTCGTCTAGTACTTACCTAATAGTTATTATTTCCAATTATTATTTGGCAAAGGGATTAACAAGAGTCAGTGGTGTTGTGGACATTGTGGACATCGGTGCAAGTGTCCAGTGTTTGCTGAACTAAGCCGGCGCTAAATCTTGGGATGGGACGCGAAACTAAAACAATAATAATAAATACGAATTCTAAACAGAAGACGCTATGTTTGTGTGGCCACAAGAACAGATACAGCGGAGGGTAATAACAGTTTATCTAATTCGAGACTTTGCTCGCGGATTTGTTCGTGTCAAAAGAGTTGGTGGGTAAGATTAGGTACATTTCATAACAGTTCACTGCTTTATGCGTTTGTTATATCTAGAAGTTTTATTATAAATGAGACCCAGGTTGGATCTTATCTAAATAAAATTAAACTAAACTTAAAATAAAGCATAAAAAGATTTGTCTTCAACGCTGTCAGCTGGTAATATGCTCAAGAGACTGGTGGCATTGCCACGTTAATTGGCAATGCGTAGCTTCTGGTCAAAGTAAAAGCCAGCTCTTGGGTCACGGGAAGTGTCAACCAGCCGTTTCGATATTTCTTTGAAATGCTGTGAGCACAAGGGCCCAATGGTTTGAGGGTTTCAACCCCAAATGGCCCGATAATATACCTAGTTACCAATATTTACGCGGCTTGAGGTTTTCCGCTGCCGCAGCGGCAGCGCCAGCACAACATGACGATCTAGAAAGATGCGTCCCACACTAAAGGCCTACCCATCTTCCATGGGAACAAAGACATGCCGTCCGGTCTTTTGCCATCGTCACGTGCCAAGCTTTTGGGACGGGACGGGACGAGATCTTATCTTTTTTAAATCATAATGATTGCTGTAATTTTTTCATCCCTCGTATTTTTCAGAAAACATAAACAATTAAAAATGTTAAAGGGAGTTTATTCGATTGTTAAGCTTTCATGCCTTACTCGCTAAACCGATTTTGATGAATTTTGGTACATAAATAGATTTTGGACCACACAACCAAACAAACCTCAATCGCGTTGCCATCAGTTTTCATGGCCCTAAAGCAAAGCGGCTCAGTTACAAGCCCGAGACCGGCCTATTTAGTTTATTTACGGCCCCTCCAGACGTTCCGCAGATTATTACAATTTTAACGGAGCAATGTAAACTGACCCTAATGCCAACTAATGACTGGGATGTTCGGTGATGATCGAATGATGGTAATGGGTTTGATTTCAAGGGGCTTAGTTCTCGTGTTGCGAACTGCTTGTTATCTTTCAATGTTCCATTTTGAATGATAATTTCAAAATGTAGCTGAAAATCATGTATGCTAGTGCTACATCCATTCAATTTTATTGATAGCAATTGAAAGAAAGAAAAACTTTATTTGCGCCAAGCATGACGCACACCAAAGAATTTAAAAATAAAGCTTAAAACTAAAACAAAAATAATAGTTAAGTTGGGAAGGTATGCGTCAAATTTGCGCAAAACGGCTGTCGCTCAGCATAATGCTAGGACTCTTGTACGAGACAGAGTCGAAGCGCTGATTTTCAGCGACAGCCGGCACCGACAAAATGACGTCTGCTGGAGCAGCCTATTCGGTCCTTAAAGTGCGCCTAGACAGAACAGCAGTGTCAGAGTGCAAAATTAAATAGGAAAAAAAAAACATTGAATTTCAATTCCGTAGTACACTGACTTTTCCGACTATAATAGACAACCGACAGAGACGTTATGATGAGCGGCAAGTTAGAAAGGTATTGAATATTTCCTCGATGGATTCTGAATCTTTTAAAGAAATGACGATGATATTTTGTCTTGCGTTCCTACAACAATCAGACACTCAATACAAACTAATCTTAAGTTTCAATTTCGAACAAACGGATCTCAGTACCGTATCGTAAGTGTAGCCGTAGTGAATCAAGTGGAGACCGGATCCCGGATGTAGTGCTGTACGGCGGCGACCGGCCCGGACGCCGGACGTACGGCTTGACCGGCTAATTGAGTAATCCGGTTACTGCCGGCCGAACAAAGAACATTGTTTCGCCCGTTGTGTAGTTGACGAGATAACTTATAGTTTTGGTTTTGTTTTGATACATCATTAAGGCTTTTTAATTGTTTATTAGTAGAGTATTTTATTTTTGAGTTCTTTTTTGGTTTTCGAAAGCGATTGTATGAAGTGATTATGGGTATTACGTGTGTCACTGCGGGGTATCAACTGAAAACCTATGCTGGGTGTCTGACGCCCAGCAAATACAGAGATGGTAACGTTTTCGGTATGGGCACGCTCAGCACAATTTTAATCTTTATCATTGTTTTGTTTTTAATTTTTTACTATATATTTTGTTGCTGTTGTGTTGTGTCTGTGTCGAAAAAATGTTTTATATGCTATTATATCAAATTAATGTTGGTATTACTAGTTCAGCTACTTAAGGGGGAAACTGGTTAGGTATCCGGTGGGAAGAGCTTGATACTAAAAAAGATATTCATTGATCACCCAAGAGAGGCATACAAATGAAATATATACCAAATAGTATTTGCTATGAGTTTGTAACAAACAGTCAAAACGAAATACAGTCGTTATTGGGGTGCTCTCGTTTAATCATTATCGTTTCAACAAAGTAATTTCCTTATGATAAGGTATTTCAGGGTAATCTGTGAAATGCAGATACGAATCAATACAGCAAAAGCAAAAAAAAAAAAACACCATCAAACCCATGAGTGACTGTTACAAGGCCGGCCTAACACATAGCTTCCCATGCTTACGTACATTTCTCTTGCTTGCATATTGTATGAGTTAAATGAGGGTAGCGTGAGGTAATGGCCTCGTAAGAGATGTCTACCCTAACTTATCACAGTTTGTGCTATCACGCACTATTTCACCAGGAACTTCGTTTTTCGGCTGATCTGTTGGAGCTAGAGCAGCATAACCTTCAAGTAAGCCTACGATAGAGTTGTTGAGAGGCTTTCGAGACTGTCGAAATATAACTCCCAATCTAAAACTCAAAGCATTTATTTCAATTAAACCCTTTACAGGCACTTTTGAATTGTCAAGTCGAAAGAGGTGAAGCTATCTGCACGTTCCAAAACGTAGATCTCTATGGAGAAGAACGTGCAAGAATCTCCACGGACGCTCTTTTAAATCATGTTCTGTATTAAATAACCTTGGTTACATACTTTGTGCTTCTAAATGCGAGGACAATGCAAAGAAAAAAGAGGAAACTATAAAGCAATTCAAAGTATAAAACAAGTCAGTGGCAGTTAAGAGGTGACCAGTCTCAACCGATGGCGCCCGTTCACGCACATGACGCGTGTATTGGCAATAGAGACTAGTCAGGGGTGCGGGAGATGTTATAGTGTACAAGTGTGTGGCCAAACACACTTACATTCCCTGTATCCGATTAGTCTCATTGTCCCATAGATCAGCAATCTAACACGACTGAAAAAGTCACACCACTAACTTCCAAACTCCTGGCTACTACTCAGCTAACTGACTAAAGAATTACCGCAGCCCTGGAACGCGGCGGGCATTAGGAGGAACACGGGTGGGTTTAGTCAGTAAGTGTCTGACACTCCCTTCCGCTCCGCCTACAGCGGGAGAAGTCATTTGATGATTTTCCATTCATAAAACAGGCTACTACTGAGAATGTCTTATCAATATTATAAAGAGGAAAGATTTGTATTTTTGTATGTAACGCATAAACTCAAAAACTACTGGACCGATTTAAAAAATTCTTTCCCGATTCGAAAGCTACATTCATCTTGAGTAACATAGGCTATATTTTATCCCCAAATTCCTACGGGAACGAGAACTACGCGGGTAAAAACGCGCCGCTAAACGAACGGACCAATAACAATAAGCTCAACTATGTACATATGCATGTACGTGTAGATAGTAGGGTTTCTTTCTTTTTTATGAAGAAGAAGTTTTATTGAGTTTTTCTTAGAGAACAGTTATGTACTTAATAGCTACCAAACATAAATAAAACCGCCCGCTCACCCCTCTATATTATTCTTATTGTGTTTCCTGTGAGGCTGTGATTGACATCTTGTAACAAAGAAATTAATTTCAGAAGTAAGGAATTGTTTGTTTACCTTTTCTTTGATAAACAGGATGTTTTTCCGGGATATTGGGCATAGCCATATATAAATGTTCTTCTATTTATAATTTCAAAGGTATAGTCCAAAACATTTTTGTGCAATACAATAATTAGGAGTTCTTGTTATTGTGTCCATTTGCACAACCCACGTAAGAAATGTAATGTTGCTACTAATTTTGGAGTACACACTTGTAAAAAGTTTACTGTTTGTCTATGACGGCGAGACCGACGGACAGACAAACGTACAGCTTTCGTTTAGTGGCTGCCATAGCCCATAGATTAATACTAGCAGCGCCCCGCAGTTTCACCCGCGTTGTTCCCGTTCCTGTGACAATACGGAGATAAAATATAGCCTACGACACTCCACAATAACGTAGCTTTCTATTGGTGAAATAATTTTGAAAATCGGTTCAGTAGATCCAGAGATTACAGCGTCACAAACTCACAAACGTTACCTCTTTATAAATAGATACATTGATACCATAAATGAACTTGAACACGATACGTCTACTGAGGTATTTTATAATATTAGTATAGAATATACTGTTTAATGGCAGCGTGGCGTTTGGTTACCTTTCAGTCACAGAACCCCAAAACAGTATTCGCAGTCGGTAGGATTCGAACCTACGCTCCCAGAGGGAATCTGATTTCTAGTCAGACGCCTTAACCGCTCGGCCACGACTGCTTGATGCTGATTTTTTATATTTCAACAGCTGATTCAACTGATTTAAGTGAAAGGCTAAGTATATTATGACGAAATTCTCATATGCGCAATTACATACGCACGAATGTATGTTGGTAGGTCGGGAACACTACCAGTAGTTACTTAGGTCAATTGACCAAGTGAAACAATCCATACAAATGGAGTAATCTCATTGATTGCGAAGTACTTTCAGGAATTTGAGACTTAGGGCCGGTTTCTGATTTAAGTATTTGGAGTTAAGAACGCATAATTAATAGTACTGTTACATTTTGATAGTAATTTTAAAAATTAATGTGTGACAGGTTTTCAGGAATAAATAGTTTGTTTAATCCTCAGTGTTGTTTTATTTATTCAGAAATCAGGATGCAATCTTAAATAATAAGAAACTTTTCTTAGATTAGAAGAGAGAAAAACTCAAATATATTGAATTATTGGTAGCATAGTATGCGGAATGCTCTTCAAAAAACGACGAATAGTAGTTACTCGTATATGCAGCTAAAATCCTACATATGCTTAAAAGATAATTGCAACAGTTATGAATGCTAACATAGACCATTAGAAACAAGAACAAATTCTATTTCCGGTAGTCAAACATTCATACAAATATCTCTTTACAGATTCATGGACTAATTTCAAATTAGTTCAATCTAAAAGTAACATCCACACAACAAAAACTGTTCGCAGTCGGTAGGATTCGAACCTACGCTCCCAGAGGGAATCTGATTTCTAGTCAGACGCCTTAACCGCTCGGCCACGACTGCTGCTTGAAAAGTGAATAAAATGTGCGTCAACGTCACACTTAAAGACTTTCACTTGTTATTAACTAAAACTGGTTTTGCAAGCGCGTGAGTCAGTGAAAGGTATAAAAATAATTTTGTTTACGAAGGCTGTTCTATTTTAAGCTCACAATAAAGTACGTAATACATTTAGTAACTAGTTCATTGAGTCGTAATTGTTTTTAGCCGACTTTCAAAACAGGTGGAGATTCTTAAGTGACCTTTTTTTTTGTGTGTGGTAGGTTATCTAGTTAGCTGTATTTATTTTTTGTGTAAGTTACCTCATATCTTTTTACTGGGTGTACCAATTTTGATGATTCTGTATATAATAGGGATGTTTCCTGAGTAAAAAATATATGATTATGTTTAGTCCGTCATTTACATTATAGAAAGATATTGGACACGTATTTTTTCCTTTATCAAATTTATAAAAACTGACGAAGATACAAAACATCAAAGATCAGGAGTGGGGGCTTTCGACGTCACGGCTCGCTAAAAATTGTAGCGAGTAGTGACGTCACATGAGTTTTCAACGCACTGTATCTTCTTCATTTTTTGTTTTTGTGACAAAAGAAAAAATACGTGTCCAATATTTTTTGGAAATCTATCTGACGGACTAATCAGATTTTTTTAGTTAACTACCCTATTTGAGTGAGATAGGACGACTAGTATTTGAGTTATCCCTAATAATGCGTGACTTCGACTACATTGATGATGTTCTCATTCGGACTTGTCGATGTAAAATGAAAACTGTATACGATGTTTTAGAAGAGCATCTTAGTTATTTCAAAGTGGTGAAGATCTGATGAAGAACGGAGATAAGAAACGGAACTCTTCAATAAATGCAAATCTTAACGGATTGCTGAACTCGCATGTCTGTTTATTGTTTTGATCAATTTATAATTCGCCAGTACGTTGTGATGGGTAGGTTTAGCTGTGGGGTATCTATTAACTATTACCACTAAAAAGGGAAAAATAATAAAAAAAAAAAAACTACAAAACAGTGCACTTGCAGTGCACTTACAGCAGCAGCAGTGTACTTTAAACAAAAATATGCATATTATCACTTTAAATTCGGAAGTCCGCTTTAAAAAAACGAAGAAACAAACAAAAACACCGACACCCAAAATTAAAAGTTATTTTATACTTTTAGTGTTTCTTTCTTTAGAAGTCGGTTGTATTTTTTTAAAGTGGGGCCGTGGAATTCTTAGCCAGTTCATATACATAGGAAACTACCAATTCAAACCGTGCACAGCTTCTGACGTTTTTAGGGTTCCGTGCCTCAAAAGGAAAAAACGGAACCCTTGTAGGGTCACTTAGCTGTCAGTCCGTCTGCGCTACGCTCCGCTCACCGTCCGCAGGCGTGGGCCTGCTGTGGCCGGGAATCAGCCTGAGACTCTTGGCCTATGAAGACCTATATAAATATATATAGGCCTGCTTGCCAGTATACTTTAAATTAAATTTAAATGAAAAAGGAATTAAAAAAAATGTTTACGTCTGCTACTTCTATTTTAAGCTCAATACCTACCTATATTAAACACACCTTGATAATATGGTTCTCATATGATTTGACCAGTAGGTATTATGTGGACTTTACAAGAGACTTTGATCACTGAGTTTGTTTCGGTGATTCTTCTCAGGGTAGTCGGCTAGGAAACACCGGCTTCATCTAGCTTAAAATGACCAGAAATATTTGACGTGTAAAAGTATTATGTTTAAACTACTTACAAAATAAATATCATTTATTTCGTTATACATAGTTGATAACTAAGTCTTAAGTCTCGAAAGTTGGGTATTATGTAAATAAAACTTATAGTTGGTCGTTATGTAAGGCTGTGTAGGAAGCCCAAGAATAGTCGATCCCGTTACGTGATAGTTAAGTGTTGATGTTATGTTAATCCATTCTGTAAATATTATGGACCCACTAACATTATCGAATGTATTCTGTACAGTAAGGTTATTGAAAACACTCTTACGTAGTCCATCCATCTTGTGGCCGTACTACGAAGTGCCAATGTTATCATGATTCAGTGTGAGGGAAGGGGATAGTGCTATTCGTCTTGTGTAACTCCGTCTCTCTCTGACACAGGAATTATGCTGGATTTAAGACGTCATGGTAGGGCTGCTTATGTGTTTAAAACCTATTTTGATTAGGTACTAAATGTTTGCCAGGAGCAATAAAACGTGTTATAAAATAAACGCCATTTGTGATAAGGAGACATTGTAATATTGAATTATAGACAATTTGTACTATAGGACTAACGCTGACATAGCAAAAAAAAAACTGCTTTTCAGTCTATTTTGTCGCGAGTTGTTTTTGAACGATTTCCGTGCTGATTCCATAATAATATAAAACTTCTCTACAATGATGAGTATAATGACCACTTTTCAGGTATTGCGTTTATTCTGTCATACGTTTTCTATCAGGAATACAGACTTTAGCAAGGAATTCATCTCCTTAACTGCACATTTTGTGCATATGTGCGAGATTTATTCACCTATTTACTTTGTTTATTAATTTTGCATCGTCGTATGCCTATTTATTAAAAAATAACTGCCAATCGTTATTATCCTATTAACTTATATATCATAACTCTTACATTATCTAAGTCGTTTCTGCAAAACAGAAACAAATGAGTTAATCTTCTTAATCCTTGATAGGTATGTATGGAATTATATCAGATCTATGGATTATACCAAATAAATAACGTTATCATAAAATATATGTTTTATCAAGTACAAACTGTTTAGCTATAGGATATTTTGCAAATCTATATATATAAAAATCAATGCCACTTTTCGTTGTAATTCCATAACTCAAGAACGGGCTCACCTATCCAAACCAAATGCTTAGGATTTGGTCGGCATATTTAGTAGATGGTTTATGTGAAGTTTGCACAAAATCGGTCGAGCGGTTCCTCATTTGTCACATTTTTTGTAATAAATGAATTCAATAGAAACTTTTTTCACAGAAACTTTTTTGAAGTTTTGTTGACAGGACAAGCACGTTGTTATGTCATTCATGCCGTCAATTCATTTTGGACGTGGTTTGATTAAATCATATTATCAGCGATAAATTTTTTCTTTTCACATAATTGCATTTGCAGTGCATTCATACAAACGGTGAGTCCTGAATTTATGTATACTTTTCTAAGTTGCCGTATATGATTTCACATGGCATCATATGCGACAGCTTCTTGGGAATTTGTTTTTTTTTTGTTCTAATTTTTTTTTTCGATTTTTAAGCGAAAACATATGTGCATACGGGAAAAATGCCACCAGCCAGACGAGCAAATATAGGTTACGAAATATTAATCCACCAAAACTGTGTAACGGAACCAGATTGGCAGTGAAAAAGTTATTGCCAAATTTGATTGAAGCTACGATCTTAACTGGTAAATCAAAAGGAGAAGTTGTTTTGATACCGCGTATACCTATGATTCCAACTGATATGCCTTTTGAGTTCAAACGTTTACAATATCCT
The DNA here is from genome assembly GCA_905332915.2 of Hecatera dysodea. NCBI lineage: Eukaryota > Metazoa > Arthropoda > Insecta > Lepidoptera > Noctuidae > Hecatera > Hecatera dysodea. The sequence continues at coordinate 22,314,699 of HG995292.1, forward strand.
GTGCGTTTATCATTTGCGATGTCCATCAACAAGGCCCAAGGTCAAACACTTCACGTTTGTGGTGTGAATTTGGAGGAACATTGTTTTTCACATGGCCAGTTATATGTTGCCTGTTCCAGAGTCGGTACCCCCAGCCGTTTGTTTATTTATGCTCAAAATGGAAAAACAAAAAATATTGTTTATCCAAATGTTTTGGATTAAGTGTGTTGTAAATAGCTAGCAATTGATTTCGATTTTAAATAAAATATTTTTTTGATTAAATAAATGAATTTGATGTTCCGATTTGTTTATTTTATTTCACTTTATACGTAGCGAAGCACGTACCGGGCCGCTAGTTTTATTATATATTATTATTTGAAATTCATACTTAGTTACAATCGATTCCTCTTGATTTTTGTTTACATGCTATTGAAGACTCGCTGACCGTTGAGTTGCGCAACTCAACGGTCAGCGAGTCAACACGTCCCCTGAGGATGCCTCGTGGAGAGGCGAAACACGTGTTGGTAATGGTGTTGGGTTTTGCATTGCCTTCCTGCATGTGCTTAAAATCCTTGCATTTGCCCAGTAATCTTGCATGTGCATAATATAGCGGGCGGGAGGGAGGTGCATACCTGCAACCCACTAATATTCGCGGAAATTAAAACTAGATATATTGTTTTCATTTTCAAATTTTAAATGGATTTCCGCAAAGTAACGCCTGACTCAATCAATTATACTTTTTGGTTTTTTTTTGTTTAGAAGTCGGTTTTATTTTTTGTAAAAAGTTTTTTTTATTTTTCACTTTTTAGTGGTTCACTCCCAGCTAAACATATCCATCACAGCGTACGTGGTATAAATTGGTGTAAACGATAAACAAACATGCGATTTCAGCTATCCCGACAGATTTGCTATCGTTTATTGAAATTAACAAAAAAACCGCTTGTTCGATTTCGATAAAATTTTCATGGGACCATTTGGGAAGTATACCCTTTCCAACAAAAAAAGAATTTTTCAAATCGGTTGGCAAGCGACGGAGTTATGCGCGAACAAACATTAAAAAAAAAACATACAAACATCCGAATTGAAAACCTCCTCCTGTTTTCTAAGTCGGTTAAAAACAGAAATTGGTACCGAGATGAGACTGTCACTAATAGGTACTGCATTGTTAATGTAGTTATTAGATATCTTCATTGATTTTTAAAAGCTGGGGAAATAAAGTTAATCTTTTTTTTTTTAAACACCATTTTGTTTATCAGAACGCAGTATAAAATATCTAACTTCGAATGCATCCGTAATTACTTACGCTACTAGAGAAGTTCATAACTTTTTCTCTAAATAACACTAAGTGGCAGACCACGATTAGTTTCGGTATTAGCTATGAAAATATATAAACATAACCTCAAAAACATAATTCATATTTACTTGACTCTCCGACCTTTTAAAAATATATGAAAGGCCGCACATACTTACATTTAAATAGACATATGAAACGACAAATGTTTTATCAATTTACGTTTTGTTAGATTTTACTAGTACAAGCATGTTAGCCGAGTGACCATTGTTCTTATATGGAGAAAAAGCGCGAAGCAAGAAGCCATTTTTTTTTATATATAAGTGCTTAAAATACTTTAAATTAATAAAAAAAAAAATATCGTCGAACACTGGGTGACCACACACAATTTAAACTAATGCAGGATCCAAGTAATACTTTAGAAATTAGTGATGAATACCTTAGTAGAATACCGAGTATTAATCATTTTTCAATACACCATGATTCAAGATTAATTTCAAAACTATTCTCTTTACTCTACGTTGAAACGTCAGAATTTTAAAAGGCAGTTCGCCAGTACATTTCCTCATGCACTTTTATATCCCGCCAGGTTTGCCTATAAATCAAAACTTACTATACTGGGAGAAGAAACTTAGTTTGACTGCTCCTTGGAAATACTGACGCCAACGCTGTTCTTCGGTAATTTTATTCTACGACCTACGAAGGTTTATAAATATGTTGTATTTCAATGGAAATGTGTATTTCATGTTTGCTACTAGAGTGCTGATAAATTGGATTAAGTACATTACTGTTTTTCTCTAAGCTTTTATCTATGTGTCTCCTAATTTGTTCACATTTCTGCCATCGTATTCAATTATTATGCTTAATCCGATTACAGCAATTATACTATTATCTAATTGTCTGTATAAAAACACTTTGTTTAGTTTATTCATAGCTCTGGTCACAATACCAACGTAAAATTCTTCACTGTTCTGCTACCAGAGTGCAACACTAACGCAAACCGTAAACAGTTTTTTGACGAGTCGTTCAAAGCGGAATTAAAATTGAGTGAAAATAATTATGTTTACAAAAATCGAATTTAACAGGTTTTTAGTTTTAGTAAATTAATTACTTTTTTTTATCGGTACCTACCTTTCCAAAAATCCTTCTTTTTTGCCTTTGTTTTCTCAACACGTTCTCGAAGCAGTTTATTAGATCATTCACTTTTCAAATGTATGTAGGTTGCCATATAACAGTATAGGTTTTTTGTCATTAAAACTAAACTAATATAATTTAACAAGTTTGCACAGATTATCATTTATTGTTACGAATAAATAATATGATGTGATGGATCATGGAGGTTTGTTTACTGTTTTTTCCAGATTTTATTAATTTGTGCCACCTACGCAGATAGTTGAAGAGTACGGGAGATATTTAGGGACTTTTTGACTGTGATCACTATAAAGCTATCAAGTTATATAGGTTGATACTATTTTCATTTCCTCAGTACAAACAGTGGAATTTTTACTAGCGTAAAATATCCTGCCGTTTCTCGCCGTGTGAATAGTGACTAAGTTTAACGGGGTAACCCCACACCATTGTTATGAACCCCATTTTTATCAACAATAGATAAGGGTGTGAACAATTAAGTAGGAAGTACCCCTTGCATGGAATCTTGAGACTCACAATGCCATACTTACTTACGTCCTACTCACGTAACATCACGCCTGCATTAACCTCAAAGAATAAGCAGAACAGCAGCCCTACCATGACGTCTTAAATCCATCATGATGTGTGTGAGGGAAAGGGATAGTGCTATATATAGTCTTGTGTAACTCCGTCTCTCTCTGACCGAGGAAGCATGATGGATTTAAGACGTCATGGTAGAGCTGCAGGGGCGTCCTAAAACTATCGGTGTATTCCCGTTCGTCCCCTCGACTTCGTCCCCCGAGGGGGACGAACGGGAATTTAGAAAAATAATATTTAATTTGTTCCCGATCGTCCCAATCCTAATTCAAGAGGGGACGAATGGGAATATGTTCTTCGATTAGTCGTGTATTCCCGTTCGTCCCCTCGACTTGAAATATAAGTCACTATTTTTGTAGTAACAGTTGCTTATGTGTATGGTGGCAAGATTTTACGTTTTACATTATGTAAGGAATTAGAAAAGTTTACTCATTATTTTAACACATAAATAGGGTCAGTAAATTACTGCACAAATCTTTTTAGTGGGACGAATGGCACTAATCGAAGAACATATTCCCATTCGTCCCCTCTTGAATTAGGATTGGGACGATCGGGAACAAATTAAATATTATTTTTGCAAATTCCCGTTCGTCCCCCTCAGGGGACGAAGTCGAGGGGACGAACGGGAATACACCAAAACTATCATGATTCCGGTGTTACAGACAGTCAGAGCAATACAAGACATATTACTATCTCTTACACAACAGAATAATGATTTTATTTATCTATAAGTATTTATTTGCGAAAGGTCACTCAATCTTCTTGACCTATGAAAATGAAATTTGAAGTGGAGGTACATAGATTACTAGCTGTCCGCACAACTTCGTTTGTGTCACATTTTTCATGACTGCTCCGCTCCTATTGGTCTTAGCGTGATGATATATATCATCACCTATAGCCTTCCTCGATAAATGGGCTATCTAACACTGAAAGATTTTTTCAAATCGGACCAGCAGTTCCTGAGATTAGCGCGTTCAAACAAACAAACAAACAAACAAACTCTTCAGCTTTATAATATTAGTATAGATAAGTAGATGGCGCGCTAAGAAAGGATTTTAGGAAATTCCCCCATAAAGGGGTGAAATATGGAGTGGAAGTTTGTATGACGAAACGTATTCCTTAAGCCAATTTCCTTGATATTGAAAGGAAACTCCGAATTGATACTCAGGTTTTCATTTTTGTTGAAAATAAATCATTTTTTATTATTAAAACAGTGTACATACCTTAATTATTTTGTTCTAGACAGCACTTTAACCACAATTACAGATTTTTAAGCACTCGTGCGACTGACTTATTTTTCGTCCTTTTGACTCGATTGTTGCAGCAAGACTGACTCGATCCTCTTGCCCGTTGCGCTCGCGCTCAAATCCCCTCCACAGGCTTGATGCGGGGGCGCAACGTGGTGGCGATCAAGTCAGTGTTGCCAGGATGAAAACAAAACTCGATAAAATAACTAATTAGATAATAAATTTAACTATTTTATAAACCGTGATTAGAAAAGTAAACAGACTTCTAAAATTAAATAGTGCTTATACAAATAAATATTTAATTTAATGTTACAATGATTCCTAATATTTGGTACGAATACTGGCCTTAGTTAATCACGAATGTTGATATACTATTCGTTTTTCAAAATTAACCCTAATACACGATATAAACTATGTTAAAGTTTGTTTCTTATTCCTAGAGTTTATAAACTTGAAACTTGGCAAAGTAACTGACCTAAATAAATAATAACTAATATCATTACTAATTTTTCATAACTGCCCCCGATGGGATTTAGGGGTGGTAAAGTTTGTAAGGAATAATTTTAACGCTTGGTCCGATGAAGTTAAAGTAAGGATATTCATGATTTTGATTAAAATATAAAGATAACGTGTATTTAAATTTATTGATTTTCCAAAACTTGAAGTGGGCGGGGGCGTTGAAGTTCGTGAAATACCTACTAAATACGCGCGGAAAGTGCTCATTTATTCATAAGTACATTAACAACATTACAGATTTTGCCATCTAAAGCGTTGTACAATGCAGCAATTAAAAAAAAAAAAAAACGTATGATGGCATTGGCACGTCATGTTGAGTTTTTGTACACTAAAAGGCTTATTCTTGAAAGACATAACCGTATGCTTAGTTTTAATACTGATTCTTTATTATTTTTATGAAGAATTTGTATGTAAAATCTGCTCATTACATGTGGTTAAAACACTCATATATATGTATAAATAGGACTGCATGAGTTCAACCTCAATCTCCAACATAATAATAACAATAACAACAAATACCAACTATTTGGGTGTCATCTAAATAATATCTACAAGGAACTCAATATTTTGACAAACCAATATTAAATCTAGATAGCTACAACCACAACTCACCGGCAACAAACCACAACCACTCAGTTCCAACTTTGCGTGAACAGGTAAAACATTAAGAGCACACGGCAAAGATTAACGCGCGCCCATTGGTGGAGCGACTGAAATATTAGGGGGCTACCTAAATCAGTTTATGAGGTTGCAATCAGCGGCCAGCCTGTAACGTTTGTTTTACGCTGATTGTGGCCTGTTTGCTCCTGTGCTGGGCAGCCGTGACACTTACAAAATAGGGGCAGAAAGTTCACTCTATATCGACCGATGCGGAGTGAACATTAAACTTCTAAAAACAAAATATATTTAATTTCGTAACTCGGTGTTTTTGGTTGCTTTTTCGTTTTTTGAAACCGGCTTCCGAAATTAAAGTAATTTTGAACTTTTTGGGTTTTTTTTTGTGTAGAAGTAGGTTGTACTTTTTTTGTAAAATTATTTTTATTGCTATCATTTATTGAAGAGTTCCGTTGCCTGTCTCCAAAATCCATCATCAGATTTATATGAAATTTAAATGGGATCATTTCGGAATAAACCCCTTTCGAATAAAAATAAAATAAAATTAAGTGCCAAAATGAAATTTCGGGTTTTATAACATAAAAGCATAATGAAATCATTATATGCTGGGTTTTAGCTGGATTTTTATGTTTATAAACAGTTTTGTGCAAAAACAATCTAATGCATTACACCATGAAATGAAACTGGTAATATCTCAGCCAATAGTCGTCCACTGCTAAACGTAAGTCCCCAATCAATGCGTTCGGAAACACAGACGCAACAGAGAGTTCCACTCCTTTGCTGTGCGCTTTATAAAACATGATGGAAAATGCTTGGTGCCAATTGGTGGAATAGCTACAAGGTAGGGATGGTAACCTACAGTGCGTCTAGATGTCCTATGGTAGAAGGGGGCCGGTGGGGTGAGGACGTGGAGTTCATGGGCACACTCGCCGAAGTACAATCTGTAGAAGACTGAAAAGCAGGCGACCTTACGGCGATGACCCAGGCTGTGAAGCTTGGCATTTACCAGTTTCCCGTCACCAATGAGCCACTATGGCAATCGGATTGGCTGTTCACCCTGCCTGACGGGTTTCTGAGAATCAGCCCCTGAGGGCTTGTTACACAACGTTCGAAATCAAATGAGTTTTCTGAGCTTGTCTACTTGGTGTCAGGGAGTGCACATTTGGACATGTCCGAACTACAACGAACTGTACGTAATTAGTTTTGCAGCTACATTTTCTCGATTGATGTTATGTGCTGTTGATTGGCTTTTGAATGTTGTTAAGCGCTAATATTACGATATTTTTGCATGAATAAATAGGTTAATGCTTATGCTAAAGTTTTATAAATTTATATCGTTTTAAGCAAAAATTTTATAATTTTCAGATTGTTTTCTAGAAACATGACTTTTTTTGTTTCGTGAGTTTGAGTTTGTAAAATCAAAAGAAGTTTCGCAGTCGGTAGGATTCGAACCTACGCTCCCAGAGGGAATCTGATTTCTAGTCAGACGCCTTAACCGCTCGGCCACGACTGCTACATTCAATAGTTATAAAAAAATGATCATAATTAATATAGAAAGTACTTTGACTGACCTACTGTTGGAACAGCTGCTGCTACAGACTTAGAAATATCATCATTTTTAACGCGTTGATTCGGTCACAAGTTATCACAAAATTATAGTATTTGTGTGCATGGGGTCACACGGGGTTTGATCTCTGAATAGTTTAATACAAAGTAGCTTTTAGTCGTGAGTTTAAAAAAAGAACTATTAGTAGAGAACAAGATAAAAGCCGGCAGCCGCACAAATAATTTTCACTGCTAAAGGAGCGCTAAACGACAAAGGTTTTTCTGTCGATTCAAATTGCCGATTAATTTGTAAAAAGTGTCGGACTTTCACGGTGTTATTTGTTACCACTAGGTATTTGTTTTAATTTATTTTTACATTCTTTTAATTTATGAATGGCAATTATGGTATGATGATGATATATGTAGTGACATTGAACTAATTATATAGCAAATGATAGACATCTGATAAAATGTTAAGATTAGTATTGTTTAAGCACAGTGGTGCATTTATTATTGTGTAACTGTAGCACTTCAAATAATTAATCTTTAATCTAAATATAATTAATCTTTAATCTAAATATATATAACTCAAAAGTGACTGACTGACATAGTGATCTATCAACGCACAGCCCAAAACACTGAACGGATCGGCAGGTAGATGTTGAAAGTTATAGCTTATGTTAATCGCTGATAATGTAACTTTTCACTGGTGAAAAATGCTTGAAATCGGTCCAGTAGTTTTGGAACTTATTCGGTACAAAAAAAAACGTCTTTCCTCTTTATAATCTTATTTCATCCGCGTAGTTTCCGCCCCCGTCACCAGGGGATAGTGTAGCTTCCCAACAGTGAAAGAATTTTTCAAATTGGTTCGTAGTTTTGGAGCCTATTGAATACAAATAAACAATCAAATCTTTCCTCTTCATAATATTAGTATATATTAGTATGATCCATAAGGTCGCTATCATATTATATTTTTAAGTTTTAATATATTATCTCACCTGTTCATGCCTACGTGTTAAATGTAGACAAGGCAATGTATGAACTGTTTATTTATCATAACAATACATTTGATTCTATTTTCGTGTCAGCATATTGCGAAGGCAAAGGCACATATTAATACTTGACGTTACATCAAAATCCGTAACAAAAGTACACATACAGGATAATCTTGTACCTACTTGCTCGCATCTAGAGAGCCCTCCAGAACTTTCTGTACAACACAATAACGGGGAAATAACAACATTGCAAATAACGACATATTTCAACTGAACACGACGAAGGTACCAGGAGATAATAAAATGTAGGAGTATGCTTTGAGTCGCGCACTAAACGCGATGAGCTCGGGAGTCTAATCGGCAAAGAGAATTCTTTGAGAGCAATCGAAAGAGTTGCTCTCATTTCTGCTACATGTTTAGAGGAGACTTCTGTGCGCGACTTCTGGATAATTGCAGTCGACTATCGTATTGATTATTACTTTACATTAAAACTATTATCTATTACATATCATAATAATTGCAGACTTGCTGTGTCTATACATTGAATATTTTTATATAAAAACTAGCTTCTGCCCGCGACTTCGTCCGCGTGGAATAGTTACTTTACCCCCGATTTTGAAACTCTCCGCCCGATCGGTTTAAAAATGAAAAAGTTTCATACAAGCTTTCATCCCCTATTTTATCCCCTTGGGGGTACAATTAATCAAAATCCTCTCTTAGCGGATGCCTACGTCATAACATCTACCTGCATGCCAAATTTCAGCCCGATCCGTTCAGTGGTTTGGGCTGTGCGTTGATAGATCACTATATCAGTCAGTCAGTCACTTTTGAGTTATATATATTTAGATGATGGAGAAACGTTAGAAAAGATAGACAAAGTTAGGAAGCATAACTTTAAACGGTTACATCGTGTGCTTCACGGTTGCGCCAAATAGGTCCAGTTCAGCAAAATGCCAGAGTAATTACCTGACGCGAGAAGGCGTTCAATATCTGACAATCTTCGCACAAAACCGCATCTAATCTCAACAAAAATTTAGAAAAAACCAGTCAATTTCACCGTTGATCAGAAACCACGTAGTATCCATAAGACAGAGCTTCCAGCGAGCAGTTCCGCCGACGCGGCTAGAGCAGCGTCTCAATTATTTCAATGGAGGAAGCCTTCATTGGGTCCCGGGTAATGGCCGCCGGGTCACCGCCGATGCTGTGGTTACGGCTTCAATTATTGAAGCCTGTACTTCGTTTTCTGCTTAGCCTTCGAAGGTATTGGTAGTTTGTACGTTTGCTAGGTGATCTTTAGTTGGGTAAATTATAATTGTCGTTAAGAGAGGATTGGATAGTTTTAATTAGCAACCCACATTTATTCTATCTTCTATCAGGGCAGGAAAATACCGGGATTTTTGACATTTTCATTATAAAGAGGATATTTTGTTTTCGCATCGTATAAGCTCCGAAATTTCTGGACCAGTTTAAGTACCATTGTATCCCCGTATTCCCACGGGAAGCGGACTACGCGGGTGAAATCGTGGGGCGCTGCTACTTTTAAAGATAGACACGCGTGTTCATCAATAACGACTGTCATTTTCCGAATGGATATTTAATCCTATTTAGAGTAAAGAAGTGTAAAACCCTACGATGATGCCAAAACTTTACAAATTCTCAAACCAAAGTACAAACTCTATATCTTTCATTCTGAAGGGTTTAGTATATAATTATGTATACTACTTTATACATATACTACTACTACTCTATAGGGACTAGCACCATCGAAATGTCACGTGGTCAATTCCAAACATTTTCAAATTTTGTTTTACTAGTCACTGATAGAATATTAATTCGTTCACTTAATCTGAGGCCCAGAACACCCACATTATAGAACAAATTATTGTTAACTAGCTGCTGCCCGCGACTTCGTCCCCGTGGAATCCCCGATTTTAAAACATTGTTCATCGCTGCTCCGCTCCTATTGGCTTAAGCGTGATGATATATAACCTAAACCCTTCCTCGATAAATGGTCTATTCAACCCAAAAAGAATTTTTCAATTCGAACCAGTAGTTCCTTAGATTAGCGCGTTCAAACAAACAAACAAACAAACAAACTCTTCAGCTTTATAATATTAGTATAGATTACCATTAAACACGTTAAAATATTGACGTTTAACTAGAGCACAATAATTGTAACAGTTTGTGTGCTGAATCAGCGCTGTTATGTAATTGCACTGTATATGTAACTGTATGAAGCAAAGATTTATTGACCTTCACTTCTCGCCAGCTGTTTCAACAGGTCAGGGCACTTTCTATTAGTGAATATGATAATAATTTTTAGATACCCAGTATGTAGCAGTCGTGGCCGAGCGGTTAAGGCGTCTGACTAGAAATCAGATTCCCTCTGGGAGCGTAGGTTCGAATCCTACCGACTGCGAATACTTTTTATCAGGAAAAATATTTTGTAAGTAAACTATTATCACTGTGCATTATTATCACGTGTGTGTTGTGTATTACCTAATTGTTACTACAGTATTATTATAACTACACTATCATAAAATATGCTGTACCAATTAGACTGAATGACAAAAAACCTCGCTTGCATAAAACTTTACTTGTATAAACCAGATTTATCTTTTTAACTCCGAGTTAGTTGCGTAATTGAGGCTTTGGCTAAATTTTGTCATATTCAGCTGTATCCGGCTTGTCTGGGAGCCAACCCCAATATAGTTGGGAAAAAGCTAAGCAGGTGATGAGATGTTCGTGTTTTTTTTTTGGCGCAATTTGTTCTTAAAGTCCCCATGTTATTGGGTCTTACTCAATGTCCAATCGTCCTATAACGCCATGTTATAAGGCCTTAATGTTGTAGATTAGGGCAGAAGATATCCCCAGTAGTCCAGCATCGAAAGTGGTTTTGAGCTTCAAGCTTCTCCTCGGTCTACGTTATTCCAATTGCTCGAGTTTTCAATCAACACGGTGCGTTGGCGCAAGATTTGGGTTCGGGATTTCAATCAATGGTATTTTGGTACTACAGTCTAACTTACTATTATAAATGAAAAAGTTTGGATGGATGGATAGATTTTTGTTACTAAATGCCGCTTGACCGGCTGAACGGATTTGGATGAAATTTGGCACAGACAGTTTTTATAAAACATAAGCTATTTTTGTCCCGGCACTGTTCCCTAGCAATAACTGTCGACATTTACGCGGGTGAATCCACTAGTAAAGCCATAAACCTTATTTCCAATTTATTCTACTACTTGACATAGTCGTTGAGCTCCTTATTAGTTCTAAGTTGAGCTACTCGAGTACCGACCAAGGCGTACACTGACTGGACAGGTCCACTCAAATTTGTGTGATTCATTTCTCAAAATACCATTTCAGACACTGATCTGCATGGTCCTTATATAACGTATAGGTAATGAATGTGAGTTCCATGTAAATCGCCATGTTAGGGTTTCATTTCAGTTAGTCTGGCAGTTTCAGCTTTTTATGCGGCCTACCCAAATGTCATTACTTTGGTATTGTTCGTCAAATTGTTGAGCTATAACTGACAAATGCTTGCACTGTCTGGACAGGTCCACTCAAATCTGTGTGGCACTTTCCTCAAAATACCACTTCAGACATCAACCTACATGGTTCTCATATGATTTGACCAGTACAATTGTATGGATTTCAAAAGAGAATTCGGTGTATCTTCTCAGGGTTGTCAGAAACAACGGCCCTATCTAGTTTAAAACGACCAAAAAATATTGGATTATTTACAACCTACTTAAAAAAGTATCGTTTATCCATTACAAGTTAATTATGAACCACTTTTTGTATTATTTTGTGTTTTTAACCGTAAGTGATAATTTAATTTTGTTTTAATTAGTGTACAAAGCTGTTTATAGTAGTGTACTTACAGGAAAATGGAAGATGGTATTAACTAAGATTATAACCGCTACCTACGTTGAGAAAATACTATTGTAGTCTTTGACGGCAACTTAGCTCGCCAAAGTGTTACAAACGATAAATATCCACGATGGAACGGAGACAGTGTATGCGTTTGGGGCGAGCGGATGTTTGTTTGTTTGTGCAAACCAATGTTTCCATTTATCTCCAGTACTACTAGTCCAATTTTCATTAGGTTTTCAGTGATGGGTTCGGATTTGATTGGTCAACTCAACAGGGGGCTCTGCAGTCAAGGATATTAGGGCAAGAATATCCATCGAGGGCTGCCATCACTATCTGCAAAACTAGCTCATTTAATGGCAGGCCTGACGGATATTCTTGGGTCACATTAATTCTGTAAGTTTAGGGTTTTTATTAATCTATGGATACCAAATGGTGTTCCATTTAATGAAAAAATTCTTAAATTTGAAAATGAAAACAATATATCTAGTTTTAATATCCGCGAATATTAGTGGGTTGCAGGTTTGCACCTCCCTCCCGCCCGCTATATTATGCACATGCAAGATTACAAGGCAAATGCAAGGATTTTATGCACATGCAGGAAGGCAAAGCAAAACCCAACACCATTACCGACACGTGTTTCGCCTCTCCACGAGGCATCCTCAGGGGACGTGTTGACTCGCTGACCGTCGCAACTCAACGGTAATAAATTGTAATCTTGCTATATTGTTTAGATATATTTGCTTAGATATATTGTTTTCATTTTCAAATTTAAAATGGATTTCCGCAAAGTAACGCCTGACTCAATCAATTTTGTAAAAATCCTTGGCTATAACTTCGAAATTACATATCTAAATTATTGAACACGACTTTTATAAGCCATTTGGCTCTGTTTATATTCACGAACAAAACGAAAGATTATTTTAAATTCTCAATTACTATCATCAAATCTAAATTAATTCAACACATACATCGGTGGTCGATAGCCACAGTGTTGCATAAAACTGTTAATTAAATACACAGCGCCACACCATGTAATCAACGCTGTTTGATTATTAGCTCGGCGGGACTTCATTATCTGTAGTTATTATAATATTATCTGTCATCTCCCATTATCGCCTGCGGTGGCGTTACAAATATTACTGGGTACTTACCTACTTATGAAATTGTATTGAATTTCCGATTACGTTCGGAATTGAAGTGTTTTTTTTAAGCTGCTGTGGGTTAGTTGGAATTGAATTTTATTTGATACCTAGGTATTTTAGGACTCGCAGAATCTGATATGATCTCTAGAATGATGCCCAAAAGGCATGACCTACCTGCTTTGGAACTGATTCGATTACTTTACAAGAATTTTCATTTATTTCTTAAAATAACTACCATGGATTTACATTTCTAATACTAAACAACATCCAGGCGAGATACAGCGGGGCCCACTCGGGGCCCGGGCGGGTCCTACGCGGGGCCCGGGCGGCATTAAACGCATCGCCACAATCAGTGGAGCTCGTTAACTATAATTCGATCGCTCACCGCCGCTGCTCACTAATCACCCGTTCATTTACATACAATTCATTTGTTTTGGTCTAGTGATGGGTCAGGCAAATCGATTGAGTATCGACTGTTTAGGTATCGATAAAAGTGTAAGAAAGCAATTTGTTATAGAGCTGGGGCGACCAGTCGCGATGTGTATATGGTCGATCGCGGCTGTCAATCCAATCTTAATATAAAGTAAAGTATTACAAAGTACAATAATAAAGTACTTAAGTATATTGAACTTTTATTACTAAGTTCAATATACTTAATTAAGTAATTGCTGTAGATTACAGGCCATCAATCGAAGAGAGGTGGTCAGATTAGGTATATCTGATCTCCTTTAAATGGATGACACTCTTTGCCCTCAGTAGGTAAAGACCAACTAGCGGAGCTACTGAAAGTAACTGAAACTTTCAGTAATAAAGCAGAGTGGTGACCGTAGACGCTAGTAGATAGTGGCATTCCATTTACTTTTTGCTGTTGGTACTAACTACTTAAAGTATTATGTGGAATCTAGAAAGAAAACGATCTGTAAACCACATTAATACGTAAGGCTTTCCTTGCTTTGTGGAATAACAGAGAATCAAAGTTTACAGGATTCGATTCATCATAACCACCTGTATGTGTTAGTTCAAAACTAACTTTGTATCGGCTAACGTAGCTGCCGTTGTGCTGTTATTTCTCGATAGTTTGAATTTCACGTCAGTTTCGTGATGCAGAAGTTGTAAGTTTAGTATTTAATCTAGATATTCTTAAAAGCGTGAAAATTCTATTCGATTTTACAGCACATATGTAGGTACATCCCTAGCCTGTATCGTGTGACGTTTTCACAGCGCTACAATTTGGCGCGCAATTGTTTGACGCCATTTTAGATTTGTCTACATATTAGTTTAGGAATTTTGTTATTTACTGGGCAACTGTTAGAAATTAAACGCAGCTTCTATTCATTGTTTCTGAAATAAATTAATTCTGTGTGAAAGTGTGTAATACCGTTTTCGATTTTTGTTGATGAAATCGTCAGAACATTGTTATGGCATGATATTTTTTAATGCTATGGGATATTTTTACATAACGATTAAAACATTTATGTCTATTGGACAGTTCAGGGGCATTTTTGAACTTCAACGATTACCTACTCTATTTGTGTACCTAACTAGAAAAGAACAACTGTTATATTGTTCCTATCGTGATTCTATACTGTATATAGGTACATGTATAGCTTGATGTACTTATTTATATCTTTAGAGAGAATATCACAAACATTTTATAGTCACTTGTACTTATTCGTATTTCAACACTTTCTCTCGAAGCTTCCCTCCACTTAAATCTACATAACGTCGTTAGTAATAAAGTTGTATCTATATTATATACTGGGCGTCCTCCGAGGGACATGGAGCGAGCTCACCAAAGTAAATTCAAAGGGTTTAAAATGTACGCAGAGTCATAATGTAAACAGCAGCAGAAGGTACACTTTACTGAGAGCTCAATCACTGGCTGATATAATGACTGCATAGTTGTGTATAATTAGATAGTAAAGGTTTGCTAATATTGGTCTTTAGTTTCAGTAGGACATAGAATATAAATATGCCTATCGAAACGCCTTGTTACAATAGCTATGTTGTGTCTATATTATTAGATAAAAAAATAAAATTGTTGAGCGTGTGAAATTTCTATCAAGTCAACCTATTACATATTGACGCTGGTTACGCGCGCGTGGCAGAAACTGGATGCGAGAAGCCGAAAATAGATCTAACTGGCGTGCAATTGGAGAGGCCTATGTCCAGCAGTGGACTGCAACAGGCTGTTGATGATGATGATGACGCGCGCGTTTAACTTAAAAAAATAAATTGCTAATCATATATTTTTTGTATTCTTTCACGCAAAAACTACTGAACGGATTTAGCTAAAACTTTACCGTAATGTATATAGTGGCTAGCTAGGTAGCGAATTAACTGTGAAATCCAAAACGAGCGTAATAAATAAAAAAATGTCCTTCTGTAAGTTTTTGCAGTATGTCAAGTGCGTGGCTAAAAAAAGGCGACATACCCACAGGTACCTGTGTCCCCATCGTTGTAAAAACGTACCGTATTTTTGCAGGTTTTGTTACGAAGGCTTATCCAAGGTTTTCGTGTTCCGCTTAAAAAAATATTTTTTTAATAAACAAACGGTTTTTACGTTGATGAGTAATGTCATGGAGTTCAGAAGGCCAATTCCCATGTGATTTAGGGTACGGAAACCATTTATAAAAATTACGATCAATAAAATAAACCCAAGGAATTTATTTTAAGGATTTTTAACTGACTTTCAAAAAAGGATGAGGTTCTCAAGTCGATTGTATTTTTTTTGTGTGTTACCTCAAAAATGTGTACTGGGTGTCCCGATTTTGATATTATATGTATAATTCTTTGAAAGGTGGTGTTTGTCGTGTGGTCGGTCCCATTTAAATTTGATCAGACGACTAGTGTTTGTGTTAGTGTTGAAGTCGGTGTTCAAAAAACGTAGAAACATCCAAAAACACCGACTTCCCAAATTAAAGTTTTTTTATACTTTTTGTGTTTAGAAGTCGGTTGTATTTATTTGTAGAAAGTTTTTTGTAAGAATATTTTAATTTAAAATCTACTAATATTATAAAGAGGAAAGATTTGTATTTTTGTATGTAACGAATAAACTCAAAAACAACTGGACCGATTTTAAAAATTCTTTCACCATTAGAAAGCTACATTCACCCTGAGTAACATAGGCTATATTTTATCCCCATATTCCAACGGGAACAGGAACTACGCGGGTGAAACCGCGGGGCGCTGCTAGTAATTAATAAAGTATAACCAGTAACCAAAAACTACTTACATTAGTTGAATTGTGTGTGTGAATAATTTCCTTTTATCGTTATATTTTAACTTTCCACGCAGTATTTCAAACTCCTGAATAGATAACTGAGACCACAATTTCTTTCAAGTTAACTTCTCTTTTCCTGCTTGTAAAAAATGAAATATAACCCCAATTTCCCTCAGGTGTCGTAAAAGGCAATAAAAAGATTACAATCAGAAGCATGAGTATCGCTATCGCTGAAACGATTTTATATAAAAAACGACAAATACCTCTCAATTTAAAATTATGCATAAGACCTTTTGTGTCCTCAAAAAGTTTATTTGGAGTTAACACTTTGGTGACGGGTGGGCGTTTTGGGGGACTGTCTTTATGTAAAATTTGACGTTCAAAAAGTGCTGTCTATCAGCCTAGTTTGAATAAATGACTTTTGAATTTTGAATTTTGAAAAGCAATGATTTTTTCAATTTGGCGTGAGAAATATAATTAAAATCAGCAGTGTATGCCCAGGCCGTCATGATCATTCCAATAGTCACTGATTTAATAGTACTTGCTTTCATGCCCTCGCAATTATTCGCCTCCCACGATAATAACACCCAATTTAAACCCCGAATTAACGAGCAATCAATTATCCCGAAAAATATTCAGTTCGGGTGATTTTTAAAATGATTATAAGGCCACCGGTGCGCGTCGAATTTAATTTTAAAGTTTGCCCAACATTTTCATAGTTCACATATGAAATTTGTCAATTTTGGGGTAGTTTGTTACTTAACATGACCTTTGGACTGGTCGGGCCAATTAATAACATTTCATTAGGCACGTGCGGGGGTCCCCGATGTACGCGAGCCCCTTTCTGGCCGACGTAACTTTTAATCAGTGTTTTCGGTTTACTTCTATTGATTCCGACGGATTGCCGTTTATTTTTGGAACAGGTTGATTTTGTTTGTTGCGACCTGAAATTTAATACGTTTTTGTATTTTGGCTGATTTGTACTCATTATGGTAGTGGCTATCGGTTGGTTGGATGTTTATATATTGTTAAATATGTTTTTGCTTTTGAAAAGTGCTGTTACCATCAATTTCATTACCTATCTCCGTCGGCCTTCATCAGATATTTACGAAATATATATATGTATATATGTAAATAAACCTCTTTCGAACAATAATCGTAATAAAAAAACAACATACATTAAAAAAAAACATCCGAATAACTTCCTCCTTTTTGGAAGCGCAAAAAGCTATCATATTGTTTCCGCCCGGGATCGAACCGGGGGCCTTGTGCGTGTGAAGCACACGTGATAACCGCTACACTACGGAAACTTGACAACATACGATCAAAATAAGCTTTAGGTTCTGATAGCCGTTCAAATTAATTTATGCTATCGTAGGTCTTCGACCTTCGGCATTATTTTAATATATCTATGAGATTTTTTTTACTGATATTTCATTCTTTACAAAATACTTAACTGTGATTGAGAAGAAATAATTAGAGCCAAAGGTTTAAAGTATAATGATCACTGTATTGATGCATGAGTTCTATCATTAGATACTATTTAGATCATAAGGCTAATAAGACAATACATTATAATAGGTAGGTATAAATGTTAGAAATAAATTGAAAGACCAATCTAATTAACTTAACTTTTTGAACTGATTACAAACTTATATTTGAAACACGAATAATTTTATGAGATAAAACTACATTATCCTATAGAACTATTATTAAAATAGCGTAGTAATAACAACCAGGGCGACATAAATTGCATAAAGTAAACGGTAAACAGCACAGCACCCGCAATATCTCAGCCAAACCACCAAGATTGCATCAGAGCCCCAATAAACCTAGTTATTACGAGCACTTTATTAAAGACAGTTGCCGAAA
Source organism: Hecatera dysodea (assembly GCA_905332915.2). Classification (NCBI taxonomy): domain Eukaryota; kingdom Metazoa; phylum Arthropoda; class Insecta; order Lepidoptera; family Noctuidae; genus Hecatera; species Hecatera dysodea. The sequence goes on from HG995292.1 coordinate 22,332,728, forward strand.
CCCGTGTCAGTAGGTTGCAAGCCTTCCCTGGCTGAGCCGCCATTATTTGAGTACAACTTAATGAGTCCTTTGAAGTCTTCCGCTTTTGTTTGACTTTTCAGAGTAGACGTCAGAATTAACTGCGTGCCTCGTCGCCGGTAATTACCAATAAGATTCCCTCTTCGCCCCTCTTCGCCCCTCTTTGCCCCTCTTTGCCCCTCTTTCGCCCATCATTCGTCCTTATTCGCCCCGCCAATTACTTTTGGTTTGAAAACAAGTTAAACTTATTTTATTGGCAGTACAATTTTGTTATACGCTTGATAGAATTATGGGTTTAGATCTAATTAGGGATTTGCTGTCTGCTGGAGGATATATGTTTGGTTTTTAAACCCCGACGCAAAAAGAGGGATGTTAATAAGAATATGTCGATGTCTGTCTGTCCGTGTGTGTCTGTAGCATCGTAGCTCTAAAACGGATGGACCGATTTCAATGCGGTTTTTAAGCAAACTATGTTTGGTTAATTTATGTCCTGCCGTGCCTTTAAATCACTACAAAAAATCTATTTACATACCTATATTTCGGAATGTTAAGTTTCATCAGAAAATAAATTATTTAGAGATGGCTTGTTAAATATTTTTTATTTGGTTTCTAAGGACTGATAAAGGAAAATAATTATTTTTTACTTTTTAGGGTTGTTCCTTAAACTATAAGTATTTTTAGCGTAGGGGGTTTTGTGAAGGCGTTTCCCGATATTGTGTGTAGATAATTCAGATGTCTTCCACCGTCTTTCATTGATTCTTGAAACAAAATGTATATAAAAATTTAGTTCGTCTTGTTTTACTACCCTTTTTTTTTTTTTTTTTTCTGGATGGGAAATCATCAAAAGACCCCTCCCACCCTGGATGGAGCGGTAGGGAGTGTCAGACTTTTACTGACTAAAACCCACCCGTGATCCTTCTTGTGCCCTATGCGTTCCAGGGCCGCGGTAACTCTTTCGAACAAATTCCGCAACCCTAGCAGGCACCGACCCTATGGGGCCCCGTCCTCGGTGCTGACGGCGGCGGCGGCGGCGGCGGACCTCTTACCCCTGGTCGGGGCGGATGGCGCGCAAGCCCTTCCCCCAGCCCAGTGCTCGGCCGGCTTGCCAACAGCCGCACATGCACTGCAGTGCGGCGTGGCCTCGCACGAGCTTGTTTTACTACCCTAAAATAACTAAAGACTTTAGGGTTTAGAGATCAATTACATCCGGGTAGATAGGCACGTAGAGTTCCACGCGCGCCTCAAAGAGATAGCATAGTCAGAAAAGAAGACGAGGCCCTATAGGGTCAGTGCCTGCTAGGGTTGCGGGATTTATTCGAAAGAGTCACCGCGGCCATGGAACGCAAATGGCACTAGGAGGAATACGGATGGGTTTTAGTCATTAAGAGTCTGACATTCCCTTCCGCTTCGCCCAGAGCGGGAGAAGTAATTCGATGATTTCACTTTCAGATAAAAAAGGGATCAATTACATCACTGAACATCACTGTACTGTTGGCCCAGCAAAAGTTATTAAGCGTTTGGTTCTTCAAGTTTTATGGCCATGAAATAAAATTAGACCATTAACTTACAACAAGGTGGCAACCCAATTAAAGAGTAGCCATTTGTTTGAAGAATCAGCGGACCCTTCTCATAATCCAGCAGCATTTCTCGAAACCCATGGGAAGAAACGGCAAGCCCTTATCTTTCCTGAATAAGTTAATCTTTAATTCCATTTCAGCCTAATCTACATGCCGCCCGCCACTTAATTATTTGCAGCCCAATTGTCACAACTCAATAATCTAACTTAATATGATTTCAATCCCTAAAGCTATAAAAACAAAGAGTATCATCATTAAGTGAGCAAACGTGCCAGGGATCAGCAACTTTAATTGTTGCCTACCCACATTAACCCTTGCCAATTCCGGCCAGATAACTGTAGTCAATTCTTTAAACTTTGCCAATGGGAGACAATCTGGACCAATTATCTTGGGCTTAGTAAAGGCACGGGATAGATGTGTTCAGAAGTTTAGTTCCATATCGAGCGTAAACAGTCGTACGCACAAATACTTGTAGATGCGGACGGACGGCGATCTCAAATGAATGTTAGTTGCCAGTGATCGTGCACTCGCTGTATCTGTGTGGTGTGTGTTGTCTATCAAAATCGCTCGTTATGCTCCACTTCTGGGCATTGGTTTGATCAGTACGGGTTAGTCCTTCCGAGTTAAGTGCATCTTTCCATCTTCGCGTCTATGTGTCGCTTGTTGTACGAAGCCGGCCTTCTGACTTGTGTTCAGCGGTGCGAGGACTGACTTCACCGCTTCCAGATCCGTATTTAATTGTTCCGAGATGTGTGGAGCTGATTGATGGGCCGAGTTTCGACTTTCCGAGTTTTGTTTTTATTTTGTTTGGTTGCCTTGTTGAGTGTTGAGCTTTCGGGGGGATTTTCTTTGAAAGTTTAGTGAATTGGTGGCTTATCTGTGTTTAAAAGATGTTTATAATTTGTGTTTTTACAGTGTGCAGTTGTTTATTTGATCGATTTGATACAGAAAATGTCACTCTTTAGTAGTGTGAGTGTAATTAGAAAGAAACCTCTCGTTGGAGCACAGACATTTCTGGCTGATATGAATGTCAAAATATATTGTATATTTCAAACGTAGTTTTGTTATTTTTGATGCTGATTTAAGCTGTATTTGAGTTGGTGGATTGGATTTGGGTTGTAGGTTGGTTGGGTTATACGTTATTTTGTGTTATTATAGCCTCTTTATTTCCTTAATAAAATTAATTACATATTTGACATTGCACTAATTACTTACACTATTTTATGCTTATGATACATTAATTTTTGTGTTTAATTTATAAATTAAATTAATTTAAGAAAATCACCAATTTACACATTATTAAATTAAATATTTATGTGTTTTTGTGATTAAATTTTTAATAACATGCCTCTCAACGATTAAAGGCCTCCTCCATTTTTCTCCAATTTATTCTATTCTTTGCCTTTTCAATCCAGTCGTTACCAGCAAGTTTTGTTATAAGCGCATACAAATAGCTACCGATACCTACCAGCTACATTGTGTAACACAAAATAAACGACGCAGATAAATATGATGACGCGCTTCATATACTCACCAAATATTTATAGCACCACAAAACCGCGACACCACGATCAAAAATACCGAAAAATATTGTTCAATTTGGCTCCTGAGGGCCCAGTAAATATACTGTGATCTAATATTAATAATAAAAATGGTTGGCTGGCGAGGATCACTCAACCCTGGGGAGCATCAATATTGCGCTTATCTGGCCCTCGCAGGCTACTGCCTTGTTTCAGCTAGATGGTGTTAGCTGGATTTGGGTTGTGCTCGCAGTAACGACAGGTACCGAAGGACCACTTCGGACGATACTGGAGTAATAGGAAGTAAGTCTCGATTAAGATCTAGTGTAAGTTACAGGCTCTCAACATTCTGAATAAGAGCATATTCTATGATACTAAAAATTTCTTATGGGGCCATTCAAGTATTACGTAAGCACTAAAAGGGGGCGGGGGGAGGTAATTCATGGGGTAGGGGGATCTGGGATGTGATTACGTCAGCAATATTGATTTATTTAATTTTTCAGATTATAGACTATAGACTATATATTCCTTATTTCTAGATTTGCTTACTTTTGCTGACGGGGGAGGGGGCGGTCAAAAATAAGAAATAAAAATATCTAAATAAAAAGGGACCCACAAACTGTTCTCGCAAGAGAACAAACCATTGGATTGGCGTGCATAGTTTGTTTCTCATACAAAAAGAGTGGGTTATTTTATTTTTCATGCAAATAGATTGTTGCTTAAAGTAAAAAATAATAATGTCGAAATATAAAAAGTAAATAATAATGAATATATAAATTTTCTAAATTTCTAAAATTTCACATACTTATGTACATAGGTCTTTTAGGTTACGAGCGACCACTGTCGTTCCAAAAACCCACGCGCCCGCTTAAAGGTTAACTAGACCATTAAAATAAACTTTTGAACGTCAGAACAGTTTAAAAAAATATAATATTAAAGTTACTCTAGTTGTCTATTCGCAAAAAGTAGATTCTTATTAGAAGAATGGACATGAAACAGAACTATAAGTCAACTCAAATATAAGTTTAACAATATTTTGTATACACTAATCAATCTGTGAGGATGATGTACTAAAAATAACACTCAGTACTATACAACTAATAGGTACAACTAAGTAATAGCAGCAGAAGTAAAATTAATGTGTTTGCTAGTAGGGGACATATTATTCTCATGTTTTCAAATTTTGCAACCATTGTTTTATATAATTATCAGCAACGGATCAATATGTGTTAAATCTACACTAAGAGGAAAGACTTGATTGTTTTTTGTTTGTTTAAATTGAATGGGCTCCGAAACTACTTGACCGATTTGAATAATTATTTCACTGTTGGGAATCTACGCTATCTCCGGTGAACATATGCTTTATTATATCCCCATATTCCTATGGGAACTGGAACTACACGGTTGAAACCGCGGGACGATGCTAGTATCTTATACATAGTAAGTACTTTATTTAAAAGTAGCTTTTATATTTAACTAGGTAAATATAAAAGATCAGTAACTACACCTGTATACATAGTAAATATATCCAAACATACATATCTACAACTTTGATTTTGTTTACTACACGCAAGATGGTCCTATGGATCAGGACCAGTTATTTCCAAGCATTCTTGAGTATCTTGAATATAATCATCTATTTTGCATATAATCCTTCTGCTTATAGTTTGCACTGTGGCGCAAGGATTCAGAATGCCGGTCAGGTTTCTAATTAATTTAACTTCAGGTTGTAACTGAGAAAGTTGTATTTGTTTCTAACGTTTGTCTAAGATGCTAGTTTTTTAGGTGTTTCTCCTTGTCTATATGATTCCGAAGGCTTTTATAATTAAATAGGGGTAATCAGTTCAACAAACCATGATAGATGGCTGCTCAACCTGAAAACTGCTACGGCATTAAAACCAATCAATTCACAACTGTGCTATGTTATGGAAAACACAGAATTAAAACTTTTGCTAACAGAAACGACATTACAATACATTTATATAAATATAAAGATAAGATAATTTATTAGACCAAAACATAAGCCTGCACACATATGGCATGCAAGGTGTTACCTACTAAAATGTTTTTTTTTTTTAATTTAAATATAGAAATTCATGTATGGGTATTTACGTTATTCGTAGAAAAGTATCAGTTTAGAGGATTGTCGCATTGTCACCTCACGCTTGTCTCAAAGAGCCTTCTTGTCTCAATTTTCTGCTGCCATTTATCATTATTGCCTATAGAAAGGTACCTTCATGTTTTCTCAATTCCAATAAAGATATTCCTAGTTAGTATTGACTTATTAGCGTGATATATATAAATTATTTATCTACCGATGATCAAAACGCAAGTTTTACGCCAATTCAGTTCCAGAGTTCCAGTGAATAACTACAAGGAATTACATACATACATACGTAGTCCAGTAAACTTGTTTTTATTCATAACATTAATTGAAAATTAAATAGGTAGCTTACATCACAATTAGTATCTATTTGATTATTTATTTCAAAAGTTCCATCAACACACTATATGTAGGTAGTAATAGTGTATTCTGGAAAATCAAACTGTTGTTATTCTATTAATCTGGTCTCGTACCTTTATTTTCTGTGTAAATGTTTTAAGTCTCAAACCTATTCGTGTTCATAATGTGTACAAAACCGTTTACTTTGTACAAACATTCCATCAAAAAATCAAAGGTAATGCGCCTAATGTGACCTTAATACCAACTATTACGCTAAAACACCAAGTGGGCGGTGTCTGGAAAGCCCTAACTGCGTAGGGTAAAACCGGGATAGATGCCACACTTTTAAATATAATTTTATAATACCCATTAAAAAAAAATCTAAATATTTTATTCGTAAAACTGGCTAGTACTTTGTTCTTTTATCTACAAATTTATGAAAATTAAAAAAAGCATTCTCTTTGATATTTCCAGAGTATTAGTGATTTTCGCGGACCTCTATGTTTTGAAACATCTATCCTATATATGGGATAGTTGCCTAGTCCCTATAAATAAATCACGTTTTGGATAGACGACCCGCTGAAAAACAGAGCAACTATCCCGACAAAACTTAGATCGCACTTTGCCTGCCCATGCAATCACACAGTCATGAGACACGGTCTACTTAGTGGTAGCTGTAAAGTCTCCTGATATGTACATAAATAGCGTAGTTAACTAAAAAAATCTAATCAGTCCGTCGGATAGATTTCCAAAAAATATTGGACACGTATTTTTTCTTTTTTCACGTAAACAAATAATGAAGACGATACAGTGCGTTGAAAACTCGTGTGACATTACTACTCGCTACAATTTTTACCGAGCTGTGACGTCACAAGCCCCCACTGATCACCTGATCACCTGAGCACCTGATCTTTGATGCTTTGTATCTTCGTCAGTTTTTATAGATTTGATAAAGGAAAAAATACGTGTCCAATATTTTTCTATAATCTAACTGACGGACTAAACATAATCATAATTTATATTTTTTACTCAGAAAACATCCCTATTAAATAGCATATGTTTCATCCGCGAAACTAGTACAATTACAATTGGGGCACCTATATTACTGGGGCATCTATCCCGGTTTTACCCCAGATTAAAATAAAATGTAAAGCATAAAACGACCCGTCAAAGAGGACTGAAGTTGGTAATCCCCATCACATGTATCAACACAGTTTGGAAGTTTGAAACTTCTTTGGATTCAACGCGGGAGGAAAAATGTTGAGATTTATTTGAAACTCGAAGGGGTGGCCATGATGGGCGCAGAGTAAAGGACTGTCTTGTTTTTTCTAAGAGGCTATTTTTTATACTTGTTTGCCTTCCTGATACTAAATGGAGAGGTCATTTTATGGCTACCTTATTTCTTCTTCCTTTCTTGTATTTCGGATTAGATGTCACCGGATGATTGTAAAATGCGTAAGTTTATAAAATATCTTGAGAGATTGTAAACACTCGATAAATTGTCAACAAAACGTTTTGAATACTTTTTACGCATCCGATTTTGATAGTCAATAAAGTCTCGAAGTCATTCCGAGAAATTGTGAACCGATATAAAATGACGACATGTTGGCGACTTATCAGTGTATGGTTTATCATTTATCGGATTTTCTAGCCTAGCCAAGTAGCGGAACATAGGGTACAGATAATTTAGGGCTTGACGACCAGACAGATGATGATCTTCCTTTTTACTGATTGGTCTTTGATGGCCTATGTGCTGCAGTTAATTTCCCTACAAGTTTTTCAGTGTTAAAAAATGATTTTCGAGATAGCGTTCAGTCGGGATTTTGTTTGGCGGAGTAATGTGGTAGAATAGTTTTTATCTGGGGTCTGTGATGACCCCGCGCGACGACTAGCGTTACAAAAAAGACGCGACGAGCGGACGGGTAATTGTTGTGCTCATCAACTTAATAATAAAGTAATTACTGTGAGTAAAGAAAGAAATAGTCAATCACTGTTTGTTCAATTTTCAGATTCAAAGAAAGAAGAAGATAGATTCTGCTAGTGGTTTCCTCATCATTTAAATATGTTATGCCATTACGACGTCAAGAGACAACTAACGAACATACAAACTCACTATCACATATTATATAATACTAGCTGTCCGCACAACTTCGTTTGTGTCACATTTTTCATGACTGTTCCGCTCCTATTGGTCTTAGCGTGATGATATATAGCTTATAGCCTTCCTCGATAAATGGGCTATCTAACACTGAAAGATTTTTTCAAATCGGACCCGTAGTTCCTGAGATTAGCGCGTTCAAACAAACAAACAAACTCTTCAGCTTTATAATATTAGTATAGATTAGACAGAATTCCGCCCTAACCGACTTCTGAGCCGATTCCATTTAGATTGCCATTACCACGCTAAGATGAGGAAAACTGTGTGTTCACAATACGATTTAGGCTCGAACAGATTTCAACCATAAATAAAATATAGACTTACGACAAAGAACACAGCCACAACTGTCCAATTCATAACTCTTCCGCACTTATGTAGCCAGAACTTCCAGCAGCCCGTGTTCTTAAAACTGCACTGTATAACTCGTTGCGAGCGCGAGTTTATTGCAACAAATCAAAAGTTGTGCGCGGTGACGCCGCGAATAGCGTTACTTCCACTGTATCATGCGGTTAGAAACGAACTAGTTCACGAATAAAAATGTGTAGAAAAGAGTTTTTCTTGTTGGTAAAGCAGGCATCAGCAAGTTCACATCTCACAAAGCGTGAGTAAAATACGCCCTTAGACGTGGACTTGCGGACATCGTCAGCCCGATATTCGATACTACAGAGCATTTTCTCCGCTGTAAGACTCTTCGGACTTAAAAATGTGAAATAATTATTCCTATACGCTTAAAAACGTTATTTTTACTGGTGGTACTACAGTCTGCATAACAGAAAAAAATATCCATATCATTTAGCCTAGCCTTTCCCAACTATATTATAATGATAATAATAATTTGTCATTTGTTCTCTCTTCACAAAGCTGACTTAAAGTTAATGTGTACAAAAATGTCTCAACTGCATATTGGGGTCGACTCCCAGTCAAATTGGATTCAGCTGAATACCAGTACTTTACATGTTGCGGCCGTGTACCAGACCTCCACAACCCATTAAATAACACGGTACTTCTCTTAAGACTGGAGACAGATTTTCTGGATTCTGACAATCCGTAACGACTACCAAAGTTCTACAAATGACAGCCGGGACTAACAGCGTAACGTGCTTTCCGAGGCACGGAGGGGTCTAGATATGTTAAGATGGTTACCCATCCGCAGGCTGACCTCGGCAAGCGGTGCTTAACCGTGAACATCAACCCGTACAGCTATTATACTTTACAAAGATTTTTACGGATCTCTTTTTAGAAAAGAGGTCCGTAAAAATCTTGCAATTCTGTTGCTAGGGAAAATACAAAGCTCTTCGATCAGAACTATGAATACATATACAATACTTATTTATGTAGATTGTGTCTAAACGTTTCAAAGAATCAGGGCCTCGCAACGGCTTTTAACATCATGTAAAAATCATATCGTAATTCACAATTTCACAGAAAAAATCCACGGGATTTACTCGTATCTTGTGATTTTATACAACTTTATGTATATTTTCTTGTTTTATTGGAGTAAATCTCGGTTTTATATGTGCTCGACCCTTCAATCATTCCCATGTGTAGTGGATTTTGTTATTCTTGATGGACCGTCAAGGGTTCTTGAATTAACCCCTCTGGATGAGTCCTCTATGACAGTTCTATGTTGGAGAATGTTCCAGAAATATTTTATGCTTTATGAACAGACAACTTAATGGAGAGGTCGTAGTGTCTAACAATAGCATTCATTTCTGTTTTAATAGCGTACCTACTTTAATTGGCGTCCATTATCGCATTAAATATTAAATATCTTACCTAAAATTGATGCTAAGCATTTTCTTCAATAGACGTGAAAATTTAAACTGAGTCAAATGAGAAGCTCCAATAACACAGATTGAGCATTGAAGAATATCAAATTATTATGGATAAGGAGGTCAGTTTCTAAGATGAGATTTTCTCCATTGTTCCAAGATTAATAATTTGAGCGATTTAATTTTTATGTGCGATTAATTAGTCTTGCGTCGAGCTGCCATTGTTTTACGTAATGATCCGATTAATTGGCATCTCGGGCTATTGGCCCGTGAGTGCTGAATGCTGAAAGCCGAGACTTGGGTTTCGGAAGAAACGAGTCCAATTAACACTCACTTAGTCGTCGGAATTCCAGAAGAAACTTGCTTTTGACTTCGGCAAGCGTTGCTTAACCTTGAAGACCAGCCCATACGACTGTTATTATTGAGTCACGAGTTAATTCACTATCTAATAAAAGTCGATCGCAATTGGGTAATATTCCATTCAAATGGAATCTTAATTACATCAAAACAATTGTCATTTGAACCTTTTTTTTTGGTTGGGAAATCGTCAAATGACTTCTCCCGCTCTGGGCGGAGTGGAAGGGAGTATCAGACTCTTACTGACTAAAACCCACCCGTGATCCTTCTTGTGCCCTTTGCGTTCGGGCCGCGGTGACTCTTTCGAACAAATTCCGCAACCCTAGCAGGCACTGACCTACTGTCATTTGCTCCTGCTGTCCGAAAAGCATGTCTTTATTGTAACAATCCGTTATCGCGTATTTGACGGGCTGCGATGCTCCGTGACGTCATGGCAAGCGACGCATTCCCGTACGTCACGTCACGTGTTGTCAGAACGACGAGATCGGGTCCATCGCTCGCGGAAACACTCTCATATTTCCTTTATTTCCTTGGATCATAGAAAAGGAGATAGGGTTTTTTATAAGGCTATAAGTTAAGCTGTCCAGTAGCTTTTCGAGAATATGTGTAGTTCATGTCCCTATTGGGAATTTCGATTGTCTGAATATCATCGCCGAATTTCTTGACTAGATATTTTTTTAGCAATCTACTGCCTAGGTAAGAGCTGAGTGATAGGTGTTCTTATAGGAACTCAGGATATAGGCGTGATAGTATGTACTTATTTCTGTTAATCCCGTAAACTGGAACTTATCATCTGAAGTTTGAACGAGTGATCAACTTGTTACTGAGTAACCAACAATATTTTATCATTATGTCTGCAATTATAGAAATGCTCACTGATTCACTGAACCTTTCTTTTATCTGGATGGGAAATCATCAAATGACTTCTTCCGCTCTGGGCGGAGTGGAAGGGAGTGTCAGATTCTTACAGACTAAAACCCACCCGTGATGCCTTTAATGTTCCAGGACCGCGGTGACTCTTTCGAACAAATTCCGCAACAGCAAATTAGCTAGCACTGACCCTATAGGGCCCCGTCTTGAATTCTGAATGAAAACACGACGCGCCGTCGACCTGGGCCTAGTTGCTATTGGACGGCGAGCCAGCCATAGTTCGCTATCCTCAGGCCCCCGCCTACGGTGACCGAAAATCACCCTGCGTTTCCCGAAGTCGGGCGCGTCTTCTTCATTCACTGAACCTTGGAAAATTAATTGGATTCTCTTTACTAGCCTTTTGCAAAAAAATCCGTCTCCAGGATCCCAGATTTATGTATATCTGTACACTGCACAAATTCATTCAAATTAGTTCAGCCTTTTAAAGCGTAACAAACAAACAAATATAAAACACATTTTCGCATTTAAAATTATTTAGGACTAGCAGCGCCCCGCGGTTTCACCCGTGTAGTTACCGTTCCCGTTGAATACGAGAATAAAATATAGCATAAGTTACTTGCTGATAATTCTAGCTTTCCAATGGTGAAAAAATGGTTAAAATCGGTCCGTAGTTTCGGAGCTTATTCGGTGCAAATGAACAAAGCAATCTTTCCTCTTTATAATATGGTTATCAGTTTGGATTAGAATTACCGTCACCAGTTACTTTTGGTCTGTAGTCGTACCATGACGTCTTAAATCCATCATGCTTCCTGTGTCAGAAAGAGACGGAGTTATACAAGACGAATAACACTATCCCTCTTTCACACAGATATCATGATAGAATTGGCACTTCGTGGCCCCTGAATGGTTTTTATTGTATCCATGAATATTTACTAATGCACTATATTAATCTGTAACTAAATTGTGTACAAGATTTTTAATAAAGAAAGATTATTATATGTATGTGAATTTTGGGCATATTGAAGTGTCATTTTGCCTCTATTTCTTTCTAAACTCCCTGTTCGTTTCAAGACGTGTTTTTGTATTCAAGTTTTTATATGATCCAGTTGAAGTGGGGGAATTTGTCGGCGAATATAATGTCGACATATATCGATGGAGTGTCGACATGATTTGTCACGATACACGGGAATCGTTCGGGACAGGTGGGCGTCCCGATAATGGTAATGATTTCTATTATGACGCGAATGAAAGGAAAACACAGGGAGAGTTGACTGTTTATCATTGTGATACTGAAAGTTGAAGGAGCGCCTTGAAATGGATGGAGATTTTTTTCAGTTTATTTATGTTCTATAAAATACATGAATACGACATGCCGTATTCATGTATTTTTTAGAACTATTGATACATACTTAGGTACTTTAAGATTGTTTTTTTTCATTATTTTTTACTTTTTAAAGGGAACTTAGGGTTTTGTTTCGGGGATTTTTTAATTTTTTTAATTTAATTTTATACGTTTTATAGGCACATACAAATAAGAAGACTCTTGATTAAGTCATCATCAATATGAGAATATTGATGATGACTTAATCAAGAGTTCTCAAATGAAAGCGCACTGAAAGAGATTTCAGTGCGCTTTCATTTGAGAACCCACTCGAGTATATTTGCAACATTGAGTTATTCTTCCCCGCTCTCACACCCCACAACTTTTAAACGGCTCAACCGATTTCATCGACCATATCTAAGAACACTCGCCCGTAACTCACCTTTCATACAAAGGAAACTTAGTTGAAATCGCTTCATCCATTCACTAACTACGGAGCCACAGACAGACGGACAGACAGACACTTCAATCTTATAACACCCCTCTTTTTGCGTCAGGGGTTAATATCTAAATAGATGCGAAAGCCCGGCCATAAACGCCAACTTCACTTAGTTTTATAACAACTACACACTAAACAAAAACTCGACCAAGTCCATCAGATCTCACTAAGGCGTACGACACACGTACGGAGTGCACCACTAAACGCGTCCAAACGATTACCTAAATCGGTATGTAGCGTCACTCAGCGTAGAAGCGTTCCCGTGTCGTCGCCGTCCCGTCCCGCGCTCGTCCCCCGCTGCGTGTCCCACCCCTAACTTTGAAAACCGTAATTGCTCGTTACAAGTGTATCATTGGCTTTAGACGGATGAAAGCGTCTTTCAAGCGGAGAGTTCTGCAGATTCAGTTATGGAGTATTATGATAGCTTTGAAGTATTGTGATGGCTGTAATAGAATGTTGATGTGGGTATGATATTTGGGGGATGATTTTTTATGAAGTTTGCTGAAGTTTGACTTGATTTGCGTTGCGTTTACGTGAGTGGGAATTATGTCTTACTATGTTTTTTTTTTGCTTTTGACCTAAACATGCCTAGAATTCTAAAATAGACTTGTAATTAAATTCTCGAGGCTTTATTAAGAAAATTCATGAAACAAATCCATCTTAAACCAAGACAGTAAAGCATGTGCATTTAGCACCTTCAGCAGATCTAGCACGAGGCAAGAAGTCCAATAAACTCAGCGATACAAAGCCTGGCTGGCGGCCCAATTTGCACAAAGAAACGGTCCATCCGATCTCGTCCGTCTGAATCCGTCCGGTAAGGCGTTGAGTACACCGAACTGATTCGGATATTTTTAAAAGGATTCCCAGAACGAACGTCTTTTAACAGAAGCTGTTTAGCTAAGTCTTGGCTGTCGTTTAAAGTGTACCTGGAGTTTAAAAAAAGCGATAGAGGTAGTTCTGTTGAGTTAAGCTTCAGATACATTGGGAAATGTACTTTTTGAAGAATTTTTGAGGTGTTGGTAAGCTTGGTAGCCATAATGCAGTGGAAAAAAACGTGCAATGTGAATTGACTCCAAAACTTCAGGGAATAAGAAAATGTAGCTAACGTATAAATTTGTTCTCCATTTACACTTAAATTGGCAGTTATCACAATTAGCAAATTGACTAGGAATGTGTTATATATTTATTTAATCTTGATGTACAATAAAGTGGACTTAATGGCATTTCTGCCAGACAGCATTTGGGTATGGTGGATGCTCAACAAAAAATTATGTACAAATATTAATATATCTATACTAATATTACAAAGCTGAATAGTTAGTTAGTTTGTTTGGTTGTACGCGCTAATCTCACTAATGATAATATTTATAAGTTTTGTTTAGTCTATCTTGTTTTTTGTTTGGTCTAAGTTTATTGTGCGTACATAAATAAATAAATAACAATTTGAATCCAACATTATTTTAGTGTTGGATAGCCCATTTATAGAGAAGGGTTATAAATTAAATTAAATTAAAATTAAAATTCATTTAATTCGGACAACAATGATCCATATTTTGTTAGTACTACAAATAACTTATATCCTATTGTTAGTTATAGGCTATTTGACAACACGAACACGCTAAGACTAGTAGGAGCGGAGCATCAATGTAAAATGTTGCAAATGAGGTTGCTATATATATTTATGTGACGCAGACAAAGTTGCGCGGGTCAGCTAGTATAATATAATAATATATATTTTCAGTTTTTTTTTACATTTGAGATTGACGCCATTATTCTGTCAAAAAGGTAACATCGCAAACGTTTACTTTAACGAGTTTTGGGCAAAAAAAGCTTTTTGGCACTTAACTGTTACTACAGCTTTTGTGTTGAATTTAAGGCTTTTAATATTCGCGTTAAACTAATGTGTTACGCCTGGTTACGCCAGTTAGGGGTTGGATTTAAAAGCCTTTATTGATCTAGGCAAGTAGGGCGCCTGAATGTTTCAGCTCAAACAGATTTGGGTGGAGGAATTTATACAGGCACGGCAAAAGGACCAACATTTTTGGGATCAAATTATGGGGGACACAATGTATAGATTTAATGAGAATTTGGGAAGACCTTGACTGTAGGTTCAATATGATAGATAATCATTGGTTCTTCTTTAGTATTGTATACTTTCCAGCTGATACGCCCTTTTTTTCTGGATATGAAGTCATCAAATCATTTCTTCCACTCTGGGCGGAGTGCAAGGCTGAGTCAGACTCTTACTGACTAAAACCCACCCGTGATCCTTCTAGTGCCCTTTGCGTTCCAGCGCCGCGGTGACTCTTTCGAACAAATTCCGCTAACCTTGCAGGCCATGACCCTATGGGGCCCCGTCTTCTTTGCTGACAGCTCTTTGAGGCGCGCGGGGAATACGACGCGCCGTCGACCCGGGCCTGGTTGTTATCGGACGGCGAGCCACCCATAGCTCGCCATCCACAGGCCCTTACCTACGGTGGCCGGGAATCGCCCTGTGTTTCCCAAAGCCCAAGACATCTTCTTCTGTTGCGGCGGCTGGGGCGTAAGGTTTCCCTCTCCCGCTAGCAGTTTGCCTCCTCCTTCGCTAGCATTACTGCTTAACAGAAGGAAGTGACTGCTTCCCATGCCTCCTCGCTCCGGACCATGGCTTGAACCAGGGCCGGACGCGAGAGGTCGCCGCCGCCGATCGCCTCAACGAGGACACGGCGATGGTCTGCCCAAGCAGGGCAGACCTCCACCGTTTGCTCCACCGTGTCCTCCGGGCGATCCACACAGTGTTGACACCCGAACATATCCTCTCTCTGTATCTGAATCAGGTTCCTCCCGAAACTGCCGTATCTGGTGAGCACCTGCGTCAGCTAGAAGGTGAGGACGCCGGGGCGTTTCTCCAACTACTTCTCAAAGAGGAGACTTATCGCCGCAATAGTGGCGTGCCCAGCTGATACGCCCTTAGTACTTAAATTCTTTTTTATAAAGTTGTTCATTCAGGGCCCTAAAATTTGGAATCTTTTGTTGGTTTCCGAAGTCAGGGACCGTGATTTTGGAATTTTGCGAGTAATGGACTCCTTTTTTTTTTTTTTTTTTTTTTTTTTTTTTTTCTGGATGGGAAATCATCAAATGACCCCTCCCGCCCTGGGTGGGGCGGTAGGGAGTGTCAGACTTTTACTGACTAAAACCCACCCGTGATCCTTCTTGTGCCCTATGCGTTCCAGGGCCGCGGTAACTCTTTCGAACAAATTCCGCAACCCTAGCAGGCACCGACCCTATGGGGTCCCGTCCTTGGTGCTGACGGCTCCTTCGGCGCGCGTGGAACACAACGCGTCGTCGACTCAACCTGGTGTCGGACGGCGAGTCACCCACGCTCACCGTCCCCAGGCATCAGCCACTGCGCAATAGCACAGCGGCCGACTTGTCTCTGGAGGAGGCCGAGATGGGACCATTACTGGCACTCCATCTCAGCACCCTCCCGAGCGTTGGGAGTCGCAGCACCCGCAGCAGAAGCGGCAGAAGCGGCGACGGAAGCCGCGGCGGCGGCAGAGGCGGCGGCGGCGGCAGACCTCTTGCCCTTGGTCGGGGCGGATGGCGCGCAGGCCCTTCCCCCAGCCCAGTGCTCGGCCGGCTTGCCAGCAGCCGCACATGCACTGCAGTGCGGCGTGGCCTCACATGAGCCGGCCCGATGACCGGGCTGACCACAGCGGAAACAAAGACCGCTGCGGTCCACCTCCGAGGGGCACATAGCTCCCGTGTGGTTGCCCACATGGCAGCGGTAGCACCTCAGAGGCCTGGGTTCCAGTAGTTTTACCCGCGCAGACACCCATCCCACCAAGAGCCTTCGGCCCTCCGACACAGTTCTGGCCGCCGTCACGGGGCAGCTCACCACAAGGGTTTGCATGCCCGTGTTGTCAGGCCGGAGGGTGCCCGCCTTGACGAGCTCGGCAGAGCACCCCCCAGTCCTGGCGACGGCGGCCACAACTTCCTCCTCCGTAACGGAGTCATCCAGGCCCACTATGCGCATGTCGATGCGCTTAGTCGGCCTGGACACCCGGACCTCGTCCGCGGGTAAGACCGCCCTCAGCTTTTCGGCCAAGGCGTCCGCGAACGGGCCACTCTCCGCTCCGGCGAGCTCGAGCTTGCGGGCACCGGTTAGGGTCCTCCTGACCCCGATGCCCCCGCTGATGCCCAGCTCTTGGAGGCTCACCGCCTCCTTCGCCCGCTTCAATACGGCGAGATACGTCACGCCCCTCTGTTCCGCTTCCGGCTGCAGTGTGAGCACTACAGCCGCGGATTTCGGGGCGCGAAGCCTCGCCGCAATAGCGTTGGCCTTACGCCGCTGCTTCCTCGCCTTCCTCCTGGCCGCCTCTTTGGCCCTCCGCTTCTGGCCAGCAACCTGCCACTCGGCCCCGGCCGCAGGAGGGTCCGAGGGTGGGGGTGGGGGCGGCTGCGGCACCACTGGCGCCGCAGCCTTAGCCGCTCCTCCCCGAGCCTTCCTCCCACCCCTTTTCGCCGGGGCCGACTTGGTCGTCGCCGGCGTCGCAGCCGCCGGCGCCACAGGCGCTGGCGCTGCTCCGCCCTTGGCCTTTGCCTTCGCCTTGCCGGACGTTCCCGGGCTGGCAGCCGCGGCGGCCGCGTACGAAGCCGCCTTCTGCTGCTGGCCCGGGGCCCTCTGAGTCGCCGCTGTTGCCGCTGTTGCCGCTGTTGGGGGACGCCGGACCATGTCCTCCAGCATGGAGAACTGCCTCCGGAAGGGAGCCAGCTCCTGCCGTACCAGGTCCCGCACCTGGCTCAGCACTTGGCCCCCCTCCGGCGCTGCCGGACTCAGTCCCCCTCGCGGCTCCACGGAGGCCGCTCTGGCCATCCCCGCCAGGTCCCTCCGGAGCGACTCATTCTCCTGAACGAGTCGCTCCGTAAGAACCGCGAGGCGGGCGACCTCCGCCCGCAACTCCGACGCCTCGTCTGAGGCAGTCCCGCCAGCGTTGGCCGCCGCTGCCGCCAGTATGGAGGCTTTGGCCGCACTGATGGCCTCCCGCTTCGAGGACTGCTTCCTCTTGAAGGCCACAGCGCGGATCGCGGCCTCCACGACCTCCGCAAACTGGGCCCTCTGGTCCTCAACAGCGGGAGGTACCTCTCCCGGGGACTCCAAGTCGTCAGAGTCGAGAGGAGGCGGACGAGTAGAGGGAGCCCTGCGACCGCTCCCTCCAGGGCGACGCCCCTCCTCCACCAACCTCTCGGCCCGACGTTCCACCTCCCGGGTAGAGGGTGCCAGCCCCCTCCCTGCCTCACAGCCCCTGCCCCGCCTAGCGGTGGGGATTTTGCGGGCGGAGGCAAATTCGCCCTCGGAGGACGACCCGCTGTCATCCTCCCGTCTGGGCCGCTTGCGGAAGAACTTTACGTTCTCCGCAGCAGCCCCCCCTCTTTCATCTCCGGAGCCCGCCGAGCTGACCGTTACTAGGTCTAGCGCGGAGCCGGAATCCAACTCCACGCCACCCCGGCGCTCAGGCGAACCCTCCTCTGCAAATTCGTGCGCTATCAGCTCCTTAAAGGAGGCGGATCCGGATGACGACGACGAATTGGAGCCTCCTCGGCTCTTGTTGCCACTGGCAAGCGGAAGACGTTTGGTGCCCACCCCAGAGTACGGAGGGCAGCCCGCCGAAGCGGGGTGGGATTCCCCGACCGCTAAGCAGTCGGGACCCACCTGGGGACTCATTTTGCAAGCGTCTTTTTTCATGTTTTCCTTTTAAGGGTGTGGTCCCTTTTTGCTCCGCCCCTTCTCAGGGCCCTCTCTCCCAACCTCACCTCTCCACCTGCTCGCTGCTCTCACAGTCACGTCTGATGATCAGACGCGTACCAGAGAGCAGCGAGCAAGCGTGCGTGTGTCTCTCTTGGTCTGATCCCTCACTTGCGACCTTCCGGCATGAGTGGCTCTACCGGGAAAGCTCGCAAGATCATTGGGACGCTCAAGCCCCACCACGACGACAACGTGGAGACACATTCGGTGGGGGAGTAATGGACTCCTACGCATGAGATATCGTGAATAACTTCTTGACATCATCGGATAAGTATTTCTTCAATTGTATACAGGTGTGAAAGATATTCTGAAGGTAGACATTGTTATAAAAGACCTACCAGAATCGACAACACACACATTTACAAAACAATCCAATTTTCTTTTCCACGCCGCGGGACGACTTTAAATTGCAATACGACTTTATTCTATCAAATTAACTCCATCTCGCTGCCATTATGAAAATTAGAAAATAAAACTTATGCTAAAAGTTAGCGATGAATACTAAGAAACAATATTTATAAGACTTTTAATTTGTATTAAAAGTTGCGACAAAATATCTTTCTCTAAGAAAGTTACGAGACGTGACAAAGAGTAAGTGGGTAATTGAAGAAGAATCGCTGAGGCGGCGAGCTGCAATAGGTAGTGCATTTAATATTTTAAGTGCAATAAAAATAGCATGGCGCCGCCTCGTGCCTGTTTTTGTGACAATCTGCGCGAGGCGAAGGTCGGAAGTTAATAAAAACGTGGAATGTCGAGCTCGAGGCGGTGCGGAGGTGATGGAGGATGGTTTTTAATAGAAGAAGAACAATTCCCGTAGTTCTTGAAATAATTTTGCGTTAGCTGAGGATTCTTGCCTATCGTTTCTTCTTTCAAGTGGTCTTGCGCATCAACATCTATATTTGGAAATTTATGGGAATATCTTACTTTATATTAACCAAACCGGGATAGTGAGTTCCATTAATATTTCCAGTATTTTTAATAGAAAAATTTAATTCATAGATGTATTAGATGTGTATATCTTTGTTTTTCTTATTCTTTTAAATTATGTTTAATTAATTTGTTTAAATACTGATAAGCGAGTCCTTTATTCGAATTTGAGTTATAGAAACCGAAACCAATCTACTTAATTAAAATTTTCTGTAGTGATTTTCAATTACGAATTTGCTCACCAGAAAGCCAACCATTTAAAAAACCTTCAAATTCAATTCACAATGTCTCGGCGGTCTCGGCGACAATCTATGTATGTAGTAGGTATGTCAAAAACTCGTCAAAATTTTTGTTATAAACTCATCATGATAAAAGTTTTATTTTGTCTGCGATTGCGATGCTAATCGCTCAAGATTTGCCGCTCAGTACTTAAACTAATCATTTGTTTAGATTTTTTATTTTATACATAAGTCCATAAAGCCAACCCAACAAGCTTAAATCTGTTTCCTAACAACAGTCCAGAACTCAACACAAACATTCCGACCAAAAGATATCACACCGAGCCTGTATTGTAGTCTCGCTTGAAGCAGGTATCAGCCACACAATCGGCTTTCCCCACACTTCGCCGTTGTACGCTTTGCGCCGTCCACTTGATCCGTTGTGCGAGTATACATTCACATGAATCTGACTGAGACGGACTCAATACTGGTAGAATGAACAGCAGATGTGGGGAAATAATACTGCTGCTGTATGTTTTATAAGTACACAAAATATTTCCATTTTAGAGCTCTTTTCTTAATGCGTTTCTGGGATAAAGTACTTGCGTTTTAGAATGGCATTAGCGGTTATTGACCCGCCTTTATTTCTTGTCATTCCTAATTTAACCGTATAGTTCGGTAGTAGTACCAATTGGTACTAGACATGCAAACCTCCGCCGGCTCGGTTGTAGTACCAATTGGACCTCAGAGTTACGTCATCCGACA
This sequence comes from Hecatera dysodea, assembly GCA_905332915.2. Taxonomy (NCBI): domain Eukaryota; kingdom Metazoa; phylum Arthropoda; class Insecta; order Lepidoptera; family Noctuidae; genus Hecatera; species Hecatera dysodea. The sequence continues at coordinate 22,352,958 of HG995292.1, forward strand.
TCCCAATTTATAATTGCATTTTTGATAAAGCCACTTAAAAAATCTTATGTATGGGAGTTAATTAAAACAATTAGATAAAATGCTCATATCTTAGCTCCATTAATTCTTTAATATTTAACCCACAAGTTTACTAATTTTTGTAAATAAAATCGAAGTGCATAAATGTGATAATCGCCATCAACCATCATTCTTATTGTTTTTTTTTATTGTTAGGGCGTACCAAAACGATTATGCGAATCGATTTATTTTTTATTTCAACATAATCGATTAATTTAAATTCGGTACTAAAATATTAGGAAAATACGTTTAAGACATAAAATACAATAAGCATTAATCATAATTATTATTTATGCTTTCTTATGTAATTCAAATAGGATTTGCTACAAAAAAAAATCTACTCAACAGATTATCGGACCCAAGGTTAATTTGCGCAGAATTGTCTATGTTATTCAAAATAAGAATGAAAAATATTTTATTCCTTTTGAATTACTGAGTTTTATTTTAGATACTTGCTGGTTGCGTACGAAATACTAAGTTTATGTATGTTAAGTAGGTCTAGACAAAACACTGGTATTTAAAAAATATTTTTTATCTAGAGTGAGTAATGGTATTAGAATTTTTTATAATGTTATGAAAATTGAATATTGCTTTATAAAACACTTTTCGATTTTGTCATCCTGCTCCTGAAACCCAGTATCTTATAATAATATGTTCATGCAAGGCCAGGGAAAAATGCATTTTGGGCGATTCAAATTACACATACTTACCTACAAAATATATTTTCAAATTAAGGTTCTAGAACTATCTTGTACTTTTTAGGTAGCAAGATAGAAAATGTAGATTAATAAGGTTATTAAGGCCAAATTCTACATGGTAAATATTCTATCTCAATAAATTTGAATAAGTATTATATGTAAGTGAAAATAGCACCGACTAGATTTTTCTAGTTTTTGTTATGAGTGTTATTTTCATGGTTATAGGGTTCCTAATCACGAATCTGCGATCAAAATCCATGAAAAAAAAATCGGGTAAAGTGTGAGCCAGAATTTTGTTTGGGTTGCGGGAATTCATAATTATTACCCACCGAATTTCATCTGAATCGTTTCAAATGCGTTCAGAGTATGCGTGACATGAGTGGTCCTTTGCTTTATAGAGCTTTTTTAATGCACATATTTAATAAGTAAACAATATTGTCCGCACAAATCGAACTTCGAAGTTAAGCTACGCTTGCCAAGATCGGCTAGTGGATGGGTGACCATTTAATACAAATTGAGTTTCCACTATGGCTTGGAAAGCATGTTAGACAGTCGATAGGCCACAAACTGTAACCCCTACATTGCTAAGAGTTATGTTCTACTCAGTTGCTAGATTGTGGAGGTCTTATAAGCAATAGCTCTTTGTAAAAAAATGGTATTCATCTACATCCGATTAGGCTAGATGCCGAACCCAACATAGAAAAAGAAAAGGCTAGGCAGAATGACGTAAGTGTGAATGAGTGTGAAAAAACTTCTTTCTTTTTTCAAAATTCGAATAGCCTATGACAATTCGGCATTTATGACTAATCGAATGATACCTGATTTGAAAAACCTATGCAGCCGTTTAGGCTACCGGACGTTCCAAATAAATAGACTTAACTACAAAAATACATATATACATACATACATATATATATATATATATATATATATATATATATATATATATATATATATATATAATTATATATATACGTACCTACTTACATACATAGGTACATACTTTCAACAAACATTCTATAATATAGTATATTTAGATAAGTTTTTTTGTATCCGCAAAAGGACTCTCCTTTGCGGATAAAAAAACTTATCACATTATATCGCATATCGAATTCAAATAACATTATATCAAAGTTCAAACCGATCCACTACCTAACCATACCATAGTCAATATAGAGATAAAAAAATATGTGAAAATAATAAATATTTCTGAATCACGAGCGCATTCTGGTTCTACATTTAAATTTTGAGTAAAATAGACATTTTGGCGCGAAATCCGCACGGGTCCGATTAATTTGTTCAGTTGATTTTATTCGTTGATTTCCAAAAAAAGAACTATTTAAATTACTTAACAAAGCGCAAATATGGTTTTTATAAATGCTTATTGGATTTTATGATAAATAAAATATATTGCGCTAATTTTTAATAATCGATTTATGATAATTGCTCATTTATATTTATCGAGTCGAACGAAATAAAAAAAACATCGATTATAATAATCGTTTTCCCACACCCTGGCATTAAAAAAATCAAAATGGCTGACAATTTTAAACAAAAATAAATTAGCGGTAATGAATATTACGTGTTATTGGATCTGTGTTCGTTTATTGCATTTAGATCTGGGCTTTTTCTTGTTCTTTACGATATTTAGAATCATAATGTGTGTATTTGTAATAGTATTTACATGTGAGTGTGTGCTTTTTGTGTGAAATAAAAACGTAAACAAACACAGTTGGCGCGAAACTTTGACTTTGGATACCAAAAAACTTCATTACCGCTACATATTTCCTTAGAAATACGGATGAATTCATCAAATGATGAACAAACCACTACTCCTCAAGTGGAGTTTGGGTTTCTGGAATTCATAATTTTCATGTTTTTTAGCCTCGAACCCCACTGCCATCAAAGTTGAAAAGTAATATTTTTTTGTCATAATTTAACCGTATTTTAAATTAACTTGCGTATAGAAAATGACAAAGAAAGACCGCAAATATAATGAATATGTTTTGATTTTGCGGTTTTGCCTCTGTTTAGCAAGCGAGAAGGTTGTTTACATATATAATTTTAGCAAATCTAAGACGGCTATCTTTTGGAAGGGTGTAGTAATGCGTATTTTAGACGCATTTTTAAGTTGACTGACGTGATTTGAGCGATATTAAGTTGTAATTTAAGATATTTCTCAATAACTTATCGTATGAAATTGCTGCAGAAACAAATTTATCATCTATACTTATAATAAATCTTTAGAGAGGTCAATTCTGTACAAGGAATATATTTTCAAAATAACTATCAGGGGGTGATTAGTGATCGATACTGGTGCCAAAAATGCAATCAGTGAAATTTTTGTCTGTCTGTCTGTCTGTCTGTCTGTCTGTATGTTCTTTATAGAAACAAAAAGTACTCGACCGATTTTAACGAAACTTGGTGCAATTATTCTTCATACTCCTGGGCAGGTTATAGTATACTTTTCATCACGCTACAATCAATAGGAGCAGAGCAGTGAAGGAAAATGTTGGGAAAACAAAAGAAGTTACTCCATTTTTTAAGCTTCCGTCGCGTGTGTAGCCTTAATGGTTAAAGTTACATAGAAATCATGTATTACGGAAATGTTCTACATAAAATTATCTAAAAAATATCCCGAAACAGCATGTCTATCTTTTGTCAATTTTAAACCGATCGGGCTGAGAGTTTCAAAATCGGGGGTAAAGTAACTATTCCACGCGGACGAAGTCGCTGGCAGAAGCTAGTAGTTAATAAAGATGCCGAAAGTTATGATAATTTCTGAAATTAATGACGTAACATGCAAAACCCCGTCGACTCAGCTAGTGTGTCAAATGTCAAAATCTTGTCGAGCAGAGTGGTTAAAGTAAAAACCATTTATTCGGACTTCTATGCATTGACTATTATTGTCATGCTATAGCGAAACTACTATAGTTGAAGGCAGAAAAACTATTAATAATTTCACGAATCGATTCGTTGATGTATGCCTAAACTAATTACTTATTTACTGATAATAAATAGTCTGCAAGTCTAACTGCTTATTAATATTATGTGAGATTATCATTTTTAGTTGAATTTCTCTATGAATGATCCTTTTGTTAGATAAATCTTAAAGACTCTTGACAAATTAGCTTTTATTTTTAGACCAATCTAGACGGATTTGGCTCTTAGACTCCGACCATTATCCTTTCATAGGTAGACTAGTAGAATAATAAAGACATTCTGATACCAAACAGATTTAAGAGGAAGGTCGTTCTGTACGTTGGTGACCATCCAGTACATATCGAGATACTTTCGAGCTTCGGAAAGAAATTACAACCGTTGTTCGCGGCTGTCATTTGTAGATCTTTCATAGTCGTACGTGGCCCCGCCCCCCGAGAGTCTGACAACCAATCTTGCCATGGAGTTTTGAGAAAATAACACTGGGTAGTGAAGGTCAGATAAGCAGGCGCTCCAATCGCACCCGAACCGCTGATATCTGGTTAGGCTGTCTGGAAGTTGATCCAGTGGCGAAGGGTGATATGTTGAGAGAGGTAAGCAAAAATAATGTTGTTGAAGGGTAAATTTTGTTGGTATTGAATATCCATCTGTGTATGCGTTTTTTGATGTTTCTCTACTTTTAACAGTATTGATTGTTTAACTGTTGTACCGATTTTTCAATTACGATAGAGTAGTTGTGTTTCAAACTTCTGAAGGGAAGCCGGCGGGAATGGGCTTATGACCAGGCTTCGCCACTGAGTTGATCCCATCACCTGCCTTGCTTTGTCCCAATTATATTGGGGTTGGCTTCCAGTCAAACCAGTGATTTACGTGGTGTAGCTGCCTACTCCACAACCCATAAACTAGGTAACACGGTACTTCTTGGTGAAACTGGAGTCAGATTTACTGGCTTCAGACAATCTTTGAAAATGAAAACAAAATATCTAGTTTTAATTTCCGCGAATATTAGTGGGTTGCAGGTATGCACCTCCCTCCCGCCCGCTATATTATGCACATGCAAGATTACTAGGCAAATGCAAGGATTTTAAGCACATGCAGGAAGGCAATGCAAAACCCAACACCATTACCGACACGTGTTTCGCCTCTCCACGAGGCATCCTCAGGGGACGTGTTGACTCGCTGACCGCTGAGTTGCGACTCAGCGGTCAGCGAGTCAACACGTCAATCTTGCATGTGCATAATATAGCGGGCGGGAGGGAGGTGCATACCTGCAACCCACTAATATTCGCGGAAATTAAAACTAGATATTTTGTTTTCATTTTCAAAGTTAAAATGGATTTCCGCAAAGTAACGCCTGACTCAATCAATTTTAATCAGACAATCTGTAACGACTGCCAAAGATCTCCAAAAGACAGCCGAGAACAAAGGCTTAACGTGCTTTCCGAGACACGGAGGAGTTTCGTTATGTTAAGATGGGCACCCATCCTCAGACCGACCTCGACAAGTGTTGCTTAACCTTGGAGATTGAACCACGCGACTATTATTATTTAGAAAAAAGTTAGGCGGAGATCTAAAAACAACTATATTGCTACCTACATGTGTTGGTTCCTCCTAACACTTTGACATCCAGGAGGCTGATGTTTTTCTATCATTGGATGCTCATGAATACAAACTGGACATGAATATGTATTGCATCATGAATAGGCGCGCGCTAAGGATAGGTACGCAGTGGGTGGTGGCGGCGTTACTAGAAACACTTGTAGTTACAGCAGGCGGCGGCGCGGGTGGTACAGCGAAAGACTTGCTTAATAGTGCTGGAAAAATAAATAGAACTCATTATTGAACGTTATTACGTTCAATAATGAGCCTTCACTCAAAGAAGTGATAAAACGATAACTATTTTATCGTTTTATCACTTCTTCGAGTGAAGGTTCGAAAAATTAGGGTTTAAAATGTTCCGCCTGTCTCTGTTCTGTGCAGCTTGTATCAATTTAAGACCTAAGCCGCGTACAAGATGAATTGTTCTCTGACATCTTGTGTATTTAACGTTATAATACTATATTTAACGTTAAATCTTTATAATGGACACTGGCATGCATAGAAATTTTATTACAAATGAAGAGTGTTTTATTTTGATCATCTAAAACATTTAGGTGGAGCATGTGAAGATCGTAGCAGGTGGCATTCTGTAGTTTCTGCAGTAAATAATTTAGTAAAATAATGGCGCTTAATCTCAAAGCAATTCAAGTAATGAACTCCGTCGGTCAGGAAGATGAAGCAGGTTCGAAAGTGTAGATCTTAATCTTCAAGAAACCTTTTAAATTGTTATATATTTAGTCACATTATTTATGGCTTTTCCAAATGTTCTGATTCCATTTGAGCATCATCATTGAATCACTAGTTTCTGCTAGAGGCTGCGTTCACGAGAACGTCGAAAATCATCGAAAGGAAGCATACTCCTGGGATCAAAACTACTCTCTGTCCTATTTCAGGACATGATCTTCCCGTATGCCAAGTTTCATCCAAAACCGTCCAGCCGTTAAGAGGTGAAGAGGTAACGAATGAAACCAAGAGTTGGCTTTGATACAATGACACCAGAGTCAGTTGTACTGTTATTAAAGTCCTCATCAAATATGCAGGCAGGTTCAAGTGTTCTCCGCAGCCAGACGAGATCGATAGCAATTTGTGCGTGAATTTCTGAGCGGATTATCTGATAAATAAAACACGATTTACATAAAAACAAAAAGGATAATCAGGTCTGCGTAGTGACGCGTGAGCGAAGCGATATGTTTGTTTTAGTTGATTGTATGACTTTAGATCAAAGAAATATTAATTTGATAGTCAGTGAAAAACTTAAAAGCAAACTATGAATTATTCAACAAGCGTTGAATTTTAAAATGTTTTTTGTGCTTATTTGAAAAGCGATCACAGTGTTTTCGGTCGAATATGAACAAAGTTATCACGATGTTCACATAAATTAAAAAAGGTTTTGCCCGCGCCTTCGCTATTATTAAAGTACCCACATTGCCACACATGACCTTCTTTAGGGTGTCTGTACCAAAAATTTATCAAAATTGGTTCATAAAAAAAAACTTTTTACAAAAAAATACAACCGACTTCCACAAAAAATCAAAAAGTACAAAATAACTTTAATTCGGAATTCGGTGTTTGTGGTTCCTTTTTCGTGTTTTGAACACCGACTTCCGAATTAAAGTTATTTTGTACTTTTTGATTTTTTGTGGAAGTCGGTTGTATTTTTTTGTAAAAAGTTTTTTTTATTTTTCGCTTTTTAGTGGTACCTACACCCCCTCCCTCCCCCACCTAAACGAACCAATTACATTGGTGTAAAAAAAATGCACTGCTCCAATGCAGAGTAAACTAAAAGGTCGTCAATGTAGACAATGTAGATTTTTTTTGTTGATTTTTCAAAAACCGCTTGTTCGATTTCGATAAAATTTTCATGGGACCATTTGGGAAGTATACCCTTTTCAACAAAAAAAGAATTTTTCAAATCGGTTGGCAAGCGCCGGAGTAATGCGCGAACAAACATAAAAAAAAAATAAAAAAAATACAAACATCCGAATTGAGAACCTCCTCCTTTTTTGGAAGTCGGTTGAAAAGCGTAACATACAAACTCATTTTCGCATTTGCAACCTTAGTTTGAATAAATAGTAGGTAAGTGACTGATCTAACCTATAATGAATTCAGATTTCAAACTATCGTTACAATTATTCAGTGGTCTTATTGTTTATAAGAAAGACCGTAGTAGCAAAAATTATCTATGACGTAGAATATAACTTGACTTCGTGAAACTTCCGGAAAACATTTTTAAAATGATCGCTTCAATTCCAGATTATTCTAGAAGAAACTATGCACGTTATGGTGACGTTGTTTCCCTTTACGCAGTGAAAATCCTGTTAAAGACTAATAATTTCGTTTTTCTGGGCAACCAGTACTGATCTTGTGATGATCTCTTTAGATGATGATGGTTTGGATGGAGCACGATATTATCTATTTCGGAGCTCTGACTTCATTTTAAATCTCAGTAGATAAATCAATGCATACGTCGATTTATTGTAAAATGAGTCTAATACGTCAGTTACTTCGACTCTGTTGTTACAATTCTGTTATTTAGCTGAATTTGGTTTGACACTGTAACAAAAACTCCAGACAAAGCGTTCCACCTGATCGACCCCAACAACAACAGGAGTCCAATAAGATTCCATCACATTAAGCAGACCCCCTAAATCTGAAGCCACGTCCACACGTCCGGCGATATCCTCGTCGAGCGCGGCATACATTGCTCGCTCACATCGGAAGATTTATCGCGCCGTCAATGCATCCCCGGCATGATGGATGGAGCAGTATCATCCCCACGTTTGAGTAAACGTATTGTGCTAACATTGCGCTTGCAAGATGGATCGGTTAGTGTGTTTAAAGGCTTTTAAGATACTTTTGTGGTACCTACTTTGTTTTGATAGTAACGGGTCGGTTCAGTTACAATGTAATGGCTGTCGATGCGATGAAAATAAATTGTTTGATGAAATTATTGTGGGAATCTGGAAAGATACATGTTTGATAAGACTGGATGTTGAACGTGCTGCAGTTTTAATTTCAATATCCCAACTTTTGGTGCCTTTTATTATAATTTATTTGACTGAATGTGCATGAGAGTGTAACCTCATGCTCCGGCCGTCGCAACTGAAGAAAACGACCTCGTAGGATGATTCCCGGCCACCGTAGGCGCGGACCTGCGGATGGTGACCGATGAGTGGCTCGTCATCCCAGGTCGATGGTGCGTCGTGATCCACGTGCGCCTCAAAGAGAGAGCAACGAAGACGCGGCTCCATAGGGTCAGTGCCTGCTAGGGTTACAGAATTTGTTCGAAACGGAAAGGGCAATAGGAGGAACACGGGTGGGTCAATAAGAGTCTGACACTCCATTCCGCTCCGCCCGGAGCGGAAAAAGTCATTTGATAATTTCCCAGCCACAAAAAAAGGTATGTGAGAGTCATTAAAAGAGGCAGCATCAAGAAACACGATGTAAAATTTTGGTTTTCAATCCCTCAAAAAAACATTCCCAAACCAAATTCCCATTTCACAAATTAACACAGCGATGTTGCGGCGTTGAAATATCCCATCAAGTTGTATGAAATAATGCCACCAACCAGAACTCGGCAATTATGACGGCGTGCTCGTTTCGCACCTAATAATATATGCAATTAAGTTAATTGGGGCGTTGTCGCGGGTACATGTACTACTAGTTATTAGTCGCAGGTGCTAAGCGTTAATTTTCGTGGTTCCGGGCTGCGCTTTGAGACGCATTCTGTGACGTCACAAGTCCTTACGCTGCGTGTGGGATGTACGGTGGGATAGGTTGGCGAACAAGTTGCTTTGGGGCTATCAAGGTACGAAGTTATCACCATCTTTTGATACCAAAAGGATTGGTAAGTTATTTAAGGTCTTAGAGAAAACGTCATTGCAACATACCGTCACTGCTAGTTGAAAAATATGAGTGACTAGCAGCGTTCCGCGGTTTTACCCGCGTAGTTCCCGTTCCCGTGTGAATATGGGGATAAAATATAGCCTTTGTTACTCAGAGTGAATATAGCTTTCTAATGGTGAAAGAATTTTTGACATCGGTTCAGAATTTGTTCGTTACATATAAAAATACAAATATACAAATCTTTCCTCTTTATAATATTACTAGTTGCTGCCCGCGACTTCGTCCCCGTGGAATCCCCGATTTTAAAACATTCTTTATCGCTGCTCCGCTCCTATTGGCTTAAGCGTGATGTTATATAGCCTAAAGCCTTCCTCGATAAATGGTCTATTCAACCCAAAAATAATTTTTCAATTCGAACCAGTCGTTCCAGAGATTGAACGCGCTAATCTCTGGAACTACTGGTTCGAATTGAAAAATTCTACAAACAAACAAACTCTTCAGCTTTATAACATTAGTATAGATTATTATGAGTGATGATCATCAAATTAGTTTCATTGAACTCGTAAGGCAAATTAGATACTGAATTAGCAAAATAAGACCACATAACGATTCCTAAGTCATATTATACAATAATAATGTATTTCAAGCCTAACAAACTTTCTCAAATTCAGTTTTTCGACTTGTGATTTTCTTAGAAACGCCTGAGGTGAACTTTGTAAAGTAGTTCAGACAGCGGTAAAGTGATCTGATCATCAAGTTGGAGTTGATTCTCGTCAGTGTGTCGCCCTGTGAGCAGGCGTCACGTAATGAACCGGCGCTGGCTGCAGGCGCTGTCGACGTCGCGAGGTTTTGACGCGGCAACGTTTACCGAACGGCTTTTATCAATATTTGTGTCGCGAGACTGTGTGGGCATGAAGCTATTTTTTAAACATTGATCTTGATTCGTGATTTTGATGTTGCAATTTATTTTCGTGTGACTAAAAAAAATTTAATTAGTCCGTCACATAGATTTCCAAAAAATATTGACACGTATTTTTTTCTTTTTTCACGTAAACAAAAAATGAAGACTATACTGTACGTCGAAAACTCGTGAGTCGTCACTTCGTGCTACGATTTTTACCACGTCGTGACGTCACAAGCCCCCACTCATCATCTTTGAAACTTTTTATCTTCGTCAATTTTTATAGATTTGATAAAACAAAAAATACGTGTACAATATTTTTCGATAATCTAGCTGACGGAATAAATATAATCAATCATATTTTTATTCCTCAGGAAACATCCGTACACACTACCCAAGAACAACAAAATACACGCACATTAAAATCTCATTCACAAATTTCTTACTGAACGATGAACTGCGCCAAAAGCAACCATCCAATTGCATCTCAAAATCCTTATTCCTTTTGTAACGTCAGACTAATGAGAACTGCAGCAAACTGAAACTTTTGATTTATAAGTGTACTGTAGCCGTATTACGAAGTGCCAATGCTGTCATGATTCGTGTGAGGGAAAGAGATAGTGCTATTCGTCTTGTGTAACTCCGTCTCTCTCTGACACAGAAATCATGATGGATTTAAGACGTCATAATAGGGCTGCTGTAGCCGTGGTGTTGCCTCTGAAGCTATTGTGGCTGTTGGCTACCACGCTCACGTACCAGGAGTTAAGGACCTGCTGAGTTTATGCGGCACCTAAACTTCATAGTACCTTGGTACAACTTGAACGAAGATGTAAAAGGTATTGTTGATTTTAGATGTGTTATTAGTGCTGTTATTTGTATCTGTAGTGCTTGCTTGATGCTCCCACATACATACAGACAAAAATTTTAGAAATTGCATTTTTTTTGTGTCTTTTTCTAACGTTTCTCAGTTATTTTTATGCAAAAATACTCAGTGTACAAACACGGCGTTTCTACGATTTTATTAAAATGTAAGATTTAAACTTAGTCGAATCACTACTACGTATAAAGGTTGATACACATATCACCTGATGCATCGCGGTAATGTGTATGGATTATACTTAAGAATAAAATTAAATAAACCAATCCCTACCTAAAATGTTCTTTACTTTATTTTATCTATTGCACGTTCTTAAAGTAGTGAAAGTCATTTTCTTGGGACAACAATTTAAAAAATGTGACTTATACCAATCCAAAATATTTTGGATGACTACCAAAGTCCTTCACATAGAGAGGAGGGCCGGTAGCAACCAGGCCTGGTTCGACGACGCGTCGTGTTCCACGCGCGTCTCAAAGAGCTGTCAGCAAAGAAGACGGGGCCCCATAGGGTCAGTGCCTGCTAGGGTTTCGGAATTTGTTCGAAAGAGTCACCGCGGCGCTGGAACGCAAAAGACACTAGGTAGGTACACGGGTGGGGTTGTAGTCAGTAAGAGTCTAACACTCCCTTTCGATCCTCTCAGAGTGGGAGAAGTCATTTGATGATTGGGAAATCCAGAAAAAAAAAGTCTGTGTCCCAGCAGTGTAAACATTATAGCCCTGGATTATCCAAATATTCATTATGTTAGCTTATTATCTTAAAGCAGCGGAAGCATACAAAAGTGTTATAAAATTCTCCCATTAAAATTAAAATTACAGTATTACGATTCGTATAATTGTATTTCCACTAATTAACCAGACATCCCCACTCTGCGTCGTCGCATATTCGGAGAACTCTGATCAGCAATTATTGAGCAATTATAACCTCCTCGCCGCGGTTCCGAACTAATGATAAGTTCGCTCATTATTCAGTGTTGCGAGCTGGAAATTTAACTAAAAGATGTGGAATTTTAATGTTCATAGAGAATATTGTAAAGAGGCCAAAGGTTTCGATTTTAATATTTTTGTCAATGGAAACTCGAAAGTTTCAGATTCTATCGATGGTGTAAAACTGGCTAATTTATTGTCATCTGCGTAGCCTTTGCCCTGCAATTTTCGAATCGGTTGCCAATATTCCCCTTTTTTCTGGATGGGAAATCATCTAATGATTTCTCCCGCTCTGAACGGAGCGGAAGGGAGTGTCAGACTCTTACTGACTAAAACGCACCCGTGTGCTTCCTAATGCCCTTTGCGTTCCAGGTCCGCGGTGACTCTTTCGAACAACTTTGACCCTATGAGGCCCCGACTTCTTTGTTGACAGCTTTTTGACGTGCACGTGGAACGCGACGCGCTGTCGACCTGGGCCTGGTTGCTATCGGACGGCGAGCCATGCCGATCTACCCTGAGTCAGCTCCCAGTCTAATAGAATGCAACTTAATCCCAGTAGAGATTTTTCATGCAGTGACTATCTTAACCTCTACAGCTAAGTTAAGGAAAACAAGGTTAATTTCTTGGCCTACCCGCAACGACTATCAAAATTTAATGACAGTTCAGATCAACAGTATAACCTGGCTTCCGATAAACGGAGGGAGGCCCCTCCGATGATTTTTGGAATGGGCGACTATTTATAATCATCACAGAGGTACCTGTGTAACATTGCACTCATTATTATGATGAACAACTTTAACTATGGGACCAACTCCGAACTCGCGATAACCACTCAGCTGTTATGCGCACACAAATGCATGAGACGATTTTTTTTTGCAATAGTTTAATCACTGTATGTAGATGATCAGTAAAGCCACCCACCCATATTTGCTAACCCAACCTCAGTAAGAGCAGCTAAAACTTCATACTCGTACATCCAATACTGAATGGCTATGAAAGCTATGATACCAAATATATATGTGTTAAATAGGCTCCGAAACCACTGAACCGATTTGGAAAAATTTTTCACTCTTGGGAAGCTACTCGTACACTATACTAAAACGGGAACTACGCGGGTGAAACCGCGGGGCGCCGCTAGTAATTAATATACTAGCAGTGCCCCGCGGTTTCACCCGCATGGTTCCCGTTTCAGTGGAAATACGGGGATAAAATATAGCCTATGTTACTCAGGGTGAATGTAGCTTTCTAATGGTGAAAGAAGTTTTGAAATCGGTCCAATAGTTTTTGAGTTTATTCGTTATATATAAAAATACAAAAATAAAAATCTTTCCTCTTTATATTAGTATAGATAAGGTCAACTTTCCATATTCTCTCTTGTCAATTTGACGGCTATTTATAGACCGAAAATTCCAGAAGAAATGCCTACTTGTTTTAAATTCAAGTACAAAGTAATGTACATGTAATACGTAACTATTATCGAAATGCATAGTTATGTCTTCTTAATCTTTCTCACTTCAAAATTTTCATATATTATCTTATTTAACACTTGACTTTGACGTGTGACTGTGACTTTTGACGACACGGTTGGCGCAGAGGTTGAGCGATTGGCTGCTGCGCTACGTGTCGTGGGTTCGATTCCCGCACGGAACAAATATTTGTATGGCCTACAGATAGTTGTTCCGCGTCTGGCTGTTTGTGTATGTGACATTGTATGTTTGTAAACGCACCCACGACACAGGAGAAATTCCTAGTGTGGGGCAAAGTTTTATTGAAAAAAAAAACTATACAATAAATTCGAAGTATAGTCTCCACGAGGACTGAGCAATCGTGTCTTAAATGACGTTCCTAATGGCGGCCGCAAGGTTACATGTGAAGTTGGCTCTATGCGTGCTTAGCTGGACATAAGGGTGAGGTTTGTCCGATAATAGGCATAGAAATTCGATTTCTTCAGAAATTGGGCGAATCAAGGTCTTTGAGTATAATGACATGGAATTCTAATATTATTACCTAAATATATCTCCACTAGCTGCTGCCCGCAGCTTCGCCCGCGTGAATGTCGGAAATTATCCCAAGGGAACATAATCCCGGGATAAAAAGTATCCTATGTTACTTTTAGTACCTCCCAGAATATGTGTAGGTACAAAGTTTCATGATGATTCGTCAAGTAGTTTTTGCGTGAAAGCGTAACAAACATCCACGCTTTCACATCTATACCAATATTATAAAGCTGAAGAGTTTGTTTGTTTGTTTGTTTGAACGCGCTAATCTCAGGAACTACTGGTTCGAATTGAAAAATTCTTTTTGGGTTGAATAGACCATTTATGGAGGAAGGCTTTAGGCTATATATGATCACGCTTAAGCCAATAGGAGCGGAGCAGCGATAAAGAATGTTTTAAAATTGGGGATTCCACGGGGACGAAGTCGCGGGCAGCAGCTAGTTTATAATATTAGTAAGGATGTATTTTTAAATAAGGTGAGAAAATAATTGTCAAAGTCAAAGATTAATTGTCAAATAAATATGGTTACAATAGTTCTTACAGAGGCAGTATAATATTAACATATTCAATCAATAAAATGACATGCATACTTCTGATATATTTACAATTACAATGATGAAGCTTTAAACTGAAAGATTCTCAATTAACTACCTGTGTAAAGCCTTTTTGAAGCGGACCAGTGGAATTTCTTTAATTTGTTCAGGAATCTTGTTATAAATCTAAATACAGATAGGATAGCAATTCAATTAAATGTCTGTTTTTGTTTTATTTGCGAGTAACGTTGAAAAATATCTTTAGATATCAATTATATCGGTGAGGGAAAATCCGTGTGGAAACATAAACTTACGATTGGTGTACCAGGCCTGGTGGCTTTTGACTTGAAGTGGGACATTATCAAGTATACATATTTGACGATACCCTACTCCGGTGTCCTGAAACCATGATGGTTTCAGGACCGCACGGGTCGAACTTTCGAGGTTAAGCAACGCTTGCCGAGGTTAGTCTGCGGATGGGTGACCATCTTAATATAATGAGACTTCTCCGTGCCTCGGAAAGCACGTTAAGCCGTTGGTCTCGGCTGTCATTTGGAGATCTTTGGCAGTCGTTAGGGATTGTCAGAAGCCAGAAAATCTGACACCAGTTCTTGCTAAGAAGTACCGTGTTCCCCAGTTAATGGGTTGTGGAGGTCTGGTAGGCAGCCGCTTCACGTAAATATACAGCTGAATCTGGCTTAACTGGGAGCCGACCCCAATATAGAGAATGAATGTAAACAAATTATAAGGTAAGGGCCTAGCATGAGGCCTTCTGTACTTTCTACCTATCCCCGTTGGGAAAGGCGTGATATTATATGTGTAGGGTACAGTAGCAAGTTGCTATGATTATAATTACAAAAGAAAATAGTTTTATCTAACAAAAACTTCAACACACGCACTAGTGTATCACATATCAAACTCTTGACAAGAGATACATCGACCCTCTCCGGCGGACATCTTACATAACCAGCCAGGCGTATTAACATAATAAGAACAACAAAAAAATCGTATTAATATATTTCGTACCAAGGGTTCGGATTCTTGAGGGATCAAAGGCGAAGCGGGAACTCCTGAACGCGGGGCAAAATGGAACGGGCAAAGGGGGTTGTATGTAAATTTTGTCAAAGTAACATCTGGCTCGGGCCGATGCCCGTAAAAATAACTCAGACGCTGATTGTCTTCTCAAATATACATATTTCATTATGTGCCGTTTCTTTGGTGTTTGTTTGTGATGTCTGAGTGACGAACGTTATGATGGGCATTTGAAGAAGAGTTGGCGGGTTCAAATAATGAACTTCTTGATGGACGTTTGACAAAGAGTTGGCGGGGTATTTTGGCAGGTTTAAGTTATGTTTTTTTTTTGTCTTTGGAGCCATTGTCGACTATACTGCCGATTTGTTGTTTATAGTCTTGTTGTATTGGAAACATGTGACGGTTACCAGTGATCAAACAAGAATCTATTCAATTCAAGGTTTTGTGAAGGCCTTGATTGGCAAGAAAAACTTTACTACAGTAGCTATGTATACTTTAGTTAAACGGCATGGAATATATTGTTTCGACAGCTCATGAAATTCTTAATCTTATCCTGTATTGCACATTCAAAAACATACAAGACAGCTTATGAACAAAGGTGATATTATGAGTATTTTGTTGATTGTTTTGGACAAACACTTATTTCTGAATAAATTTTATCGTTAAATTTAATACAGTAAAAGTAATGAAAATTATACCAGTAACTCCAAGAAGGTGTAGCAAGTTATAAAAGCTAATAATTGACTTGAAACCAAGTTAGTTCATAGTCAAGAGTTCACTAGCAAGAAATTTCACTCAACGTAATTTGAAGTAAAATTACAAGTAGCCCCCAGAAATCGAGGAAATACGTCATAACAATATGACGTGGGAGGGAATAAACTTCAGACAGTACGTACCTTTGCTGCTTATATAAACTGTGGTCTTTCAGTACAAATTCAGGCTCACGTCTTGAGGCCAAATTATTCAGTTGCGTCAAAGGCTCATCAAATGTCCTTGGGGGTAACAAATTATTTGAGCTGAACAAAACAATAATGGCAATATTGGTTTCACACAAGTGGTGGAATACTCTTCATATCCCATCATTTTTCAAAGACGAAAATGTATATAAACCAGCAAAAGTTCTAAAAAAAATAAATAAAGTACTATAAAAATTAGAAGACCCTGCTTTCATAGGCCGCCAGCAGCGTCTAAATAGTACACCATGCGTAGTTCGTGACTCGAGAGTTGGCATTGCATTTTTTGTAGGAGGTGCAAACTATTCTAGATGCCCATTATTTTTATTAATTTCTTATTAGAATAGTGATTAATTATCTTGGTTATTTATTGTAGGTACATACTGATTCTGACCTTTAATTAATTAGTCTGAAAATAGATACATACAGATCCACTAGATCAGACCAAAGTCGTTCTCAAAAGCCTGATTGAACTGCTTTAGCACCGCAGCAAAGTCACGACCTTAAATGATGAGAAAACAATACAAAACTATTCAAGGCTTGAAAACAAATGCCTATTATTTAGCCACAAAGCCACGTAAGCAATACTTATCAAGAACTCAAGAATTCACGAATTTATGTACTTTGCCTGGAGCTGTTCATAATTGGGGGACGAAGGTATTATCGACAACACAGGGCGCCACTGTGTCTGTGACTCGTATAGACTGTGTCAGACTGGTTACGGTATGACATACCGTGTTCAAGACAAGGTCAGTAGTATTAATTAATCTGTGGGCTGTGTGATCTTTTTGTTATTGATGGAAAACAATAGCGTGCTGCTTTTGAAGTGGATTAAGATTGAGTAATTAAAGGATTTTCTCTAAGGGAGGTCAGCTTTGTCTTATACGAATTTAAAGCCTGAGGTACAAGCTAAGTTTAATTTTTGACTCACTGAAAACAATTGTTTTTTAATGAACTGACAAGATTTCACAAACATAATAGATTATTATAGGTATTGGTATATTGTCATAAGTCTAAAAGTCATCGATATTTGAGCAATGAAATCCATAAAAACGCCTAGGTTTTAACCAACTATGCTGGAAGCAGATTCCAGTCTACACGGATACAGCTGAATACTAGTACTTTACTTGGAGTAACTGCTTACGTGATCTTCACAACCCAGTAACTGAGCGCAACATAACTCTGGCAAGACAGAAAAGTGGCAGATTTTTAGTGTTTTGACAAAAAATTTGCCAAAAATAAAATAAGATTTGAAGTATGTAAACAGCTGATTACGAGACCAATGCCTTTGTATCACGTCAATAATGTTAATGCTATAGTGCTACTTTTGTTGAACAAACTTTTCTCTACAATTCAGCAAATATGTTCCAACTTTATTACTTCTCTTCAGTAATTTACCAACTCGATATGAAGAATGTCCACCGTATGGCACAGCCACAGTCACTATCTAAGTTACCCTCAACGTTGTGTGACGTCATAAACCGTCGCGTCGACTTGTTGGTGAGTCTCGCGGGAGATCTCTTTCAGATCTATGAGCGCCTGGTACTCGGACGCATTGTTTCTTACATGACGAGTACTATATTGTGATAGATTTCAAGGTTCTTTTTTCAGTAAAAAAAGTGTGCTGTTCTGATTGGTTTTAAGGTGATCTGGTTAGTTGAAACAAAACAAAAAATACCAAGAACGTTTTTTGGTGCGATTGTGAATGATTGCACCAGAAACCAACACCACCACCATCAGAAATCTATTATTCATTTGAAATCGTACGTTAAAATGTATGTCTTAATAAATAAGAAATTCTAAGACAAAAAAAAAAAACAGCTGTTTGTGTTCGTATAACTCATCAAAATGTAGGAAACAGTTGACCTTTTTTTCGCGATTTCAGGTTTGTTCACATATTATACATACATATATCAACATTCGAATCGATAACCTCTTTTTTCGAAGTCGGTAAAGAATATAACATCTCTAAAACATTGATGTCACAAAACTTCAAGCCCTATAATGTGACGATTCGAAAGGCACATTCTTTAAGAGCTGAACATGAGCGATGTCCTTATCAGAGCTGGTGCGCCGTAAACCGGCCGCGCCGACTTGGTGGTGACTCCGCCGGGAATAGGACGCGCTCTTAAATCCACGTTTCCCTTATATTTTCTCATCTACGCACTGGGAAGGGGAAACGCTACTGCCTTATGTATTAAACGCTTACAGTCCCCTCCTATGTAAATATGAGTATAAAATCTCCCTTGTTCTGTACATAATATAGCTTTATCTCGATTACTTACCGTATACTAATCTATACTGATATTATAAAGCTGAAGAGTTTGTTTGTTTGAACGCGCTAATCTCAGGAACTACTGGTTCGAATTGAAAAATTCTTTTTGGGTTGAATAGACCATTTATCGAGGAAGGCTTTAGGCTATATATCATCACGCTAAAGCCAATAGGAGCGGAGCAGCGATAAAGAATGTTTTAAAATCGGGGATTCCACGGGGACGAAGTCGCGGGCAGCAGCTAGTATGAGTATAAAATCTCCCTTGTTCTGTACATAATATAACTTTATCTGGATTACTTACCATATACTAATATGATACATTTATATAACAACTAGCAGCGTCCCACGGTTTCACTCGCGTAGTTCTCGTTCCCCTAGGAATACGGGGATAAAATATAGCCTATGTTACTCATGGTGAATGAGGCTTCCTAATGGTGAAAGAATTTTTGAAATCGGTCCAGTGGTTTTTGTATTTACTCGTTACATACAAAAATACAAATCTTTCCTCTTTATAAGTATAAATATTATTTTTCTGATAGTAGTAAATGCTATTTTGGTTTTTGCAGGCTTGAGCTAGGTAATAAAACTGACCAAAATTGAGTCATAAATACATACTTAGGCTTAAGACTTGGCTCCTAGACATTAGGATCTATTGTCAATAAACTATACGGTTAATGTACTGAAATAACCCATGAACAAGAATCCATCGTCACTATCGCCTGTGCTTACATTTTATATTCCAACTAGCAACGCCCCGCGGTTTTACTCGCGCTGTTCCCGATCCCGTGGGGATACGGGGATAAAATGTAGCCTATGTTACTTACTGATAATGTAGCTTTGCATTGAAGAAAAAAATGTTGAAATCGGAGTAGTATCGGAGCCTATTCAATGCAAACAAACAAATACTCAAATATTTCCTTTTTATGATATTAGGGTAGATTGTAGTATAGATTAAATAAAGTTATTTTGTTCAGTAGCTTTTGATCTTTTGCAGTGTGAGGAAATTTGATAAAAAACGTAAAAAATAGGAAAAATATCCTATACAGACAGTTTCCATGCCTTAGTATAGAATATTCCTATTTCATAATAATATAATCAATAAAAGTAGCATATTTATGATTTCCATGTTGGATATTTTTTTTTTATCCTACCTTTGGCATGTAATGACTTTGTATACTATTGTATAAATTCAAGTTCTTAAAACGCAATAGACAGATGTGTTGCTGGGGAGTTTGTTGCGCCACTTCTTCTTCCCAGCTAAATCACTAGGAATTGCTGACGGGTGGGCGTTTTGGGGGACTGTCTTTAAGTAAAATTTGACGTTCAAAAAGTGCTGTCTCTCAGCCTAGTTTGAATAAATGACTTTTTTTTTTAAAGGCCTGTGTCCCAGCAGTGGGAATATTAAAATCTCATTATGCTTATATTATGCTATGCGTTCGATATGTTGCATAATAAATAGCCGCTGTCAAATTTCTGTTCTAAAGACGCCAAATTCAGATCTTTACGAATTTACCATTCCGAAATTAAAATTCGTAAAGATCTTTGGCGATAGACAGTTAAATTGATATTGACTGGTTGACCAACCTATCATATCTATACTAATATTATAAAGAGGAAAGATTTGTTTGTTTGTTTGTATTGAATAGGCTCCGAAACTACTGAACCGATTTGAAAAATTCTTTCACTGTTTGGAAGCTATGCTATCCCCGGGTGACATAGGCTATATTTTATCCCCATATTCCCACGGGAACGGGAACTACGCGGGTAAAACCGCGGGGTGCTGCTAGTCTCTTATACATGTACAGCCCGGTAACACTACATCCGGGGTACATCTCGTTTACCTCACACCTGTCTGCTGACCCTTCCGCGCGTGTCAGCGAGGGATTTATTAAGTACCCGCGGCCCACGGGCGCCGCCATAACGGGGCAAATGAAAAGGCCGCAGTTACACGCGGCTCCGCAGGAATCAATTAGTGAAAGCGTGCAGGTAACGTGGGGTGAGACTTCTGTCGATTAGTTTGAGATTCGGGGAAGATCATTTAGGTAGCGTTTGGATTTAGTGAGCTAGTATCTTAACTTTGAGATAAGTTGCTGAAATTCAAAGGTGCGTTTAAAGTTAGACCTTTTTATGGACGGGAAATCATCAAATGATTTCTTCCACTCTGGGTGAAGCGTATGCGTGTTCCTCCTAATGCCCTTTACGTTCCATGGTCACGGTCACTCTTTCGAACAAATTCAGCAACTCTAGCAGACTTATGAGGCCCCGTTTTTTTTTTTGTTGGCAGCTCTTTAAGACGCGTGGAACACGATACAACGTCGACGTGGGCCTGGTTGTCAGAGATCAGCGAGTTACCCATCGCTCGCCATCCGCAGGTCCGCGCCTACAGTGGCCGGGAATCACTCTGGGACATTCCCGACATCCGGGGCGTCTTATTTTGTTGCAGCGTCTCGGGCGTGAGGTTTCCATTTACCTTTTTTTTTTTTTTTTTGGATGGGAAATCATCAAATGACCCCTCCCGCCCTGGGTGGAGCGGTAGGGAGTGTCAGACTTTTACTGACTAAAACCCACCCGTGCTCCTCCATGTGCCCTTTGCGTTCCAGGGCCGCGGCAACTCTCTCGAACAAATTCCGCAACCCTAGCAGGCACCGACCCTATGGGGCCCCGTCTCTGGTGCTGACGGCTCCTTGAGGCGCGCGTGAAGCACAACGCGTCGTCGACTCAGCCTGGTATCGGACGGCGAGCCACCCACGCTCACCGTCCACAGGCATCAGCCACTGCGCAATAGCACAGCGGCCGACTTGTCTCTGGAGGAGGCCGAAATGGGACCATTACTGGCACTCCATTTCAGCCCCCTCCCGAGTACCGGGAGTCACAGCACCCACAGCAGAAGCGGCAGAAGCGGCGACGGAAGCCGCGGCGGCGGCAGAGGCGGCGGCGGCGGCGGACCTCTTGCCCTTGGTCGGGGCGGATGGCGCGCAGGCCCTTCCCCCAGCCCAGTGCTCGGCCGGCTTGCCAACAGCCGCACATGCACTGCAGTGCGGCGTGGCCTCGCACGAGCCGGCCCGATGACCGGGCTGACTACAGCGGAAACAAAGGGAAACCTTACGCGGTCTTCGCAGAAAAAGGTGACCGCGTCCCATGTCTCCTCACTCCGGACCATGGATTGAGCCAGAAGCAAGAGGTCGCCACCGTCGAACGTTTAATGTTAGACCTACGTGCAAATATTTTTTGTAGTGTTTTATAAAATTGAAAAATTAGATATTAAAAAAATAAACCCAGTCAGGAAACATATAAACGTACATATGTTATTTACAGTCATTTTAATTGGAAACTGAAAAACTACGAGTACATCCCGGGAATACATCGGAAAGTACGTGAAGCCATTAGTCCCGGCTGTCATTTGAATTTATTTGAGAGTCGTGATGAGTACTGAGAAGCCAGAAACTGATACTGACACCATTTCCAAGAAGCATCGTTACCCAGTTTTACCCAGTAACTGGGTTATGGAGATCAGGTTTCAGGTTAGATAAGCAATCGCTCCATGTAAAATACAGCATTTTAATAGACTGGGGGCCGCTGAAAGGCAAGGCAGATTGTGTAATTTGCTTTCAAGAATCTATTTTTCTTACAAAAATCCTTCACCTAGTCACTCAAAAACACCACCAACCAAACCCCTTCAAACGGTTACCCTACCAAGTGCGAGGCCCTACACTGGTGCGTATAAAATCTAATACCGTTCAGATTTACGGTAATAGAAATATGAGTTACTATGCGTGCGCCGGCGGCGGTGCGGGAGGAGGCCTTATCTTTATCAGTGTGCTTGCAATGATCTCCGATAACGCGCGGATTGTCAGCCTCCAGCCGTAACAAATGGAGCTCCGTACCAATCGTATCTGTTCTAACGTTTGTGCGTTTGAGTATGAAGATAAGATGTGGAGCGCCATTATGCGCATAAGGAGAACTTTTTAGCGAATTTAAATCTATCAAACATAAAATTACGTTTACAGGAATCTTTCCACATCGAAGAAAAAAGAAATATACCTACCTTACATTTTTATTGAGAAAATAGTTACATAGGTGCTTACGGATCATTGCGTAAAGTTCAGTAACCAGAGAGAGCATAATCAGTTTTCCCAATTATTTTATTGGTTTTAATTACATTGGTTGTTCATAGGAATCAATAGAAAAGCCTTAATTTATGAAGAGTCTGATCACCATTCGCTTTGTTCAACAACCAAATAGAATTGGTTTTGTTATTCGTTAACTGGAATTCCGCAACCGCCCTTGAATATTTTTTTTAGTCAAAGAAACCTATAAACTGAGGAACTTAACAAGAACAACTATGCTGTTTTATCAGACTGCATCAGAAAAAAGGTAATGTTTCTACATGTATTTGCAAGCTTCTCAATGCCATTACTTAGTTTAGCTTCTAGTGGCCACCATAGCATCGTATCCGTTCCATAGCTTATCTTATCAATACTCCGTGGCAAACAGAGTACATCGAAATAAAGTTGTTCTCCAGTGATTGAAATGATTCCTGTGCGCTGTAAAAGATTATGATAATCGAATTGTTGATTTATTGTTGTACGCCCAAAAAATGGGCGTCTCTGATATTGTAATCGTAGGGAGGAATAGAGGTGAATGGGATAGACTTTTAGTATCTTGTTATTTAGGGAACGATTACATTAGTTTAACATGTTGTAACTGACCGTGTTAACACAGATTTCAATAAATATTGGTGTCTATATTTAGGTGATAAAATAGTTTTGTTTTAAACAAGAGCTCCACATTCGTGGCCGATTTTATTAATAAGTTTTGATTTAACTGTTACTTATTTTAAAATTGTTTGTGTCTAGGAGGTAATCTCAGTGAGTTCTGTTCCGATAAACTTTGACTTTCAGAAAACCACAGTATTACTAAGTGAAAAAGGCTTCCCAGAAAAAAAAAAACTTGTTTTCTATGATAAAACCCCTGAAGAAAAGCTGGAACTACCTTGTTTAAAAATATTATATTTATCTTTAGTTTTTTTCCAACAAAACTTTTCTACATCCTTAAACAATTTTAAAAGAGAGATTAACACGTGTCCAAGGTTGAAAAAGCGGCCAGAGCAGGCATTCGACGTGAAGAGCCGCTTTGAGTTAGGACCCTCACAAAGAAAATACCGTCGTCGACGAAATAAACACGAGTCCTCACAAAAAACGGCAGAACAAAACTTTGAGACATCCGCGGTTACCGCGGCCGACGAGTTCTTGCCACGACTCCTGCCTTTGATGAATTCTCGACTTGTTAAGAAATGTTGCGAGCTTGCCTTTTGTGGTTCTGTACATGAAGGTAATTTATGAAGTCTTTAGTTAAATCTATACTAATATTATAAAGCTGAAGAGTTTGTTTGTTTGTTTGTTTGAACGCGCTAATCTCAGGAACTACTGGTCCGATTTGAAAAAATCTTTCAGTGTTAGATAGCCCATTTATCGAGGAAGGCTATATATAGGCTATATATCATCACGCTAAGACCAATAGGAGCGGAGCATTCATGAAAAATGTGACACAAACGAAGTTGTGCGGACAGCTAGTATTTGATAAATAATTGTTTTGCGGAGTGTTGACAATAGTTTCATTAAAAACTGTAATGTTCTTCTTCGCTTTTAAATCCTTCTGAACGTTATCTTTTAAAGTTCGTTTTAGCAATAAGTCCGATTTTTGTTGCGCTGTGCCATGTTTTCTTCATCTATCTTTTCTGTAGTTAGTATGAAAGAAAGAAAGAAAGAAAGAAAGAAAACGAGTTTATTTGGCACAATCGAGACACACAAAATACACACCATAAAAACACATGGTGTACACTGCACCTGAAAAAGGGTTAATGCTTTTATATTATGTACCTAAAAACATTTACACTTCTGAGCACAGAGCTCCTTCTTAAAACAAAGGCATAAAGAGTTTGCTTAAGTTTCCTGGTTTTTGCAGAAAGGTTAAGAATGACGGTTGCTTGCATATTCTTCTCTTGGTGCTTTTTCTTAAAACAGTGCAATAAAGCATAAGTTACTACTGATTTATTAAAAAAGAAATAGCATTATATCAATATCAAACACGATGTATTCTATTAACAGCGTACAAATCTCAAGCTTGACTGAAAACTAAAAACATTCGCTCAACGCTTTCAAACCGAGATTTTCAAACAAAAATATGAAAACTCTCTCCAATATTTCTCTCTGGCGACACAAACTCGAGAATCTTATGAGCCCGCGGATCCCTAAGTTCGAATGGTGCTGATTAAAACAACATTCCGTACGTCAAACTTGTGTCCTCAGCTGAGTACAGCCGTCGTCCTCAGTTGAGTACAAAAGTCACTTTCACGCAATTATGCGTTAACCGCGTCTGATGTGAACCATTTTTGTAACTTTTCTCTTTTTGGGATTCAGCTGCGAGTTTAAGGGATCTACTCAAGAGTATGTTTCTTGAGTTTTTCTTCTGTAAATGTGTTGGTGTGAAGTTTCTTTATGGTTTATTACTTTGCGCTTCTAAGGGATGTTCGTTTTTTTGTTTGTTGGATAAACGGAGGTGTGGTTGGGGTTAGTTTTGGTAAAAAAAAATACATTTCATATTTTCTCACTTGGATTTTGGTCCTTAAAGTTTTGATCTGTTGTTTCAGTGAAATCTACACTTCATGATTTTACAGAATCAAACAGCAAGAGCAGCATTTTTGCGCGTCAGTCGCCTTGCAGTTGAGAACTAAGTCCGCAGAACTTTTAATAAACCAAAGACTTGACAATCTGCATAATCACAAAATCCCGAAGTAAGCAACATGTTTTCGCACAAAGACAAAGTTCAATCTCCCAATCAGGCTTTAGCAAAAAACCAGAAACAAACGGAACGTCACAAACGGTCAACGATACTCGTCGGCGCAAACAACAGCCGTTCAGTTTCCGCCACCTATTCGACTCCAAAAATACCATCGCGCTTGCGAAATAGGTCACCGGCAGAAAGGCATTGTGAATAGCAAATACGAAGTAATTTGGCGAAGTGGGACGATAATGGCAGTCGGGCGGTGCGAGCCGGCCCTACATGACCTTTGTAATATTTCGGATCATTTTTATTATACCTGCCCTTTCCACCTAAATAAATGTTAGTGTAGGCCGCAATAAACGTTTGCTTTTGCATTTTCGTGATTTACAACGCGTTGAGAGCGGAATGATGATCCTGTAGCAAGCTCTTGACTCTCTTTGTTGAGATGTGAGAGGAATTTTAAAATGTTCATAGTAAACATATTACGTAAGCTATCCTCTTGGCGTGATCGTCCGGAGTGATTGGATAGTATACTCGTAGTAGATACATAGGTGAAAAGGATTTGTGAACTACGATGCAGCTGCGAAGATTTCCTCCAAATTGTATTTTAGATAGAATAATGGGTAAAGACATACCTAACAAGTTTTTATTGGTGTATTTCGGCATGGTATGCAAGCTACTTTCATACTTTTTGAAAGTTACAGGCATTTGTATTTCGGTCTTAAAGAATTAGTCACTTTCTAAATCTAGCACAAATTGTTCGTCGAAGTCCCTGTGAGTGATATCACGCCACATTTGATGGGCAAGCGAGCGAGCGAGCTGATGGAGAGAACACATATCTTCAATTTAGTTTCACATCATTCTCAATTTTCATCTGCCTTGCCTTTTCACAACAACTAGTAAATTTGGGTCGGCTTCTATTCAAACCGGATTTAGCCGAGTGCCAGTATTTTACGTAGAGCGGCTGCCTACCAGACCTCCACAACCCATTAACTGGGTAACTCGGTACTTCTTGGCTAGACTGGTGTCAGATTTTCTGGCTTCTAGCGATCCGTAACTACTGCCAAATATCTATGTATAAATGACAGCCGGGACCAAGGGCTTAGCGTGCTTTACAAATCACGGAGCAATCAAGGTATGTTAAGATGGACACCCATCCACAGACTGACCTCGGCAAGCGTTGCTTAACCTTGAAGATTGACCCGTGCGGCTGTTATTCTTTAGCCACGAGCCGAAAATCGTCCTTCAAAAATCAAATAGTTCGCCTACATACATTACACGGTCGTCGAGTACTGTAAGTGATTTTATTCTTAAGTTCGGGATCAGCATTGTTCTGTGTAGAAGATTGATCGGCGCCGCACAGGCGACGGACCCTGTTTTTTTACTTCACTCATTGACTTACCGCTCGGGAACGAGATGAATAGACTTAAAGATTTAGGTGATGCTGGATGTGCTAACTAACAATGTTGTATATTTTTAAGTTCGAAAGAATGGGTGATAATGATCTTGGTGCCTGTTTAATCTCATGTTCTAGCCATGAAAGCAAATCAGCTAAGCGGTGGGTCCTAATTTCGTCATCCAGAAGGAAGACAGCAAGAGTTATTAATTAGGCCTCACACAACCTGGCGAGATGATGTTACATAGACTGGTCGGATACTCAATGTGAGTGTGGCGTTCCTGTTCAGAACATTAGCCACACGTTGGAATGCCCCAAGGGCACATTCGCCTGTATTTTGGGGGAGTTTATGAATGCCTCGGACGCTACAATTAACGTAACCACCTGCTGGGTTGATACAATCTGAGGAGTTAACTATCGACTCACAAAGAAGAATAAGGAATATCAAACAGAAATTTTGATTTCTCTAATAGCGTGGAATTCATATTGGTGTTTACTCGATCGTGCTTACACACTAGCTTTTGAATGCGGCTGTGACATTCGAAATTTATTCCAAAGGAATATACTCCCGTGGTGAAAAGTATGACCCATGTCCTGAAAAAGAATATATGGTCTATCGTCACGCCAATTTTCATACAAATCTGTTCAGCCGTTTAGACGAAAAGAGGTAGGCTGAGAAAGTTACGTCCACGTTAATATTAGTTAATATTAGAATAGTAATTAGTATCCAGGTACTACTTACTAACACTTACTTTCATGGTCCTATCTTATAATTCAAGCACGCGGAAACCGCACAAAAGCGTGAGTATTGTTATTTTCACCGACTCCCAAAAAGGAGGAGGTTCTCAAGTCAACTGTAACTTTTTACTGGGTGTACCGATTTTAATTATTCTTTTGAGAACTGAAGACAAGTATTTGAGGTATCCCTAATAATTCGCAGCTTCTATTACATTGATGATGTTTTCACCCTCACTTGTCGATGTAAAATGAAGAAAAAAAAACTGTATACGATGGTTTGGAAGAGCATCTTAGTATTTTGAAGTGGTCCCTTTCTAGTTTGGTGAAGATAATTATCTGCCCTTCAAAATTAAAGTTATTTTATACCTTTTGTAAAAAGTTCTTTTTTATATTTGTCACTTTTTTTTTGTGGTAACACTCCCCACAGTTAAACGTTTTTAGTTTAGAAGTCTTTCTCGTAGAAGTCTTTAAGTCTTTCTCTTTAAATCATTTGTATTTTTTTGTAAAACTTTTATTTGATGTTATGATAGCTAATTTCATTTAAGAAAGCTTTTCGTGCGCCTCTAATAAATAATACAAATAGAAATCTCTCTTTTGAGACACAGTCTTTGATTTATGTATGTTTTTAAAAAGCTCCGCTATTTATATTCTGTTGATAGTTTATGGAATAAAATTGTATATACCATAATACGTATAGTAGCATCTACAAGTTGACCTTTTAATTTTCTGCTTTAATCGCATGTCATAATGTTATGTCCTTTCAATTATTACCCACGCCGGAACGCAGACAGTGTATGCGTTTGGGGTGAGAGGATGTTTATTTGTTTGTGCAAACCAATGTTCCCATTTATCTCCAGTACTACTAGTCCGATTTGCCGATGCAGTTGTCAGTGATAGGTTCGGATTTGATCAGTGCATGTTTTTGGATAGATATTACGGTGACAACTCACCAGGGGGCGCTGCAGTCAAGGATATTTGGGCAAACCAATGTTGCCATTTATCTTCAAAACTACTATTCCAATTTTGATACAGTTTACAGTAATGGGTTAAGGTTTGTACTTAAAGAATTATTATTCTTATTAAGTAAACTATATCTATATGTAGTACAATGTTCATGATAAAGTTCTCTCTAAATAGTTTGAAATAAAAGGCAAAATAGAAAATTTGGAAAGACTCACGACGGTAAAAAATAATTAAATAATGATTAAAACGCCCGCCCCGTTTAAAAAAAAGCCATTAAATGAGCTAGTTTTGCAAATAGTGATGTCAGCTTCCGACTGATATTCTTGGGTTACATTAAATCTCTAAGTCGGGGGTTTTTATTATTATTTTTTTTTAACTTGTTTTTCACAGAAAATATGACAATGATAATTATAGATAAGCTTCTTATGTCTAGTTACTTTTATATATTTTCGGGTATTTATCTTATTCTCGTTACGTCACACTAGAGGTAATTTGTTCTCCCACAGGTAACTGCTCAGTCTTCAAAGTTTCTAGTGCCAGTTCATTGTTTTCATTCAGGTTTTCAGTATGTAATTTGAGAATTATTCTATTCTTTATTTATGTGTCTACTTTGGGAGTGATCAAACATTTCTGTTCACTGAGCTATCTTTAAGAACTTCTCTTGTTACAAGGTCAACTAAAATCTTACATGTGCAATACACAGAGATAGAAATCTCTGTGTATTGTAAGTAGGTACATGTAGGATTTTATTTGAGTCATAATAAGATACTACAGTATTTGAGTCGTTTGGAGTAGTGTTTTAATGGCTCTTCCATAGTAATTATAAAATAGACTGTACATCCGTGTTTCTATAGAAGGAACTCTTTTCCTAGTTTCAACGAAGCGTATACCCACATACATTGTTGTAGTTTATTTTTTTCAACATTTTTCATACACAATACATTAGAAAATGTTGAATAAAGGAAGAAGTTTCCCATGCGGGTGGGCAGAATAAAAAGAGAACTGTTTGTAATAATATTAGCAGTTATTTTCTAGAGCAAAATGTTTATGCTTATAAGCATTGGTCGAGTAATTTTGCTTGTGATCACACGTTTTCTTTTTACGCGGGTTGAGCAGGATTCCAATCAAGTAGATGAGTCGGCAAGAACGTACGCTCAGCAGAAATGTAGTTGGCTTAGTTTCTATTTCATTTTCACACCTAGCCTGCGCCCAATCTATATCTATACTTCTATACTAATATTATAAAGAGGAAAGATTTGTATTTTTATATTTTTGTATGTAACGAATAAACTCAAACACTACTGGACCGATTTCAAAAATTCTTTCACCATTAGAAAGCTACATTCATCCTGACTAACATAGGCTATATTTTATTCCCGTATTCCCACGGGAACGGGAACTATGCGGGTGAAACTGCGGGGCGCTGCTAGTATTCTCATAATTTCATCAATTGTTCTTAATCGCGACTTTATTAGAGTTGTAATTAATGTAAAAAGTAAAAAATATTGATTACCAAGCTCTTTTACAAATACCAGGTTCAGAAACGAGAAGATATGAACGTATCAATTCTAGTTGAATGGCAACAGGTTTTCATGCAAGAGTAGAGCTGATAATTTCTCAACTTCATGGTTTTCGTTCAGAAACCAAGAGGAGTACCTTCTGGCGATTTTATATCTTCCCCGTCATATTGTCTTATTCGGTTAGTGTGATTACCACATCTTCTTCTTAGCGTGTCGATGGCAAATAGACTGAATAAATTGTGTACTTGGCTCAGAACTTAGCAACGGAATAACAATTCGAGGACTCTGCCATAAAGTAAAAGAAAAAAAAAAAGTAAAAAAAAGTAATAAATAATAATAAAGTCCTCACATGTACAGGGCATGTGGCGCAAGGCTAAAGGTGCGCCGTGGACTGTGGAGCCACACCACACAAACACTGAAGATCTGAGCCATCTGAGAAGTTTTAATTCTGTGAAGATAACCTTAATTTTAGTGCGACTGATCAGAGTGTGGCATCTTCCAGGTTGGCCACTGCAGCGCATTCCCACGTGGGAGGTTCTCCGAAGGCCTGATGAAATAATCAGGAAATTAGAGCTTCTCTTGCAAAAGTACGCAGGTGGTGTTGCCAGATGCCAGTACCACATAGTAGCGCAGAGCTAGTTCTGGATGTTTAATTTTTTTTTGTTTATTTAAAGATAAACATACAGTAGCACAACAACGAATAGTCATGTGTCTTAAATACTTATTACATTTTAAAACAATTATGCTCCACAGATTACAATAATTAAAAGTATTTAAAACTAGCTAGTAATACACGTACGATACTAGTACAGCGGTCACTGTGCTGGAACTAATATTTGGATATTCAAATCTATACTAATATTATAAAGCTGAAGAGTTTGTTTGTTTGTTGGTTTGTTTGTTTGTTTGAATGCGCTAATCTCAGGAACTACTGGTCCGATTTGAAAAAATCTTTCAGTGTTAGATAGCCCATTTATCGAGGAAGGCTATAGGGTTATATATCATCACGCTAAGACCAATAGGAGCGGAGCAGTCATGAAAAATGTGACACAAACGAAGTTGTGCGGACAGCTAGTATATTATATTTATCAAACAAAAAATAAACGGACTAAACTATTATAAAACCTACGTTATTATACATTTATTTGCTGACCCTAAAGGGTCGCTTGGATTTGCTTCTTAAATTCATTTTTTCCAAGAAAAAGAATGTCGATTGAATTAAATTCATTGTTATGTCTCAACCAAACGATAAAGTGGTGAACTCGAGTCAGCGTTGGATTCACAGAGGCTAGTGTTAACATAATTACATACTAATTTATCTTTAAACAAAAATGCGCTCGTAAAGTAGGTACCTAATTTTGCTAGAACTAATAAACCTAATTTACATAGATACATATAAACCTACTTTGTTACCACGACACAAGGCATCATATTTTCTCTCGTTTAAAACATAAAGGCAAAAAAAAGGTTTTATTAAAATATTATTTTCAACAATCCCTCTGTTTCACACATACGTTGACTATAATATGTCGGTCTAGTTCTGTTCCAAGGCCGGCAGATTATTCCGACGTCTATGTGAAAGGGACCAGGCTAACTAATGTCCTGAATTTGTATGAGTCTCGGATATATGGCGACCCTCGCAGAGCCATTGTTTAGAATACTGCGGGAGTTACGAGTACTCTTACGACTTGCAAATGTTCTGCGATGGAACGTTTTTTGCGAGTTTTACCTTTAAATGGCTTGGTCAATGTAATATATCAACATTTTGATGAACGGTCTTGTTTTTTTCTGTGTTGTTATCTATAATAATATTATAAACTAGCTGCTGCCCGCGACTTCGTCTCCGTGGAATCCCCGATTTTAAAACATTATTTATCGCTGCTCCGCTCCTATTGGCTTAAGCGTGATGATATGGTCTATTCAACCCAAAAATAATTTTTCAATTCGAACCAGTAGTTCCTGAGATTAGCGCGTTCAAACAAACAAACAAACTCTTCAGCTTTATAATATTAGTATAGATAGGAAAGATTTGTATTTTTGTATGTAACGCATAAACTCAAAAACTACTGAACCGATTTCAAAAATTCTTTCACAATTAGAAAGTTACATTCACCCTGAGTAGCATGGCTAAATTTTTATCCCCATATTCCCACGGGAACGGTAACTACGCGGGTAAAACCGCGGAGCGCTGCTAGTATTTCATAAATAGAGATTAGGTTAAAGGTACTTTCGAATGATAACTTATCCACGTCTGTGATAAATCAATCTCACAACTTAGGTACGTGAGTAATTTCGCCGGAATTTTAATAGCTCATTTTTTAATTGCGTATATTGAAATAATAATGTGTCGAATCCAACTAAATTGCCATAGTTTGATAGCTTTTCAGACTAAAGAAGAGTTTCTTCAACTTTAAAATTTTAATTCAGAAGCCGGGAGTAGGATTTTTTTAAGGTTAAGATAAAGTAGACCATCAAATGGTAAAACCACTCTGGGTAGAGCGGAAGGGAGTGTCAGAATCTTACTTACCAAAAACCACCCGTGATCCTCCTAATACCCTTTGCGTTCCAGGGCCGCGGTGACTCTTTCGAACAAATTCCGCAACCCTAGCAAGATTCCGCAACCCTGGCAAGCTAAATTTGTCAATTGTGATAGATGTAGCTTATAACTTATTGAAATTAACTGAGGTTTTCCGTTGCCATGACAACTAATTCGATTAGAGAGAAGGAAGTTACCTTAAAAAGGTTCAGAATGTGGTCCTTGGAAGTTATACTGCCTACTCGAAATCAAACCAAACACGTGTAACTGTGCACGCACGTGTAATACAAGTAGCTGTTACAATTAATAATGCGGATGTGTGTGTGTCCTGCCGCAATAAGTGGCATATTATTACCACAGATAAAAAAAAGCTAAGAGAATAACTAACAAAACAACCTGGTTTAACGATATATATATCTGTACAGAATCAAAAACAGACATTAATTATAATCACATCCTAACATAATCTTCCATATTTCTTGAGCGCATATCTTGGAATGAACATAAATTATCGGAACTGCTCTGCGGGAGGCGATAGAAACTCAATGGACGAAGTTTTGCTCGTGTTCGACCTAATCCGGCAACTATTGTAGAGCCAGTCTCCAGTCTCCAGCGGATTACGTAAATAGGAATGTTGGTAATGCATGTTTAATGTCACGCTGTAATCCTTATGGAGTAAGCAGAAGTAGCATTGTTTAGCGAGCGAAGATTTCTGAACATTTTTTTTTTACTATTGAACAGAAACGACTGATCCAATTTCTAAGGTAACGTTACTTAAAACCTTGAAGAAAACCTTGAACAGACATAACCAACTATGTTTATTGTACATATGTAATAAGTATGACGCCATTTTCTCCATATAGGATAAGCGCATGACTTGCAAACACCGTTCAGAGGAGAATTCACAACATGGTCTAACAAATAAGTATTAAACTTTGTTCAAAAGTACCAGGACGCCAGCTCTTCAAAGAAGGTAGCCGCTCGAAGTTAACAGCAATGAGGCGTTAGATAAATATTAAAATATTCATAGCGTGTGGAAAATGGGGGGCGACCGTCGAACGAGCAAAATGGAGTAAATTGACAGACACAGCTATTCGTGGTAAAAGATTGCGTTTCAAACGCTAATACGATTTTTATACCAAATATCCGGAACCTCGGAGTAACCGTGACGACGCACTACTGACTAGGGAAGGGACATTTTGCTTGTCGATGTAATAAATGTTGTCTTTTTTTTGCTATTTCGACCTTGTTTAATGTATAACAGTTGATCAGCTTGTGTAATTAATCAAGACGTGCTAAATACATACATATAATGTCTTAGAAAATACATATTTATGAAATGTTAATCGAATGTATCTTTAGTTATAAAATAGTATACAGCAGGTACAGTACTTACTATGTAACGCTATTAACCTTAAATGTTTATTTTTGATTCAACTATGTACATATGTACACACCATGCCAATGCAAACGGATATTTGATTAAAAGGTTTTGAATACAAATAAACAAGTAAAATAAAAGGAATATTTTGTCCACAAAAACAACATTACAGCGATGTGAGTCCTTCAAACTTTAATGTAGGCAATGGAAATAAACAATGTTCTTTACCTATATTTTTATACGCAAATTCATTCGCGGTTATATACATGTTAGCCGCGATCTGTCAAAAAAAAAAAAATTTTTGATAGATTAATATAATCCAACATTGACACCAACCTCAGATCTTTTCGAAAATATCGTTTACATCAACAGAAAAATATTTTTTAATTCACAGGAGTTTTTATGACATATTTAATGTAGGAGAGGGTAGGTTTTCAACAAACTCTTTTCTTTTAGTAAAAGTAGTGAAAATTTATATTAAATATTGCTACACTTATTAACTTATAGTATCGCAAATTGTAGATTCGATATAAAACAGCGAAAAAACGAGTATCGAAAGCCAATCGGCTAGGTATTGCTCGAATTTTTAATTAAAAATAAATCCTGCAATATGAACGAGATTCTGAATACACATAGTAACAAACCTAGCAAATATACCCCGAAATAAAAATACGATAAGATATTGCTTTTTAATGAGAGTATATTTTTGCTGAATACCTAGGAAATAACAACACAAATTCTTGGAATTAATTTATCGTGCAAATACATGTGTATGTAACCCCAGGAGATATATTTAATGATTCAGTACACATTGAAATATTTGTAATCTTTAAAAAAAAACCGACAACTGTCGCGACGAGTTCGACCTGTTCACTGATTTTCGGTTCCGATCAAGTCTTTTTTTCTGAGTATTACTCGTAATTAGCTACATAAACAGTACATAATCAGCCTTTTAACGTTCCCACTGCTGGGACACAGGCCTCCTCTTCAGGAGAGGGAATGGGCCGTAATCCACCACGCGGGCCCAGTGCGGGTTGGTGAATGTCACATGTCTTCGATTTTTTGGTTCTAGGACATGCCGGTTTCCTCACGATGTTTTCCTTCACCGTTTTGAGAGCAGTGGTGAAGAATTAATTACACAAAGTAATGCGCCTGGCTGGGTTTAAACCCGCGACCTACAATTCTTAAGTCGGAGCCGTTATCACTCGGCCACCACTGCTCATTAGCTACGGATGTTAGTAAACTATGAAAGCACTCTCATTACTCTGACAAACATATAACAAGAGACATTTATAGACAAACTCAACTTTGTTCTCCCATACACACGTCACGAACAATTCTTCAACAGAAAATAAAAGTTTGTAGTCGCAAAAAATGATTTTTTTAGATTATAATACCACAAACTCTCAACTGTCAGACTTTTTCCTTAACTTATACCGTAGGATCTATCTTCTTGCCAAATTTCATGATTCTAGCACAACGGGAAGTACCCTATACATTTTTATTCCCTTGTGAGCGTCAAAACATGCGCCATAAACAGTATTATCTTTTGATTGCGTTGACTTAGAAGTTTTTTTTTTCATTGTTCCAAGGGGTAGCAGACTTAGATATTTGATAATAATTTAAGGTCGATTCTTCCAAGCATTCCTGAGAAAAAGGGTCTTGACAGATGGACAGACAAAGGGACAAAAAAGCGATCCTATAAGGGTTTCGTTGTTGCTGACTGAGGTACGGAACCCTATAAATTGAGCTGATGTCCTCAATATTTTTTTAGTAATGAAGAGCAATCGCTTCATAACTCAAGTATGTTGGAGAAAATACAGCAGGTGATGTCGCAAAATCCTTTTTTTTCGTCGCCTTTAAGACGGTCGCAGCGAAGGTAGTGTGAGAAAGAGGAGAACTACCCCCCTTCTCCTTTTTAAGTTCTGTGTCTTCTCTGTCTGTACTCTTTTCCTTTTTAGTCACCTACAGGGAATTTATTGGCTCGAGGTACCTATTGGGTAAAGTACATGTTCTAACTTTATGTACTAATTTTTCTCGTGGTTTCGTTACAATGGACTACTCTAGTATTCAAAAACAGTTTATTTTTCTGGCATACAAAGTAGCGTAAAACACGATTGTGAACCAGTGAAAGAACAACGATACATTCTAATAACAAAACGATACATTTTAATTAATTATAGGTACATGAAAATATACTATTTATATTAACCTTATTATTTTAATAAATCTTACGATGTATCTAATCCAGTTTGCTTCGTACCCTAAAAGCAGAATAGACTCGAACTAAATATCGACTTATCGACTATTGCTTATCTTAATCGTGTCCCATCCCTAGCGGTCGCTGGCGCACATTTCCGTTTGCGTGATGAATAGTCCCGCGATTCGTTCGCTCGTCATACAGCGAACATATATTATGTGTGAACTGGCCACGGAACTGTGTTACGTGTGTGTGAACTGGCCAGTGAATACAAAACTAGTGTTATGTGTGTTACAAGTTATATCAACTGGTACTCAACTAGTTTTTTTTTTTTGGATGTGACGGTATCCATTTATTTACCTGCTCAGGGCGCAGCCGAAGGTATAGCCAGATTCTTTCTGACTCCGTGCTCCTACAAATACCCTTTGCGTTCCAAGGCACCGGAAACTTTTTGACAGGACTCAACTAGGATCTAAAAGTGAATGTAGGTACTGAAAACGAATACACGAGTATTTTAACAGAAGTATTCTAAAATTAGTTTCTTTGTTTATTGCTATTGGAAATTTACTTTTGAGTTTAATTTGTGTAGTATAAGCAAGCCTGCCTGCTAAGTGTGACATCTATTTTGATCCCCAGGCTCATAAAAAATATGTCTTCTTTCTTACACACATCGTAGGAAAACTAAATTTTAAAACAACAATATTGTATGCATCTGTCATAATGTGTTATTGAGTTTTTTTACTTATATTATGCTCTTAGTTTCGAATCTAGCTAATAATTTGTATCTACATACTATTCAGGAGCTTGAAGTTAGTTGCCTTGAACACTATAAACATGAGCAGTGGTGACAGACAAGTGGTGGCCGAGTGGTAATGGCCCCGACTTACGAATAGTAGGTCGCGGGCTCAAATCCTGCCAGTCACATTACTTTATGTAATTAACTTCATCACCACTGCTCTCAAAACGGTGAAGGAAAACATCGTGATTAAACCGGTATGTTCTAGAACCAAAGATTCGAAGACATTGACCAATCCGCACTGGGCCCGCGTGGTGGATTACGGCCCATTCCCTCTCGTGTGTCTCAGCTGTGGGAACATTGAAAGGCCGATTATGCTACAAACATGATATGTCCTATTTTCAGAACACTGCGAAACATTCCATAATAATTGATAATTGATGAAAACTAAAAATACCCTATTGAACTGCCTGGTCTATCGTAACCTACAAACGAAAAGGCATTAAGTCCACTTTTGTACAGTTTTTTGCTAGTGCATAAAGTTTTAATAAACAAATAAATAAGGTCCAACACAAGCACATACCAATTAACAACCTATTCATAAATACAAAAGCCAGGTAACACGCTTTCAGAAACCTATTTATATTTTTAATATTGAAAGCATCAAGTGCCAGTGTTCACGGTTGCATTAATGCCATATTTCGTATTAAAACTTTCCGTTAAATCCGTGAAGTAATTTCAGTATTCCACGATAGAGCCAGTAAGTTTATTTTGTAACACCTGCTTAACAAAAACATACAGATTGTAGGAAATGGATCAGTTGACGTAATAACCTGAGGCTCGGCTATTAATATTTGACTGTGGCAATACAAGAGCATACGTAAAGTCATTATTCCGGCATCTGCGTAATTCCGCCGAGTTCCGTGAAAGTGGCCATGGTTCTGCATCGGAAGGTGAAGGATTTTCCTAAGTGGTCAGTTGGGAGTTCATAACTATGGTTGGTGTGATTTATAGGTAGTTGCAAGCGTATGTAGGTGTGTTTGGATTAGTAGAGGGCCGATTCTACTATTTAAACGTACTTTTATTATGTGTGTGTTTACTTTTACGAGCGTGTGGCTCTTGTGGGTTGCATCTGAAAATCAGCGTTAGGTGCCAGTCAGTAATGCCTCCTCCAGAGACAAGTCAGACGCTGTGCTATTGGGCAGTGGCTGATGCCTATGAACGCTGAGCGTGGATGGCTCGCCGTCCGATAGCAGGCCGAGTCGACGACGCGTTGTGTTCAACGCGCGCCTCAAGGAGCCGTCAGCATCAGGGGCTAAATACGATGGATGGGTGATCATCCATTTCGTATTGAGACTCTTCCGTGTGTCGGAATGTACGTTGAGCTGTTGGTCCCGACTGGCATTTTAAGATTCTTGTCAGTCGTCATCCATAAGGATAGGACAGCTAAAAGTTAGAAAATCGGACACCAGTCGTTCCAAAAGATTTCGTATAATCCAATTACTGGGTTTTGAAGTTCAGATAAGTAGTGGTTTTGTGAAAAATACTTATGTATATTCAGCTCTAGGTATCCTTTAAGACCTGCTAGGGTTGCGGAATTTGTTCGAAAGAGTCACCGCGGCCCTGGAACGTAAAGGGCGCAAGAAGGATCACGGGTGGGTTTTAGTTAGTAAAAGTCTGACACTCCCTTCCGCTCCGCCCAGAGCGGGAGGGGTCATTTGATGATTTCACATCCAAAAAAAAGGTGCCAGTGCAGGCAGCTTGTGTTGCCATCTGGCATTATGCGGAGCTGAGGCCCTTTTGACATTAATAGTTCTGTTTATGTATTTTTTTTACTTTTAAGGTGTTTCTTTTTTTATAATGCCAATAAACACATTTTTCTTTCTTTCTTTCTAATGTTTAACAACATTCGCATTGGCATGCCTGTCGTAATTTGTCAAAAATGTATGAAAGTGTAGTAAAACTGGTCTTGATGAATAACTTAAATTCTTTATCAGATACATTTACCTGTAAGACGTGTTAAATATCTTAGTTATCTTATCTTAACTAATATAATAAACTAGGAATTATGTATTTGAGCCGTTTGGGGATGAAGCACTAGGGACGTGGGGTCCGAGCACTCATTGACATTTTCGTGAAATCAGTAAGTAGTTAGTCGTCTTTTCACGTGACCAGAGGGCTGGCCTTTTCTTTGGTCAACGAAACAGCATTGCCATTCAACGTGGCAATGCGGCCAGTGTTCTGGGTACTTTTACCGTTGACAGCGATGTGGACGAGTTTTTCCTCCTTTTTACTCCGCTTGTACATATATATTTTTTCTATATTATAGATGTCTTGTTTAGTTGTATTTTGTGTGTGTATGTTTTTAAAAGTGCCATAGCTAAGTTGAAATATATTCACTTATATAATAAACGCAAAAGTGAATTTGTTTTTTGTACGCTTTCGTTGTGGAAGTGTAACAAAAATAGCTGAATTTGATGCATTTTATAAAGAGATAGACGAGACCCTTGATACGAATTAAAACTAGAATGTAAATAATAAATGATACCGTGATAATAGCTAGTAATTTATATTTAAACGCCTTCAATTCTTATACTTTTGTGTTAATGAGGGTTGAGAATATTAAAGCCTAAATGTAAATATGGAAATATTCAAAAACAGTATTCGTATCATTACGTTTGATTTCAATAATATCTAGAGTAACTAATTTATATAGATTTGGGCCTTTGGCAAGCGAATTGGGTCAGTTTGAAATTAAATTCTCTCAAAAAAATAATTAATAAGCGTTAATACTGAGCATGTGGTTATTTTTTTCAATGAAACAGCCTAATATTGCCCAAATAAAAAAAATCGTTTCAAATATCCTGCAAAATTCAAAGACATAGTCACCGTACAGGGGGCAGTGTATTACTAGGACGGGCGGACGCGGAATCTGACCGTAGCATTTTTCACGGACCAAATCCTTCCGGGAATATTAACGCGATCTCTGGATACTTTGTATATACTTTATGTGCTTCTACACGCTCTTAAACTTTCTGAAGCTTAGAAAATTGAGGGTAGTTCTTTATTGTACGAGTAGTAGGTACCTAGTTTAAGAAAATGTATTATGACTATAAATTGTAAGGCTTTCATTTAACTACTTTCTTACCTGAACGAAAGTAATGATGTGGTTGGCGATGGACCATGATTGTCTTAAAGACCCACCAGGAAGCAGACACTAGAGTTTGATTAGGAGAACCCGAATAAGTCTGATCTGTTACGGAATAAAATTCCAGTATTATTAAATTTCGCGCCTCCAATGTTAGCCGAATACTTTAACTTGGAAAACTGAAACGCGTCTACTGAAAATCACGCTCTAAAAAGTATGAACCAAGAAAATATTCATAGTGTTCAGAAGATAGCCGTGCTCTGACTGATGTTTTTTTTTTGTCTTTTCATAGAAACCGAAGAAAGCCAAACCATCATCAGAGCATTCGGCCGAGTCCACAGATACTTCTGCAACGGAAGCACGGTAAGCACACCACATTTCTCTGATTCTTTCAGTCCTCGTTAAAATTTAATTCGGTCCTGCAAAATTAAAATGTGGCCTTCCCACAATAAAAAGAAGCGTTTTTTGTGTTCCCCGGTTTTTAGAGATTAAATCGCTAAGCCTGGATATGCAAAATTGAAAAAAAAAGCTAACGAAAATTATATTTCGTGGCACATTTTAATGTATGCTTTTTGTTTGTGAAATGGGTCGTTTTTCAACTGTGGTTTCTGGAGTTCAATGTTCTGAGGGCTCTCCTAATTAAATGGCCTCCCGTTAAATCAACGGAAATAATTAGATATACTGGTTGAATACAGCATTTCATGGGATTTCAATCCTATGAGTTTCGCTACATAGTATAAAATATATGGAGTGATTCAAGATAAAGGTTTATATTTATAATACATTTATTTATTTATTTATTTATTCCACTAACACACACTATCTTTACAGGTTGACCCCAATACAATAGTGGTTTCAAAAACTTAATATAATATACTTACTCAATAATAATCTTAACTTTAAAAATAGGAAACAACATTAAAAAAACTTAATCTAACGACGGACTCAAAAAAATCTATATCTAATAATTATACAAAAAAGGGAACTTTAAAAAAATAAATAAAATTGGGCGTACCATATTTAACTATAACTAACAAAGTTCAACAAAACTCTTGCGAATTCACTCAGGTTACACGAAAATATGTCAATCCTCTCATGCACTTCATTAAGCACACATACTGTGCGGGTGAGAGGTGTTTTGGACAGCAGGTTGGTTTTGGCAGCAGGCACGGCCAGCAGTGGCGGTCGCCGCCGCCTCCACACGTACCGGTCTGGCACACACAGCTTCAGGTGACGCAGCACACCCGGGTTATGCGCTACTCCACGCAGGAGCTTTAGTGCATACGCTGCGAGTGTAAATTCCCGGCGCACTCTGAGTTCATTGTACCCCACCATACCAAGTACGAACAGCGTAGGATACATAAGCGGGTAAAATGGGTACACCCCATAAAGTTTGAAATACAAGTGTCTTGTAAATTTATTCTGTACTCGCTCCAGCATGACATTGTATTTCGCTTCATGAGGAGCCCAAATCACCGCACTGTGTTCCAAGTGACTTCTTACCAAAGCATCATACAGCACCCTGAGCGTGGAAATGCTTGTGAATCCCTGCGATTGTCTCAGCACGAAACCCAAGTTTCTGTAAGCTTTCTTGCAAATCTTAACTATATGATCCCGGAATGTAAGATCCGGGGTAAGCAGTACTCCTAGATCACGTATCTGAGACACTCGCTGCATCGGCGCTTCCTCTAATTTATATTCGAAGGCGAGGGCAGTCTTCGCGCGCGTAAATGTCATCACTGAGCATTTCGCTGAGTTGAAGTAGAGTTTATTTGTGTGGCTCCACTCTACCACTCTATCTATGTCTTCCTGCAGTCTCTCACAGTCCAACTCACCTTTGACCTCAAGCAGCAATTTGAGGTCATCTGCAAACAATAAACATAAACTATGTTTGACTACCTCAGGTAAGTCATTTATCATTAAAATAAATTCGAGAGGACCCAAATTGCTGCCTTGGCTCACTCCTGATCTGGTGTAGTATGGCTCGGATTCGACCCTGTTGTAGTCGACGTACTGCTGTCGGTCTTTCAAGTAGCTGGCGAAGAACTGTAAGAGGTGCGGTGTGCATAATATAGTAGAGAAACACTGAATTTTAGAGGTTTCTAATAAGATGTCGTAAATAAACACATTTTTTGCGCTTACATTGTAAACGGCTGAACCCTACGAGATAGATCAAAAGAATATACTACAGTATTGTAGACCTTAAAA
This sequence comes from Hecatera dysodea, assembly GCA_905332915.2. Taxonomy (NCBI): domain Eukaryota; kingdom Metazoa; phylum Arthropoda; class Insecta; order Lepidoptera; family Noctuidae; genus Hecatera; species Hecatera dysodea. The sequence continues at coordinate 22,395,198 of HG995292.1, forward strand.
AAGTCCGCGATAGTATATGTCTATCTCTTAGGGATAATCCAAAAAAATAACATTTTTTATCTTTTACTTACGTATCAGCATTGCATTCGTGCGAAGCCGGAGCGGGTTGCTAGTTACCTATATTATGTTATAATGTCGTCTAGATACCTTGAGAAACTCGTCTCTAAATAATGATAGCCTCAAATATCTTCATCATATTACACTTGCACTTGCTGCAGGACTGTAATTTCTGACAGTCATTTGCAGATCTTTGACAATCATTACGGGTTGTTAGAAGACGCGACCCGACAGTAATCGTACCAAGGTTTTTGGCAGAAATATACTATAGTCATTTCATATTCCAACTATATATATTCAAAATAAAATGAACTAAAATCCTCCTATCATTCATCAAAAATTCGTCGACATCGCTATCAACTGGGAGTAATTGGGTTCAGTAGTACCAATAGGTAGCCGCTCCGTGTAAATACTGGTATTCAGCTGCACACAGACAGACTAGAAGCTAATCCTATCTTATATATTGGAACAAATGTACAAAAAAAAAACCACACAGACAATAGGGAAGATGCAATTACAGAATTCATGAACATTTTGTTATTAAAATGATAAAATAGTATAAAAGAAGGGCACTGGGGGCAGGGTGCAATGTTTTTACTGTAATTAATATTGATTTTGAACAACTATTACGAATTAATATAACGTGAAACGGAACGTAAACAATCAGCGTCTAGTGACGTCACTTGTGTTATGACAACGAAAAGACGAACTTAAATTTTAATACATGACAGTTCATGATTTCTGACAGACAGGAGTGACTTCATCGTCCGTTTTCGCGAGAAAAGAAAACCAGTCAGTTTATAATCGCAATGTTGGCAATACATTAAACTGTATTATTTTTCTTACTTTTGTATGGTCTATTTTACACGGTAATTCTTTTTTATGAAATCAAAATGAAAATGTTGGATGTTCCCTATTCCTTACTACTATTTTTAGGTACCGAATCAAGCTTAATTGTTCGGCAGGTATAATCATTCTTATACCTTCTGAACGAGGGCCCCTAAAAAGCGTCAGATTTATTAAACATGAATAGTAATTAATTTGAGATTGTCAAAGTACTAGCTAGTAATTAGACGAGACTTGTAACTCAATTAATATTCGCAAAGAATTACGCACTAACTAACTCAGCTATCTACTGATGGAATTTATAGTAATCGTATTAAATTATTTACTTTATAGGCACCTAATTTGATGATTACTAATTATAGTACTGTAGCCAAAACAAAAAAGAAAAAAGACCTACGAAATGGTTTTAGAAAAATGTAGTAATTTTTCACAACGATGATGTTGTTTATACTAAGAATGTTTAAAAAATATATGTAATTCAAATTAGTTTGTATTACATAATCCTGTAAAGACACTTATGGACGTCAATATAGCTAGTACAAGTTTTGAATTGGTCTTTTCCTATGGAGAAGAACTGGCAAGAAACTCTACGCATAATCAATTTAAACGATGTCCGTATATTGAAGATATTGAAAAAGTATTCAGGACCTCCTGAATACTTTTTTAGAGCATCAGAAGCACCTGGGGACGGTGAGTCCTGGGGACGGTGAGCATGGGTGGCTCGCCGTCCGATACCAGGTTGAGTCGACGACGCGTTGTGTTCCACGCGCGCCTCAAGGAGCCGTCAGCACCGAGGACAGGGCCCCATAGGGTCGGTGCCTGCTAGGGTTGCGGAATTTGTTCGAAAGAGTTACCGCGGCCCTGGAACGCATAGGGCACAAGAAGGATCACGGGTGGGTTTTAGTCAGTAAAAGTCTGACACTCCCTACCGCTCCACTCAGGGCGGGAGGGGTCATTTGATGATTTCCCATCCAAAAAAAAAAAAAAAAGAGCATCAGAAGCAAAAAAAAAAATAGGTTTTAAAATTTTTGTCTGTCTTTCTGTCATCATGCAAAAGTTACTGATATTATTATAATAGATTTGAACGCAGTTTTCACCGCTCTACTGCTAGATACCCAACTTAATATATAGGCTACATTTTACCACTTAGAAATACAGATTCTTAATAAAGAAACCTGCAAGAATAACAAGTAAATAATTTCACAAAATGTCCTGTATATTAATATCGAGTACCAGGGAATTAGGAAGCCTTAAGAGTTCCTACGCACGTTACACGTCGTTTTAACAAGCCACTTAGTACAGTCAATCAGGATCAACTGATTAACAGAGTGATTGTAGGTAGTATTTGGTTTTTGTTTGTATGTTCAGTTATTTACAGGCTGTTCCACAATTGCATGGCCATATTTAAGGATGGTATTCTGTATCTGCTATGTATCAACTTTAAAAAAACCTTCCAGAAAACACGACTAATGAGTTCAATAAAATAGAACATTATTTTTTGTTAAATATGTACACCCGTATAAGTTTCAGAAAATATGAATGAAGAAATCATTGCACAGGATGCAACAAAAAAAATGTCTCTTCAGTTCGATGCAGTTAGGGGTATCGAATCTGTGATTGAATTAAAGTAAACGCCACCGTACCGCATCAGACTGCTCAAAAGTGTTTTTTTTTTTTTGCGATCCTCAACATCATAGATATAATAAACAAGGAGATATGCCCTGTAGCCGAAAATGTATCGGAACCTGTGTCTCCTGTTTTGCCCTACCACCCGGCAACTACTACGAATGCAGTTCAGTAAAAGCAATAGATACGCAGTCGCGCACACACCAACATTTTTGAAATCGGACTGTACTACACAATCAATTATAAACCTTATCCTAATAAATACAGCGTATATTTACAGTACACCGTGCAACTTACTCACACAAAAACAACGGTGGGTATCGTTGTGCTGTGCAAAAGCAATTTATTTTACATATACGCTAGTGATTGACTAAATCGGAAAGTTATCGATTCTGGCATTTATTACACACGCCATGTTGCCCATGTATAACAAATAAATAGCATGAATATGTTGACTAATTTTATGCAAAGGTCACTAATATATTATCTTAAACATGCCGATTACTATAATGCATTCGAAACTTTATCGAAAGTAAAATACAATTACCATAAAAAGTAAGGAAGTAGCACGAGGATAAGGCATAAATACGATAATTCAAAGCCAAAAACACTTGAACGATTATTTACCAAAAATTTAATGAAATCTAAGAAAGTTTGGTACACTTTTGTAATATTTCATTCAACAATCGACATTGTTGTCGACAGTGTATCTGCACAATTACATCACTAACTCGCGGCAAGAAGCAGCGGCCGTACTATGCGATACATCGGCTTGCTAAAGTATCGTTTTGTGATTTTTACATTGCTCATCCAGTCACTTAGCGACAAACTTAGGTAGTGGTTAAGGAGCAGTGTATTCATTGTAATATGTTGTTGTCGCTGTGACATTTGAAAACAAAAATAACAGAGTATAAGCAAGAAATATTTTACGATTTGTTGTTTTTCATGATTTTAAAGACAAATATAGTAAAATACTTGTATTTTGATATGGTAAGTGATTCCATAATTAACAAAGTTTTGGTTTAGGCTTCGGTTTTTACAAGAAAACACTGAACAACACGGCATTCTTATATCTTATCACGCTCACGGTCGGAAGCGCACTAGTTCGCGGATTCGACCATTGCGTAAGACATGCTCGCCCAGACCATGTCGCGTGGACACCGACACGCCCCCTTGCCACTTCTCCTGTATTTTATATTTCTATGCTCAACATAAACCCGATCGCAACAGTCCATTTTGCGATCGGGTTTATATGTAACATAAATATGTCTATTTTAAATTATTACTCTAATGTATTCTTTAATGCCACAGATAATACCAATTAATAGTTTTTTTTTTTTTTGCCGATCTTGAATTACTTTTGCGATCGGGTTTTGTTTTTGATATTATTTCTTTACTCTCTAGCTACAGACACAGATATAGGACAACACCCCTTAATGTGACCACGCACTTCTGGAACACCCTCTATATAGTATATGGACTGTGAAAAAATAACTAGATACTTTTCTAATAGTAGCTCACAGCATCGGAGAGATTGTATTCGTCTTGTGTGAGACAAGAAATAAAAATGTAAATTGTTGCATAACCGTTCGAGAAAGACAGGCTTTTTTTTTCAATAGAACCAGCCATGAAGCTAGTTACACGTTCCAATTTATAGGCAGAAGAACGTGGAAGAATTATATTATTTTATGTAATTTCAAATTGATGCCTTTGCAAATATGTAAAGGTTATGTAATAATGAAGCGAAGGAAGACTGTTCTGATATTATTTTCGTTCATTTTGATATTATTTTAGAGTGTTGTTTTTACCCTTATGCAGATGTTTTGCATGCGTTAATGCAAATTACCATTTTGATAGAGCAAAGAATTGTAATGCTTGAATCATTTTACAAGGATGTCTTAGATGTAAATGTGCCCAGCATTATGTTATAGATGAGTGTGTTATAGATGACTATTGTTTTACCAACAAAAATACGCACAAAAAACTGAATGTACCATAATATTAGAGGTATCATCGAACAATACGAATTTGATATCCAGCAGCCTGTCTAAAGTTTATTTATTCGCGTAACAAAATACATTGTATACAACAAAACATGATGCATGTTACAGGATACAAAAAAAACGAATTTTGTCATGAAACATGGTTGAAAATGTGCCAGTAAATGTTGCAGCTGAATATGCTTCATCGCCCAGCACAAAAACTGGTTTCAGTGATTAAAAACGTGTTTTCGTGTCTCATTTTTTGGGTCCCTAAAGATTTATTATGATTTTGATTATTATCGATCTAAATAATTTTTGTGTGAGGAGCTCGTGCTTAAATAATAACAGCCGCGCGTGTCGCTCTTCAAGGTTAAGCAACGCTTGCCGAGCTCGGTCTGTGGATGGGTGACCATCTTAACATAATGAGACTTCTCTGTGCCTTGAAAAGCACGCTAAGGCGTTGGGTCCAGCTGTCATTTGGAGATCTTTGGCAATCGTTACAGATTGTCAGAAGCCAGAAAATCTGACACCAGTCTTGTCAAGAAGTACCGTGTTCCCCAGTTAATGGGTTGTGGAGGTCTGGTAGGCAGCAGCTTCACGTAATACTAGTATTCAGCTGAATCCGGCTTGACTGGGAGCCGACCCCAATATCGTTGGGGAAAGACTAAGCAGATGATGATGATCGATCTACATGTTTTTAAGACTGAGGGCTGAGAACGAGAGGATGTCGCGACTAAGTATTAATAGAAGGTAAGATAACGTTTGCTGGGGTCAATTCTTATAAGACACTGGTATCAAGCTGCATCCAAGTAGATTAGAAGCCGATTCCAACGTATTTGCGGAATGTAAGGCAGAATCTATACTAATAATATAAAGAAGAAAGATTTGATTGTTTGTTTGTATTGAATAGGCTCCGAAACTACTGAACCGAATTAAAAAAATATTTCTCTGTTAGAAAGCTACACTATATCCCCATATTTCCACGGAACGGGAACTACGCGGGTGAATCCGCAGGGCGCTCCTAGTTATTAATATTTTGTTTTAATTTGCCACTATAACAAACCTCAAAAAAAAGGAAGAGATTCTCAAGTCGTCGAATACGTTTAGCTTTAGGGTATCGCTACTAAAAAGAGAAAAATAAAAAAGAACTTTTTACAAAAGAATACAATTGACTTCTAAATAAAAAAATAACCAACAAAGAACCAAAAAACCGACTTTCGGAATTAAAGTTATTCTATATTTCTTGTGATATTTTTTTTATAGGTTTTTGTACTTATATTATCAAACTTCAGATCATGATCTTTTATTTGGTAGAGAATGACAGTCACAAGGATGATCATATTTCACCGGAACACCATAAGGGTAGTCGTAGTAGAGTTGTGATTTTAATGAATATTTCATTGTTTGGGCATCTTCATTTATTTATTCATTTATCATTTAAACAAAATAATACAGAATTATCCAAGTTAAATAGCAACCAAAACCAATCAAGGTTTAAACTTGTGCTATCATGAATCTCAATCCATACAAAATGAGATTTTTATATGTGTACGTTATCGTCGATAGCAAATTTATATAACTTCAATCAAAAGACAGAAAAGTCTAGTAAATAATAACACAAGCCCAGAAGTAGAAGGCAGGATGACAAAGACTTAGTTTTAAAGGAATGAAACACGTTAACGATATCACGCGAAAAGAATTTAGAATAAACAAGGTCTCACTTTTCTGTTTTTGTTATGAATGAAATTTGAAACACTGTGCCAAATGATGAATTAATAATAACAATACAACTCATATCCCCACACAATTACCACCCACGAAAAAAACTTTTGAAAACAACCAATTACAAATATAATGCTCTAACTTTGAAACTCACAAACTAACCCACCCAAGCTAGCTTATTACTAAAATACAGTAATGACAGCATTTCCAAACTAACTCTGAAATATTAGAACTTAATCAATTTGCTGTCGCACGCAAGTACCTGTGCATGCGAGCGAGCGGAGTCGGGCGCTTTACATATATTATTCAGCGCTATATTGGGTAGTACTGCTACTAGTAAGGAGCGACATGACTTACAGGCTCTCAAACGAGAATAGAACCTCCTTGTGTTTAGATGTTTCGGTTTGGAATTTAATATTTCTTGGTGCTTGTGAAATCAATCTTGCTAACGGGAATCGTGATTTGGTAGTCGGCAAAATAGTTGGGATGAGGCTAGCCAAATAGAGATAATATAATGCTAGATATAATTTCAACAATGAGCTTGAAGATTACGTACAGAATTATGAATAAATCGCAAACTGAGCTTAAAATACAGATAAAGGATGAATGATGAATTTCATGAATAAAGAAACTGACAGCGATGGCCACTTTTCAGTTTTTAATATGCATTTGATGACAGGATTATGAAAGCTTTTTTAAATGAAATCGATAAGTTACGAGATTAGGATTGAACTTTCAATACAATGAAATTTAGCAAGAGATTCTACGAAAAGTTGTTTGTAGCACAGAACGCTACGACACAGCTACGGCGTAGCACCGGCGTAGCTGATACAATAGGTGTGCTACGGCAGCATAGTCCACGTCGTCAGAATATAGAGAGTTTTGTTAAGCATAAGAATGTAATGAAAGGGTTTGTGATCTAGTCTAGATTTTAATTTAAACTAGAGCCAAAAAACCCAAAATGTTTTGATTGACATATTGGGCAACATTCTACAAAATCTTCTCGGAATTTTATTTTGTCTAGAGCCTCAGTATAACTGTCTTAGTGTAATCCAGTTTTGGAAGCCTCACTCTTAAGGTTTTCTTTCAAATTCATGGGCCTAGCAAGCACAGTAGCTCCTTCTGACCGAACTTGCACATACATATATATTTGTCCTGTTCCCATTAAGTATCTACTATTACACTCATCAAATAACGTTAAAATTAGGTGCTCAAGAACCCAGCCATAACTATGCAAAACCTGCAGTACAGCACATGTCCCCTCAGCGGGGTCATTACTCCGCGAAACGTTTTTATTCGGCCCGCGTACGATAAAGTGCATTGTTTTTGTGGCCCCGGGCGAACGCATGCCCCCGCCACACCCAGCCCCTGCTATACGAACCGGACGTGCTGAAGTATTCGGCCGTGTCGCGCGATTGAACGAATGGCCTTACGTAGGGCGATTGTTAATATTTTAGTCCCGTTTCTAAAATAACAAGTTGTGATGTAGGTACCAACATCAGGTTGTGGTATTTGTTCGAAAGAGTAACCGCGACCCTGGAACGCAAAGGGCACTAGGAGGAACATGGGTGGGTTTTAGTCAGTAAGAGTCTGACACTCCTTTCCACTCCGCCCATAGCGGCAGAAGTCATTTTATGATTTCCCATCCAGGAAAATACAAAAATAAAAGGTAGGTACCTACATCAAGCATCTACTAACGCGCTACTGCATCGCGATTGTATCGATACACATTTGCAACGCGCTACTGCATCGCGATTGTATCGATACACATTTGCAACGCGCTACTAACGCGCTACTGCATCGTGATTGTATCGATACACATTTGCAACGCGCTACTAACGCGCTACTGCATCGCGATTGTATCGATACACATTTGCAACGCGCTACTGCATCGCGATTGTATCGATACACATTTGCAACGCGCTACTAACGCGCTACTGCATCGTGATTGTATCGATACACATTTGCAACGCGCTACTAACGCGCTACTGCATCGTGATTGTATCGATACACATTTGCAACGCGCTACTAACGCGCTACTGCATCGCGATTGTATCGATACACATTTGCAACGCGCTACTAACGCGCTACTGCATCGCGATTGTATCGATACACATTTGCAACGCGCTACTAACGCGCTACTGCATCGCGATTGTATCGATACACATTTGCAACGCGCTACTAACGCGCTACTGCATCGTGATTGTATCGATACACATTTGCAACGCGCTACTAACGCGCTACTGCATCGTGATTGTATCGATACACATTTGCAACGCGCTACTAACGCGCTACTGCATCGCGATTGTATCGATACACATTTGCAACGCGCTACTAACGCGCTACTGCATCGCGATTGTATCGATACACATTTGCAACGCGCTACTAACGCGCTACTGCATCGCGATTGTATCGATACACATTTGCAACGCGCTACTAACGCGCTACTGCATCGTGATTGTATCGATACACATTTGCAACGCGCTACTAACGCGCTACTGCATCGCGATTGTATCGATACAAACGCGCGACCGCGTCGGACGTGACAAATGTTGCCTCAACGGAGTCTATCTTGCAACTGTACTGATTCAAGGTATTTTTATATCGTAACTGCATCCCGACCGAATCGCGTTTGTATCGCGACCGAATCGCCTTTGTATCGCGACCGAATCGCGTTTGTATCACGACCGAATCGCGTTTGTATCGCGACCGAATCGCTTTTGCATCGCGACTGAATCTGGTCCCGTGGGCGAGGGCACACAGCTAGCGACAGCTTCGCGTCTGTATCGATGCCAAAGCGCGAGAGCATGGCGACTGCATCGCTACAAAAAGTCGCCGTGGGCGAGGGCCCTAAAAACGGTTAACAGACAATAATAACAAGATAAGTTGCATTTGCTTGGAAGTCTATAGTCTCTAGACACTGGTTTGTCAAAGTAAGAAAAACCTACTGAAATGTCCGTAGATGATGCCGCCCTGGTGCTTCGTCTTGTTGTCACATCATTTACTTCCACAGCTTCGTGTTTTAGAAACAAATGATGACCGCACTGTTGCTTGCTCATCACAGGAACTGACAGACGTCACCAACGCGTAAAAATTGTGGCCGAAACCTGGGTCCATTTCATTTAGATTGCCCGCGTCACGCTCACAGAAGATATCATAATATTTTGATCGATACAAAACGGTCTATATCTATACTAATATTATAAAGCTGAAGAGTTTGTTTGTTTGTTTGTTTGAACGCGCTAATCTCAGGAACTACTGGTTCGAATTTGAAAAATTCTTTTTGGGTTGAATAGACCATTTATCGAGGAAGGCTTTAGGCTATATATCATCAAGCTTAAGCCAATAGGAGCAGAGCAGCGATAAAGAATGTTTTAAAATCGGGGATTCCACGGGGACGAAGTCGCGGGCAGCAGCTAGTAATAAAATAAAATAACCTTTATTCTCTACTACAACTTTTTGCATGCATACATAATTATAGGTTTTAACAATAAACTTAGACTTTATTTATAGTAGTCGCCTCCACGGCGGCGTAGGCCTCTCCTAAACCCTTCCATATACCTCTTTCACGAGCCAATCCCATCCAATGCGAGCCACATCTCTGTTTAAAGATGTCTCTCTATCTTTTAATGGGTCTCTCTCTTGTCCTTTTCAAGTCTCTTGGTAACCATTCTGTTAAACGTTTTGTCCATCAATTGTTACACATTCTGCATATATTATACAGTATGTTAAATAACAGAGGGCGTTCCCTTAAACTCGTTAATCTATATCATTAAAAGATTAAAATAAAAATATCAGAATAGAAAAATAAGCATAAAACAATCCAAATTAAAAAATATGTATAAGTAAATTCGAAACATCCTGTTTAAAATCAAAATATGTAGTAGCGCGGAATAGTACCTACTCGTAGTAGCAATGCCCAAACCGACAAGTACGCGTGTGCAGTTTTTCTTTAACGTATCAATTTAACTTTTTTAGTGAATATTTTAATATTAAAAAAAATAAAAACATTTTGTTTTCGAATGGTAATATTTTTTTTTTATCATAAATGGATGGTATACTATTGCGGGTTAACGGGAACGCCCTCTGTTAGTTAACATAGGTACTGTATATGTCCTGCCCATTGCCATTTCAGTGATCTCGTTCCTACATTAATTAACCTTGTTTTCTTTCTGATGTTATCGTTGCTGTCCTTATCTGCGAGTTTTAAGCCAAGCATGCTCCTCTCCATTTTATGTTGACAGATAGCTATTTTTTCTTCGTCTTTATTTCTCAATGCCCACGTCTGGCAACCATAGGTAAGACATGGTCCCCCACCGAATGTGTCTCCACGTTGTCGTCGTGGTGGGGCTTGAGCGTCTCAATGATCTTGCGAGCTTTCCCGGTAGAGCCACTCATGCCGGAAGGTCGCAAGTGAGGGATCAGACCAAGAGAGACACACACGCGAGGAATCCCGCTCGCTGCCTTCTGGTACGCGTCTGCTCATCAGACGTGGCTGTGAAGGCAGCGAGCGGGTGGGAGGAGAGGCCCTGTGATGGAGAAAGGGCGGAGGAGTAAGGGACCGCACCCTCTAAAAGGAAAATATGAGAAAAGGCCTTTGCAAAATGAGTCCCCAGGTGGGTCCCGACTGCTCAGCGGTCGGGGAATCCCACCCCGCTTCGGCGGGCTGCCCTCCGTACTCTGGGGTGGGCACCAAACGCCTTCCGTTTGCCAGTGGCAACACGAGCCGAGGAGGCTCCCAATCGTCGTCATCCGAGTCCGCTTCCTTTAAGGAGCTGATGGCGTACGATTGCGTAGTGGAGGGTTCGCCTGAGCGCCGGGGTGGTGCGGAGTCGGATTCCGGCTCCGCGCCAGACCTAGTAACGGTCAGCTCGGCGGGCTCTGAAGACGGAGGAAGGGGGGTCGCTGTGGAGGGCGTCAAGCTCGTCCGCAAGCGGCCCAGACGGGAGGACGACAAGGAGTCGTCCTCCGAGGGCGAGTTCGCCTCCGCCCGCAAGATCCCCACCGCTAGGCGGGGCAGGGGCTGTGAGGCAGGGAGGGGACTGGCTCCCTCTACCCGGGAGGAGCGTCGGGCCGGGAGGTTGGTGGAGGAGGGGCGTCGCCCTGGAGGGAGCGGTCGCAGGGCTCCCTCTACTCTTCCGCCTACTCTCGACTCTGACGACTCGGAGTCCCCGGGAGAGGAACCTCCCGCTGCCGAGGAGCAGAGGGCCCGGTTTGAGGAGGTAGTGGAGGCCGCGATCCGCGCTGTGGCCTTCAAGAGGAAGCAATCCTCGAAGCGGGAGGCCATAAGCGCGGCCAAAGCCTCCATCCTGGCGGCAGCGGCGGCCAACGGGCCTGCCTCAAAGGAGGCGTCAGAGTTGCGGGCGGAGGTCGCCCGCCTCGCGGTCGTTACGGAGCGACTCGTTCGGGAGAATGAGTCGCTCCGGAGAGACCTGGCGGGGATGGCTAGGGCGGCCTCTGTGGAGCCGCGAGGGGGACTGAGTCCGGCAGCGCCGGAGGGGGGCCAGGTGCTGAGCCAGGTACGGGACCTGGTGCGGCAGGAGCTGGCTCCCTTCCGGAGGCAGGTCTCAGTGTTGGAGGGCATTGTCCGGCGTCCTCCGTTAGCGGCGACACGGGGGCCCCCGGGCCAGCAGAAGGCGGCCTCGTATGCAGCCGCGGTGGCTGCCAGCCCGGTAACGTCCGGCCAGGCGGCGAAGGCCAAGGTGGGAGCCGCGCCAGCGCCTGTGACGCCGGCGCCTGCGACGCCGGCGACGACCAAGGCGGCCCCGGCGAAGAGGGGAAGGAGGAAGGCTGGAGGGGGAGCGGCTAAGGCTGCTGCGCCAGTGGCGCCGCAGCCGCCCCCACCCCCACCCTCGGACCCTCCTGCGGCCGAGGCCGAATGGCAGGTTGCTGGCCAGAAGCGGAAGGCCAAAGAGGCGGCCAAGAAGAAGGCGAGGAAGCAGCGGCGGAAGGCCAACGCCATTGCGGCGAGGCTTCGCGCCCCGAAGTCTGCAGCTGTAGTGTTAACACTGCAGCCGGAAGCGGAACAGAGGGGCGTGACGTATCTCGCCGTACTGACGCGGGCGAAGGAGGCGGTGAGCCTCCAAGAGCTGGGCATCAGCGGGGGCATCGGGGTCAGGAGGACCCTAACCGGTGCCCGCAAGCTCGAGCTCGCCGGAGCGGAGAGTGGCCCGTTCGCGGACGCCTTGGCCGAAAAGCTGAGGGCGGTCTTACCCGCGGACGAGGTCCGGGTGTCCGGGCCGACTAAGCGCATCGACATGCGCATAGTGGGCCTGCATGACTCCGTTACGGAGGAGGAAGTTGTGGCCGCCATCGCCAGGACTGGGGGGTGCTCTGCCGAGCTCGTCAAGGCGGGCACCCTCCGACCTGACAACACGGGCATGCAAACCCTTGTGGTGAGCTGCCCCGTGACGGCGGCCAGAACTGTGTCGGAGGGCCGAAGGCTCTTGGTGGGATGGGTGTCTGCGCGGGTAAAACTGCTGGAACCCAGACCTCTGAGGTGCTACCGCTGCCATGTGGGCAACCACACGGGAGCTATGTGCCTCTCGGAGGTGGACCGCAGCGGTCTTTGTTTCCGCTGTGGTCAGCCCGGTCATCGGGCCGGCTCGTGCGAGGCCACGCCGCACTGCAGTGCATGTGCGGCTGCTGGCAAGCCGGCCGAGCACTGGGCTGGGGGAAGGGCCTGCGCGCCATCCGCCCCGACCAGGGGCAAGAGGTCCGCCGTCGCCGCCGCCTCTGCCGCCGCCGCGGCTTCCGTCGCCGCTTCTGCCGCTTCTGCTGCGGGTGCTGCGAATCCCGGTACTCGGGAGGGTGCTGAGATGGAGTGCCAGTAATGGTCCCATTTCGGCCTCCTCCAGAGACAAGTCGGCCGCTGTGCTATTGCGCAGTGGCTGATGCCTGGGGACGGTGAGCGTGGGTGGCTCGCCGTCCGATACCAGGCTGAGTCGACGACGCGTTGTGTTCCACGCGCGCCGCAAGGAGCCGTCAGCACCGAGGACGGGACCCCATAGGGTCGGTGCCTGCTAGGGTTGCGGAATTTGTTCGAAAGAGTTACCGCGGCCCTGGAACGTATAGGGCACAAGAAGGATCACGGGTGGGTTTTAGTCAGTAAAAGTCTGACACTCCCTACCGCTCCACCCAGGGCGGGAGGGGTCATTTGATGATTTCCCATCCAGAAAAAAAAAAAAAAAAAAAAAAAAAAAAAAAAAGGTAAGACATGGTCGATCACCACGGTCCATAGGGCACAGATTTGTACAGCAAATGGTAGCCCAACATGAAAACCTTAGTTTTGAAAGTACCTCTAACTAGAATCATCGTGGTAGAACAGATAATGCTAGAATATTCACAAAAATAACAAACACAATAGTGTATAGTGATATCCACAAACATTCGCATAGGAACAAATAACCTAAGGATTGCAAATATTGGTTCTTATGCGGAACCAAAGCTTACACGCGGAGAACAAAATCCGGGACTTCGATACCCAACACAGGGCAATAGACAAATTTTCCTTGTGAGGAATCTTCTGGATGTTTCTATGAATAAAATAACGTTACAATAATAGACAGTTACTATTTATAATAAAACTATTTAACAAAATATACTATATATATTTTTTTAAGTTTTATTTTTCAATTTTAGTGGTGGTATAAGCAGCTTAATGTAATAAACAGACTTGCGATTTCAGCAATCCCGAAGTATTTACTATCATTTATTAAAAAGTTCCGTTTCCTATCTCCGTTCTTCACCAACATAGAAAGGCTCATCCAAACCATCTTATACAGTTTTTTTTTGGTTTTGTGTGAATTCAGTGAGAATGAAAACATCATCAATGTAGTTGAAGCCACGCATTATTAGGGATAACTCAAATACTAGTAATCAGATCTCACTCTAAATGGGACCACATTACAAGTACAAGCTTTAGAATATAAAAAGAATCATCAAAATCGGAACACCCAGTAAAAAGTATTGATGTGACACACTAAAAATACTACGGACAAACCTCCTTCGTTGGAGGTCGGTTAAGAATTAAGTTTTTTTTTAATTGTCATAGCTTTTGTGACTTCTCTCATATCCCATTTTTTCCTGTTCCGGTAGGAATTTCGGAGAAATTCTCTCTTAGTGCAACACTCCCCAAGGATACTAAATTTCAGCTTTTGAAGATCGGTAGTTCCAGCTATGCGTTGTCTGTCAGACACCCACTCATCAGTAACGCAAGAGTTTAAAACATATTGAGTTACTATTCTTTGCTGGTACCACGTTATTAAATATAGCAGCGCCTCGCGGTTTCACCCGCGTAATTCCCGTTACCGTGGGAATATGGGGATAAAATATAGCCTATGTTACTCAGGGTGAATGTAGCTTTCTAGTGGTGAAAGAATTTTTGAAATCGGTCCAGTAGTTTTTGAGTTTATTCGTTACATACAAAAATACAAATATTTCCTCTTTATGATATTAGTATAGATATAGATAGATTTCCTGATACGTTAGCTTGAGATGTTCCCATAGTAGTCATAAATCCTTTATCACTTAAGTTTAAAGTCCCATGTGGTGGAGTCGTTCACCATTCATTGGACACAAGACCAGAATTCCGACTGCTACTGATCATATTCATATGGAAGACCCAATTACATTTGTCCGTACTGGAATTAGAAACCAGTAAAGCTCTTGCGGTCGCAACCGACGAGACAGTTTTAGCTAGTACTGCATTTAGCACTAGGACAATTATGTTCTTGAAATTTTATTTTCATGCGTGTCTTTTCCGGCAGGTCATTCATGAAGTTATAACAACTCATAACTCAAATCACTTCCGCGTTGAAATCAATTCGTAAGCTAAATAAAACAAATTGCCGGAATTTGGTTCATTCGGTAAAGTCCACCTCGATTATACTGAAAGACACTGACAGCTGACCTTATCACGGCCTGACATAACTCCCAGCACGCGAATGTCACGCCGACTGTACTCAAGGATTTCTGTACTTCTAGAAGTTTCTCTTGGAAAATCGGGTGCTGAATATTTTGGGTGGTTATGGAATGACGTGGGTAGACATGTATCGGGTGATTTATAGTGTGAACTGACCCCAGTGGTTGGGGAGGTGAAAAGCTAATGGCTACCGATTTATTTTTGGTATCGTGTCGTTACTCGTCGAATAAACTGAACGTTATATTCGTACTGTCAACCATGAATGATTTTCTTTGAAAAAAAAAAAAAAAGAAAACAGTTTGAGATCTGTTTGTATAAAAACTTTGTGCGCTGATATCGAAAACTAAAACTGTAAAGATTATTTTAACAAAACAATCGTTGAATTAAAACGAAACAAGATAAATAAATAGACTACGAAATGAGCCTCTTTACCTTCTTAGATGTTCTATTTATTAAGCAATTGCTTCCCTCGGAATAACGTTGTTTCATTTTCTGCCTCATCGACATTAAAAGCGGCGATCTTCTTTTGTCCGCAACAATTGTAAACACGACTCCACTCGCTCTCAGTTGAGACACACTAATTTTTCATTCGCGCCGACAGGTAGCCGTATCTCTGTTTGCATCCTATTTACAGCTCCCTCGGACAGTTAAAAGGAGTCAAAGAAAAGCCTATCTTTTCCGTTTACACGTTTGCTGTGCTAACTTCGCTGGGGCGATGTTTGTCCCTGTGTGTGTATCATACGCTGCACTAGTGAATGTCGCGAACCAGGGCTGCCACTGGCCTACTTTTTCTCCGTGTCCGGGAAATGGGACGTTTGTGAAGATCCCTGGCGCTAATTACAAGCTTCCTTTCATACGCCCGATGGAGCTTTTTCGAATGTTTATCACGTATTCCGTATGTCGCTAAGTTTCTTTGGAATTCGGAATTTATTTAAGGTTTTAATCAGGTTTGGAGCTAACCCTAGGCGCTCGGCTGTGTGCTAATGTGTGTCGGTGAGAGCTGCTTTGTAGTAATGCACACAGCGTCATTAGTATGGAGCCAGTCGTGGGTGCAGTCATAAAAATTTCATTTGTCAATCTGCTGCTCGGCCACTGCAGGCATAGAACAGCTGAGGTGAAGCGTCTCGAGGCAGTTTATGTTATGAGCTTTTCCTTATTAGTATTTTTTTAAATAGTTTTTAGGGGCCGAAAAAATGTTTAAGTTTAAATGTACGTGACATTAAAATTTGCTCATTCATACATTGGCGTTGCATCCGTTAAATAGTAAAATAAATCTGAAGAACCGAAATTGTACAAAATTATGTTTTATATATAATTTTGTACACTTTATAAATTTAGTACATGAAGATTCGGACCTTTTAAAACTTGGCTTTGCTTGATATTAAAAAAATAAATAAGGACCAAGTATATGTATGTACACTGGTTATTCCAGATTTCTGAGAGATAGATAAATGAGAAGAATGAACAGAAACGCGCTCAAGCCGGAATTAATCAACCCGAGCTGCCGGGAAAATATAATATAATAATTATGTTATGCTAAGGTAGAGCACATTATGCCAGGCCATCTATTTAAAATTGTTATCAACACAACCTTTTCCAAGGCCCAATTCCGCAATAACGTTACTTATGACACCTTATCGCTACATGAACCTGAATAACTTTATCAGCGTAACGTAGCACAAAAAGGAACAGATGAAAATATCCAAAAAATCGCAAATGATTAGTGTGCGCTATCATCTAACAATTCTACCAATCCGAACGGTCGAAATACTCTTTGACGCGGGCCGCAGAAGCTTGCGCGGCGCCTGGCAGTAGTCGCCGCGACGCCGAGCCGAGCGCACGTGCGCGCCCACCCGCCCCGCGCCCGCCGCTCGCAGCGAGTGAATTGTGAAACGAAAAAAAATAAAACAACACCGCAGTGAAAGTGCATGTGTCAGTGGATTTAGATATGCATTGTGTTTGACGTGTATCACAAACGTGGATTGAAGGTATTGTGTTCGATAATTCTGTAGTTTAGTGTGTCGGCATCCCGTATCCCAGGTAGGTACAAATTAAATCTTAAATTAAATGTTTTATCAAATTGTGGTTATGTAAAGCGGTGTTAAAAGCTGTTTTGTAATCTATCGTAAGTAATGGAAATTCGACTGCAAGCTTTTCCTATTAAAATATCACGATGAGTATGCGTGTTTTTTACCATGCACGCTTGAAAGGAATCCAACTTAAATAGCGAGCATGGGTTAACTACGTGCGGTCCCACGGTGGGCGCCAATTTTCTTTGGTCCCACGGTGGGCGCCAATTACTTTATGCGAAAAGGTACCACAATCATGAAACCTTATAGGTAGTTATAACTTAAAAGATATTTTCGGTGGATGATACGACACAATCTAATAACCCAAAACAACGTAAAAGCCTTCTTAAAATATATTATACTCGGAGTGTGCATTATCTAATGCCTTGTTAAACAACAAAAGGCTTCATAATCGAGTAAATAAACCTTTTAGGCCTGTTTTAACATGTATTACGTGCGTAAAAAGGTAGGGAACGTCGTTAGTACTTAAACGTTTATGGGAATCTTTAATGTATTCGCGACAACATTTCATTTTCAATTTTATTGTATCCATCGTTATCGTCAAATTGTTTTACGAGAGTGAATGTCAATCCCTCGACATTTACTGTGACTCCTAAAAAAAATAAAACGAAGAATATGTAATAACCGTGCTTAGGTAATTTCTTGCCAAGTGGAACTGAACTTGAGAGTTGGGTTTTCACAGAATATATAGGTCTCGAACTTGACATTGATTAATTAAACAATTAATTGGAATAACAGATTCTTTATTATTTGAAGTTGTTCTTGTAGAACAGTGAATAATATTCGGGCTGGCAAAATTGTCAAAGGAATTTAGGATTGGAAATGTTAAACTTAATGCTATTGTATATATTACTGTGGGTTTAAGAGGCTCTGAGATATGAGTTATGGTTTAAGATGTACCAATTT
This sequence comes from Hecatera dysodea, assembly GCA_905332915.2. NCBI lineage: Eukaryota > Metazoa > Arthropoda > Insecta > Lepidoptera > Noctuidae > Hecatera > Hecatera dysodea. Next base: position 22,413,350 of record HG995292.1, read on the forward strand.
TGGTGATAACTGTTTTAAATTCGTCTTGTATTAATTTATATAATTGTCATTTATATATTAGGTACCTATTTTTTAATACATTTCCCTTATTCATTGCATGAATCACTGGTATTATATATACTTCTTTAGTATATAGCAGAATTTTTATATAGATTTGAAGCAATTTTTTTTTTTAGCAGAGTGTTCTGCAGAATAAGTTCGCCAAAAGAAACGCCCATTTCCAAATATAAACTTTCCTTTTTACAAATATGCTAGTCACATTTTATAAGTTCTTATAATACCACTAAACATTGTTGTCTTTATCTGAACTCCTGCAGTTTTAACTTTGATCGTTACTTAACTTCCAGACGTGTAACTTCGTCGAAACGTGTTTTAAAATATTTGATCAATGGCGTTCTTCGTACTTTTTCTTTTGCATAGAGCGTTGTTCCGAAGTTCAATTTTATGTTAAAACGTGCGACCGGGACAGTAGGTTAGGAAAACTTTCATGGCATTATATTTACCAAGGATATTATGAATGCTGCTTTTAAGTTAAATGCTTCACTTCTTTGCTATTAGATATACGTGTATTTTTTTTTATAATCAGTGGGAGTGGTGTTACTGTTGGATCTAAACAGAATAGTGCTGGCAAGTTTAATTTTATCAGCAACCCCGATGTACTAAATATAGACTAAATATAAAGTAAAAACCTTTCTGTTCTGTTGTCTATAAAATACTTACTTAGAAACGATATAACAGTAATTTGTTATCTTATAATGTATGAAAAGCATTACTAATATTCCCTCCAAATGTTCGTAGAAAACCTCTACTATCTATAGTAGAGGTTGTCTACGAACATAAATAATAATTTGTCAATTAAAGATAGCATTTACTTCTAAACCTGTTATTGGTTATTAATTTATTTTGCAATACACATTTCATATTAATATAAACCACGGTTAACAATACCTCTACTATCTATAGCCTCTACCTAACCTCTACTATCTATAGTAGAGGTTGTCTACGAACATAAATAATAATTTGTCAATTAAAGATAGCATTTACTTCTAAACCTGTTATTGGTTATTAATTTATTTTGCAATACACATTTCATATTAATATAAACCACGGTTAACAATAAGATTTTTATTTAATATTTACATAACAGAGCCTAAATTATCCGAAAATAGAGTCCACAAAGTCTATACTAATATTATAAAGAGGAAAGATTTGTATTTTTTTATGTAACGAATAAACTCAAAAATTACTGAACCGATTTCAAAAATTCTTTCACCATTAGAAAGCTACATATACCCTGAGTACGGGAACGGGAACTATGCGGGTGAAACCGCGGGGTGGTGCTAATTGTTAATAAATTGAATTTAAATGACCAACAAACTAAATTAAAATTTTAAATAACAATTTAAATTTTCAATATGAAAATAAGTTAAAATATCAATAGGTTTGTGTTCCTATAACAATACAATATGATCAAAATCCTAGCGTAGTATAAATGTAGCTAGACTGTGATCAAGTACTTTATCCAAAGCGGGCGTCACTGAAACTAGTTTGAAGCAGAGTTATGTGTTTAATAAATGATTAATTTGACGCCCCGGGCGGCCCACACCCACTCACTTATGTACAGAATGTGCCTGAAAAAGAACAGATTGTATTTCTCTGGTTTTGGTCTGAGTGGAAATGATTGCTGCTAATTATATCGAGATGGCAATAGGGATGTTGCCTGAGTAAAAAATATATGATTATGTTTAGTCCGTCAGTTAGATTATAGAAAAATATTGGACACGTATTTTTTCCTTTATCAAATCTATAAAAACTGTTGAAGATAAAAAGCATCAAAGATCAGGAGTGGGAGCGTGTGACGTTACTACCCGGTAAAAATTGTAGCGAGTAGTGGCGTCACACGAGTTTTTTACGCACTGTATCGTCTTCATTTTTTGTTTATGTGAAAAACGAAAAAATACGTGTCCAATATTTTTTGGAAATCTATCAGACAGACTAATCAGATTTTTTAGTTAACTACCCTATTATAATATCATGTTGGTAAACGTGGGTGAGGCCAAGTGAGTGAGTGAGTTGAGTGCTTTCTTAAGGCGCGTCCCCGAGCAAAACGCAGCGGTAGCCGTTTTTTGTGTAGTTTTTAGGAGCCATCTTCTCATTATCTATTAGAAATATCAACAAATAAAAAATACATTATGTTTCTACATAATCTTGACTCCAAAATGGTAGTTTTATTTTTTTTATTTTTAAGACGTAATGTTTAATTATAGAGTCGCAACGAAACGACAGAAATAGGAAATAACTATTTTTAATTTGCATCTCCTCGTAAAGTAACTATTATTTTGGTTTGCTACTTAAAGTAATGGATAGTTAATTTAATAATAAACATTTTGCTAGTTTTATTTTTTATTTAACTCGAAAATTTGATTTTATATAGATTTCACTATAAAATCTGAGCGTAATCGCACCGAATCTTGCGGGTGCGGCGAAGAGGGAACGAATGCTCAAGGTTATTTGGTCAGGGTACCGCCTTAAGATAGTATTTAAAAATATACTGCTACATTTTATTCACTGATATAAATTGCACTTCTAGTGCGTAGTTTTGCTTGCCATATTGGTGTCAATATAAAAGAGGTTAAGTTACATGAAAACTTTTGTTTTTAATGCGCCGGTAGCTCAGCCCCGCATCTGTGTCGATACGTGCATCGCGTATTTCGCGAGCTCTATAAATAGGTCAGCCGTGCCATCTTCATATTGATGCTGGAAGTCACTACCTTACGTAGTATCTATATGCAGCTAGGTATGTACTGTCCTTTATATGTCGCCTGAAGAGATAGATTGGTGTTTCATATTGAAAGTCTTCGCTAGATCAAAATTTTGGTCTACGTAACTGTAACATAAAATGAACAACGGTTTTATTGGAAACAGCGGTTAGGGGAATCATTGTTTGGTCCGTCAAGTCTATTCAATGATTCTCCCATTCGGTGTCCTAAATCCTATTATGAAGAGTGAGGCATCATCGATGTCAAACAGAAGGTATAGCAAAACAAAATTGTGGAATTTTCCGATAATTGCAATTACAAACTCACAAATCTATCACATTTTTTTAAGTAAAGACTTAACAAATAGTTCCACACACAAACGAAATCGAGTTTTTTCAATATTTTTCTCCATACGTAAAAGATATTTGAATATAAAGTTTGCGAGGGTCGACAGCATCCAGTCCTGGCACCTCATCGATTACTTTCAAGTTAAGTCGAAGTTCGGGATGTCGATAATTTCACCATTGATATTAGAATTCCGAACTTTGCTCCCAGCCTCGATTTGAACATTTAACAAATAAACACATCAAAAGTATCTAGGGATCAACATATATTTTTGCAATAACTTTTCTCCTGATTGATATTAATTAAAATTTTCTTTAAGGATTCATCAAATAAAGTGTTTTCGTTTGTCACAGTAACGATAAACCAAGTCACCTTTGCATTAATAAAGAAATTTGCCATTTTCCTAATAAAGGGATTTTTGACATTTGAACCACTAACATTAAAGTTCGAAAAAAAGACTGAAATAACAGTTTTCTTTAAAATTTTATTGGGTAACTTAAACAATTAATAATCCGTGTTTCTACCGCGAACACTAACAACACAAGAACATCGGTTTGGCATACTCAAAATGAGTTCATCCAAATCACGCTGTGGAATGGCCGCCCATGTTCGTTGCAACAACAAAAAAAGGTCTTCTTGCGACTGGATACCCTCCATATTCGGCAGAGCTCTTCTCTGTAGCATATCCCATGCATGCTCAATCGGGTTCAAGTCTGGCGACTGAGCAGGCCAGGGCAGGACATTGATGTTAGCTGCGGCGAGAGTCTGTCTTACAACTCTTGCGGTGTGCGGTCGTGCATTATCATGCATTAACTGAAATAAGGGACCGATTTGCACTTGTAGAGGAACGATGACGTCTGATACAATCGTCTCAGCATAAATTTGAGCGTTGAGGTTGCCTCTGATCCAAATCAACTCAGTTCTTCCGCCGATCCAAATACCCGCCCATACTATGATGGTTCCACCACTATAAGGATGGACTTCCTGGCAGGATTTTAATCGCTGTTGGCGTCCAGGGGTTCTCCAGTGTCGTATACGTCTTGTATCCGGTCTCATACCAAAACGAGACTCATCAGAAAAGCACACGAAACGCCATTGTTCTTCTGCCCAATTTCTGTGTTCAAGAGCCCATTGATATCGAATCCTACGATTGTGCATTGCTATAGGTGGTACCCGTAGCGGTCTTCGGGAATGAAGGTTCACTTCATGCAAGCGGTTTCTGACTGTTTGGTCGCTAATTAAGTTCCCTGAAGAGTGATGAAGCCTCACGGCTAACATCATGGCGGTTATTGTTGGAGCTCTTCGAGTTAAGATTTGAATGTATCGGTCTTGTCTCCGTGTGGTGCAGCGATACCGTCCTCCATGGCGCTCAGCCAAGGTAAGCGAAGAGCTCTGCCGAATATGGAGGGTATCCAGTCGCAAGAAGACCTTTTTTTGTTGTTGCAACGAACATGGGCGGCCATTCCACAGCGTGATTTGGATGAACTCATTTTGAGTATGCCAAACCGATGTTCTTGTGTTGTTAGTGTTCGCGGTAGAAACACGGATTATTAATTGTTTAAGTTACCCAATAAAATTTTAAAGAAAACTGTTATTTCAGTCTTTTTTTCGAACTTTAATGTTAGTGGTTCAAATGTCAAAAATCCCTTTATTAGGAAAATGGCAAATTTCTTTATTAATGCAAAGGTGACTTGGTTTATCGTTACTGTGACAAACGAAAACACTTTATTTGATGAATCCTTAAAGAAAATTTTAATTAATATCAATCAGGAGAAAAGTTATTGCAAAAATATATGTTGATCCCTAGATACTTTTGATGTGTTTATTTTATGCGAATCCAAATAAATATGTTCTGAATACATTCTTGATGATTGTATCAACATATTTTTTGCGTTCGGATTTCATTTGGAATAAAATCTGGTTTCGTTTTAATTTCGTTTACCTTTTTTAATTTGAAGAATTAAATTGCTTGTTCATTCTAAGTAGTTTATTTTTAATTATCCAAATGAATTAGGTTTTCTCTGAAATGAAACTACTTAATAATCTATGAGAGTAGTTTTATTCCTACAACCGAAAATTTATTCTAGATTTCATTTATTATTTTTATCTGTTAGAGGAAAATCTTTTTGCTAAAGTGATTGCTAAAACTAGTTTAGAGTAATCTTAGATTTAGAAAAACCATAGATTTAAATGTTCTTGTGATATTTAAACTTTTTGATAAGATTATTTTTAACAGTGCTTCTTATTGATTTAACATAATAATACACCCAAAAGTGCGGAGGCGGACATCATCCTATATGTATTGTAAGTGTTATGTAAATCAGTGACAAATAGTGGTAGGTACAATATTGAAGACAGAACTATAATTGATATATTTTTATATTGATACTTTTAGGGTTCCGAACCAGCATACGGAACTCTTATAGGATCACTCGGTTGTTTGTTTATATGTCCGTCTGTCACAGACAATTTTCTTGGCACTAGACTGATTCGCAGATGAAGTGGCAGATCAAATAAAAGAGCGTATTGTGAGGATTTCGAATATACTTTCATTTTGATGGTTTGATGACTTACATTTTGGTGAAATTATCTATAAAATACAATGCAAAAACCTATAAATTGTATTTTTTCGAAAATGTAGACTTTGGAGACAGTAGTTTCAGAAATAAGGGTTATCGCTTATCTTCAAGACTATTGAGTGTACATTACAATTATTAATTAAGAAGTATTTCCTTCTTATAGATTATCCTGTAATTGAAACCATTGGGTTTCTAAGTAATATGTTATAAATTGAGATTCATTCAGAACCCGTTGCATGCGAGCCAACTCGCACTTAGCCGGCTTCTATTTGATATTTTTACTTTCGGTTTGGTTAGTCCATATCCCTTGTACCAATCAGCACGTGTTTCAAACGACCCCCGCCTCCCTTCACATAACCCAGGTATACAACAACAACTAAATCAAACAACATCGCATTTGCAGTCACGTTCTCATTACCAGCAGCTTATGTTAGCGTCGCTATCGCTAATTAAACAGTAGCTTAGTCAAAATCAATGTAATCCTATCCAACTATACCGCGTTAGTTAAAGGTTTCATTGGAAGAAATAAATGTCATCACCGCGAATACTTTTCCAACTGCAAATAGTCTAAAAATATTTTCTTGGTGTTGTTGATTTTTAATACCGCAGTAACCTTTATCACATAACTTGATTTGGTTTGACAGCTGTCAAATTTTTTAATGACAATACAATTATATGAGATCAGTGGGACTGTATGATGTCATCTGTAAATAATAGCTTAATATCTATTAAATTAGAAATAAAATAGTTAGGTATTTCGCATTAAATATGTACAATAAATGCAAACACAATAATCGTTTTGAATTTGACTTTGATATTTAAAAAAACATTAAACCTCTCTATCCATCTTATAGTTTCGTAATTGAGTCAAAATATTTCTATCAAGATCGATGCAATATTTAAATTATGTCCTGACCTTTTTTTTTGTTAGGTGAGAAATAATCAAATGACTTCTCCCGCTCTTACTGACTTAAACCCACCTGTGTGTGACCTTTGCATTCCAGGGCCGCGGTGATGGGGTTGACGTATCCTTATTGGACAAAAACTCCTAAATAAAAACAAATAAAGATTTAAAAAAGGGCCGCGATGACTCTTTCGAACAAATTCCGCAAAAAATGTCATACCTACTGACTCAATTTTAAGAGTAACGCTACTCAGGCACGCAGCAGAAATATTGAGGACACTTCATTCATCTGAGGTGGCGTCTTAATAACCTCGAGATGACGCGGAGGGCAGGAAACGCCCCTATTGTTGCCATTTGTAAAAAACTCATTCTCCCTAATTTTGCTCGTCCGCCCGCCAACCTGCTTGTGAATGAAAACACAATAAATTAGATCGGCAGAGTTAAGAAAATGGGTGTTGTTTTAATAAAAGGTTGATTAAAACATACTGGCAATATAATAATTTTTTAAACCTTAATATCTATACTTCTATACTAATATTATAAAGCTGAAGAGTTTGTTTGTTTGTTTGAACGCGCTAATCTCAGGAACTACTGGTTCGAATTGAAAAATTATTTTTGGGTTGAATAGACCATTTATCGAGGAAGGCTTTAGGCTATATATCATCACGCGTTTTAAAATCGGGGATTCCACGGGGACGAAGTCGCGGGCAGCAGCTAGTGTAAGAATAAATGTGAAAGTGCGATTTTTTTAGTTACGCTTTTACACCTGGATCACTGAGCCAATTTTGATAAGTTTTGGTACAGAGATAGATGGGAGCTTGGAGACGATTATAGGCAATCATAATCATAGTACTGTCTTCAGTTAAAAGAGTTATGGGACTTCTTAACTATCATTTAATCTTTGCCGTTACTAACCTATCCAATAAAAAGCATTGAAATAATATCTAAAATAACCAATAGACGACACGGTTGACGCAGTGGTTGAGCGATTGGCTGCTGCGCTACGTGTCGTGGGTTCGATTCCCGCATGGAACAAATATTTGTATGGCCTACAGATAGTTGTTACGGGTCTGGTTGTTTGTGTTTATGAGATTGTACGTTTCACCTACGACACAGGAGAAATTCCTAGTGTGGGGCAACGTTATTTTTTTAGAAAGAAAGAAAGAAAGAAAGAAAGAATAAAATTTATTTAGCACATACATGAAACACACACGGTACATGGAAATAACAAACAAACAAAGATATAAGTATGACAAAAACTTAGTGAGTGTCTCACGGCTGCACTAAAAAGGTCCATTTCAGCGATATGCCAGACAGAATGAAATTTTTACATTTTACATGAAAATACATAACATGTAAATAAAATTTAGTTATTAAAACTTGCCAGCATCACAACTACCCCAGGTCAGCCACAGTCTGATGTCATAAGTACCCCTCAAATTATTTTCAACGCGGCTTCCAAAATTTGCAAGCCATCGCGTGCAATGTCACTGACTAGTTGAAAACTTTGAAAATCTAATATGGCGCCGAAATATAAAAGTTTGGGGAACTGCACAGCTGAACCAATTTGCGTATGTGTTGTTTGGAGCTCGCTATTTATACGAAACTCATCTCATTGGGTGAGCGGACGTGACCTCTGTGTCTATTAATGTTTGTGAAGTTTTGAAATTAAATTCGATATGACGCAAAACTTTGGTTTGTTGAACTATAATAGTTGCTGAAACAGAATCATTCGTACAGGCCTCTTGAACTCACAAAAATGTTGCTAAAAACAAGTGCATGACGATACATAAGTGTGTACATGATGGGCGATTTGTGGAAAAAAGTAGCGTCTAATATTTTACCCGAAAGCCTCATAAGTAGGGTAATGTTTTCGTTGTATATTATTTAGTATTTCTGTGGTCATATCATGATGTGGCCGAAAGTGATTACTTCAAATGGTTGGCCACATCATGAACAGTTCAATGATATGCCTTGCCTATTTCTTTGGCAAGCTCTGCAGTTTGAATGACTGTATGACCGATCATATCACTAGATTCACCTTAAATCCTGAAGCGACATAGACTACACAAATTAAAAAAAAAAACAGATACAAGATGGCGACCGCTGTTAGGTACGTATCCTTATGTGACTTCATCATGTTTGATAGCAACGTAAAGGGCTCGACGAGACAAGTCAAAAATTGTTACCCATTAAAATGTAGGGAAATAAAAACTTGTATCAAAAAAACTCTACCGAGAAATTAGGAAAGAATGACTTTTCAACACCTGAAGTCACTTATTAAACAATCTGATGCAGTTGGTGGTAACAAATCCATAACTGAACTAAAATAAATGCGAGCTTGCCCACTTGAAAGTAAAGTAAATCTCGGAAATAAATCTCAAAGGGACGTTTTATCATTAAAAAAAGTATCTTATGTCCTATTCAGTTTATATCCTATCCGTATTGTAACTAACAAATATTAAAAACTACAGACTTTATACGAGGAAGGTAGAGAACTCATACAGGTCTTAATATTCTAGAAGTATAATATATCATACATTAGCCGCACCCTGCGATTTCGCCCGCGTATTTCCCGTTCCTGTGGGAATATGGGGAAAGTATAGCCTATGTTACCTGAGGACAGTATGGCTTCCTAACAGTGAAAGAACCACAAACTCATGTAACACAAAACCGTTCAATTAAATTAAAAACATTCAATAAAGAAAACGGGATAAATCATAGATTGAATATTTAAATTTGATTCACAAATCATAATAGCTTTACTGTGAAACAACCTGCAATTTAAAAATGTGTTGTATAAAAGAGGTATCGGTTGCCTTGGTATGTATATAAAGTCAAATGAAGGCAGACTAACAAAATAATATCGTCTTCCCCCTTGTGCCTTCCACACTTATTAAAATTGTTTTGTTTCATTTTCAAGATAAAGTTTTATAGCTTGAATTTATGTGAAATCCCTTATTCCACAATTAATTGTGTGGATTATTCGGCGCCCACAAGAGAGGCCGATATTAATCTTAATGAACTCGCACCTACACATCGGTACTTCGTCTTCATTTTTGTATAATACTTGAATTACTGGCTTGGTAAGACTGGGGTACCTGACATAAACAAAGCACAGATATCGGCTATTGGACGAATTGACCAATATTTAGTTCAACATTACCTCGTGGCTAAATACAATTTAGTACCTTATTATTTAAGAAACTGTACAATTTATACAATTTTTTACCTAGTTTAGTTAGGAATCTAGAAGTTAAGTTTTTAATTGTCTATATCACAGTTTTTTTTACACATTTGTATTATACTATAGAATCCTTTTGATTATTTGTTAATTTTAAATTATTTTAGATCTTCTCGCCTGAAACACAGGATTTCCTAGTTCAGGCTCGAATTAAGATTTATATTTAAGACTGTATGTAATTTGTCCTGTTAAATTGGTAGTCATAAATAAATAAATTACAGCTGCACGGATCAACTATGGATGGGTGATCATCCATTTCGTATTGAGACTCTTCCGTGTGTCGGAATGTACGTTGAGCTATTGGTTCCGACTGGCATTTTAAGATTCTTGTCAGTCGTCATCCATAAGGATAGGACAGCTAGAAGTCAGAAAATCTGACACCACTCGTCCCAAGAGGTTTCGTATAATCCAATTACTGCGTTGTGAAGGTCAGATAAGTAGTGGTCTTGTGAAAAATACTTATGTATATTCAGCACTAGGTATCCTTTAAGACCTGTTAGGGTTGCGGAATTTGTTCGAAAGAGTCACCGCAGCCCTGGAACGCAAAGGGCACAAGAAGGATCACGGGTGGGTTTTAGTCAGTAAGAGTCTGACACTCCCTTCCGCTCCGCCCAGAGCGGGAGAAGTCATTTGATGATTTCCCATCCAGAAAAAAAAGGTATCCTTTAAGACCGGAGGCCGAAAGAGTGAAAGCAAGCCAAAGCTAGTTCTTCCATAAACCTCTATCAGCTGCTATGACAGTATTCATTCCATTTCCAGCGATATCTATCATATATGTATGTCTATATATTTAATCTGAAAATAATTTTGCTTACGCATATTCAGTTTATATTTATTGTAGCCGTAGGTGTGAGTATTTTTTTTAAATAAACTAATCGTTTTGTAATTTGTCCTGAACGTCCAAAACAAAAGTGAGGTGCCAGCAGCACTGGCACAAAGTTGTTTCAAATGTCGAATATAATATCCTGCTTAGCTTATAAATAATGGACGCACTAGGTCAACAAAGCAAGAACAAAAACGTACATTATTCATCTTCTAATGTCAAAAGAACAAGAAGCGGAAGTTTATAAAAAGTCTCGTTAAATGGAATTAGAAATAATCATTCATGTTGTTTATAAAATCTTTGTTTTACTCGTAGGAATGCAGCTTGAAAAGGAAATTAGTGCTACATTTGTGAAATGAAAATCTCTCTCTTCTCGACCTTTTTACAGAAAAGGGCAAATTAGTTTGTTTTTAGCATGCATTTAGAATGGTTGAGAACGTCAGGTCGGCGGTGGTGGAAGGAGCAAAATTGTTTTTCATAAATATGAGTACAAAATACTTGAACTTTTTCTCATATTTTTATTCCTGCACGCAATCCCCTGTAGAGTTATTAAAAAAGAAACGGAAATTCTTAAGAAATATTTCATCTGAGACTAGGATCGGTCTCGTTTATCAAGATTTTAATAATTAAGAAATACATTTTCTTGGTAAAAAATAAATAGGTTTTCAGTTGGCTGAGATCTGTACAAAAAGACTTGCTAAACTTACACCAAAAGGACGTTTAATTGAATCCAAATTAAACGTAATAACAATAGCTACATACCCTCGTAATAATTAAGTTTTTCCTTTGTTACAACTAAAGTAATTAATTTATCAGCGTAATTATAGTCCAGTACAGTTTCACGTATTATTTTACGTATAATAACTTCGCTTGGCCAAGTTTTAATTGGGAAAAAGTATGTACAGGTATCAGAGTCTGAGAACAAGTTCATGGGACCCATTAATTGGGATATGGAGTCCCGAACTATGAATAAGTTCCTTTGCAAGGAAACGCGACGGCTTTAACTCTCATTAGTGGAGTTTTATTTTCTTGTTTTGTTTTTGCATCGTCTATTTGCTTTTTAGACGTATTTTTCTAAGTATTACTGCTTAAGTTTTAAAAGAACTCTTCATGCGAGTTTTTTCATACTTGCAGTTTCAAATATCTTTGTGGTATTCATCTTTTGAAATTCGTTTTCAAAGTTGTTCCGAAAAACATTTCTGCTTTCCCAAAAAACGAGAATTATGAAAGATACTCCTTTGTTCAATTCCCAAACAAATCAGAACACAAAACTAACAGAAGCTCACAATAAATAAAATAGAGAAATAAAACAGCTTATACATAAGAAAAACATCCGAGCTATGTTTTGATCCTCTTGTCCATCCTCCATATATAACAACGAATAAATAAATCAAAGCAAACAAAATACGTTATTTTACTTCGAGTATAATATAAAGAGAATGTTAACAAGTAAATAGGTACGTGCGGGAAAAATGTATTCTAATATCGGTATTCTCCGGGGCTTTTCGGCAAGATGGTATTTTTAATTTAACTGAACACGGCTCGTTCCGTTCCTTTCCTAAGTAGTTCCTGTTCCTTTTGGTGCAGTCCCCTCTATAACCTCATCACGCTCTGATGCCGGCTTCTTTTTAATTTAATCAGGCTCTGGATGTACTGTTGTTAATTAATTCAGTTGTATTTACATGTGTAGCTCGCCAGGTATATTGTGGAGGGAAAATGAGAGAAAAAAACATGGCGACTTTCGCCCGCGTCCCTGTTACCTTCGTTTTTATATGTGTCAGTGGGTTTTTTTTCTACGTAATATTTTGTTAGCCGCGTCACTAATAAAGTTATTAAGTTATATATGTAACTAACACTTAAGCAGATTAATAGCATATGAAATAAGAACGGACTCAAACAAAGACTGGACTATTTAGTACACACAGATAACACACTCCCTTCCCACAGAGAAAAACGGCAAACATTCCCCACATTTACGGTTAACAACTTTGCACCATTCTATTTTAACGACAACTAATTATACACCGTTTCCGCAGCAGCCACTTAAGGCCTACTCAGCGATACATCCATGGCGAGTATTGCACGCCCGGCCCTTTGTTCGCGACGTAAACTTGGAGGAAATTTGACAGTTTTACGGTATATAAAGGATGTAATGGATGAGCGGGTGTTTAGTGATAATTAGCGAGAACGAAGCGTGCATAAATCATGCGACAGGCCATTGTTGGGATGCTGCGAGATCGGGGAAGTCTTACACAGGGTTTTTTGTGAAATACTAACAACATTTTAGTGAGTGCAAGTACTCATGAGTATAAACAACTCTTACCATGAGATCAGTCCTGAAAAATTTACTAGATATCTTCGTTTTAGAAGTTGTAATTGTCCACGAGATTCTTTTTATGGTAACACGCTCAGATATTTCAAAATATGGTCTCTTGAACACCGGCGAGACGTAACAGATCAAATCGTTAACGGTTTACTAAATTTTCCCAATGTTTTGACGGAATTAAGTAGAGCTGTACCTGCGTATAATACTATAAATAAATAAAATTTTATTGAAATAATAAACTATAGACCTTACTAGACCTTTACTATGCATTTTTTTTCTCTTTATTTGTTTTGGGGTTTTTATCAAAATGGATATTTCAAACTATGCATACGAAATCATCAAATGACTTCTTCGGCTCTGGAAGTGGAAGGGAAGGTCAGACTCTTACTGACGAAAACCCATCCGTGTTCTTCCAATGTCTTTCGCGTTCCAGGGCTGCGGTGACTCTTTAGAAGAAATTCCACAACGACCTCGTCCCGAGATGATCTTTGCCACAACTGCAAGTCGCACTAACCTTAGTGGCGCCGCACTCATGAACCGCCTAATGGGAAATTACAATAAAATCGCTACACGAGTCAATAGTATCGTATATATCGCATATCTTCTCTAACTATTTCCGCATATTCCGTACGAGACTTTTAGCCAGTTCGGAGTCTCAAGACCTGTGTGTGACACGACAAACTAATAAACAAACAACTAATAAAACTATACTAATATTATAAAGATGAAAGATTTGTATTTTTGTATGTAACGAATAAACTCAAAAACTACAAGACCGATTTCAAAAATTCTTTCACTATTAGAAAGCTACATTCACCCTGAGTAACATAGGCTATATTTTATCCTCGTATTCCCACGGAAACGGGAACTACGCGGGTGTAACCGTTTTTTTTTTTTTTTTTTTTTTTTTTTTTTTTTTTTTTTTTTTCCTGGATGGGAAATCATCAAATGACCCCTCCCGCCCTGGGTGGAGCGGTAGGGAGTGTCAGACTTTTACTGACTAAAACCCACCCGTGATCCTTCTTGTGCCCTATGCGTTCCAGGGCCGCGGTAACTCTTTCGAACAGATTCCGCAACCCTAGCAGGCACCGACCCTATGGGGCCCCGTCCTCGGTGCTGACGGCTCCTTGAGGCGCGCGTGGAACACAACGCGTCGTCGACTCAACCTGGTATCGGACGGCGAGCCACCCACGCTCACCGTCCCCAGGCATCAGCCACTGCGCGATAGCACAGCGGCCGACTTGTCTCTGGAGGGGGCCGAAATGGGACCATTACTGGCACTCCATCTCAGCACCCTCCCGAGTGTTGGGAGCCGCAGCACCCGCAGCAGAAGCGGCAGCGGCGGCGACAGAAGCCGCGGCGGCGGCAGAGGCGGCGGTGGCGGCGGACCTCTTGCCCCTGGTCGGGGCGGATGGCGCGCAGGCCCTTCCCCCAGCCCAGTGCTCGGCCGGCTTGCCAACAGCCGCACATGCATTGCAGTGCGGCGTGGCCTCGCACGAGCCAGCCTTATGACCGGGCTGACCACAGCGGAAACAGAGTCCGCTGCGGTCGACCTCCGAACGCGGGTGTAACCGTGGGGCGCTGCTATTGTATATAATTCCATTATCCTTATACAGTATGTTAAATAACAGAGGGCGTTCCCTTAAATTCGTTAATCTATATCATTAATAGATTCAAATAAAAATATCAGAATAGAAAAATAAGCATAAAATAATCCGAATTACAAAAAAAAGAATTGACAATAAATTCGAAAAATCCTGTTTAAAATCAAAATAGTAGCGCGGAATAGTACCTACTCGTAGTAGCAATGCCCAAACCGGCAAGTACGCGTGTATAGAGTGTTTCTTTAACGTATCAATTTAACACTTTTAGAATTAATATTTTAATATTAAAAAAAATAAAAACATTTCGTTTTCGAATGGTAATATTTTTTTCATCATATATGAATGCTATACTATTGCGGGTTAACGGGAACGCCCTCTGTTAGTTAACATACTGTATTGTTCTCATATTATTCCGTTAAATGTGGGAATTACTATTAAATGTTTTATTTGTGAACACATGAAGTCATTTTAACTTTATTATTTTCTAACTTGTATCTTGTAAATAATTCAAATAGCAAAATCTAAAATGTCTTCATTAAGTTCTCTGATAGTGCTGTGCACTTCTGTAAACGACAAAATCACAATACTATAACTCCATGTGATTTATTTTAATTAATTTATTTATTACCTCGACATCACTATCATTACAGGAATTTCCTAATTCAATAGTGTGGCCATAATCAGATTTTAGTCGTTTAACTGCCTTATAAAAAAATAAATAAATATTTTGATTGGGTTAATATTGCATTCTGCTGGTGTGTTGGGTGTTTTGACACTAAAACTTAAACTGTTCTTAATATGGCCTGCAAATAAAACAGAAGTCTTCAGTTTAAAGAAGAAAAGCACCTGGGAAGTTCATAAAGGATTAGAAAGTCCATTCCATGAGCTAAAACTGATTGAAGTGTGCTCCAAGACGGAAAACATTTATATAAATTTTTGAGTAGAACTGTCCTGTCCGACTTAGAAAACCTATCTCTATGCTCAACAACTCGCAATGGTTCTGAGCCTTCTCAATATCAGCATTTTCCTGGAAGAAAACGCCAGCAAAACGAGACAAATTCTCAAAGACTCCTTCAGACGACCTCTCGCGTCAAAATATCAAAATAAGATTTTATATAAACTGTATCTTGTGATCCTCTGAACAGTTTCTTTGTAGTTCATAATATGCTCAATACCTAGAATTTAGTTTAATAATACGAATAGGAAAGAAATAAGTGGAAAAAGTAGTACTTAATTGTGTAGTTTGTTTGTTGTTTCCTTCGTTTTTGCTTTTGATAATAAATATAAATACTTGTCATGTTTAGCTATATTATTATGAATATTTTATATTATTATTTACATTTGAGAAATTTGTCTTTTTTCATTAATGAGTATGTTAGGTTAACGAATAGAACAGAAGGAGACGCCCCGGGCGTCGGGAAACGCAGGGCGATTCCCGGCCACCGTAGGCGCGGGCCTGCGGATGGCGAGCTATGGGTGGCTCGCCGTCCGATAGCAGGCCCGAGTCGACGGCACGTCGTAATCCACGCGCGCCTCAAAGAGCTGTCAGCAAAGAAGACGGGGCCCCATAGGGTCAGTGCCTGCTAGGGTTGCGGAATATGTTCGAAAGAGTCACCGCGGCCCTGGAACGCAAAGGGCACAAGAAGGAACACGGGTGGGTTTTAGTCAGTAAGAGTCTGACACTCTCTCCTGCTCCGCTTAGAGCGGGAGAAGTCATTTGATGATTTGCCATCCAAAAAAAAAAAAGGTTAACGAATAGATTTATTTGTAGTAAGGATACGGTCCAAACTTTTGCATAGACGCGCTCACCATGGCAAAGGACACGACTGCTCCCGATAATTGCCGACCGCGTACCTTGGCTTGACGAGGTCGCTTCGGAACAGGCGGCCAACGACGAGCCAAATTGTGGCGTCAGAAAAACTTGCGGGCCGCCCTGTCCTGACCATATGTATAAGTAAAATGTATTGTACTATAGCTGTAACCTTTATGCCCTGTCCTGACCATATGTATAAGTAAAATGTACTGTACTATAGCTGTAACCTTTATTCTTAGTAAAGGTTATAAATTCATCTAAAGGAACAAAGTAAGTAAACAAAGAACAATAAAATAGAGCCAGTGTCAAGTGTTTTCAACGTTTTGATGTATCACCACACATCCACGGAATGACCGATGACCTAGCGTACATGCCTTCCAAACACATACGAAATATTATGAGAACTATAGACCGTAGTATATTGTCTTAAAGTTTTAATTGCGACGACCAACAAGAGTTTTTTGCACACCCGTAGAAAAATGCAAATACACTACCTGACAATTCCATGTAATTTGTTTTTTGCCTCCTCAAGTATTAAGGGCTGAACGGGTTTGTTCAAAACTTGGTACACAGGTGAGTAACGAAAGCAGTGGTGGCCGAGTGGTAACGGCCCCGACTTCCGAATTGTAGGTCGCGGGTTCAAACCCAGTTAGGCGCATTACTTTGAGTAATTAATTTCATCACCACTGCTCTCAAAACGGTGAAGGAAAACATCGTGAGGAAAACGGTATGTCCTAGAACCCAAAATTCGAAGACATGTGACCAACCCGCACTGGGCCCGCGTGGTGGACTACGGCCCATTCCCTCTCCTACAGAGGAGGCCTGTGTCCCAGCAGTGGGAACATAAAAGGCTGATTATTATGCTTATGCTATGGTACACAGGTACCATGTCCTGGAATAGGGCAAATACGACTTCATCTCAACTTATTTTCCGTTAAGATAATTTGCGTCACACACGCGAGCGAAGGTTCTGGCAAAAACTAGTTTCACGTAATACATATTACAGAGTATTAAAATATTATTTGCTAAGCTAGCAGTTTCAGGCTCAAGGTAGCTTAAGTATTAAGTTTTCATTGGATTTTTTACATTATCAGGAGAAGTTGAGGCCAAATAAGATACTGCCCGTCTCTCTTGCTTAGCGATTGTTCGCATAGCTTAGTATTTTTCAGACGGTTTATACAATTCTTTTAGAAAAAGAACTAAATGGATGTCATAATAATTTATTTATTTATTTGTCAAAAATATTTTTTAGGAAAATGCTTGTTGAGTAAAACGAGAACGAGGAGCAAAAAAACGGTTGCAAAGTACGATCTTGCCGAGGTAAATCCGTAGATAACTGACCACAAATTATCCGCCCGTGCTTTGAAAGGCATATAAAGCTCAATACAAAGCTCATGACTTTTTGTATATTTTTAACAGTTGCTAAGAGTTGTCAGACGTCGAAAGTCTGTCTTCAAGCCAAGGGGTGGCTTGAAGACAGACTGTTTGTGTTACCAGTGCCCCAAGTCTGCTATTTTTTATAAAGTCATCATTCCAACATGATCACATTGTCATTTTGCTAAAAGTTCGTAATCTGCTAAATTCATGTTAGGTCATGGTCAATGCTCGATCATTGGTCGGTCAATGGTCTCATAATAGAATCGTGGTAGATTGACTATGAATATAATGACTGCACAATGACGTTCTAATGGTAGGCCACTGATCAACAGAACTGTCAAAATTTTATAGTAGTATTAGCAGATTACCGCATATACATATCTGTCATTTATTTTTCGAGATTACCATTCTATGTCATTTCTTTCAATGGAGTGTCAGTGGTTGACCATTGGAAAGTCATAATGACGCTTTTATATCAGTAGATAACCAAACTTGTCACAACAATTATGAAATCAATGATAGACCATTCTGACACTATTGTAATAGCAGACTTAAGGTCCTGG
Organism: Hecatera dysodea; assembly: GCA_905332915.2. Classification (NCBI taxonomy): domain Eukaryota; kingdom Metazoa; phylum Arthropoda; class Insecta; order Lepidoptera; family Noctuidae; genus Hecatera; species Hecatera dysodea. The sequence goes on from HG995292.1 coordinate 22,431,687, forward strand.
TAATTGGTGTGCGGTTTATAGATGGTTAGTAGCTTCATGTAAATTGATATTGCTTAGCTAGAGTGGACTAGACTGAAAGTCGACCTAAATACGGTTTGACAAGAGTTAGGCAGATGATGCTTATAGAATACCAGTTTTCGCCAGCGTGTGAGTAAAAGAATATATTCCCGATATGAAAAGTACCCTATTTCTAACTCAAAGTCATGGTCTACCTATGTAGCTATTTCATGCAATATCGTTCAGCCGTTTAAACGAAAAGAGGTAATATCCGAAATCAAACTTACTTTCGTAATTAAAATAAAATTTTTGTTAGGGTGAAAAAAAATTGTCGGTTGGCGCAGTGGTTGAACGATTGGCTGCTGCGTTGCGTGTCGCGGGTTTGATTCCAGCACGGAACAAATATTTGTATGGCCTACAGATAATTTTTCTGGGTGCGGCTGTTTGTGTAAGTGAATTTTTATTCCTAGTGTGGGGCAACGTTTTCTATAATTTTTGACAGGACAACGTCTAATAAATCGATGAATGCCGGCTGTACGCACGAAAAAGTATGACTCATTGTAACGTTACGATCGGAGCAAGAGCACTGAGCGAGCGAGAGGCACGATCATTTCATCAACGTTTTGTTATGACGTTGTCACGTTAAACTATCGTCTATAAAGCGACTTTACAGACAAACAATTATTAATATTGTTCAAATTTAATCTTGAAACCAATACTCAGAGCTAAATAACTAAAGAGATTACTACGAAAGACAGTTGAGACAGCCGAAACTGCCGCGTCACCTCGCCAGCTTTTAAACGAGGGATGACGGGTGCCAGTCATTACAACTATTAGCAATGCACACTTACCCGCTTTATTAAGTAGGAGGTATAGAAATTGTTTGAGTGTGTAATTGAGAAGCTGCTAAGTTTCAATTATGTAGTTTTAAGATAGTGATTTGAGTTTCTTACTTATATTTGTATGTCATCTATTTTATTTGTTTGCGTATTTGTCTTGTATTCAACATCTTTGTTATGGCCTTATCGCAACATTGTTGGGCAATACGTCTTTTTCTCCTGACTTCTCCTTTTTGGCCCTCTTTCCATTTTTACCGACTTCATAGTAAAGAGTTATAATAATAAACTCACATAAAATGCTAAAAATAAGACTAATAATAAAACTTAATAGACTTGTTTATAAAAACTTGCTTAGTATTCAAATAAGTATTTTTCATTTAAAAAATGATTGGATTCCGAATTAAAGCTCTAGAGAAAAATTGAATTCATTTAATTTAAACACTGCTAATCATCCCGTCTAAAGTAATCGATACTAATTTTATAAAGAGGAAAGATTTGTAACGAAAAAACTCAAAAACTACTGGACCGATTTCAAAAATTCTTTCACCATTAGAAAGCTACATTCACCTTGAGTAACATAGGCTATATTTTATACGGGAACTACGTGAGTGAAACCGCGAGGCACTGCTAGTCTGTGAATAAAGTGAAATCATTGACACCTTAAACACTTACTCACAGTCTTATGATTTCCTATTTCTATATCTTCATTGCTGCCTACTCTCTAAGGGCTCCCTCGGCGTCATAATACGCACGTAATTCAAAACATTAATTACGGCAAGTGTTTTCGGATAGTTCCTCTCGAGACCTCCCGGTAACGAGCGACCCTCCCAACATTGTTGTTATTTACATACCTTTATTACGGAACAGACTCGGAACATGTTATTTTGAACTGTCTGAAGGTTTTTGTTTGAAGTTTTTAGAGAAAATTGTTATTCTATACACCATTAACCGTGGCATTCTATATGCCACGGATACACTAACGGAACACATACTAAAATGAAATATATTAATACATAAAGAAAATAATAGTTTAATACAGTGCATAAAGGAAAAAGTGACACATACAAACAATAAATAATTTAAGATAGCCCAAAGTCCAATATTGCATAAGCATCTCAGTCTTCAAAGCAAAAATAATGATACCTACATGCGAAACTAGTATATTATGTTTATTTATGAAGGCGCTGTCCTAACTTAGAGCACCGAAAAATGTCCATATAACTACTAACCTAACCCCCCGATTTTAAAACATTCTTCATTGGTTATCCACTCCTATTGGTCTTAGCCTGAGCCTATAACCTTTCTGGATAAATGGGCTATCTAACGCTAAAAGATTTTTTCAAATCGGACCAGTAGTTCCGGAGATTAACGCGTTCAAGCAAACAAACAAACTCTTCCTATTTTAGTATAGATTAATCAATAGGAACTTTAATGCACTTTACACACTAAAATGTATATTTTTTATTGCTCAACATAAAAATTAAACATATTAATGTAAGTAATCATAAAGGTTTTTGTCAGAATTGGTCGGATTCGTTTAAGTTGGTTTGCTCACTCCTCAGAGCGGGGCGCTCTTGGAAAGAAAGCCTAGATTGAAAGATAACCTATTAAATGTGGACGTAGGCCCCTTTTTTCTGGATGGGAAATCATCAAATGACTTCTCCCGCTCTGGGCGGAGCGGAAGGGAGTGTCAGACTCTTACTGACTAAAACCCACCCGTGATCCTTCTTGTGCCCTTTGCGTTCCAGGGACGCGGCGACTCTTTCGAATAAATTCCGCAACCCTAGCAGGCACTGACCCGTCTACGTTGCTGACGGCTCTTTGAGGCGCGCGTGGAACACGATGCGCCGTCGACCCGGGCCTGTGGCCATATTACGAAGTGCCAATGCTATCATGATTCGTGTGAGGGAGAGAGATAGTGCTATTCGTCTTGTGTAACTCCGTCTCTCTATGACACAGGAATCCTGATGGATTTAAGACGTCATAATAGGTCGCCTGGTTGCTATCGGACGGCGAGCCATCCGTAGCTCGCCCTCCGCAGGCCCGCGCCCACGGTGGACGTAGGCCCCTACGTCAACATTTAATAGGTTACAGCTGATTATTATTTTTTTGTTAGTATACATCAGCTATTAACCTCTACTGGTCTGAATGTATATACGTTGCGCCTTGCGTTCGTACAAGGCCTACAGCTTTGATTTTTCTATCTCAAAGATAATCGTCAATAAACACTCATAATGACGATAATAACTTAACCTTTTATTCTTAGACATAACAATTACGTCCCGATAATAGCCTCACAATTCCCAATTTCAAAGATAAACGCCAAAACTAACAAGCGTTCTATTTTTATCAATCTACCCTCTTTCCGCATATCTTTATGAATGCAATATATCAGAGCCGTTCCATCTTACGAGCTCTGAAGTGATCAGATAGGGGAGGCGAGGGTCGCAATAAACACATAATAAAGCGTGGCCAGTCGGGCCGCACCTCCCCGCAAGAAATGCGGCCGTACGTGGCGGATCGCGACGGGCGGGCGACGTGGCGGATCGCGCCGGGCGGCCGACGTGCACGGAATCGTGTGGCGGCCAAGTGGCGGCCAATTGTTCACCGGGATAGCGGACGGTGATTATTTGGACGGTTTGATTTACAGTATTATGGTTGTTGTTGATTAGAATTCATATTATTGTGGAACATACACCTTTGTATGTTAATTTTATATTAACTCACGCGGCTGAATATTGACGATGAATAACTAGAGAGCCTAACAGAGGGCTCAAACTCTGCACACATCATTTCCTCATAACAACATAGATGGCGAATAAATAACACGCTGTCTGTCACTTAATTTCGGGGCTGAGTCAAGGTTCGATCAATTGTAGGAAACACATTGAATTTATGTGTGATGGAGTAAAATATATAGGTTTAATTTTTTTAAATTCAATACTGGTATTCAGCTGAATCCGGCTTGACTGGGAGCCGACCCCAATGTAGTTGGGAAAAGGCTGACCCCAATGTAGTTGGGAAAAGGCTAGGCAGATGATGATGAATTTTTAAAATTCAAGCCATACTACACTTCTATTTCTGGAAAAAACCAAGACACCTCTTGGTTTAATATCAGCAGAACATGTTTTGTTACTACAAGAGCTTTTCTACAGTCGGCTGACCCGACAACTTAGTAAATTAGGTATGCTTAAAACTTGTGAAGAAGGTCCACTGTATATATAATATAGTCAGGTACTAATCTACACTTATAATATATAAAGCTGAAGAGTTTGTTTGTTACGACGCTACGTCGCGTTAACGCGCTAATCTCAGGAATTACTGATCCGATTTGAAAAAATATTTCAGTTTTAGATAGCCCATTTATCGAGGAAGGCTATCGGCTATAATTATATTATCACTCTAAGGGCCGATTTTTCAATTGCCAGATAACTTTTATCTGAAAAATATGTTTGACGTTTTGACAGCTTTTGTATAGAAAATATGTCAAACCGCCATATTTATTCCTCAGATAGAAGTTAACTAATGATTGAAAAATCGGCCCTAAGACTAATAAAAACGAATCATTCATACAAAATTTGTATGAAAAAAAGTCACATTTAATGTGACACAAGCGAAGTTACGGGGGTCAGCTAGTTTTTTAATATATCCAATTCATTGTGAAATGCGTTGTATGAGACACTGGAATATTATATGCACATGCAAAAACTTTTTAACTCTAAAACTATTGAGTTACAAACTGTATTTTTGACTGTCGCTTTTCTGCCTCGTGCCTCGAAAAGTATGTAAAATCATTGATCTCGTCTGTCATTTATAATTCTTTGATAGTCTTATCTTTTTTTGTTGAGAATGATCATAAATGAACTCTTCAGCTCTGTGTGGAGCGGAAGGTAGTGTCAGACTCTTACTGAGTAAAACCGACCCGTGTCCGCCGCGTTCCAGCGCCGCGGTCACTCTTCCGAACAAATTCCGCAACCATCTTTGATAGCCTGATAACAGTCTTACTTTGGCAAGACTTTTCAGACCTAGTATCGCTTGGATTATTGTGTTACCCAGTTACTGAACTTTGGAAGGCAGAAAACTAATCACTGTAAATACAGTTAAACTAGTTTTTTTGTTGGACGGGAAATCATCAAACCTCCTCTGGGCGGAGTGGCAGGGAGTATCTGACTATTACTGGCTAAAACTCACCCGTGTTCCTCCTAATGCCCTTTACGTTACAGGGTCGCGGTAACTCTATTTAGTTAGACTGAAGTCGAACCAGCTTGGAAAAGACTTCATAGACTGATCGGTTGTTATATCTTAAACCATAGCAGTTTCTTGCAAAATTTACTGGAGTTCATCTACTGACTTTTCTTCTATGCGTATGGTATAAGTACCTCAGTCGAGTCAGGTAGTCCTGTTGCCGGCTATAAGCGCCGGGTTCTCGGAAGCCCTCTGACGCGAGGGCAGAGGTCACGCCGTAATCATAGTTACCGGAGTACGGACAGTTCAGGGCGCTCGTCAAAGCAGGAATGTTATGAAAAACTTTCTTCATAGTTTCCACTCGGAACTGTTTTCAGGAAAATATTTTTTTAGCAAAATTTTTCCTTTGTCAATATAAAGCCAACGTTTATTTGATTGTTTAAATATTAAAGTTTACAGACAGTGCTGTGTGATACATCAGTTCCAGGCTTTTTACGCCTAGGCGTAACTCCAATTTCGCAAAGCGGGGCTACCTTGGCGCATCAATAGCAACTAAACGGCTAACTATGCCTCACACTTACCTGCTTCTGCGCTCCTACCAATGATGCCTTGGAAGTAGTAAAGCTTTAGACATGAAAAAGATTAAACCTATGCACTATGCAGGCAGGTATCAAAGTGCGCATCTTTTCGACAGTTAAAGTCGAGTTATACATGCAAATCACTAAAAAAAAAAAACACTTATATGTAACGTAGCATTTCAATAATCGAATCGACAATTGAAATGCTACGTTGCTGCCATCACTAGTTTCATCTGTCGAAAATGATGAACAAGATATAATTGATATACGATATATGTACCTATATTATACTGATTATTTATAAGATATTCGTAAACCTAATATTTTTTACTGCACGTCGTTCGTTAACAGGTAGGTTTAATTTATTTAAAGTATTAATATTTTTGTTGACCGGTGTTGTTTTATAGTTCTACAGGCTTACTCGTAAAAGGAAATAGAATGATTTGCTTAAAAATAGAATAAAAACAAACAAACAAACAAACATCCTCTCACCCCAAACGCATACACTGTCTCCGTTCCGTCGCGGGTAAAAAAGACAAATTATGACTTTATTGATTGTCAATGTGTTGGGGATTTTGTCAGGTCGCCGCGCGCCGTCGTGGATTTGAAATGAGACCCAAGGCTGCTCGAAATGATGTACTTAGTTCAGTTTGCTACAATTTTAGGTTTTTGGCACATTATATCAATGAAGTGATATCGTTGTTACGTCACAAGGATCAAGTGAGAAGAGAACGTCGTTGTCATCAACACAATTCCAAATAAACTATTTCCAAAAATTCAGTCAACATCAATCTTTGCAAGACTAATAGCACTGTGAGGCTTCATCTCAGGAATCTTGCAAGAAGCTGATAATAATCTTTTTCCAACGTAGTAGACGCAGTTATAACGGGTATGCCAATAACAAATATTAAAATCAGTGTCCTCAATTAGATAATTACTTCATTTAGACTTCATTCACGTCTATAGGTACCATCATTCTGTACCAGCCAGCAGACTTGACTTGATAATTTTCCAAATTCCGACACAAAAACCAACTAATGTTTCTCCCATACAAGTGTTCTGTAAAAAATTATATTATAATAATAATTTTGCTTATTTATATAAAAAAAACAAAAATCTTGCATTTTTTATAAACACAGTTGCTTAAAAAATCCAGAAGTCTCGTTCATTAATTGATTTCAATTAATTAATATATAAAACGGCGTTCAATTTGCGCGGGCTGATGCGAGAATGACAGGAGGGTGTGGTATTATTTTCAGCGTGCAAACGAGAGGACGATAAGCTTTTAAAATTGTTACACTTTTCACAATTTTACGCAGATATTAAAATATACGAGTAATATTTTGTAGCTGCTGTGATAATTTCTGTGCTAGCGTTGAAAATATTAAAAAAAACATTCGATTTATTTTTTTCGTAGAACGAAGGTTCGGCGACGTCCATTTAAAAAAAAGAAGTCGATTGATCTACATGTTGTGTTAAATAGATTTTGATCTCCATGAAATAACAATTCATCTCGCTGAATGATCAAATTGTTAATTAAATTATTCCATAGTGACAATCAATAGGGTAGTTAACTAAAAAAATCTAATTAGTCCGTCGGATAGATTTCCAAAAAATATTAGACACGTATTTTTTCTATTTTCACGTAAACAAAAAATGAAGACGATACAGTGCGTTGAAAACTCGTGTAACGTCACTACTCGCTACAATTTTTACCGAGCCGTGACGTCACAAGCCCCACTCCTGATCTTTGACGCTTTGTATCTTCATCAGTTTTTGTAGATTTGATAAAGGAAAAAATACGTGTCCAATATTTTTCTATACCTAATCTAACTGACGAACTAAATATAATCATATATTTTTAACTCAGGAAACATCCCTATTATGTTTTCTTTTGAGAATTGAGAAGAAATATTTGATTCAACACTGCCACTTTAAGATGTAATGTAGCAGCAATTAAGCTATCAAAACATTATAAATCTAAGTATCGTTTAAGAGCGCGGCCATTAGCCCCAGAGATCAACAACACCCATTACGCTCCCACTAAACTCATAAATATCTTCACAACAAATTCTTACTTACCTTCGCGTATTATTAACATAATTCACATGAAAATATAAGTCATTATTATTGGCGTAGTGGGTATATATCAGTTTATTTTGGCGGCCGCGGCGACCGGCCTTTTATTGCCTCGGTTATGGCTTATGGACATTTTCGGCTCCCAAGTTACGTCACTACTTGCCAGATATTGAGCTCAGTATGGTGACCATGCTGGAGGAATATTAATAAGGAAAGCTTGTTAGTTTGATAAGGACCACGAGTTCTTTTTTATTAATTAAAACGATATTGCATGTGTTTTATTTTTAGAAGAATTCGAGCTATAAAAAGCCATTACCATCATCGGTGCCTCTAATTTCTTCTAAGAAAAAAATTAATTTGAACTGGGCAATTTATACTCCGTGTGTAAATGCTCCTATAATTTTTGAAAAGTAATTTATGTTTAAAAAAAACAGAACATTTCATTACACCAATAAATCTCAAAAGGTTAGACGTAAGTAATCTCATCATAATAGTTAGTACACTCATTTTTCAGCAGTCTTGTTTAAGTCCCAAATTTTTAAAATTGAAATTGTTAAAAGTAATCCTCAAAAAATTACACTATGCCACTAGCTCAAAGTACATGCATAAATTGTCTCCTTCCATACGTCATTAAGTAATCCTCTTGCTCTATTAACTCCAACTTAAACTCTAAATGCCTCCAATTAGGCGTAAAATTAACGTTCCAAGTTGATAAGTTACTAGATTTGGAGCAATTCATAGCAAAGCGAACTACCCTCCGATACTGTCGGATAAGTTTCCGCTCAGGGACAGATTCGGGGATGGAACTGATTTGTATTGCGATCTCAGTAATTCAGTACTAGATTGTTTATTAGTGCTCAAAGTTTGGACCTTGGAAATCTGTAAAGTTAGATCTATTAATAAGTTACAGGGGTTGAGACTTGTATAATTTATCAATGCGGTACCTTTTAGCAAAGTAGGCGAAGATTAATTTAATAATTTGCTAAAATTTTACAATAGGTCAATAGTTAGCCTCTTCATAACATATATGTTTCAAATTCTATTAAAAATGCATATGTCAAATGAATACTACTGTTACTAAAATCTTCTTATACCTACATAAAAATCTCATCGAAACGGCTCGACCGATTTTCGTGAATCTTAGCGTGCATATCGGTTAAGGTGGCGAATCCAACCCTAAATTTTTTATTTTATTTTATGTTGCAAAAAGACGTTTGCCGGGTCAGCTAGTATAAATATAAAATTCTTTAAAATACCCACACAGATTTAATTAATCAAACGAAAACACACTAATTACATAGAATAAATTAAAAAGAATTAACTGTACCGGAATTTACAAACATAACATGGTCACCCTACCGACATGTCGGGAGTAGGCCAGGGGAATAATATATGAGAAAAAATATACACTGTATAATACAGAGTATACCGTATACAGCGCTGTATAACTCCGCGCAGTATACAGCGGTTATGGTGCGCGGCTGATGAGATCGCACGTGTTATGTGTCCCGAGCTCAGTTCTAAGCATTTGCATTTATGTTTGTTCTAAAAATTGTTACTTTTTGTGTAGTCTCTTCATTGAACTGGATGAAAATATTGTTGTCCTTTCCGCTGAGTTGCTTTGAAGGCTTTGTGGAAACGTTTGTTAGTCAAACGATCTTATCAGAGTGTTACAAGTCACCCAGTTGTTATCAGAGTGTTACATGTCAGTAACATGACACCCAAAACATATTAAACATAGTGTAGGTAAATAAATATGTTGTCATTAACAACCTACAAATATCATAAACATAAAAACCTGAATTTTATAATTACGGTGTGGATTTGCTAGAACTTGTAACACATATAGATCATAACAGGGATTGGGATATAGATTTTTTTTTGTTATCCTGCAGTACAATCATTTTGATGTGGGCAAAACCTCTGGCAAGAGCTAGTCAAGAATATATTTCGTTACTTCACTCACTAAGACGGCCAAGTCTTCGTTGTGCAGAGCAACTACGCGCGTAGAGTCTCTACAACATCGGTCTTCATTATCGAACTAATAGCGCTACGCTGTAACTAATCGCTACGTGCGTAGCGCTACGACGCTACGCACTGCTACGCTGCTACCTCTACGCGTGAACTCCCTAACTATAATAAAATTCTTAATTTGTTTGTTTGTTAAACAAGTTATGATCGAATAATGATTTTTTTTTTTCATTAATAGTACCTATCTATTGCGCTGAGCGCCACAGACTATGTTTTGTCCTGGAAATACGCACAGGAGCGAAACTTCGAGAGAAAGCTACATTAAAATAGACAAAATTTTGTAAAATTAATTCCAAACGATTGAAAAAGACAGTTTCAAGAAGCCGATTGTTGTAGCTATTACTTTACTACGCATTTTATTATCCATTTCTTAGTACGAAACCAGCCAGACATAAAGATGAAAATATTTTTCTAGAACAAAGTCCTCGAATGTCTCGTGTTTTTTTTTTCGACAGTTTGCCTCATCATGGTTTCCTGTTAGTCTAGACTTTTACAAAAACATTTGGGCATGAAATTTTAAAAATATTTCGGGAAAAACAAACTTTTATTTTTGTTACGTTTCTTTGTGTTCGTTATTTTGACTTCCAGGAATCCCGTTTCAGAAGCAAAAAAATGAGTTACTTTGCGTTTGTTTGTTTGTATTGAATAGACTCCGAAACTACTGAACCGATTTGAAAAATTCTTACACTGTTTGGAAGCTACACTATCCCCGGGTGACGTAGGCTATATTTTATCCACATATTCCCACGGGAACGGGAACTACGTGGGTAAAACCGCGGGGCGCTGCTAGTTACCTATAAAATCGTTTTCTCAGTAATTAGCTCCTAGTAAACAAATCTATTTGACGACACGGTTGGCGCAGTGGTTGAGCGTTCAGCTGCTGCGCTACGTGTCGCGGGTTCGATCCCCGCATGGTACAAATGTTTGTATGGCCTACAGATAATTGTTCCGGGTCTGGGTGTCTGGTGTATGTGAGTTTACATGATTGTGAACGCGCCCACGATATAGGAGTAAATCCTAGTGTGGGGCAACGTTTAAAAAAAATAAAAATATTCCAGTAGTAGGTAACTAATACTGCTGGGCTTGCAGAATTTGTTCGAAATAATCACCGCGGCCCTGGTACGCGGCGGGCACTAGAAGGATCACGGGTGTCTCTAGTCAGTAAGAGTTTGAGACTCCCTTCCAATGTGCCCAGAGTGGGAGAAGACATTTGATGATTTACCATCCTTAAATAAAAAATATATTAAATCGCACAAAACCGTAGTAATAATTTCGTTTAACAGCTAGTATTCACCGTCAATTTCCAGTTAGTTTATAATCTCCCCAATCCTAAATGTGGCGCAAATCCTATACACTACTATATAATATTATAAACGTGAAAGTTTGTAAGTACGGATGTTTGTTACTGTTTCACGCGAAAACTACTGAACGGATTTGAATGAAATTTGGCGCTCAGATGGTTTATAACCAGGATTAACATACATGATAAATTTTACCACGATATTGCCACGGGTTCGAAACTTATGCGGGTGAAACCGCGGGGCGCAGCTAGTATGATGATACTTTAATTATAAAAAATAATTCCGTACAATATTAGTCGTGTTAAAGCTTTCTACACTGCAATATTAACCTGAAATAACCGAATTTGATGGAATTTGACTAATCATTTCAGTGAGAGCCTGCGGTTTAAACCAGGTCAGCTATTCTGATTCAGAACATGTTATTACCAAATAGTCATGCTGTAATGTTGTTGAGGGTTTGGAGGGGGAAACCACTGAAGGTTCGGTAGGTACAGATATCCGATTATTAAAATATCTGCTGATGCGGTTTTTAAGTCCAACTTCAGGAATAAGGCCAGTTTTTGTACAGAAACGAAAAAGCTTCATCGCTAATTCAGGCTCAGTACGGGTTTACCAATTCGTCGACAAATCTGGGCTTCCTGAAAATTCTCCTAACTTTGCTGATTTTATCTCAGCCCAATTAAAGACGAATCAATAGTTGAGTTTTTTTTTTCAGAAATGATAACTTTGAAATTTCTGAAATTTAAATATAATACACTACCCCGGTAACTCGCGCAACTGCATCTGGAACTTTATTCTCACATAAGTGAGAGAAAAAAAACTCCACTTTCGCATCTTTATTAATTGATACTCCGCTCTTGGCTATAGACTATCTATCATCACGCTACAACGTGATGATAGATAGTCTATAGCCTCCCTCGATATATAATAGGCTATCCAACATTAAAAGATTTTTTTAAATTAGAACCAGTAGTTCCCGAAATTAGTGCGTTCAACCAAACAAACAAACTCTTTAGCTTTATAATATTAGTTTAGAATTCTATTTTCCGTTTACTTACCAATAGGGTCGATGATTTTAATTCAATCCAATTCCAAAAAGAATAAATCCAAGCTAAAATTCCGCCGTTATTCGAACTTTGCTCAAGCACTCTAGAAATAGATTCCGTATTCCTCCATCTGGAGTGTGACGTAAGATAGGCTTCCATATTGAACTTTGTAAGCCTTCAAATTTATTCGCAGACGCGAACTCGCATGATTATAATGGGATGAAGATAAGCTTAAGTTTAATGGTACAAAGCCAATATAAAACGGGGTTTAGTTGCGTACTTAGGCGATGCAGCGAAAGTCCCCGAAAGCGCCATATGTTTCGGGCGCGTTCGGTGCGACGAGCATACTAACGCGTGCCTCCCCCCCCTCCCGCGCTTCTCAGCGCGTAGGGTTGTCGAGCATTGTATTATATCGTGCGTGTAGAGGAATTTGGGTGGATGTTGTTTTGCGTATGTATGTTTGCGTCTGTGTATGTACTGATTTTGTCTTACTTTTTGTTATTAGTTTTGAGTTTACATGTGCCATATTAAGGTTTCTTATTTATAACATTAAGTACAAGTACATATTAGTTATTAACGAAAAGAAAATTATTGTCAGCACGTATATAATTCGTATTGATTGCGATGGTGCCAGCAGTATGTGAGTCACCAATTATGAACGAACTCCATTTAAAGGCTTACTCTGTGGTAGTTCATAATGACTCTCAGACACAATAGATCCGAAAATACCATTTGCCATTATGAACAACGAGCATAATAGGCAGCCCTACAGGCTCGCCTCCCGCGCGGAACATAACGAGAAATGGCTAAATTTCAATGATTCATTTACAGTATACAAATGTGAGGGAAAATTTATTAAATATCTCATGCGGTTTCCTTATTGTCGTTATCATTCGTAGCTCCAAGTTTTACTGAATTTGATAGCGAGATCTTAACTGCACGTGTTGCCATCTGGGGGGGAGCTCAAGATTGACTATGCTGTGTGTTTCGTTGATCATTGCTTCTCGGATAATCTTCACTTCGAGTAATTTAAGGCGTGTGATTATGGTGGTATATGTAGAACAATAACTGTAATTTTAGTCGTCTTATCCTTATTGCCCTCTTTATGGCTTTATTTTTTTCCTTATGTCACTATCTATTAAATCAATTGCTCTTCGGTAAGTAACGTAATCTCTTCCGAGAAATTGCTCGTTTTCAGTTATATTCAAACTCATTTTGACTTTATTAAAATATTCCTAAAATTTCGAACCTTTTACATTTACAATAACCTGATTTACAGCTTCCATAGCCTTACCTTCATTATTCCATAAATCAGGGAAATCCTTTTTTATGGAATTACAATATATTACGCCCTTGTCGTGATCCGTTAATGGGTTGGCGAATTTTAATGTGACGCCGAGGTAACGAGTGGGGCCCATCAGAATAAATTCATACGAGGCGGTTTTTAGACACTCTATTACTCTCGCCTGTTGGCCTTCAAAAGCTTTTGCTACATCAAGTAGACAACAATGGAAAAGATTTTTATATTCATGAGGCTATCGGGCCAGTTGTGATATCCAAAAATAACTGACATAATTATTGTTTGTCAGAAAGTTTCGTGGCTAGAAAACTATAGTTACTTCGAAAGTTTAATTGACTCCTCAAATAAAATGGCTCAATAATTCCGATAAAACAAAACACCTAAACGCCTCCGTCCGTCTCAAGTTCTCACAGAGTAAAAGCATCTTGGAATTTCCTCTTCAGTTTTATCTTTTGTCGTCTTTATTTTGATCGAAAGCCGAGCAAAAATATTTACACAGCGTCCCCAGCTTCGTCGGTATCAACCGCGCGGAATTTTTGTTTAATAATGCCAGAGATGATGAATTCAAAACGCTGACAATTACAGGTGCGGGTGACTTGTGACGTCACACCGCATATCAATTCGCTGAGCAGGAAATATTGCGGCATGTCGCGCGCACCGAATGTACTCGCTTTTTATTCCATCCGTCAATTTATCGAATTTACCCACAATTTATTGTTGTGTCTCATCGATAAAGGTATTTATTGGTCGTTTGTCAGTTTTTGGAAAATTTAGGGCTTCATATTGATATTATGGGTTTGCGACTATGTTATTAGATAGCCAATCTGTTTTGGCAAGCGTTTCGGTTTTTAGAGGCTTAAATTTTTAACTGATGTTGCAATATTGGATTTTGTTCGACGTAATCTAAATTGGAGTAGGTACTGATGACGTAATAGGTGCCAATTTACTGTGTACCGAGTACTTCATGTTATGTAACAGAGTAGATAATGTAGTGGCTGTAGATATTTCCTACGCTTCAGGCCTTAATATAGAATGATTTTTAATGAAAACTGTTTCTTTTACAATAAGACGTAGGTTTTTAACCCAGTCACCTCAGACAGATTAAACGCGTAAGGTCGCAATAAATTCTCCTGATTTTTTGGGATATTGTTAGAGAGGGTACTCCCTTACTTCTCATAAAATTGTTTGTCCGAAAATCATTATCCATAACACGTTTGCTATAAACTACAATAACCATAATGTTCAAAACCCCGAAATTTTGGTTAGCATAATTATCTTTAGTTCTAAAAGTATTCTGTCATAATATCGAGTACTATAATAATTCAATCTCCTAATTTTAGATGCCCTAAAGTCATATGTCCTAAGTATTGTGTTGAATAATGTGTATTATTCAGAATGTTCATTTATAATAAATATTTTAATCTTAAAACATTTGCTAAAAATAGGTTTTAGTGACAGAAACGAATCGCTGTAAATCCGACTCCACGTAGTCTTGTCTGCCCTACCCCTAGAGTGTAATTTAAAATCGCGTAGGCGCGGAGGGGCGAGGCGGCCCGCGAGTTGAGGAGCAGGTGGTTGTAACACTCGCCGCCGCGGCTGAGGTTGGCCGGCTTCGCCGGCCAGCAAGCCGAAGCTGCGGTGGTGAGCGTTAAACCCATCTGCGACGATAAACTCGCGTGGGACCGCCGGAGCCCCGCAGCGCCGGAGCCGTGACAGAAACCATGCCTGCTGCATGTTGCGTGCTTGCTTGCATGCTGCATGCTTAACTGCATGCTGCTTGCTTGTATGCTGCTTGCTTGCATGCTGCTTACTTGCATGCTGCTTGCTTGCATGCTGCTTGCTTTCATGCTGCTTGCTTGCATGCTGCTTGCTTGCATGCTGCTTGCTTTCATGCTGCTTGCTTGCATGCTGCTTGCTTGCATGCTGCTTGCTTTCATGCTGCTTGCTTGCATGCTGCTTGCTTGCATGCTGCTTGCTTGTTTGCATGCTGCATGCTTGCTTGCATGCTGCATGACTCCTTGCATGCTGCATGACTCCTTGAATGCTGCATGCTTGCTTGCTTACAAAAACCACAAATGTTCACAATAAACTGCTTTATTAAGTACATGTACATATAATATATTTATTTACGTAATATATAATAAAAAAATATAATGCATCATCAAATATTTTTAATTATAACAAATGAAAGAAGCTCATAGCAATTGCTTTGTTATACGTTCTAAGAATATTAAGTATTTGTTTATTTGTAATTTGAATTTAGGACTTATAACTTTTATTGAAAACGGTTTTATACATTTTGTATATTATTGATTGTAATATTTATGACAAACGGGTTTAGGACATATTATATTTAGAGATTTTAATTTTATGGCATGAGATATTAGGTGATATTAAGTTCGGGTAAGTTATCATTCGGACAAATGATGATTAGGACAAAAAAAGTTATGGCTCTTTAAATTATGGATAAAAAAGTTAGGTAATACAATAGAGAACCGTTAGAGAGATGTTGCCAGTAATTTTCACCCATTTTTTCAACTTCGAAAGACTTGTGCTAGCTTTGTTGTGCTCAGAAAACTTCCTTGTTTTGCGAATGTACAACTAGAGTCACTATAATATTTTTATTTTCAAACTGTTTTGACGTTCAAGAGTGTCTTTTAATGGTCTAGTTGAAATAAATGAATTGACTTTGACTTTATATTTTTGGATAAAAATGGCAACTTAAAAGTGCTGCTCGTCAATACCTATTAAACCTACGGAACTATGTACTCGTATAATTGCACTCAAATTGTAGTAAATTTAGTCTTTTTACGTAGAATTAATAAGAAAAATAAAAAGAAAAAGGTATAAGTCAAACTCTGATAAAATTTACCGAAATTTCTAAAGTTTTCCGAGCACCACGAAGCAAGTACAGGTCTTTCGATTTTGAAAAATTGAGTGTACGTAGTGGGGACGTTGTTGGGATAGATGCCAGTAGCATCTATCCCAATAACGTCCCCAAATCATCACTGAAAATTTATTGCGATCTAATTAAGTTGTTTTAAATAACTGGCCTTTATGGAATTCAAAACTGTATGGCTCTCCGTGGAGGAGGAGGGTGGTTAAAGGTAGCTATGTCGTTGTTGATGATAGCGTTAACGATTTTACTGTCTACACTAATATAATAATATTCTAAAAAGAGGAGATTTGTTTTATTGTATGTTTGTAACGAATAAACGCAAAAACTACTGGACTGATTTCAAAAGCTCTTTCTCCATTAGTACGTTACATTATCCCTAAGTAATATAGACTATATCATCTGCCTAGCCTTTTCCCAACTATGTTGAGGTCAACTTCCAATCATACAGGATTCAGCGGAATACCAATACTTAACGTGGAGCGGCTGCCTTCCAGACATGTAAATGTTAAGGGTAGTCCATCCTAATTTTAGTTTTTATTTTATGTGGCAAAACGACGTTTGCCGGGTCAAATAGTATTCAAAATCCGTATGAAACAGAGGCAATGAAATTCAAAGAGGTTACAACTGTAGGGTGAAGTGTTGGCACTTTAAAATTTTATATTTTCTTCCATAAATAAAATAATTATAAAATCTTTTATTCTATAAATTTCAAATAGCTTAGTCTAGACGTAGTAACTATGACGAGCTATTAGCGTACTGATCGTTAAGCTAGATATTTGACTTTTGAGAATGGCTGCAATTTTATGAATCACCGTAAAGTCTAGATTCAGTGGCCAGTGAACCAATAGCTCAATGTCCAGTGTAACTGGACCCCTGGGTTTATATGGTAGAGAACGCGTTCGCGTCAAGTTATTTTACTGCTAGAATTAAATTATTTAAAAGTCATTCTTTACATTTCACTGAGCTGGGTATTGCTGCTGCAGGTTTTCGAAGATATTAAAAAACCGGCCAAGTGTGTGTCGGTCCACGCGCAATACAGGGTTCCGTAATTGCCCATAATAATGTGAACTTAATTCAAAACTGTTTTGGTTGTTTAATACTGTGACCAGTTTGACTTCTAGGTAAACTCAAAAACTACTGGAACTATTTCAGAAATTCTTTTACGATTAAATGGAATGCTATATTATCTCTGAGTAACATAGGCTAATTTTAAATTATTACAACGCGTGCGAAGCCGGGACGAAACCGCTAGTTTTAGATATTTTTTGCATGGTCAATGAAATTACATTTATAACGTTTTACGCTACTAGCAACGTCATCTCAGTTATGTTCAAAGTAATTTGAACGAAAATTTCCATTATACTTCTCCGAGTACATTTTTTTAGTTGATCGACTATTTAGTCAGTAACTTGTGAAGCCTTCTTAGCCGTGATAGTTTTCCTTTTAAATCCAGCATATTTCCTACTCCCGTGATTTTTTCACATTTCCAGAAGCAACTGTTTAAACGGTAGGAGTGGGGAACACTGGACTCTAACGATTTTTTCCACTTTAGAACTTCATATTTCACAAACGGATTCCTAAATCGGAAAATGATCTGTGAAGACTCGTAATATTTTTGAAAAACCTATCCAACGACACCCCAAAAGACGGGGTGGATGCGAAAAAAAAATCATCTCGACTTGACGAGTACGGGAGGTACCATAAAAAAATACAAGTTTTTATTGTACCATTTTGTCGGCATTATTAATATGTGCATTCATGCTGAATTATAGCTTTGTAGTCCCCATAATCTCTGAGCAAAACCGCAGACAGACGGACAGACCGAAACTATAAGGGTTCCTTGTTGACTACGGAACCCTAAAAATTATATTCACCTAGCACCGCCCCGCAGTTCCACCCGCGTAGTTCCCGTTTTCGTGGGAATACGGGGATAAAATATAGAATATTTTATTCGCAGATCATGTAAATTGTCATTGGAGTACTACTAGTTTCGTAGGTTAAATGTTACAAACAAACCAAAAAAGGCTGTCATCTATATAATATTCATTATTAAAGATTATAGGTTATAATAGTGGATTTTGGATTAAACAAACTGAATAGTGTAGCAGATTAGTAGACTATTTAATTAGTTAAAACCAATGGATCGATTAGAGATAAACAATCATAAATGAATTTTACCCTAATCCACGCCAATAAAGATATACTTTTCTATTAAATTGACTGATATTGCTTTTAAACACATACCCTAGTATATAGGATAATCTATCTTTTGTTATATTGCCATGTTTGTGTCCTAATTATCAAAGCAATTGAATAAGTCATCGCTAGTACTTAGTTTTATTTGGGTGCATCGTTCTCACATATAATCAATTGGTTAATGTATACAAAATATTGTAAAACTTATACATATTTGAAAAGAGTAACTATGGAGTTTCTTGTCCGTTCTTCTCCATAAGAATCTACTTTTTGCGAATGGACAACTAGAGTCACTATAATATTTTTATTTTCAAATATTTTGACGTTCAAAATTGCCGTTTAATGGTCTAGTTGAAATAAATTAATTGACTTTGACTTTGCTACATCAAGTCCACGGCGGCATATCATTCAAATCTTTAGGCAGCAAGTTAAAAAGCAATTTGTTCCATGTACCTGGCTGACGGCGAGTCCGGCCACTTTTTACTTGAATCCTCTTAATTAAACCGTTTGAGGGGTTTCAGGAATTAAGGCCACTCCTGCTTCGCAACTTCCCTTTTCATAACTTCTTTAATTTCGCCGCGGATTTGCGGAATAGCAATGCCCGTTGAATATTCTATCGCCATTTTATGCAGGTACGAATAAAAGTTTTATCGTTTTAAGAGTTCCCCTGGTCGTGGTCATCTTTTTGTGTTTCTGTGCAAGTTTCTGTGTTCGGCTCGGCTCGGGGTGCGTTCTAATGAATCGCTCGGTGCGATCGGTTTTGAAGGTGCGATTTTTTTGAAATAGCGCTTTGTATTTTTAGGTTCAGTGGGTGGGTTGATTGTATTTTTCGTTAAAAAAAGCTTTGGAACTTTTGCAATGTGCTAGTTTCAGTTCGAATAGGTTATGGTTTGTATTGTTCTTCAGCGCCTGTGTTTATTTGAAGGATTAGTACTCATATTAGAAGAAATAATCATTAATCACGTGCTTTGTTTCTTCCCCTTCATGTTTATTTCAAGTTTCGTATCTAGAGTTGCGGAATTTGTTCGAAAGAGTCACCGCCGCCCTGGAACGCAAAGGGCACAAGAAGGATCACGGGTGGGTTTTAGTCAGTAAGAGTGTAACACTCCCTTCCGCTCCGCACAGAGCGGAAGAAGTCATTTGATGATTTTCCATCCAAAAAAAAAAGTTTCGTATCTATTTAAAAAACCTTCCAAGTTCCGTCCGAAAAAGCGTAAGCTATACATACGATTAAAAACTGAATATTGCATGAGATGAATATATAAACCACCACGTTTTATCTGGGAATGTATTAAAAGTCCGAGTGGAGCCTAGTCGAGGTTTGTGATAAATAGGCTGTGTTCCAGCCTTATTAGGATTCCGTCGTGTGCGGAACCCATGTTGAGCGGGGTCACGGCCAGCGCAGGCACTCGAGAATGTTCTAAATAGGTGGCATCTGTCGGAATGCTTGTAACGGGCTGTTACTAGAGCTTGGAATTAATTTTATGTTGGCTTTCTGTTTAATGTGTAAGCGTGACTTTTAACATAAGATCTGAATGTAAATACGTGTCAGTTTAACATAAAGTTCAAACTTACCTATTCTCTTCAGTCGTCACTTTAGCCAGTTAACTACATATTGCTGCTTGTCGAATCGCAATCAAATACAAAGACTTCTAATCTGATACAAAAAACCCGGCCACCTACTCCCTACATTAACAATTCAATCCACAGTCACTGAAAGGCTCGTAACAAACAATCGGAGCTAAAAAATTAACAAACAACAAAATTAGATAAGATCCTATCTCCAAACTCCGGTCGGTGTATAAAAACCGTTAATTAAAACGATCTAGATTTACCTTTAGCCTATTTTCAGTACACTGTAAATCACAAAATAGATTTTCACAGAAGGTCGGCTCCATATAACGAGTAGTAAACAGACACACACACGGATAAACATGAGTTCGTTGTTCGTACGACGATCTCAAACGAGCAATTTGATCACATTGTACCTCGGTTTAAAACCGCAGGAATCCACTAAATGTGAGACTCACAGGATCGTCAGATGTAGCGAAAATTAATGAAAGGCCTATGTCCAGTAATGGACGTCATTCGGTTGAAATTATGATGGTTATGACACCATTCCTCAACATTCTTGTCTCTGCTGTATGCATTTTTTTTTCTAAGAGAGTCTACTTTTTTTTTCTTTTTCTAGGTGAGAAATTATCAAATGACTTCTCCCGCTTTGGGCGGAGTGGAAGGGAGTGTCTGGCTCTTACTGACTAAAACCCACCCGTGATCATTCTTCGCATTCCAGGGCCGCGGTGACTCTTTCGAACAAATTCCGTAACAAGAGAGTAAACGTGTGACTGCTTTTTCGCTCGTTGTACCAACCCGACCTTCTGAACATATTCATTCTATGCCAGTATCACCGAGTCAAAAGTTTCGCTACAGCAGAGCGTACGAATGGCGCGATCAGAGCGATCGGCGCGAGCGGAGCCGAGCGAGCAGTGACGTAACAAATTAGCGGATTAATTTCGTTATTTACTGTGTGAGCTTTTGTTTGCCATGGAGCCATGGTGAGAGGTTGATTTAATTGTATTCTCCTTGCGGTTTGGGGTAGCGGTGGTGAGATAGGTTGTGTTGAAAATGGAGCAGGGATTAAGTAAGATTTTGTAGATGTAATTATAGTTTGTGCTGCTTATGTGTATCTTACTTGAAATTAAACGCTTGTTGAGTTATCTGATATCACAAAATAGCATCAAAATAAATTTAAATACCTTAGTGAAAAATATATGCAGATTTATTTTAAAGTATTATTATTATAATCCTTTTACACAATCACGGAATACGCATAGAGTCATCAACTCGTTACTCCTCTTAAAAAGGTCTAGTTTCTGCCCGCAGTATCACTCGCGTTAAACTCGGATTCTATTCCAGGAAACACAGTCCCGGGGAATATAGTGTCATTTATCTTCCGAAGTTCCAAGTTACCTTTATGCCAAAAACAATGTCATTAAGAAATAAAAAAAGCTCTTCCGTTACGTCCGTAGAAAGGTGAAAGGAAACGGAAGCGAATACATACAATCTTGGGCCTAAATGTAAAGAGATGAAAATGGTGTGAATTAATAGATTTAGACCTGTCAATCCCTCTCTGAAAATTCTGTAAGTTTTGACAATCTGAGAGCCGAGTTAATAGAGGTTTAGTAAAAGTAAGGTTATGTTACAATCTTTATCTAACACATGATTGAGAATTGTTTCATCATTTAGGTATCCCACAATTCACACAGCGGTCCATATTTTCAACAATATCCAATCCACAAGCCGGCAGTAAATCCAAAATAACAATTTCAAGTCAAACGTGTGAGCGATCTTTGGTGTCCAGAGTGAAAAACTAAGCAGTGGTCGCTGAAAATGAATAATAATCGGGAAAGCACTCAAAACGCATTGGAAAACACAAGTGTGCAGCCGGCAATTATTGTCTAGTGTCAATGTCAGTCAGCTGTCATGCCAGTGACATAGCCTAAAAATGTAAGATTAATTTTAATCGATATAAAATCGATACTCATTTTATCGGTTTATAAGTCATTAATTGATAATTATTTTATTGTTTAATATGACTGTAATAAAATGTACTGTATTGAATGTAGTACATATAATTATTTTGAGTTTTTTTTTTGTAATTGTGTAATCGATTGCTCAATCGAAAATCTCACGAAACCTATCTTTTTGTCATCTCTCCGCTTCCAGATTCCGAATTGAGCTGATTTTTCACATAGTAAGATAAAAAAATATGACAAATTTTTCAGATCATATCTCAACTCATTACATTTGGGCCCACCATTTTCCATCTCCTTTGGTGTGTAACTTACACTACCAACGCCGCGAGCAAAATCTCATCACAAGTGGTTTAGCCGTTAAGACGGGAAAGCATAGCAAAAAGAGGCAAAAACAAACACTTATATAAAACTTTTATATAAGTAATACTATGGTAAAAGTATGGATGGATTTTCATTTGTGAGAGAGATTATTGTCCAGTTGATGATCTTCACCAAGATAATAGAACAAATTAACCAAAAATACCTTACTTATTATGAAATTCTGCTATCGATACTCATAAATATCTCATTAGCGATCATATCTGCCCTACACAACGGGTAGAATGCCATCAACATGTTTGTACAAGCGCACCCCCTCTCCCTTCCCCCTACACGTAATCCTTCGGGAAATATAGTCACATTGCTAACATGTTATTAAGAGCGTATCATTTTGTTAGTTTCGCTGCAGCTTAAATATACCTATTTCATTTTGCCCGCAGTAAATTACAGTGATAGGAAGTCGACTAAAATAAAACAGGAAAATACTGAAATGTATGAGCAATCTGGTGCCACTAACATCATTATTTAGTCAAAAACCCTCACAGCTGAATGTTACCCTCTCTTAAGCAGCACCAGGTGGTCCTGTCTTCCTGGTTACCAGAAGATTCCAGCAGCTTTCCCTAGATTATGCGTCATTAGCATCTGTGAGCTGCTTCGCCCAACTGAAATTCAAAAATTATCAGAATGGAACAAACCACTGGGAATTAATATCCTATGTCCTAGGTCAATGACCTTCACGAAAAGCTAACAAAAAGAAAGACAGGAACTTTCGAATTTGTTATATTGTATGGAATTTTATCAAAAGAAAAACCTTATCCCTTGCTTCAAATTTAAACCACTTCTTTTGCTATCAAACATGCTAAATACCGAATCAAATTACAACGTTACTATCTCCTGTAACATTATGCTTCAGCAAAGTCAACGTATCTCAGTTCTCATACTACCCTAGTCCTGTCACTACTTGTACCCTGCAACAATTCGAAATTCTCTCCGTTATTGCGTCCTATGTAAAAAGTTTTCTCTAGACGAGGGTCAAACACTTCTAAGAAATAACTTTTTACCTTACCTTACTTTTAAAGGTAAAAAAGCGCACGTCAGGTTTTATAGGTCGTGTTTTTTTCACACCTTGTGTGGTTGAATACTTAGTGAATTTTTTATTTATTTTTTATTGTGAAATGGATTTGCTCTTGACTCTAGTCTAGGTCACAGGTGACAGAGACAAAGTCTACGATGGAATGAGCTTACCCAAAAGAAGCCTGTTCACTCTAACTTTGAAGAGATTAGGGTTGATTGCGTTCGGAAACACAGACGCAGGCAGAGTTCCACTGGTTGCGGAATTTGTTCGAAAGAGTCACCGCGGCCCTGGAACGCAAAGGGCACAAGCAGGAACACGGGTGGGTTTTAGTCAGTAAGAGTCTGACACTCCCTTCCGCTCCGCCCAGAGCGGGAGAAGTCATTTGATGATTTCCCATCCAAAAAAAAAAAAAAAAAAAGGCAGAGTTCCACTCCTTTGCTGTGTGCATTATAAAAGATGATTGAAAACGCTTGGTGCGAATTGGTAGAATAGCTACAAGGTAGGTACGGTAACCTACAGTGCGTCTAGATGTCCTATGGTAGAAGGGGGCCGGTGGGATGAGGTCGTGGAGTTCATGGGCACACTCGCCGAAGTACAATCTGTAGAAGACCGACAAGCAGGGGACCTTACGGCGATGACCCAGGCTGTGAAGCTTAGCCTTTTAGCTCTGCGTTCCACCGAGTCAAATGCGGCAAGTTGGTATTCAGCTGAGCCATCCCAAAACCGTATATCTCGACAAAACCGTATGGAGGTAGTGTACGTGCAGAAGAAATTTAGTAAATATGGATTAGGATATGTAGTCCTTTTCGAAGCAAATAAATATAATTCCAACATTAGTTAATTGATGTTCAAAAGATCCAATTTCCGGTTGTCTAAAAATACTCTACCATTCACGTTTCTGTGGGTTTAGGAAAGGTTAACAAGGGATCATATTACGCCGAATTGAAGATAGTCAATAAATGGCTATAATTAGGTTTATCTAGCTGAGATGTTCGCTATCTCAACGAAAACATACAGACATACATATTATTATCATTATCATCAGGTATATAAATAAAATTATAACGACTTTATAAAACACTAGCACTTCGCCCGTGATTGTCTGCGCAGATTTAGTGCAAACAATTTCCACACCCGTTTTTACCCTCTTCGGGGTGGAGTTTGTGAAAACCGTTCTTAGCGGATGTCTCCTTCCTATAAGGAACCTACGTGCCAAATTTGAAGTTTGTAAGTGTTATAGTTTCTGAGTTTTCGTGATTAATCAGTTAGTGGTATTTCGCTTTTATATATATGTAGAAAATAAAAATCTGACACTAACTGGCTCCACGTAAAGTACTGATACTGAGCTGCAATCGTTTAGACTGGAATCCGATCCACAGTGTATTTAGATGGGAAAAAGTTAAGCAGATTCTTTGAAATACAACATCCTTTACTAAAATCATACCATTTCATAGCAAACGACTATCTTTCCAGACTAGATTTCGATCAGAGCTAAGATTAGTTTAAGAAACACAGTAAAAGCCAACTCACCTTCTAACTTTAAAGAAAACTTACTTCCATTAGCAACAAGTACTATAGCACCTGAAAGGAAAACGCCTCTCTTTAAATCAACACAAGTGTACCTAAAACAAACTCCTTACAAAAGAACTCTCAAGTCTGATGTTTTTCTTTCAAGGCCAGGCTCTAATGCTCCGCAGCTCTGTCATTACATATATGTACGTCACTTTAAGTAAACGTCAAACGCATTTCACTAGTGCAATCGATCACAATTACCATGCCCGACATTGCCCGACATAGACCGACATAGCCCAACCACCGTGTACGCACATTTGGGATGTAAATGGGCCATCCTTATCCCGCTTTTTGCGAAATATCCAAACAAATATATTCAGTGAAAAAATCAGGGAGCGTGAGATAGTCGGCAATATATTGTTCTTTAGAGGTAAAAAATCATTGCGCTCATGTCTTATTGGGAGGAGGCAGGGCGGTTAATCGAGTGTGTCGTGGTAAATGTTCGATTCTTCGTTCGGTAGTTTTTTCTGTGGACTTTGATGGTTTCATTTGTTTAGATGGGGTTCGATTGGATGGGTTCAAGCTTTCGTGGTCGTTTTAAAAGATAATGGTGTTTGATAGTACAAGAAAAGTTTGCAAATGTATTTTCTTAGTTCTATTGTCTGTGGCAAAAAAATCCTGCCGTAGGCCGTAAACCTATTTAATCAACCCGTTACGATTGCTCGAATGATAGATTAAGCTTATTTTAGTGGTCAATAGAAATAATGACCATGTGCGTGACACAAAATGTTACATAAAAACTGCACCATTATAATTTTAATGTAACTATATCTGCCCATATCGTTAATAAAACACTGATTGAAAATTTAACACTCATATAATTTTTCTCATTAACTCGTCGTTATTTATACAGTAAAACCAATTTTTAGAACCACAATTTCCAGGCTGCAGTGTTAAATATCGGGCGTTTAACTCTAGCGGTTATAAAGTTATATCAACTATAGTTAAATAGGTCACCCAGTATAGGAGCGCGGTTAAACGGCCTCCGCTTGTGTATGGAGTAATTTACTTTGGATACGGCTGTATTATAATACATTACATTTTGTTTATGGTACTTTTTTATCTCCAATCTTGTACGACAGGAACGATAATTGATGACCTATGTAATATTTTAGAACGAAATTCTAACAAGGCCTAGAAATACACAGTTTTTTTAGTCTGGGAAATCATCAAAGGGAATTGATTTTGCATAACATAGTGACACACTGGTATGCGTTTCAGGGTTGGGGAGTGTTATAACTTGTTGCGGAATTTGTTCGAAAGAATCACCGCGAGGAACCACCTGGAACGCGGCGGGCACTAGGAGGAACACGCGTGGGTTTTAGTCAGTAAGAGTCTGACACTCTTCTGCTCCGTTCAGAGCGGGAGAAGTTATTTGATGATTTCTCATCCGGAAAAAAAATGTTCACCAAAATCCCATACAATAGAGGTAATCTATCGTCAGTGGTGACGGGTGAGTGTTTTGGGGGACTGTCTTTATGTAAAATTTGACGTTCAAAAAGTGCTGTCTCTTAGCTGTGTCAGCTTAGTTTGAATAAATGACTTTCGATTTTGATTAACAAGAGCATCAAAGTATGTTACTCCACGGTACTCATTATCAGACTCTCTCAACATCACAAGCAATATTTTAGAATGATTTCATAAATGGCGACATACCGAGTAAGTTTTACCAAAACTTCAGTAAGTAGTACTTACTGAAGTCTAGAGATAGGGTTATCACTATCAATCTTACTCGTTCAGTCAAGTACATTAGCAGTCAGCCCAGGCCTGTAGAACGCACACCGCCTACCGGTTCCTGAGCGCCTGGTACCCGCGGTAAGCGCGCGCCGCCGTAATGAGATGAACCGGGGCTACGATAATATCAGCGCGAAGGATGAATGAATGTAAATCAGTTCGAATATGTGCGGAGTTCCAGTGTGCTAAACTTAGAGGTATATTGAGGTAAATCTGTTGGATGAAATTTAGTTGTTGTTAGATAGATTAGAGAAAGTTTATCACAGGATAATTTATTCGCTCTTTAAGGGATTACGGACCGCAAAAATTAAATAATTCCTCTGAAAAGCACACAAACAACACCAATGCAGTAAAGATTTGAGAAAAATCTAAAAAAACAGCTTTATGTAGTTACTTTTATAATAACTAAATATGCTAGCTCTTCTGACCTTTATCTCGTGTGATAAAAAACGATAGATGAAGTCTTTTGGAACGAGCGAGCCCTGAAGATGCTTGTTCAGTAAATATCCAAAAATATTATTTTAAACATAGTGTATATTATGTATATACACATATATCATGGTGTATTGCATGCTAGATAATAATGACATACAGAATTTCTAACATGTTCAGCAGCATAAGAGATGGGGCACAAATCGTGAACCCTCCTGCTTTGAAGGCTGACGACGGTAGTTACGGATTATTTCAAGAGAGTTCCGCACCGTGCCTGTAATTAAAAATCAATTACTTACCTAACAGTTTGTTGTAAATAGTTCGCAGAACACCCTCGTATTTAAATTCCACAGAAATAAGCACACCTAATTTTAATTAATTATCATATTAAAAAAATATTCCCAGTTTTAACACCCGTGGTCGCATATACACCGATCTACCCACCACTGCACTGACGCGAACGTAATGAGTATCTCCACACATACACATAATTAAAATATCGACAACAAGCGCTCAATATGCTCATAAATGTGTGAATTTTATTTTAACAACCTCGATCGAACGTTTCCACGTTTCATAAAATGCCGCAGTAAATTCAAGGAATTGTGAAAAGGAAACTCGATTTTTTCACTTTTATAATTTTATGGATGGTGCTTGCTGTAGTTTTTTTTTTCGAGTTTTTATGTAGCAATCAATATTGATATAGCTTGATCCTCGACACAGGATTCAATAAAATTCCTCTTTCCAAAAGGACTTTATAGTGAAACAAGAAATCTAAAAGCTATGCACTTAAAAGAGTACTCCATTCTACGTGTTATATTATATATACGGGTTATATTTACTTTGATAAATAAAATCAATATAATCTATAGATACTAATATTATAAAGAGGAAAGATTTATTTGCTTGATTGTAGCGAATAGGCTCCGAAAGACCGATTTTGACCATTATTTCACCGATGCAAAGCTACAATATTAGCGAGCAACTTAGGCTTTTTATCCCCGTATTCCCACGGGAACGGGTACTACGCGGGTGAAATCGCTGGGTGCTACTAGTACTCCATAAAACGTTTATCAGCGAATCATTGAGGTTCTACCCCTAATAAAAGGGATGTAGTTTAAATTCATTATTTTAAGATTTACCTAGTTTAGAGTAGGTATATTTGTTTCCAAGTTATGATATTAAGATTTCCTTCTTCTATATCTATACTAATCTACACTAATATTAACTTATATGGTGTACATAATAAAGAGTATTCTATTCTATTCTATAAAGATTTGTATATATGTATGTAACGAAAAACTCAAAAACTACTGGACCGATTTCAAAAATTCTTTCACCATTAGAAAGCTACATTCACCCTGAGTAACATAGGCTATATTTTTATCCCAATATTCCCACGGGAACGGGAACAACGCGGTTAAAACCGCGGGGCGCTGCTAGTAGTTAATACAGCAGTTAATTCCGGTCAATATTTACTGCCAGTAGAGACAATGAGACTCCTCTAGAAGCTGTAACACGGTTCTAAAAAGAAATATTAAATACGCAGTGCTTAGCGGTCCGTTCACCTTGTTGGCCGCCGGTACCTCGGAGCGAGAAAGTTTCAAACAGACATAATTTGACGTCGGATCACAGCTCTCACGCCTCTTTTTTATCATTATTCTAAACCGTCCCTCTCAAGTACACGAAATAAAGAGGGCCTC
Source organism: Hecatera dysodea (assembly GCA_905332915.2). Lineage (NCBI taxonomy): Eukaryota > Metazoa > Arthropoda > Insecta > Lepidoptera > Noctuidae > Hecatera > Hecatera dysodea. The sequence goes on from HG995292.1 coordinate 22,460,508, forward strand.
CGTGATTAGAATAATATATTTCTTCAGTATAAAAAGTAGGACGAGAATAATTCTAGAAATGTGCTCGAATTTCGTTAGACTTCAGAAATGTTAAAGGGTTAGCGAGGATACTTACAACATTATAATATGCTGTAGTTTGAATATACGTGAGTTTTGAAAAGGAAAATCCATTTTTTGGAGGATAAAACATCTTACTCTGCCTTTGGTTATCACACTCGTCTAGGCAACAGTGCACAACGAGCAAAAAATATCATATTACCATCTGAAAAACCGGCTAAGTGCGAGAGGGACTCACGCACCGAGGCCGCGAGGGTTCCGTACAAACCTGTAGGTATATATATATATGTATATGTAAGTAAAAGTTTACCCATCACGGCAATCGAGTACAATTAAAAATGTGTACATTAAAAAAAAACGCTTTTCGCAATGTTTTTTTTAATCTGTGCTATAAGACGTTGCTTCGTATCAAATTTCAAGATTCTGAGTTAACGGAAAGTAACCTTTTTGATTCCCTAGCGAGTGTTGAAAATTTGCGGCATAAACGGCTGTATCTTTTAATTGCGTTGGATTAGAAGTTTGATTACAGATCCAAGAGGTAGTAGACCTGAGTATTTGATATAAATTTTAGCTTGATACCTCCTCGCGTTCCTGAGAAAAAGGGTCTTGACAGACAGACAGACGGACGGACAACAAAGTGATCCTATAAGAGATCCATTTTTTCCTTTCGAGGAACGGAACCCTAAAAGTGAGCGTGTAGCATCCCGGATGTGTACAAACAATGCCGTGCTAGATCTTGTAAATTACTAACAACATAGACCCGCTGAAAACCGCAATACCCAAGAACAGTACACCTCCTAACCACATTTCAAGTCTTGAATTATACCACATTAACGTTACAAGAGGAGCATTTCTGAACACGCTCGAAACTCTAAACTAATCCGATGTATCAGGATCGGTAATAACACGAGTTTGAGAACAGCCTGTATAACATGTAGTGAGGACACACCCTGTATCACAAATAGTGAGCGCAGAGAGAGTTGGCGTACCAAGTATACTGTGTACGGCGAGACTTGGCCTACATATACTTGGTACGGCTAGGCTTGGCCTACATAAAGACAGTATTACAGCGCAAGGGCTCCGAAGATCATCGATACCGTGTTATTTCAAGTTTTGGCTGAACAAATTGGAAAGGCGCAAGTTTCAAGTAAAAGCGGTTATAAATTGAATATTGATTGGTAGTTTCAGGTTGGTAATCGCTTTTCTTTGTTCGTGTCGCGTTACATATAAGTTTCTAGTAAACTATATCTCTATACTTATAATTATATTAACACTAGCTGTCCCAGCAAACGTTGTTTTGCCATATAAAATAAAATAAAAAATATTTGGGGTTATCGTAGAGGGGTGAAAATGTAGGGTTGTATGTATTTTTGTATGCTGTATCATAAAAAGTTAAAAAATAATATTTTGGGGTGGACTACCCTTAACATTTAGGGGGATGAAAAATAGATGTAGGCCGATTCTCAGACCTACTGAATATGCATATAAAATATTATAAAAATCAGTCAAGCCGTTTCGGAGGTGTATGGTAACTAACATTCTGATACGAGAATTTTAAATATAAGATTATAAAGTTGAAGAGTTTGTATGGTTGAACACGCTTATCTCAGTTAGATAGCCCACTTATCGAGGAAGGCTATTTAATATCACGCTACGACCAATAGGAGTAGAGCATCAATGAAGAAAATAATAATTATGTTGTAAAATTATTTTTTTACTCTCTCTTATGTGATGCAGAGGAAGTTGCTCGAGTCGGCTGTATCAATATAAATTGAAATGATTGATTTGTTGTAGTTACGGGTTGAAAAAGTTGGTGTTTCTCTTATATCTAAGAATACTACTACTACTTGATGTTTTTTTTCTGTTTGCCTACTATTGCAATATTTGTAATGCAATAGTAGGCAAACAGAAAAAAAACGTACGTATATATGTAAAAAAAAATATGTGAGTACCATGAGCTTATTTAGAAGCTTACCCCTGCTGGTAATATAATACTTTGTTCTATAACTAGTATACTTGGTGCATCGTCCTCACATATATGAAATATTTTTTGTATAAGTACCAAATATTGTAAAACATTTATTTGAAAAGAGTACCTAACTATGGAGTTTCTTGTCCGTTCTTCTCCATAAGAATCTAATTTTGCGAATGGACGCTAGAGTCACTTAATTATGATACATTTTAATAATGACGTTCAAAAGTGCCGTTTAATGGCCTAATTGAAATAAACGTTTTGACTTTGACTAGATGGTTCTGTGAAAGTATAGGATAAATTTAAAATCTGCTGCTATTTATATTAATTTCTAAAATACTAGCATACACACTTTAACATGCTTATCTAGCTCAGCACTGGTTTATTTTCCACTAAAAAGCTAACAATGTCATTACGTTGCTTACATTTTAAGCATTTTTAACTAAGATGAGAGAACCACCGTGCAACATAGATATAACGAGGGTTCGTCAACAGTGGATCGCGACATCGGAAATAACACTCACAAAACTTTCGTTAACACTTTTAATTACTTACTAACACACACTGAATACAAAATAATCAAGGATGCCTGAGATATGGCTCGATTAAGAATTTAGGAACGCGGGAAGTTTAGCGTGGAGTAACGAATGTCTACTCAGTTCGCCGGACCGATTCAAAGTGACCGCGCTCAACTGTCGCCGCACACAGCCCTACCCCAGCTACAGGTTACTCAACCTACTTGTCAACGTCTGTACCTGTCAATGTCAAATAGCCGATTATACTTCCGAATCGACTATGACTCGATTATTCACTTGGTGTTGTCATTACTCCACGCTAACCATCCCCAAGTTATTACTTGACGTTCCCAAACGTAAGCTGTCAAATCAAACTATATAGTTTCTTCAGTGAGAGATAGATGGCGCTGATCCAAATCGATTGATATGCGTTGACGCTTCGACAGATAGATCTTTATACCACCCACCATATATAAAGAATCGTTCATTTCTGGCAAGCAAAAGTAATAAAATAATGTAGTATAGCTACTTTTCCTAATCCTAACAAATATTATAAATGAGAAATTGAGTTTGTTTGTTAAGCTTTTACACCAAACCAGTTTCGATGAATTCTGTTTGAGAGATATGTAGATCGGACCCTGAAAGCGATTGTAGGCTATTTGAACGTGTGCAGAGTGAGAATGAATGATGAAACCAATAGTTTGGTGTTTATAGGATAAGCTTATTGGAAGCAGATTGACCTATTAGTGATCACCGACCACAGTCGCTCGTACCTTGCGTCCACACCCAAGCACCGCAGTTCCTGCCGCGCGCGGTCGGCTCGTCGCCGGCACCCGACCGTTCTCTGCCGGAGTACTTCGACCTCTTGATCCAATATTATTCTATGATAAATTACTTACCCTCTGCCGAAGCTTTGTCCCTCCCACTCCTGCTCAATAGAATCCAGCGCCATTTGTCTTTCCTCCTATATCTGTGCCAGTACTCTTGCTAGATTTCTACGAAGTCTAGGCTATCTATTTTAGCTGAAACTTCACAAAGATTGACAGTTACCCGAGATTCTTTGTACTTTCGATGCTTTCAAGTTTTAAACTGAGTTATTTTTTCTTTGTAATAGATAAGACCTTTGAGAGAGAAAACGTGTGGGCGTACAGGTACATTTTGATACCTATTTTAGTAACCTATTATTTCGTTTATTGATTCTTATTTACATATACATTACATTTTTAAACATTTCTTAAAAAGTCATTCAAAATATAAAAAATAGTAGTCCGCGGGTGTCATGAGTAGGTTCCTAGCTACTGGTGGTTAGGGCTACAGAGAAAGGAACCTCCTCACAATGCGAGCCGCATTGAGGAGTACTGCCTTCTGAATCAGCCCCTTTATCCAACCGCGTAACGCTAGCTTCGACGGGTGTTCGTCGAAGCCTTTGGCCATTAGGCCATTGGCCGTAACGACAACTGGCACAATGACAGCCGAGTCCACATTCCACATGTCGACAACCTCGTGTGCTAAGTCCAGATACTTGATTTGTTTCTCTTTCTCAGCTTTCACGAGGTTCTCGTCATGTATGTTACCTATTATTGTTATTAGTGATTTTTCCTGTTATGGATCACTAATTTTCTATAAAGCCTTGCTTAATAGGCTTATGATTTGACCATGAACGGGAATGTATTCATACTGTTTGCGACAATAACGACCAAAAATTATCACAGTGATACACCACATCAATGTGCCGATGGTGCCTTGAAAATTCGTTTATTATATATAATTAGCAATTAGAAGGCGAACAGGAAGTTGAAGATCCCCCTCTAACAAATAACTTCCATAACAGATTCAATTTCCGTGATGCCTCCATCTGAGTCCCCTCTGTGAATTATTAAGCCACTGCTAATATTTGCATTAAATGTCGACATTCTATTATACAAAGAACAGGAAGTATTTGAGAAGGCGGCTGAAGCGGATAACGAACTCACAATCAAATAGAAACAGTTAGTAAGTTATGACAGAGTGACTCCTCGTCAGATCTCGTCTCCCCGAAGGCTCCATACATTAGTATCGACAGATGTGATTGCATATTCAAGCACGCCCTTAGTTAAGGACGTGGGCCTAAAACACTTATGTGGACAACCCTCCCCGGGCCGCAAATCGAATCAGGCCCACAAACCCTCAGGCACTCGATGGCCGACATAATTCCCTATTTACTTGCCCACGAGATTTCATCCGCATCTCAGAAATGACAACGTTTGTCTCCCAAACAAAATACACTACAACCTAAAAGACTTCGCAGAATTCGGATGAATGGGTAACATTGTTGTTTTCGATGGTTCGTCTAATGAAGTCGACGTCTCGAGATGCTGTATCAAATGTAAAAGTGGGTCGCCTTTCAAAGATGTTCAGAATTACCTGAAATTATTTTACATAAGTGCCCTTTTCGGATGCTTTAACGAACAAGAGTCCTATTTGCAATTTTATACATTACATCTTTTTAACAATTTGAAATTATATTGAAAAGCTCTCATATTTCATTCCCATTAAACATAACAGTAACGTAATCCAAAACTATAACACAAGTTGTCCGTGGATTTGAAATAAAAACTGCAGAATCCAACTAAACATCAAAACTTTGAATGTAACGTTATCCGTCGTCAGAATTAAAGCGCTGCGAGCTGCACGAGCGGCGGGAGCGGAGCGAGCGACCCCACCTGCGATATTAAAAGTCACGTCTTATCCTGAACAAGTGGTAAAAAGAAAGGGTAAAAGTTCCGGCTGCCGGTAAAATATTCACCTGAACACATAACGCGCGGGCCGTGATCTTCACTCTCAAATTAAACAAGTTATGAATGGGAAACTTCCAAGAACGGGATTTAATAGTCGTGGATAAGTAATAACTGAGTTTCATTAGTATTCGAAACATTTTATGAATAAAGTTGTGGTTATTAATGGCACTATCCGCAGTTTCGTATCCGCGCGCTCGGGCTTAGGTTTATAATTTAATTTGTGAACAATATTCGGGTGGGTAGCTTAAATCAATGTATAATGTATGTATGTACATATATGTACGTATGTGGTCTGGGCGATGCTACCGCTGTTTAGTGATACTAATTATTCCTTTGAATATAAAGTTTAGTTTATCTCTGCTGCTTTTTACCAATTTAAAAATAAAAGCTGGCGAACTTTGCTCACATATTTTGCAACAGAAAATAAAATGAAATTAACATCTATTTCTGTGTTAAACGTCGCAGTCAGGGCTATGAGGGCCATTTTGAAAAATATTGCGCTCTCTTGTGCAAGACGCTACAAAGGGGAACTTTGTTGCGTTTTTACTTGAATGCATATTTATTATTTGAAAAGGCGTCGTAATGAAACCTGTAAAGTTATAAATGAAAGGCATGAAACCAGTAGTTTTCGTCGTTTGAAGCAGTAGCTTACCACTAAAAGATGACAAAAACATGTTGGTGAGAGAAAAATTATTTAAAATGAAATACTATTCCATTTTCTTTCTCTGTCATTCTCACCAACTAATCGATTATATTAATGTCTTGATACTTGAAAAGGTAACCTCACTTTATATGTTTATTTCCAGACTTTTGGTCTTTGAACTTCTAACTTTTTCAAACTGAACTTTATTTGTCAAGACATTAGGACTAACTTAGCTTGGTCTTTATTAACCTAATTACTCTTTAGTAAATAAAGAAAAACGTACATTCGACTGTCAATTTTAAAAGCAAACGTTAAAAAGGAGGCTTCGGGAAATCAGGAAAGCTTCCTTGATTGATCTCGAGTTTACTATAAAACCTTTTGGAAGTAAAGTCAACAGCATGAGGATTAAGATTTGTTTTATCGGTAGCAGGGAAGGACGGCAATCGGTGCCTTCTCCCTAATGAATTGACCTGGGCGCTATAGCTCGAGTAATGCTCGACTGATTGCTCGCAACCTTGGACTGTGTGATTTACTTCGCTTTTTTATTGATTGATCTGAATTGTTAATGGATTGTTTGTTTTCTGTTTCTTTATTTTTGACCTGTGTATTACCTCATAACTTTTTACTGGGTGTACCGATTTTGATGATTCTTTTTTATTTTCGAAAGTTTGTGCTTGTCATGTGGTCCATTGATGATGTTGTCATTGTTACTTGTCGATGTAAAATGAATAATAAATATGTATGCTATGGTTTGGAAGAGCATCTTAGTATTTCGAGATGGTCTCATTCTAGTTTCGTGAAGATTTAATGAAGAACGGAGATAGGAAACGAAACTCTTCAATTATTGATAGCAAATCTTCAGGGATTGCTAAAATCGTATGTATGTTTATTTTCTGCACGAGTTTATAACACGTACACGTGTCATGGGTACGTTTAGCTGTGGGTTGTCACCACTAAAAAGAGAAAAATGATAATTTAATTTTACAAAAATATACGTCCCACTTGTAAACAAAAACTTTTTACAAAAAGTAAAACCGACTTATAAAAACCAAAAAGTACAAAATAACTTTAATTTCGGTACTGGGTGTTTTTGGTTGCTTCATGTTTTTTAACACACCGACTTCCGAAATTAAAGTTATTTTGTACTTTTTGGTTTTTAGAAGTCGGTTTTACTTTTTGTAAAAAGTTTTTTTATTTTTCCCCTTTTTGTGGTTCACTCCCAGCTAAACATACCCATCAAAGCGTACGTGGTATAAATTGGTGTAAACAATAAACAAACATGCGATTTCAGCTATCCCGACAGATTTGCTATCATTTATTGAAATTAACAAAAAACCGCTTGTTCGATTTCGATAACATTTTCATGGAACCATTTGGGAAGTATAACCCTTTCCAACAAAAAAAAGAATTTTTCAAATCGGTTGGCAAGCGACGGAGTTATGCGCAGACAAAAAAAAAAAAAACATACAAACATCCGAATTGAGAAACTCCTCCTTTTTTAGAAGTCGGTAAAAAACACAAAAAGTTTCGTAAGACTGATTGTTATTTCTAAAGAACTGATGGTTTCGTAGTAGGGATTCGATTGAGGCTAATAGTATTTTTTATAGATTAGCACAAGATTGGTAGTTGCTACATCAAATATATTATTGATGTCCTGACCCACTGTCTCTGTCTGCTTGAGTAAGTACCTGATGTAGCTATGTGTCATCAGATTATTGGAGACACCGTAACTAAATAATTGTTAGCGTCACGACTAAACTTTTTCTCCTCGATAATACACAAACATATGTTACCTATAGAATCTGATAAGATCTGATCACAACATGTGGACAGTTTATAATATTATCAAGAATTATTAAAATGTTACGGTGTTTGCCATAATCATGCCATAATGGGTGACTGGATGGTTAATTGTCAAATGACTTCTCCCGCTCTGGGCAGAGAGGAAGGTAGTGTCAGATTAATACTGACTAAAACCCACCAGTGTTCGTCCTAGTGCCCTTTGCGTTCCAGGGCCGTGGTGACTCTTTCGAACAAATTCCGCAATCCTAGCAGGAGCTGACAGTAAAGAAGGCCCCCATAGGGCCACCTATGGGGGCCTTCTTTACTGTCAGCTCGAAGACGCGCGCGTGGAACATGACCCGCCGTCGACTCGGGCCTGGTTGCTATGGGACCAACCAGCCATAGCTAGCCCATATTATGCAAGCCTTTTTTTTCTGGATGGGAAATCATCAAATGACTTTTCCCGCTCTGGGCGGAGCGGAAGGAAGTGTCAGACTCTTACTGACTAAAACCCACCCGTGATCCTTCTTGTGTCCTTTGCGTTCCAGGGCTGCGGTGACTCTTTCGAATAAATTCCGCAACCCTAGCAGGCACTGACCCTATGAGGCCCCGTCTAAATTATGCAAGCCTAAAGAATTAATTTCTTCTCACATCTTCAAAACGTTTAAAATGTAAACGTATGTACGTTGCACCTGATAACAACATAAGTGTAACAAAATTTCCGTCCAGCCGAAGAGTGTCCGAGTGTCCAGTGTGTCCGGACACCGGAGCGGACATAATTTAATACATTGACGACATCTTCGTGCTGGAGGGTCCACGTTGCGTGACCCACGTACCTAACCATTGACCTGATAAAAAGGTGATCGGAATCCTGGAGTTAAGGCACAGGATGTAGCGGGAGCGAGTTTAAGTAAAGGGTTTTTGTTTTAGTTTCATTTGTAATGTTATTATCATTTTAAGATGTTTCCTATTTGTTGATCAAACGAAACTACATGGAAAAACTTTTATACCGTTTTGTGTTTTGCTTAATCGCCTTTGAACTGTTTCAGCTTATTCACCATCTATACTTATATTATAAAGAGGTAACGTTTGTGAGGTTGTGAGTTTGTGACGTTGTAAGGGGTAATCTCTGGATCTACTGAACCGATTTTCAAAATTATTTCACCAATAGAAAGCTACGTTATTATGGAGTACGATTTTGTCCTGTGTATTGCCACGGGAACGGGAAAAACGCGGGTGAAATCGCAGGGCGCTGCTAGTGTTTTATGAAATAAATTATTTTGTTAGCATATCTTGAAATTTACAAGGTTTTTGTCGTTATGCCTTCTCGCCGAGCGGACCTTATTACACGTGCATGGAGTCTTAGACACATCATATGATTGTCCCAACTCGCCTTATTCTTGTAGCAAACACCAGCTCCTAAGGTCTGCAGATACAGCAATCGAAGCGATTTCGCCCGGCTTCGAATAGATTGTCCGCTCGCTATCTTTTGTGCCACTTATCAAGGACGGCGTTTTGTGAACAAATTCTTTACTTTTTTCTGGGCTGTTCACTCGAATTTATTAAAATAAGGTCTGATCCAATACATTGTGCGTACTAAATTACGACACGATTGTTGATCGCAGATTTTTTAGAGTATTTTGAAGGTGGGATGGAAGGAAAAGGTACTGACAAAAATGTATCCTATAAATTTTTCTGGTATACCTTCGTCGAAGAAAGCTGAATGTATGGATAGATTTAGACCACAATGACATCACGTCTATTTTGGTCTGGTAGGTCGGGGTACAATATTCTGGTCTGGTAGGTCGGGGTACAATATTTTGGTCTAGTAGGTCGGGGTACAATATTCTGGTCTGGTAGGTCGGGGTAGAATATTCTGGTCTGGTAGACCGGGGTACTATATTTTGGTATGGTAGGTCGGGGTACAATATTCTGGTCTGGTAGGCCGGGGTACTATATTTTGGTATGGTAGGTCGGGGTACAATATTCTGGTCTGGTAGACCGGGGTACTATATTTTGGTATGGTAGGTCGGGGTACAATATTCTGGTCTAGTAGGTCGGGGTACAATATTCTAGTCTGGTAGGCTGGGGTACTATATTTTGGTATAGTAGGTCAGGGTACAATATTCTGGTCTGGTAGGTCGGGGTACAATATTCTGGTCTGGTAGGTCGGGGTACAATATTCTGGTCTGGTAGGCCGGGGTACTATATTTTGGTCTGGTAGGTCGGGGTACAATATATTGGTCTGGTAGGTCGGAGTACAATCAGAAATCAGAAATCAGAAATATTTTATTTGTGATACATAGGTACAGTGGTTGGACATGTTTTAGGGTAATGTGCGCTATGATCAGCCTATTATAGGCATACAAAAATAATTAATTACAATTTTTACATGCAAATTAAGAGCTTACTCGTACTAAACTACAGATTAAATACATAAAGGATTGCATTATTCGATTACTATAGGAAGTCAAAATAAGTTAGGTAAATGTCAAATAATTTGTTAGAGAAATGTCAAAATAATTTGTTTAGTAAATGTCAAAATAATAAGCTAGGTAAATGTCAAAATAATACAGATTTAAAAAAATAATTATGATTTGTGGTTACAATATAGTCAAAGAAGTAAATTACATTACAAGATAATAGTTACTTTTACATGTCAAAATTTATCTGATAAAAAATCCGATACACTATAATAACATTTTTGACACAGCAAACTTCTGAGTTTTTGTTTAAATAAGTTAATATGAAGATTTTTTAGCTCTTTTGGCAATTTATTAAATACAACTGTTGCCATGTGAAAGACACTTTTATACATCAAGGCAGTATTCGCCCTTGGAACGCACAGACGACTTTCGTCCCTTTGGGTCCGATTGAAAGCTACAGATGCTAAAGTAAATAAATGAGGATTTTGTTTAACGAAAGTCGCCACTTCAAATATGTATAGTGACGGTAATGGAAGGATACTATGCCTTTTAAAGAAAGGTACACAGCTCTCCGTTGATTGTAAACCAAACATAGCCCGAATGCATCGTTTCTGTGCTTTAAAAGCGAGATCTTTGTCGGTGGATTTCCCCCAAAAAATTATGCCATATCTAAGAAGAGATGCCACTAGCCCATGATACGCCATTAAAAGGGCACTGGAGTTGACTTTGCTTGCAAGTGTATGTAAGGCATAGGCAGATTTACTAACTCGCTTACATAGTTGTTGAATATGCGGTTTCCAGGTCATTTTGTCATCAATATATAAGCCTAAAAATTTACAATAGTCTACTTCCTCTATTGTTTGCATTTTAAAATTTACATTCAGGTTATTTGGTGCTGGTAAACGTTGTCTAAAGTACATTAATTTAGTTTTGCTTAAGTTGGCTTTCAGATTATTAATATTAAGCCAATTCATAACAGAGCTCAACGTGTTATTTATGTCATCTTCAAAAGTATTTATGTCTTTACATTTTATTGTTACTGTACTATCATCTGCAAAAAGAGCTATAGGATTATCAGTGGCATTGGGTAAGTCATTGATATACAATATAAAAAGAGGAGGACCCAAAACGGTTCCTTGAGGAACACCGTAGTTTAATTGACGTTCACAAGATCTAAAGGTTTCTTCTTTTTTTGTAAGGATATTCACTCTAGTCAATTCAGTATATTGGTAACGGCCTTTGAGGTATGATTCAAATAATTTCAGAACATTACCTCTTATTCCATATTCATTAAGTTTACCAATCAATATATCATGTTCAACATAATCAAAAGCCTGTGTCATATCCATAAAGATAGAGCAGACAGGTATTCTTTTGTCAACATTAACCATAACAAAATCTAGAAAGTCATATATGGCCATATTTATAGATTTATTGTGTCTAAAACCTTTTTGTTCTTTTGCTAGAATATTGTTATTTTCTAAATAGTTATTAAGTTCTATGTAAATATATTTTTCAAATATTTTGGAAATAACTGGAACTAAGGCAATAGGTCTATAGTTTTCTAGACATTCTCTATTTTCTTTTTTAAAAATTGGTTTTATAATAGACGTTTTTAATTTATCAGGGTAAATTCCAGCTTCAATACATAGATTTATTAGATAGGATAGATGATCAGAAATATTCTCAGCTATATATTTCAAGACTTTAGTTGATATGCCATCATAACCTACACTATTCGTATTTTTTAAACTCCTGATTATCTGAAATACATCATTTGGCAGGCATGGTTTTAAAAACATTGACTTTTGCTTAGAAGGCATATACAATTTATACTGCATGTTGAGTGAATCATCCTTAGGTACTATTTTATCGATGAAATAATTATTAAAAGCATTACATATTTCACAAGGGTCAGTTATTGTTTTGTCATTTATTTTAATGCTAGTTATAGTATCACTTGGTACGTTTTGTTTAGGTTCGTTTATAATTTTCCATGTCGATCTACTTTTATTATCCGACGTGTTAATTAAATGATTATTTTGTGCGCGCTGGGTTAATTTTATTATTTTTTTATATCGTTTTGAAAATTGTTTCAGTTTAGTTTTATTTACCTGGGTGGGTTTTTTTCTGTATTGCCATAAAAGATCACGTTTTTTGATACTACAGGCCTTGATCCCTCGCGTTATCCAGTAAGCTTTACGATGTGTATTAATGGTGAAATATTTAAATGGAAAGCAAAGATCATAAAATAACTTAAACAAATCAATAAAGGCATTGTAGGCTATATTCGGATCAGAAGCTGAGTACATTTCCGAAAAAGACAATTTCTCCATACAAGTTCTAAACTTCTTAATATTTTCCTCACAATAATCTCTACGTTTAATTTTCCAACATTTTATCAGGCACACCTTTTTGACCTGACACCTCAATATCTGAGCTGTGTGATCAGATAATGCAAAGTCAATCACTTCTGCTGTACACTTATTGTGGTAGTTGTGAGCAAAATTATCTATACATGTTTTGCTGATTTTCCTAGTAGGTTCGCTTATCTTAAGCCTTAAGTTATAATTAAGAAGTAAACATTCAAATTCAGATGTAATATTATTTTGTTTTAAAATATTAATATTAAAATCCCCACCTATCACAATATTATGCTTATTATAGGTTCTATTTACATATTTGAGCATCTTGTCTAATCTTTCGAAGAAATTACTTAGGTTACTAGCAACCGGAACCCTATACAAACAGATAATAATTACTTTGTAGTCTATTAGTTCTATGGCAGAGCATTCAAAAGTTGAGCACTCAGTGAATAACACCGACTTTGGAATCACTTTCCAATGATGACCTTTCTTCACGTAGATACAAGACCCGCCTCTTTTAGAATTACTTCTGCTAAAGTAGGCAGCTATGCAAAAATTGGGTATTACACATATTATGGTCTTTACAGTTTTTCGAAGCTTTTGACTAAAACTGGAAGAGAAATCAATTGGTTGTCAAATATAAGGTTCAACGTTTACGTTTGGGGTCTGTTTATTCAATTTTAAAACCCGATTCTTTATTTTTTGCTATCGTGCTTTCTCCAAAGAAATCTACTGATGCCAACCACTGATAGATACATTAGTCTAGTTTGAGTTCACGACCTTTGAAATCACCGTTTCAAAACCATGATTACTTTCGTCATGCACTTTCAAACTACGAGAAAACTACTAAAACGAATGCGATGTGCCTTTTAGGGTCTAAAAGGGTTTAATTATTCCATACTCGTGCTACTAATGGTCGTTTCTCAGAAAAACGCTGCTTTTATTTCTTTAAAACGTATTTTTCACCTGCGTTTTTTGTCAGCTTGATAAATGATACCGGGAATTTTATTGCAATAATGTTAAGCTTTTGTTTATTTTTCAAATTAGTTTGCTACCAATTTGAGTGGGTAATTTAAAATAAACAATCCATTAGTGTCGGCTGTCCACGCTGTAGCTCCTAGTCCATGATTTATGGGCTACATTTGTCATTCTCAATGACAATATTCACTTTCGTCGCGATGTGTTTGTTGAATGTCACTTACTGTCGTGCTGTGATATGAATGACATCGCAGCAGATTCAGACCTGTGTCATCTCTTAGTACTTGTACAACCTGGGACATAACCAATCCATATCTATATCTATACTAATATATTATAAAGAGGAAAGATTTGTATTTTTGTATGTAACGAGTAAACTCAAAAACTACTGGACCGATTTCGAAAATTCTTTCACCATTAGAAAGCTACATTCACCCTGAGTAACATAGGCTATATTTTATCCCCATATTCCCACAGGAACGGGAACTACGCGGGTAAAACCGCGGGGCGCTGCTAGTGACTATATAATTTGACAGCAGAAAATTCAATATTAAATTATCCCTCATCACAATTTCCTTATAAACCGGCAAGAATTTAGCTCATCTGTCGATTGGTAAGTTACTATCTATTAACACCGCGACCAAATTTCCTGGCTCCCACTACGATACGATATACATATTTCGCAGCATTCACACTTCACCACGTCGCCAGCGGTATCTCACTCAATTTATCTGCCTCCGCGATAAAGTAAAATACATGTCAAAATTGAGTTTACGTCTAAAAACCAATTTGGATTATCTGATTTGCGAGTTTATATATAAAAATGGATTTTCTGTGCGTATACGTTGTTCAGCGTGTTTATTTATTTTGCTGAGAAGCTTACAGGATGGGCCTAGGCTTCGATAATCAAGTTTTCATGTAACCGTTACGGAGCCCTGTGATATCATGTTCTTTTTTTGTACTCACATAACATTCGATCAACTAACTAACTATCCGTATCTTCAAAGAAAACCTTTCCTAAAGGTCATCTTAACAAACTGTTCAAACAGCAAATTGCCTAAATCATCATCCCGAAAGTTCGTTGACCAATTTCTTCAATGTCCTTGTTTTATGAACGCGCTCGTTTATTTGTTCTTTCATTTGCACCGTGTTTCGTAATCGGCACATAAATCTGCTATAATCATTCAAACACCTAGACCACAAACAAACAGAAATTCATCACGACCATTGACATCTGATTATGTTTGTATAACCCAAACACGCTGGTTCATAGCGTGTTAACACTGCACTTTTAATCGAGCCGCGTAGTCCGAATCAGTAGGTTCCGGTCAAGTGGCGTTTAGGGCGTGACCCTAAAAATTCAAAATCGGAACATCGCCTATCGCAATCGATCCCAGCGATCGTTCGTCAGCATCGAATCGACTCGGTATACCGACCCTGGTCACGTAGGTAGCGTATCTTTATTCCGCGACCTATTTGCAGTATCGCCTCCCAATCGTTTAGTTCTCGATTGACTTTATTAGTTTTGTATCGATTCAGCTTTGTTACCGTCATTAACGCCGGCGTTGAATCTTTTTGTGTTACGAAGTCGTGTGTGCGAGTTCGTGAGCAAAGTACTTAACAGCGCCAGGATCATATTACAGTGTTGTTGTCTTCGCTGTAATGTATCCTGCTATATCGTCTCGTATATGTTCCACGAGAATATACGATTCGCGTATTTCATATTCTGTTTTATTATTTATGAGGCCCGTCTTTATGAGTTCTTTGTGAATCAACATCTGTTTGCAGATATTTTAATTATATTTCAAGTAAGCTTGAATTTTATTATTTTTTGGTCTATGTTGGTTTCTAGTTCTAGTTGAACAATCGTGTTATTTAGAGTTTTATTATTCTGAGCGGGTTCACAGCATTTTTGTCGTAATACCGTTTCTAGACAATGTTTTCTCGCTTTTGTTTTTAATGTACTCTTTTATGTTTTATCCCACATGAATGTTTTTTTTTAATGTTATAAAATGTGTCTCATCAATGCATTTTTTTTGCTATAATAAATAATTAGAGAGATCACGCGTGTGGTTACAAAAGATTAATAATATTTAACCACCAACCAGCATGCTATTGAAGCCCAAACAGGAGCAAACGAAATCACTTTCAAAATAAAAAAAAAACACGAAATCCGAATTTATCTAGGTACAACTACAAACCGGGCGATAGAGCGTTACCAGCATTCACAGCCTAGTTCAATACGCTTTGGTGGAGCAAACTCAAACACGCTGGGCGAGAGCTCTCTCCGTACTATTGAACTCGCGCCGTACCGCGGTGGCCCGTACTTAGACAACTAACGAATGGATCTTGTATTAAGGAAAGCATCAATTCTTCATTTAAAATGGAATTAAAATAGGAGTTGAGGATAGGGTAGTTGACTAAAAAATCCTAATTAGTCCGTCAGATAGTTTACCAAAAAATATTAGACACGTATTTTTTTCTTTTTTCACATAAACATAAAACTTAGACGATACAGTGCGTTGAAAACTCATGTGACGTCACTACGTGCTAAAATTTTTACCACGGCGTGATGTCGCAAACTCCCACTCCTGATCTTTGATGCTTTATATCTTCGTCAACTTTTATAGATTTGAAAAAGCAAAAAATATCTGTCCAATATTTTTCGATAATCTAACTGACAAACGAAATAGAATCATATTTTTCTTTACTCTGGAAACATCCCTGTTGTACTTTTTGCTACAATAACCTTTTCTTTACATTCTTTACAGATTTTTGCTTCAATTAATAGAAAAGTTTGCTGCAAAATTTCTAACATCGAATACGTTTTCAAACATGCTATCTGCAGCTCTACGTAAATCGTTTCACGTATTGTAACAAGTTCGAACGAGTCCAGAGTCCATCTGGATCCTGTTTAATTTATTGCTAACGATGTACCGCCGTCTGGATCAATTAGGTCGCCGATTCCCGCCATGTTGAACGAATATTGTGAATACCAGAACAACAAAGTTAAACAAAAAGTTGGACACGGGTTGTATTGACACACTTCGACACAACTATTCTGCGTCGACAACATCTACAACATATTTTGTATTATTTGAATGAAAATAAACGCGTGTTTCAGTTTGAATATACATCGGATTTTATTTAAAAAACATGAGTATTGTGTCAATTTTCTATAGAAATAAAATATTATTCAGATGGTTGCCGTGCGGCTGGAACAATATGGCGAGTTTAATATACATATAAAGACGGCTATTTGATCTTGTATTTCTAAACAAATAAATATAAAACAAAAAAACCTTTTGGGACGACAAAGGGCACATCTGACTCTCATTTGTTGTAGTCAACCTTTACATTAGCTTCTAAATCTGCGATTTGAAGTCCGAAATCTGTGCGTAACAAGGCAGCATCTATTAACAAACATAATCCCGGGGGCGGTCAGTATCCTCGCATATCCCATTAAAGAGGACAAACAATAAATTCGGGATAAAAGTAGGCAAATCCTTCGGGCGGACGGACTCGATCCGTCGACCCTGAAAGACTGTCCAGCGCGAAGATAAACATCGATAAGGGTCCGGCTATCGGGCCCCGCGCGTGTTCATCTGCGCACTTTACGAAGGTACCTTCTATTTATGCAAAGGTGGGAACTTTCCACTTTTTATGGCAGTAAGTTGGACTGAAATATCGTCCGGTTGATGTAGGTACGCGTCGACGTGAGCAGTCGAAGGTCCATTGAGATTCTTGCGTCAACTTTCAAAGAGGGCACTGTATTTTTTTTTGCGCTTGCTCTTTTTATGGTGAGCAGACTCGAAGCATATTTACGAGTGATGATTGCGTTTCATTATACAACTCTCTTTATCACGTAAATATTTACAACCTCAAAATAAAGCTAATACGAAAAAACCTTTACAGAAAGCGCTTCTGTATCAAGGATTCGTGAGCTAATAATCCTCACGGTGACAGGTTGCTAACCTCTGCTCAGTAAGTACCTTGAGTGAGAACCCATTTCAGTTAGTTGACTCTGAATACGTGCGCGGCGAGCTAAGTATCAGGCGATGAAAAATCTAGACCCGCGGGGGCCCTGAGCATGATCTTGCAAAGATGTATCGTAACGATACCCAATTCTTGTAACTGATTCTCACGAAACTGCTTTTTCACTATGGCTAGACTTTCTTTTTATCGATATAAAAGGAAAGTCTAGCCATGATAGTTGCCTAATCTTTTTTAGTTCGGAGTTAGATACCCGATTACAAAACCATTTATATATTTTTAGAAATGAAGATCTAAAGATTTATGTATGCCTAATACCTAACATCAAATATAATAAGATAGACCTACGTAGTTTCTCTGATCTCTATGTCAATAGAGTTACGTAGGCAGTAATATACGAGTATGTATGTAGGTCAAATGGATATGGACCTTTTGTTCTTTTTTAAACTTGTAAAGTCAAGCCTACCTACTAAAATCTAGACTGAAAGTAAGCCTACGCAAGGCTTACTTTCATTAATACAAATTATTATTTTCAAGTAATATTTAAAGGAGCTTAAAATAAGCTGAAACAGATTCATAGAATTGTAAATTTGACAAAAAAAAAACTATATTATGTTAACGAAGTGGGAACACTTTGTTTACATAATATGGTTCTTTTTTATATTAGTACAAGACTGTGGGGGTCTCAAATATATGTATGTATAAATAAATAACTAGCTTTTAGTCCGAAGCTTTGATTGGGTTAAAAGCTAATTAAGAGCTTAGATTTTTAGAAAAAAAAACCATAGCTGTCTTCCCGAGTAGAGTCTCATCTATCACTGTGCCAAAATTAATCCAAATCGGTTCGACAACGTAGGTATGTAACCGTAACCAACAAACTAACTCACTTTGCAGTTATATTATTCCATAAGTTGGGCTTTTTTGGAAGTATTCCCGCTTAAGCACTGATTTTAAGACCACCAATGCATGCAATCTGGGTATTCCTATTATATTTGGAGCTATTAAAATCGGTGCTCAAATCGGAAATTTTGTTTTTTCACAGACTTGTTCTATTTTTATTTCGTTGTCATTTTGTTAGTGACTAGATAAGCTGTATTCCGATGAACTGGACATAAGTTGAGCTTTGTCTTCGGTGATTTAACTGGAATTAGCTAGGTACCAAATCTAGTTCTCGTGGGTTGCTGCCAAGCTTTTACAGTCACACACTAATTAGGCAATTAATAACCTGCTCGATTCAAATGATGAAATCGCACGCTACGCTAAATCAAATGTAAACTAAGAAGTACCCAAATCGCACTAAAATTATTTGAATTTTGTAAGATAAAATGAACACGTAAAACATTCTCTATCCAATCAAGTTACTCTCCTTTGAAATACAAACCGATTTCATCGAATGATTGTCATAAGATATACGTCTACATTTTCAGAATTTGAATTCTTTATCTTACTGAGCACTTAGGTCAAAGTCATTTTTTGCGTCGTCCCTTCCAAATTGGACTCTTTATTTTGTTGACCTCCTCACTTGTGACTATTACGGAGTTGCGCTCTTTGAAGAGTGTTAATAAAATATCGATTGTTACCCTCTTGGCCTGGAGGACTATCACTCCCCTCCTCCGAGAGCTTCCCATGATTTATGAAAATTATTTTCGCAGCCGCGCAAACTCCGCATATTTTAGGAAAAGGATGGAAAGTGTTGAAAACTTGTTGAATTGCTTGTGGCTACTGTCGTTACTATATCTTGTGCGCTTTGGTTTTATCGTAAAATTCTTTATTTTTGTTCTCAGCACATTTACAAGTTGGCTATCTTTTGTGAAGATTTTTGCAATTAATTTATTTTATTGTCACTATTCCCAGAATGTTTCATTTTTTATGTTCTGTATGGCTACTTGCAAATCCCTACGCTTATCCTATTTCAAGACTCCATGTCAGCATCAGTAGCATGTATCTGTGTGTGCACTACAAGAGTTCAACACTTCAACAGGACCCTTGCACCAGGTCTTACGAGTCTAGCATGTTTTTTAAACTATTCTCATATTCACATCTCGTAGACCATCAATGAATGATACAAGTTTCACAATTTATTTGCCACTCAATCTTAATGTCTATCTGTTAAGCGTGCTCCCAATACTTTAACTCTACGACTAGTATTTTAATATTGGAGCTGCATTGAAAGATCTTGCGAAAGTTTTACTGCGTCTAAACTTTTTTATTGGCCTTTTTTTACCTTCCAGAGGGTTTGTAATGTCAAATGGGCTTAAGTAACTGTTTTTTTTTAATAAATATATATGAAAGAACAATGGCAGACTTCCATACATAAAATTAGTTGAGAAGAAATGGTCGCGTCTATATGTCAAAAATATCTTAAAATGTCGAGCGTGAGTCCCTGAGTAACTTTGTCGAAGAATTTTGTCCTGGGGGGGCTTCAAAAAAAAGATATTTAACTTTGAACTTTTTTAGGTTATGTCTTATGTCACTTGGAGAAACATGCGTCCTGTGGTTGTTTGTTGTTACTTTACTATATTCTTAGCAAAAAGATTAACTATGTGGGTACATTAACCCATATACTATTTTTAAGATTATTGTACTATTATATATTCATATAATAGTAGTATATAGGTACACCGCTGGGGAAACTATTTTTATTGATCAAGAGTACCTACGCCTGTAAGGTTTCTGTAACAGTCAATGATTGCCATATAGATTGATGAATGTGGAAAAAGCAGAAGGATGTATTCTCTGCCTACTTCTACAGGGAAAAGGCGTGACCTGCCGATATGTATGCAGCATTCATTATAGGTAATTGTTTTTTATACCACTAACGTGGCAGACAGGCATACCTATGGTCTACCTGTTGATGTTATAGTTGTTAGTGCTCACTGTAGCCTTTAGAACCCTTTTGGAATGCAATGAATAAAAAAATAAAACAATTGTACATTTTTTACATTTTTATTCCTCCTCATCATCTTTTCTTATAATTATAGAATTTATAAATTCTGCTAGCGCTGCGATAGGTAATATGTTGATGTCTGGCCCACCCCAAAACCACACCACAGTCATAACATGGGCGCAACACCCCAAAGTGCGCCGAGCCGCCGACTAACTAAACAGCTACAATATTATTCTTCTAGTATAGGTACGGGTTCGGCCGGGTATACAGGCACGCATAAGTCACACATACCAAAAATCAGTCCGTAATCAATTCAAGTCAAATAGAATAAGAAAATAGCAAAATGTCAAAAACAACACAAACACAACCAACACGAAAAGCACAGCATCAGTGACAGCTGACAGCCCGCAATTCGAGTCAGTGTTGCCATAACAATAAATGGAATTGTTACTATAGTATTGCGATTAAGATATTGAATAATTGCAGGAAGTTCTATTTAAGGAACTTATTTTTTATTATTACTGATGGTGTAGGTATTAGTAATACTAACTTCCTATAAAATAGTTTTTATCCATTATGTGTTTCTTAAAAGTATATACCAAAATAGTTTGAATTTAGTAAATGACAACACTTGAATAGTGTAAAATCATTTTGGTCATTTGATATTCCCAAAATGTATGTTTTTTTCTGTGGCTTTAATTAAAATACATTTTTATTTGAAAAATCATAGAAAAATACCTAAAATCATTTTATGTAACAGACATTACTAGACGCTAAAATTTTTGTCAACTATTATTCTGCCATTGTTCTTTCCTAGGATTTTTATTAAACGTAAGACCAGTTAGGCAATCACTCCACGATGAATAGTGTCACTGAGTTGCATTCGCTGTGACTGAAGTCGTCCCCACTATAGTTTGGAAAAGGCTAGGCAGATTGATTAAAATGTCTTCAAGCTGCTTTAACTTCGATTGGACTTGTTAATTGTTATAATCAATCAAATATTACATAAAGTTCAAATAAACAAATCAATAACTAATTTTAAAAGAGGAATAATATGGCTTAAATGTACATAAATCATTTTGAGTTCAGAATTGGAAGTCCGAAGTTCGTCACAGTACAAAGTGACCCATTTAAGACAACGGCAATTTTATAGGTAAGGGATTTAATAATATTTTGTATAGCGTCTTTTTTTACCTAACTCATTTCAAGGCTTCCAAAATATCATTGGTACACAATTTACGAATTCATAAGTTATGAATGAACACTTCGTTTGATTCGCAAACACTTTTCGGATTCTCAACTAATTTTCCAGTTTCCTATTATTATTACTCAAGTATATTGAAACTCGAAATTTCTAAAACAAACTTCGAACTGAAACTGTAGATATAACTTTATATAATGGCCCGTTCTGAAATAAGAAAAATGTTAAGTGGCTTTCCTAAACATAGCTTTTCCCCTGACCCGGCTTATTTATTTTCCGGTACTTGAGCATTGTTATGAGTTATTTTTTGTGTTTATTTTCCTCGTATACGCTGTCGAACGCTATCATTATTAACTGTGTAGCATGAGGGACACACAATGGGGTGTTGCCATGTTTTTGTCTTTATTTTACTGGCTCTTTTACTAGTATCTAGGTGGTTTTTAAAAATGGTAACCAAAGGGAACCAATTACTAAGCCTCTGCTATTGCCACTCAAGCAATACATGAATATAAAAATGATAAGGGATGAAAACGTGATTTTCCTTCGTCAATTTTCTCCACTTTATTTTTGGGTTTTATTCATACTTTTTTAAAATAAATTGGAGAGAAAACGTAGTTTGAAAGTAAACGTAGGTTTTCGAAGTACTCACCACGTATCGATTGCTGACATAAATAGCCTATTGAATGGGTATAGTTAGTGTATATTGGATTCAAGATTCAAAGCATTTATTTCAAATAAACCATTTACAGGCAATTTTGAATTCGGTCAGTCGAAAACATAAAGCTATTTGCTCGTTCAAAAGCGTGGACCACTATGGAGAAGAACGTGCAAGAAACTCCACGGGCACTCTCGAATAGTGTAGATTGTGCAATTTTTAGGATTCCGTACCTCAGTTGGCAAAACCTGCATCTTTATAGAATCGCTTTGCTGTCCCTCTGTCAAGATCTTTATTCTCAGGAACACGTAGAGGAATAAAGCTTTAATCTATATCAAATACTTACTCAAGTACCTACCCCTTTTTTCTTTGTATAGGAAACATCAAATAACTTATTCCCACTCTGGGCAGAGCGAAAGGGAGTGTCAGACTCTAACTGACTAAAACCCACTCGTGTTCCTCCCAGTTCCCTTTGTGTTCCAAAGCCGCGATGACTCTTTGAAATAATACCAAGTGAGAGGCCGCTGCAGCCGATCGCCTCGACGAGGACACGGCGTTGCTCCGTCCAAGCAGACTTCCACCATATGCTCTACCATCTCCTCCGGGCGATCCACACAGTGTACTTGTAGACACCTAAATGTTCTTCAATCCTACCTACTTATCTTTTCGTAAGAGTAATGAGAGTGCTTTCATAGTTTATACGCTTTAGTAGGTAATGTTTGTATATTCGGAAAAAATCTAGACACCATTCCCGTATATGACGAACTATCTACATATGTACATACGAGTTTGTACAGAACCCTCTGCGCGCGAGTCAGCCTCGCACATGTCCATTTTTTAAAGCTATTGCATTGTACTACGTTACCTTGTTAATTCAGCTTGGATTCTATTGAATATTGATTAAACATGAACATGGGACAGTCAAATAATATTTCAGAAACTGTTTCCTACAATCCATATTTTTACAATATCGATATCGTTGGAGTTATCATGTTTTTTTTTTAAGATAGGTCAATAGTCCGTATTATATAAGCTGTTTCAATTTATGCTATCAACTTATTATTTAGTAAAGTAGTAGTAGTAGTAGTAGTTTCGAAGCACAGTAAGAAAAACTTGTAAAGTGAAAGTGTCTAAATATAGCCGGGATCCAACGGTAAAATGAAAAATTAAAATGGTTTTACGATGTTCCGAGAAGGAGCACCAGCTTTTTACATCTCCAGTGATTCATCTAAAATCAATTTCATTCTGAACAGTTGAGAAGCTATATTTTTTTCAATTTCTCTCATTCGAACTCCCTTAAACGCCGGTAAAGTTATTAAACCGCCGTAAACTGTCATTAGCTTATTTAGAAGCCCGCAGTAGCTCGCGGCTCGACAAAAATTAAATAACGCCGTGAATAGGGAGAGCGCTTCAATTCGCCGCCTCGTACCTCGTGCCTCGCGCCTTGCGTCTCGCGTCTCGCGCCTCGTGACAAGTGTATAATTAAGAAAATTACAGATGCCAACTAAAACAAAACCGCGCCGTAATGGCGGACCGTGAAAAGACCCTTTTATACTTTTCCATTTGAAACGATCCCCATTTGAATGGATTTCAGGTCTTTGGACGTGAATCCGTTATGTTTAATAGATTCAAAATTTTCAAAGACCTGTTAATTCTGTAGATTCGTCGAAAAAATGTTTGCATCGTCGCTGAATAACAAGTAGGTTTTTTAAATTTTAAATGAATTTATTTGGATCATGTTCGCAAGAACATTTTTCACGTGTTTATGAATTTTTAACTTCGTTGCGTCATGAATACGTTTCGTATTGAATTGTGTCAATGGCGAACAAAATATGAATTGGTGAGATCTTTGTAGCAGTTTGTAAATTGTGTTAACCACAGCTTTGATTTACAGTTTCCAAGTTTAACCAGAGGAGGCTCCTGTTGTCTTTAGTCAGAAGTTTGTTGATGTGGTGGCCTACATAATTCTCAACTTAAATACATTGTTTATAACTACATCATCAATTATGTTTGCTGCTCTGTTTGTTAAATCTCGAGTAGTATGAGTTTACCGACTCATACTCATCGGCCCGAAAGATATGTACATGTGATACATTTGTAACACAAAATCATATTGGAAGTAGGTTTTACTTCAACCATTTTAGTTGAATAACACAATTTAGTATAGCTATTCCTAGTCGGGGTCTAGTAGGGCCAGTGTCTGCCAGGGTTATGAAATACAAACAGTTACTGCGGCCCTGGAACGCGGCGGGCATTAGGAGAAACACGGGTCCGTTTTAGTGACTAAAAGCCGCTGCGCCCAGAGCGGGTGAAGTCATTTGATGATTTCCCATCCATAAAAAGAAGTATAGGGTCCGATCAATACCCTGAATTCCCTATGCCATGTCTTATGCGTACTCGAAACAACCATTTGGTAACGGATCATTTCATTCAAGTCATCCCCTCTGTAATCTCAAAACTCTTCGTTTACTAAATAAAAATGGAAACATTGAGTGGGTCGCGACCGGATTCCACGTAAATAAACGCCAACGAAATCAATGAGATTTTTTGAATGTAAATCATTTCTCTTCCGTAATACTTTTGTAAGCCTTTTTCAAAGGTATCGCAGATTTTAACGTTGTTTCAATTTTATAAAATTACGTCCACGTTTTCTCTTCACTTCGTTTCACAATTAAATGGAACTCGATGCTTTCAAAGCATTTGTATCGAAATGTCCAACTTGAAAATACGCTTCAATGAAAATTATGACATTTCTAAACATGATTTTAATAATATCGGCCAATGTTTGATGTTTATTGGTTTATATTTGATTCTGTTTGTTTCGAGTTATGATTGGAATTAAAACGGTATTCTGCCTTTGTGTTTAATAGACCGACAAAGGTTGAAGTTGATGCGAAACTGAGCTTTATTTGTACAGAACTATTTATAAATGAATTGAGAGTCGTCTCGAATGATCGATATTTGGTTTGTTATTTGCTTACTGATACTGGTTCTAATATTGAATTAGAATCTACATTTAGAAGCCTATTCGTCCACAGGGTTTCGTATGAACAAGAAACTAATTTGGTTCAAAAGGTATCGGGGTCAAAACCAGAGCATTCCATTTGAAGGAACGCACTTAATCACCAATCATCCTGTATATTTACCAAACTGAAGATAATGGGGATGTAAGGGGCGAATTACCATCCTTCGCCCCAAGCCAACCTCACCTGCACGCGGTGCATCTTGCTGACCAACAAACGAGACTCTGACGACCGACCGATGGCGGTATATCCATCCAAATAGGCGTAGCTAAATGTAACAGGCCGGTGATGGGGAGCAGCGTCACCGGTGCGAGAAGCTACACCCTGCGATCGCCAACCCGCCTGCCCAGCGTGGCGAATATGGGCAAACTCCTTCAATGCATAATAACAAAAAACCACGGCCCCCAGTTCCCGACGGCCGGCGGCCCCGCTATTCCTGGTCATGGTGGCGACCACGGTAACGGCGGGGCGGGGGGTGCTAAGAATCTCCGGGCTACGGGAGGTCACCACAAACTGACCCTGGCGATGTACAACGGACGCACGCTACGGCTTGACTCGCATCTGGCGCAGCTCGAAGTGGAACTTTAGAAAATAAGGTGGCACATTCTAGGGTTGAGTGAAGTCCGAAGAAAGGGGGAGGACACCATAACCCTAGAATCGGGTCACCTAATGTACTTATCGATATAGCCCACCGGATTAGTAAGCTGAAGTGGCAGTGGGCTGGCCGTATTAGTTGCAGAACCGACAACCGTTGGGGTAAACGAGTTCTAGAGTGGAGACCGCGTCTCGGCAAACGTAGTGTAGGACGTCCTCAGGCACGGTGGAGTGACGATTTGCGCAGGACGGCTGGCAGAAACTGGATGCGAGAAGCCGAAAATAGATCTAAGTGGCGTGCAATTGGAGAGGCCTATGTCCAGCAGTGGACTGCAACAGGCTGTTGATGATTGATGATTTACCATACTCCCAAACTATAGACTTAATTAAAAAACTTTCTTTTTCTCACTGGTTGTTGTTAAGTCCCGCTAACTTATCAAAGGAGGTTAGGTCGCGTGACCTTGTCATGTACCTCTTAACCGACTTTAGAAGGGTGTAGTGACCTTGCGTGCGGTTGTAGCAGATCTGCAGGTCGCGCGACCTGCGACAAGGTCACACGAAAAAATTCACCCAATATACTCGTACATACGTAGAACAATTATTTACTATGCTCAATTTAGTTCGTAGTGGACTAATAGCCTTGTTTTGATTATAAATTGACTTTACAGGTGCGAAGTTATTTTGGTGTAATATTGTTTTCAATCTAGGTATTCTATTTACTTTACAAATAATATATCATCCTCATGATCTTATCTTAATTTATTTAGGGTCAGCAAACGTATTCTTCTTCCTTTAATGGTCATTATATTCGCCCTTATCTCAGCACTCAGTCACCTCTTTTTTGCCATATTTTCTCTAACATCTCTCACAAATAAGAAAATTTATCACGTCACTAGAGCTTATTTATGCTGATATCAATTTGTATTCCAGAAAACAATCGCCTAAGGTCTTTATCAATACTTGGGATGGCGGCATCGCTAACCACCCTCATCGAGTTGTATACAACTAAAACTGTCGCCAAACGTCGGCCGTCCACGGCACCATGCATCGCCGTAGGACCGGCCGTCCGGCTGTCCGGCGGTCCAGCGTTCCGCCCGGCCCGGCCGCGGTCAAGCGCCACCGCAAACGATTACCATAACGAACATCTGCCTAACAAACAAATATTGAAATCCCAAGTTTAAATGGAATTTTGATTTGATTTCTTCGCGGCGAATTATAATTTCAAATAAGTCGGGAGATGAAAAATCTGGATCGGACCATCAAAGTTTCGGACTCGCCCGGATGAGGCGCGGGGTGAGGCGCGCGGGCAGGCGCCGCGGGAGGGGGGCGACGCGAGCTTCGCAAATACTTCATGTTTGGATCGCTTTATGTCTAAACTGACTTTTAATGTAGGTAATGTTAAAAGTTTTAATGTAATACCTATTTGTAAGTTGAACGCGATTTTTCAAGTTATTTTGTGAGTGTACCGAGCTGCTAATGAGATGTTTTACTAGAACTAATGGGACTAGACTTTATAATGTCTTATACTTTGTTAAAGTACGAATGCAATTACGAGTTGTTGAAGATTTCAGAAGTAAACTCGGTAATTGGTGATTAGACACATCGTGAACATATTGTTAAAACTGGGTGTTTGCTGGCTTGCTCACAGAATTTAATTTAACAGAACTACGTAAAGCCAGCCAGCCTTAGCGATACAATTATACGTGTAGGTACATCTCAAACGATAAACATTATAAACATCTCGAAACAAAATACAAATTGGAAAGAAACGCAAAATAAAGTAGCGGAATGGGGTAAAACGTAGAATGTAATGGGGAAACGGGGAAACATGCCATGGAATGGATGCCAATAAAACGGAACGACGAGCTACTTATCATTCAGTGACCGGTAATATTAACAGACCTCGGTACAAAGCTAGATAATTCGTAGCAAAAAAATCTTATATAAAATATCAGTGTAAGTAGCACTCATCATCTGCCTAGCCTTTTCCCAATTACATTGGGGTCGGCTCCCAGTCAAGCCGGATTCAGCTGAATACCAGTATTTTACGTGAAGCGGCTGCCTACCAGACCTCCACAACCCATTAACTGGGGAACACGGTACTTCTTGGCAAGACTGGTGTCAGATTTTCTGGCTTCTGACAATCCGTAACGACTGCCAAAGATCTTCAAATGACAGCCGGGACCAACGGCTTAACGTGCTTTCCGAGGCACGGAGAAGTCTCGTTAAGATGGTCACCCATCCACAGACCAACCTCGGCAAGCGTTGCTTAACCTAGAAGATCGACCCGTGCGGCTGTTATAATTTAGCCACGAGCTCCTAGTGTAAGTAGCACTAACTGGGCTGAAAAACTTGAAACAGGTAAAATGAATAAAACTGTAACTAAACAAAACTCTCTTCTTCCATTTTCTTTAATTTACTTCGAGTCTTTTCTCCAATACAATTTCATTTTCCATCTTACCGCGGCCTTGCTACCCACCCAGAGCTTCGTAGGATACTTTAAAACAAATTCTAAAAGCACTGTAATAATTTATGAACTCATTGCGATATCGCACAACAGGTCATCATTCATGCATGCTCTCTGCACGATGCAGGATTCATCTTTCTGCTGAGCCATTTACTCTGGCTGAATGTTTGATGGACGCTTACTATATTTAATTAAATGTGTGATGAAAAATCTTTTGCTGTCTATCGTCTGTGTGCTCTTGATTGTCAGGACTAATAACTCGTGTCTCTTGAGTGTTGTTAAGCTTAGCATAAACATAATCAGCCCTTTCATGTTCCCACTGCTGGGGCACAGGCCTCCTGTCTAGGAGAGGGAATGGGCCGTAATCCACCACGCGGGCCCAGTGCGGGTTGGTGAATGTCACATGTCTTCGAATTTTTGGGTTTAGGACATGCCGGTTTCCTCACGATGATTTCATTCACTGTTTTGAGATAAGTGACGATGAAATTAATTACACATAGTAATGCGCCTGGCTGGGTTTAAACCTGCGATCTACAATTCTTAAGTTGGGGCCGTTACCACTCGGCCGCCACTGCTCAGCTGTTACTCTTAGTTTGGGACAAAAATCTATTGCAATGCTGCTGACATTTAAACCCGGTCATGAAAAGTATGAAACGAACCATGCATTGAAATAAACGCATTTGTATATTCATGATTTGGAGCGAGTATCCACCACAGCTATACACAGATATGTACCAGTCAGATAAATTCATCTGGATTATCGCTCAACGCTTCTATTAAAATATTTCCGCTTAAAATCAATAGTCGGAATCGTAACGGGAACAAATTCCTAATCCAATATTAAGAAAAACAATGATCAGCAAAATGGTTCTTTCAATATTTAATGGACGCTTACGGGATTGGGATCATGACTCGAGTATCTCCATCAAATCAACTCGAACGACTTAAATGAAACAATTAAGATTGAAGCCAGTCGCCTTGTGAACTTTGCCGAGTGGACGGACCCCCTAGCCGAGCCCATTACATTCTTTATAAAACAATTTATGAAATCTTCTCAACTGCGGCTAATCAATTTAGATCGATCTCCGTTAATTGATTGAAGCTCGACTTACCTTAGTTTTAGTTTGGTCTGAAGTTTGCCATTAAATATCTATTGGCAATTTTTCGTACGTCGCTAGTTGAAAATACGATTTTCATCTTTTACGACCTCAATAATGCTACAAACAAAGAAAATATCTTTGAAACTGCTGTATGAAACAAATCTTTCTATTTTGTTCACTACTCAGAATAAATAACTCAATTTTGTCGTCTTTGACATACAATTTCACTTCGCTTAGCTATCAATAACATCCAAAAATCTTTAATGTTTCCCGAGGTATTTGCTCTTGGTACATAATATAGTACTTACTACACACAGCAGCTCACATAGTATTCCATTTAGTCCCCAGTCTCGCAGTGACACGCTGATGGATGGATATTTTACTCCAGTTTGGGGTCCGCCCCAACAGCCAAGCTACGTACCTAGCGAATACACACTAATATAGGATTAGGACCCCCAAATAATGTATCACTCGGCGACTAGGTATTTCTTTCACAGCACTTTGTTCATGATTGCCTAATCTATACTAATATTATAAAGAGGAAACATTTTGTATTTTTATATTTTTGAATGTAACGAATAAACTCAAAAGCTACTGGACTGATTTCAAAAATTATTTCACCATTAGAAAGCAACATTTGCCCTGAGTAACATAGACTATATTTTATCCCCATATTCCCACGGGAACGGGAACTACGCGGGTAAAACCGCGAGGCACTGCTAGTTAATAATATAATGTTGAGCTCAGCAATTCAAATTAATAGCCTAACGTTTCTGTTCTATGATACAATTACGTGTGTACAAGTTATAACAAGCAAAACGAAGTAATTTACATGTAAGACAGAACAAGGAGCATCATGGGATATATTGAAGACGATTATATCTTTCTGAGAACCTAGCCTCGCTATGGATTCCATTGGAACGTCGGAAACAGCGACTACCTTTATTAACTGATGCGAATCATCAAAAGGGCTAAACTCTTCCGAGAAGTTTTTTATCTCACTCAGATTTCTCCCGTGAGGCTTCCTGATTAAACTAATTTCTGAGAGAAAAAAAAAATTAATCTCTCCGCGTTCCGCACTCGGAGTCCTTACATTTTTTTATCTTTCGTGGGAACCCTTTTAAATCTTCAGAGTTTTATCATTACTTTAATTATTTTAAAAGATACAGTCGCATTGATTATATGAAGCGTAGCTTTTATCTGCGTCGTGAGTTGTCAGAGCCGGCCGCGGTTGGCTGACTTCCATCTGCGAATTGCCAAGCGATTAAAGCGCTTACTCAAGTTTAATTCTTTGATTACAGACCAGTCGAAAGTTTGCTTCTAAACAGCAGTTGAATAAACCGACTTACATGCTGCTGGGAGTTCGGGATTTTAATCAAGATAATTAGTATAAATAAAGTTTGGAAGTTTCGCTACTTAATTGAACGATTACAGTCGCGGCTTGATGACGTTGAATTCAATTACTTTGCAACCGACTAATTTATTTCGTAGTCAAATTAAGTATTTGGAGAGTTTGTGAGACATACATTTTATGATAGTCAGGGACAGAGTTACGTAATGGCGCTGTGTTATAAATGGGGAGAAAAAGCGTCGAGAAACTTCAATATCAGCAGCGCGTACATCGTGACACGTGACTCGTCAACGTGGCTTGTGTTTCTTGCGTAATTTGTTTTTTTTTTTTATTGAAATACCAGCTAACAGTGTGAGCGTTCGAGCAATACATCACGTCAGCCAGAACTTCAGCTTCACGTAGTCAGAAACGCTTCATTAATCAAAGCCCTAACAAATTACAAGAAACACCACTATTACCATAAACAAGTCTCTCTAGTTCGGAAGCGCTCCAACATGCTCCAAGTATCCACTTTCAAAGTCAAAGTATCCATATTACCGCCCCCCTGGGCGCTCGCCCCGCACCCCCGCCCTGGGCGCTATGTTGGCTATAATTTGGCGGCGGTCACGAAGAAGCACGCACGCAGCACCTCGCAAGCCACCGGCGGAAGTTGTTTGAAACTTTTCGTTCATACACGCCCTGTGTGTTTATTGGTAAATATTGTGGAAGAATGTTGATGAGGGGCGAAAGAAGGCTGTTGTGTTGTTATTCGAGGAAAATGTGAATACATTAATGGTGGATTCCATGAAGGCGACAGCTTCAAAACTAGAACTGCAACTGATACTCAAATGAAGCAGCTAATGCCGTCTAATGAGCTTGAGTCTACCTGCGTCTTAGTTATTGCAACATGTCGAGAAGGAGTACTCCTAATCACTCGAGAGCACGACAAGTGTTTCCTCCAATCATCTGTCTCTAATCTTCAAATTCCTCCAATCACGTCGGGGCTCACGAGAGGGTAGCATCATAATAATCCAATAGCTCTTCAATATTACTCCGCAGATGAGTACAAGAAGTCCGTCCGTTGATTAAAATTGATGAACAAAGTTACCGCAAGTATTGAGTGAGGGTAGTCGGTAGATGTTCAGATAATCATATTTAAACGAACACTTGTGATTAGAGATTATGATGGGTAACGTGTGGGATCGATTTCTGATGAACAATTTGGGTAAGAGTAGGTTATGGGCACAGATTCGTATTTTGACGAGACGGCATAAAACGCGTAGATCTTAGATGACGTACATAGATTGTGTGAAATCAGACTGATGAAATATTTGCAGATTTTAGGCTTATTTTTGAAGTATACCATGCTAACAGTAGGAAATATATCAAAAATAATACTCATACAGTTTTATAACAAAAGCTATTTAACAGTCATTGAAACTCTCGTAACCCAAACCAATCAATCAATCCACCACAACATACATAGTTCTCATGACGTACATACTCACATCGTAGGCAGCGTAATTTTAACGCTTAAGCGATTAAAAACAGTAAACGGTTGTTACTTTTAATTACTTGTCACTACCTAACGTGACGCTTCCGCAACATAAACGACTGTCATAGCGCGATAATTGTTTAAATAATAACATCAGGCATTTTATGGACCGGGCGATATAAGTGACCATATTAATTTAATTAGTACGGGAAGGAAAAACATGGATCGCGTCCCCCAACTTAATTGAACAGTCCATGTAGGGAGGCAAGTTTTCAGATTGCTTTGATTGGGTAGTCGTAAATACAATTAAAGAAAAAAATGCTGAACAAATGAGTTAGGGTGTGTTTGCCTAGCAAATGAAGAGGCAGAACGCGTGCGGTAGAGGCAAACCTCACGCTTCAGCCGCCACAATAGAAGAAGACACCCCGGGCGTGGGGAAACGCAGGGCGATTCCCGGCCACCGTAGGCGCGGGCCTGCGGATGGCGAGCTATGGGTGGCTCGCCGCCCGATAGCAACCAGGCCCGGGTCGACGGCGCGTCGTGTTCTACGCGCGCCTCAAAGATCTGTCAGCAACGAAGGCGGGGCCGAATAGGGTCAGTGCCTGCTAGGGTTGCGGAATTTGTTCGAAAGAGTCACCGCCGCCCTGGAACGCAAAGGGCACAAGAAGGATCACGGGTGGGTTTTAGTCAGTCAGAGTCTGACACTCCCTTCCGCTCCGTCCAGAGCGGGAGAAGACATTTGATAATATTCCATACAGAAAAAAAAGTATAAAGAAAAGGATAAAATATTCTACCATACTGATACATACAAACAAAGATTACTTATAAAACAGAATACAATAGATAGCTGCAGAGAATGTAATAATAATTTGCACTAATAGATTTTCACAGTAATGGAGCTAAACCCGGAGAATTTAGTGAACTGAATTTGGTATGTCTTCCACATATCTCGTCGATTCCATTGCACACATAACCGGGGCTTGTTTTGTCACGACTCTATTGTTTGTTGAGTCAAAGGTCTCAGAGGTACGAGCCCAACTTCGAGCATATCCGAGTCTCTTAGTAGATAACATGCCGATTCATAACCATTACTGTACATTGCAAACTAGATAAATAAGATATTGGTAGGATGACTTGGGAACAAGGAATGATTTTGTTGGATCAGCTTTATGGGTACCTATGATCAAATTATCTTAACAGCAACTGTCTAACTGTCACTGTCTAATTGTCATTGAGTGCTCATGCGTTATTTAAAGAACTTGCTAAACGTTTATTTGACACTTTGTGTGATTAAAGGATTGGCTTTTACTTTCGATTGAGGATAAGAATTGCCAGACGACGTGGCAATGCCGCCAGACTTTTGTGTTCATTTCCAGTCGATAGCGATGCGGACGAATTTTTTGATGTCATATTGCAGTTAGGAGGATTGTAGTTTATTTTTAGGTTAAGTGTATATAGTTAGTTTTATTTTTATTTTATTTTGTTAGTTTGATTATAATTATATAGTAAATTTGGTGATTTCTGTAGTGCCCCCAGGATACAAGGAACCAACAAAGGTTAGGTAT
Organism: Hecatera dysodea; assembly: GCA_905332915.2. Taxonomy (NCBI): domain Eukaryota; kingdom Metazoa; phylum Arthropoda; class Insecta; order Lepidoptera; family Noctuidae; genus Hecatera; species Hecatera dysodea. The sequence continues at coordinate 22,494,334 of HG995292.1, forward strand.
TATTAGTTACATCGAGAAACAATCGAAACATAACATTACAACACAATGTTCGCCAGAGGGTAAGGAAGAAGTGTCCAAATAGTACACCTGTAGTAGGCTACACCCCATTTCATATCGAAATTATTGTAAAGATACTAAAAAACCATCACAAAACAAAGTTTGTTATTTTTCCGTTTGGCACATGACTATTTGAATTAATATGCCATAACTAATTATCATAAACACAAACATGGAACACATTATAATATGACTAATCATATTAATAAAAACATCACATACCACATAATATTAAAATTAACTTGTTTAAATCACACACGTTAATTTTACTGTATAAATTAACCAAATTAATAAATTAGATATTTGTTAATTACGTTATATTTTACTCTACAACTTACTATACAAAATAGGAAAATCACACGTGAACAGTGCGCTAAGAGATCCTTCTGTAAATCTCGCTCGCAAAACCTAGGTTCTTGCCTGTTTTTATTGTTGATGGTTTGTCAGTATTGTGACACGCTAATATTATAGACTACACTAATATTATAACGAGGCAAGATTTTTATTTTTGTATGTGTATTTGTAATTAATAAACTCAAAAACCGATTTCAAAAATTGTTTCACCTTTAGAAAGCTACTTTCACCTTGAGTAACATAGGCTATATTTTATCCCCGTATTGCCACGAGAACGGGAACAACGCGGGTGAAACCGCAGGTCGCTGCTAGTAGTAAATAAAACAGTCTGTTGTCTCTCAGAGACATGGTAGTTAAAAACTTAGAAACTTTAAACTCCCCGTTTAAATTATTGAACCCCGTTTATACTTCACACCCATGGCCGCCAGTCCCGTTTAAGATATTGAGGAATACATATAGACATAATATGCGGTAGGGTTTGGGCTATTCCCTGCCACCGTAGGCGAATGGTGAGCGGCTGGCTCGTTGTCCAGGCCCGGGTTGACGGCGCGTCGTGTTCCACGCGCGCCTCAAAGAGCCGTCAGCAAAGAAGACGGGCCCGGAGTCTGTGCCTGCTAGGTTTGCGGAATTTGTCAGTAATAGTCTAAACCTCCCTTCCACTCCACCCAGACCGGCAGAAGTCATTTGATGATTTCCCATCCTTAAAAAAGGATTTTACTGCCATCAACCAAACTAAACATGAAAAATTGATGATAGAAAAAGCGAATACTATGGAAAGACTAACCTAAGAATCGAACCGAGAACCTATGAATGCTTATCAGTAGTAACGTTTTAATATAAACAGAATTGGTCAACCACGGAAGTAATAACATCAAGGGTTCATGGCTAAAGGGTGACCGTATAATTCGTAGATCGATATCTAAACCACTTCATACATAGTTTGGTAAGCATTAAGCTGTCAAACTAATATATTGAAGACATGTCAACATTATGTCCTATCAACGGTAATCAGGAAACTGGAAAATTGCAACCACTTACCTACCTACATGTATGTTATAGAGGTTGATAAAATATCGGTCTGCTACCTCGGTTGAGTATAAGAGTATTAAATTCTGATATAATATTATTTAGCCGTATCAGTCGTCTTAAATTACAAGATTTTAGTACGAAAGTCAAAGGCTTCTTGAAGGTATCTGTTAATTTTATCTTATATATATTTAAGGTGTGTAGAGAAGACTATATGCCTTGAGATTATGTAAGTTTTCCCAAATGAGTTAGGATCTATCTAATCGGATAGCAGAGCAGCGAAAAACTATCACAAAAATGGGTTCCAAAGCATGGTCCTACGCAAAAACTAAATACATAAAACACTTTGCTAGCCTCATAATCTTTAGTGAAGCTCTGGAACTACGGCTAAAGTCCTGAAAGCATTTTGATTTCATTACCTACACTTACAAACGAAGCTCAATCACCGCAGCCAACATTCATCAATCCTAAAGCCCATTGATTTCTCACCTATCATTGTATCCACATATCCGGAGTCGGTCAAGGCCTCCCCCTCCCCACACGCTGAATAACAGCTAATAAACGCGATGAGCCACTGTATCAACCCGATTTATTTCGTTATTAGTCTGCCGTTCGTGATAAGAATGACGCATAGTGTTCCATGGTTATTTATATAGCCTACTAGCTTCTGATAAAGTAATTTCATGGGGTTTCTTCTTTGTACGATTCCCAAATGCAAAGTAAAAGTAGCCGAAGATACTATATTCCAGTAAAATGTTCCGTCAAAACCAATCCAGCTTTTTTGGAGATTAGTCGGAACAAACAGACGGAGAGACGGATAAAAAAATTACGTTTTTGTTGTTATAAGGATCGTATGTACTTCGATAATGCATTTAGTAAAAAGCTATTAGATTTTAATGATTTCACTTCAATTGTATTTATTTGTATTGAATATAAAATGTATAGAATAGGTTGTGAGTTTTAACGCCGTTTTTTTTTCTAAAAGGTAATGTGCAAACTTCAACCAAGTTTCAGAATGAAACGATTTTGTAACAGTTTGTTAATGAATCTGATCGGACAAAGTTTCCGGATAATGTCTTCGAGGACGGAGTTTTTGGATGCGTATCTTTGTGAAGCAGGTTTTTTTTTTGTTTTTGAGAAGCTTTTGGAAACTTAATGTTCTATCAAGTGATGGCGATGAAACGGATAAACGGTACTTTGGATTTGGGTTCTGATATTGTAATTAAACTTTATTATAAAAATTGTAAATAGAATACATAAGGACTAAGATCTAAATGTTTAAATTCATAAATATAAAAAGTTTACTCGTAAACTCTGCGTGCACTAACTACATTATAGCGTTTTCGTTTTCTTTGTTTTTCTAAACGCAAACTTGAAGCGTTTTTCAATACCAGTTCAGTTAATATGAACAGCAGACTTACAAATAAGTTAAATACGATATTATCCATATTTACGTTCAAACCAAGCCCAACTAATTATTCAAGTCACAGCTAATAACTGCTAATCAGATAAACTCAGGCGCCACAACTCGCGCAGTGCAAAATGACACGTATTTCTACATTCATAAGTGTTAATTTAGTGAAGTATGGAGTCTAATTTGTTTCACACGACGGTGTATTCGAGCTGGCAAACGCTTCTGGGGTAACACGTCACTTCTAATTTGATTGGCTCCCTAACTACGTGAAAAACGGTCACAATATATAATTTACAGATCTGTCTTCCAATCATTTCACTGTAAGATTTAGATTGAGATACATATACCTTTAGTGTCATGTTCAGATACCAATATTTTATTGAAGAAAATATAAAACACGCGAGTTCCACCTTTCTAGTAAACATTCCTACAAACTTTATCTAACGACACAATTTTCAAACAGTCCTTTGTCTACCTTTCAGTGTATTTTGCTCTCGAGTTATGTATGTATACGGTATATTTATTAGAAAAGGAAGCTACGCGACCTATAAAAATATTCGCTCTACATTTTTCTCCACCCGAGTTGCGCACCTGAATCGTAGTTTGTTCTTCACGATATTAATAAACTTTCAAAACAATTGCTTTTCAAAACATCTCTGTGCAACTTCGAACCAATCCACAGATTTGCGCAAAACAAAGAAGTACGAAATTCAAACAAAAACATGCATTGTTCTGAGCATACTTCAATTTGCCGCATTCACCGCTAGAGGGCACTACAAACGATTGTTCCGATTATTTCTAGAACAATTTCATTGGCTCTCGATCAGCCAGCGCCGATGTTACAACCGGTTAATGGGAAATAGTTTAAGTGTACGTTGCTCAACCCAGCTATTGTATTCAGAGCTGTGTTTTGAGAAATTCCGGATTCTGTTCCACAGTATTGAAACAAAAACATAAGCTGGCGTGTTGCTCTTTTATGTTACCTACATATGCGTTGTTTTGTTGTTGTTTGAATTACGCCCACAAACTTTTTGTTTATAGCTTTTATCCACGCTCCAAATGAGTACGATATAACTTGAAAATCACAAATTCCATTATATCTGACGGCACTTCATAATCATCAACATCCCATGTCACAAGCTCCTCACAAAACACATCTATCAAACTACGAGCACAATAAACACAAACATCTGGCTTCGGTTTAATCAAAATTTCAATCGCATTTGCATTGAGACTAACAACAGACGAGTTTATTAGAGTTTCAGCCGGTGATTTATAATGATTGGCCGCTGTCGAAGCAAATATCGGGAGCGTCTCGCCCATAAATGTCACAATCCATTACGCCGGGCGAATGTCCACATGAGTACATTCGGCCGGAGAGAGACATGGTTGGTTTATGGGTGAAAAAACGCTGACGAAACCGTTTGTTGGGCGGTGATGAGATATACGTGGAGGCGGCAGTTTTGTGCGACTATTTGTTGCGCACCGACACTGTGATGAATATCTACGGGTTTGGTATTTTACGTTTTTTTAAAAGGGTTTGTAACGTCAGATTGAAGGTTATAAAAGATCTTAACAACGACAAATACGATGAAGCATACTTATGGACGAATAAAATCAATTCAGTTTAATACTATGATTATAGCACGGAAACTAGTTATTGAAATTACGGATATTGTTAGGATAAATACAAACAATTCCAAGCCAACTGCAGTAATCTAAAATGAGAGAATATCCAAACAAATGACCTCATGCATATAGAGCGGGAGCCACTTCCTAAACGTATCGGCTTTCAATTATAAATCAGCTTTGTTACCGAAATGCTCTCTGGTGGTGTCCATGGCGCGCTTCGGTTTAATTAAACCATGTGACGCAGCACTCGGGCGACACATTACGGCTACTATCTCAGCTGGTAAATGACGCGGAGGCGACGCCAGCTCAGCTCTGCGCAACTAGTGCCTCAGACTTCATATCGATGCTATGATCTTGATCAGGTAACGTAACCTTATATTAGGTGGTCTAAAGAAATACATCATCCATATAGCATTAAACGTGTCAGTTGTGATCACCAACTTAATTTTGTATATGTTTAATGGTTAGCCTATATGGGGATCATTAAACGTGTGTGTTCAATTATATTAGACAGTTAATGGGTCAATTGCCTTCATCTTTTTGAAATTTTTGAACTAGGTATTGTAACCTGATGAAAACCAAGAACTATGTCACCGGTACATCTATCAGTGGTGTTATGAAATTGTTTAAGTCAAAGACATATTTGGAGCCAATTTTATATGATATGTTTTGTTAACTTTCACAGAAAAGAACCAAAGCTATAAAAATCAGTCGTGCTATCGACAGGACATCGATATCTAGTTGCCAACCGCAGCACTAGAAGGCGCATCGCCATCACTCACCTCGGCCGCACAAAATGCGCTCGCCTCCGAAACATAAACTGAATGTTAGTGTTCCTATGTCCACATTTGTTACACTTCCAGTTATTTTATTGTTGTGGTCCGACTTTGTTTCAGTTGTCTTTACCAGATACTCTTGATATTAACTGCTGTTCTTTTATATTATTTCGTCTATATTATTTATAGATATTACTGAAATCACTGGCAACTCATTCGAGGCATCTTTATTAAATTACTTTCGATTAGACCTACCCATATACATATTTCTATTAACCCCAAGAGCAACATAAACATAATTCTAAAATAATTTACGGTGGTATGCACGTAGCCGTAAAGTATTTGGAAATTTATTATACACTAGAGAATGATTATTATAATGTCAGAAAACTAAATCCAGCCGATGTTTGAAAAAAAAAACGACAGCCGCAAAGCGAGGGATGTTTATGTACCTGAAAACTTTGCTAATTGGGACACCGTAGCCCGTGAACCTGTCAACAAGGCAGGAATGGATTCAATAATATTGATGAACATAAGTCGTGAGCCTCGCATGTATGAGCGCGACAAACAGGCTGTATTAGTTTATTTGTCATTAGACTAAAAACACGGACTATACTCAGGTTTTCTAAGAAATAGTATTGGCGTCCAACGTGGTTATGGACTACTCAATTTGTAAAGAATTCTAGCAGTAATTAATGTTATGAGAGTGTTTTTTAGTTTATAATACTTAGATTTAAAACAATCAGTCTTGTTGATTTATCTGGAGCTATTCAAAGTAAATATAACTTTCTAAGTAAGATTATAATTCAATTATATTTTTCATAAACACTTTTAGTACCTCTTTTAGTTAATATTTTTAGTACTTTCAGAAACTATTTCAATAAAAAAGTCGTAATATATATCTAGTAGATAAATACGCCGTAAAAGTATGCTTTAAAGAAAATTCCGTCTGAGAACTTAGTAATCACTTTTTCAATACCTATTATTTTTTACCTTATATTAGGTAAAATATAATAAAACAAAATATTCCAGTTCTTGCCTAACAAGTTTTGCTTCACTTATTTTTATGTCCGTAATCCAAGTATTCTGAAGACTTGAAGAAAATATTTTAAAATATTATAACGTTATTTCATAAGAAAAAAAAAAAATGGAGAATTTATTGTCAGACTGTTTTCGACGCGCTGAGATATGTTTATTTTTTTATAATTGATATTACCAGCTTTAAGTAGGCAGTAAAAGGAACCATGAAATACACAACTACTTAGTTTTCAATACAACTGAACAACTACATTTAGTAGTTTTGTAAAGAAACCTGGTTTAACACATTTTATTAAAACAAAATGGTTATTGTTCCAAATTAAAAACAAAATAGCCAAATCTAGTTGTATTTTCTCAAAAACTGATCCCTTCTTAAGATTCACAAATAACTGGCCAGCGTCAGCGTACTAAAGAAGCAATTATTATTTTTTACAATACAATTTTTATATAAATCTTATAAAAACTGTAGAAATAAAGCATCCAGTAACTGGACCACAGGCTGCGCCACCCTTTAACACAATAAAACCCTTTTTAATGATCAAAGATAAGGGCAGTCACAAAATTTTAATATCCATAAAATTTGGTCCTTCACGCCAAGGTTCAGGACGTAAGGACCAGGAAATGTCGGATGACGTCATAAAGTGTGTAACACGAGTGAGGTGTTATTTAAGTTGCAAATACACTGGCGCCGTTAGTTTACAAGATTTAGTGCATGCAATTTTTAATGCAGCGTATGCTTTTGGGACCATGACAGTTAAACTAAGCTGGGGAATGTTAAAATGGAAAACAATGCTTTTAGAATAACTCTGCCAGATGAGAAAAATACTTTTAAATAACTTGCAATGGTTGTTTTCTGCCAACAATAATTTGGAATCATTACTGAAAAAGCTCTTAGTTTATTTATTTAATAAGAAGAAGAAGAAGGCGACCTGAGGAATATAGAAATTTATTTAGAGACAAAATAAAAGAAAGAGTTCAACTCACATGTCTAAGTGCTTCTCGTAGTCGACTTAAGTCAAAGTGGCAGCGACATTAATAATGCATTAGTTGGTGATGATATTCTTGTAAAACTTTCAGTGTTTTCCTAAATTTAAGTACTTAGTCAATGCTTGAAATATGAATGGCACCCAAATCCAATATAGGAGATTAAAAAAAATACATAAAGATATTGCAGTCACTGATGCTCTGGATTCAAAAGAATAACAAAGGGAAAAAATAGATAGCTGTGCGAACAGCTTAAACCCCCGTTCAATAAGAAGCGGGTCAATGCCACGGAAGTGATTGATAGCGTGTCCGACTATTAGCACCACAAGCCACGAGCCCTGTTCCAATGTGCTAACGCCTTTAAAATCTGCCCTACATGCCCGAAAGAATCCGTTACCACAGAACCAATCACCTGTCGGCGATATAATTCAACACAACATCCATCGCTGCGCCAGTACGCCACATGTTTATACCATCGCGCACTAAAGCGTCGCAGTAAATCGGTCCGAGGGTTTAAAGTGTCGTTATAATTTACGAGGTGCGACGCGGTGGTCCCAACGGTGGAATTTATTCATGGCGGTAATAAAATCTGTCGTTGTGTCCAGGGAGAGAGTCCAGGTTAATTCCTTTTTGAAATTCTACTGCGAATGGAACTTGGAAGTTTTATCTGGCCTTGGAGCGGACTGTGTTACTGGAGCTCATTTGAAATTTAGACACTTTATGTTTCTGTACGGCTATGTGTATTGCGAGTTTGTTTTTTCGTTTGCAGTAGATTCGTTTCTTTATGCAGCTCTAGCACAGTTACTAAAAATCTTTATGCGATGCTAATGTCGGAGCTATGAAAGAAAATGTATATTTGGTACCATTTTCTGCACGCGAGCAATGTGGAACGAGTGTGTATAAAAATGTCGCCCAGTAAAATATGACACTAAAATTGATGCATATTTTGCGTACGAATATAAAGTTTAAAGACGACTCACTAACTTAATAACAGCTCATTAACTCTGCTTAATTTTAACAGGATACCGTCGTCAGTTACTGAAACTTAGCTTTGCCCCCAAAGGTCAGGGCGGAATAAACTCGGCGTCAAACTTAATTCTACTTTTAAGTTACTCACTTAAAACTTCAAGTTAAGTTTAAATTAATAAAAAGCTAGCATCATCTGAAGCTCGCCAAGTCTCAAAATCTATTTTCTGTTCCAATTCATTAAAATAACCATTTTTTAGTTTCGAAAATGCTAAATTGGATATAAATGTTGACTTAGACTTGAGACTTTTTTAGCATATTTTGAATTATATTCATCGGTAGATAATGTAGATTTATGACAATATTTAATTTAATTCTGTCTATCAGATGTCGAGTTTAATTTCGGAGTGAAATCGAACTTAGCCACAAATAGATTTCTGACTCGCTGTGGTAAATAATTTGATTGGTTTTGTGGAACGAATATTTTCTTTTTGGTTTATGGTTTATGCGATGAACATTTCCATTACTTACTTTAAATAAAATTTCGTTATTGAATCAGATACTCTGACAGTATGTTTTATTTTTAACTTTGTTGTGTTGTGAATTTTACGTAAGTAAAGTCGGTTTGGCCCTTACTCGCTAACCAAAAGGAACACCGTGTTTACTGTGTTTCTATTGGTTAAAAGTTTAGGTCAAAGTTATACTCCAGGACCAAAGTCGGGATACTTTGGTCCTGGGGTATAACTTTGACCTAAACTTTTTGTTTTCACTTCACTTGATTTGTTTTTGTTAATAGTTTTTCACAATTTCTGTCACCGTCAAATTGCAAACGCAGTAAAATTGTAAAATATCGCATGTAATTATAAACTATCGTTTTCTTAATAAGACACGGATATATTGAATTTGGATGGGATTTATTCCATATAAAACGATTTATAACTATTTGACGGAGTCTGCAATTTTTCGGTTTCTTATACTTTACTGATACTGAATCTAGTTTAGTCTGCTAGACCGATAACATCGTCTTCTTTTGTCACAGTAACGGCGAGGCATGTCCCGACGCTGGCGCAGCGGCGCGGTGCCCCCCCGCTCCCCGCGCACGTGACCGCGCCCCGCCGCCGCCATGGCGCCACATGTCGCACTCTTCCTCATCCTCTGCCTCGTCCACTGCGACACCAAGACCGTGCTGCAGGATAAACTCGGTGAGTCTCTCTTCAGTTGACTTGTATTCCTACAGAACATAAAAATTAACAAATCAAATATTCACGCAATCAAAGCAAATTATAAATGTCAAAACAAATAGTGACATTTAGTGAAATTTTGTTGAAAAGATTCAGTAAAAAATAACTTTTAGCTGTATGGCCCAAAGTTGTTACCGTAATGATGAGTTTAAATTCCCAAGCTTGAGCTTGACGCAGCATCAAAGATAAAGCCAAGTTGGTCACCAATTTCGCGACAGCAATAAAATCTTACAAAACGACACTCCATTAATCATTTTTACAACAACTACATGTAACATTCACAAGGATTCGTACTGAAACTTGTTTGTTATTTCATGAATAAAATGGAAGGAAGAGTAATTTTTCTCGTCCACATAAAACTTCGCTAAACATTCATACGGTCTGCTGCAGAATGCGCAAATCCCGACTTGATAGTAGCACATTATGTTCACGTAATGCACCCAGCACCGGGACTAGGGTACTGAACGGAGCCACTCGCTCTCAGATCTCATTAGGAACAACAAATTTATACCAGCTTGGGTCGTAATGGAGATGTTTTGTCCCAATGCGCCGGATGAACGCAGAGTGACTGCTTTAAAAAGTTAGTAGTTAATGGTGTTAGTGTGTTACGGCTTTGACGTGAGGATTTAAACCTTTTCATACAGGTTTGTTTTGTGAATGACGGTTTTAGAGTTAACCTCAAAGGGAAAGCTTTTAGTAATAGGGTTTTTGGTAAGTGGTTTTTTTTTTGTGCCGCCAATAGATAATTTTTAAAGGTCAAATGCTATTAGATTAATTGCTCGCCTACGTACATACGTATTGGATCGTTTTTAATTAAGGTCGGAAATCTAAAGTAATGAAGTTGCTTGTAAAAGAGAATCAGCCACTTAAAATAAAACGTTAAAAAGAAAGTAATTTTTATAAGTACTCTTTACCAAAATTCTTTTCCACAAAACAATTACCACCGACAACTTTTCGAAAACATTCTAAACAAAATTTAAGGACAGCTGCTTAATCGCCGAAACGACTTTTTTACAAGTTCCAAACATTCCATAACAGGAAGGAGTGGCTTCTGATCATTTGACTGTCGTTCATAATAATAATAACTTGGCTGACTCTGACTGAAAGCGTTTAAAAGCCATAAAAATGGTTGGTCGTCGCAGACGTTCCGTGCGAGCGATCAAAGGCCCCGTCACTACAAGTGCTACGCTTTATACTCGAGTGTAGTATAGCTAGCAGTGCAGCACATGTGAGCGTGTCGGAGCTGCAGTACGAATGGGAAGCCTGACGGTGAGTCATGGCTTAGAAAAAATAATATGAAACACGACTTTTCGATTCGCTTTTGAAGGTTTCAACGAGAAAAGTCTATCCCGTAGTATTGCAGTCGAAATTATCAAAGAAAAAACAATCTAATACTCAACGTTTTTCAGATCAGGGACCCTCATCCAAACACTTTGTATTTGAACGGAAATGTTGGCCTGATTTCACAAATGACAATAAAATAGTCACAGCAAATAGTCCACCCTATCGCGGATATCTGCGATGAAGGCAAACACCAAAAAAGTCCGTCCGTGTATATTCGAATGCGTAGCGCTTGTCGTTCCGGGCACGTTCCTCTACTCTTAAGGGATAGCGCGTGATCATGGCGAACATCATGCGAGGATGCAATTTGCTAGGTTTTTTGCCCCTTTCAGATATTTTGGTAAAGCGCCGAGTTAGCGTATCCCCCGCGACGTAACGAATAGTTGTTTAGATGCGGGACATGTTGGGGCAGCACCGCTCGCTCGCCGCGCTCCAGCTGCTCGCCTCGCTCGAGCTGCTCGCCTCGCTTCAGCCGCTTGCTTCCGCCGCATTTCTGTGACAGATTACTTACGTCCATTAAGATGTTACACATAATGCCTACAGTCACAATATCTTCCTCCATAACGTTTTTGCGAATACAATTCTCTGAAATCACATTAAGCTCTATGGGATTACAAAGGAGACTCGTATTAAACTCGGCTTGATGTATTAACATTGATTTTTTCGACTTCGGTGGGCGTAAGTTATTTGCAACCCTCGATGGGCGAAAAAGGTTTATCTTTGCGTTTGTTTAATAGGCTCTGCTGAGTCACAAAAAAAACGCCTACGCTTTTTATTTGGTATGCAAACTTAGAATATACCTGCTGGAAAAATATAATGATTTAGAAACAATTCGAGATACACTTTTAAAGCAAGAGAATTTAGTTTAGTTTTCTTAATATTCAAATTAGGATTCGTTATTTCTATCAACCCTGACAGTGTCTAATTGAACCAACTAAAATAGACATTTGTTTAAATACAGAATTTGATAAATTTCTCCGCGCTGTCCGGAGTTGTGTTCAAGTAATAGCTCCGTCATTTTTCTCAAGTGAAACACGCCAACAAATCTAGTCTGATAAATTAATTGTTGAAAGAACAGCGCGAGGGCCATTCTGAGAGGGTATTATGGCTCCGGCGGGCCCCTCAGCCGGGCGCATGGCAGATGGCGACTCCGTGCCATAAAGAACACACAGCGAGCGAAAAAATTTGAAAACTTGAAATACGATTTCCGAATGTTCGTTTTATTGCATTGAAATGCGTTTGCGGCTATAATCTGATCGTTTTACGAGCTCGGCTATGTTCTAAAATTTGCAATTGTATTCTGTACCACCGCTCATTTCGCTATAAAAACTGAATTTATTACTTTACAAGCGTCGAGGCATTAACGTCTGATATTATTACGGGCTGTAGGTTATTTCCCGTTGAATAAATCAACGAATTTTTAACTCGGTACTCGTGAAAAATTGACGAAGTTTGTTTTTTCATTACATTGTGTATTCTTCCCTTTGGGATGAGCAGAGCAGTAAAAGGCGATGGGCCGGCAACCCTTTAATAATTAATTATGTACGGCTGTAATCTTTCAAGCCAATGGGCTGCTAGCTTGCTACTGCGCGTAGCCTTGAGCTTCACGCATTCGAACAATGAAATTCTTTCCGGAGCCATGGAAAAGAAATACTTTATATAACTAGGTCTATCTAGCCATATATAACTCTTGACATAGCTACATTACCCGACGTAAAAAGTAGAGCTAACATACAACAGGTAATTAAGCGATCCCTCGGAGCTTTGTAATTAAACCATGTCATTTATTAATTAGCCACTGTGCGAGCCACGAATTACTTTGTAGCCCTCGTCTTTAACAACATTTTATTTCTTTGAAATTGTGCACTGGATCCAATTTATCTTCGACAATATCTGTAGACAAGTGACATTGAGACAGACAGAATAATTGAAAATACAGAAATGAAATACAATAAGTTTCGCCAAGTTGGTTATAAAAGTAATTTGGCTGTTTTAGCCGAAGACATATTTAAAATCATTGTAAAGGCCCTTGTCCTAAATAAATATTAAAGTTTTGACTATTTTTATGAGCGACGCCTTTTTACCTTGTCTTTATAGCATCAGATTTTTTTTTTTTCAAATTCATTGGACGTTAACGAGTCGGTCGCGTGACGAGAATTCATTTCAATTTCAATCGTTTCACTTAGTCGGACTGTCTGTATGTTTAGCCAGATATATTTTTTAGTAAATTAATATGATAACCGACGCCTAATTTGTGACCCTTCATAGGTGTGGCCAGCCCATGTACAGGCTATAAGGTTTACTGAACTTGCTATTAGGGTGTATTTTACCATCTCGGTAGAAATGCTCTTATACAGGTCTCGGGTACATTTTCTTTTGCAATAAGTAATAGGCTAGCCTTCAGCCCGCTCTGCAAAGCCTGCATGGAGAAGGATGAGACAGCAGTACATCTGCTTCTAAGCTGCCCGGGAGTCGCGGATTTCAGGGAAACCTAGGCGCCCTTTGTGAGATATTTGGTAACATGCTTTGCAGGCCTACATCGAAGCACCAGCCGAAATACGCGCTTAGTTGTGGAGTAGCGGAAACCAGCTCCACGACTCTTATCTTACCTACCTAAATTGTAGCCAGCGGAACTCACAGGCTCCGGCAGGAACACAAGCTGAGTTGTGAACGGGCAGGGGGGGGGGTAATGCGAACATGACCAGATTGCGAATTCTAATCAACGAGATCGGCAAACGTTAAATCCAATGATAAAACACAACTCCGCGAAAACAAATGAACGAAAAGGTAAAAAAATAATTAACGATAATGAATATTTATAAGGTTTGTAATGTTTCCGCTTGATTGTGAGCAGTCACGCACGCTCGCCAAATGCGACCGAATGATTGCGAACTTGTGTGTGCCGTGTGTGTGGTGTTAGCGGTAGGAGCAGCACGCTAGTTCATGTTAAATTTTGTACGTTGCTGTGGTTTTTCAATTTATTTCTAAGTAGGTAGCTTCTGTAGTGGGTAATTCCAAGGTAACGTAATCCCGTAAAAAAAATAATATTATGTCCTTCTTGGTCCAGTCTATTTCTGTGCTAAAACATATGTAATTTGGTTTAGATGTTTGTTTTTAATTTTTGCGCAAACCTAATGAAGAAAAAGAACTACTTTCGCATGTTTATTATTAGTATGGATTACGTAAATAATGCTTTATTCTTCCTTTTTATCATAATCTTACGTGAGTAGTTTAAAACCACTTAATTACTCCTTTGTCTCGCATGTACATACATAAGTACATAGTATAAAACAAAGTCGCTTTCCCCTATTTGTGCTCAGATATTTAAAACACGAATTTTAATGCGATTTTTAAAAAATAGATAACGTAATTCAAGAGGAAGATATGCATAATATGGTAGAGATTTAGTATCAGCATTGCACCTGTGCAAAGCCAGGGCGGGTCGCTAGTTAAAACAGAAAGCAAGCAGAGAAATCGTTACAACAACACTGTTATAGCTGCTGAACAAAATAACCTGCACAACAACAACCCAATAGAAAGAACAAACAGAATAGAATAGAAACAGGAACACAGAGAACAAAAACAGATTACATTTGTCGATTTAAAAGTAAAATTGTGCATATTTCACAAACTTCCCCGCAACTAGGTGTGATAGTGAGACCCAATTCTTTTTTTTTATCAAAGAATAGATGGTCCGCAAGTTTCCCGTCTGATAAAAACTGCATACAATGCCAAGTTTTTAAAGTTTTTACTTTTTCTGCTGGAAACTGTATTGCATTTTGTAGTATTCGTGGCGTACTTTGAAAAGTGTGTAGGAGTGCCGGTATTAAAACGGTGATAAATGTGGATAGTGGAGTTATTTGCTGGGGATGAGGGATGTTTGTGACGTTTTACGAGTTGCGCTTCCCTATAGATGTTGCTCCTATTTCTGAATTAAGAATTTGAAATTTCGTTTTTGCCAAATTATATTTTAGCCTGAAAACATGTCAAGCGTTAGCCCTTAGAGTTTTAATTTTAAGAAAGCAAGTAATAGTAAAAAAACAAACCTTAAACTGGTCTTATCTCTCTCGCTCTGCGCTTTTCCTATTATTTGGGGTCGGCTCCCCCCAAACTGCTCCTCAATACTGGTGGAATGGTTTTTTTAGCGATACCAATATCTAGTTAAAATAACATCGCACATTTTCTCCATAACCACTAAACCGATAGCATTTGCCCCTCAAACGAACCCGCAGGCTAAACCAAGTCTTAACAAAACCGCTGACATAATTGGAGTCACAAAATTTGTCGCCACAAGCGTCTAGCGGGCCGGATGACCCGCCTGCGATCATCGTAGACTCCGGCCACCGTGTAAAAATGTCACAGAAGGCTATCTATACAATACATTCAACGAGTGAAGTCCACGTGCACATAATTACGCTCAAAGAGTATACGCGTCTACATGTAACACACTTCTGAGGCGATTGGCATTTGTTTGACGTTTGCGATCTTCTTGAATGTAATGCAGCGAGCATGTGTAGCTTGGTGGCTTTATTTAAATCTAACGAAACCACATGAACTTTTGACTTGGACTCCAAGTAACATGCAACTAAAGAAAACGATTGCTTAATTGATGAAAGTATTGACCACTTGGCATTTATATAGTACATTTCAATCGCATAGTTTTATCGTTATTATAGGACTAGGTCTAGCCCTAATATCTGTATTTTTAATGTCCTACATCGCCGCCGTCTATGGTCCTTGTCTATGTACGTAACGCATACAATTTGTTAATTTAAAAACTAATGCAAAAAGGTACAATGGCTATTTTAATGCCTTAGGCATACACTATCGTTCAACCAAGGGTGATGAAAGAGATAACATGGCTGAACTTCTGGTTTTAGCGTATATACATACGTATGAATGTGCGCTACTTTCCGTCCGTTGTATGAACCCAGCCTTCTGTACCCATCTACTCTGTGCCCCAACTCTGATATTCCCGATATTCTGCTTAGTCCGCGGGAGCAGTCGATATGCAGTAAAATTGAATTGATAGTCGTCTACAAGACGCGCAGTTTAGGGTCCGCGGCAATAGAACGGAAGATTTGCTTTATGTGGACTAGCGACTTTGTCGGATCTCGTTTTAAAGTCGATTTGTTGTTGATAGGATGGATAGAGTGTATACGAAATAAGGATTTAGCGTCATTTACAAAATGGTTATGCATATTATGATTTGGGGCAGTTTTCCTCAGGGCACCAGGGCAAAAATGTCTACTTTCTGGGAAGCACTAAACAGTAATATTTCATACTCACTGAGCACTTTTATAAAACTCAATCATAATATATTTTAATGTGAAAATCTTAAAGCTTAGTTCGCAAAGGCTGAACTATATCAAGTATCGATTTTCACGTAGATGAAATCACCAGTCCTATAGTAAAATCTGTAAAGTTCTTGGGACATACTCTGTACGTCGGGGGTCATTAACATCATGTGCTCCGGCACCCATTACTTCGCAGTGTGCATTACTGCGCTTTATTTAAATAAATACGTCGTTAAAGCAATTAAATTAAATCACGCAAACGACCACTAACATTAGATGGGCCATTTATAGAAAAATATTTATTAATTTATGGGCTTTTGTACAGTGGCTAATGTTTTTAGTGGATTTGGACTGAAACTGGAATTAAAAGCTTCAGGCAAAAATATGTTGATGGTGATCTTATTTGATAGGTTATTTTAAAGGTGCGAGTGTTATCAGGATACCGTTCTGCCCAAAAAATATTAGTTTCTTTATCTTATAAAAGTTGTTTGTCATATTTGAAGTCCTTTTTATTTACAGACCTACATGAACTATTTTAATAATTATAACTAAATATAAAAAAAAATATTATTTTTCATAATGTATTAAACATAAATAAATATAGATTGGTATTCCTCCATTAATATTATATTCCCAAACTCAACTCGACTCCATCGGAAAATAAAACCGTAAATAAAGCTTCTCATAAATTGAAGTTTCGTGCTCGAGAGATGAGCAAGCAAATGCGTAAATGCGCTCGTTCAGCTAAAACTTATCTCTCGAGCACGAAAGCTTCTAATTATAACATTAATTTTAGACAATAAGAATAGTTGTTGCACCAGATTGGCTTCACCCCCAAGTGGGGTGAAGCCAATCTGGTGGGATTCAACGCCGCCAAAACACAAGCGTGTCTGTTCACCGCCAAAAAGAGCCAGTTCACCTTGGCTCCTACTTTTCAGAATGTATCCCTGGAGTGCACCGACCGCCTTCAGCTTTTGGGAGTAGAAATCTCTTCAGACCTAAACTTTGGGCGGTTCATTGAGTCCAAAGCCAAGGTGGCTGCTAGGAAACTCGGCGTTCTCGCAAAGGTCCGCCGGTACTTCACATCAGAACAGCTTCTGATGCTATATAAGGCACAGGTTCGTTCGTGTGTGGAGTACTGCAGCCATATATGGGCTGGTGCTGCGAAATGCCATCTAGCGGCTTTGGACTCGGTGGAAGGCGAGCGAAGAGGCTAATTGGTGATCCAGATTTGGTTAAATCCAATCTTCAAAGCCTTGAGCACAGGCGTAAAGTAGCCAGCCTTTCGGTGTTTTACAGGTTGCATTTTGGAGAGTGTGCGCAGGAACTGCATAACTTGATCCCGCCATCCCTTTTTTACCATCGGACGACCCGACGTATGGCGAGTATCCATCCATACGTTGTTGAAACTTCTACGGTCCGGACTAAGCGTTTTGCCTCGTCGTTTATACCGCGAACATCGAAGGATTGGAACAATTTGCTTGCGGCGGTCTTCCCGTCTGATTATAATCTGAATGTCTTCAAGGCAAGAGTGAATAGGCTCATAAACTAGTGCGCCTTACCATCAGAGATTGCATCGCTGCTTACCATCAGGTGGGATCGCTGTCAAGCACTAGTTTATATCAAGTAAAAAAAAAAAAAAAAAAAAGTTGGTCACTGTGTTCAACGCAAGACGATCTCTTATTTCTTTCTCTATAAGTTAGCTTAGGTTATATGAGTTCATATATTGATGTTTTTATGTATGTGATGACTATGTAGGTCAATCTGTTTTTACTTTATTGACTCAATCTAGTCTTTACAATGTTTTATAGTAAATTGATTTATGATTTTCATGTTGGAAAATTATTTATTTTTTCTCCCTTAACCCATCTTATTTTCCCTATGAACTTAATACCTTAAAGGTCATACTCAAGATGTAGGTAAACGACCTTGGGACAAATTCAGCATTTCCTTGTCACCTACGTTCCTATTTTATCTGTGTGACACGTGTCTACCTTCCCCTATGACGTCATGCCTCACATTCGTACAGTCGAGTCCTTTATAACTTCTTCAGATTCTTTTACCTATATCAAGACTGCAAAATACCTATTGAAGTTACAGCACTGAGCAGGTTTATGCAAATTAAAGTAAATGTTAGTGATTAGATTTACTTTAATTCGCACCAATTTTTAATCAACGCCTTAACTTTACGCTGGTAAAAAATTATGAACTTTTATCAATGACTAGTTGACTTTATACATAAATAATTCCAGGTAATTCAAGAATATACCTATCGTTATAATCTGATGTGTTCATTGCCAGTACCACAAAGTCAAAGTCAAAGTCAAAGTCAATTCATTTATTTCAACTAGACCATTAACGGCACTTTTGAACGTCAAAACATTTTAAAATAAAAATATTATAGTGACTCTAGTTGTCCATTCGCAAAAAGTAGATTCTTATGGAGAAGAACGGACAAGAAACTCCATAGTTACTCTTTTCAAATATGTATAAGTTTTACAATATTTTGTATACATTAGCCAATTGGTTATATGTGAGGACGATGCACCCGAATAAAACTAAGTAATATACTATTAACAGGTACAACAAAGAAACAACAGCAGAGGTAAAATTAATAAATTTGCTAGTCAGGGACATAGTACTCACATATTTACAATGTTTTTAATCCTTGTTTTATATAATTACCAACAATGAATCAGTGTGTGTTAAATTAACTATAAAAGATCAGTAACTACATCTGTATACATAGCAGATAGATCACACATACAGACCGACAAGTTTGGCTTTGTCTACTACACCCAATATTGTCCTATGGAGCAGGACCAGCATGCTTCCAAGCATTCTTATCTTGAATATAATCATCTAGCTTGTAGTATGCTTGTTTACAAAGCGTGCTTTTAACATAGGTTTTAAATTTCTTTTCATTTAATTCTAATATGTCACAAGGTATTTTGTTGTAACATTTAACACTGTACCCCATGAAAGATGTACGTACTTTAGCTAATCTATATAATGGTTGATCTAACTTATTTCTATTTCTAGTATTAAAATTATGTCTATCACTGATTTTGCTAAAGAGATGTCGATTTTTCCTCACATACATAATATTTTCATATATGAATTGACAAGGGACTGTCATAATATTAATCTTTTTAAAAAGTTCCCTAAGAGAATCGCGGCGACAAAGATTATAAATGGCTCTGATAGCACGCTTTTGCAAAATAAATATGGATTCCATATCAGCAGCCCGACCCCACAGCAGAATACCGTACGACATAATGCTATGAAAATAACTAAAATAGACCAAACGCGCGGTTTCTACATCTGTTAACACTCTTATCTTTCTAATAGCATAAGCGGCTGAGCTAAGCCGCCCCGCAAGAGATATTATGTGAGGTCCCCATTGCAATTTCTCGTCTAAAGTGATTCCTAGGAAAACCGTCTGATCAATATATTCCAGTTTTTGTCCATTCAATACAATGTCACATTCGTTGCTTCTAACATTAGGTAAAGTAAATTTAATACATTTAGTCTTTTTTCCATTTAGTACCAAATTGTTTGCCGTAAACCAATGTTGGACCTGATGAATAGAGTTATTCACGTCATCAAGACTTAGTGATCGTCGGTCTATCTTAAATATTAATGATGTGTCATCAGCAAATAACACCATCTTTGGTTGATTTTGAAGCAATTGGGGCAAATCGTTTATATAGACTAAGAAAAGGAATGGACCCAATATTGAACCTTGCGGAACGCCCATTGTCATTTTAGACCCTAGTGAGTTTACACCGTTTACCTGGACTTTAACCTGCCTGTCTTTCAAGTATGATCTAAGCAAATCAAGGGAAGTATTCCTAATCCCATAATGCTCGAGTTTCAACAAAAGCGTCTCATGGTTGACACAATCGAACGCCTTCGAGAGATCGCAAAAAATTCCAATAGCATCTTGTGAATCTTCCCAGGCATTAAAGATGTTCTTTATTAGGGTGACACCGGCGTCAGTTGTACAGCGCCCTTTGGTGAAACCGTACTGTTGGTCATGGAAGATGGAATTTTTATTAAAATGTTGTAGCATCTGATTAAGCATTAACTTTTCAAATATCTTACTAAGAACGGGCAGGATTGCCACTGGCCTGTAATTATTGGGTTCTTGACTGTCACCCGATTTAAAAAGTGGAACTACTTTACTGTGTTTCATGAGATCAGGAAACACTCCCTGGTCTACACTAGAGTTAAATATGAGAGCACTGAGAGTCATTCTTTGACATAGATGTTATAAAGACTGGGCCGGTAAAACAACTAAGCAGATTTTATCATGAGCTGAGTTATTTATGTAAATAGACCATAAGGTGAAAAATCTATTTTTATCGCGACTGTACATAAACACCATAAATAAATACATACGCACGTATCAAAGGACGAAGTTTCCCGATGTTTTCCTTCTTCGATTAAACGCGTGAAGCAATTTATCAAAATAAATTGCTCACACGAAGGAGAAATGTGTTAATGTTTGGAGTAAATGTTGTGTTACAATTATGTATTAGTATTACTACATATATGTACATATATATAGTTGTATGTCGACTGTTTTGGCCGATAGGCGAGAAGTATCGATTTGTACAAGTTGAAGGTTCTATTCGATGTATTTTTCTGTGGTTAGATGGACATATGTAAAAGCTTTGTAAGGTTGTTAGAATGTGCTTCTAGCTTCTGATTGGGTAGGGTTGCGAAATTTGTTTGAAAGAGTCACCGCAGCCCAGCCCTGAAACGCGGATGGAGGATCACGGTTGGGTTTGAGTCAGTAAGTCTGACACTCTCTTCCGCTCCGCCCAGAGCGGGAGAAGTCATTTAAACAACATTGTCTGGCATAATCTTAATCGGAAATTATTACTATAACTTCGACTTTAGTTTTATTGCTGGTGTAAAAGCTAAAATATGTTTAAGTCAAAAGTGAATAGGGTACTGCTAGGCAAGCGTGCTACATGCTAAATGATCAAACCGTAGCACGTCCTCTAGTTACTGTATAATACATAATCAGCCTTTTAACGTTCCCACTGCTGGGACACAGGCCTCCTCTCTGTAGGAGAGGGAATGGGCCGTAATACACCACGCGGGCCCAGTGCGGGTTGGTGAATGTCACATGTCAACGAACTTTTGGTTCTAGGACATGCCGGTTTTCTCACGATGTTTTCCTTCACCATTTTGAGAGCAGTGGTGATGAAATTACACAATTTAATGCACCTGGCTGGGTTTGAACCCGCGACCTATAATTCGTAAGTCGGCCGTTACCACTTGGCCACCACTGCTCTCACCCATCATCACTGTATAATGATTCAACACATTGACCTTCTAACCTCTAAAGCTGTGCACAATTCTCGAAGACACGTAATAACTAGCTCCACTACAGCACCATCAGCAACGGTACAGCTCGATCCAAACTTTACGCATCAATTACATAATTACACACACACGAACTCGTTTTCCATCAGTAATCTCACTTTAAATAAGCACAAACAATGTATATTAATTACTCAACTGAAATTACACTTGCTAAAGTGGTTTTGTTAAAGTTTGCAATTGTTGATTACGCCGAGGAGTCGATTACAGGCTGTAATTACCGCGAGTGCCAACTTGTTCTGATTGTAATCCTGGTAATCTGTTCGCCTTTTCGTGTAACCAGTCTACTTTACTGCAGGCGCGTTTGGGTTGGTTTTTGGAACAGGGTAAATCAGGTATTTATTGTATAAATACTGCGTACAGTAAACATAATAGTTTTTACTTTTGTGTTGTATTTTAGAGACTAGAGATGTCATCTTGCCGTGGCATGTTTGCTGTAAATTTATATCATCACCTTTCCTGTCCACGTGATACTGATACAATCCCGCTTCACCTTCTAGTTGAGTATAGTTAAGTCGACTCATTCCCGGAAAGCAACGTTACTGACACCACTGGCCAGCGCGCTGACCTTCCAACTCACCTCGAATCCTCGCAGGTGCTGAAACGCAACGCAACTTCCTGCAAAGGGGCGTTTTTTGCAAATCATCTAACTCGCCTGTCACTATCAATCTTAATTACTAGAGGCGCTTTCTTTCACGGAAAGGGCGCGAGCACTGCCAATCTCCTGAATTATGATCCGAGGATTAAAGGTACCGTGAAGGTCAGCTGAGAAATGAATGATACCTTCTAAAAACCGACACAAATATTTGCGATACTGAAAGTGTTGTACATTTCCCCGCTGTCCGACATTTACGTAAATATTACACTCGTAAATTGGAACGGTCAGTCATGGTTAGTCAAGCTGCGGCTATGACTGCTCAAAATGCTTGAAGCGTCAGCCATTGTTACAAGTTATGTTGACCTCGATACCGCCGCAAAAAGTAATTCCATTCTATTTGCTCCTGTTATTCCCAGCCGTTTTAGTAACGGAAAATATTAACGATACAAACAAAGCTTTACAAACAACGTCTATTATAGAATGCAATAAAAATTACCATAATATTTTATGTAAAGATTTCGTGCGCTGATGTATTTATAATAGAAAAAAACTTTTTTACAAAAAAATACAACCGACTTTTACACAAAAAATCAAAAAAGTGCAAAATAACTTTAATTTCGGAACTCGGTGTTTGTGGTTGCTTTTTCGTTTTTTGAACACCGACTTCCGAAATTAAAGTTATTTTGCACTTTTTTGATTTTTTGTGTAAAAGTCGGTTGTATTTTTTTGTAAAAAAGTTTTTTATTTTTGACTTTTTAGTGGTACTTACACCCCCTCCCCGCCCCCCACCTAAACGAACCAATCACATTGGTGTAAAAAAAACGTACTTACAGCTCCTTTGCAGAGTAAACTAAGAGGTCGTCAAAGTAGACAAAGTACATATTTTTTTTAGATTTTTCGAAAACCGCTTGGTTGATTTCGATAAAATTTTCATGGGACCATTTGGGAAGTATACCCTTTCCAACAAAAAAAGAATTTTTCAAATCGGTTGACAAGCGACGGAGTTATGCGCGAACAAACATAAAAAAAAAAAAAAAAAATACAAACATCCGAATTGAGAACCTCCTCCTTTTTTAGAAGTCGGTTAAAAAGTAGCGACATTCATAAATTGAAAACAAAAACGATCCCGGAACGTTTCCACGCAGATTACAATCACTGAAAAAGGCAACAAAAGGGACAAGAGCACGAAATTGTCCCGGACAATGCATATTGCGGCCCCCGCAGGGCTACCGGCCAACACTAATGGATTGCACTTTTTGGAACAATTTATTCGAAAACCTTCTCATTTTTATTAACACAAACCCAAGATGTTCTCCACTGCGAGACTTCGTTTTCATGTAATCATCTCATGCAGGCAGACCCGGGGCTTACGGGGTGCATCCACCGTTTGGTACATTTTTTGAACAAGATTGCCTATTACGATTTCCTCGAGCAAATTGGGCAGCCCTGGAGGACGGCGCGCAGTGTCGGCCGCTAGGAATCCGAGTTCCCGACCTCGCCTGCCTAACGAAATTGCATTTTGATTGTGTTCAACCGCCTTACACGTGGTTGGGCGCAATTATTTGACATTATTACTTTTTATTACAGCTGAAACGTCATTTCGTTCGGATCCATGCTCCGCTTGTAATTTGAATTTCGTCTCGGTGTGCTCTCATTTTCAAAAGTGGAATTTGCACGGAGGTATTCTGCATTGCAGAGATGTTTGCTTCCGAGCTATGTTATGTTTTATTGTGACTAACATACTTCGTGTATTCCACATTTTATGGGTTGTGGTTCTGTGATATGCGAGATCGTAGCTCAGGTTTGGATACTATTTATTAGAATATCAGGAAAATGCGGCTTGGGATCAGTCCTGAAAAATTGTTCTCATAAGTTTTATATTTTTGCAGAGGAAAATTTCAATTTGCATTCGATGAACAAATAGAGAATGTTTACTCTATGTAAAACACAAGCCTTGCTAAACTTGTACAATTTTAAAGAAATTGCATTTGAAATACGAATTTTAATATCGAGAGCATGGCTAGAATTTTATTTCATTCAAAAGTGCTTAACTTATCAGGCTTTGTCCGTTTATTCGAAATTCTTTTGTGCACTTTTATAAAGAAAAAATAATTGCAGAAATTGTGTAGCGCGCAATTACCTCGCCTAAGGAGGTGCCACGTTCAATAGACTCTTATTAAATATTAAACTGAACTGAATAATAAGTTAATAACACGTGTCGGGGGTGAGATAGCCCCGCGGTTTCACCCGCGTAGTTCCCGTTTCCGTGGGAATATGGGGATATAATATAGCGTATGGTTACCGGATATAGTGTAGCTTCCCAAAAGTGAAAGAATTTTTCAAATCGGTCCAGTAGTTTTTAGCCTATTCAAAGCAAACAAACAAAAAAAATACAATATAATATTAGTCTAGATTAAAAATACCATTTTCCATAAAGCTAAATAGACTCAAAAGGCATGTTCGGAAGCGAGTAATAATTACCTGATACCTACGTACTTACATAAGATCCTAACTACTTGTCAGTTCCAAACACTAAGTCCATTACGAATTGAGAATTTACTTGGCGTCGAGTGCTACGCAAGTATCTAAGTTTGAAATCGACTGATGTTAATTTTAAGTTTTATTAATACTCACCTCAGAGGCTTTTAATACGATCGTTTGTGTTCTGAAGATACGCTTTTAAGACGTTACGAGTAAAACTTGGTGACTTATAAGCAGAAATTGAGATTCTTTCTCTAATCTAAGAATCTTAGAAGTTCTTTACAGCATGTTGATGTTTTGCTGGGACAAAATAATTGAAATACGATAGTTTGTGTAGTGCTCAAGTAATTAAAGAAATTCTGAGAATGCCAGATGGCAATGTTCTCAGGAGTTTACGTAATGCTTGAGAAAAATCAGGTTATTTAAAGATGAAATATTAAAATCATAATAAATCTTTATTTGAAATTCAAATTGGTACAATTGAACACAAAATCTTAAATAATAGTACTGGTAGACTGCAATTCATAAATAAATATAAATGATAAATAGAGCAAAAGAAGAGTTTTTAATTCCATAAAATCTGCAACTTATGTTGCAGTTTGTGGAATTAAAAACTCTCAAAGGCCACGGATCTTGCAATATGGCTATGATGAAACTGTGTAGCTGTATATATTTAATGAAAAACGGTTTATATTTCGTACTCCGTAAAACTTACAGGAATCTCGTATCAGTCGTTCTGGTATCATAATTCTCAGTACCAACCAACAATGGTTAGTAAACGAATAGCTATAGACTAACTGATCAGAGTACCTAACGTTTAAATATCAGAAACCAAAATTGTTAACAATTTACATTAATAACGTACAGCCAAACATCGTTATTTAAATTCCATTTCAATTCGCAATAACTTAAAGACACCCAAAGGGCCAGTCTACTTCAAAATCTATTATCCAATCTCCTTACAAAAAGAACGAAAAGAAAAAATTGACTCTTTTAAAAAAACCCTAAGAATTCTTGGACATCTCTCAGAATATCTGGCAATTTGCGACCGGGATGAAACATTGATTTTCAATCCCCAAGTTTTTCACTCCAGTTACTTAAGTAGTCGTGAAGATAAAGACGATGAGACGGAAACGGTCCAACGGTCCCCTTTTCAAGCTATTTGGGCTATTTACCGCCCCGGGGCTGCGCGGCCTCTATTTGTGTTAGCCCGATTCTTCGGCAATTTGCTGATGTAGATCAGTAGGCGAAGAATGTGGCTGATTGAAATACTTTGATCTTTTAAGACTGTTATAAAAGCTATTTTAGGTTTTCTGATCATCGTTGCTGTGTAGGTTGAATATAAGCGGACTTATGTTAAAAATAACACTGGCACGGGGATCGAGTTAATTTGAGAATTTGCGTTGGCTTCTAAATCAAGTGAATACATGAAGAACCTTGCATTTTTAGGTAAAATCTGTACTTTGGACCCAAGTTCGAAATACCTAATTCTTACGTAAAATCAGTGGGACTTCCCAAATAACATCGGGGATATTCATGAAGATAATGATAAACGTGTCAAATCTAAATTTATAACTACCTTCAAATACATTACTTTTAGAAATTTATTTCAGGCATTATTCATTTCAAAAAGGTGCTTCACGTTGAAGCACCGTCTGTTATTCAGGCTAATTTACTTTCAGTGCCAAGACATTTCTATTATTGGCGCACCAATTTCTTAGTAAGACCGTTTTCCCAACAAAACGAGGTGATCGCTTTAAAAATGTACAAAACTAACTTGATCAGGAGGCCTCTCGTTTATTTTTACAGAAGTGTGATATAAAAAATGTACGTTACAATTTGGCCAGCGACTCCTTTGTTAGCCTACATAACAAAACGTGCGCAAAAGGACGTGGCCGCCAATAAATTATTTACCTGAAAACCTTACACCATAAACCGGTCGAAACAAGAGCGTCCACATTTGTTAGCTACACTGCAAATGTCTGCAAATAAATAATAAATCGTATTTGGGCGAAAAAGATCCGATGGCATCCATGAATAGGAATAAACAGATGGTATAACAATATTGTCTGGGTTTAATACGCGAGAGGGACAACACGCGGCGTGGCACGCCGGGTACCCGGCTACCCGGGTACTCGGGTCTCGGGTACTCGGGCGCGCCGAGGAGCCTTCCGTTCCACTCCGCTGCCAAGATCGTGGCCGACAGCAGAATTTCTAGTTTCGTACACTTGAGATTTTATTTTCTATGTTTACAACGTTATATTTTTAGAATTGGATTTTTGTATTTGTGTGGCGCATCTCTGTACTGCGTTACAGTTAGTTCTGTTAGCATTTTGGTAAATTGTGCTGGTTAACGTACATCTATTAAAGCATAGTGGAATTTTAAGAAATTATGATTAGCCTTTTGAAGTAGTTACGTAGCAACACACAGGTTACATAGAAATACCCATATAGAATCTTGGTTTTTCGTCTGACAATTTTGAAGTACCGCCTGAAATAAAGTTGGATGCTGCAAATGCTCTTACAAAAGATGCGACTGATCCATTCACTAAAGATATCGGAATGGCTGGTCAAGGGGCAAGGCTTGGGTATACCAAACGCCGTCACAACGACAAGCCGTCACGGGACACGGCGTGACGAGCGGGACGCGTTTGGTACACATGACGCTGAACCGGCCACTGTTGAGCTGTAACTATAGTAATACTTTGGCAAAAGTATAGACCATTAAACTATAGCCTTGAGAAAGCATGTTAAACAGTCGCTACCGGCTGTTCTGCTCGGATCATTGACTGTCAATCTATTCAAGGGCGTATCACGTTACCCTGACATTGGGTTATGACCTCATGTGAGTTGCTTTATGTAAAGTTCCGCTACTAAGCTCTATCCGACTCTCGAACTCGGAAAATGCTTCGCAAATGATGATAGTTTTAGATGCATAGCCCAAGATCCTAGAGCCTCCAATATTAATTATTATATGAGTAACAGAATGTGGTGGATTCAGTAGTGTATATTGAATGGATGCATACCCTATAGCTTGCGCCAGTACCAGGGCTAAAGTTTATTCACAGAAATATTTATCCAGGTGATAATTAATTTATGTGAAAATATGTATTTTGCATTCGTAATGTGTTTTTTTTTTTTTTTTTTTAACTTGTTATAAACTAGTGCTTGACTGCGATCCCACCTGATGGTAAGCAGCGATGCAATCTCTGATGGTAAGGCGCACTAGTTTATGAGCCTATTCACTCTTGCCTTGAAGACATTCAGATTATAATCGGACGGGAAGACCGCCGCAGGCAAATTGTTCCAATCCTTCGATGTTCGCGGTATAAACGACGAGGCAAAACGCTTAGTCCGGACCGTAGAAGTTTCAACAACGTATGGATGGATACTCGCCGTACGTCGGGTCGTCCGATGGTAAAAAAGGGATGGCGGGATCAAGTTATGCAGTTCCTGCGCACACTCTCCAAAATGCAACCTGTAAAACACCGAAAGGCTGGCTACTTTACGCCTGTGCTCAAGGCTTTGAAGATTGGATTTAACCAAATCTGGATCACCAATTAGCCTCTTCGCTCGCCTTTCCACCGAGTCCAAAGCCGCTAGGTGGCATTTCGCAGCACCAGCCCATATATGGCTGCAGTACTGCACACACGAACGAACCTGTGCCTTATATAGCATCAAAAGCTGTTCTGATGTGAAGTACCGGCGGACCTTTGCGAGAACGCCGAGTTTCCTAGCAGCCACCTTGGCTTTGGACTCAATGAACCGCCCAAAGTTTAGGTCTGAAGAGATTTCTACTCCCAAAAGCTGAAGGCGGTCGGTGCACTCCAGGGATACATTCTGAAAAGTAGGAGCCAAGGTGAACGGGCTCTTTTTGGCGGTGAACAGACACGCTTGTGTTTTGGCGGCGTTGAATCCCACCAGATTGGCTTCACCCCACTTGGAGACTGCCTGAAGTGAGACATTCGTACGCTCCACCATAGCCTCTCGTTCGGACTGGATTAGCTCCATACTAGCCCGACCAGGCAGGTATCTCTCTACAACTGTGCTATCATCTGCATACCCATAGATACCGGGCACCAGCTGATCATTGATATGCAGTAGGAAGAGAGTTGCAGAGAGAACAGACCCCTGAGGAACTCCGGCATTAGTCGTCATGGGCTCTGATGAGCAGCCGTCGACAACAAGTCGGAGAGACCGTTCACTCAGGAAGTCTCCTATCCAGTTAATCAGACCAGGAGAAATGCCGTACGCTGGAAGCTTGCTCAAAAGGCTAGCGTGCCATACCCTGTCGAAGGCCTTCGAGACGTCTAAGGAAACGGCCATCGCTTCCCCGTTCCTCTCGAGGGCCTCGCCCCACAAGTGGGTGGCATAAACTAGTAAGTCCCCAGTTGACCGATTACGGCGAAACCCATACTGTCGGTCACTGAGGAGATCGTGACCTTCTAGATATGCCATGAGGCGCGAATTCAATACACGCTCCATAATCTTGCAGAGTATGGAGGTTACCGAAATCGGCCGATAGTTGGCAGGATCGGCACGACTGCCCTTTTTGGGCACGGGTTGCACGTTGGCAAGCTTCCAGGACTTGGGCACTATACCAGTCCTGAACGAGAGGCGATACAAGCGTGTCAACACAGGAGACAGTTCGGGCGCACATTCCTTGAGAACAATCGCTGGTATGCCATCCGGTCCACTAGCCTTATTCACGTCTAGGCGACACAGCGCTCTCAGAACTTCTCTGTTCCTTATGCGAACCTCGGTCATAGAGGTGTCACAATGAGGCAGAGTCGGTGGAGTAGCACCGCTAGTATCCAGACGAGAATTATGGGCGAAAAGAGACGCAAAAAGGCTTGCTTTCTCTCTCGCCGTATGAGCCAGTGTTCCATCAGGCTTTACCAGCGGAGGCAATGAGGGCCGACAGAAGTTCGCTTCGACCGACTTGGCAAGGGACCAAAAGGCTCTGCTACCTGAAGGTTGTGCAGAGAGCTTTGTGCCAATATGGTTTATATGGTCGAAGCGAGCCTTCTTTAGTGCCTTTTTGTAGGACTTGGCAGCACGGTTAAAGGCTCTCTTCTTTGAGATCAGATCCGGAGCTTTGCGGTCACGAGCATCAACCCAGGCGAGAAACGCCGAATGCTTGTGCTCTTCAGCCTGAACGCAATCGGCGTTGAACCATGGGTGAGCTGAGCCACCGATGGGTACATCGCTATAGGGGATGAAATATTCCATAGCTTGACGTATCACATCGGTTACAGCATCCGCGCAGCTCGTCGGATTTTCGGAAGAGAAGCAGACCTGCTGCCAAGGATAAGACGCAAAGAAGTGCCGCATCTCATCCCAATCTGCTGACTTGTAACGCCACATTCGCCGTTCGCCACGAGAGTCGCGGTCAGGTGGGGAGAAGGACGATACAGATTTCACCAGACAGTGATCTGAAGTTCCAAGTGGTGAACAAACTGTTACGATACATCTGTCCGGATCAGTTGTCAGCAGTAGGTCCAGACAATTGGCAGTATGACTAACAACATCAGGCACCCTAGTCGCTTGCTTTACCAGCTGGGAGAGGCCCATCGATACTGCAAAGTTTCGCACTTCTCTCCCAGCGTGGTCGGTCCTCTGGTATGGGAAAAGCCAGTCTTGGTGGCAGGCGTTAAAGTCCCCCAGAGCGACAAACTGCGCATCCGGGTGCTGATGCAGAGCCTCATCGGCGGCCTCACTGAGGTGGCCAAAGAGTTGAGTTGTCTCCTGGTCGCCGCTGTGCGATCGGTAGACACAGGTGTAGACAATTTTGTCCACACCGGTGTCCACCAGCAACCATAAGGTTGAAAAACTGGGGTCTTCAAGGTGACGGAGACGCTGGCAGCAGATGTCGTTGCGGACATACACACAGACCCCGGCACGCTGCAGGAAATGGTGCTCCAATGAGTATCCCGGGTAGTCGAGATACGCCGCATCAGACGGACATCTGATCTGCGTCTCCGTCAAGAAAAGTAAGTGGGGCTTGTCAGTCTCGAGGTGGTAGTGAACTGCATCGAGATTGGAGTGCAGTCCTCGAATGTTTGAGAGGTGCACATGAAACGAGAGGACGTGCATCCGCTGTACACACTTACTCTTCTTTTTACCTTTCATAATTTTTTTTTTTTTATATAGAGTGAATAGGGTTGGTGGACGATGGCAGTTGAGCGAGGTGATGCGATGCTAAGCCCAACAACACACCCAGAGCTGCTGCGCCAGTGGAGGATTGGTCCGGAGACTGCGGGGACGCCCGAACCCCCCCAGGGATCGCCATCGGGTCCTCTCGCCCGGTCGCCAACCGGCACGATGGGGCCACCCTGGGATTTTTCGCAGTTGGCGGGGCAGCCTTTCATGTGTGGCTGGCACACTACTTGGGCCCCCAACTACCTGCGGTCGGCCAGCGGAGCACCGTGCTTCGGATCCCGCTACCCTCCGCGATCAAACATCCGACACAACAGCAACTGGTGCATCATACCCGGCGAACACCGCAACACAACTGCTCAGACCCATCTTCCACCACACGGCTTCACCAGACTACATGCCGGAACACGATAGATCGCTTGGCGGCATGACTTTATCTGGTGGGTGGTAACCTTTAAGCCGGCAGCCGATGCTGCCATAGCATCGGCTGCCGCTACCATCGTCTTTTACTGCTCGTTTAGCACTACCCAGGGGACACGTGTAGGGCGGTCAAAGGTCAAGTAAATCCTACGGACGCGAGCAGTCCATCCCCCAAAATGTGTGCGTCTAACCGGAAGTTTATTATTAACTAGTTAAAATCGGGTTACAAATATTATTTTGGTTAGTACATACATAGTTATAAAATTCTGCATTGAAGCCAGCAGACTTTACAGTCGGGGAAATGGTTTTATTGACAGACGGTATGTGAGTGAACCATAGGTGTACAAGTGTAATGTTTATGAGTATAACCAGCAAGTTTAAAATTATGTCGGTATTTTATTAATAATTTACTGATTTTCCCCCCAAAGTGATCTGCTCAAAATTATTTATTTACGTCCCGCTTACCATTTGGGTCACAAAAGTTGACGCTCACAAACTAAATAGTTAGCTATGACAAACGGTCAGACACGTACCGATCCTATAAGGAGGGAACCGTTTTGCATTCGGGCCTAACCCTTTGGGGAACCCTAAAAATTGTATTTTCTAACTTTACACAGAAGTGCAGAAATAAAATTGGTTATCATTTCAATTTTCCTTAACATTAATTATCGTTCACTTAAGAAATATTAACTTCACGGTTGCTCGAACGGATTCCAGGAAAAATATTATGAAATCTTCAGTCGGGCAAGTTGTTCAGGGAAATCTTCACAATTCTTTAATGACTTCTTTTTAAAATTACCTCTTTCATTCATCTCTTAAAGAAGAAACCGTTTTCTTTTAGTTGTAAAGAGCTCAGATTGCTATGTTATTGACGTCAAAAACTTCTATTCGATTATTAAGAGTCGATCAATTGCATAATTCTTTCTTTGTACAGTGGGTACTTATTTCTGAAGAGCTTGAGTAATCTTAACTGCAACAGTAGAAAGAGCTTTTAGTTGATTTATTCCTTTGCCACAGATTTATGGTAGTTTACGGGGTCGTATTTCCCGTATTTTTTAGGGTTCCGATCGTCCGTACAGAAAAACGGAATTCTTATAGGTAGACCGGTGTGTCAGCCTGCCCATCTGTCCTTTAGTCGCAGCCAATTTGCTCCGAATCTACGGGACCGATTTGTTTTGGGACACAAATTAACTTCTGTAACCCAAACACGGACGAAACCAAATACAAAGAAGATGTTTTTATTTCACTTATACGGGACAAATTAGAAAAAAAAAAATCTTATTGTGGTTTGTGAAATTTCAAATTAAAGGACTCTAGTTAAATTATACTATTGAATATTATTTTTGATAATTGATCTTGATTGTATTTAAAAACGGTAGTTTGATTTTTCAAGGTTGGTAAATTAATAAACGACTTCTCCCGCTCTGGACGGAGCGGAAGGGAGTGTCAGATTCTTACTGACTAAAAGCCTTTATGTTTGAGGACCGCGGTGACTCTTTACTCTCTCTTACTACTCTTACTAACAACCCTGTGTGTTGTTAGTAAGAGATTCACACTTGAAAACGACAGATCAAACCTCCACTTGTCGCAATTACTGACCACTCCCAAAATCATGCCACAAAACAATAACACGTAAGCAGCATCCAAGACCATAGCCATGGCCTCTCTGACGTCACACACGTCTCTAAAACACGAAAGTCACAAGTGTACGCGCCGTAATAAATTAGTAGCCGTCATACGCTGTCAGTCGGCTGTCCAATCGAGTGTGACACGACTATATCGTTATTGTACGCGGCTTTCGTGGCCCGCGGCTCGTGAGGCGTGATAGACGCGTGTGTTTATGAGCTCCTGGTAGTTTTGGCTTGTGTTTATGTCTTTTTTAGGTGAAGTTTTTGGGATTTTGACTGGAACGTCCAATCAATTATATAGAGTTTTTAGGGTTCCGTACCGAAAGGGTAAAACGGGACCCTATTACTAAGACTCCGCTGTCCGTCCGTTCGTCACCAGGCTATATCTCATGAACCGTGATAGTTAAACAGTTGAAATTTTCACAGATGATGTATTTCTGTTGCCGCTATAACAACAAATACTACAAATTAGACTCCAATACAACAAACGTGCTTTTTTGCTCGATAATGACAACGGCAACAGGTATACGCTTGAAATATTCACAGAATATTTGGTTATATATTCACTATAAATTGTTGATACAACCAACTTATTCAGGAAAATATCGAAAGGATACATTCTAAAATAACTTAGTTAGGTCAAGACTGATATTTCCCAAACAAAACCTGCGATCAAATTGAATGTAATGACCGCTAAATAGGTAATAACAATGCGAACGATATCCTTCCGATGTTAATCACGTCGTATCAATAAATTGGCGACTGTAGCGACCAGCTGTGTCGGTAAAATGTTGGTATTTGTGTTTTAATATATGCGCGGTCACGCTACCTTTATTGTGCTTTAAGCATTTACATACATAAACCCCGTAGCTGTAACAAATGAAACTGGTCTTTATCTCCGCGGCCTAAGATCGTTAGATGTCGCACAACTAAGATGGTATTTCAGTAGCTGCATTGCCGTTGTGTAATCGACATTGGCTTTTCAATACGGAACAACAATACCATAATTATCGAGAGAGTACAGCGCTATCATTTTAACTTAATGAAAATTGATATGATTTTTCCTTGCGTTGCTTTGAAAGTTAAATCAATGTTTCTCGCGCGAAATGGAACACGCTGTTTGGTAAATATTGTAGCGCATTTTATTTTTCACTTTGGACGAGTGACAAGCTTTATTTTTTTTTATTTTTTTTTCTGTCACTTTTGAGTTTTATTATTTACCTTTAACGTTTTTTTCGTTTATCATTTTCGATGTGTTGTATTCTTTGCACTGCGAGCTTCTCTACTTTACAGTCTATTAACAACTTCAAGTGGAATGATGATAAATAAATTGTTATTACTAAGCTTACAGGAAACCATTCTTTATCGTCGATCGACTCTCGCAAAGGGTTTCAAATGAATATCTTTCTATTATGTTGCTTTAAAACAATACTTATTAGTATTCGTAAAGGTTTTATATCTACCACTGTTAAGGGGATGGGGGGGGGGTTCACATTACTTTGTTTTCTTAAAAAATGAGACACTCACGCCAAACACTTTAATTGAAAAAAAAAAGTTTGAATTATTATAATTATTTATATAGTAGAAAAATATATTTATATATTTTTATTATATTATGTAGTAGAAAATATTTTTTAAGTATAAGTATATGAGTCTGTGTTACTGCAATATAAAATCCAACAATCAATAATTATCATAATTAATTTACAATAACATTAATATAAATATTAAGATATTAACAAAAATTCAAAGTAAATAAGCGTGGGGTGCTTTATTATATTTTTGTTATAATAATTCTGATATTGCAAACAGTAACTAATAAAATTATCCTCACATTCAATATCAAGCACCAAATATCTCCAAGCCAAGGTTATTTATTTTGTATAAGTTTGTCTCCCAAAAGTTCACCCATACTCAATTAATATTCACTAGCAAAAATGCTAGTGAATATTAACTTGGGTTTTAATCAGTAAGAGTCTGACACTCCCTTCCGCTCCGCCCCTAGCGGAAGAAGGAATTTGACGATTTCCCATCCAGAAAAAGAAAGGTCAGTTTGTCGTATATCTGCCTGTCCCGTAAGGGTTCCATATTTTCATGCAGATACGCGGAACCCTAAAACCCTACCCGCCATAAACGGCTTTACGTTGAGAGTCGGTACAACAGCTAGTTTATTATCGCGGCTCCGTATGATATATGTGCCAGTTATTTTTCCTCATCCGCGCCTCTTCGTCAGGGCGGCGCGCGGCGGCGGTAAGGTCACGGCAACTTTCCTCTTATAAGTCATTACAGTGAATTGCTCATCGTCTTGTGAATGTTTTTCCTCTATTTGTCTTCTCATATTTTTTGCGGAGTTGCTTATTATGAGTGGCGGGCGATTAACGTTTATATAATTACTAGTATTTCGCTTGGGGGCGCGAGTTGCAAGCAACCCGCGGTGTCTTTTTAGTATTTTTAGTAACAATTATTATCTCTACAATGTCAGATTTCTGAGTTACGCAAAGGGGTTGAAAAGGGTTGAATTTTTTTTTGGCCATTTATTCATCCAGATGTCCTCTATACAACCCCGAAGACCATTTTTCTCTACAATTTCAGGTTTCTGAGTTACGCAAAGGGGTTGAAAGAAGGGGGTTGAAAAGGGTTAAATTTTTTTTAGCCATATTTTCATCCAGATGCCCTCTCTGCAACCCCGAAAACCATTTTTCTCTACAATGTCAGGTTTCTGAGTTACGCAAAGGGGTTGAAAGAAGGGGGTTGAAAAGGGTTGAATTTTTTTGGCCATATTTTCATCCAAACACCCTCTATACAACCCCGAAGACCATTTTTCTCTACAATGTCAAGTTTCTGAGATACGCAAAGGGGTTGAAAGTAGGGGGTTGAAAAGGGTTGAATAGGGTTGAATTTTTTATTGGCCATATACTCATCCAGATATCCTCTATACAACCACGAAAACCATTTTTCTCTAAAATGTCAGATTTCTGAGATACGCAAAGGGGTTGTAAAAAGGGGGTTGAAAAGGGGTATTTTTTTTTTTCGTTTTATACTCCCCCAGACACCCTCTATACAACCCCGAAAACCATTTTTCTCTTCGACGTTAGGTTTCTGAGATAAGCAATAGGGTTGAAAGGAGGGGGTTGAAAAGGGGTAGTTTCAGATTTTTCCCATACTCACCCCGACACCTTCTATACAACCCCATAAAAAGTTTTTCCCTCCTAGCACGCGAAGTGGGAGAACAATTATGTCAATCAGTCAATCAATCAGTCAATCAGTGAGTGGTTTTTTAATTGTATATAATATAATAACTAGTATTTCGCTTGGGGGCGCGAGTTGCAAGCAACCCGCGGTGTCTTTTTAGTATTTTTTGACTAACAACAAAGGGGTTGAAAGTAGGGGGTTGAAAAGGGTTGAATTTTTATTGGCCATATACTCATCTGAATACCCTTTATACAACCTCGAAAACTATTTTTCTCTACAATGTCAGATTTCTGAGTTACGCAAAGGGGTTGAAAGAAGGGGGTTGAAAAGGGTTGAATAGGGTTGATTTTTTTATTGGCCA
Source organism: Hecatera dysodea (assembly GCA_905332915.2). Taxonomy (NCBI): domain Eukaryota; kingdom Metazoa; phylum Arthropoda; class Insecta; order Lepidoptera; family Noctuidae; genus Hecatera; species Hecatera dysodea. Next base: position 22,530,696 of record HG995292.1, read on the forward strand.
TATACTCATCCAGGTACCTTCTATACAACCCCGAAAACCATTTTTCTCTACAATGTCAGGTTTCTGAGATATGCCAAGGGGTTGAAACAAGGGGGTTGAAAAGGGTTGAATAGGGTTGAATTTTTTATTGGCTATATACTCATCCAGATACCCTCTATATAACCCCGAAAACCATTTTTCTCTAATGTGTCAAATTCCTGAGATACGCAAAGGGGTTGTAAAAGGGGGGTTGAAAAGGGGTATTTTTTTTTTCGTTTTATACTCACCCACACACCCTCTATACAACCCCGAAAACCATTTTTCTCTTCGACGTCAGGTTTCTGAGATAAGCAATGGGGTTGAAAGAAGGGGGTTGAAAAGGGGTAGTTTCAGATTTTTCCCATACTCACCCCGACACCTTCTATACAACCCCATAAAAAGTTTTCCCCTCTTAGCACGGGAAGTGGGAGAACAATTATGTCAATCAGTCAGTGAGTGGTTATTTAATTATATATAATATAATAACTAGTATTTCGCTTGGGGGCGCGAGTTGCAAGCAACCCGCGGTGTCTTTTTAGTATTTTTAGTAACAATTTTTATCTCTACAATGTCAGATTTCTGAGTTACGCAAAGGGGTTGAAAGAAGGGGGTTGAAAAGGGTTGAATTTTTTATTGGCCATATACTCATCCAGACACCCTCTTTACAACCCCGAAGACCATTTTTCTCTACAATGTCAAGTTTCTGAGATACGCAAAAGGGTTGAAAGTAGGGGGTTGAAAAGGGTTGATTTTTTTATTGGCCATATACTCACCCAGATACCCTCTATACAACCCCGAAAACCATTTTTCTCTAAAATGTCAGATTTCTGAGATACGCAAAGGGGTTGTAAAAAGGGGGTTGAAAAGGGGTAATTTTTTTTTTCGTTTTATACTCATCCAAACACCTTCTATACAACCCCGAAAACCATTTTTCTCTTCGATGTCAGGTTTTTGAGATAAGCAATGGGGTTGAAAGAAGGGGGTTGAAAAGGGGTAGTTTCAGATTTTTCCCATACTCACCCCGACACCTTCTATACAACCCCATATAAAGTTTTCCCCTCCTAGCACGGGAAGTGGGAGAACAATTATGTCAATCAGTCAATCAGTCAGTGGTTTTTTAATTATATATAATATAACTAGTATTTCGCTTGGGGGCGCGAGTTGCAAGCAACCCGCGGTGTCTTCTTAGTATTTTTTGACTAACAATTATTATCTCTACAATGCCAGATTTCTGAGTTACGCAAAGGGGTTGAAAGTAGGGGGTTGAGAAGGGTTGAATTTTTTAGTGGCCATATACTCATCCGGACACCTTCTATACAACCCCGAAGACCATTTTTCTCTACAATATCAGGTTTCTGAGATACGCAAAGGGGTTGAAACAAGGGGGTTGAAAAGGGTTGATTTTTTTAATGGCCATATACTCATCCAGATACCCTCTATACAACCCCGAATACCATTTTTCTCTAAAAGGTCAGATTTCTGAGATACGCAAAGGGGTTGAAAGTAGGGGGTTGAAAAGGGTTGATTTTTTTATTGGCCATATACTCATCCAGATACCCTCTATACAACCCCGAAAACCATTTTTCTCTAAATTGTCAGATTTCTGAGATACGCAAAGGGGTTGTAAAAAGGGGTTGAAAAGGGGTAATTTTTTTTTTCGTTTTATACTCATCCAAATACCCTCTATACAACCCCGAAAACCATTTTTCTCTTCGACGTCAGGTTTCCGAGATAAGCAATGGGGTTGAAAGAAGGGGGTTGAAAAGGGGTAGTTTCAGATTTTTCCCATACTCACCCCGACACCTTCTATACAACCCCATAAAAAGTATTCCCCTCATAGCACGGCAAGTGGGAGAACAATTATGTCAATCAGTGAGTGGTTATTTAATTATATATAATATAACTAGTATTTCGCTTGGGGGCGCGAGTTGCAAGCAACTCGCGGTGTCTTTTTAGTATTTTTTGACTAACAATTATTATTTCGATAGTCAAAAATGGCAGAATTTTTTATTCGTTATATACTCAGCCAAACACTATACAACCCCGAAACCATTTTTCTCTTCTTTGTCAGGTTTCTGAGATACGCAAAGGGGTTGAAAGAAGGGGGTTGAAAAGGGTTGAATATTTCATTCGTCATATACTCATCCAAACACTCTATACAACCTCGAAAACTATTTTTCTTTACTATGTCAAGATTCAAGATTCAAGATTCAAAGCATTTATTTCAAATAAACCCTTTACAGGCACTTTTGAATTGTCAAGTCGAAAGAGGTGAAGCTATCTGCACGTTCCAAAGCGTAGATCTCATGGAGAAGAACGTGCAAGAAACTCCACGGACACTCTTTTAAATCATGTTCTGTATTACATAACTTTGGTTACATCCTTGGTGCTTCTATGTGTGAGGACAATGCAGAGAAAAAAAAAAAAAAAGGAAACTATAAAACAATTCAAAGTATAAAGATTAAAACAAGTCAGTGGCAGTTAAGAGGTGACCAGTCTCAACCGACGGCGCCCGTTCACGAACATGACGCGTGTATCGGCACCATTTAGCTCAACCATTTTGAAGGGAACCGAATGATCCGACACACGCGCCACCATCAGCGAGACATTTGAGCGAGCATGACATACTCTCAACTGCCATTTTAGTTCAAGTCACAAATATAAACTATAACCTGTAAATGGCTCCATGGTACTCACATTTACAATATTTGAAAATAAACTGCTTCTACATTATACAAAACTATGGTTCACAATGACCAAGCAAATACAAGTAAAAAAGAGAAATTATTTATTCTCAAAATAAAATTATATAAAAAAAAAGAATAAATAGAATAAATAAATGAGACAAAAAAAAAAGGGCGAGCATCTCTTCCAAATAAAAAATCCTAACTTGTTTACCCAAGTGGTTGAGGCTGTGGAGCAGGACCGGCATTTAGCCAAGCATTTTTATCAAGGATATAATCTTCCAGTTTATAATATGCTTGCCTACATAGTGTGCGTTTTATGCATGTTTTAAATTTTCTCTCATTTAATTGAAGGATATCGACTGGTATTTTGTTATAAAATTTTACGCAATACCCCATAAAAGAAGTGTGTACTTTAGCCAATCTAAACCTAGGTTGATCTAATTTGTTTCTATTTCTAGTATTAAAATTATGCCTGTCGCTGATCTTATTAAAAATATGAAGATTTTTCCGAACATACATAATGTTTTCATATATGTATTGACAAGGTACCGTCATGATGTTAATTTCCTTAAACAGTTCCCTTAGAGAATCGCGCCAGCGGAGATTATAAATGGCTCTAACTGCTCTTTTCTGCAGAATAAAAATAGACTCTATGTCTGCAGCCCGTCCCCATAGCAAAATACCGTAAGACATGACACTATGAAAGTAACTAAAATAGACCAGTCTCGCGGTATCTACATTAGTAAGTTGACGGATTTTTCTGACAGCATATGCTGCTGAACTTAGCCGTCCTGCAAGTGATGCTAAATGAGGTCCCCATTGTAGCCTTGAGTCGAGCGTTATCCCCAGGAAAACTGTGCTTTCGACGAATTCTAGTTTCTCTTTGTTCAATACTATTTCCTCAATACTACTTTTAACATTCGGTAAAACAAATCTAATACATTTGGTTTTTTTCTCATTTAATACTAAATTATTAGCAGTAAACCAATTTTGGACCTGCTGTAGGGAGTCATTTACTTCGTCAAGATTTGCAGAACGTCTATTTATCTTAAAAATTAAGGACGTATCGTCAGCAAATAACACCATTTGTGATTGTTTTTTCAAAAGATAGGGTAGATCATTTATGTACACTAAAAAGAGGAAAGGACCCAGTATTGAGCCTTGTGGTACCCCCATTTTGACTCCTAAACCACATGAATTTACACCGTTTATTTGAACTTGCTGCTGTCTGTCATTTAAATAAGACTGTACTAAACTAAGTGCTAGTTTACTAAGTCCGTAATGTTCTAGTTTTAAAAGCAAGGTTTCGTGATGAACACAATCAAATTCCTTGGAGAGGTCACAAAATATTCCTATGGCATCTTGGGCCTCTTCCCACGCTGCAAATATATGTTTTAGTAAGGTGACACCAGCGTCAGTCGTGCAACGTCCTCTGGTGAAACCATACTGTTGATCGTGTAAGATTTTGTTGGTGTTAAAATGATTGAGCATCTGATTGAGCATCACCTTTTCGAAGACCTTGCTGAAAACCGGCAACACGGATACAGGTCTATAGTTATTGGTGTCTTTACTATCGCCGGACTTAAAAAGTGGTATAACCTTACTGTATTTCATTATATCCGGAAAGACACCTTGGTCCACACATAAATTAAATATTAAAGCCAAGTATGGTGCTGTTGTCTCAATTATGGATGTGCACACTTTGACGGACATACCCCATAGGTCTTCGGTCAATTTGATTTTAATTTGCCGGAAAGCTTTTATGACTGTCATAGGGTTGATATGTTTGAATTGGAATTCAACCGGGCAGTCTGGAACGTTTGCTCTTAATAAAGCAATTGAGACCTCGGGTGACGAGTCTATAGCTTCTGTAGTTTTAATTGGTATGTTGGTAAAAAAATTCACAAATTCTTGAGCTACTTCAAAATTTGAGCTTATGGTCCCATGTGAAGTCTCCAATAAAAAATCAGTGTTCCGTACTTTATTTCTCAGGTCAGGTTTCTGAGATACGCAAAGGGGTTGAAAGAAGTGTGTTGAAAAGGGTTGAATAGGGTTGATTTTTTTATTGGCCATATACTCACCCAGATACCCTCTATACAACCCCGAAGACCATTTTTCTCTACAATGTCAAGTTTCTGGGTTACGCAAAGGGGTTGAAACAAGGGGGTTGAAAAGGGTTTAATAGGGTTGATTTTTTTATTGGCCATATACTCACCCTGATACCCTGCTGCCTGTTTCTGCTATAATGACGATATCGTCTGCAAATCGCAAGTGAGAGATGTACTCGCCATTGATGTTAATGCCACGTTCTTTCCAGTTGAGCGTCTTGAACATATCCTCCATTGCATTAGTGAACAATTTCGGGGAAATAACATCCCGTTGTCTCACTCCTCGATGCAACGGTATGGTACTTGTTTGCTGATTCTGTACTTGAACGGACATGGTGGCGGCCTCGTAGAGACATCTCATCACTTGGATGTATCGCCAGTCTACTTGGCAGCGCTGCAGGGACTCCAGAACAGACCAGATTTTAACAGAGTCAAAGGCCTTTTCATAGTCCACAAATGCTAGACACAGGGGCTGATTGTACTCTTCGGTCTTCTGTATAATCTGCCACACTGTGTGGATGTGGTCTATGGTGCCATATCCGCTCCGAAACCCAGCCTGCTCCGGTGGTTGGAATTCGTCGAGTCTTCGCGCAAGACGGTTCATGATCACTCTTGAAAACAGCTTATAGACGTGGCTTAGAAGGGATATGGGTCGATAGTTCTTCAACAGGGTCTTGTTTCCCTTTTTGAAGAACAAAACGACCACACTTCTACTCCACGCCTCTGGAGTTCTCCCTTCAAATAGGACAGCGTTAAAAAGCTTCTGGAGCTCCCTAAGTACGGGGTTACCTCCAGCTTTCAGCAGCTCTGTGGTAACGCCGTCTTCTCCAGGGGCTTTTCCATTTTTAAGCTGCCCAAGAGCGATCTCGATTTCGCCAATACTGACTTCTGGCAGGTCTTCGGTGAAATGGCGTGTCAATGTGGCTCTAAGACCCTCATTTTCGGGATCAGGACGAGATGCATGCGATGCGTATAACCGGCTATAGAAGTCCTCCACTTCCGAAAGGACTGCTGGCTTCGAAGAAACGAATTCTCCACTTGCTGTGGTCAACTTCGTCTGGTGGCTTCTTCCGAGAGATTGTACGAACACCTTTGACCCCCGATTCTGCTCGATTTCTCTTTCAACCGAAAGAGCATTGAAGCGCCGGAGGTCGTGTCGTACGTGTTTGTTGATCTCTCGGTTTAGAAACCGCTTTGCCGACGAAGTGGTGGGTGGGTTTTCACGTCGTTCCTTCATTAGCCCTAAAGTTCCTTCTGAAAGCTTGGACTTCTTGCCCTTACGCTGCATATCACAGAATCTTTTACCTTCTTCCCTGAGGATCCGAGTTACATTTTCGAGGTTCTGGTTTACGTCTCTTGTGGTTTCCACGGCAGCGAATCGGTTTACCAGGTTTGCCTGGAACGTTTCAGATCCTGCCATGGTTTAGAGCAGAGTTGGTCGGAGTCTGGACTTCATCAGATAGACACGTTCGGCCTTGAAGTTAATATTCAGAAAGCCTCGTACAAGTCGGTGATCGCTACCGGTATTGAACCTATTGATCACGGAGACGTCTCTGAATATATGCCTCTTGTCCGTTATGATGAAGTCGATCTCAGTTTTGGTCATAGTGTCGGGGCTTTGCCACGTCCACCTCCTAACACACACTATACAACCTCGAAAACTATTTTTCTCTACTATGTCAGGTTTCTGAGATACGCAAAGGGGTTGAAAAGGGTTGTATTTTTTAATCGCCATATACTTGTCCAAATACCCTCCATACAAACCTGAAAACCGTTTTGCTCTACTATGTCAGGTTTCTGAGATACGCAAAGGGGTTGAATAAAACAATCCATACATGCTCTGTGTGACACAGATGTTCACAGAACTGTATTTGTTCATAAACTGTATCTCAAAGTGTGTGTACCCTAGAAACTAAGATGTATTTTTGCATGCAAAATAAAATAAACTTATTATTATTATTATCAGTTATCTTTTTTTTCTCAGCTCTTTTTTGGCTGGATTTTACAAAAATTAAAATTTTAAATTTTCTGATAATTCTGCATGTATTTAGAATCGCAGCCTTTTGCAATGTTATGTAGAGGGTTTCTGTAAGATCTAATAATTTTAAACTATGGAGGAGATAATTAGGGATAACACCTGTGGTGGAAAGTACTATTGGAACTACATATACTTTTTCTTGACGCCAGATTCTCATAACTTCATCTTTGAGTTCTGCGTATTTACTTATTTTTTCAGTGATCGTCTTCTGAATGTTATGTGTATTGGGCATTGCAATGTCTATCAAATAAGTTATTTTATTTATTTTATCCTGTAATGTTATATTCGGTCTATTATAATGTATGGTTCTGTCAGTGAGAATGGCACGGTCGTAGTAGAGCTTATGTGTAGTACTTTCTAAAATGGTTTGTGGTGTATTATAGTTGTAGTAAGGGGTTTTAGTGTTTTGAATGAGTGCGTGTTTGAGAGCTAGTTTTTGATGGATGACGTTTGCTACTTGGTTATGCCTATGAGTGTAATCGGTCTGCGTGAATGTTGTGCAGGCGCCAGTAATATGCTGAATGGTTTCAGGTTGGGTGTGACACTTGCGACATTTATCGTTTGTTACTGTAGGATCTTTAATTATATATTTTCTGTAATTTTTTTTGTGTTAATGATCTGTTATTATTATTATTATTTCCTTTATTCATTACATAAATACATATAAATTACATTTTTAAATATTAAAATACAATTATATAAAAATATTTAAAAATATAAAAAATAGTAGCCCACCGGTATCGGGAACAGGGTCCAAGCTACCGGCGGTCAGGGCCCCAGAGAGAGGAACCTCCTAACAATGCGAGCCGTGTCCAGAAGTACCGCTTTCTGGATCAAGCCCTTGATCCAGCTGCCTAAAGAGAGCCTCTTAAGGTGTTGGTCGAGGCTCTTGGCTATTAAGCCATTGACGGACACGACTATCGGTACAATGATTGCTGAATCCACATCCCACATGCCGACAACCTCGCGAGCCAAGTCAAGATATTTTATTTTGCTTATCTTTCTCGGCTTTCGCGAGGTTCTCGTCATGTGGAACAGTTATGTCTACAATCATTGCACGCCTCACGATTCGGTCCACCACCACTATATCAGGCTTATTGGCAACAGTAGTCCTGTCAGTGATGATGGACCGATCCCAGTACAATGTGATATTGCCATTATCGAGAACTGGGTCGGGCACATACCTGTAGTACGGCACCTCCGATTCCACAAGTGAGTATTTTAGAGCAAGTTGCTGGTGGATAATCCTGGCTACGAGGTTGTGCCTATGCAAATACTCTCAATACTTATTATTGTTATTATGTAATCCCGAAGACCGTTTTTCTCTACAATGTCAAGTTTCTGAGATACGCAAAGGGGTTGAAAGAAGGGGGTTTAAAAGGGTTGAATAGGGTTGAATTTTTTATTGGCCATATACTCATACAGACACCTTTTATACAACCCCGAATAACATTTTTCTCTAAAATGTCAGATTTCTGAGATACGCAAAGGGGTTGAAAGAAGGGGGTTGAAGAGGGTCGATTTTTTTATAGGCCATATACTCACCCAGATACCCTCTATACAACCCCGAAAACCATTTTTCTCTACGATGTCAGCTTTCTGAGATGGGTCTACCCTTTATAGCAGAACTTAATGTCATAATATTATTTTGCATAACAACGGATAGCATAATCTTCACTTCGCAGAAAATTGTTTGGTGTACCCTCATTTATCATACATTAAAAAGTCATAATTTTGTAAGTCAGAATCATCTTTAGGCATAAATTTCATATCCATAATGGTTAAAAAGTAGAACCATCTTATCGCAGAAAGTTCACAGTCAGAATTGTCTTTTGGCAAACATTTCATATCGGTAGTCATTAAAAGGCAGAACTGGCATATTTCCGAAAGTTAACAGAATCATCTTTTGTCATACATTTTGACATCCATAAATAGAAAGACACATCTGTTATATTACAGAAAATTCAGTTACAATAATTTTGCATTTCTTACCAGAACAATAAAATTTGTACAAGCAAGCATGCAGCATGCAAGCAAGCACGCAGCATGCAAGCAAGCAAGCAGCATGCAAGCAATCATGCAGCATGCAAGCAAGCAAGCAACATGCAGCATGCATGGTTTCTGTCACGGCTACAGCGCTGCGGGGTTCCGGCGGTCCCACGCGAGTTTATCGTTGCAGATGGGTTTAACGCTCACCACCGCAGCTTCGGCTTGCTGCTTACAACCACCTGCTCCTCAACTCGCGGGCCGCCTCACCCCTCCGCGCCTTCGCGGTTTTGAATTACACTCTAGGGGTAGGGCAGACAAGACTACGTGGAGTCGGTTTTGCAGCGATTTGTTTCTGTCACTAAATTTTTAGTAAAAAGCGTTTACTGTTAAGACAATGTTTAAATTTTAATATAAGTACCTAAGATTAGATACAAATACTTTTTTTATGGAAATGTTTAAAGAGATTCATCCCAGGTGAAATTCTGCCATCTTCATAGTATGCCATGTGAAATTATGCAAAATGATCGTTGTTCAAAGTAAACATTGTGCTAAACGAAATTATGCGATGTTTTAACAATGCTAAAGGTAATTATGCCAAATAAAATTCTGCCATCCTAATAGTATGCCATTGTAAATTCGGGCATATAAATATTCGGCCAAACAATAGTTATACTAAATATTTTTTATGCCTTACAAATACTCGTTTAAAAAAGACTATGCCAAGTGTGTTATGCCAAGTAAAATTCGGAGCAACAAGATTCTGGCAGATAGAGGGAACCCTTCTGAGAAACGCAAAAGGATTTTTTTTAAATTTACAGTTCATTACCGCGGACTTGGTGGTCCGCGCCTTTTTTTACAGGTTAAACTTGTTTAGATTTTTTTTTACATTACATATAGTATGTGCTTCCACATAGGACACTTTTCCTTAATCTACGCACAAGTTATTCCTGTGAGCATACAATAAAAGCATTTCGTAGCTTATGGTCTATGTGAGTCCATCATTTTTTTTTCTTTTTTTTTTCTTTGTGTTTTTATTTTGTTTTTTTTTAATGTTTCTTTTTCTTTTTTTTTTTTATATGTATAATCTTCAGACTTTTGTTCTAAATTACTTATTACTATATTAGTTAAAACACGGATGTTTTGGCACACTTAAAAAAATGGATATACATAAAGGGGTGATGCATGGCAGTTTGAGCCGGCCAACCTCGACCTTGCGGGAACGTGAGTATGACAGACTCACTCTGCCATGCAGCTTTACATAATGGTATTTTATTTAACATTATGGAGAATACAGAGTTTGGGTGGAGTTTATTATTGGGGACAGGGATTAGTTTAGGTGGGCCTAATGACCAGGGATTTCGCTAGTTTCTTCTTTCTTCGCAGAGAAGGAGAAAAGCTGGGTATAAGCTTCTGCATAGGCTCAAGCCGACCTAGAGCCCGAATACCTATCTCACCTTGCCTTGCAGCTCTGATCAACGGAAGCACCAGCAAAACGACCATAAAAGGTAGCAAGTATGCTGCACTGCCCCAAATGGTAGTTGCCACTCACCGATGCCGTATAATGCGAACCAAAGGGAAGACGATCGCATTATTCGAGTGGAGAGAGGAGACTCCATTTGCCCAGGCGAGCTCACTGCTCCAACAAATCAGAGAGGCAGGAGAACACACGGTCACAGCTCGCACTATAAGTGTTGACGCGGTGGTGGTCGGAGGGGAAAGAGGAGACGTCGCAGACCGCTTCGGCTGTTTAAAAGCCTCAGAACAGCATGAGTTAGTCGTCTATGAGGACAGAGGAGAAAGTTTGAGCTTTCTCAGAGCCCCAAGAGACCCAACAGCCAGCGCGACGAGCTTCAGAACGAGTCCGACCACTCAAAGTGGATCCGAGAGGGCCCAGGAGAAGGCAGCCGCCGAAAAAGCTGCAAAGGAGCAGAGCAAAACTACCAGCCCAGAGGACCAAGCCCGGTCGAGGAGTCGCCTGAAAGCAATCGGCACTTTCCTCAGTTCTCTACTCCCTAGCACCAGCCGCAAATCACAAGCTGATAAGCAGGGGGAAGCAGTGGAGAGGTTCTTCAGAAAAACACCAAGAGAACCATCACCGAAGAAGCCCACACCAACAAGAGCCGACAAAGGGCATGTTATCCCACCGACCCTCGCAGCCAATTCAGGCACTACGGACCACGTGAAGAGCGCTTTCGTCGAGTACATAGCAATCGTGAGAGCGACCAGGGAGGTTAATCTCGTGACATGCAAGAAGATCCTGCAGACCTTCCAGAGAAACACTGAAGGACTGCTAAGGGTACTGCTCGAGGAGGCCGAGGCGGCTGTATACGACAACGTCAAATCTCAAGTCATCATAGGAGAAATGACGGGGTCGTATATGGCAGCTTTCAGCGCGGAGAGTGGCTTTGTGACCCTGTACGAGGAGGAAACGGGGCGCTCAGGCAAAATAAAATTCAGAGCACCGAACACCGACCCGATACTGATTACCGCCAAGTGTACCAAAATCATGCTGGATGACAAGATCCTTGAAATGGCTCAGTCCATTCTGGGGACTTCAGACATCCAGGAGCATTGGGCGGTACCCAGTATCAGGTGGGTAAACGGCAGTGGCGTGCAGTGGTTCGAGTTAGGCTAGGCCAGAAAATAATGTCCAAAAAAAAACACCACATTATTCAGGGTTGAAATTTGGTGTTTTTTTTTTAAATAGGCAATAAAAAAAAAAGAAACTCATTTCATTAAAAATCAACCCTAAATAATGTGGTTATTTTTTAAATATTATTTGGACATTTTCTCTGGCCTACCCTAACTGGAACCACTGCACGCCACTGGTAAACGGAGTTCCGGGTTGCGGCAAGACAACCTGGGTGGTGAAACACTTCGACGAGGAAAAGGACGTTGTGGCCACCACGACAACTGAAACTGCCAAAGATCTTAGGGAGAAGCTTGCGCACCGCTTAGGAGACCGAGTAAAGACAAAGGTGCGCACTATGGCCTCAATCTTAGTAAATGGGTTCAGGAAACAAGAGAAATGCTACCGCCTCACGGTAGACGAGACAGAGTGAACCTATTCGAGTTAAGGTATACCCGTCCATTTATGGTGGCTGGCATCATCCAGGAACTCCTCTGCACACATCGCAACCCGATGGATGGGCAGTAACGCGCGTTCTCGCTGATGTTGCTCGCGAACGGTGCTGAATTCCGGGATTCGCTAGGGGCCAGATTTTAGGGCTCTTTATGCCCTTTCAAACGACACCAATCTCGGTCTTCTAGCACCAGGGGTTACGAAGATAACTTGCGGGGGGGTGAAGTAGTCCCGAGGGGGGAGTGGGGGAGGGGGAGGTTTCATGGGAAGACGATAGGCGGTGGGGTCTTGGGGGTCTCGTGCGGAGGTAAGAGGGTGTGGGGTCTTGGTGGGGGGTCTTGGGGGGTCTCGTGGGGAGGTGATGGATGGTGGGGTCTTGGGAGTGGGGGTCTTGGGGGTACTCGTGGGTAGGTGAGGGGTGGTGCGGTCTTGGGGGGTCTCGTGGAGAGGTGAGGGGTGGTGGGGTCTTGGGAGTGGGGGTCTTGGGGGATCGTCACTCGTGTGGTGGTTTGGAGGTTTAAGTTGGTGGGGGTATTCCCAGGTTGAGTGGGGGTGGTTGTGAAAAGTAAGGGGGGAGGGGGTAAAGCTCGCGAACGGTGCTGAATTCCGGGATTCGCTAGGGGCCAGATTTTAGAGCTCTTTATGCCCTTTCAAACGACACCAATCTCGGTCTTCTAGCACCAGGGGTTACGAAGATAATTAGCGGGGGGGTGAGGTAGTCCCGAAGGGGGAGGGGGGGAGGGAAAGGTTTCGTGGGGAGACGATAGGCGTTGGGGTCTTGGGTGGAGGTCTTGGGGGGTCTCGTGCGGAGGTAAGAGGGGGTGGGGTCTTGGTGGGTGTCTTGGGGGGTCTCGTGGGGAGGTGATGGGTAGTGGGGTCTTGGGAGTGGGGGTCTTGAGGGATCGTCACTCGTGTGGTGGTTTGGAGGTTTAAGTTGGAGTGGGTATTCCCAGGTTGGAAGGGGGTGGTTGTGAAAAGTAAGGGGGGGGTAAAGCTCGCGAACGGTGCTGAATTCCGGGATTCGCTAGGGGCCAGATTTTAGGGCTCTTAATGCCCTTTCAAACGACACCAATCTCGGTCTTCTAGCACCAGGGGTTGCGAAGATAACTTGCGGGGGGGTGAGGTAGTCCCGAGGGGGGAGGGGGGGTTTCGTGGGGAGACGATAGGCGGTGGGGTTTTGGGGGGTCTCGTGCGGAGGTAAGAGTGGGTGGGGTCTTGGGGGTCTCGTGGGGTTGGGTGAAGGGTTCAGGAGTTCCTTCAGGACTTACGTATGCGCTGGTGCGGAGCTGGAGCGGATTCTTCACGACGGTCCGCGTGATGGCTGGTGTGGTAGAATAATTCTTCGGCCGGCTTCGGAGTCTTCACACAAGGCTTATATATTCAAGAAAAGCACGTGGTGACAAAAAGTGTGGTTATACCACGCGGTTTGAAGTTGTTTTTTGGTAATAACCTCGTGCTATTTGGCAATCTTGGTACCTTTATGTCTTTATTGGTTTCCCTCCGATTTCCAAGATTCTTACGCCGTTGAATTTGCCTTCGCCTCCTCTCTCTGGGTGAATGTGGGAGAGGTAATCCGACTACGCAAAGGGGTTGAAACAAGGGGGTTGAAAAGGATGGAATAGGGTTGAATTTTTTACTGGCTATATACTCATCCAGATACCCTCTATACAACCCCGAAAACCATTTTTCTCCCAAATGTCAGATTCCTGATATACGCAAAGGGGTTGAAAGTAGGGGGTTGAAAAGGGTTGAATAGGGTTGAATTTTTTAGTGGTCATATACTCATCCAGACACCTTCTATACAACCCCGAAAACCATTTTTCTCTACAATGTCAGGTTTCCGAGATATGCCAAGGGGTTGAAACAAGGGGGTTGAAAAGGATGGAATAGGGTTGAATTTTTTACTGGCTATATACTCATCCAGACACCCTCTATACAACCCCGAAAACCATTTTTCTCTAGAATGTCAGGTTTCTGAGATACGCAAAGGGGTTGAAACAAGGGGGTTGAAAAGGGTTGAATAGGGTTGGTTTTTTTATTGGTTGTATACTCATCCAGATACCCTCTATACAACCCCGAAGACCATTTTTCTCTAAAATGTCAGGTTTCTGAGATACGCAAAGGGGTTGAAACAAGGGGGTTGAAAAGGATTGAATAGGGTTGAATTTTTTAGTGGTCATATACTCATCCAGACACTACAATGTCAGGTTTATGAGATATGCCAAGGGGTTGAAACAAGGGGGTTGAAAAGGGTTGAATAGGGTTGAATTTTTTATTGGCCATATACTCGTCCAGATACCCTCTATACAACCCCGAAGACCATTTTTCTCTACAATATCAAGTTTCTGAGATACGCAAAGGGGTTGAAAGTAGGGGGTTGAAAAGGGTTGAATGGGGTTGAATTTTTTATTGCCCATAAACTCACCCAGATACCCTCTATTCAACCCCGAAGATCATTTTTCTCTAAAATGTCAAGTTTCTGAGATACGCAATGGGGTTGAAAGTAGGGGGTTGAAAAGGGTTGAATAGGGTTGAATTTTTTATTGGCCATATACTCACCCAAATACCCTCTATACAACCCCGAAAACCATTTTTCTCTAAAATGTCAGATTTCAGAGATACGCAAAGGGGTTGAAAGTAGGGGGTTGAAGAGGGGGTAATTTTTTTTTCGTTTTATACTCACCCAGACACCCTCTATACAACCCCGAAAACCATTTTTCTCTTCTTTGTCAGGTTTCTGAGATACGCAAAGGGGTTGAAAGAAGGGGGTTGAAAAGGGTTGAATATTTCATTCGTCATATACTCATCCAAACACTCTATACAACCTCGAAAACTATTTTTCTTTACTATGTCAAGATTCAAGATTCAAGATTCAAAGCATTTATTTCAAATAAACCCTTTACAGGCACTTTTGAATTGTCAAGTCGAAAGAGGTGAAGCTATCTGCACGTTCCAAAGCGTAGATCTCATGGAGAAGAACGTGCAAGAAACTCCACGGACACTCTTTTAAATCATGTTCTGTATTACATAACTTTGGTTACATCCTTGGTGCTTCTATGTGTGAGGACAATGCAGAGAAAAAAAAAAAAAAAGGAAACTATAAAACAATTCAAAGTATAAAGATTAAAACAAGTCAGTGGCAGTTAAGAGGTGACCAGTCTCAACCGACGGCGCCCGTTCACGAACATGACGCGTGTATCGGCACCATTTAGCTCAACCATTTTGAAGGGAACCGAATGATCCGACACACGCGCCACCATCAGCGAGACATTTGAGCGAGCATGACATACTCTCAACTGCCATTTTAGTTCAAGTCACAAATATAAACTATAACCTGTAAATGGCTCCATGGTACTCACATTTACAATATTTGAAAATAAACTGCTTCTACATTATACAAAACTATGGTTCACAATGACCAAGCAAATACAAGTAAAAAAGAGAAATTATTTATTCTCAAAATAAAATTATATAAAAAAAAAGAATAAATAGAATAAATAAATGAGACAAAAAAAAAAGGGCGAGCATCTCTTCCAAATAAAAAATCCTAACTTGTTTACCCAAGTGGTTGAGGCTGTGGAGCAGGACCGGCATTTAGCCAAGCATTTTTATCAAGGATATAATCTTCCAGTTTATAATATGCTTGCCTACATAGTGTGCGTTTTATGCATGTTTTAAATTTTCTCTCATTTAATTGAAGGATATCGACTGGTATTTTGTTATAAAATTTTACGCAATACCCCATAAAAGAAGTGTGTACTTTAGCCAATCTAAACCTAGGTTGATCTAATTTGTTTCTATTTCTAGTATTAAAATTATGCCTGTCGCTGATCTTATTAAAAATATGAAGATTTTTCCGAACATACATAATGTTTTCATATATGTATTGACAAGGTACCGTCATGATGTTAATTTCCTTAAACAGTTCCCTTAGAGAATCGCGCCAGCGGAGATTATAAATGGCTCTAACTGCTCTTTTCTGCAGAATAAAAATAGACTCTATGTCTGCAGCCCGTCCCCATAGCAAAATACCGTAAGACATGACACTATGAAAGTAACTAAAATAGACCAGTCTCGCGGTATCTACATTAGTAAGTTGACGGATTTTTCTGACAGCATATGCTGCTGAACTTAGCCGTCCTGCAAGTGATGCTAAATGAGGTCCCCATTGTAGCCTTGAGTCGAGCGTTATCCCCAGGAAAACTGTGCTTTCGACGAATTCTAGTTTCTCTTTGTTCAATACTATTTCCTCAATACTACTTTTAACATTCGGTAAAACAAATCTAATACATTTGGTTTTTTTCTCATTTAATACTAAATTATTAGCAGTAAACCAATTTTGGACCTGCTGTAGGGAGTCATTTACTTCGTCAAGATTTGCAGAACGTCTATTTATCTTAAAAATTAAGGACGTATCGTCAGCAAATAACACCATTTGTGATTGTTTTTTCAAAAGATAGGGTAGATCATTTATGTACACTAAAAAGAGGAAAGGACCCAGTATTGAGCCTTGTGGTACCCCCATTTTGACTCCTAAACCACATGAATTTACACCGTTTATTTGAACTTGCTGCTGTCTGTCATTTAAATAA
Organism: Hecatera dysodea; assembly: GCA_905332915.2. NCBI lineage: Eukaryota > Metazoa > Arthropoda > Insecta > Lepidoptera > Noctuidae > Hecatera > Hecatera dysodea. The sequence continues at coordinate 22,547,210 of HG995292.1, forward strand.
GACTGTACTAAACTAAGTGCTAGTTTACTAAGTCCGTAATGTTCTAGTTTTAAAAGCAAGGTTTCGTGATGAACACAATCAAATTCCTTGGAGAGGTCACAAAATATTCCTATGGCATCTTGGGCCTCTTCCCACGCTGCAAATATATGTTTTAGTAAGGTGACACCAGCGTCAGTCGTGCAACGTCCTCTGGTGAAACCATACTGTTGATCGTGTAAGATTTTGTTGGTGTTAAAATGATTGAGCATCTGATTGAGCATCACCTTTTCGAAGACCTTGCTGAAAACCGGCAACACGGATACAGGTCTATAGTTATTGGTGTCTTTACTATCGCCGGACTTAAAAAGTGGTATAACCTTACTGTATTTCATTATATCCGGAAAGACACCTTGGTCCACACATAAATTAAATATTAAAGCCAAGTATGGTGCTGTTGTCTCAATTATGGATGTGCACACTTTGACGGACATACCCCATAGGTCTTCGGTCAATTTGATTTTAATTTGCCGGAAAGCTTTTATGACTGTCATAGGGTTGATATGTTTGAATTGGAATTCAACCGGGCAGTCTGGAACGTTTGCTCTTAATAAAGCAATTGAGACCTCGGGTGACGAGTCTATAGCTTCTGTAGTTTTAATTGGTATGTTGGTAAAAAAATTCACAAATTCTTGAGCTACTTCAAAATTTGAGCTTATGGTCCCATGTGAAGTCTCCAATAAAAAATCAGTGTTCCGTACTTTATTTCTCAGGTCAGGTTTCTGAGATACGCAAAGGGGTTGAAAGAAGTGTGTTGAAAAGGGTTGAATAGGGTTGATTTTTTTATTGGCCATATACTCACCCAGATACCCTCTATACAACCCCGAAGACCATTTTTCTCTACAATGTCAAGTTTCTGGGTTACGCAAAGGGGTTGAAACAAGGGGGTTGAAAAGGGTTTAATAGGGTTGATTTTTTTATTGGCCATATACTCACCCTGATACCCTGCTGCCTGTTTCTGCTATAATGACGATATCGTCTGCAAATCGCAAGTGAGAGATGTACTCGCCATTGATGTTAATGCCACGTTCTTTCCAGTTGAGCGTCTTGAACATATCCTCCATTGCATTAGTGAACAATTTCGGGGAAATAACATCCCGTTGTCTCACTCCTCGATGCAACGGTATGGTACTTGTTTGCTGATTCTGTACTTGAACGGACATGGTGGCGGCCTCGTAGAGACATCTCATCACTTGGATGTATCGCCAGTCTACTTGGCAGCGCTGCAGGGACTCCAGAACAGACCAGATTTTAACAGAGTCAAAGGCCTTTTCATAGTCCACAAATGCTAGACACAGGGGCTGATTGTACTCTTCGGTCTTCTGTATAATCTGCCACACTGTGTGGATGTGGTCTATGGTGCCATATCCGCTCCGAAACCCAGCCTGCTCCGGTGGTTGGAATTCGTCGAGTCTTCGCGCAAGACGGTTCATGATCACTCTTGAAAACAGCTTATAGACGTGGCTTAGAAGGGATATGGGTCGATAGTTCTTCAACAGGGTCTTGTTTCCCTTTTTGAAGAACAAAACGACCACACTTCTACTCCACGCCTCTGGAGTTCTCCCTTCAAATAGGACAGCGTTAAAAAGCTTCTGGAGCTCCCTAAGTACGGGGTTACCTCCAGCTTTCAGCAGCTCTGTGGTAACGCCGTCTTCTCCAGGGGCTTTTCCATTTTTAAGCTGCCCAAGAGCGATCTCGATTTCGCCAATACTGACTTCTGGCAGGTCTTCGGTGAAATGGCGTGTCAATGTGGCTCTAAGACCCTCATTTTCGGGATCAGGACGAGATGCATGCGATGCGTATAACCGGCTATAGAAGTCCTCCACTTCCGAAAGGACTGCTGGCTTCGAAGAAACGAATTCTCCACTTGCTGTGGTCAACTTCGTCTGGTGGCTTCTTCCGAGAGATTGTACGAACACCTTTGACCCCCGATTCTGCTCGATTTCTCTTTCAACCGAAAGAGCATTGAAGCGCCGGAGGTCGTGTCGTACGTGTTTGTTGATCTCTCGGTTTAGAAACCGCTTTGCCGACGAAGTGGTGGGTGGGTTTTCACGTCGTTCCTTCATTAGCCCTAAAGTTCCTTCTGAAAGCTTGGACTTCTTGCCCTTACGCTGCATATCACAGAATCTTTTACCTTCTTCCCTGAGGATCCGAGTTACATTTTCGAGGTTCTGGTTTACGTCTCTTGTGGTTTCCACGGCAGCGAATCGGTTTACCAGGTTTGCCTGGAACGTTTCAGATCCTGCCATGGTTTAGAGCAGAGTTGGTCGGAGTCTGGACTTCATCAGATAGACACGTTCGGCCTTGAAGTTAATATTCAGAAAGCCTCGTACAAGTCGGTGATCGCTACCGGTATTGAACCTATTGATCACGGAGACGTCTCTGAATATATGCCTCTTGTCCGTTATGATGAAGTCGATCTCAGTTTTGGTCATAGTGTCGGGGCTTTGCCACGTCCACCTCCTAACACACACTATACAACCTCGAAAACTATTTTTCTCTACTATGTCAGGTTTCTGAGATACGCAAAGGGGTTGAAAAGGGTTGTATTTTTTAATCGCCATATACTTGTCCAAATACCCTCCATACAAACCTGAAAACCGTTTTGCTCTACTATGTCAGGTTTCTGAGATACGCAAAGGGGTTGAATAAAACAATCCATACATGCTCTGTGTGACACAGATGTTCACAGAACTGTATTTGTTCATAAACTGTATCTCAAAGTGTGTGTACCCTAGAAACTAAGATGTATTTTTGCATGCAAAATAAAATAAACTTATTATTATTATTATCAGTTATCTTTTTTTTCTCAGCTCTTTTTTGGCTGGATTTTACAAAAATTAAAATTTTAAATTTTCTGATAATTCTGCATGTATTTAGAATCGCAGCCTTTTGCAATGTTATGTAGAGGGTTTCTGTAAGATCTAATAATTTTAAACTATGGAGGAGATAATTAGGGATAACACCTGTGGTGGAAAGTACTATTGGAACTACATATACTTTTTCTTGACGCCAGATTCTCATAACTTCATCTTTGAGTTCTGCGTATTTACTTATTTTTTCAGTGATCGTCTTCTGAATGTTATGTGTATTGGGCATTGCAATGTCTATCAAATAAGTTATTTTATTTATTTTATCCTGTAATGTTATATTCGGTCTATTATAATGTATGGTTCTGTCAGTGAGAATGGCACGGTCGTAGTAGAGCTTATGTGTAGTACTTTCTAAAATGGTTTGTGGTGTATTATAGTTGTAGTAAGGGGTTTTAGTGTTTTGAATGAGTGCGTGTTTGAGAGCTAGTTTTTGATGGATGACGTTTGCTACTTGGTTATGCCTATGAGTGTAATCGGTCTGCGTGAATGTTGTGCAGGCGCCAGTAATATGCTGAATGGTTTCAGGTTGGGTGTGACACTTGCGACATTTATCGTTTGTTACTGTAGGATCTTTAATTATATATTTTCTGTAATTTTTTTTGTGTTAATGATCTGTTATTATTATTATTATTTCCTTTATTCATTACATAAATACATATAAATTACATTTTTAAATATTAAAATACAATTATATAAAAATATTTAAAAATATAAAAAATAGTAGCCCACCGGTATCGGGAACAGGGTCCAAGCTACCGGCGGTCAGGGCCCCAGAGAGAGGAACCTCCTAACAATGCGAGCCGTGTCCAGAAGTACCGCTTTCTGGATCAAGCCCTTGATCCAGCTGCCTAAAGAGAGCCTCTTAAGGTGTTGGTCGAGGCTCTTGGCTATTAAGCCATTGACGGACACGACTATCGGTACAATGATTGCTGAATCCACATCCCACATGCCGACAACCTCGCGAGCCAAGTCAAGATATTTTATTTTGCTTATCTTTCTCGGCTTTCGCGAGGTTCTCGTCATGTGGAACAGTTATGTCTACAATCATTGCACGCCTCACGATTCGGTCCACCACCACTATATCAGGCTTATTGGCAACAGTAGTCCTGTCAGTGATGATGGACCGATCCCAGTACAATGTGATATTGCCATTATCGAGAACTGGGTCGGGCACATACCTGTAGTACGGCACCTCCGATTCCACAAGTGAGTATTTTAGAGCAAGTTGCTGGTGGATAATCCTGGCTACGAGGTTGTGCCTATGCAAATACTCTCAATACTTATTATTGTTATTATGTAATCCCGAAGACCGTTTTTCTCTACAATGTCAAGTTTCTGAGATACGCAAAGGGGTTGAAAGAAGGGGGTTTAAAAGGGTTGAATAGGGTTGAATTTTTTATTGGCCATATACTCATACAGACACCTTTTATACAACCCCGAATAACATTTTTCTCTAAAATGTCAGATTTCTGAGATACGCAAAGGGGTTGAAAGAAGGGGGTTGAAGAGGGTCGATTTTTTTATAGGCCATATACTCACCCAGATACCCTCTATACAACCCCGAAAACCATTTTTCTCTACGATGTCAGCTTTCTGAGATGGGTCTACCCTTTATAGCAGAACTTAATGTCATAATATTATTTTGCATAACAACGGATAGCATAATCTTCACTTCGCAGAAAATTGTTTGGTATACCCTCATTTATCATACATTAAAAAGTCATAATTTTGTAAGTCAGAATCATCTTTAGGCATAAATTTCATATCCATAATGGTTAAAAAGTAGAACCATCTTATCGCAGAAAGTTCACAGTCAGAATTGTCTTTTGGCAAACATTTCATATCGGTAGTCATTAAAAGGCAGAACTGGCATATTTCCGAAAGTTAACAGAATCATCTTTTGTCATACATTTTGACATCCATAAATAGAAAGACACATCTGTTATATTACAGAAAATTCAGTTACAATAATTTTGCATTTCTTACCAGAACAATAAAATTTGTACAAGCAAGCATGCAGCATGCAAGCAAGCACGCAGCATGCAAGCAAGCAAGCAGCATGCAAGCAATCATGCAGCATGCAAGCAAGCAAGCAACATGCAGCATGCATGGTTTCTGTCACGGCTACAGCGCTGCGGGGTTCCGGCGGTCCCACGCGAGTTTATCGTTGCAGATGGGTTTAACGCTCACCACCGCAGCTTCGGCTTGCTGCTTACAACCACCTGCTCCTCAACTCGCGGGCCGCCTCACCCCTCCGCGCCTTCGCGGTTTTGAATTACACTCTAGGGGTAGGGCAGACAAGACTACGTGGAGTCGGTTTTGCAGCGATTTGTTTCTGTCACTAAATTTTTAGTAAAAAGCGTTTACTGTTAAGACAATGTTTAAATTTTAATATAAGTACCTAAGATTAGATACAAATACTTTTTTTATGGAAATGTTTAAAGAGATTCATCCCAGGTGAAATTCTGCCATCTTCATAGTATGCCATGTGAAATTATGCAAAATGATCGTTGTTCAAAGTAAACATTGTGCTAAACGAAATTATGCGATGTTTTAACAATGCTAAAGGTAATTATGCCAAATAAAATTCTGCCATCCTAATAGTATGCCATTGTAAATTCGGGCATATAAATATTCGGCCAAACAATAGTTATACTAAATATTTTTTATGCCTTACAAATACTCGTTTAAAAAAGACTATGCCAAGTGTGTTATGCCAAGTAAAATTCGGAGCAACAAGATTCTGGCAGATAGAGGGAACCCTTCTGAGAAACGCAAAAGGATTTTTTTTAAATTTACAGTTCATTACCGCGGACTTGGTGGTCCGCGCCTTTTTTTACAGGTTAAACTTGTTTAGATTTTTTTTTACATTACATATAGTATGTGCTTCCACATAGGACACTTTTCCTTAATCTACGCACAAGTTATTCCTGTGAGCATACAATAAAAGCATTTCGTAGCTTATGGTCTATGTGAGTCCATCATTTTTTTTTCTTTTTTTTTTCTTTGTGTTTTTATTTTGTTTTTTTTTAATGTTTCTTTTTCTTTTTTTTTTTTATATGTATAATCTTCAGACTTTTGTTCTAAATTACTTATTACTATATTAGTTAAAACACGGATGTTTTGGCACACTTAAAAAAATGGATATACATAAAGGGGTGATGCATGGCAGTTTGAGCCGGCCAACCTCGACCTTGCGGGAACGTGAGTATGACAGACTCACTCTGCCATGCAGCTTTACATAATGGTATTTTATTTAACATTATGGAGAATACAGAGTTTGGGTGGAGTTTATTATTGGGGACAGGGATTAGTTTAGGTGGGCCTAATGACCAGGGATTTCGCTAGTTTCTTCTTTCTTCGCAGAGAAGGAGAAAAGCTGGGTATAAGCTTCTGCATAGGCTCAAGCCGACCTAGAGCCCGAATACCTATCTCACCTTGCCTTGCAGCTCTGATCAACGGAAGCACCAGCAAAACGACCATAAAAGGTAGCAAGTATGCTGCACTGCCCCAAATGGTAGTTGCCACTCACCGATGCCGTATAATGCGAACCAAAGGGAAGACGATCGCATTATTCGAGTGGAGAGAGGAGACTCCATTTGCCCAGGCGAGCTCACTGCTCCAACAAATCAGAGAGGCAGGAGAACACACGGTCACAGCTCGCACTATAAGTGTTGACGCGGTGGTGGTCGGAGGGGAAAGAGGAGACGTCGCAGACCGCTTCGGCTGTTTAAAAGCCTCAGAACAGCATGAGTTAGTCGTCTATGAGGACAGAGGAGAAAGTTTGAGCTTTCTCAGAGCCCCAAGAGACCCAACAGCCAGCGCGACGAGCTTCAGAACGAGTCCGACCACTCAAAGTGGATCCGAGAGGGCCCAGGAGAAGGCAGCCGCCGAAAAAGCTGCAAAGGAGCAGAGCAAAACTACCAGCCCAGAGGACCAAGCCCGGTCGAGGAGTCGCCTGAAAGCAATCGGCACTTTCCTCAGTTCTCTACTCCCTAGCACCAGCCGCAAATCACAAGCTGATAAGCAGGGGGAAGCAGTGGAGAGGTTCTTCAGAAAAACACCAAGAGAACCATCACCGAAGAAGCCCACACCAACAAGAGCCGACAAAGGGCATGTTATCCCACCGACCCTCGCAGCCAATTCAGGCACTACGGACCACGTGAAGAGCGCTTTCGTCGAGTACATAGCAATCGTGAGAGCGACCAGGGAGGTTAATCTCGTGACATGCAAGAAGATCCTGCAGACCTTCCAGAGAAACACTGAAGGACTGCTAAGGGTACTGCTCGAGGAGGCCGAGGCGGCTGTATACGACAACGTCAAATCTCAAGTCATCATAGGAGAAATGACGGGGTCGTATATGGCAGCTTTCAGCGCGGAGAGTGGCTTTGTGACCCTGTACGAGGAGGAAACGGGGCGCTCAGGCAAAATAAAATTCAGAGCACCGAACACCGACCCGATACTGATTACCGCCAAGTGTACCAAAATCATGCTGGATGACAAGATCCTTGAAATGGCTCAGTCCATTCTGGGGACTTCAGACATCCAGGAGCATTGGGCGGTACCCAGTATCAGGTGGGTAAACGGCAGTGGCGTGCAGTGGTTCGAGTTAGGCTAGGCCAGAAAATAATGTCCAAAAAAAAACACCACATTATTCAGGGTTGAAATTTGGTGTTTTTTTTTTAAATAGGCAATAAAAAAAAAAGAAACTCATTTCATTAAAAATCAACCCTAAATAATGTGGTTATTTTTTAAATATTATTTGGACATTTTCTCTGGCCTACCCTAACTGGAACCACTGCACGCCACTGGTAAACGGAGTTCCGGGTTGCGGCAAGACAACCTGGGTGGTGAAACACTTCGACGAGGAAAAGGACGTTGTGGCCACCACGACAACTGAAACTGCCAAAGATCTTAGGGAGAAGCTTGCGCACCGCTTAGGAGACCGAGTAAAGACAAAGGTGCGCACTATGGCCTCAATCTTAGTAAATGGGTTCAGGAAACAAGAGAAATGCTACCGCCTCACGGTAGACGAGACAGAGTGAACCTATTCGAGTTAAGGTATACCCGTCCATTTATGGTGGCTGGCATCATCCAGGAACTCCTCTGCACACATCGCAACCCGATGGATGGGCAGTAACGCGCGTTCTCGCTGATGTTGCTCGCGAACGGTGCTGAATTCCGGGATTCGCTAGGGGCCAGATTTTAGGGCTCTTTATGCCCTTTCAAACGACACCAATCTCGGTCTTCTAGCACCAGGGGTTACGAAGATAACTTGCGGGGGGGTGAAGTAGTCCCGAGGGGGGAGTGGGGGAGGGGGAGGTTTCATGGGAAGACGATAGGCGGTGGGGTCTTGGGGGTCTCGTGCGGAGGTAAGAGGGTGTGGGGTCTTGGTGGGGGGTCTTGGGGGGTCTCGTGGGGAGGTGATGGATGGTGGGGTCTTGGGAGTGGGGGTCTTGGGGGTACTCGTGGGTAGGTGAGGGGTGGTGCGGTCTTGGGGGGTCTCGTGGAGAGGTGAGGGGTGGTGGGGTCTTGGGAGTGGGGGTCTTGGGGGATCGTCACTCGTGTGGTGGTTTGGAGGTTTAAGTTGGTGGGGGTATTCCCAGGTTGAGTGGGGGTGGTTGTGAAAAGTAAGGGGGGAGGGGGTAAAGCTCGCGAACGGTGCTGAATTCCGGGATTCGCTAGGGGCCAGATTTTAGAGCTCTTTATGCCCTTTCAAACGACACCAATCTCGGTCTTCTAGCACCAGGGGTTACGAAGATAATTAGCGGGGGGGTGAGGTAGTCCCGAAGGGGGAGGGGGGGAGGGAAAGGTTTCGTGGGGAGACGATAGGCGTTGGGGTCTTGGGTGGAGGTCTTGGGGGGTCTCGTGCGGAGGTAAGAGGGGGGGGGGTCTTGGTGGGTGTCTTGGGGGGTCTCGTGGGGAGGTGATGGGTAGTGGGGTCTTGGGAGTGGGGGTCTTGAGGGATCGTCACTCGTGTGGTGGTTTGGAGGTTTAAGTTGGAGTGGGTATTCCCAGGTTGGAAGGGGGTGGTTGTGAAAAGTAAGGGGGGGGTAAAGCTCGCGAACGGTGCTGAATTCCGGGATTCGCTAGGGGCCAGATTTTAGGGCTCTTAATGCCCTTTCAAACGACACCAATCTCGGTCTTCTAGCACCAGGGGTTGCGAAGATAACTTGCGGGGGGGTGAGGTAGTCCCGAGGGGGGAGGGGGGGTTTCGTGGGGAGACGATAGGCGGTGGGGTTTTGGGGGGTCTCGTGCGGAGGTAAGAGTGGGTGGGGTCTTGGGGGTCTCGTGGGGTTGGGTGAAGGGTTCAGGAGTTCCTTCAGGACTTACGTATGCGCTGGTGCGGAGCTGGAGCGGATTCTTCACGACGGTCCGCGTGATGGCTGGTGTGGTAGAATAATTCTTCGGCCGGCTTCGGAGTCTTCACACAAGGCTTATATATTCAAGAAAAGCACGTGGTGACAAAAAGTGTGGTTATACCACGCGGTTTGAAGTTGTTTTTTGGTAATAACCTCGTGCTATTTGGCAATCTTGGTACCTTTATGTCTTTATTGGTTTCCCTCCGATTTCCAAGATTCTTACGCCGTTGAATTTGCCTTCGCCTCCTCTCTCTGGGTGAATGTGGGAGAGGTAATCCGACTACGCAAAGGGGTTGAAACAAGGGGGTTGAAAAGGATGGAATAGGGTTGAATTTTTTACTGGCTATATACTCATCCAGATACCCTCTATACAACCCCGAAAACCATTTTTCTCCCAAATGTCAGATTCCTGATATACGCAAAGGGGTTGAAAGTAGGGGGTTGAAAAGGGTTGAATAGGGTTGAATTTTTTAGTGGTCATATACTCATCCAGACACCTTCTATACAACCCCGAAAACCATTTTTCTCTACAATGTCAGGTTTCCGAGATATGCCAAGGGGTTGAAACAAGGGGGTTGAAAAGGATGGAATAGGGTTGAATTTTTTACTGGCTATATACTCATCCAGACACCCTCTATACAACCCCGAAAACCATTTTTCTCTAGAATGTCAGGTTTCTGAGATACGCAAAGGGGTTGAAACAAGGGGGTTGAAAAGGGTTGAATAGGGTTGGTTTTTTTATTGGTTGTATACTCATCCAGATACCCTCTATACAACCCCGAAGACCATTTTTCTCTAAAATGTCAGGTTTCTGAGATACGCAAAGGGGTTGAAACAAGGGGGTTGAAAAGGATTGAATAGGGTTGAATTTTTTAGTGGTCATATACTCATCCAGACACTACAATGTCAGGTTTATGAGATATGCCAAGGGGTTGAAACAAGGGGGTTGAAAAGGGTTGAATAGGGTTGAATTTTTTATTGGCCATATACTCGTCCAGATACCCTCTATACAACCCCGAAGACCATTTTTCTCTACAATATCAAGTTTCTGAGATACGCAAAGGGGTTGAAAGTAGGGGGTTGAAAAGGGTTGAATGGGGTTGAATTTTTTATTGCCCATAAACTCACCCAGATACCCTCTATTCAACCCCGAAGATCATTTTTCTCTAAAATGTCAAGTTTCTGAGATACGCAATGGGGTTGAAAGTAGGGGGTTGAAAAGGGTTGAATAGGGTTGAATTTTTTATTGGCCATATACTCACCCAAATACCCTCTATACAACCCCGAAAACCATTTTTCTCTAAAATGTCAGATTTCAGAGATACGCAAAGGGGTTGAAAGTAGGGGGTTGAAGAGGGGGTAATTTTTTTTTCGTTTTATACTCACCCAGACACCCTCTATACAACCCCGAAAACCATTTTTCTCTTCGACGTCAGGTTTTTGAGATAAGCAAAGGGGTTGAAAGAAGGGGGTTGAAAAGGGGTAGTTTCAGATTTTTCCCATACTCACCCCGACACCTTCTATACAACCCCATATAAAGTTTTCCCCTCCTAGCACGGCAAGTGGGAGAACAATTATGTCAATCAGTCAGTCAATCAATCAGTCAGTGGTTTTTTAATTGTATATAATATAATGATATCAGAGTGTAATAAGTTATCTTGGAAGGAAATGACCGCTCACTCGGGCTGACTTGCTCAGTATGATTATCTCGATGATATTTCAACAACGAAATAAAACGGTTTTTATATAAGTCCGTAACCCCAGAAACTAGTACCCCCGCAGAAGCTCTTCTTATTATTTATAATGGTCAGAAAATATAAAGTTGAAGTAAACACTTGTACGTCTCGTGCTTCAACTGTCCATTTCTATGAATAATCACTGAAGCGATTTCTTAGAAAAGTCTTTGAATCTTTTGTAAGGCAAGGTACAAATCTTGCATAAATTTTTAAGTAAAAAAGCTCATAGGCTGACGAACTGAAAACCAGTATTGATAAAATTGCAATGTCATGTTATTAAAGATCATCCTCGTGCGTGCTCCGCCTTATCATTTCTTTATATCAGGATACTAGCAGCGCCTCGCGGTTTTACCCGCGTAGTCCCCGTTCCCGTGAGAATATCGGAATAAAATATACCTTATGTTACTCAGGGTGAATATAGCTTTCTAATGGTGAAAGAATTTTTGAAATCGGTCCAGTAGTTTTTGAGTTTATTCGTTACATACAAAAATACAAATCTTTCCTCTTTATAATATTAGTATAGATTGTGGGCACATCCTAAACTATCAATACAAAAAGAAAGATCTGACTCAAAATGATTTCTCGAGGCTTATGAAGGGCAAAAATAAGACCAGTCAGGTCCCTAAACGCAGTCGCCACGGGCCTATTTCAGGTGTCAGTATCCGTATGCTATATATCTTATGAGATGTTGACCCGTGAAGCTCCTTAGGGAACCATATCTACTGGTTCTGCAAACATTTATATCGTGCGTTTACTTTTCATTTGACAGCTGTCATTCTGCACTTCGTAATCGATATTCAGCGTACAAACATGGTACACTACAGTTTTAATAGTAAGTGATAGTACAATAAACTCAGGAAAAAGTGACGGGCGGGCGGCTCGTCACAACTTCCTGAGCTCCTAGTGTTTTGGTTTTTTTTTTTTATTTGTTAACGTTGACGTTTAAAAAGAAAAGCGTACCCGTTATGCAATGGAGAGGGTAATGCTCGGGTTTTCCTTGCGTGATCGAATCAGGAATGATGATATCTGCAAGAGAACCAAGTTTACCGACATAGCTTGAAGGATCGAAACTGAAGTGGTAGTGGGCAGGGCACATTGCATGCAGAACAGATGACCGATTGAGCCGAAAAGTTGGAGAGTAGCTTTGGAAGGTGGAACGATGAGCTGGTGAGGGTCGCGGGTAGCTGATGGATGCGAGATGCACAGGACTGGTTGTAGTGGCGATACTTTGGAGCCTATGTCCAGCAGTCGACGTCTTTCGGCTGATATGATAATAATGATGACTTAGCTTAATTTTAAGGAAGTGGTGACGATATGCCCACCCGTCACCACTTCCTAAGTTCCTAGTGTTTGGGGAGGGGTGAAGGGGGGGTTATGTTAACGCTGACGTTTAAAAAGTGGTGTTGCTAAAGCTAATTTGAAAAGAAAACTTTTACTTTTGGGGAGAAAACTCAACTTTGAGTTAAGCTCGCCTTTGTACATGCACTTTATTATGTCTAATATAATATAAGTTGTTTTAGTGTACAATAAAGAATTAAAGAATTAAAGAATTTTGTGTGTTATTTTACAACTTAATACTTGTCTATAAAGAATAAAAAACTATACTTGATTGACGAGTATTATCCAATGTGACTCCTACGATATTCATAATGTAACTAAATATTAAAACAACCTTTGTTGTGACTTCAAAACTTTGAGTAAACAAAAAGTTTGCGTAAAAATATTAAAGTTCAAAGTAAACAAAATAATAAAGTAGTATTTGTAACACCTGGTCCCTTCAGCGAAGTATAAGAAATTCTAGTAATAGGTAGGTACTTACAAATACGTACTTGAACGGTACAGAGCTACTAACGAGGTCGTATTGGACTTAAAGCCGCGTTTACAGTGGGAAGTGGTAGGAGAGTGGAAACGGTGAGACTTGAGTAACGGACTTATCTTTGATCATTAATTAACTCGCATGATTTCAAGTGTGGATCTACAGTGACTTTTTGCTATCATGACGCACGGTTCCTAGAAAGAAAATTATTGTAAAATGAATGTGACAAACTGTCAAACATGAGTGAGGTGCTGAAATTGTATGAATACATTTTATTATAGACAGTAAATTGCGTCACTTCATTTGCGTTTAATTTGCGTCCTGTCAATATTTTACTTCTTGGAATCCAGAGCTCCAATCAAACATCCAAGAATTTCGAAAAAATACTTACACATTACCAAATTGGTGCGAGTACTTTACTTTATTAATTAGTACACAATTCTGTTATTTAAATATTAAACTTTACTCTCCAGTGCCCACAACATTGCAAGTGCTCACGTTACTCCGGTTAAGTGGAATGCTGCAGCACACAGTAAGCACTCGGGCAATTACTACAGTACAGAAAAGTGGACGACTCGAGTTGCAGACGAATATTTGTACACCATCCTCTATTAAAGTAACTAGCATGGCTCTGTTACTTCGCCAGTAAAGTACGCTAGTGTACTCGTCTAATGTGAACGGGTCATAATAGAAAAGATCATTTCAACGGGTTCGTAATCTTTTGGATAGAAAGACTGCGAGTGAATAGAACAAGCCCTTGAGTACCATTCATATGTTTTAATGTCTACGGATTGCAAGCCATTAGGCGATGAGGGAGTTTAGAAATAATACTCGTTGTGTCTGAACTGGGCCTATGATAGTTTTTGGTCTTTTGTAGTTTCCTAACGGATGATTTTAAGGGATCGTGCTGAAGGTTTTTTTTAACCGAATTGCTAAAGTAAGTTGCAAAATACGAGTAATGGACCATCCTTTTTGTAAGAAACAATTTTTTTTTTCGCTCTTTAATCTCTTGAAATAATGTAAGCCCGTTCTCTCATTCCATCAGTGTCCAGTGGAAGAGGTTTTCCAGGAATTTCACAGAAGCTCTCCGTGTGCATTTATATCCAGGAGCTGTTTCTGATAATATTCCTTTATGATGTCCCAAATATTTTGCTCATCTCACAGAGTTGGAGACAAGGATTACATACAGCTTGCACCTGGAATATGAAGAAAACTTAAATAAATACGTAGAAAACAATAGCATAAGCATAGCATAATCAGCCTTTTATTGTTCCTACTGATGGGACACAGGCCTCCTCTCTAGGAGAGGGAATGGGCCCCACAGACATGATCCACCAAGAGAGCCCAGTGCGGGTTAGTGAATGTCACATGTCTTCAAATTTTTGGTTCTAGGACATGCCGGTTTCCTCACGATGTTTTCCTTTACCGTTTTGAGAGCAGTGGTGATGAAATTAATTACACAAAGTAATGCGCCTGGCTCGGTTTGAACCCGCGACCTACATTCGTAAGTCGGGGCCGGTACCACTCGGCCATCACTGCTCTCAGAAAACAATATTAACCATAAATCAAATATTTCTTGAATTGAAGCCAAAATCGACACACATGTAATATTTATTAAACTACAAAAAAAAACTGTCTACGCAAAGCAAACAGTCGGCAATGATTTAATAACGACTGCTATTACGTCGGGTCATCATTCATTTTCGCATTAGGAAGGGTCACGGGTGGGCCACGCCGGGGGGAGCGGGGGCGGGGATGACCCATGTCCAGAACTTACCATAGAGTAAATAGGTGCAGAAGGCCGGCTCCAAGAAATCAAACCTCTACATCCGACCTCTACACAGTTGGGAGGTCGGATTCCAATATAAATGAATGCACCTGATTGTCAGCTTTTTACATAGAACGACAGCTAATCTGATCACCACAACCCAGTAAATGGGATACAAGATGGGTATCTTGTATCCCATTTACTGGGTTGTGGTGATCGTGGGATGGAAGCAAGACTGGATGTCAGATTCAGGCTTCTGACCCGAGACTGCTGGCAAAGATCTGAAACTGTCAGCCGGGGTCATTGTCACTGTCGTGTTGTTGGCCAGTTTTATCTAGCCATTTCATGAAATTGTCGGCCCCATCATGAAATGGCCAATTCTACGACATGGCCACGACATATACATGCGAACATATGTAGTTGCACTGATCAAAAACAAATGCCATTCGTGAGTACCAATGTTTGCACTCACTGTACGTGGGGCGTATCCATGTGTGCGTGCATTTTCGCTCGTTATATGAACCCGACCTTCTGTTCTTTATTTATTCTGTGATGACACGTCTCCCTTGTCGCAAGTCATGACCAGTTAACTGTACCTTCTAGGCGACAGTTTTAAGGAGTTTGCCCAAATTAAGAGAGGTTGCATGGTAGAGCATGCCTCAATATGTGTTCCGAGTTGTGTGCTCAAGTTATTTGTTTGGGAATTTAATAGTGTGACGTAGTTTATTGTAGGCTACACTTGTTACTGTTTTCTTCCTTTTATATTAAGCTATTTACTTTTTTCCGTATATGAGAACGGTGGTTTATTTATCACTCTGTTTAGTTTAATTCATAACTATGGAGACGATTAGCTAAGCAGTCGCTTGGAAGCCGGCCCCAACATAGTTGGATAAAGGCGAGGCAAATGGATTGAACTACGGAGAAAATCATGTTACACTTTCCTCAATGTTTATAATAAAATTGTACAGATACTTTCCAATTTATTATCTGGCAACACAAAAGAGATACTAAACAAATGCAAGTAATTGTTCACCTCAAACTGAAATTAATTATAATCAAGTTATGTTTACGGGACAGCAACTCGAAACAAACCGTTCATGCTGAAATAGATAAAGTTACTTTGATTAAATTCACGAAAACTTCAAATCAAAAGGCAAAGTTACAAGTTTCTCGGAATTCGGTGAATTTGGCAAACTCCTAGTTTCTGGGACTTCTTTTGTGTGTCCCAGTGTGTAGGGCGTGATGTTTGGATAACATTGAAATCGTTTTATGCTAATGTTAATTACGCACATAGTTGTCAGGAATCAGCGGCGTGGGAGAAAGAAGCGGAGATGCTGAGATAACGTGCTTTATAAGTCATTGGTTTTCGGGTAAACACGGTATGCAAATAAGTGACTAATTTATATTTAACATTAGTTACTATCTAAAAATCAGCAACAAAGGAAGATACATTTGAAAAAACAGCAGTTAATCAACAAGACAACACTCAAAGGCGAATGTTACTCTCTCACGCCCCGGACAAGATGATCTGCGTGTAACATGTCGCGCTGACGCCCGGCGACATCGAGACATAAACGAACCGAGCAATGGCGCAAGTCTTTACTATGACAGGATATTCGTGACCGCTCAATGTGCGTTGAGCGCAAGTATTGGTTAGTATAACCATACTAATAAATTAAAATTATTGTCACGCATTTATCTATAGGTACTAATATTATAAAGAGGAAAGATTTGTAGTTTTGTATGTAATGAATAGACTCAAAAACTACTGGACCGATTTCAAAAATTCTTTCACCATTAGAAAGCTACATTCACCTTGAGTTAACATATGCTATATTATATCCCCCATATTCTCACGGGAACAGGAAAAACGCTATATTATATCACCATATTCTCACGGGAACGGGAACTACGCGAGTGAAACCGCGGGGCGCTGCTAGTTGCATATAAACCATTTACAGGCACTTTTGAATTGCCAAGGTCGAGTGAAAAAACATGAAACTATTTGCACGTTCAAAAGCGTAAATCACTATGGAGACAAACGTGCAGGAAACTCCATGGATACTCTTTTTAATCATGTTATGTAATCATACAAATCTTGGTTACACTATCCTTGCTCTGTGTGAGAGTGACTTGCCACGCATGGCGGGTGGGTATGAGATAAGTCTGTCATTGATACCTAGTGGTCACCGGGGTGTTTCAGCTGGTCTATTTTGTTTCATCACACCTGTAAACTGTGGCAGAGGGAACTAATTTTACCTCGTTGGATTGCCAGCTAACTGCTCACCTAATCTAAGTTTTCACCGTGAGATTATAACAGAATATCTCTACAGTTCTGTAATCAGTACCGACTCAATCCAGCCCATTATACAAACACAAACATCGTTCTTTAATTTACGAGTTTACGAGCCCCGACCTCCTTCGTGACCAGCAGATATAACCCCGACCGTTAATGTACAGAAATCATTTTTTTATTCACAATCCGATTGAATATTCCGTCTAGAAATCGCTATCGGTTTAAAAACGAAAGCTAAAACGGATCGCATAAATTTGCATGACAAACGCGCGCCGCACCGGGGTACATTACTTTTTTTTAAGAAAAATATGACGACCTTCCCCCGATGGAGTTTCCAGGTCTATTTCCATAAATAATAAATAACGATCGAGGACGGAGCAAAAAGTATTCGCTGATATTTATTCTGTTCGCGAATTTTTATCCACTTATCGGGTTTTTCTGTCGTTTGTAGGAATTGTCGCGCGACCCCTCAGCCCCGCACTTGGGCCGAGCTCTCACTGCAGTGTGAACGATGAAACCTTAAAGTTATCTGTCTGCTGGGAATATTTTATTGCATTACAATTATAAGAAGTAGAAATACACAGTAATTGGATTAATCCAATTATACTACCTAAATGGTCAATGGACGAAAAAATCAGACGGAAATACATTTACGCATTGACATGAAAATAAATCACTAGCTTTAATATCTAATCAAATCAAATACTTAAAGTAGGATAAGCGCAACAAAATAATAACTATTTACGAGCGTATACGCCAAACGGCATTTCATACAAATTTTCAAGTCTTTATTTTCCGAAATAACTAAACCGATTTTAATGAAACTTCACACATATAAGCAGGATCTAAAAAGTTAGTTGTAAACATTTTTGATAAATAATGCTACAGTTAAATTAGTCCCATTTTAAATTTTCCATACAAACATAAGTTTCCAGTTATCTTTTTAAAAATAAGACATTTCGAAAATGTTTTAACAAATTTTTTAGACCTATGTATCCTGCTTATATGTGTAAAGTTTCATTAAAATCGGTTCAGTCATTCGCAAAATAGTGGCTTGAAAATTTGTATGAAATGCCATACGGCGCACACGCTCTTAACAAACATTAAACACTTCCCGTCACACATCACATCACTAATAAACATAATAACCCGAAAATCGCTTATTTATCATTATCAGCAACACGAATCAACACAGTCCATTAATATAAAAACAACATTAAATGGCTCCACAGTCGTCCAACATGTTCGATACATTGATTATGAATAACTTTTAGTAAAACCAACTGGCCTCGTTAATTTCGTAATTATTGGGAATTGTTAATATTTCATGTTTTATTGACGAACGAAGGAAAACAGGCGTTGTCATCCAATATACAAATATTTTCGATTTAATAATTAAATGGTATTTGTGAGTGGAACAGTTCTGTTGTTCTACTCATTTTGTGGAATAATAACTTTTCTGATTCAATAATAATTAATTGTCGCACGGCAAAGCTAACTGTGGTCGCTTCGTGAATGGAAGAACGTCCGCTGTAAATCTACCTGTATTCCCAAATGGTGATGGGTCTTATCTATATTACTAACTAGCTTCTGCCCGCGACTTCGGCCGCGTGGAATAGTTTCTTTACCCCCGATTTTGAAACTCTCAGCCCGATTGGCCCGATTGTGTGAATCCTCTCTTAGCGAATGCCTACGTCATAACATCTACCTGCATGCCTAATTTCAGCCCGATCCGTTCAGTGGTTTGGGCTGTGCGTTGATAGATCACTATATCAGTCAGTCAGTCACTTTTGAGTTATATATATTTAGATAGATTAGATATATAAAGCTACATTAGAGGTAGTTTAAAAGTGACGCCAATGACGGAAAAGTTGAAAGGGAAACGCTTGTCTTGGTATGGTCATGTGAAACGGAGGGATAAAACGCATGTAACTAAAAGGGTTATGAATATAAATGTGGATGGATGGAAAGGGAGAGGTTGGCTAAGGAAACGATGGATGGATTGTGTGAGGAGTGATATGAAAGAAAAGGGTGTTAGTGATAGCGTGACGGCTGACAGGACAGAATGGAAGAAAAAACGTGTTGCGCCGACCACAAGTAACATGGGATAGGGCAGGAAGATGATGATAAAGCTGAAGAGTGAGTTTTTTTAAAGAAAAACGTTGCCCCACACTAGGAATTTCCCCTGTGTCGTGGGTGCGTTTAACAACAATTTTTCGTGGGTGCGTTTAACAAGTTAAAACATACAATGTCACATACACAAACAGCCAGACCCGGAACAACTATCTGTAGGCCATACAAATATTTGTTCCGTGCGGGAATAGAACCCACAACACGTAGCGCAGCAGCCAATTTTCTTCAAATCAAACTATTAATACTAACAAACTTTCGCATTTATAATATTAGTAGAATAAAAAGGTATCAACAACAAGGTTCATTAGAAAACATAAAATCAAGGTTAATTAGATAACTAGCGGCAGACAGCATCAGTCTGTCTGACATATCGCTGAAATTGACCTGTTTAGTGCAGCCGTGGGACACACACTAAGTTTTCTGCTTGCCATTTTTGTTATAAATCCATAGACCGTGCTAAATAAATTTTGTTCTTTCTTTATTCTAAGTTATTTATAGATAGAAACCATACCTTATTTCAGCCAAAAACTAAATCTAAAACACCTGCCTACTCGAATGATTCCTTCAAAAGGTGTCATTATTACATTAACCACAAACAGATAATATGTTTGGGGTGTATTTTGGTTTCATTATCTCCTTTTCTTTTGTGCTATAAATGTTACAAAGATATCAACTTAGTTATTTTTGATAGCACCCCGTTCATGCAAACGGTATGATATAATTATATAAACATTTAGGTGGGAATTAACTCACTAACCTAGTAATATTCGAAATATATCCTACAGTATATTAAATAAGCATTATATTCAAAATATCATTTAGTTGAGATACTCTCGTTGTGCTTATTGTTAAGCCAAAATATATTTTTAGCACGCTTTATTAAAAACTGCTAAAAATAGTTCAAGTGTATTTTGCCTAAACAATTGTGACGTAACTACAGTAATTTAGTTTGAATGAAATATCTTTACTTAATATTATAAAGAGGAAAGATTTGTATTGTATGTAACGAATAAACTCAAAAAATCCTGGACCGATTTTAAAAATTGTTTCACCATTAGAAAGCTACATTCACCCTGAGTAACATAGGCTATATTATATCCCCGTATTCCCACGGGAACTGGAACTACGTGGGTAAAACCGCGGGGCGCTACTAGTATAAAAATATAGTTGAGTAATTACCCAGTACCTTTGTAAAGATCAAGACGCAACAAGTATGTGATTAACGATTTTCATTGAGATTTTCATAAGGAGTTTTGTTTACCAACATAGGAAAACATAGCAAAGTAACATTTATAGCCCCACATAAGGAGGCACAGTGTCCCCATTACGACACGAGTTAGTACGAGGCTTTAAGTCAAATGTACGCGGCGGTGCCAAATGTGCACGATGAGCACCATGTCCGTAGCGCCACGCTGACCCAGTTCGGTCAATTGACTCTGACAATTTGTTCATTACACCCCGATTCCCCCGCGGGACAGGGTGGGTAGTAAGCTCGCTAGTATAAAATATGCTAGTTTGTGGTATCGCGCTGTATTGTATAGGTATTGATTCGTGGTCATTAAAGCCAACCGAAAATTATGTGAGCACAATTTCCGCGTGGGTTTACGAATTTTGTTACCTATTACAATATATCCGATAAAATAAAGTGTATGAAAGTTTGCGTGATTTTGAGTGAAATGATGCAAATTAAACTTGATTTATATCACTTCTATCACTTTTTTTGTTATGAATACTGTATATGTACATACAATACCTCAATTAATAAATATCTCAGACTATCCATTCACAATAAGATTAGACATTTAAAAAAAAACTGTTTACCGTCCGTTCAACCGATTTTTATATCTATTCCGTAGGCATAAGGATGGCATTAAAAGCAAAAACGTGATTATAATACCAACCGTTTACTGCAGCTGCCAGTTGTCATGCCACAACCAACTTTAAAAAAATATATGTTTTTTATTTTTCACTTTTTAGTGGTGACGCCCCTCAGCTAAACGTACCCATCACAGCGTACGTGTACGATGTAAACAATAAACAGACATGCGATTTCAATAATCCCGGAAGATTTGCTATCATTTATTGAAGAGTTTATCAGTAGTATTTTCGTATAGTATTTTAGTAGTAGTTTAGTATTTCCTATCTTCGTTCTTCATCAGATCTTCACAAAACTGGAAAGGGACCACCTTAAAATGCCAAGATGCTCTTCGAAACCATCGCATATGGTTTTTTTTTTTTTCATTTTACATCGTCAAGTGAGGATGAGTACATCATTAATGTCGCCGATGCCACGCATTATTAGGGATAACTCAAATACTAGTCTCTGATCTCTCCTCAAATTTAAATGGAACCTCATGACAAGCACCAGCTTTCGAATATAATCAAAATCGGACCACCCAAGAAAAAGTTATGAGGTAGGTAGGTAACAAAAAAAAATACAGTCGACTTGAGAAACTTCTCCTTTTTTGGAAGTCGGTTAAAAATGAACTGCCCTACTGACCTGCTCACACCAATTCCACTAAAACGTGTTGAATGTGGAATCTATTGATCCTCACGGAAACACAATTGATTAATTCTTTTGCTATCGAACTCTGTTGGCAAATTAACAAACAAGTTAATTCGCTTCCGCTGAACACCGGTTAACGTTTCCTGACTGACGATTGTGACAAAATGACAATTAAAACAAACCAGCGTTTTGAACCGTGACGAGAACTTAATTGGTTTTGTAACAATAATTGCCTTTGAAGAAATTGTCACGATAAATGGATTAATGACATTCAAATAGCTTTGACTAAGTACGTAAATAGTTTTGAATAAAAAATAAACATGTAAACAAAGGAGCCGAGCGAAACTGGGCCTAACGTTACACAAATGAAATATTTATCAATAATTTTTTTTCAGTTTTTTGTGGTTAATCATAAAATATCAAACAGTTATATCATGGCAAAAGGAATTAAATATTTAATAAAAATAATACTGACTTCCCTAATTTTCACTTTGAAGTAATGTTGCCAAACAGAATAGGTAAGTTAATCGATATTATTCCAAAAATATAATAATTAAAGAATTATTTAAAATACTATGAAAGTGGTTCAGTTTTATTCTTTACATAAGTTTAAATGAAACACTTTTTTTAATAATGTTTTTCTCGTGACACTTGAACGTTTCCAAAAACGACGTAAAATAAATTGATACGTAAATCGATTTCACAATCGATTGTCAATGATTTGTTATACAGGCAACAACGCGGAACTCATATCAATGTCAAGTCAAAAACTCAAACGTCAATCATATCATTTGCTTCGTTCGTTGTTTTTGAGTTTGCAGTGGTAGGCACGTCAACTGCTGGCATGGCTGCTTTGCTATCTTCAATTTGATGATGTATGAATACCTTAGAGGTTGTTTTTGTGCAAACCAATACAACATCAACATCCAATATTTTCTTTCTACCATGGAGCAGTCATAAGTTATTAAGTTTTTTTTAAATGGTATTGGTATATAAATAAAATAATGCAGTACTCGTTACTGTAACATCAGGCCCAACTTTCTATGAACTTTCGCCCGGCTCCTTTATTCGTTTAACGTAATTCGAGGCATGCTCGTGTCTAATTAACACCAGTCACAAGAGCTGAACTTCAATGTTAAGCAACGCGTGCCGTGGTTGGGCCATGGATGTGGGCCACGAGATTCCTTTGAGCCTCGGAAAACACGTTTAGCTGTAAGTTGTACCATTCATTTGAAAATGCTGATAAATGTTAAGGGTAGAAAATGTGACATCAGTATTGCCAATGATAATACGGATGTTTCCTGAGGAATAAAAATATGATTCTATTTAGTTCGTCAGTTAGATTATTGAAAATATTGGACACGTATTTTTCGCTTTAACAAATCTGTAAAAATTGACGAAGATAAAAAGCTTCAAAGATCATGACCCCACTCATGATCTTTGCTCATGCTTGTGACGTCACGGCGTGGTAAAAATCGTAGGACGAAGTGACGTCACACGAGTTTTCAAAGCACTGTATCGTCTTCGTTTATTGTGTTCGTGAAAAAAGGTAAACACGTGTCCAATATTTTTGGATATCTATCTCACGGACTAATCATCAGATTTTTTTAGTCAAATACCCTATAGTGGTACCTACCGCGTTACTGGGAGGTGTAAATCTGATAAACAGTCGCCCCATGTAAAATACCAGTACCCAGCAGCATCAGATTTGACTTAAAACCGACCCTTAAATAGTTGGAATGGTTAGGCAGATTGAGGTTGCCTAGTCCCAAATACCTAGATATCATTGCCAGCAGGTTAATTTAAAACGATGAAAATGACTCGTGGTTAAAAACTACTTTATTATTTTATTTTTGCAATTTAACTAAGCAGTTTGACAGTTTTCCAACAAAAATATCCCACCCCAAATGAATCATCAATAAAAACCTTTTAAATAAAATTAACACTACAATAACTCAACATCGATTCTGTGTCTGTTGAACAGCTGCCACGCGGGTGGCGCCCTCTCGCGACACGTCGTTTAATTATGTCGAGAAGTGATTCACCATCAAAGCTTCTCCGCCAATTACACACGGAAATTGGCCGATCACCCTTGCCTCCCCTCACACCCCACGCCCACTTGGACTGGACTAATAAGCACGGGGCCAATTAACTATTTTTTAAGCAACGCATTCGTGTCCTTCAAGAACGCCTCACTTTTTCTCAGGTTAAGAGTTAACGAATAGTCGGGAATTTGGTCCAGCACGAGGAATGACAGAATGGTGGATGAACACGTGAGTTGAAGTTTTCTTGTGGAGTTTATTTAGCAAATTAGATGGTGTGTTTTCGATTAATGAAGACAAACTAGGTAAGGTGTGTCAAAAGCAAGATGATTGTCCCATAATTTTAAAAATATTAGCCTGGTGCAGGTTACAGGCAAGATAATATTAAATATTACAGAAAGGGGTCATATCATCACAACCAGATGGGCCGCCTTTTAACCCACCCGTGATCCTTCTAGTGCCTTTTGCGTTCCAGGGCCGCGGTGACTCTTTCGAACAAATTCCGCAACCCTAGCAGGCACTGACCCTATAGGGCCCCGTCTTCTTTGCTGACAGCTAATTGAGGCGTGCGTAGGACACGACCGAACGTCGACCCGGGCCTGGTTGCTGTCAGACGGCGAGACCTATCGTCAACGCCAATGTGATCCCCTCCTACCGTTGTCTGGGATCCCGATGGTGGCCGGTGCCAAGAGCTATGATAGCACATGACCTCGGGCTTGTGCAGGGCCACCTTGAGGCCCAGTTGCCGGATTCTGTCAACGACTATCGCAACCCCTCGTTTCATTAACTCAGCCGCCACCTGGTGCGACCACCTTTGCGCCAGAACCAGTGTGTCGTTAGCGTAGCAGATTACGCTGACGCCGCGAGGGAGGTCGCCACCAGATGGACCCCTTTGAGAGGGTTTTAAGCTCCTTTCTTTACTAATGTAAAACTAAACGCGAGCGAAGCCGTGGGCAAAATCAATCTATCAAATTATGATTATTCAGTTCGCATATGTTCAAATAGTTATGTATTCATTTCATAATCACCTGGCTGCCTTTTTCAAATTATTTTGGTATTTAATTAAATATTACAGCATTATTTTAACTAAAATAATCTGGCGCACACATGGATTAACCACATTTTATAACTCGGTAACTGTTCACCGTAAATGAACACACAATTATAACAAAGGCGTCCTGTGCCTCGTGTGGTGGGCGCCCGCCCCGGGCCATGGGCATGCTATTTGTATCACACAAAAACTGAAAGAGAACTCTTCAAACAGTTATTATTTTAGCTTAGTCGAAACTAATAATATTACTGAGCCTACAACTTATTCATTAAAGCCTTTCATGAATTCAGTATAAATTGTTTCAATAATACAAAGAAATAATAATGTTTAGTTGCTACTTGAAAATAATAACAGGGGCATTAAAATTACGCAACATTATTTTTACTATTTATTTTTTGTTATTTTGTACTTTAAAATTCATCGGTGCTTGTAATGGTTTGAACGGATTAATGTTTAAATAATACCAACCACAAATAATAATACATGTGTGTTTATTCATACACGGCTCGTAGGTTTTGACTTTTACACAAACTATGTAAATGTACGAATCCGTCTTGTTTTCATTTACATTGCTAATGCGGTCGTACGGCCCGGACACGGTCCGGTGACGGTGAAACAATGCCTGTTTTCCGGATAAACTCATCATTTCGCGTATAAATCGTAATGTCCTGTGAGGTTGATTCATTGCACACGCACTCGGCGCTGTCAAGCACTTGAATTCATATTAATGTTCATTGGTACGAGCGGGCCGGATTACACAGTGCGCGGCGTAGCACGGGCGTAGCGATCTCGTAGCCGCGTAGCTCGTAGCAGATCACAGCTACAAGTTCGTAGGCGTTACAAATGGCGTAGCACGTTGAGTCCTCGTACCGTTCGTCTGCTACAGAATGTGGCTTATTTCTGTTTCTTGTATTGCTTCGAATCCGGGGCACGGAGTTCAAGCATTGTGTCGGTTTGTGATTGGATTCTGAAGCCTCTGGACTACAATATCTTTTGTAGTAGTTTTTGTGCTCTTAATTTAATAAAAATAAATTAATTTAATTATTGGGAACTCTTTGAAAACAATTGGTTCTGGAAGTTTTGTTAGAATTCTATCGAACAAAAGTACTGGTGACTAACCTTTGTAGTTTACTGTTATAGCGGTCTATTTTTGCCTGCTGGCTCGAGGCTATCTTCATAAATCCGCGACGCCAACTCGCCTCAGTAAAGGTCATCGCCGGCTCGTACATCAGGTAGATAAATGAAGAATAGGAGCTTTTCATATTCTTAATCTTGATAAAACTTGTCAGTATTATTAATAGTCATTATTCTGAAGAATTATTCTCTCTTTTAAAATATATCCAGCGCCGAGAATTACGTGGGGATTTTTCATGTAAATTTATTCCATCAACTCGGACGTTTTAATATATAAAAAAGTTAAGAAACAAAAACTGCATCTTAAAATTCGTTAAGTTTATTTCGTAACAAAAAGTTAAAATGACAGCGGACGCTATTATTGTTTTAGTAAAGCAGTAGTACAATTTGTTCAAATTTAAAACAGAATGCTCTTAGTAAATATTGTGAGTGATACAAGTTATATTTATAAAATAAGAACTAGTGCAGTTTTAGCGTCAGTGGCGTCTAGTGGGCGCTCAAACTGCAGGTATACCAGCTAATGTTTTATTTTAGTGCCGTCAGATTAAAAAAGTCATTTAAGTTTAATTATTGCGATCAATTATGTATTTCAACAATAAACGTGGAGTTGTGAGCGCTTCTCCGTGGGAAAGTAGTATTTTATAAAATAGTGTGATTTTGAATTTCTAAAGTTTTTTTTTTTCTTTAACAAGCATGAAAGCGGTCATTGACCCCACTCAGATATATAGTCATTTCATACAGAAATAAAACCTTTCATCTGCAGGATGTAAGGTTTTATTGTGTTCTGTAGCCACTTTGTCACGAAAAAAATCATTGTTTTAAGCATTCTGATGCCATTGGTGCTATCTATTTTAGTTCAAACACAAATTCGATGCTATCGACTGCATCAAACTGTTCAAGTAGGTAGTGTTTTTTTTTTAATATTTTGTCATTTTTGTCGTCAGGATTTTTGTAAAAACTATTTTTATTTTTTTTATTTTGATACTAGCGACCCGCCCTGGCTTCACACAGGTGTAATGTAGATACTAATGTTTTATCTACTATAACATGAATGTATTGTACACATAATCCTTCCTCTTGAATAATTCTAACTATTATAAAAAAAAACCGCATCAAAATCAAAGATCTAAGCATACATAGGGATAGACAGAGAGCGGGAAGCGACTTTGTTTTAAATACTATGTAGTGACAATTTTTAAATCAGCTCCTATAGCAGCTACAAACACCGCCCTTAAATATGAACGTACACATCTGGAACACTCTTTATAATGATTCTCATAATTGTTTTCATTAAAATTGATTGAGTCAGGCGTTACTTTGCGGAAATCCATTTTAAATTTGAAAATGAAAATAATATATCTAGTTTTAATTTCCGCGAATATGTGTGGGTTGCAGGTATGCACCTCCTGCAACCCACACATATTCGCGGAAATGATTGTTTTCATTAAATCAAAACATACCTAGCTTATTATTTTGGAGGCTACGAAACTTGTTGGTTGTTGTTATATAAAAACACTGTACCTCTCCAATGAAGACAGATTTACAATCCCTTAAATTAATCGGAAACGACTTCCAAAGTCCATTCGGACTTCATCCGTCTCGTAAAGATTCAGCGGACGAAGTCGGACGCGGCTTATTTATAGTCTTGTCCGGACGGTCGTGACGTCATCGATAGGTAATTTAGAGACGAGGCGTGACATCGCGATTCAGATACCAGCTGATCCTTAAATAGCGCCTGATGTTATTTCCGTTGTAGGGTGGATAGGCTTATATTTGTAGGATTTCTTAAGGGATTGAGGGTTTTTTTACACGAAATCGTAAGAGGTTCTTTATATTATATAGTTTTCTGTCTCGCCTCACGCGTGGTACAGAACAGAGGACTCTAGTGATGAATAAATAAAGTTCGTCCCTATGTTATTTTATTAAGATATTAGCTGAACCGCGCAACTTCGTTTGTGTCACATTTTTTGTGACTGCTCCGCTCCTATTAGTCTGAGCGTGATGATATAAAATAACCTATAGCCTTTCTCGATAAATGGGCTATATTTTTCAAATCGGAACAGTAGTTTTTGAGCTAGTCTCAGATACTACTGGTCCGATTTGAAAAAATCGCGCTCAAGTAAAAAAACAAACTTCAGCTTTATATATTAGTGTAGATAATATATAATCACGGAGATTTCAAAATTTCTTGGCAATATGTCAATGAAATAGGTGAAGTATGAAGTCAGTCTCTCCCGTTGGAAAATAATCCCTTGATTAACTATTGAGAGGCTTATTATATGGTTCAATATTAAATGGGTTTTGACATAATTCAAATAAGTGTTCTTTACTGATGTAGTGATAAAATATAGCTACAATCTATGTTTATAAACTTCAGAATAGAACCTCTTGTACTCGTATCTCCCTGAAGGAATAATACGGTTGTGTGTAAAACGGATGAAAACTGAACTCTTTTCAGAGATTAAAACTTTTATCTCCAAAGTTTAAAGTTCAAGTGTGTTTCTTTTGAACTCAAATTAAAAATATTTCTATATGAAAACGGTTCTTTTTAGTACGGGACGAGATTTTAAAGAGTTTAATGAGAAAGCGAAATTGACGTTTTAGAGAAACTTATGACTTAAGCCAGATTAAAGAGTGCAAGTATTTTTTAATTTATATATTTTATCCTTCTCTCTTATGACAAATACCAATGACTGTACTTATCTAGTAACTAGTATAACGGCCCTATTACTAAGACACCCCTGTCCGTCTGTCACCAGACTGTATATCATGAACCGTGATAGTTAGAAATTTGAAACTTTCACAGATGATGTATTTCTGTTGCCGCTTTAACTAATTCTAAAAAACAGAATAAAATAAATATTCAAGCGGGCTCTCATAGACATACGTAATTCTAACTCGCACTTGGCTGGTTTTTTTAATGTCAATTTCAATGGCATCCTCAGACAGTGGGATTATTTGTGCAACAAGCGAGAGATTATTTGCAACAATACATAATGTCGGTGATAAATAACATACCTCGAAAACTATTTAAGTATTCATCAAACCTATTTCCTGAAATTAAAAGTTTCCCCTAAACAACCTTGCTTTGTCCTCCTACATGATCAACTGTATCATCTCATATTTCTAAAAATAACCTTATATAACAATATATTCACCGTCAGAGGCTTTCAGAACCTCGCCTTATTAATAATAATAAAAGGGACATAAATCCCTTTTACAAAAGAGAAATATTAAATATGAACAACACATTTTGATGCGACAATTTGAAACTCGATTTTATATGACATAATTGACAATACCTGTTTGTTTCAAACGCATTAGAGAAATGTGTTGGCATCATAAAAATATGGGATAAAAGCTTCTGCGTATGTACTGGTATCATTTGCGTGGGTCGCGTAAACGATCCACATTTTTGGTTATGGTTGCTATCAATGCTTTAAAATCGGTTTGAAATATAAAAGGGACAGCCTATGTGTAGAATATAGCAAAAAGAATACTCAGCCTTTTAATGTTCCCACTGCTGGAACACAGGTCTCCTCTCTAGGAGAGGGTATGCTTGTCTTTGAATTTTTGGTTCTAGGACATCCCGGTTTTCTCACGATGTTTTCCTTCACCGTTTTGAGAGCTGAGGTGATGAAATTAATTACACAAAGTAATTGTGCATGGCTGGGTTTGAACCCGCGACTTACACTTCGTAAGTCGAGGCCGTTACCATTCGGCCATCACTGCTCTCTCTATGAATAGAATACCTAAGACTTTTTGTCAATTTTTATAAAATCAAAGAACTTGACAAACAAAATATTATTAGCTTCTATAACTCAATTAGTAGCGACTAGCTTCTGCCAGCGACTTCGTCCGCGTGGAATAGTTACTTTACCCCCGATTTTGAAACTCTCAGCCCGATTGGTTTAAAATTGACAAAAGATAGACATGCTGTTTCGGGATATTTTTTAGATAATTTTATGTAGAACATTTCCGTAATACATGATTTCTATGTAACTTTAACCATTAAGGCTACACATGCGACGGAAGCTTAAAAAATGGAGTAACTTCTTCCGTTTTCCCAACATTTTCCTTCACTGCTCTGCTCCTATTGATTGTAGCGTGATGAAAAGTATACTATAACCTGCCCAGGAGTATGAAGAATAATTGCACCAAGTTTCGTTAAAATCGGTCGAGTAGTTTTTGTTTCTATAAAGAACATACAGACAGACAGACAGACAGACAGACAGACAGACAAAAATTTTACTGATTGCATTTTTGGCACCAGTATCGATCACTAATCACCCCCTGATAGTTATTTTGAAAATATATTCCTTGTACAGAATTGACCTCTCTACAGATTTATTATAAGTATAGATTTCAAATTTGATTTTTATAAACTTCAGCAATAGGAGAATTACAAAATCAGCATAAAATAACGTAAACAATAACCAATAAAGGAATTATGATTCTTAAAAATAACCCATTTATACCTCAAACCGTACTCCCTTTCACAAAATATAACTCACTTGATCGACACAACAAAGCACTTAAGTTGATCGTCTACAAAAACAACGCCCACCTCTTACCTACCTCGGGTCCCTAACCTAGGTGGGAATCAATCTTAATTACGCCACAACGATATTTATTCTACTTACTTTCCTTATGTCAATCATGTTAGGTTTTATTTTGTGATTTTGTGGTAAAGATGTTGCTATTTATTGTAATAGAAGAGACATTTATCGATGTAATCATTTTTGGGGTATCCTTAATTGATAATTTAGTTAAGGCAACACTATAGTAACCCGCTAACTAAATGAAAAGTACTCTAATGAAAAGTCTAGTCGAATGTACATAATTATGTATGTATGTATGTATATCTATATAATGTGGAAATTTAGTATTATATTGTATATCACTACAAAATATTACCAGCGTTGGTTGTGGTTATTGTATGCGCTTTTTGGCGCTATAAACTATAAAAAGAGCATTGAAGTTACCATTTATTTTTATGGAAACTTCAATGCTCTTTTTGCAGTTATAAGGCCGCGTATTTTTAGTTTACCGTTTTTTATCTTGTACCAGTGTACCTATCTAAATAAGAAACTTATTCAAACAAATTACAACATAACCCCTCCGCCTGAAACCGGCAGAAAGTTATTATTATACTTACTAGAAACATCTTCACGAAAACGAAGCCAGGATTTTCCGAAATCTCGGCAGCTCAACTGCGGAGCACAGAATTCGCCGAGAAAACTGAGCCGATTACATTGCACACGAGCTTCGTGAAATACGATATTTTATTCAAACTATTTTGCATAGCAGCCTGCAGTATTCTTGCAACTTCATTACGGCAAGTCTGCAATGCACATCAATAAGGCCTCCCCACACCGGCCGCTGACGTCACTAAATTACGTTAAGGTGTCTCACACGAACGGGCCGCGCGGTTTACTTGACAGTTATACGCTTTCTCGTGCACTATATTTGTGGCCCGCAAATAGGCGAGATGAACCGTTTTCAACGTAAAATTCTCTTGGTACCGCATATATGGCAGGAATTTAAAATTCTGGTTAAATATTTATGTAGGTATGTAGGTAGCTAGACGAAAATTCTAAGAGTTTATGTTTTAAAATATTAACAGTAAATATATCGCATGATGGATGAGCCTGTGCCAAATGAAATATTAATCACTACATATTCAACGGATGTTTATAATATTAAATTCTTTACTCAATATTTTATATTTTAAAGGCCGCAGCTCAATTTTTAGATAAAACTCAATCCATCAAATATTTCGTTCACTAACTTCGCAATAGCTAAACAAACTGAAAATTGTATTTTTCACAAAAACTGAACTTTTCACATCGACAATCTGGGCAGCATACGTCAGTATATTCTATTCAAAAATCTTTTCAAATCTGACACCAAAATGCACGTGAATCCTGTCGTGTCAAAAATGCTTGGAATATCAATGGTTGCAGAAACGCGCGATTTTTAGCGATGCGATAGTTCGTGTGAAGTCGGCACATTGATCGTCACCCGGGTTTATTTGATGCCGTCCGATCAGATTGTTCCCATGAATATTTTTACTGACGTTTTTATTGTAACAACGTATTTCTGTTACAGGATATTTATGAATTCACTCTAAGTTTCAACTAAACAAAGCCTGTCGTCAAAAAACAAAACAATTTACAATTCAAGCCAAATTCTGACAGGGACGACTTCATTCCTCAGCGTGATGTGATATTTTCTCATGATCGCGGCTCCCTTGAGAAGAGGCTCGTGCGAGAAAAATATTAAGTACATCTCACATGAGTGACGCGCCGACGTGCGACGTGCCACGACGTCACGGCACGTGACGCTGACGTGACGTCACGGCACGTTAGCGTTGCGCTTCGCTTTCAGCGCAAATTAATTAATTTAAACATTTGATGACTGGCGTTAAACGTCTTATTAAATTATTTGGATACTTTAGCTGTTTCAATTGAGCAGTAAAGTTTTATATGTACGAGTACATCGATTTATCTCATGTCTATCTTTTAGGATTTCAGCTCTCAGACAGGTCAATTATTTGAACACAGTGCGTCGAAGCACGTAATAACAAACGTTCTATCTTTATAAAAATAACGTTTACTCTTTCATCGGGCTCGAGGGATCGACTCTGATCCAAACGCAGACATCATAAAAATGGATATCATATTTTTTTACAAAATGAATCTTGATATTTGCTTTGACACTCGTCTGAAAGGTCACAGGTTTCAAGTACTAAGTATACATAACGTTGTTGTATGCTCTTAATACAACATTATGTCACATCATTTCCTTTATGGCATAAAGGAGCTAAAAGTTAACGTCGTAATATTAAAAGGCAGCTAACGAGTGGATGACAAAGCTGAGGAACTCCTTATGCTAAGTTTTAGAGTCGACGGGAGCGCGACGAGCACGATACTTGGTTAACGTTATTACTCGTTGTAATGCTGACACTGGGGCCCTAACGACCTGTTCGTGATACCGCGCCGGAATTAATGAGCGATCTGCGATTATAAATATTCCATGTTTTTGGATCAAATTTTGTTGGTTTCAAACAGTACGACTGCAGGCTGTTGATTTAACATCAGCCATCGGGTTGGATGATCAAAATCACAATCACCTTTTCAGCCGAAATACCTCCATTGCTGGATATGGGATCTCGAGGCTTACAGCAGATCATCGGCACATAAAATAATTTTATTGATCAAAATAATAAGAGGCAAATTGAGATTCGATTTAAAATCCATTAATCAGGCGGGTGCTTCCTAATTTCAATAATAGAGTTTCAATAATCTGAAAAGAAAGTCTTTAATTCGACTTTGAAAGGCTATAAATATATATTGGCAATTTCACTCGACAGATTTGATCTCAACGTTCATAGAAAAATTTTTTTTTCCCAGTTTGGAAAGCTGTGGCCCACAGTGCAATCAGTTTGATTACCTGCCTGCCTCTGAACCTGTGTATAGTATCGTTAGTAGTGTTGTGAAGCTTACGGATCAGATAAACTAACGAACATTTTGACATAAAGCAACAAAAACGCTTTTTGTGCGCACATCAGGGCTCATGCCCAATTTTTGTCAGTGTAATATATAAAATTGACTTTTAATAAAAAGGATCTTTGTAATAAAAGGTAAATGGTTTTTGTGTTCAAAGCTCCGCGTGGGTATTTATGTTAATATATTATTTTGCACTTGCTACTCAGTATTTTGGATCTATTTGTAGATCTTAATATCTAATTCCGCTATCTTCTATATCTCTATTATATCCCTGTCTAAGTCAAAATAGCAATTTCTTTCAAATTATAACGTACACATATTAAAATGAAGAACAGAAGTACATAATTAATTGAGTAATTACTTACAATAAATATTTTTATATATCTATCCAGTTAAGAGTCAGATTGTACCACTTATAGAAACTGTTAATAAGTACTTCACCACTTCTAAAACAATTATTCAACTTTGGAGAAAAAACACGACTCATTTGCAGAATATTGTTTTTATATTTAAATTAGGGTAACCAGAACCTTGAGAATTTTTAATATAGCAATGGTTTTGAATTCGGATTTTCTGCCCGAGTCTGTTTTGTTGGTAGCCACAACATTATTTTTCTTTTTCTGGATGGAAAATCATCAAATGAATTCTCCCGCTCTGGGTGGAGTGGAAGGGAGTGTCAGACTCTAACTGACTAAAACTCACTCGTGATCCTCCTAGTGCCCTCTGCGCTTTGAGGCCGCGGTGACTCTTTCGAACAAATTCCGCAACTGGTAGCTATAACCTGGGTGCCTTTTAGTCAAGAATGAATAAGCTACTTCCATGCAAGCGTGCCCCATTTTCGACCACATCATAGTTTTCCATCAGGTGAGATTTTGGTTGATCGCGAGCCTATCAAATCTATACTATTATTATTATAGAGGTAACGTTTGTGAGATTGTGACGTTGTAATGGGTAATCTCTGGATCTACTGAACCGATTTACAAAATTATTTCACCAATAGAAAGCTATGTTATTGTGGAGTGTCATAGGCTATATTTTATCCCCGTATTCCCACGGGAATGGGAACAACGCGGGTGAAACCGTGAGGTGCTGCTATTAAAAAATAAAAAAAACATCATATTGCTCTAGTCCTTGTAACGTTTTTCCCTCACAGTTAAATAAAAGAGAGGAAATAGACGTACTAATATATTAAAGAAGAGCAGTTGACTTAAAACTAAAACCTTAACACTGTCTCTAGCTACCCCTACCTATCGCTCTCCATAAGAATCACAACACTGACACAAACTTGGAACAGCCTCTGGGCTCCCCGCCAGAGAGGCCAGGCAGCAGGTCCGAAGGCGAGGCCCCCCAGTAGGGCCTGCACGCGGGCTCCAGTACTTCCGCGGTGCGAAATCCGGTGGTGGTTCTTATTTGAACCCTGTAGTAACGCTCGGTGATGGTTTTCTTCGGATGGACTTCAGTTGAGCCCCGCAAATCCTTCCATCCCGGCTCCTCCACCTGTTCCCTCTCCTTCAAAATTCCACACGTCCCCTTTTCTTCCGGAACAATTCCAAATTCCATTTAGTTAGAGTGCCAGTCAGGTTTATGGCCAGTATTCCTTTAATAAATAATCTAAGTCTGAGAGCATGCATAAGAATTTTAAAAGTACAGTTTATAACATAACTATACAGAAGGAAAACAGAATATAGCATAACATCTTACATTAATCTATTAAACACAAATATAAAGTGAATTTTAGTATTTAAAATCAGTTAAACCTTTTTAGTAAAGCTATAGCGCAATTACCTACATAAAGAAAAAGTTACAGCTTGACAAACTCTGACGTAGAAAGTCACAACAATAAAAATAAACAACAAAAATATTAAAAGGTGATTTTATATCCAGTGAAATCGATTAGAATCAGCGCTTAAAGCATTCAATAACGAATTCCACTACTAATACAAGCACTTCATTAATTTCAGTAAAGTAGTTAAGTTATGTTGTACCTAGAACTGTTATAAGACGCGAGGTGCGCGCAAGACCAGTATTCGCCATTCCATCTTGCCGTAGCAACGCTGGAGTTCGCGCACCTCTACGTCGCATGGCAAATAATTATAACACAATTTTTTCAGACATAGATCTTTTTAAACTATCATATAATAAATTTCGAAACAATGTAATCCAACAATTAAGCAAGTGAATCCAAGTCTTAACTGTTTAAACATGCAACTAATGTAAATCGACTCGCATGCCTAGTTCTTATATCATATTTATATGTATAAGGTAACATGTGGATAACGTTGTGAGTTACACTTACATTATTCATTTTATATATTAAGGTTTAATAATTAAGAAACTTTTGTGTAACTGTTTGTTTTCCCTAATAAATAAATAAATAAATAAATGTAACTGAAGATAATCTAAAAGTCAAAGACAAATCATGTGAACATAATGAGATGTTACAATGGATAAAAGGCATAAAATACCTAAAACGTAAGTGTTTAGTAGTACAATATGATAGTATCTGCAGTATTTAAAGTACAGATACTATATTTCCCCATCGACCCCGAGAAAATTTTTGGTCTAGAACAAAAATTTTGTAAGGTTAAAGTTTAACAACATTCACTTAACTTACATACCTCATTCAATCACACAGACATCTTACGAAGTTAGGTCAGGTAGGATTCACATTCAATGATCACTACTCGACCTGTTAGTACATAACAGTAGGCTTATTTTCGGAGTCTGTTAGCCGCTCGCGTCGAAAACCCAAAAATATGAAAAAGTTTTAGCAAAGACTTATTTTTACGGAGTTGCCAGTCGCTCCGATCAACCTTTCAGTTGATATACTAATAGCAAAGACTTATTTTTACGGAGTTGCCAGTCGCTCCGATCAACCTTTCAGTTGATATACTAACTTGGAGAGTTAGTACATTAGAAGGTTAGGTAATAATACCTAAAAGCACTTCTTAATAGCGTATAAAACAAGAGTTATACTAACTTGGAGAGCTAGTAAATTAGAAGGTTAGGTAATAATACCTGAAAGCACTTCTCAGTTGTATCTGACTAGTTCAGATAAACTGTTAAAATTAGGAAGAGCCTCCTGAATGGTTTAAGAACCAGATGAAAGAAAGACAAGAAAACTAATAGAGTTCATATAAGCGAAAACAACTCTA
Organism: Hecatera dysodea; assembly: GCA_905332915.2. Taxonomy (NCBI): domain Eukaryota; kingdom Metazoa; phylum Arthropoda; class Insecta; order Lepidoptera; family Noctuidae; genus Hecatera; species Hecatera dysodea. The sequence continues at coordinate 22,583,629 of HG995292.1, forward strand.
TAGTTAGAAGAAGGGAAAAGATAGATATGAGTCATGAGTATAATACTAAGGATGAATTTATTTACATAATTATAAACTTCTTTAATGAGAGCTTTTTGCTTTTCAGGAGAAAGTCGATAGCAACGTTGTTTAATTGGTGGAGTGTCACCAGTATCAATATGATGACTAATAACATGAGTGCGGCCAAGTACACCACTACTTTCAAACGATATAGCTTTAAAACGATTAATCATGTCATCAGCAATAGTTTTTTTGCTCTGATGAGAGATAATCATAAAGGAGTACTTGTTTAGTAGTTTCAGTAACTACTGAACATCTAGTCACTGGTTTGAAAGCCGAAGAAAGTATGTGAGGGACAAGGTTAAACTTTTTCCAAAAATCAACTCCTAAAATAATAGAAGGAGATATATTTGGGAAAACAAAAGCTTCGATTAGATGAGTTTGATTATTGTAACTAATCGGAATATCAATTGAGCCAAGAGATTTACTTATGTTTACTGGCAGTAGTAATAGTCATTGAACGAGACTTGGATAATGTGAAGCCTAATTTCAAAATTTCCAAGTGGGAATGATTACCTAGTATTGTAATAGAACTACCACTATCTAGTAAGCCGGAAAATACTTTGTTATTGATTGTAATATCAATGAAAGGACGGTTAAAATCTTTTTATTTTTGTATAATGAACTTATTTTATAACAAGAAAAGAAATTTTTTATGGTTTGTAACCAATCATGCCAGTCTGATTGATTAAAGTTTTTATTACCCAAATCATTATTTAGTTTTTTTTTTGAGTTCTTAGGTTTTTTGCAGTTAGGACAATTGGTAGATTTAACATCTTTAAAGCCACATCTAAAACAAATAAGTGTTCTAGGTTGTGAGAAATTAGTTAATGTATGAATATTCAAGATACCAAAGAGTAAAAGAGTGAGCAAAAAAAATCAAAAGTCAAAATCAGGAGGGAAAATCAATACAATATGTAAGTTAAGTTAGCATGAGTCACTCCCATAAATAACCAAAAAGAGCAAAGAGGGAAGTGAGAGGGTATGATAATACTATAAGTCAACTGAGTAAGTTAAAGTCACTCCTATAAACACAAAGTCCTCCAATAAGCTAAAAATTGTAAGAGGGAAGTGAGAGGGCATATAAAAAGTCGATTGAGTAAGTTGAGCATGTCACTCCCATAAGAAAACAAAAAAACCTCTTAAAGAGCAAAAAAGAGGGAAGTGAGAGGGAATATCAGTTATAATAAAGAAGATCAGTTTTAGTAAGTCACTCCTAAGATTGAGAGGGTTATGAGAGTACCTACTTAGAAGTTACAACCTATAACCTATAGATTGTTGATCTACTTAAGAGAAAATATTTCCTAAACCATTAAACTATCTAGGAAACTAACAAGGAAAAGAAAAAAGAGTTTATGCCAAAATATTAAACCAAAGATATAGATATACTAGATGAAGTATTTTTTTAGAATTTTGAAAAAATCGCTAGGCTAGCTATAATTTTACGTGGGCGCCAAACTGTAACGTTTTTCCCTCACAGTTAAATAAAAGAGAGGAAATAGACGTACTAATATATTAAAGAAGAGCAGTTGACTTAAAACTAAAACCTTAACACTGTCTCTAGCTACCCCTACCTATCGCTCTCCATAAGAATCACAACACTGACACAAACTTGGAACAGCCTCTGGGCTCCCCGCCAGAGAGGCCAGGCAGCAGGTCCGAAGGCGAGGCCCCCCAGTAGGGCCTGCACGCGGGCTCCAGTACTTCCGCGGTGCGAAATCCGGTGGTGGTTCTTATTTGAACCCTGTAGTAACGCTCGGTGATGGTTTTCTTCGGATGGACTTCAGTTGAGCCCCGCAAATCCTTCCATCCCGGCTCCTCCACCTGTTCCCTCTCCTTCAAAATTCCACACGTCCCCTTTTCTTCCGGAACAATTCCAAATTCCATTTAGTTAGAGTGCCAGTCAGGTTTATGGCCAGTATTCCTTTAATAAATAATCTAAGTCTGAGAGCGTGCATAAGAATTTTAAAAGTACAGTTTATAACATAACTATACAGAAGGAAAACAGAATATAGCATAACATCTTACATTAATCTATTAAACACAAATATAAAGTGAATTTTAGTATTTAAAATCAGTTAAACCTTTTTAGTAAAGCTATAGCGCAATTACCTACATAAAGAAAAAGTTACAGCTTGACAAACTCTGACGTAGAAAGTCACAACAATAAAAATAAACAACAAAAATATTAAAAGGTGATTTTATATCCAGATTCTCGCCATTTTTTGCGTTTTGGTCAAACGTGTGCTCTGAATTTTGGCTGGTTTTTGGTGGTTTTGGTGAAGTTGCGTATTCTGTTAATAGTTATTGTGTTTTTCTGTGTGTTGTATTGTGTACAAAAGTTAATTTTAAAAGGAAATAATGGATATTAACAAAAATAAACCCCCTGATCCCCCCGACCCCCCTGATTTCTCTTCTCCTTCTCGGTCCGTTATGCGCTCACTAAATTTTAGTAGTCCCTCTTCATTCCCATTGAGCCAATTTGTTGATATGGTAGGCACTTCTGAATCCATTAATCCTCAATCCAGCCGCAAACGCTCCGTAAGTGAAGAAGTTCCTGTGAATCTGCCGTCGAAACAACCCAGGACTCATATTGGCCGTATGAGATATTCCGCTCTTGACAAAGGCCCTTTTATTGTCCATGTCTCCCGCCAAGAGACCCAACATAACGCTGGTACTACACTTCATCCAATCTCGTTCGGTCGTTTTTTAAATAACAATAAAATCTCAAATATAACAGATATAAAGAGAGTCGGTAGAAACCGGGTGTCAGTGGAGTTTGCATCCCCTCAGGATGCTAACGGTTTTTTATCTAATAATGTTCTGGTCACTCACTTATTTGAGGCAGCTATCCCATCTTTTAATATAACCCGTATGGGTGTTGTAAGTGGGATTCCAACTGAATTTTCAGATGAGGAAGCTATTTCATTCCTAAAGGTCCCAGCGGGTTGTGGCCCAATCATTAAAATCCGGCGATTAAATAGAAAAGTTGTCAAAGATGGCGGAAATGAATATAAACCTACTGAGACTTGTGTGATCACTTTTGATGGACAAGTTCTCCCAAAAAGAATTTTCTGCTTCTATACTTCACTTCCTGTCAGTCAATATGTGTATCCCACAATTCAATGTCGTAAGTGCTGCCGATTTGGTCACATAGAGTCCCTCTGCCGATCCAATCCCCGTTGCAGCAAGTGTGGCAATGATCACCCTGGTGATAGTTGCAACATCGCTGAGAGTGAAGCTTTTTGTGTGTTATGCTCTGGTTGCCACTTTGCAAACAGCAAGGCATGTCCGGAGTATAGCAGGCAGAAGGCTATTAAAATTATAATGGCTGAAAAGGTCATGTCGTATTCAGAAGCCAGTAAAACTGTTCCTATTTCTTCCCGCAGTTACGCAGATATAGCTAAATCTCAGACTCAGTCTTACCGAAAAACTGTCCTTTTAAAGCCTAAATCCCATACCACTCTCTCCCCTTCCTATGATAAATCTACTCACCTTCAGTTAACTAAATCACCTCCATCTTCCCAAACTAACGGCTGTGCTCTTAACTGGCATGATAGTCTTCTTAGTGATTCTTCTGAAAACTTGCCTTCTATAATTGAACTGCTGAGTAAACTTCTTTTAACTTTAATTTCCTCTAACAAATCCCTATTACCGCCCAACGTCGCTTCTTCACTTATTAATTCCCTTGCTCATCACAATAATGGCGCGGTGTGTGTTCCTTCAATGGAATGTGAGAAGCGTGTGGCATAAGAAGCACGATCTCACGTTCCTCTTGAATAAATACAAACCCCTTGCTTGTTCCCTCGCTGAGACTTGGCTAGTTCCAAGTCTCACTTTACGTTTACCTTCTTTCAACATTCTCAGATGCGATCGATCTGATGGCTATGGCGGGTCGGCTCTATGTGTGAACAATCGTGTGCCTCTTGTACCTGTTTCTTTGCCTCCTATAGGTGGAGATATTAACATAGTGGCAGGCAGAGTAGAGGGCTTAACCCTTTTATCCGTTTATAATGCGCACCCCGATTTGAGTTCCCTCCCAATTCTAAAACGGTTATTAAAAAACATTGAGGGCCCTGTACTTGTTATGGGGGACTTCAACTGCCACCATTTTAGGTGGGGTTCTGAACGTTGCGACTCTTTTGGGGAAGGTTTAGTAGAAATTTTAGATGAACTTAACCTTTGTATATTAAATAATGGCTGTCCAACCCGTCGGTCTCTCCCTGGCCAGCATAAGAGTTGCGTTGATCTTTCCTTTTGTTCATTGGATATCGCGGCTTCATGTCACTGGGAATGTTCCAGTTTGACGCATGGTAGTGATCACTTCCCTATTATAATATCTATGGCGAATAAAACCTTCTTGGAAAAATCGAATCTTCCGCTCTTGAAGTATAATCTGTCTAAACCAGACTGGGCAAAGTATTCTTCAATATTGATGGACAAAATGGAATCTCTTCCAAATTTAGCCTCCTGTGATCTTGATTCCCTTGGGCCCGTACATGTGTCAAACTGTTATGACAATCTCATTAGTGCCATAACAGACAGTGCTGACTTATCCTTTCCCGTTAAAAACGCAGCTCGGGGCAAGGTTCCTTCTCCCCCATGGTGGGATCAGGAATGCACTGCAGCAATAAAAGAAAGAAATAAAGCCGAACAGGAATACAATCAGGCAATGGTTAGCTCTAACTTAATAGCTTTCAATAGGTCCGTCGCTAAATCCAAACGGCTGCTACGCAGGAAGAAACGAGCTGGTTGGGCTAACTTTTGCAGCTCTCTGAACCCATCTACTCCTCTTTCAGTGGTATGGAAGAAGATCAATCGGTTTAGATGCGGTTGTTCCCCCTGTTTTTCCTCTCCCATAACCCGAGTGACTGCCGAGAAGTTCTTCGACAAACTGGCCCCTCCATATGTTCCAACGGAAGCTGAATGTTATCAGCCGACTTTTACTCCCTCAGATGATCCTTTTGATTTGCCATTTTCTATTCAAGAGCTTAATTCTATTTTGAAACATGTTCGTGACTCTGCCCCTGGCGTAGACGGCATTGTCTATTCCTTTTTGACTCACGCTGGTCTAAGAGCTAAAGAGTATCTATTAGATATATTAAATTATTCATACTTCAACGGTTGGGTCCCTGTTTCATGGAAAACCCAAGTTATAATTCCCATTTTGAAACCAGGCAAGCTCGCTGACGACCCAAACGGCTTCAGACCAATAGCTTTGTCATCCGTTCTCGCTAAATTACTGGAACACCTCATTAAAAATCGATTGGAGTTTATTGTTGAATCTAGGAATTTGCTTCCTGAGTCTCAATTCGGCTTTAGAAAGGGGTTGAGTACCATGGACAGTGTTGGGATTTTGGTATCAGACATCCGCACATCTTTCTCAAAAAACGAGTCCGTTGTTGCTGCCTTCTTAGACATTTCCTCTGCGTATGACAATGTCCTTCTCCCCTGTCTCAAACAAAAGTTGTTAAATATGAAAATCCCGGGGAGAATGGTTCAATGCATTTGTAGTTTGTTAATGTCTCGTTCTTTAGTTTTGAGAGTGCCAGGTGAACAATTTGATGTCAGGGTATCATGGAAGGGCCTTCCCCAAGGCTCTGTTCTTAGTCCGATACTATATAATTTGTATACAGCTGACCTAGGCGCCTGCCTTAACAATGACTGCCGTATTTTGCAATATGCTGATGACCTGGCTCTGTATGTCTCCAACAACTCTATTAGCGATGCTGTGTCATCTCTTCGAGTGTCCCTAGACTCTTTAAATCAATGGCTGAATGACAACGGGCTGAGCCTGTCCGCTCCTAAAAGCGCGGTGGTTGTGTTTTCTCGCAGGAGATCCATTCCACTAATTTCAGTGGATACTCAAGGCCATTGTATACCGATTGTTCAGAAAGTTAAATTTTTAGGCGTTTTCCTAGATTCCAAATTGACTGGCCTACCTCATTTAAATTATTTAGTCGGTAGATGTGAGAGAGCTATCCCCATATTAAAAGTGCTTGCTGGTGTCTGGTGGGGCGCTCACCCGTACACCATGAAACTGGTATACAATGCCCTTATTCGAAGTATATTGGACTACGGTTCCTTTTTACTGATTCCTTGCAACAAGGGGGCTTTGTCAAGACTCGACCGAATCCAAGCTCAGTGCCTTCGGATAATTTCGGGCTGTATGAAGTCTTCGCCAATTAATGCTCTGCAGGTAGAGTGCGCTGAGCCTCCACTATCTCTCAGACGACAGTATCTAGCATCGAGATTTTGGGCTAGAGTTATACCAAAATCATGTCACCCCCTTATACAAAAAGTTAAATATTTAGATGCCGAATGCAGACGATCCACCTATTGGTGCCACAAAGAGGCTCCCTTATTTCTAAAGTCCTTCAGGTTTTTCCAAAATATCGGGTCCCCCATTATGCAGTTTCCAAAACTCCCCATTTATAGTTATGATTATGATGTTATTTGTTATAAGCCAGAGATATTCTACAATATTGGTATATCCAAGAAGTCCATTTCGGCAGACTCTTTATTTAATGCGAAAGTTTGTGAGCGATGGAACAATTTTGAGAGATTTTATACCGATGCTTCTAAATTATCGGACTCCAGCTGCACTGGTGTAGCGGTTTACTACCAGAACTCCAAAATTGTTATGCAATTTAAGTGCCCTGCTCTATCGTCCGTATTTACGGGTGAGTGCGTGGCAATTCTAGAAGCATGCATTTTTATTGAGGCCCATTGCATCAGCTTCGGTGTCATCTTTACAGACTCTCTTAGCTGCTTGCAAGCTTTGGAGCAAAACCCCTTCAAAAGCAAATTCTACAGTCCAATCTTACTCCAAATTAAAAAATCCCTTCTTTCTTGCTCCCAAAACCAGAAAATCGTTCAGTTAGTTTGGATTCCGAGTCATTGTGGCATACGAGGAAACGAATATGCTGATGCGCTCGCAAAAGAAGCTGTTACGTCCCGATCTGCAGACTTTAAACATTTTCTATGCCAGGGCTATGATTTGGTTAGCGTTCCAAAAAAGAGCTTGATGTCCTCATGGCAGGTGCAGTGGCAAAACTCGAGTAATCGTAAAGGCGCTTTTTATCACGCTATTCAGCCTTATGTTACCACTAAGCCATGGTTTTTCCCGTATAAAAAGGTATCAAAAAAGGTTATTTCCTGTCTATGTCGCCTCCGTATTGGTCATTGTTGTTCTCCAGTGTTTCTCCATAAAATCCGGGTCAGAGATTCCTCGCTTTGCGAATGTGGATTGGATGAAGGTACTTTGGAACACATTTTCTTTAACTGCTCCAATAATAAACCTTCCCATGATTTATATAATCATCTTCCTAAACTAAAAATCCCTGTCCCTATCAACTTTCCGGCTCTTTTAACTCACTTCTCAGCAAAGTTACTTAGTGCTTTGATAGTTTTTATTCGGGTTAATGGCATCAAATTATAGTTACTTATACATATTTTACTCGACTTATTTAAAAGATCTTCTTTATTTATATCCGTTTTTCTGGTTTGTACATTTTATAACTAGTTTTAAAACTCAATAACAAGGTTTTATTCCCCAAATTTATAAAAAATCTTTATTTGTTGTCTTTGGTCTCACACATCTTTCCATCGCACAGTTGACATTGGCAGAATTGTCGACATCGGCATGTTTGCCATTAAAAAAAAATAGAATAGAATAGAATAGATTTTATATCCAGTGAAATCGATTAGAATCAGCGCTTAAAGCATTCAATAACGAATTCCACTACTAATACAAGCACTTCATTAATTTCAGTATATGTAACTGAAGATAATCTAAAAGTCAAAGACAAATCATGTGAACATAATGAGATGTTACAATGGATAAAAGGCATAAAATACCTAAAACGTAAGTGTTTAGTAGTACAATATGATAGTATCTGCAGTATTTAAAGTACAGATACTATATCCTTCTGCATATAATTATTCAGTGTGACTGCTCACATAATGACGCCTCTTTGGGACGTTACGAGCGTATTCTTGATGTGTTCTCGCAGTTATCCATTACAGCGGACAGTTAATGTAAATTAATGAGATGTGAAGGTACTTACTGCTGTTATGGCGCGGCAGGCTTGCTTGACGACTGACGGAAATTGTGTACGGATTTAATTAGGTCTTCGGGGAAGTGCACACAAATTAAAAATAAAGAAAAAGTGTTTCTCGTCTCAGAACTGATATATGTATGAACATACATGCAAACTAGTAGTGCTAAAAACAGGAGGCCATTTTTTCTTACAAAAACTCATCTTGATTTTATCGTGAAACATGTATGTATAGTTAAGTCATGTGTGGAGTCAAAATTAAGTCTTAAATCTAAACTGAATACTGAATTCCGTCAAATTCCAGCATTGCAATAAAGTATTATACAACAAGCTTACAGGCATACTTTAAAATCACAAAACAAATTGTCTTAGAAAAATAACCGTACACATAAAAGTTATATCAGTCGCAGTGCAGTGCATCCGAGGTATAGCATTACACCTCCGAGCCGGGCACGCGTCCCGGCTGAGTCGCTCGCGTCTCGGGTGTCACTCTCTGCACTTTGTTCCGTCATCCCAGAATATTCTACCCACCTCTGGGCCAAGTATTCTCATTGCGCTTGACTTTTATAGCAGTGATATGATGTAGTCGCTCTAGATTATGTAAGTGTCATACTATTCGCCAAATAAGCATTTTCAAAGGAAGTATAGAATTGGCCTCGATTTTAGGTATCACTTGCCAGAACCATAAGTTTTGGGCTCCTTAACAATCCCAATCCCAAGATTATCAGTTTACGCATGTCATGAATGTCCACATAGTATTCCATAAATGTCATAAAAACATTATTAATCTATACTAATATTATAAAGCTGAAGAGTTTGTTTGTTTGTTTGTTTGAACGCGCTGATCTCAGGAACTACTGGTTCGAATTGAAAAATTCTTTTTGGGTTGAATAGACCATTTATCGAGGAAGGCTTCAGGCTATATATCATCACGCTTAAGCCAATAGGAGCGGAGCAGCGATAAAGAATGTTTTAAAATCGGGGATTCCACGGGGACGAAGTCGCGGGCAGCAGCTAGTCTATACTAATATTATAAAGCTGAAGAGTTTGTTAGTTTGTTTGTTTGTTTGAACGCGCTCATCTCAGGAACTACTGGTCCGATTTGAAAAAATCTTTCAGTGGTAGATAGCCCATTTATCGAGGAAGGCTATAGGCTATATATATCATCACGCTAAGACCAATAGGAGCGGAGCAGTCATGAAAAATGTGACACAAACGAAGTTGTGCGGACAGCTAGTACCCTATACAATGTCATAAATACTAATTAATAAGTAAGCGAAATAAATAGTAAGTAATGCAATACATATATTTATAAGAGACAAAGCTACATATCGCTCATGTAGCATTGAAAATACTGATTATATTATTTACGTAGAATTGACCTGACAATGACCTTGTCGACCGTTCATTGTTACCTACTAATTTTTAAAGGCCAGGCCTATTATAATAATTTCTTCAAAAGGATTGCAACAATTGCAGAACACAACAACAAAGGCACCTCAAAATGTGCATTTGGTTGTAAGTAGATTACACATAAAATATGATATTTAATTTAAGTTTCAAATTATCTTCATTTACGCATGAATTTGTTTGTGCCCATTGTTCAATGCCTAATTAGTACCAGGCGGCAAAATAGATTAAAAGATCAGCACTCATCAGCGCCCTAAACTGATTAAGATATCTTCATAATTATTTGAAATCTTAAACAAGTGTCCATATTGTTTTGAACGCTCTCATAATTGATTAGCTAAAATTTAATATTCCGCCAAGACAACATTATAATGTTACGAAAAAATATTTGAAAACCTAGCATCCACTGTCGTATGTGTTGTAAATCCCTTTTGAAACGTAAACCGGCGTAATAGTGTGCCGAATGCAAATTAAATAACCTCACCCCGTTTTCGAGGAAAACGTTACCCACAAAACACGTAAAGAAACTGCCAAAATACTCTCATATAGTCCTAATAATTTGAACGAAAGTACCAGGCGTTCATGAATGCGCAGCAGGTTTACTAACACGTGTCCCGAGTGGTCGCGATCCGTACAAAGCTCGCCAATTACTGCACCCTGCAAATTGCATCCTCAGACGTTCCCGGGTTCGAATCCTGCGCGACGACGTGTGAATGACGACGCTTGCTATGTAATTATGCACTCAGTTCTAGTACATGATTGCGTTGGATTTAGTAACGCGATTTAGTTTAAAATTTGGTAAAGAGTTTCAAAATGTTGAAGAACATTTTTTGTCTTCTCGAGACATGCTTCACAGTTTTAAAATACTTCGTTAAATTTGAAGCTAGTTACATTTTTCTACAGCAAAATGTAATTTCATTTTTCTAAAGAAGGCGAAAAACTATGATGAATTTATCTGAGATTCTTTTCAGAGAAGCCTTTATAGAAAAGTAGTCAATTCATCAATTTCCCTGATAGAAAAGCCATTTAATTTTTCTAATATTTATGAAACTTAGCCACAACAAAAACTAGCCTACTAGACTACTTAACTTTAATACTTGTTAACATTCAAACTACTAAAGAGCTATTAAAACTTACTTTTAACGAGAAAAACAACACAAAACAAATGATTCGTAATACTTCTAAGTACGCACTTAGTGTTAACTAGAATATGACACAGTTATAAGTCAGACAACACTCGTACAAATGGCCCTAAATAAGGCCTAAGTAATCCAGGCCCTTAGGTATCAGGGCAACGATACTCAAGTTGCGGCTTGGACGACTCTCTGCGGCCCGCTGGGCTTTTCTGAGGCCCGAAACAGGGTAATTAATACCAGTGTAGCTTAAAATAATTGTCGTAGTACTTGTGCCGTACTGTGCCACAATTTACGAGAAGCCTATGGACTAATTGTTTACTGCGACCGACTGAACCTAAGGGAGGACGGTACACGTATTTATTTTGTCATTTGTATAATTTATTTTGAGTAAATGTGCAAGGCAAATGGAGATTTGAAGTTATTCAACATTTGGGTATCCTAAAAACTTTTAACTATCCAACAAACTTCTAAATAATACAGCTTCAGCAGCACTGATATCCGTGATCCTTTGAGTTGGCAGAGGTCATATAAACGGGGAAATTCTGTATTCAATCAGCCTTTTAATGTTCCCACTGCTGGGCACAGGCCTCCTCTCTAGGAGAGGGAATGGGCTGTAATCCACCACGCGGGCCCAGTGCGGGATGGTGAATGTCACATGTCTTCGAATTTTTGGTTCTAACACATGCCGGTTTCCTCACGATGTTTTCCTTCACCGTTTTGAGAGCAGTGGTGATGATATTAATTACACAAAGTAATGCGCCTGGCTGGATTTGAACCCGCGATCTACCACCACTGCTCCTGTATTCAATAAATTATATTATTTCCGTTCTCCATCCACGAGATGCAATCTCTTAGTCACCGTTTACGACCCGCGCACGTCTGTTACATCGTTCCACAAAAGACGTAAAACACGCGTGCGGTGAAAAAAGGTTGAGTAACTCAGTTCAGTCGTTTCAGACACAAAGTATCCCGTGTAGACACATTATGATCCCGTGTCGGTGTGTGTGAGTGTTGTGTTCATTACGTTACCGCTAATGACACAATGTAATGAGGGGCGCGAAAGTATCAAGTTTGGAGTGATGTGTTGCGGCCAGGTCCCGGCTTTGTTAAGTTTACTGTTATGAATTAGTACGAGTGATTTTTGGCTTATTTAAACGTTATTTTGAGTGTGAAATTGTTTGTATGATTTTGGTATTTTTATGAACAAAAAAACCACCATACTTATTTATAGTGTTTGATTGTGCAATGACGCAAATGAGTTTCAGTCTGCATACAGACTGACATACACTATTTGTTTATCTTATACCTGTAACTATTTACTTCATTTAACATATGAGAAAGCTTACAAACTAACACGGGAAAAAATCTGGATAAAAGCAAAAAGAAAACTGCAATAAACATACCCCATAGTCTACCGCGCTCGATTCTTGTGCTATGTTTTCCCTAATTTCGAAACACCCACTCAACCGTAAATGTAATAAAAATAAGTCACAAAAAAAGCAAACAGAATCTTACTGCAGAAGCAAATTGCATTAATAGCCTTTGTACGTTCATGCAGAACAAACAACGTACAGACCTTTGAGTGCGCAAAATAAATACAGACTAATTTATACTTTCTGCTCTGATAAAATGACCGGACAGTCAAATAATTGCTTAGCTCAATTTTAAAGGCGCAAGCGGTGTCCATTGGCCCGTAGCGTTAACATGGCTAGTTAAAGCTGGACATTCATCGGACGACGCTGCAGCGCCGCTCGTGCGATTTGTGCAAAATGTCGGATGAGGAATCCAGCGAGCGTAGTGAATGATCAAGGATTGCGGGTAATGGATGCCGCGTCATTGTAATCCGGCGTTTTGAATCGAGGTCAAACGCAATGTCATGTAGATAGAATGTCATGGGAGGAATTGGGGGTTTTATACTGCTGGGAGCTGGGCTTTTGGATTCGTTTAACCGGTATGAACTTTATATGAACATCAAGTGAATTTGGTTACCATGCACCATGTATAAAAGAAGGTTTGTTGGTAATTAAACCCGAATTTGAATGGACATCTCTAGGGCTCTAGACAACGGCACCTCGTGTTCCACGCTCGCCTCAAATGTCAGCAAAGCGGACGGGGCCCCATAGGGTCAGTATCTGCTAGGGTTGCGGAATTTGCTCGAAAGAGTCACCGCGGCCCTGGAACTCGCAGGGCACTAGGAGGAACACGGGTGGGTTTTTGTCAGTAAGATTCTGGTATTCCTTTCCGCTCCGCCCAGAGTGATGTCATTTGATGATTTTCCATCCAGAAGAAAAAAAGCTGAAACAAAAAAAAGGTTCAAGACAAAGTGACATCTATTGGTGATACCGGTTATCGAAATGCTTAAATATTTATGATTGAAAATGTTACTTTTCTTTTACGTGTGTCAATCATAGACTATTTCAACCAGTGTGGTCTCTAAGAGACTTCCACGTTACCTAGAGGCTATTCTTATTCTGTTGAGAGACATCTATTTCTATCTCAGAACATCACAAAAGCATCTGATTCTTCGGAAATAGTTACATTTGTGTCTGCAGTATCCCCACAGGTCGCAACGAGTCTCCAGCTTCCCCAGAGAGCGCAAGATTTAAAGTGCACTAACTTTTTGCATCGACTTTTTCCCCCAAACATTGCTCGCGACATTTCGGTCTACTAACTAATGGTTTGCTTTACTTGTGTCGGTTTTTCAGCGATATACTAACGCTTAACAAAGTTGGTAAGCAAAGATTAGTGCTGTGTTAATAGACACGTGAACTATGTGTGGAAGTTCGTTAATATTATGGTGGTGTGGGTAGTCGGTTCGAAGTTTGGAAGTGAATCAAATATTTAGGTGTCTTCGAAGTTCGTGAGGTTTTGAATCTTTGACTTCTTGGCACGTAGAAGTCAACTGTGGTTGCCTAAAATAGTTACTTAGTTATGTATTTGACTTTTTTTAGTCATGATCGCTGCTTAGTTTTATTTTGGGATTCTTGAAGCAAAATGTGACAAATTTGCTGACTAGGTATTTGTCAGCCATGCACAGTGGTTTGTCTTGCGTGGATCGGCGTTCAACCTCATTCTTTTTTGGAAATCGGTTAAAAATAATTTGTCAAACAATTGAGAGAGTAGGTTGAAAAAAAAATTGTGATTTTTTGCTATTTGCTTGATAATTTCAATATAAAAAATGAATAAAAAACATTTTGTGGGTTTAAAGATCTTTTATTTATTTTATTACAGAAGAACATTCATTGTTCACTTAGCGACTTAATGTGTAGTACAGTAAAAGTGTAGTACAGTAGCAATCTGTTTTATTTTCTGAATGAAAGTTGGGTTTAAAAAAAGCTTCAAAATAGTGTTTGGTAACTTTAGTAGCTGGCTGTAACGTACAAGAATCTAGTTTAAAAAAAGAGTGACGAAACGGGAAAGATTGTACGAGTATGAAAATCAACAACACTATATAGTAACTTTGGTATTGCTGTTAGAGTCGCATTTCTGACATTTACCTTACATCATATTTTTTAATAATTTTCATCTATTATTTCCCTTAAAAAGTCAACAAACTCCACAACAGTATCAATACAACCACGATAACAACGAAGTAAACAGGCTGACACCACAACTCACAGGAAGGACGCACTAAGTATAAGTTTCTTCAGGAAATGGTGGAAAAACATCTCCTTCCCCCGGGAACGATTCGCCTGAATAAAGTGTATCGCGACGTTGTGTCGGACACTCAGTGTCGGACACTCAGTGTCGGCAATACCGCGGAGTGTCGCTCTCGCTCTCGGAAGTGTCGGGTTTAGTCTTACTGTGATCAAACTATTTATGGGTTTGTCGATAAAGTGTCCCACAGACAGCCGCGACTCGAGTTTTGTAATGACAACAAGTTTTCATAGATATAGTTCCACGGACAGTAGGGAACATGCAATATTTTCATCTTGCTTTCATTTAAAAGAATTCCGTGTAAAATAGACCATACAAAAATTAAAAAATTAATACGTTTTAATGTATTGCCAAAATTGCGATTATGTTTTTCTTTTCCCGCGAAAACGAATGATGAAATCACTCCTGTTTGCCAGAGATCATGAACTGTCATGTATTAAATAAAATTCAAGTTCGTCTTTTCGTTGTCATAACACCAGTGACGTCACTAGACGCTGATTGTTTAAGTTCCGTTTCACATTATATTAATTTGTAACGGTTGTTAAAAATCAATATTAACTACAATAAAAACATTGCAGTGGCCCTTCTTTTATACTATTTTAACATTTCAATAACAAAATGTTCATGAATTCTGTAATTGCATCTTCCCTATTTAGAAGTAAGTAGATTGTAGACTAATTTCCTCTATAAGTTTGTCACACTGACTATGAATTACAGGGTTGGACCAGAGTACCAGAGTACATATGAATCCTGGCATCGTCCTTTGGTACTTCATAAGTTCGTTTTTGCCTGAAAGTCGTTGTTCGAACCTATCGAACAACGACTTTCAGGCCATATAAATCTATGCAATCTGTGATATCCATACTAATGCGATAGTGACTCGGTCTGTTCGTCATTTTGATGATATGTCTGTATATTTGATAACTCTTAACGGCTGTGTAGATTTGGATGAAATTTGTCACAAGGGAAGACCATTGGGAGTACGTTCCTTAGAGATAATTTCCGCCTTTCATGCAGGCGAAGCTGCGGGCAGGACCTAGTCTTCCTATGATGTAGTAAACTACCCCTAAACGTAATAGTTAGGTACTTGAAGTTGAGTTTGTCCAAAAGTGGAGTCTGTTGGACAAACTCTGCCTGATTAAACTTTTTGCTCTCAAGCGTTTGCTTTGAGCTCAATAGTTGGAGAGGTTTCCTTTGCAGTCTGTTTGCGGTTACCTTCTGTTGTATTTATAGTACCTACCGGAAGTTAAGTGCTATTATCATACGTGTCGGGGCCTAAAACCATGAGCATGAGTTCTTTTCTTGTGTGTGCGAATCGGCCTCGCGTTCTAAGGGTTCCGTACCATTATCTATAAAAACGGCAAAAAATCACGTATTATTATATACATATGTGTTAGGTTAGGTTACCACCCTTAAATTTTTGTTTAATTTTAATATAATATATTTATTCATTTTTAAAGTAGTAACTATTCTGTGAATATTTCAAGCGTCTGCCTATTGCCGTTATCAATATCGAGCAAAAAAGTCTAGTTTTTTTATTTGGGCTCCCATATAAAAAACGTGATCCTTAAATATTTATTTTATATTGTTTTTTAGTATTTGTTGTTAAAGCGGCAACAAAAATACTTTATGTGTGAAAATTTCAACTGTCTCCTGGTTCACGAGATACAGCCAAGTGACAGGCAGACAGACAGAAAGACAGCAGAGTCTTAGTAATAGGGTCCCACTTTACCCTTTTAAAAAAAAAAAAAAACATCGCCCCGCACTAGGATTTACTCATGTATCGTGGGTTCATTCACAAACATGTAAACTCACATACACAAGACACCCAGACCCGGAACAACTATCTGTAGGCGATACAAACATTTGTTCCGTGCGGGAATCAAATCCGCGACATGCAGCGCAGCAGCCGAACGGTCAACCACTGCACCAACCGTGTCGTCTTTGGGTACGGAACCTAAAAAGCTTCCGTTTGCTCATAACCCGTAATTAGTGAAAGGTAACTACAATTTGCGCGTTTGATCAGGATGTGCAATAAGGTATGTTTACCTACGTACGACACAAATTCTTATCTAAAGTCGGGGCCCCAGCAGGAGCGGCGCGGCGGCGGCCCGGCCCCGAGCGGTGCGGCGCCGGATATTTAATATTATTACCGCATTTCCGGGCCGGACGTCTCGAGACCAGTACTGCTGGAGTGACTCAAATTATCCAGTTTCAACCAGAGACTACTTTGAAGTGGAAATTATTTACCAAATTGATTGCGGTCTCCGAAGGTCTAATTTTAAAGCAGACATTCTAAGATTAATTTGGTTTACCAAAATGTCCTTTAAATAAGCAATTTTGGTTCGAGCTTCTAAGTGCTCTGGCTGAGTACTATTAATATTTAATTTTACGTAAAATAATTTTATTATTTTATCTTAAATATTTATTATTGCTTTATATAATTATTAGACTTTGTGATCTTAGCTAAAATATTTAGGTAAGTAGGTTCAAAGAAATATGAAATTATTAAAATGCAAATAAACATTTTTAGAAAAATACGAATCTTTTCTCTTTTGAATATCTATTATTAGTATAGTTCATAGTACTGAAATTAATGTGTAGCGGTAGCATTTAATTAATGATACTTTAAGTACACCTACTGATAAATTGTTTCATTTCATTAAGATAAATAACTTTTTAAAGATATTGGAATTCTCGCAGTAGCATCTCAATTAATTTTTGAAAACATTTTATATACTAAGCAAAATATTCATTTATAATGTAAAACGAGCGACAGCCATAACTTTAACACCAGAAAAAAGCACAAGCTACATGCTCTTTCCCACCAAATTCGTAAGGTCCACGATTCATTTGTAGGGTTCATAGCATAGCATAAATTAGTCTTTCAATGTTCCCACTGCTGGGACACACGCCTTCTCTGTAGGAGAGGGAACGGGCCCTAATCCACCACGCGGGCCCAGTACGAGTTGGTGAATGTCACATGTCTTCGAATTTTTGGTTCTAGGACATGCTGGTTTCCTCACGACGTTTTCCTTCACAGTTTTGAGAGCTGTGGTGATGAAATTAATTACACAGAGTAATGCGCCTGGCTGGGTTTGAACCCGTGACCTACAATTCGTAAGTCGGGGCCATTACCACTCGGTCACCACTGCTCTACTCTCTGCTCTCTTGTGGGGTTTGGATCTGTTTTTACAATAAACTTCCACTTTCTTGTCTTGACATGCCTTTTAACTCATTTACAGCTAAAGTTAAATCTAACCTTTGTTAGGCATACTTTTCTATTAATAACTATTTAGACGATAACATAGTAGTAATTTGAGATAAATAGTTGGTCGCTGTGTTGAACGTAAGATAATGTCATATTTATCATTTTCTACTTCTATAAGTTAGCTTATGACAGGTTATATGAGTTCATATAATATTGTTTTTATTTATCTGATGACTCAATCTACTTTTCTTGATTGTCATGACGTATTAATGACTTGGCATACTATTATATAAATTCAAGTTCTTTAAACGCAACAGACAGATGTGTTGCTGGGGAGTTTTTACGCCACTTCTTCTTCCCAGCTAAAACACTAGGAAGTGGTGACGGGTGGGCGTTTTAGGGGACTGTCTCTATGTAAAATTTGACGTTCAAAAAGTGCTGGCTCTCAGCCTGGTTTGAATAAATGACTTTTGATTTTGATTACTAAACAATCACCAATTCCACATTACCCACTGATCCACACTATTATTTGAATGAATTCGTTCGCTTCCGTCGATTCTTTACATAGACTTAAACAATGAGCACTTGGATGTCGCCAATAGTAGCACTCAACGAGCCACTCCAACTAGTCCGCGATCCGCGATGGAAGCCGGGCTCGCTACCCGAGATATTGTAACTTTGTGAGTTCCCTCTACAATGTTGTAGGTACGAGTATTTCCTTTTACGGGATTCATCTCGTAAGTAATTAAAACTGGTATAAGTTTCCATAGCTCTGTGATTTTAATGAGAGCACTTGCAACTTTTCTGGTGTCGCCTTCTTAGCACCTTGGCAGATCTTCCTATCCCCATTATAAGCCGAAAAAAAGGTTAGTTTTTGTGCTATCATTTTGTTTTATTCCATAATCTACAACATGAATACATAAAAATAAGCACGATATAATTCTATCCCGGTTACATTTCATCTCCACCCCTATTTCATTATACTTCATCCGTCGGAAACAATACAGCTGATTGAAACATGTCCGACCAGGAAACCATATTTACTGAGGCACGCTCAAAATATCGCCCGGTTTGTGCATGACAACCAATTCTGTTTATTAGCGCGCACTCATTCCATCGCCGGCTCGATATCGCGGCCAAGCTTAACTGATTCAATTGTTCGAACAAACTGTACGATGTACGCGGTGTAGCAACAAACAATTTTATCTCGAAATTGGGGTAAAAACTTTTTATCGCATGAAAATCAGGAAAGTAATAACTGAATTCCTTCCAATGTTCCAATTAAGCAGGCATTTTATATTTGCTAAAAGCAGGAATAAACAAAACTGTTCCGAATTGTTCGAATCAAAAT
Source organism: Hecatera dysodea (assembly GCA_905332915.2). Taxonomy (NCBI): domain Eukaryota; kingdom Metazoa; phylum Arthropoda; class Insecta; order Lepidoptera; family Noctuidae; genus Hecatera; species Hecatera dysodea. The sequence goes on from HG995292.1 coordinate 22,602,514, forward strand.
GGACGTCTGGAAAAATAAATAGTGACAATGCGATATTTGCTAAATACAACGCAGTATCGGGTCGCATCCGGTCGTGAATTACTCCGGTTATCAATCTTAATAAACGCTTAAGGCCATATTTTTCTTCGTTTTGTAGGCGCGGCCCGTGTCAATCAATCTGATAGACTGCTGACAATACCGCGGGGTCACTGATACTGCCAAGTCAAACCTGCTAAATTGAAAAGGCTTTTGGGTAACCATGAACTATTCTGGTCACAGGATCACTAAAGGGTCTGTGAAAACTAAACTGCTTTTGACTGCTCAAGTGATTGCTCAGTTGAAGTTTACACAAAAAAGGTCTAGATTCGGGGAAATCTATGAATGTATATTAAATACCAACATCATGGTCAGTCGAGTACCTAGACCCTACCTTTCACACTAGAATAATTCGTTCATTTGAAAATGTGCTGGCATGCCTAATTTAAAATGGGCGTTTGAAATAAGACTTTACCATGACGTGTTCTTTAGAGCGCTATAAAAGGCAGTGGTACACTGGGCGAATTATTCTTCCTTTGTTCGTTGAATATATCGGAAACTGTTACAATCAAATTCACAATTGAGCCGTTTTAAAGGGTTTGATTTGTGCGCTGGCTGTTACCCTGGCACTCTGAGGAGCCAGGCGGCGGCGGCGCGTCCGGCGTACACAGAAACAATAGCACTGCTCGCTTTGTCTTCCAAGTCCTTTGTGATTATTTATTGAGACGAACCCACGGCGGCACAAAACGATAAATAATTGCGTCTGAATTTCGCGGCGAGTGATTATTCAGTCATAATGCAGTCGTTGGCGTTTTGATTGGCCTGTCAACGTTAGTTAATTGGTTCGGAAGGGGTTAGTGAATTGATAAATTTATAATGAATGAGCCGTGCGGGGGTTGTAAATGGCGGTACGATCGATATAGGTCTATCTGTGGGGAGAGACGTTGACGAGCCTTTAACGTCTTAATAAGTGGTATTTTAAAGTTTCGGAAAAACAGAGTCATTATTTTTGACGACACGGTTGGCGCAGTGGTTGAGCATTCGGCTGCTGCACCACGTGTCGCGGGTTCGATCTCCGCAAGGAACAAATGTTTGTATGACCTACAGATAATTGATCCGGGTCTGGGTGTCTTGTGTATGTGAGTTTACATGTTTGTGAACGCACCCAAGATTCAGGAATAAATACTAGTGTAGGGCAACGTTTTAAAAAAGAAAGATATTTAACTAAGTATTCATGTTCAGTCTTTGTCGAATATTAACCAGCTTGTTGGTAAATAACGATAATGTATTGGCGTCATACTGTGAGAACTAGCAACAGAGCTCAAACTCAGAACCACTGAGCTGACAGTGTCAGCGGGTTTATTATTTTGTTTGGTTATTATTTTAAATTATAGTAATTAGCTAGTGCAGTTGACATGGCTACCTAAAATATTCCGATAGCGTTTACGTTACTAACATATTAATATTGAAATATTACACAATAGTCATACTCAATATATTGAGGATGAAAATGACAATAGTAATAATATTAACCGAATTATAAACACAATATCATTGCTTTATACCGACAACTGCTTAAATGCGTCAAATAATATTAAATTTCAATTATTTTGCTCTGTGGTAACATTTCATGAATAAATACGAATTATATGTTTCCCGGAAAAAAATCCACATTGAATGTTAACAACTTCCATTTAACCAAATAAAACGGATTAGATATATGTAAATCAGCGGGATTTTACGAAACGCGTCACTATATTATTACACCAACAAATTTCGTAGAACAACAAACTTAAGTTTGTTTTACACATTTTCTAACATATCAGACACTTGAATGAATTTATAAACCAATAAAATTTTCGTCTGAGTATGTTTTTCCGTAGACTATGATGAATATAAATGAAATGAATGTTTTGTTATTGAGTGCACCAAAATTTCAACAAAACTCATTTATCCTATATCTATAACCCTATTATCATACGTCATAAAAATAAGAATACAAAACTAGCTCACTAATCAGTAAACTATCTTAACGAACTACCAACCCTTATGTAATAAATTTTCATAATTTCCCACCGATAACAATGTTTCAGCGTCTACAAAAACGCGTTAAAAAAAAAGAGTTGAAACAACCCGTGTACCCGGAGTACCCGACTCCCCGACTACCCGGCCCCACATAGCATGTACGCTATACAAAGCGGGTTTTCAGGGCAAGAGGCGTTACATCTCGAGTGGGCGCCATCGATGTGGCGCGGACAATGCGCCCTGCTCGCCTCTTCACTTTTCGATCACTCGTATTTGTAATGGGGGCCTTTGCTTAGCGTTTTATGTTGCGATACGATTTGGATATGGCAGTGCTTACAAGTATTTCTTTTGTCAGTTTAAGTGTTTGATAGGTTTCGATATTTATATCTTCGTGTATATGTTGAATGATTTTGTAAAAAAAGAAGAGTACAAAATGTGAACGTACAGGTCAGTAATACTTACATTAATCTTTTTATTTTCAGTATATGGAATTAATTAATTAATTGAATGAGTCAGTCAAGCGAAACCCGGTTATTTTTTAATTATGTACACACACTCAATGAAATGTAGGATTTCTCTTTCACTGTAGCTTTTAACTTTTGAACCGGTTATTTTTTTAACCAGAATATGGAAAATATTGAATGAATTCATAAACCTTTTCGCAATTTCGCAGCAATTGTTTTACACAGTTACTTTAATTGGATTTATAGAAATAAATAATCACATATAGAGCATCAAACTAAATTAAATCATCACCTCGTAATCCAAATTCGTGCCGCGGAGACATGATTAGTTACCAAAGATCCAGACTTTCACATTCACTAATCTATACTAATATTATAAAGCTGAAGAGTTTGTTTGTTTGTTTGAACGCGCTAATCTCAGGAACTACTAGTTCGAATTGCAAAATTCTTTTTGGGTTGAATAGACCATTTATCGAGGAAGGCTTTAGGCTATATATCATCACGCTTAAGCCAATAGGAGCGGAGAAGCGATAAAGAATGTTTTAAAATCGGGGATTCCACGGGGACGAAGTCGCGGGCAGCAGCTAGTATAGGATAAGGAGGATTTTGGTTTTAACAAAAATTTACCTTCAATAACGCAATGTTTTATCCTTCATATCCAAAGACCCAGACACTTACATCTCTCCACGTCTGCGGTATGCGTGCGACCTAATTGCTGCGCGCTGGTTGCTCTCGACGTGCCGAGCGCGTGCCGTATCGCGCCGCGCGGTGCGTGCAGCGTGCCACTCGTGCCCCTCCCCTCTCCCCACCGCTAGGGGTTTATAAGTGCTATAAATGTTTATTACACAAATTTAGGGCAGGATTGAGATGTAGGCGAGCTTACATGGTATTCAGATTAGGTGTGTCGATTTCTTGGTCGATTAGGGGAATTTATGATATTATCGATTTTTTTTTTGGATATTTCAATTTTTTTTTATTAGTTTTGGATATTTAAAATAGTGTACAAAGGCGTGTTTAAATCAAAGTTGAGTTTGCTATTTTTAAGGGGTTGTTTGTAAATTCATTACGTGGCCAACGGATGAATTATATTTAGAGTAAAATCATGCTGATCATGGGTATTCACGCGCTGGCTTGCAATAATAACCGCCAAATAAAAAATCTATCTTCCAAACTATCACAAAAATAATGTTGAAGATCATGAAACTATGAACAAAACCCCTTTGTGAACAGCTACCCTCGCACCTTTTCATAATATTCGTTCGCACACGTAATGAAGTAGTGTCTAATTACTGGCGGGTAGTATGCGAGTACCCGCCCCCCTACTCAAGACCCCCCAATACCCCCGCTTCAAACACTTCATTACCGGTATTACCGGGTATTACCGCTGCGATACGCTGATCACGTCATAAATTTGTATAGCGAGTTGATAAACGCTCGCGTCAAAGGTGTGTCGTGTGGTCTCTTTTAAGTGGCTTTTAATATTGTGACAAGCGTTAGCTTACTAAGAGTTGTTAAGGCTCTCGAAAAAGTCACACTCTATCAGCGATATTGTTTTTTAGAAGTCCTAAATTGTTTTTTGATAGACTACGTGCCATTACGATATTGCGTTAAGAGCGTATACGCCGTACAGCATTTCATACAAATTTCCAAGTCCTTATTTTCCGAAATGACTAAACCAATTTTAATTAAACTTTACACACATAAGCAGGAGGTCTAAAAACTTGTTGAAAACATTTTCGATAAATAGTGTTACAGTTAAATTAGACCCATTTTAAATTTTTCATACAAACATAAATTTCCAGTTATCTTTTTTTAAATAAGACATTTCGAAAATGTTTATAAGTAACTTTTTAGGTCTATGTATCCTGCTTATATGTTTCATTAAAATCAGTTCAGTCATTTCGCAAAATAGTGACTTGAAAATTTGTATGAAATGCTGTACGGTGTACACGCTCTAAATCCTCCACTTTTTTGACAATCTAGGGAAGTCTTCTAGTGTTAAATGTCAGTACCTGCATTATCCATGTCAGATCGGCTCAGTTGGAAGTGGGGAAACTCTTGTGTTTTTTGGGATAGAATGCTTTCGCATCGCGATAAAAAATTGTCAAAACACGACTAGTTAGCGACAAGAAGGAATTTAGTCACTTGTCAAAAAAAAAATACGGGATCCCTTCTTTTCGCATAATGTTTTTTGTCCTAATATACTTCGGCATAACGATTTTGGCACAATTTGTTTTGGCATAATAATACTTTGGCATAATTTTTTTAGGCATACATTTTATGTTGGCATAATCATGTTAAAGACTAATTTGTTTTGGCATAAATTTGATTCGCATAACGTTAGTAGGCCTAAAGACTTTTAGCATAACGTTAGTAGGCCTAATGGCTATTAGCATAACATTCTGAGCAAACCAATTAGCTATAGTACTTGTAACAATCAAATAATATTGTTGGTTAAAAAATTAATATGCTGTGCAACAAAAGTTAGTCACAGAACCGAATTGCTGCAAAACCGACTTCACGTAGTCTTGTTTGTCCTACCCCTATAGTGTTATTTAAAATCGCGTAGGCGCGTAGGGGCGAGGCGGCCCGCGGGCTGAGGAGCAGGCGGCTGCGAGCGAGCCGCCGCGGTTGAGGCTGGCCGGCGAAGCCGGCCAACAAGCCGAAGCCGCGGTGGTGAGCGAAAGCCGTCTGCGACGATTAGCACGCGTGGGGCCGCCGGAGGGCCGCAGCGCCGGAGCCGTCACAGAAACCCTGCCTGCTGCATGCTGCTTGCTTGCTTGCATGCTTGCTTGCATGCTGCATGCTTGCTTGCATGCTGCATGCTTGCTTGCATGCTGCATGCTTGCTTGCATGCTGTATGCTTGCAATGCTTGCTTCCTACAGCGAAAAAATACTCACAAAATTGTTCAATACGTTATAATATATTAATATTTTATTTAGGATATTATGCTTAAAAAAGTTATGCTTTAGAACTTTATGCTTAAAAAAGTTATGCTTTAGAACTTTATGCTTAATAAGGTTATGCTTTAAAATATTATGCCTAATCATTATTATGGTTACAGACATAATGCTTAAAAAAATATATGTGAGCTGTTATGCGTAATTATATTATGCGAAAAAATAATTATGCCAAACAACATTATGCTAAGTTATATTAGGTCTTAAAATTTTATGCTAATGGATAGGGAACCAAAAAATACATTGTGTGCAATACACACGTGGTAGAAGTGAAACCTTCAAAATGTTGGCTTCAAGATCGAGGCTAATGAGACGAAGCGGCTGTAAAAAGAGACAGACACATGAATTTATGTGTCTGTCTCTTTTTACTGTCGCTTTTTCGTTTCATAAACTTTCAAATCACATTGATGCTAAAGAAGTTTTCACTTCAAAAAACTGCGACTTTCATTTGATTTGGTCTTCAGGACTATAAGTCCCACTTGCTTTGCTCCGCTTTGCACTGGACTGACAACCTAGTCTAGGGCTATTTTTACAATTTTTTGACATACCTAACTGTTTTTGAGAAGGTAATAAAAAAATAAAAACCACTGTTTTAGTCAGAGCTAACGACGTAATCGTATTTGTGCAAGATCATTCTGCAATACTTGTAAAGTTAAGCTTGGACTAGACGAGCAGCGCAGGAGGGCCTTAGTCTAATTAAAGAAAACAGGTGTAAAATGAAGCATCTAAAACTGACAACAAAACATAGTCCATAATTCACTGAAACTATTTCAAACTTGTATTTTAACAACTTTAATAATATCGTGTGAAGTATGTTGAGGCTCTCCAAGTTTAAATATAGTTTTCTTCACCTGAACTTTGTCTCATATAACTTTTATGTTGGTGGTGCTTTGCTATGCAGATACATATTTTAAAGCAATTGGGTAAAAACATGTAAAGTTCTGGCAGGGGTATTTTTTATAACTTCTAATATATTTTTTTTAATTCATGCTCTTACAAAGTCTAACTGGAGTTCAAACGAGATTAAGCAAAATTATGTGCAGGGTTTATTGGTACATTAAACTATGCATTTTCTAATTTATAAAAAACTAGCAGCGCCCGTGATTAAATTATAGCCTATGACACTATACAATAACTTTCTATTGGTAAAATAATTTTGAAAATTGGTCCAGTCGATCCAGAGATTACCCCTTACAACGTCACCAACTCACAAAATCACAAACGTTACCTCTTTATAATATGAGTATAGATGTATGTTAGTATATTTTACCCTTATGGCTGGTTTCTGAGTATAGAAAGTGTCAAACGCCTACTTTAATGACAAATTTTGACACGTGTCCCGGATAGGTTTCAACTTCATGCTTTATGTAGAAATCGAGTTATCGGAACGATCTGTTAATTAGTAAAATATCAATGTATTGGCACTAATTAGACAATTTTACAACAAGTAGCTATTAAAATCAAGCTTAAACAGAGAATTGTGTCGATTTTTTGTAGTACATACAAAAAATCGACACAATTCTCTGTTAAACCAGGAACATAGTGCAGAATTCGTGATGACGTCAAATTACACGGGTTCATCAAAGTGCTGCTTATTTCTTGCATTTGAGCATTTTGTAATGTACAAACTTAATAATTATGTGCACTCTTTGTGTGAATGTATGGACAATTAGAATATTTCATAATTGCGTAACCCGAAATGTAGGGCTTACAAATATTTGCGAACCAAAAACTTATCAAATATGAAAGATTGCTTATCGAATAATTTTTCACAAAAACTTCACAGTTTTAACTCAAGTATTTAATCACAGGGAATAATAACCTTGCATGAAACATAAAAGAGCATTACTGAATGTTTTGCACATAAATAAAATATACTTTAATTTATTATAATAGCTGCTACGCTATATTTCTCACGGCGCCTTATTAAAGTTTTCCTGAACGCGTGTAGAACACATGTATTATCTGGTATTCTCGTACCTACCTATCTATGTTTACTGCACTTTCAGTGACTACTGCTCTTCAGTAAAGTTGGTAATTATTTTATCCATTTTTGAGGAACTGTCATTATAACGTAGTAGCATCACCCCGCGGTTTCACCCGCGTAATATGGGGATGTAATATAGGTATAGCCTATGTTCATCGGAAATAGTGTAGGTTCCCAACAGTGAAAGAATTTTTTAAATCGGTCAAGTAGTTTCGGAGTCTATTAAATCTAAACAAACAAACAAAAAACAATCAAATCTTTCCTCTTTATAATATTAGTGTAGATATTAGGTGGTACATTTAAGATACATTTTGTGATATGTTAAATTATCTTGTATTGGGAAAAATATAGTGATTACTCGCCTCATCTCAATTTATTTGATCTGCACCACAGCCATCACTCACTTTGATAATCCTCTTGCCCTTATATCAATTTATTTGACAAACCACGACCACCAGTATAAACAAATACCACATTCACAGGCTCACAGTTTACAAATATGATATAAAGAAACGAAATAAAAAACTATGACCAATACCTTCGCCCAATTCAATATTACATGTTCCCGTGACGCAAAATCTTAGGCAATTCCACTTGTCAGTCATCAGTCAGGACTTAAGGTCCCTTTTCTTTGCTGTCTGTAGTCTTTAAACTTGTACTTTAGTATACTATTTTGCTATTTATGCCTCTTATCCAATTCTCAGAAAATTATTTTAATAATCTGAAAGTATATTACACGAAACAAGGTATTAGCCGTGAGGCCCGACTAGCGCCCGGCCGGTTCTCCTGAGTGTCGTTAAAGGCTGTAGGCTGTACACCTCTATATTACAGCCTTAATAACATCTGGAAAGAGACCAGCCTCCCTAAATGCTTTGGACTTTTCATAGTATTACTAAACCTTAGGTTTTCTGTGCAAAATAAATAAAATAAGCTTGTTTATTAGAAATTTATTTCTTCGAAAGTCAAATTCAAAATTCAATTAATTTGTATAAATTAGACGATTAAAAAACATCTTTGAACGTCAACATCTGATCTATAGTAAAAATAATCTCTAGTTGTCCATTCGCAAAGGAAGTATTAATTGAGAATAACATTAATTTAATCTTCATTGTAATCTCTAGTAATGTTTTGTAATCATGATTTGTAAGCTGTTGCTTAGAAAATGTAAAACGTACCTATGGATTCCGCTTACACTATGCATATTTCTAAAAAGCCGAAGGCTATTGCAGATGCGCTGAAAGATCTCCTCCCAACAAAGCCAGCTCTGACTGTATTTTTTAAGTAAAAGGTACTTGAAGACATTTTAAAAAAATAACCAATAACAACATAAAAATAATATAAATAAAAGAAAACATTAAAAAAAATATAAAGCAACTTTAATTTTGGAAGTCAGTGGTTTTGGTATTTTTGTTATGTGTACATCGAAAGGTAGTGGTGTACCACATGGCAAGCACCAGATTTCGCATATTAAAAAAAATCAACAAAATCGGTATTTCCAGTTAAAAGATATTTAACACACAAAAAACCTACAGTCGAATTGAGTACCTTCTCCTCTTTTGAAGTAGGGTTAAAAACCCCAAAAAACTTTCTAGCAGTAAGTCACATAAGAAAATAAAATAATATCAACAGAAAAAACTTGTTTGTTCGAAATACTGATCTTAATAATAAAAAATAAAAAAAACAATTATACAAGAAAGCTTTGTTGAGTGCTAAAGGCTATTTTTGGCTACTTCCCGTTATGTCACATTCCCGATTCGACAACATGTCAAAAGTTTTAAAAACAACTGAACACAAGTGGCGTTTGGTCAAGATTTTGATCTTCATACATCCATTCCCGATTCGTCACCTTTTTTTAAACTAGTTCTTTGGATGGTACAGTCAACTACAAAAGTTACCAAGTCCTTTTTGACGCTCTTTTTATCACCCGACTTTCCCAGAGGTGCGTATATTGTTTTCTTAGCATATGTAAAATCATAAATTATGTAGGTACGTTACATGCATAGGTATTTACATGGCAATAAGTTTGATTGCCATGTGCAGCTTTCATCTATTTACCTTTGAAAACCGATAGTCCTAACCTTAAAGTGACCTAACCGAAGTGCAGAAAATCCAACAAGACAGTTTTGTGGCGAGCTGTAGTGACCCCACGGAGAAGTCTTGCTTTTCATCACTTCAGGATATGTGGTCTCCTTCGACGCTTTGACGCTAATTTGCTAGCTAACTTTACTGGGCCAATTCACTGAATGTGTAAGTCACTCCCTGTCATATTTTCATGAATATTTGAGTGACATTGGTTAGGTAGAGGCCGTAAAGCTCTGTTATTTGTTGGTTACCATTCCACTTTTATAGCCAGCCAAATTTATAGTCCGATTACTTTATTCGGCAATTATAATATTTTCAATTTGAAATGTCCAACGAGGCCTCTGTTGGTCGGATGTGGCCCTTCATTCTATCAAAGGCCTACCCCCCGGTACCAATATTGTCAAAAACAAACCAGTCCGAAACATGCAAAGTATTTCCGGGGCTAGAATAGGGATGTTTCCTGAGTAAAAAATATATAATTATGTTTAGTCCGTCAGTTAGACTATAGAAAAATATTGGACTCGTATTTTTTCCTTTATCAAATCTATAAAAACTGACGAAGATACAAAGCATCAAAGATCAGGAGTGGGGGCTTGTGACGTTACGGCTCGCTAAAAATTGTAGCGAGTAGTGACGTCACACGAGTTTTCAACGCTCTGTATCGGCTTCATTTTTTGTTTACGTGAAAAAAGAAAAAATACGTGTCCAATATTTTTTGGAAATCTATCTGACGGACTAATTAGATTTTTTTAGTCAACTACCCTATTGGGAATGGTCAAGATTCACAAGAACCAGGAGCCTAGAAAAATGTCGAAGTATTTTCGAGGCTGGAATTTTGGGCAACAAAGGCTCACAACTACCAGGATACCAGAATCATGAAGATATATTTCCGGGGCTAGAAATACAAGTGTTAAAAATTCAAAAACTACCCGAAAACTTTACTGGTTTTTTATTGGGGCTGGGAAAAATATTTAACATCAATCTATGACCCTTAGGAGTCAAGGGAAAAGCAAAATAGCCAGAAAAAAGAAATAACGCACTAGCCTCAAATACCCAAAATTAATGAATTGCAAAACCACGGGATTAACTTTCATAATGTTATGCTTTCCTGAAGCCAGTTCTAAAGTTCACGCAGATGAAGTCGCAGATAGAAGCTAATTAACAAAATATAAAGAGCTCACCGGGATAACAATATGCTAGTATCACGAATTCAATACTGATCTTGAGAAAACTGAAAGTGATAATCAAAACACTTTTGACGCGAGCGAAGCCGCGGGCGGATGCTAGTAAGTAGATAAAACAAAAACGGACGGCATTTCTTTTTACTCCTGATTGTACTTTCTAAACAAAAGGTTGACCAAACGGGAATGAATGTAGGCATTTTCAAATGTTGACGAATCGAGAATGAATGTATGAAAATCAAAATCTTGACCAAACGCCACTTGTGTTCAATTGTTTTTAAAGTTTTTGACATGTTGTCGAATCGGGAATGTGACATAACGGGAAGTAGCCCTATTTTTGTATACCGGAGAAATCCACGGTTCCAATAAGATGGTCAGAGGATAAGACGCGGGAGAAAGCTAGTATCTAGATATTAATAATAATACTAACTCTTTATTTCAGATAACAGGATCCATATTGTGCTAGTGTTACCTTAACCTGATGTCAGTAAAAAATAAATGTAAATAAAAATAACATTAATTTTGCACATGTACGTCTGTACGCACATGTCTCCCAGCCCGGTGCCTAATAAACGGCCTATCTATTTTTTTTTATATTGATTTGGTGAGTCAGTTTTACGTTTATCTATACTAATATTATAAAGAGGAAAGATTTATTTATTTGTTTGTTTGTATTGAATAGGCTCCGAAACTACTGAACCGATTTGAAAAATTCTTTCACTTTTTGGAAGCTACTCTATCCCTGGGTGACATAAGCTATATTTTATCCCTATATTCCCACGAGAACGGGAATTACGCGAGTAAAACCGCGCGGCGCTGCTAGTAGTAAGTAAATTGATAGCAAAAGTTTTGCCATCACCAAAAGTTGCTACCAGGACATAATAAAATTCAAGAGTATAAAAAGAAAACGAGCTCGCCGTGCTCAGAGCCGCTGTATCCCTAAAGACTCCAGCACACAGCACGTGTTAGCTTAACTACCGGCCTAACAGCTTGTGTGGCCAACAGCTTAGTTCAAACAGCTCGTTCTGTGAAATAATTACATTGTGACCGTTTAGTATTGCAGTTGCGGACGAGCCAAGCATCGTGGTCGGTCATCATATTTTAGAAAGTCGAAAATATTATGAAAGGTCAAAGAAAATAATAACATAAAAAGTTCCTGCTTCTTCTTTAATTACGCAAACTCTGAAAATGAGTTCTATAGAACGTATTTGCGTAATTTGAGTTTCCGTTCACAGCACTCACCTGTAGGGATCTATTACTGGAAAATACATGAAGTATTAGATTACTTGGCCTGTCACCAGAGTGAAAGATCCACGGACGTTAGCATTACTCTTCCTAAAATAGCTGGCCATGGACACCCCAGCAGCCTTGTTAAAACACTTCCATACCTGAATAAATAGATTATCTGAATAATTAAAACAGAGGTATTAACTCAAAGGGAAGGCGTCAAAGAATAAACAACAATGATAAACGATGCCTAAGTGGATGTTGGCTCAGTGAGGCAAAAACAGGCGCTCCGCCATTCAAACGATAGCGCTCACAAATAAATATAAAAGGCAACTCCACTTTGAAGATAAGTACTGCTTCACTCGTATAGAAATTATTGCACGGAAACCAAAGGAAACGGACTTTGCTGAAGAGCTTGAAGTCCTCGACGGGGTGAAAATCGTTCAGTAGCTTCCGGGATTAGCCGGAATATACGATATAATGCGAGCAAGACTTTGATTTACAATAATTGAAGTGCATTATAACATCAAGGAAAATCTACTTCTAGAAAATTCCACGTTCTATTACAAAGTTCCTTACCTCCACCATCTTTGTTTCCGCTGCAAATATATATTTACGAAGCGCCAGTAAAACAATATTAATAACCAAATTAGAGAACTTAATCAATTAGGTGCCGAACAAAGCAACAGCCATTAATTATTTGAGCACCAAAATTACGATATAAAACAGTTAAGATGGATAAACTGCGGTTTCTTTAACGCGATTATGAATATTAATTAGGGTGGTCGGACGTTTGGGAGACGCGGGTGGGACGCCGCTTCGCCGCAGCCGCCCCGCAGCCGCCCGGTAAACAAAAGCAGATGCCCCAATTCTCCAAGTGCTAAAGAATTGTCTGGTTACACCACTTCGCCGGATGCGTTGTCGGTTGATAAGCTCTTTTGTTAGCAGCACAATGGCGACTGTATCTGGTGTTATTTAAATTAAGGATAGTAGCGACGACGCCGCGTTAGTCCTTGTTGCATTTTGTTGGATAAGGCGCCAGCGCTCTGCGCTGTGAGCTGGAAAAGGAAAGGATCAAGGGTAAAACCGAACGCATTCAACCCTGATCTCTTCAAAGTTAGAGTGATCAGGCTTCTTCTGGGTAAGCTCATTCCATCGTCGACTTTGTCTCTGTCACCTGTGACCTAGACTAGAGTCAAGAGCATATCCATCTGACAATAAAAAAAACCACAACCTGTGAAAGAACCTACCTATAACGTAAATATACTTACTGTGGCAGTAACATGGTTATCATTTACAGAAAAAGTAAATTGATGAAAATAATTGTGACGAATAAGGAACCTTGTTAAAAGTTGCGGTTTACAAATTTATGAAAAAAGGTATTCAAACCCGGAAATTATTTTTTGCCATTTCAATGTGTGTACAAAACTAAAAAAATAAAAATAATTAGGTAACTGTAAAACAAATATCATTTTATATAAAAGATTATATCAAGATTACAATTATTCGTAACGTTTATTCGTTGCTTAAATTGTTAAAGATCAAATTGTAAATTATTGAATTTAAATAAAAATCAAAAACGATTACAATCATAGTTCTGAATGTTGTGTAACGAAACGTTTTCAGGCGCTCAAGTCAGCTGTCAGTGTCAATAATAAAATATCGCGTTGTGTTTTACTTTTTTTATTTTTCTTTTTTTGGTTTCCCTATGGACAACTCAGTCATACTGTTTTACAATAAGAGTGACCCTTAATAAGTACTTAGTTAACAACATAATCTAGAGAGGTCACTATAATTCTAAAACTTAAATAATTTATTTCAACAATTGTATAGCTAAACCACGTAACCTATAATTCAATGTCATTATTGTTTTTCGTTTTAAACGAAAACCGCAAGTTTTACAGGTTTCAGGACAAATGTTTAGCTATCAGTAATAAATATACAATAAGATGCTGCATATTGCATGCTTGTAAATTAATTTAATTGAGTGAGGTAAAGGTTTATATAATTATAGAGTATCTGGCATTATCCTTGACCTCGACTATTTATTTTAGGTAGAAGGCATTCTTGTTAAGGAATATTGGTCTATGTATTAAGGTGCCATTTGCCAATAACCTTATACCCAAGCTCCTTTTCAGTTTTAATCTGATCTAAAAATAAACGATATCGAACTTTTAAATAAACTAAATCAATTTTATCCACAAACAACAAAATAAATTCTTAGTAATAAGAGTCAAAAATAATAAAGATCGGGCATCGTTTTCCCTAATTCTAGTAATAACACTACAATTACATGCCTGCTCGACGAACGAGCGGGGATCCCATTTTTGTTCCAAGTTTGTTGTAAAACATTAATGAAGATGAATGTGGGCGGATGATCGGAGCACAATTACAGCCTCGTCTGGTCCATGGGGGGAGGAAGCCATCCCCTTAATATCACCATATTTCACTCTTAAACAATCGCGGTATTTTGTGATTGATTGCCGGTACTGATGCCGCAACGCAGGAAATACAGAAGATCGTGATTCACATAAAACTTAGTAGATAGAGAGACCCATTACAGTGACAAGAATGTGAAGGCTTGTGTGTGAAGTTTAAATAAATAAATGTGAATAAATAATGGTAATGGTCTTAAGAGATAAAGTTCAAATACAAACTAATATTATGAAGAGATAATCCAGTTAGAAATAATATTGGAAGAAGTATTTGGCGTCTAGCGGTGAGATACGCAGACGACATTGTTGCTATCGTGGGCAGTGCCAACGTGAGCACTGAGCACTAATAAAGACTGGCGAAGTGCGAGCCGGACTCGTGCATGAAGGGTTCTGTACCGTAGCCATAATTATAATCCACTAAAATGCCGTTAAAATTGAGCAAAAAACACGTTAAACTACAATATTGCAATAGAAACATTGTGAGCATTTCAAGTGTCTACCTGTTGCCATTATTAAGATTGACCAAAAAACGACAAGAAAACAGTTTTCTAGTAGCCTCCTCTAATTGTAAAATTTTGTGACACACACACATTTTGTGAAAATTTCAACAGTCTAATTATTACGGTTCATGAGATACAGCCCGATGACAGATGGACGGATGGACTGAGGGACAGCAGAGGGTCAGTAATAGGTTCCCATAAATTTGCCTTCGGGTACGGAACGTTATACAAAGGGAGGAACACGGGATGTTTGTTTGTATGCAAGAGGTATTTTCTAGAACGACCGATACCCGATCGGTACAAAAACTTGTAGACTGCTATATATCGGTACAAAAACGTGTGCACCGAAAAGGAAAGATTTGTATTTTTGTATGTAACGAATAAACTCAAAAACTACTGGACCGATTTCAAAAATTCTTTCTTGAGTAACATAGGCTATATTTTATCCCCGTATTCCCACGGGAACGGGAACTACGCGGGTGAAACCGCTGGGCGCTGCTAGTAAACAATATTGCGGAATATTCTAGAACAGTGCGCGGTTCCTTTAAAATAGGCCACAGGAAAGGATCCGCATTACAGAGCTAGTGCACAACACATTCAATGAGACACAGTGGGTGGGGAGAGATGTTGGCGACAGACCTGGCAACCCCGTTGCTAGGGTCTGTTTGGTGTCGGTCGGCTAGCAACGGGGTGGTTTAGCGTGAATTTGCTTTAATCTATCTAAATATATATAACTCAAAAGTGACTGACTGACTGACATAGTGATCTATCAACGCACAAACCCAACCACTGAACGGATTGGGCTGAAATTTGGCATGCAGGTAGACGTTGTGACGTAGGCATCCGCTAAGAAAGGATTTTGATTAATTCTACACCCAAGGCCATAAAATAGGGGAAGAAAGTTTTAAAACTTCGTCAATTTTAAACCGATCGGGCTGAGAGTTTCAAAATCGGGGGTAAAGTAACTATTCCACGCGGACGAAGTCGCGGGCAGAAGCTAGCTTTATATATGTTTTGTGAGCTTTTATTAGGCCTAGGCCTCGAATCTTTGTTTGAATTGGTGTTCAACATTGTGCACAGTTCACCTTCTGCTTCAATTTCCTGCGTAGTGTCATGGTGCACCTAATTAATTACGTGGTATGACATTACCTTTCGTAATGCCGTAGTTTGTAACTCTCAGTATTTTTAGCATGAGTAATGCGCCCAGCAAATATATCTCAGTCATAAGCCTATGCTGGGGAGTTTGTTTACACGGTAAATTACATTTAGTATCGTAAAGTACCCGTTAACTATTGACGGTAAGGTTTTAAATGATAATTAATGAGATAATTACTTTGTGAGTAGGTTTTATGTAAATAACACTTTTACACGTCCATCTCTTTTGGCTTATAAGAAGGTATGAGGAGTAAATCAGATTTTTGTAAGTTAAGTTTAACAGCCTCTTTATTGAAAACCTCATTGTCACTTTTTTATTTTAGTAGTTCACATTCTTCCGCCTCCTTATAATATTTCCAGCATCAGGTAAATCGTCATGTGGTCCCATTTAACCGTATAGTTCGGTAGTAGTACCAATTGGTACTAGACATGCAAACCTCCGCCGGCTCGGTTGTAGTACCAATTGGACCTCAGAGTTACGTCATACGACATCCTAATTTATAATTGCATTTTTGATAAAGCCACTTAAAAAATCTTATGTATGGGCGTTAATTAAAACAATTAGATAAAATGCTCATATCTTAGCGCCATTAATTCTTTAAAATTTAACCCACAAGTTTACTAACTTTCCTAAATAAAATCGAAGTGATAAATGTGATAATCGCCATCAACCATCATTCTTATTGTTTTTTTTTTATTGTTAGTGTGTACCAAAACGATTATGCGAATCGATTAATTTTTTATTTAAACCTAATCGATTAATTTAAATTCGTTACTAAAATATTAGGAAAAATACGTTTAAGACATAAAATACAATAAGCATTAATCATTATTATTATTAATGTTTTCTTATGTAATTCAAATAGGATTCTCTACAATTAAGAAAGAAATCTACTCAACAGATTATCGGACCCAAGATTAATTTGCGCAGAATTGTCTATGTTGTTCAAAATAAGAATGAAAAATATTTTATTCCTTTTAAATTACTGAGAGTTTTATTTTAGATACTTTCAGCTGGTTGCGTACGAAATACCAAGCTTATAGTTTATGTATTGTAGACAATTTTACACTGGTATTTGAAAAATATTTTTTATCTAAAGTGAGTAATGGTATCAGATTTTTTTTTATAATGTTATAAAAATTGAATACTGCTTTTTAAAATAGTTTTCGATTTTGTCATCCTGCTCCTGAAACCCAATATCTAATATGTCCATGCAGGGCACGGAAAAATGCATTTTATTACCCACGACGGAACGGAGACGGTGTATGCGTTTGGGGTGAGAGGATGTTTGTTTGTGCATACCAATGTTCCCATTTATCTCCAGAACTACTAGTCGGATTTAATTGGTGCATGTTCTTAGATAGGTATTACGGTGACAACTCAACAGGGGGCGCTGCAGTCAAGGATATTTGGGCAAACCAATGTTGCCATTTATCTTCAAAACTACTATTCCAATTTTGATGCAGTTTTCAGTGATGGGTTAAGGTTTGATTGGTGCATGTCCTTAGATAGGTGTTACGGTGACAACTCACCAGGGGGTGCTGCAGATTCATAATAAAGTTCTCTCTAAAAAGTTTGAAATAAAAGGCAAAATTGAAAATTTTGAAAAAAACCCACGCCGGTAAAAACAATTGAAAAAGAATTAAATAATTAATAAAAACCCCCGACTTACAGAATGAATGTAACCCAAGAATATCCGTCAGGGCTGCCATCAGAATCTGCAAAACTAGCTCATTTAATGGCAGCAAAAATCTTTTTTTTTTTTTCAAAATTCGAATAGCCTATGACAGTTCGGCATTTATATATATATCGAATCAATCAAAATCAAAAGTCATTTATTCAAACTAGGCTGAGCGACAGCACTTTTTGAATGTCAAATTTTACATAAAGACAGTCCCCCAAAACGCCCACCCGTCACCACTTCCTAGTGTTTTAGCTGGGAAGAAGAAGTGGCGCAACAAACTCCCCAGCAACACATCTGTCTGTTGCGTTTTAAGAACTTGAATTTATACAATAGTATGCAAAGTCATTACATGCCAAAGGTAGGAAAAAAAATCAATTATCCAACATGGAAATATTAAATCAATTCACTATAAAAACATTGTAAAGATTAGATTGAGTCAATTAAATAAAAATAGATTGACCTACATAGTCATAAAAAATTACACAAAAACAAATATATATATATATATATATATATATATATATGAACTCATATAACCCCTGATACCTGATTTGAAAAACCTATGCAGCCGTTTAGGCTATCGGACGTTCCAAAGAAATAGACGTAACTATAAATATATATATATACATACATACATATATATATATATATATATATATATATATATATATATATATATATATATATATACATATGTACCTACTTACATACATAGGTACATACTTTCAACTTCAACATCAACACAACATTTTATAAAAAAAAAAACTTATCACATTTTATAGCATATCGAATTCAAATAACATTACATCAAAGTTCAAACCGATCCACTACCTAACCATACCATAGTCAATATAGAGATTAAGAAAAATTATGTGAAAATAATAAATATTTCTGAATCACGTCACGAGCGCATTCTGGTTCTGCATTTAAATTTTGAATAAAATAGACGTTTTGGCGCGAAATCTGCATGGGTCCGATTAATTTGTTGAGTTGATTTTATTCGTTGATTTCCAAAAAAAGAACTATTTAAATTACTTAACAAAGCGCAAATATGGTTTTTATAAATGCTTATTGGATTTTATGATAAATAAAATATTTTGCGCTAATTTTTAATAATCGATTTATGATAATTGCTCATTTATATTTATCGAGTCGAATGAAATAAAAAAACCATCGATTATAATAATCGTTTTCCCACACCCTAGCATTAAAAAAATCAAAATGTCTGACGATTTTAAACAAAAATAAATTAGCGGTAATGAATATTACGTGTTATTGGATCTGTGTTCGTTTATTGCATTTAGATCTGGGCTTTTTCTTGTTCTTCACGATATTTAGAATCATAAAATGTGTATTTGTAATAGTATTTACATGTGAGTGTGTGATTTTTGTGTGAAATAAAAACGTAAACAAACACAGTTGGCGCGAAACTTTGACTTTGGATACCAAAAAACTTCATTACCGCTACATATTTCCTTAGAAATATGGATGAATTCGTCAAATAATCAAATGATGAACAAACCACTACTCCTCAAGTGGAGTTTGGGTTTCTGGAATTCATAATTTTCATGTTTTTTAGCCTCGAACACCACTGCCATCAAAGTTGAAAAGTAATATTTTTTTGTCATAATTGAACCGTATTTTAAATTAACTTGCGTATAGCAAATGACAAAGAAAGATCGCAAATATAATGAATATGTCTTGATTTTGCGGTTTTGCATCTTTTTAGCAAGCGAGAAGGTTGTTTACATATATAATTTTAGCAAATCTAAGACGACTATCTTTTGGAAGGGTGTAGTAATGCGTATTTTAGACGCATTTTTAAGTTGACTGACGTAATTTGAACGGTCTTAAGTTGTAATTTAAGATATTGCTCAATAACTTATCGTATAAAATTGCTGCAAAAACAAATTTATCATAGATAATTAAGATGATGAAAGTTGAGATAATTTCTGAAATTCATGACGTAACATGCAACACCCCGTCGACTCAGCTAGTGTGTCAAATGTCAAAATCTTGTCGAGCAGAGTGGTTAAACTTTGAGTGAGATCTGACGACTAGTATTTGAGTGAGATCTTACGACTAGTACTTGAGTTATTCCTAATAATGTGTGGCTTCAACTACATTGTTGATGTTTTCATTTTCACTTATCGATGTCAAATGAAAAAAAAGACCTATACGAAGGTTTGGAAGCGCATCGTAATATTTCGATGTGGTCTCTTTCTAGTTCGGTGAAGATCTGATGAAGAACTTCGGAGATAGGAAATGGAACTCTTCAATAAACGATAGCAAATCTTCCGAGATAGCTGAAATCGCACGTCTGTTTATAATTTGCACCAGCTTGGGTATCACCACTAAAAGGGTGAAAAAAAAAATTTTTTTTTTGCTTTGCTCGTTAATTTTTTTGTTCTCGCTTCCGCTATCTGCTTTTACATAACTGAAAATGTCTCATTTCAATAACAATGCAAAGCGGAATGAACTTCCCTGGAAATCCAATAAGTATATAACAATAAAGTAATGTTGTCTCTTACTTATTGTATGTGTGCACATAAATACTAAAATAAATAAATAAGAGGCTTCCCCGCATTTCATTGCCAACAACACTTTTTAACCCCCGACGCAAAAAGAGGGGTGTTATAAGTTTGACTTGTCTGTCTGTGGCTTCGTAGTTCCCGAACGAATCAAGCAATTTAGTATTTTTTGGATGAAAGGTGAGTTATGAGCGAGTGTTTTTAGACATGTATGATGAAAATCGATTGAGTCGTTTAAAAGTTATGGGGGGTGAAAGATTGAGTTTTTTAATTATTTTTTACTTTTTAAAGGGGAGTTAGGTTTTTGTGTCAGGGTTTTTTATTTATTTTTTATAGATGAACTAAGCTGAGTTTTTTTTATGATTGCAATAAGCTCTCACTTAAAAATAACTAACTGTTCTGGAAACAATCACGGTAAATACCGCTTAATGTTTGTCTCTATTATCGGCGTTAGGTAAGGTACTAATAAACCTTCAGGGTAGTGAAAGTTAGTTAGAAGCCTGAACTTCGAACAAGGAAGCCCTGTTATAAGATCTAGAACATTTTCAGCTATTAGCGAACAATGCCCTTCGTTATGAACAATGACTTCATTTTTGTGGGTGGGTTTCGCTATTTGCCTTTTGTTTCTTTTATTTAATTTACCTCTTATGTCCTTATGATACGAATAAATGAAACTATGCAGAAGTTTAATAATTTCTGAATAAAAAAATTGTTTAAATGTAGCGAAAATCGAGTTGTATTGACTGATGCGAATGTAGCTTACGAGTAGAAATACGGGAAACGCCTCTCTATTGTTCGGCAGTTTACATGATAGGATAGCTTTTGAAGTAGGTATTTAGGCTCGCACTAATTTACTCACAAAACAATCAAAGTAGATATCCTATAATCGACCACAGCAACAGCGCACCTTAACAAAAGCCATTCACGTCACTCCTGCGTAAACCGATCACCACCATCTTCCATGCTGCAACCACCTCACTTTTTCACTGCCGGGGCCATCGTAGCACACGTAGTCCATGCCCGCCGTGGTTCGCTGCGATCATGACGCATGGCCAGTCAGCCAGTGATGTATATAGTCCGTGTGATTTAAGCCGCAATCGTCCGCGACCGAGGTGTCAGGCCAACAAAGCAGTACTCGGCAGTAATTAAAAGCATGGAGGCCGCGCGTCACACCGACATACACACTCCATTTGTTAATTGGAAACCGTAAAGATACACGACTCGTTTGTGTCCCAGAGGTGGTGTGACGTGTGCCAGAGACACTTCGCTTGCCTTACATGTGTAGCTTTGTGTGCCACTCACTTTAGTAGTTGGCCAGCTATAATGGAAGCAGGCTTCGGTTCTTCTTCCCTTACTATTACTACTTGATTACTGTTATCATCTGGATCTAATGAGACATCACGCAGTCTCTCTCTGAAACCATTTCTTCATGTACTTGTAAGAAATTTGAGACTTTGACTTATCATAAATCTGGGTTTACTTTGGGTAGGCCTTTTAAGAATGTTATGTTACTAGAATTTAACTGAAACATATGAACTGTTCGCTGACGCTATCCAGATCGTCCGCGGAGTTATCGCCTTCAAAACACAAGCATAAAAAGTTGTCCCTCTCATTTCCCTCCTAAAGTTGACGCCTTTTTTATTATATTTGTATTGGAAATAACCAAATTACTTCTTCCGCTCAAGTTAAAGCATATAGGAGTGTCAGACTCATACTGAGCAAAACCCACCCGTGTCCGTCCTACTGCCCTTTGCGTTCCAGGGCCGCGGTGACTCTTTCGAACAAATTCAACAACCCTAGACAATGATCCTTTAGGGCACCGTCTTCTTTGCTGACATCTCTATGAGGCGCGCGTGGAACACGACGCGCCGTCGACCTGAGCCTGGCTGCTATTAGATGGCGAGCATCCCATAGCTCGCTATCCGCAGGTCCTCGCCTACGGTGTACGGTACGCTCCCCACGCCCCGGGGCGTCTGCTTCTGTTGTGGCGGCTGGAGCGTGAAGATTCCCTCTCCCGCGCTCGGTCTGCCTCCTCTTTCGCTAGCAATACTACTTCGCAGAAAAGTTGACG
Organism: Hecatera dysodea; assembly: GCA_905332915.2. Lineage (NCBI taxonomy): Eukaryota > Metazoa > Arthropoda > Insecta > Lepidoptera > Noctuidae > Hecatera > Hecatera dysodea. The sequence continues at coordinate 22,624,833 of HG995292.1, forward strand.
CCTACGTTATACATGGATGGAAGGACAAGTGATTTTATAATTATGATAAGTAAAGATAAGTCAAATAAATCTAAAACCGCATTTAAAAAACCCAAAATAAAACTCTAAATATCATCGATGCATGAAATAACTGGTGGACACAAGTGCCCAGTAATCGTGCTCTCCTGCATGCGGAGCACACTCGGCGCAAAGGACGCTCAATTATCGAGCATTCAAATCTTCGACTCGACCGCGGGGCAGCCCTATTCGTCGTATGTTTAGGATATTTATGGCTGGTGGATGGGAAACGTATCATTTTTCACTGTCACATTCGTTGGTGACAAACAATCAGTTATAGCTAATAATATCGTCCACACGGATCGATCTTTAAGGTTAAGCAACGCTTGCTGAGGCTGGTGTGTACAAGGGCGACAATCTTAACATATTAAGATCCCTTCGTAACTTAGAAAGCACGCAGCAAGGCTGTAATGTATAGATCTTTTACCCTCTTGTTATATGTAGCTAACAGGAAAAACAGACTTCGGCAGAGAATTTCACACCTTAGCTATAGTATTACTAACATGTTTTTTTAAGTTTTATTCTCATGTTTTTTGTTTATTCTCATTTTGTCCATAAAGTGTTTATTAACACTTTATGGACAAAAATAGTCTGAAATAAAAATAAATTGAATTGAATATACGCGGCAGGAGTCATTCCTAAAATCTTTAATTTATTTCAGCAAACTAAATCACAAGCATCCTCTGTAGAGATCTTTATTTATCAGGACCTTTAGAGGTTTATGAATTTGATGGCACATTACGAACAAAAAGACAAAAAAAAACAAATTTTATGTTTACGAGAATTTGAAAAAAAACAGTACGAAGATTGTCAAGCCATAGATGGTTTCATAAATTATATAAAAGTAATTAAATAATCCTATAGAAACGATTTAAATAAGCTTCCACGTTCCCGTCGTTAAAGTACTGACTGTATTATCCTCGTCACAAATAATGCTAACTGGCCACTGACAGCTAAGAAGGCAGTGTCTAGTGGACTCTTTGTTGGACTCGTCTCCACATTTTCCGTGAGGGTAGTTTTGTCCGCAATCACTTCGCGTCTCAGACGTGGTCACGTCTTATTCAACGGTAGTGCATGTTTATTCTGAATACCTCGTGCATTTCACAAAATGGTAGATGTCTGCATTTTTAAACAGACGAATTTCGAATATCTGACTTGTCCGTTCTGCAGAGTTTATATATATGATTAAATATCTTTCTGCAATATAGGCAGTACCTTTTAAACCCGAAATAATATTTTTTGATGACACCATGTGTATTGACCAGATTTTTGTGCAGACACCGCATGATCGTAGCACAGCTACGGCGTAGCAATTGTACTGTATAACATTGCTACGGCGGCGTAGCAAATTAAGTGCACCGTACAGCAATTTTTTTTATTTGGTCCACTCGCAGTTCAGCACACTAAGGTTACTGCTTAACCGATTATTCATGTGGTGGCCTCAAATGAATGTAAGGCCCCCAGCCAGGGCTTTGCACCGTACAGCAGTTGAACAAGCCTTTAAATATGAAACCGCGAAACCAAACAAACAGCCATATTTTTCGACTGATTCCACAATACTACGTTGTAGTACCTATTCTGAAAATAAAACACATAGGCGCGCGGCCGGCGCCGTCTAGGTCACAACAGCCTGTTCATAATTCAGCAGCGAGTGCTTACGGCCTATAATCCGCGTTACGTGAGCTATTTTATCGAGGCATAATTAAAAGCTGCCTGTACCCTCACTAATTGGCACTATGTAAGTGGACAGCTAGCGGTTCACGGCACAATCCGGCTGCTCCCGGCGCAATCCGGCGCAATCCGGCACGCCGGCACCGCCAACCGATTAATTAACACTACTTCATAAAATGTTTTCGACTTTAATTCATTAACGAGTTTTCATGTCGTACTCATTTACTTTCGTTAGTTTTTAATTTCAACACGCTGATATGGTTGTGGAAATTATAATAAATAAACTATTCGATTTTCCAATAACTGCCGATTCTGAAAAGCCTTCACTCAAAAATCTGAATTTGCTTCATTGAATACACTTCATCGGCTCATGATTACGATATTTATAGGGCTGTGAGGCCGTAAAAACGCAAATGAGTTTATAAATTAATCTCCGATTTTAATAATATATTTGTTTGGAGATTAACCAATGAACGTGACAGTGAGCCGCACTCGGGAATTATACATATACTGCTATTATTGGAATTCATGTTGTGTATGTATTCACTTACAAGGCTTAAGTTTAATAATAATTAATTAATGTCGATATTCTTAGCCAAATGACGTTATGAAAGAAGATAGAATTTCATATTTATATTCGAGTTTAGAACTTCTAAAACTGCAGTGCTTTAATTACAGTTAAATTTGTTTTCAAAACGTGTCCAAATCAATCATTGTAATAAGAGTAATTTGACTCCATATTGACGTGTAATACAAATGGCCGCGGTTACTTACGATGGCGGTGATTAAAAAATCATTCATCTCGAGAAGCCGGCGGGGTGGGGGATGGGGTGGGGGTGGTGAAGTGTTGCGGCGCGGGTGACAACCCTGGAGTCTCCTCATTAGAGCTACAAATTCGGCGATCGCTCACTACGATACTGACGGATAGGGCTGTCGGTGTTTATTGATTTTTCAGAAAAATACGTAAGAAAAAGAAACGTTTATCAAATAAAGTGATGTTTTAATTATATCTTTACAAACACAAACAAACAACTACAATACAAGAAACTAACCTACTTAACCTTATCTTATACAAGCGTGATAGCTTAATAGTTACAGATAACTACATTAATTAACATTGTAAAACAATTCATGTATCACATATACATAAAACCACGATTATCTTCCTGGAAGCCACGTAGCAGTAATCTCAAGGAATACTATAATTATTGAATACATTACAGCACAAGTACAGAAACACTTCAACCATGTATCTTCCGAATTGATGACGCTACAGCGGAGCCCTATTAGCCCCCAGATAAGGACGTGACTGACATGAACATGACAGATACATAATAATATGATATTCATGGTATTCATGGTATTCGTATCGTCAGTGCCAGCCCAGGGCCCCAAGTCTGCTATTACAATAGTGTCAGAATGGTCTATCATTGATTTCATAATGACTGATTTTGACAAGTTTGGTAATGTACTAATATTAAAGCGTCATTATGACTTTCCAATGGCCTACCACTGACACTCCATTGAAAAAATGGCATTGAATGGCAATCTCGTACACAATGACAAATGAATGACAGACGTATGCGATATCTGCTAAAATTTTAAAAGCTTGTTTGATCATTGACCTACCTTTAGAACGTCGTTGTGCAGTCATTTCTATTAATAGATCGGTTATCAAAAAGTATTGTGAGGCCATTGATCGACCATTATGAATTTAGCAGAAGAACTTTTAGCAAAATTACAATGGGATCGTGTTGGAATGACAAATTTATAAAAATAACAGACTTGGGGCCCTGAGCTCTAGTGACATACAGACGCGTCGTTTTACTAATAACCAAAAGACTTTGTTATTTTTGGAATATGTCTATGTTTATTGAAATGTTATCGTAAGAGCTCGTCGCTAGGTACCAACAGCCGCACGGGTAGATTTTCAAGGTTAAGCTACTTTCGCCGAGGTTGTTTCGTAGATGGGTGACCATCTATACCGAGACTCATTGATGCCTTGGAAAACATGATAAGCTATTGGTCCCGGTCCCTGTCATTTGAAAATTGATACAGGGATGGGATAAAACGCGAAATGCGGGTAGGAAGGCGCGGGCAAAAGCTAGTTAGTATTTATGTATGTCGTTTTGTAGCTTATTTAAATACTTTATATTTTACTGATTAGTTAAATACTTTTTCACCACCTTTTGCGCCACCTAACTATTGATGAAATTAAATAAAACAGGCATTTGAAATGTCAAATTATTACCTGTGATTAAGAAAGCAACTTTAGTCAATCCTAATCTGTTATAAGTTTACGTTCTCGAACCTGCCCAGTTCGTTTTCACAATTCCGTAATCATCGAAAAGTAAATACAAATATTAAACAAGTCGAACAAAATGCTATCTGCATAATGTATGAATGGCGACGACAACGTGTCAACAACCTAGCTAGCGTGCCACGCTTTAATGCAATATTTATCAAAGCCATTATTTAAACGATTACTTTCCACAAAAACGTGCTTCAACAAATCTCTCACAAGCACTTTCATAAAACGCAAATAAAACGAGGCAAGCGGGCACGTGCATCACGCTTTGTAAAACAAAACCGAACCGTTTGCAACTGAATAATAGAGACAAAAGATTTGAACAATCCCCGTAAGTTTGTGTGAATGGCTCGGCTAGACAGACAGGCTAAACAGATGCCGGGGACATAATTAATAACCTAGGTGCACAAAGCGTCTAGTGTCTGCGGAGTTCTGGCACAATGGGCTGCGTAGGATTACCTTGAATGGATCCAACACACCGATGTGGATAATGCCGGCGCAGATGTACAAGTGAACGAAAGGACTGCGACCCGCCGAGTTAAATTATAACGTCTGGCCAAAGGACCCGTGATTTATTTGGCAGGTGCCGCGGCTCAGGTACCTGTAGTTGGTCCTTTGGAGGGCGTCGAAGCAATTTGGGATCCTTCCTGTTCTAATTAAGGGACTTTGAAAATATTTTGTTGGTATTAGAGAATTTTAGTTGACTGAAATTAATTGCAGTTTTTTCATGAAGTAAGAATTTTTTTTATAATCATGCATCAAATTATTGACTTTTCAAGTGTCATTCATTTAATCTTTCATAAAAGCTTTTCAAGTATTTATAATGATATTCACATTAAGATCAGCCAAGAAGACCAATTCGTAAATCCAAGTACTGACGATCTGGCAAGACCAAATAAAAAAATCTCGCCACCACTCGATGCCAAGTTGGCTTTGTCTCCAAATCTCATACACATACTCGTCACAGTATAATACATAATATACATACATGCCGGAATAATTGTGCGAGTGTTGAGCCAAGTTCTGCCGAATCCCGGGGCTCCGAACTTGGATCTCCGTCGACTTCCGTATCTCGTTATCATACTAATGGACTCTCGGGGAGTGTACATTATTGTATTGTTGCCGGTCGCTCTTGGGACCACTGCGAGCTGCTATAGCTATAGCAGATGATATGCTTGTTTCAGTCATGTGTGCTTTGATTAGATTACTAATATTGTCACTTTTCATTAAACTTAAAATTATTCACATACATTTTTTTTAAAACAACGTTAAATTACTCTAGCTTCCATACTGATTAATTATGATGTGCCGTCCTTCACTGAGGCTGTGGAGGCCTGGAGATTTGCTTGCCCGAATTCAAAACCGCCCGACTACCCTTCATCCCAGTGGCGTACAGTGGTTCGAGTGGGGTAGGCCAGAGAAAATGTCCAAATAATTTTAAAAAAATAACCACATTATTCAGGGATGATTTTTAATGAAATCATTAAAAATCATCCCTGAATAATGTGGTTATTTTTTTAAAATTATTTGGACATTTTCTCTGGCCTACCGTAACTCGGACCACTGCACGCCACTGCTTCATCCCAGAGACGGTGGGATGTATCGCTCTGCAGTGAAGTTCAGAAAAACTCTATTGCCACATCAACTACTACTGCGGAGCGTGAGCGCCTGCTGGTTGTGGGTGAGTGGGTGTCGGGTCTCTGGCGCACTACGTCGTCGAATATTGGCTCTTTGTTTGACGATACTACTTTCTGCCGCGCTACTGCTTCCCTACGTTTAAGCGCTTCCTGTTGTTGATGTGTCGAAGTTATCAACAGCCTCGGTCACCACGGCCTGCCATGTAACCGAAGGGTGAGTCACATAGACAGCACGCAAACATCAACGATATCATCCGACGTGATCTTGTCGCCGTCGACGTTCCAGTGTACTACGAGACTACAGGGCATGTCCATTTCCATGAAAGATGGGTAAGGGTATGCCTTTAGTGTGGGACGCTACTTGTGTCGATACTCTTGCGCCATCCCATCTCCCTAGCTTGTCGTGCTGTGCCGACGCTGTCGCTGTGGTAGCGGAGAACCTCAAACAGCATAAATATAATAGCAAACAGTTACATTTTCGAGTCGTTTGGGGTTGAAACTCCTGGGCCGTGTGGTCCAAGTGCTGATGTGTTATTTAAAGAACTATGCAGGTGCTCAATTGTCGCTTCGCGCCACCCAAGGGCTTTTACCTTGGACAGAGGATTAGCATTGCCATACAACGTGGCAAGGCCGCCAGTCTTTTGGGCACAATTTCAGTCAACAGCGATACGAATGAAATTATAACGCCATCTTTTAAGGTTAACTTAGAACTGAGTATTTATTTCAACTTAGTTAAGTATTTATAAAAACAGTTGCTAATTATTAATTTGAGTTTTCTATAAACATTCAAGCAGCAGAGTCGAGAATTACATTCTCTACTCTTTGCTATAAGTCTCATATTGAATGCATGAGGATTGACCGTATCGTTTGATTGACTGTTTAGAAATCTAAACTGAATGCGCAGAACATTTTGAAGTTTAAAACATGATTTTTTTCAATTGCAATTTCCAATCTGAAATCGTCGTTATTGAGTTTCTTTTAGCTGTTCTAACATCATACAGAGTTTTAATGGAATAAGAGGCCAACTTATAGGTACTTTCCAAAAACTCATCCTACTATTATATATGTGAGAGTTGGTTTGTTCTACTGTCACGCATAAATTGTTGAACCAGTTTTGATGAATATTCGTATAGATGGGATCCTGGAAACTATTGTACTGTACTCTAACGCCACCGAAACTGTGGGTAAAAGCTTGTTTGTTCATTGAAGTCTTTTAAAATTTTTGTTGCTATTGACCACTCTAACGACATGGTTTCCTTGTCCTCAGCGGGTGTCAGGACAGTGGACGTGCAGGCGGTGGAGGGCATGGTAGCGCAGTTCCCCTGCGACCTGGGCACCGCCGCTAACGACAAGGTCTACATGGTGTTCTGGTTCAGGGATGACGCCGGGATACCATTGTACAGGTACGTGGATTTATTTAGGACGAAACTTGGTTCATTACGGATTGAACTTGTATTGTGTGTGGATGTCGATTTTAATTTTATATCAGGATTTTGTTATGTTTCTTCTGTGAAACAGGGATTTTCTCAATGCTTGTAAAATCGTTATTGTACATGAGTGTTTGTTAGTAGGTACTTTATTTAATCTTTGTCAAAAAATACGGAAACGTTGGGGCTATTTATTATTTGTACCTATATTTACCGAGAGTGGTTTGTTAGAATTAATGTTGATATAATGAATTCAAATGTTATTTCATTAGCCGATAACGACAGACTATTAAATAAAATAGGTTTCATAAAAAAAGTTGTTAGAAGGGGGAGGGAAACCACAGGGCATCAAAAATTACTTTCGCCTCGAATCCAATAGGAAAAGTGTGCAAAAATTGTCGTTGTTGGCAGCGATTAATTCTTTAACTTTTCTTCAATTTTTTATACGTAAACCACGAAACAAATCGCACGAGTTCACTTGTCTAGACAAGTTCCAGTATTAAATGTTGACATAAACCTTACAGTTAATTAAGAAGAAAATATCATTAAAAAGAAAACTACCTTTACTTTTCTCATAAACCAGTCTGCTGAAAATACCAGACACAATCGTTCCTTCAAAGAAACTAAAAAGAAAATTTTCAAAAGAAAGTGATCTTATCAGCGCTAGGTTCGTAAAAGTTGGTGAAAAACTTATAAGTAGGGTAGTTAAGTCTTGTTGTGTCTATGGAGGGGCGGAACGAACGCGATCGGGCTCGACATCATCATTATTAATCATGCAAAAAGATCAACAAGCATGGGTGACATATCAGCTAAGTAAAACTTCCCCCCGCCCGACCGACTTCTAAACTTTTTTTAGAAGGCGGTTGTTTTTTTTTTTTTGGGAAAAAAGTTTTCCATTCCATTTTTTCACTTTTTATTGGTGACACCTCACGCATAAACATACCCATCACAGCGTATGTGCTCTAAACAGGTGTAAACAATAAACAGACACGCAATTTCAGAAATCCCGGATGATTTTCTATCATTTACTGATCCATTTCCTATCTCGGTTCTTCTTCAGATCTTCATCAAACTAGAAAAGGGCCATCTCGAAATACTAAGATGCTCTTCGAAACCATAGTATACCTACAGTTTTATTTTTTTCCATTTTACATCGACAATGAGAGAATGAGAACATCATCAACGTAGTCCACACATTATAATATATATTAGCGACAATTCAAATTTAAATGGACCAGCACTAGCTTTCGAATATAAAAAGTATTATCAAAATCGGTACACCCAGTAAAAACTCATGAGGCAACACACACAAAATAATAATGCAGTCGACTTGAGAAACTTCTTTTTTTTTTAAGTCGGTTAAAAAGAGAAAATATGAGACGAAGGGGAGGGAGTGGAATACTTTGGCAAGTATTTCCTGATGCCCTAAGTTCTGTTATCTTTAAGTCAAGAGTTTACAGCAAATCCTAAATCGCAGTTAGCTATAGGATTAAGTAGTCTAGTAAGGCTACCCAATTGATGATTCCTTCTCACTCAAATTTTAAAATTAGATCGAATAGGGTACAATGGGGTAGGCGTATGCGTATCTATGTGGATAAACCCCCGTATTAAATGAATAATAATCATCGCTTACCATTGATATAGTATTTAATATTTCTATATCGCTTACCATCTGGTGAGACAGAGGTCAAACCAAGAAATAAAAAGATTGGCCAAGTGCGAGTCGGGCTCTATCACGAAGGGTTACGTATGAAAACAAAAAAAAAAACACGTCTGTTTTATGTGAGCCTTCCTTTCCTTTAATCTAATTTAATTTAATTTTCTGACATGGCGGCCATAGATTTTCACACTCTGTGAAAATGATAACTGTCTACCTATTACGGTACTTGCGATACAGCCCACTGACAGACGGACGGACGGACGGACAGCGGAGGCTTAGTAATAGGATTCCGTCCGAGTACGGAACCCTAAAATGAAGGTTCTTTCAGAAAAAAAAGCAATGCGTATGAAAAATCAAAAGATCTGTGTCAGTAATACAATTTGTTACATTTACCTACATACATGCCAGTGTTAATACAGTAATTACATACATACGATGAATAATTTAGTGATTACCTGCACCACGGGCCTGTATATAAATTACTCACTTGCGTGCTAATTAGCGCCCGTACGACTGTTTTTTCATTAGTAACACGAACCTTAGTCGTTGCTATCGTCGTGCTATTTATTACACGACTGCCCAAAAAAAGGAGTGTTATGTTTTCAGGGTTTGTGTATGTATGTATGTTTGTAAGTTACTTTTTTCCACCATAACTTCTTAACGGCTTAACTGATATCAATATATATGTATGTGGTATCGTTAGAAGCGTTAAGTTATCCCGGGTAACACAGGTTAGTATTTTTTTTTTTAAATAAAATGGGTATGCCATACAAGCAATGAGCATATAACAAGAGAGAAAATATTGTTTTCATTGCAGTCGGGGCACCTGTAAAGAACTATTCAAAGGAATCGTCCCCCGAGTGCAATGAAAAGATTATTTTCTATCTTGTTTTTAATTTTTAGATCACTTTTTGACACAGGAGGCGTGTATTTATTTTTATTTATTTATTTAGAGCTCCTAAGGAAAATTAATATCAGAACAAAGATGGTATTGTTACCCAATTGCTCTGGAAAGAGGGTATGATTTTCTAGAATTAGTAAATGTACTTCTATGGCACGCCTTGTTAAAGAATGGACAGATCTTAATAAGGTATCATTACATCACTGTCGTAGGTGTCGAAGTGAATACCTACATTTTGAAAAATACATTTTAGCGGCCGCCGTTAGGTCAGAGAAGTCGTATTTTTTCATTAAAAACATAATTGAAAAAAAAACCCGAGTTACAGAATTAATGTAATCCAAGAATATCCGTCAGGACTGCCATTACATGAGCTAGTTTTGCAGATAGTGATGGCAGCACCCGACGGATATTCTTTATTGACGGATAACATTGATTCAAACATACAAACAAACATTCTCTCACCCCAAACGCATACACTGTCTCTGTTCCATCGTGGGTAAGAAAAAGGACTTGAGGAGCTGATTCCAAAAATGTAACTTACTAAAAAATTTAAAATAAAAAGAAGGTTTTCTCTCGCAGAAAGAATATTAATACTTTTCTTAAAATATATCAACACAAAAATAAGGTGACAGATTGTCAAATTATATTATGGAATCATAAATGTTTGTTTACTATTTAAAACTTTGTGCCCTAGTAAAAAACTACTAAGGCGGACTTAATGCCATAGGCATCATTTTCTACCAGTCGACCTTAGGGTGGTGCAGAGATGACATGGCAGATGCAACTTAAAACGAAAATATAAGTATATCATCAGATATGTAGGGAAGAGGGCAAAAAAAAAAAATACATAAAAAATAAATAAAACTACAAACAAATAAAATTAACAACGGCATTGAGAAAATCGAATCGAATGTGGACTGCTGAAAGGATTTTGCCCAGCCGAGGAACAACCGTCAAGTCCCGAATAAGACAAAATAATCTTGTAACTCTTGGAGAATTTATGGTAAAGATTTAATTTTTTAAAGGCGCCATATTTAATTATGCAGTTAGTCATGGCGGGGAACAAGTTACTCGCGACAGACATGCGATTAGTGACAAAGTACGGTTTAAGCAATTTGTAAGAGCGGCCCGCTTTGATGTTGTGTGCAAGTTTTACCCGACACTTGAGATGCGTGGCCGGTGAACAGCGGACGCGAAAGCGGGGGCGGGTTCCGTACTTTGTACTACAGAAATATTGGTTCATATTGATATTATTTACCTAATGTCTATCTGTGTCAGAAAGTCAAATATTTCACATTAATTCACCAAGTGAGGTAGACTCCACCCATTCAAACTTTTATTGAATCACAAATGAAGTAGGAACAAGCAGCCCTTACATTTGTTGTCAACACAAAAATAGCTGTTATTATTTAACCCCAACAAAGTCCTTGTTTATCCGCGTATTTCGGGCCGCCATAAATACTGAAACTTCCGGCGCATGTTTTATTTACATCGCCGAATCTGTGCCACTAAGTGCACAAGTTTAGCTCGCGCGACAAAACTCCATGTCTGAAGAAACAAGAGCTGCGCGCCATAATTAATTCATGGCGTGTCCCGGCGCGACACGACTGCGACTCGACGCAGTCGCGACTAGTCGCTGCCTCCGCGAATAAGCTCCGTAATAGAATGCCGTCAAGTTTCGTCTACTTAGTTAAAACTATTATACCAACTTAGCATTCCATCCACAAACTTTATGACATATATTTTTGCTGTTAACATTAACATATTAAGTATTTATAGTTGCGCACATCTGCGCCAAAAGATAAACAGCTCTTGAACGCAATTAACTGTGTAAATGATGACGAGGAGCTGTGACGAATGGAGACACTCGACACTAATTTGTACTTGAAACAAACACGAAATAAAACAATTTGGGAAAAAACAGTCGGCACCACGAGCTCGGCTATCACGGTAAGCACGCGTCTAAGCCGCTTCCACGGCCCCTTTTAATTTATTCAAGTCAGAAATATTTCATTCGCATAACGAGCTCATTGTCTAACTTTATGATTCCATATTTCCCGTATTTATAAAAGTTACCCTCGGCGGAATTAAGAGCCGCGGCGCTCGCGGAGGTGTCGCCTCCTGTTCATTACGCGCCGTGTATTTATATAATTAAAGCGCACAATAAGGCGGCCCCGGGCTCCTGCCCCGCCGCCGGACGACTAACTTTTCGTATTAATTAAAAACGAGGCGTAGAAACGCGTCATCACCTCTGGAAAATCGCGGCTAACCGTCCCGGCCCTATCGCTCCTCACATCTACAAAAGGTCCGGCTAAACTTTAATACGCTTTAAAAGTTCCCGAATATTTCACTGTTTTAGCCACTTAAGACAAATTGCTTCGCCCGTTTTGGGGGTTGTTTTTTCTCGCGAGCAAACTCGTCCGCGTCCGTAATTTCACCGTTCGTTGCTTCATTTCTGGCGAATTTTGGCGTTTTTCAACGCTTCGGCGCGCGGCGGGCTGCGAAGGGTTGCGAGCCGCGCAGACCAGGCGCCTCACTAGCTGGAGGCGCGCGATCCGCCTGCACGTGCGATTAATCTTGCGAGTGTTCAGTACAAAGGATGCGTCCTGTTGCAGATTAGTTTTCTCTAAAACAAATGAGATGAAGTTATGCCTACCAAATACGTTGCTGAACTAAATTTTAATCTTAAAATACAAGCTAAAGTTGTGTTTAGATGCAACAGTGTGTACGATCCGGATGCAAAATGGTGGTATTCCATTAGAGTTTGCGGCGAGTTATGGTGCATTAGTCGATAAAGCATGGTTTGCGTTGCGTAAGCCTGCGCCGACTAATGAAGGCGGGTAGCGATACAGTGCCGTGACGTACGACGCACATAACTCACGGATCGGGCGCACGTGCGATTATTTAATCGCATGTCTGACTTTAAACCTATTTACTCATGGTTTATGTTAGTTAGAAATGATATAATAGGTAATATTTAAGTTGCCTTTTTTTGGTGAAGCATCTAAAAAGCACTTCTAGTCCTCCCACTTTCTACCTTTTGAATATTATGTATTACCTGTTGCTCGCTTGTATAACATTCAATTACCCAAAATAATACAGCAACTTTACCTTACTGAACAAAAACGCAGTACTGTAAACCATTACGAAAATAATCTGCCAAAAAATAGCAGAAAAGGGAAGTTCGTTATCGCACCGAAAGTCGTCGGGCCGCCTCCGAGGGACATGATATCACACACGCCGTCGACTTCGACTTTTCGACAGCTGTTTCAACTATTCAATAAAATAGAGCACCGTTTAATACATTGCTGCATCGGAATTTTCGCTTCATCTGGATTTCGAAGAAAACTGTTGATATCTGTAAATTGGCGATAATAATAATGTCTTCTGTTTTTGCTTCTGCGAAATTGTGTTGAATATCAGTGATGATGAAAAAGCTCTAAACAACTGAAAGATATCGAAACTTGTATAAAAGGTAGCTTGTACTGATGTTTTAAAATTATTTTATTCATTTAATTTTCATTTAGTCTTCTAAATATATGTAATAGACGTCTTTTATCCTGCCAGGGTAGCGGAATTAGTTCGAAACAGTCGGCGCGGCCCTGGAACTTAAGAGCATCAGGAGAAACACGTATGGGTTAGTCAGTAATAGTCTGACACTCCTTTCCCCTCCGCCCAGAGCGTACGAACTCATTTGATGATTTCCCATCCATAAAGAAGACTTCTTTTGTTCAAAACCACTTTAATATACAATGGTTGATATTTCTTATATAACTTTGCTATCCGGTGCTAAATTTCTCTTGTGTTGAGAACAATACACGACTTTGTGCAATTAAACCTGAATCTCTGTAACAAAGACAGTATGAAATTCCTTAAAACAATTGAAAAGCGAAGACATCAAATTTTATTCAGTAGCAAAACCAAAACAGATATTAATTCTGCTCCAGAGTCCATATGTGTGTGCTATCAGCCAATATCCCGAATTATCGTAAACTATGGACACTGATACGCGTCGCACGTGACTTTTGCTATACGCGTTAACAAGCAGATTTGAACTTTATTGCGTTGTTATAGAGCTCGTAATGATTAAACAAGCGGTTTGGGTGTGACACGAATTATTTACGGAACTTATAAAGTGGACACGGTTTTTGTTGGCGATGTTTTATCGTAATACTTTGGTTTAGATGGTTTGTTAAATTTCATGTGAGTCGTTTTTGGAGTGATGAAAGCGTTTGTAACGTTTAAATCCCAAATTCATATTATAGGTACAAGAAGGTAAATGGTATGATTTCGCAGAATTTATATTATCAAGTTCCCTAACCTCAAGAGAGGAAGAGCTCGTGGCTAAATAACAACAGCCGCACTAATCGATGTTCAAGGTTAAGCAACGCCAGCCGAGGTTGGTCCTTGGATGGGTGACCATCTCGAAATATGGAGATTTCTCCGTGCCTCGGAAAGCATGTTAAACCGTTGGCCCCGGTTGTTTTTCGAAGATCTTTGGCAGTCATCTGACACTAGTCTTGACAAGAACAACCGTGTTACCCGGTTGATGGGTTGTGGAGGTCTGGTAGGCAGCCGCTCCACGTAAAATACTGGGTATTCAGTTGAATCCGGTATGATCCCAATATAGTTGGGAAAAGGCTAGGCAGATGATATGTCCAAGTTCATGAACGGATGATTATTTTTGATGGAGAATGTAGCTGTATAAAAATTTACAAAAGGAGAATATGTAAATGTAAATAATATAATGTATCTTGTGTGAGAGCAGTGGTGGCCAAGTGGTAAGGGCCCGGACTTACGAATTGTAGGTCGCGGGTTCGAACCCAGCCGGGCGCATTACTTTGTGTAATTATCTTCACCACCATTGCTCTCAAAACGGTGAAGAAAAACATCGTGAGGAAACCGGCATGTCCTAGAACCATAAATTCGAAGACATGTGGAAATTCACCAACCCGCAGTGAGTCCGCGTGGTACGGCCCATTCCCTCTCCTAGAGAGGAGGCCTGTGTCTCAGCAGTGGGAACGTTAAAAGGCTGATTATGCTTATGCTAAGTATCTTGTCACAATCCCGTGTAGCGTTGCTCAGATCCTAGGTAGGTAAATCGACTGCACATTAAACTGCGTAACTGCCACACTACTACATAGTAATCTAGATGACTCTGATCCAGCATCCCATCGATCGCTCTCAATATGAGCACATAAAAACTGATTGGCTTTTGTTTACAATGCTACTTTACAACCGTATCGCTAGCCCGAAGCGCTTTGTTCTAGTTTTTAACTGATCGAGTCACGCACAATGAACTGGTGTCAATGAATTGATAAGTTTTATTTTCAACCGACTTCCAAAAATGGAGGAGGTTCTCAATTCGTCTGTTTTTTTTTTTTTGTTTGTTACCTCATAACTTTGTATTGGGTGTACCGATTTTGATGATTCTTTTTATATTCAAAAGCTGGTGCTTGTCGTGTGGTCCCATTTATTTAATGATAAATAATCTCAATCAAATATTAATAATTTGATTGAAATCTGAAGACTAGTATTTGAGTTATCCCTAATAATGCGGGACGTAGTTTACATTGACGACGTTCTCATTCCCTCTTCTCGATATAAAATGAAAAAACAAAATTGTGTACGATGGTTTGGAAGAGCATCATAATATTTCAACGTGGTCCCTTTCTAGTTTGGTGAAGATCTGATGAAGAACAGAGATGATAGGAAACGGGACTCTTCAATAAATGATAGCAAATCTTTCAGGATTCCTGACCTAACCCCCCCCCCCCCCCCCCCTGAACGTACCAAACACGTTCTTTAAAATTAGTAGAATCGACTTTTAGGTATTGAAAGAAAGAGGTAAATCAGTTTATTAACCGACTTCTAAAAAAGGAGGAGGTTCTCAATTCGGATGTTTGTGTTTTTTTTTTACTAATAACTTTAAACGAAACTCGGACTTTTTGGTTGCTTTTTCGATTTTTGAATACCGACTTCCGAAATTAAAGTTATTTTGTACATTTTTTTTTTTAAGTTTTATGCGATTTCAGCAATCTTGAAAGATTTGCTATCATTTGTTGAACAGTTCCGTTGTCTGTCTCCGAAACCCATAATCAGATCTATATGACCATTATGGAATAAAACCCTATCGAATAAAAAAATAATTTTACATCTATACCTACGTCTATATTTCACGTAGTTATGCCCGAATATACATTAAAAAAAATACAAACATCCGAATTGAGAATCTCCTCCTTTTTGTAAGTCGATTAAAAATCAATAATAAACTGACATACATTTCTATTAAGTAACCTGTAACAAAGCAGCACGATACTTATGTATAAACTCGAAAAACACACCTACAAACGAGGAAGAAACGCGAATACACGGTCGATAGAAGGCGAGGAGATGATACCGAGAAAGTCATACCGAAAACAAACACTTTACGAGGTAATTATGACGTCACACTCGACACGTACTCCGCTAACACGCAGTTATTATTTCTCCCTCACAGGAAGGCACATTAATCTTATTTATTCAGGATATCGTATTAAGCGGCCCTTGTATCGAGTGACGGTGGGCGGAAGTGTGGCTAAGAGCTGCTCTTCCGCATGAGGGTTGTCGCCCCTCACCACGCCAGGAGTACCTGGTGGTGGGTAGGTGGTGTCAGGGATGTGGGGAGGGCGCTTCTAGAGAATATATAGATGGTTAACATTAAAATCGTTGTTCAGAACCATAACGGAAGATATACAATTCGTTAGCGAAAGGAAATAATTATATTGATGACGTCTTTTTAGCTTCTTGACGTCTTTGTAGTTTCGGAGCTTATTCGTTACAAACAAACAAAAATCTTTCCTTAGTATAGACAACAGTCAAAATATAAACTAACATCCATTCACTCTTATGCGCAATTCTTTCACATGGTTGCATAAAGGATCATAAGATTAAATATTTATTTCTCGTACATACGTATCTCCATTGTACGAGCAATGGTTTGTTCGCGGATGGCCGAGCAAATTGGCTTCGGTGAGGCGCCTCGTTGCCATAGCGACCGTGACGTCACTAATCCGCGAATCACACGCCGCACCGCACGCTCTTGTCACTCGTTAAAAGTTTAACAGCTTATGAAAGAGTGTATCTGTTTGTTTTGTGAAAAACTCAAACCAACATAATTTTATTATTACTCATCGCATTTAGATAGAAAGCTGATGGAAGTTTTTGTCTGCCTTGAAAATTCATAGTAAATATAAAAATTAGAAAGGCGTATCCTGCTAATAATATATAATCAAATCAAATACGTTAATTTGTGTACACAGGTAGAAATGGATAGAACAATTACAGGGTAATGGGGCTTTGTGTAGCTATACTCGTTGTGGTTCTGGTAGGAAATATAATTCAAATAATAAAAAATATAAGTTATGCAAACCAGTCTAAAACCAATTAGCACGGTCTGGAAGTCTAACAAATAAATAGCTTTTCATCAAAAAGTAGTTTCAACCAAAAAACATTTTATTATTATTAAATCATCAACTGCTTAGGCTTTTCTAAACTATATTGGGGTCGGCTCCTAGACAAGCCGGATTCAGCTGAATACCAGTATTTATGTGGAGCGGCTGCCTACCGGACCTCCACAACCCATTATTATGAAACTAGCTTCTGCCAGCGACTTCGTCCGCGTGGAATAGTTACTTTACCCCCGATTTTGAAACTCTCAGCCCGATCGGTTTAAAATTGACAAAAGATAGACATGCTGTTTCGGGATATTTTTTAGCTAATTTTATGTAGAACATTTCCGTAATACATGATTTCTATGTAACTTTAACCATTAAGGCTACACACGCGACGGAAGCTTAAAAAATGGAGTAACTTCTTCCGTTTTCCCAACATTTTCCTTCACTGCTCTGCTCCTATTGATTGTAGCGTGATGAAAAGTATACTATAACCTGCCCAGGAGTATGAAGAATAATTGCACCAAGTTTCGTTAAAATCGGTCGAGTAGTTTTTGTTTCTATAAAGAACATACAGACAGACAGACAGACAGACAGAAAGACAGACAGACAGACAGACAAAAATTTTACTGATTGCATTTTTGGCACCAGTATCGATCACTAATCACCCCCTGATAGTTATTATGAAAATATATTCCTTGTACAGAATTGACCTCTCTACAGATTTATTATAAGTATAGATAGATAAATAGTATAATTAATTGACAAAACTGATTCCATAATTTCAAGTCCTTCTTCGAACCAACTCTAAGATTCTAAGAACTCTATAAGTGTAACAATCAAATAAATCGCCACTTTGTCGCTGGCCGTCCACAGGTACTCGGATTGCCAACTTCGTTAGTTCCGCGCCTGAGTCGAACGTCTCTCATAACAGTATTATCGGCTTTAAATTAAACAGTTCCCCAAGTAGATAATTGTGAACCTCTCGCCAATAGAACTGCTCTAACGTTATTAGCTGTCGGGCGGCACTTGTAACGGGAACACAACCAACGTACCTCCGATGTGAGGTATTTAATATCGCTCCGCTCTGTGTGGCCTCCAACTGGATTTTATTTTTGAGAACGTGTTTAGTTGTTTTTGTGTTGTTATATGATATTTATTTTGTAAGTAGGTTGTAAATAACACTTTTACACGTCTATCTTTTTTGGTCGTTATAAACTAGATGAGGCTGGTGTTTCCTAGCTGACTACCCTGAGAAGAAATACCGAAACAAACTCAGAGGTCTATGTCTCTTTTGAAGTCCATACAATTGTACTGGTCAATTCATATGAGAACCATGTAGGTTGATGTCTGAAGTGGTATTTTGAGGAAATTACCACCCAGATTTGAGAGGAACTGTTCAGACAGTGCTAGCATTTTTCAGTTATCGTGTAGCTCAAACTTAGAACTTTAAGGAGCTCAAAGATTTGCCGAACAATACTAAAGTAAGGACATTTGGGTAGGCCGCATAAAGAGCTCAAACCGCCAGACTAACATGAATTGAACCCCTAACATAGCGGACTACATGGTCCTCACATTCACAATACGTTATATGATGAACATGCAGATCAGTGTTTGAAATGGCAGTAGTCGAGTAGCTCAACTTAGAACCAATAAGAAGCTCAAAGACTCGACGAACAATACCAATAAAAGGGCATTTGAGGAGGCCAAAAAAATGCTCATTCAACCAGCCATTGTTAAAACATATTTTAAGAGGAAACAGCTAATAATGACCCATATAGTCCTCATATTCACAATAATGAATTACAATAAAATACACATACTTTACAAAGTAAACATTCATGACAAAAGTAAACAAAAATGAAAAATTACTATTTATGTTGACTATTTACCTATTTGACACTGACTACTACATGGTCACTGACAAATAAATATCCTTAATGCTGTCATAACTCAATTACGTTACCCATTTATAATAAAACATGAAATAAGAACATCTTTATAATTTACTAGCTACATCCCGCGATTTACCAGCATAGTTCCCGTTCCCGTGAGAATATGGGCACAAAATATAGCCTATGTCACCCGGGGATAGTGTAGCTTCCCAACAGTGAATTAATTTTTCAAATCGGTTCAGCTGTTTCAGAGCCTATTCAATACAAAAAAAAAAAACAATCAAATCTTTCCTCTTTACTAGTATAGACTAATTAGGAAGCAGTTAAATACGTATTCTCAAACTATTTTCAGGTGTCACAGACAGTTTTAATCTCTATTTTTCACTCAAATGCCGGTCCCAGGCAGGCTAATTTAAAATATTCGCGTTCAGTACAAAGTTTAATTGGAAAACGCGAGACTTAGCTCGGAATTAACGCAGAACGAGAAACTCTTGGTGTTGCTTCCGCGCCTTAGTAGTGGTGGTGAGGTGGGGCACCACCACCATGCCATACCACACCCACCACTCAGTGGTGGTGGGATTTATAGCACGAGCACCGATCCACGTGTATTGTTCTGCTTCACCGATATTATAATCGACAATAACTATTACATAACTACTAGATATTAATTACAGTTTATTTCATATATAATATAATGAAAATCACTGTTCAATATTACAGAAAATGATTGATTACAGGAATAATTCAGTGTTACAATAGCTTTATCCCGTGATAAGCTAAGTCTATTTAAATCATAATTTACGTACGCCATTAAGTTTCGCCTACTGTTTTCATTACCATGATAAATCACATTTCCAAAACAGAATTCAATCCGGTCATCAATAGGCCGAGGAACATTGTTCATTGCGTCAAAAACTAGTGCTAAATTAATAATATATTCAGTAATGTTTCAATAAGCGTGTTCTGTATTGAATTAGGTTTGCGTGAGTTATGCCGTGTTGTTCGGCGATCGCATTGTTCATTATTCAGTGTTCATTACTCACGGGCTCGCATTCATTGCGGCTCGAGTGGCTGGGCGGATCACCCACTCTAATGTAATCAGTAATGTAACTCCTCCCAGCCATTCAGCCGAGTGTGTTGTTTAGATTTTATTAGCGCGGCGGAACAATTTATTTGTTGCTTTAACAGTTTTATATGTTTGTCACATTTCGTTAAATTGAGTACTTATTGCTTCGGAAAACTGTTGAATATTTGACAAAAATGTTATTTGTAAGTATAGATTCTAAAGCGTAATTATCTAAGACATTGTAGTATGAAATTTAAGAGATACTTCATCAAGTTACGGCTGCGGGAAGCTCCTTGATACTCTATTCATCAACGTTGCAGGCACGGAGAGGGTCAAGTTGGAAGTGAAATAAACACACCGTTGAAGTTACGTATTGAAATGAACTTGAGCGGAGTATAGATAATGCATTGAAATCTCTTCAACACTTCAACACGGATGAGGGGCTTACCAGCTATGTTGATTAACTAGCATCGGACCGCGGTTTCACCCACGTAGTTTCCGTTCCCGTGGTAATATGGAGATAAAATATAAGCATTATTACCCGGGGATAGTGTAACGTCCTAACAGTGAAATAATTTTTCAAATTGGTTTAGTAGTTTCGGAGCCTATTCAATGCAAACAGACAGTCAAATTTTTCCTCTTTATAATTTTAGTATAGATGATTGTTTGTGACGTGAAATCACGCCTGGATTTTCCAAAGGTGTGTAATTGCCGATGTAGGACATCTAAATTGTGCCAGTTAGTGGTTGCTATTTACAGTAGGTTCGTACTATGTGGGTGAGCCAACGGTATTCAATCCAGATTACTGAGAATCACCTTATAGGTTCTGACTAGGAAGCTCAGCGATCGCTAGGACATATGGGTTAGTATGCCAATTTATTGTCTAAATGTTATCTTTGTTATTTTCATCGATACAGTTGATTAAATATAGTTAATCTTCTGTCATGTTCAGTTTTCGCTGTCGATATCCCGTCGACTCCCGGACGGCCCAGCTCACCTGTTTGCTCAAACTAATGAGGCCCTCTGATTGCCAGAAACGCGCGATTTGATACCTGCCTACCTTAGCCCGAATAAAGCCGAAATAACCGCTCTACCTAATCGGGTTTTTAATTGTAGCGTTCTACATCATTTTACTGCTTACGTAATTGAATCTTGGATAAACGTTATTTGAATTACATATTTTTTAAACGAATACACATTATTACGACTGTCTGGTTTTTGCTATTAATTTATTGTGTAAATGTGTTTGTTTGAAGTTTTGTGTATAAGTACAATTAAAATATACCTGGGGATTTGTAATACTGTGTTTAAGATCCTGCAAAATCCCAAATCCAACACAACAGTTTCTATACTATTATTACGCTACCTTCGAGAATCTTCGCCGCAGTTCTACTGAACGGCTTCTCTAACGTATCATCTAACCCCAACTAGTACAAGTTACGCAATAACTATTGATTTAATTGGTTTCATACACGGGGAGGCATGTATGCCTTAGTCCAACTCCACGCTACAATAATCCGACCCATTGTTCTGAGCACAAAGCTTCGCTCCTCAGGTATTAAACTGTTCGGACTTAAATTGAAAATTTTCGTCGTATCGGGGAATAATGGGCGCCATTGAAACAACGGGACTGTGGCACATATTATTGAGTTTTGCGCGTTTCTGAACAAAGATTGTGAACGTACTCGTTAACGAGTTGAGCACTTCAATCTAACTAGCTGCTAGTGTTCGCCTGCGGACCAAAGTAAACGATAAAACGTGAAATAAATAATATTTCATGTTTTATCGTTTGTGGGGGTTAGTTTTTTTTTATTATGAATGTAGCATAATAAGCATAATCCGCTTTTTAATGTTCCCACTGCTGGGACACAGGCCTCCTCTCTAGGAGAGAGAATGGGCCGTAACCACACGGACCCAGTGCGGGTTGGTGAATGTCACATGTCTTCAATTTTTTTTTTAGGACATGCCGGTTTCCTCACGATGTTTTCCTTCACCGTTTTGAGAGAGCAGTGGTAGCCGAGTGGTAACGGTCCCGACTTACGAATTGTAGGTCGCGGGTTCAAACCCAACCAGGCGTATTACTTTGTGTAATTAATTTCATCACCACTGCTCTCAAAACTGTTATGAATGTGCTTTGCTACAAATCATATTTCGAAACGGTCAATATTACCTCCTACCTACAGATTTTCCACCAACAATGCTACACAAACCTATCAAGAAAATAATAACATTCTTTAATTACTCCCAACAATACAACTGCGATGTTGAACTAATCCGTTATTGTGAGCTGCCTGACCGGAAGTGACGGAAACGAGCGGCGAAGGCAGATAATGTTGGCGCGTCCACGGCGGAAGCGCTACACATCTGACCAGTGTTTGTGTGGAAGTCCTGACATTGTATTCACAAGACAAGGTTTGGATTTGGACAAAAATAACTACTTAATTAAAAAAATAACTACAAAAATAACTAGTTAATGAACCCTCGACCCGTCGCGTGGCGTCGTTAAGAGCCCAGACTTTATAAAAACGCAAATAGGGATGTTTCCTGAGTAAAAAATATGTATATGATTATGTTTAGTCTGTCAGTTAGATTATAGAAAAATATTGGACACGTATTTTTTCCTTTATCAAATCTATAAAAACTGACGAAGATACAAAGCATCAAAGATCAGGTGTGGGGGCTTGTGACGACACGGCTCGGTAACACCTACACCGATAGAGCCCCAACAACCAAGACGTGATCAACTCATAGAAAACGAGGAAATGGAGACTG
The DNA here is from genome assembly GCA_905332915.2 of Hecatera dysodea. Classification (NCBI taxonomy): domain Eukaryota; kingdom Metazoa; phylum Arthropoda; class Insecta; order Lepidoptera; family Noctuidae; genus Hecatera; species Hecatera dysodea. Next base: position 22,647,660 of record HG995292.1, read on the forward strand.
TCTCGACACCCGAGATTCAGACCGATTTGTGCGACAGGTTTGTGCGATTGCTTCTGATGGGAAGCTAAATTCTGAACAGAAGCTAAAAATTAGCAATCTTTGCCGAAAAGTTGGACATGGAGTTTCGCAAATGGCTGTTCATTACCAGTCGCTGAAACAATACGCCTATAAGACCCACAACTCCTTGATTAAATTGAAAGAAGACCGTAACCTTAAGGACTACGTTATGGAGATGAACCGGACGATTAAAGAGTACAAGGTCGTTAGTGCAAAGCCGGAGACAGGACCAACATCATTTGCAGATATGGTGAAGAAGGGGACCAACAGCTTTGTTCGTCCCAATACTTTTAGCTCCGTGGCCATTTTTCCTTGCGACAATTCTAAAACCAGTGATGAAACCAAGAACATGGTCCAAAAAATCATATGCCCTGGTGATTTGAAGCTGAAGGTCAGAAGTGTGCGCAAAATAGGAAAAGGTGGACTCATAATCAGCACGGAGACTAAGGAAGACCTGGAAAAACTAAAGCAAACAGTCCAAATTGCATCGTCAGCTCTTACCGTCGATGAACCTCGAAAGCGCAAACCACGCATAATAGTTATAGGGGTACCTGCATCTATGACTGAAAATGAGGTTTACAAATGTTTATATGATCAAAACTTAGCCGACAAACTGCCCACTATCTCCAAGGATACATTTTTGACCTCAATAAAACTAAGCCATAAATCTGGCAGAAAAGATGCAGAGAACTGTAACTACATTATAGAAGTTCCAGCTATGATACGTAAGGCTCTGATCACGCAGGACAGACTGTTTATAAATTGGACGTCTTGTCCGGTTCGAGACTTTACACTGGTAACGAGATGTTACAAGTGCCAGCATTTCGGTCATGCAGCCAAGACGTGCAAAGTAGTTGCCCCTACATGTGGACACTGCGCTGAAGAAGGGCACTCTATTCAAGACTGCACTAATAAAGCCGTTGCGCCAAAATATGCAACATGTTTGCGCTTCAAAAAACCAGCAAACCACAAGACCGGAGATACAGAGTGTCCTGCTAAAAAAGCTGCCGAAAACAGGTACATAAACTCGATAGATTATGAAGGCGCCTAAGAGCGCCACATATTTGTTTGTATTTTAGTCTTAACTAACAATTTATATTTTTATTTTACTAAATTATGGATAACAACTTAATTACCGATATAGATAACACATTTGTACCAGATTCTAAGTCATGCCAGGTTGAGGACTGCATACAATATCTTTCCGATTATAAAAAACCATTAACCATACTAACCCAAAACATTCGCAGTATTTATAAGAATATGGATAGCTTCAACATTTTTCTTCATAGACTTAATTTTAACTGTGATGTAATGGTACTGACCGAGTGTTGGCTATCTAAACGCCAGGATAACCTCCCAGTAATGCCAGGTTACAACTTATTTTATACCAAACAAAACAACAATCAAAATGATGGTGTTGTGGTCTTTTCTAAAGAATCATTAATGGTCACAGTGGAAGAACCTACCCTAAAAGACTGTAATTGTTTAATCATCAAAATTGGTACTACTACAGCAATAATCGCTATGTACAGATCCCCTTCCTCTAGAAACTTGGACTGTTTTAATGCTTCTCTAAACCAGATTTTCCAAGACTTAAGCACATTCAATAATGTTGTACTAACAGGTGACATCAATATAAATATAAACTCTGAAAACTGCGATGCAGGGACCCAAGAGTATCTTAATATCTGCTCTTTCCATGGTTTCCTACCTGCACACTCTTTGCCTACACATCATAGCGGTTCCTGCCTCGATCATATGATCATCAAATCCAGTTTGTCGTATGTTACGCTTGTTACTAACTCAACAATTACTGACCATCACGCTGTTCTACTAACCCTAAACTTAATGCTGCCTAAGCAAAATCGTCTCCAGACAAAAACGCAACTAAACACAAACAAACTCGAGTATGATTTATGCAAACTTGACTTTAGCCCAGTTTACAATACTGCTGACGCAAATTTTGCTTTATCGTACGTAATAAAACATGTTCAATTAGCAATATTACATAACACGACTATTATAACAGCAAATAAGAAACTTTAATATTAATCCTTGGATTACTCCTGGCCTGGTTCGATGTATAAGACACAGAGATAAACTTCATCAGACATCTAGAAGAAACCCAGGTAACATTATCCTTAAAATCACATATAAAAGATACAGGAATTTTTGTAACAATCTCTTAAAGAGCTTAAAAAATAATTACGATAAAAATGAATTACATAGAGCAGGAAACAATAGCAAGCAACTTTGGAAACATATTAAAAATGTCACTTATACGTCAAAACAACGTGAATCAAATTCGAGTTTATTGCCAACTAATCGTTCATCTCTAGTCTCAGCCAACCTTGTCAATAACTTTTTCGTGAATGTTGGGAAAACTCTTGCCGAACAATTTCCTAATCATTACTGTGTTCAACCACCTACCCCAGACTTAAATAGTCAGCGGACACTACAGTCTTTTGGCTTACTGGACACTGACGAAGACGAAATAACCCGAATCGTCAGTGGACTAAAAGATGGCTGTGCAGTGGGAGTGGATAATATTAGCAGTAATATCCTGAAAAAATACAAGTATATCCTGGTACCTCCCTTAACACATATATTTCGTATCTGTTTTTCCGAAGGCATTTTTCCTAGATGCTTAAAAAAAGCAGTTGTAATCCCTATCTATAAATCCGGAAAGAAAGATGTAGTTAATAATTATAAGCCGATTTCGTTACTATCCTCTATATCTAAAATACTAGAGAAACTTATAAACAATAGGCTAGTTGACTATTTAGAAAAAAATTGTCTATTATCACCTGCACAATTTGGTTTTAGAGCCAAATTATCCACAGCCGATGCAGTGCACCACCTTACCGGTTATGTCTCGGAGGAACTTGGCAAAGGAAACCAGACCCTGGGGGTCTTCCTTGACCTTGCGAAGGCGTTTGACACAGTATCGGTTTCACTGCTCCTTAATAAATTAGAGACCATGGGAATAAGAGAAACGCCGCTAAAACTCTTTGCTGACTACCTAGACGACAGATATCAATGTGTTAGAATAGGCAATATCACGAGCGATGAACAAAAAAATACTGGTTTTGGTGTTCCTCAGGGAAGCATTCTAGGCCCAACCCTATTCCTGATTTATATTAATGATTTGTGCAATTTAAATATTAAACAATGCAAATTTGTTACATATGCTGATGACACAGTCTTGCTATTTACCGCTAAAACCAGTAAAGAATTGTACGAATACGCTCAATCAGGTTTCAATACTGTGACTAATTGGCTTCAAAGCAATTTACTAACTTTAAATGCTGACAAGACAAAATATATTCACTTCTCCATGCGCAAACCTCAATCTAACATAGCTAATCCTCAACTGTTTGCCCACAAATGTGGACTCTACCCAATCAGTATATGTGATTGCCCTTTTATCCTCCAAACATCCAACATTAAATATCTGGGAGTAATCATAGACGAAACACTCTCTTTTAAACCACATATTGAAATTCTGGTTAAAAGAGTGCGCAAGCTAATCTATGTTTTTAAGAAACTGCGAGTTATTGCAGATTCAAAATTAATCAAACAAGTTTATTTGGCCCTTGGTCAATCTGTAATCCAGTACTGTATCACTTCATGGGGTGGAGCGCCCAAAACTCACTTACTCCCGCTTGAAAGAGCTCAGAGAGCCATTTTAAAAGTAGCTTATTTCCATCCCTTCCTCTATCCCACAGAGCTCCTGTACAAATCGTGCAACGTACTGACTGTTCGTCTGCTTTTCATGCACTTGATATTAAAACAGCACACCATGCTTTCTTACAACACCGATATTACTAATAAGAGACGGAATGATATTGTATGTGATTCTAAGGCGTTTTCAAAATATGTTTTTGTTAAAAGATTTTTTACATTTTTAGGTCCTTTTTTGTACAATAGATTAAATAGAAAACTGAATATCTATAAGTTAAACTATTATAGCTGTAAAAAGACAATTGTGCAACATTTACAAAGATTTCTTACGAAGAGACAGAAGATCTTTTTTGTATCTGTAAATAAAACATGATGTGTTCTTTAATTTAAGTTTTCTTTTTTTATGGTCATTGATTCGTTGTTAATTTATTATTTTACTTAGTTTAAGCACTATATAGCCTGAAACACAGGTTCAACCTAGTTCAGGCAAATATGTAACCGTGTTCTTTAAAAAATGTAAGATATTTTATTGTATACTTATGTGCCCTCTTTTATAAATAAACAATATTATTATTATATTATATTATTATTATTAATATTTTTTGGAAATCTATCCGACGGACTAATTATTTTTTTTTACCCTATTATAGGTACAATTTAGAATGTTCCCACTGGCCTCTTAAAAATCATTATATTTGACAGTGGAGCTGGCCACACTCAATCTGTGCAGTTAGATATAGGCATGTGTTTTTGTGTGGAGTTCTGACCCCACGCGACGACTGTACGTAAGATTTTATTTTAGTTGGTTATAATAATAATTATTATTTTATAATGAGTCTGTTGAGTCCCACTACAGGGAACAGGCCTTCATTCCTTCGGCCGACTTTTCTCTGTCCGTAGATATATTTGACCAATGCTTAGGTAGAAGTCTGACTCTTCTCAGCATCTCCTGGGTCTACCGTGTCGCAGGTTCCTGTTGCCTGCATCCAATTTTTTAAATTGGATGAAAACTTTAAAAAAAAAAAAATTGTATGACTGTTTTCTTTTTTGTTTTAATGCAGTACTAATAATGAAAACAGTTCCAATCAGTGGTTTTTGTATCGACATTTTTAAGTTTTTTTGGTAAGGTAGCTTAGTTAATTTATGTATATGAACCAAAACTCGAAACGGCTTTTACAATAGCTACCTTTTCATCAAAAATGTTTTTCTATTCTAAGAATAGCCTAAGTTTGACTTAAATGAATGATAACATAAAATATTGAAAAGGTCTGAGTCAATCTTGTTTTTACAACTTTTGGTAATTTGAGTGTCAAGACTAATAATTCGATACCTTTAATAATTAAACTGTAGGCTACGGGGCATGTCCAGGAAATAATTATATGTCACGCACATCATTTTAACACACATTAAAAAAATTTTAACCAACACTCACTTCTTGGAAAGTCGGGTGTTAAAGAACGTGAAAATGGATTTTGATAACTTTTTTAGCTGTCTGTCGGTACAGTCAGCTACAATATACAAAAATCTAGTTTAAGAAGATGGTTAAGAAACGGGAACGGATGTATGTGGATCTTGAAGAAACGCTACTTGTGTTCAAGTTTCTTTTTTTAACTTTTGATATGTTGATGAATCGAGAATGTGACATATCGGGAAGTAGCAAATTTAAGGCATCTATTTTCATTGAATAACCGTTTATTTATATCTTCACTATTTTGTACCTGAACTTCAGTGTATTTGAAAGATTTAGATCAAAGAGCATCGCCCAGCTCTAATAAACTAACTAAAAACATTTGGTTCTTACGATCTTAGTTTTAATTTATCATTTTAACGAGGTATTTAATAATTTAATTACTAAGAGATTTATTATTTGTTGGGTATTATTTATTGGTTATAATCTAACATTTTAATTGGGTACCGCCTCTGTAGATCATATTTGTGGATTACTTTTGAACAAAGAATTTCAAATACTTTATTGTACTATTTGATAAATCTAAGGCTATTAAAATCTTAATTAGTAGAATAATCTTTTTAAATGGAGGTACTTACATTGAAAATTTTATGATCTCCTTCAGAATCGGGAATCCAGAGAAAGCTCCGTAAAGGTACGAGGTTCGGAGACTAGATCCAGGAATTCAATTCTATAACGCTATGAATGTGTGCGTAGAATTAAATCGCTTTCCCGTGCAGCTAAATTCAACAAACATCCAGATATTTATTGAGATCATCTGAACTTGTAGGAAATTACGCGACTCTTGTACTTAAGCTTATTAGTTAGTGTAACATAATACCCTCTCGATGGGTCCATCCAGCGACGGAGATAACCTACTTAGCCGACAGGATTCCTGCGTAATGTTGGGTCCGCTGGGCGAGGATTAGGGATTCCTACATAATGTCGTGTCCGCCAGTAAGGTTTAGGCTCACCGATGAAATATCGCGCACAATCTCCCCTGAAGCCGGAGTAATTTAAACAAGAATGATTTATACAAGTAGGCGAGCATGATAACGTGTTTCACCAAACTCCATGTTTATATTTTCGCGTTCGTTGCTTCCATGAATGTAGATTTTGTAGTGATAGAACTGAAGTTATTGCTGTGTACTTTAGCTAGTTTTTGTTGATAACACAAACCGCAACAGAAAACAAAAGTATACCAACTTAGTTTTTTTTTTCTATTTAGTGTGTTTACAGAAAATATGACACTAGTCTTGCTAAGAAGTACCGTGTTCCCCAGTTATTGGGTTGTGGAGGTTTGGTAGGCAGCCGCTCCAAGTTAAAATACTGGTATGCAGCTGAATCCGGTATGACTGGAAGCTGACCCCAATATAGTTGGGAAACGGCTAGGCAGATGAGTGTGTTTACATTCGATGATGATTATTATTTTATATAGATGAAGGAGTACCTTATATTAGAACTAAGAAAACCGCCGTTAATTTCTACAGAATTTATTAATTTTTTAAATGTTTTCACGACATTTCACTCTTCTGAACAACAATTCGAGCCTTTTTTTAGCCATGGAATGGCTGGCCACAATCACATGCATCATTTGTATCATAATTCTGCAATGAGACATTAAAATGTTAACTTCTTATTATTAAGCACTAGCAGCGCGCCGCGGTTTTACCCACGTAGTTCCCGTTCCCGTGGAAATATGGGGATAAAATATAGTATATGTTACTCAGGGTGAATGTAGCTTTCTAATGGTGAAAGATTTTTTGAAAGCGGTCCAGTAGTCTTAGAGTATATTTGTTACATACAAAAATACAAATCTTTCCTCTTTACTTTTATTTACAACTAAAGAAGATATAATATAGAATATATATATATATATATGTACAAGCGGAGTAAAAAGGAGAAAAGAATCATAGGGCATCGAAAAATTCGTCCACATCGCTGTCAACGGGAAAAGTGCCCAGAACACTGGCCGCATTGCCACGTTGAATGGCAATGCTGATTCGTTGACCAAAGAAAAGGCCAGCCCTCTGGTCACGTGAAGAGTTGACTAACTGCTTACTGATTTCACGGAAAAGTCGATGAGCACTCGGACCCCACGGCCCTAGTGTTTCAACCCCAAACGGCTCAAATACATAATTCCCAATAAGGTTGTTGTATTTGCGCCGTTTGAGATTTTCTGCACCTGCCGCAGCCGCCCCAGCACAACCCGCCGTGCTAAGAAGATGGGATGGCGCAAGGGTATCGACACATGTTGCATCCCACACCAAAGGCCTACCCACCTTCCAAGGCATTATGGTCATCCCATCTGGCCTCTTCCCATCGTCTCGCGCCAAACCAATTGGTTCTAATACAGCTGGCATCCCGGCGGTGACAAGAGCCCGCCTGATGATGTCATTAATGCTGGCGTGCCGAGCTATCCGACCTGCACTTCTAATGCAGGACAGGCCATGGTGTCCGAGGGAGTCAACTGCTTCACCACATTGGCAGCGATGTGAAGCTCCGCTAGGAGCACCCAGACGCAGACATGTAGCGATCCGGAAGGTGGTGTCACTCAGCATAGTACCTATGTTGGGTGACGGTAGTGCCTGTAGCCAAAGGCCCGACTCCCATTCACCCACAGCCAGCAGGCGGGCACGCTCAGCAGTGTTGGTTGACGTATTTAAGAGATTATTCCGCACCAACATGCAAAGCGGCTCATCCCACTGCCTCTGGGAAGATGGGTTATCGGGCAAAGCCGTATTCGGGCAAGCCATTTTCCAAGCATTCACTGTTTCGGTCAAACATGGCACTTCAAAGTTAACCAGAGATGGAGCTAAAATTCTGGTGGTTAACTTTTCAGTGCTGCGGACCGAAGACAAGAAGGCCGGTAAACTCACACTAGAAATTTTGCGGATGCCGAGCCCACCGAAACGGATGGGTAGTGTGGCCTGCAGCCACGCTCGGTCATCCAAGGCCACATTTAAGACTGATGTTAGCGTACATCGAATAATTTGGTCAATTTTGTCCAAGAGATGCGGCTGCTTCCATAACGGAGAAGAGCGCAGGAAATACATAAAATTTGGAACAAAACAGCAATACCTAATGAGGGTGAAGGCCGAATGTAAGTTAATTTTAGTAAGTCTTTCCGAAACATCATTAAAACTATTAATTTTTCCATCAATGAATGGTGAAAAACTCTCTTCCAAAATAGGGGAACCTAAGAGGTGCAGTGAACTTTTTTCTACAATTTTGATCTCTGGTGCTATTGACATAAATTTTTGAAGTGTCGAATATCTGTCGGTATTATCATTTAGAAAAATTTCACATTTGGAATGGTTGAGGTCTAGGCCAATAGATTGAAACTCTCTTTTCAGAAATAAAAAATCTTGTAAAACTGTGTTTACGTCACCTCCTAGAGTTCCATCATCTAAATACCAGACATTGAATTTTGAATTTAGTTGTTGAATGATTGGATGAATAGCCAAACTGAAAATGACTGGCCCGAGAGGATCACCTTGTTGGCATCCAACTGCAGATTCCAAAAGGTTTTCTTTATATAATAATTTAGAGGGGTGCCTGTAGCATTGCCACATAAAACCAAAAATTTCAGGTAGTTCCTTTTTTACTTCCGCCAACAAGGTGTCCCTGTGAACAGAGTTAAAAGCGTTCTTGACGTGTTCCTCTTTATAATATTAGTGTAGATGTGTTTATAACTTAGTTGTATAGGTACAACTAAGTTATAAACACATGCTTGACACATGCTTGCTATGTTACTTGAAGATGTTGGTCATGTCTCATGCATGCTTGAGAACTATTAGGGATCTCTCCCATATTGTCAGTTCTCAGAAGCAACACCACCCTAAATCTATTGATTATGTTTACTTCAAGGGTTTCAGTCTAAAGATTGCTGCTCGTTTTGTAGCTAAAATTCCATTACTATAGTTCAATAGAAACATGGAATTTTAATAAATTACCAAAATATTCCAGTGAAAATTCTCGTCCCTTGATATTTCTTGTTGGTAAGAAATAATTCTTAAAGCAAACGAAGCTCAATCAAGTCAAACGGCGAAAATCAAGAACATAGAGAGTCAAAGGTCATGAAAGGGAAGTAAGCCCACACAAATCTGAAGGCGGTCATAATTCGTAATGAACATTCCGAACGCGTGCCTCGGAATATGAACAACGAATTACTATCGAAATTCCTCCGGTGCCATCGTGGAACTTCTACTTTATTAGCGACTAATAAAACTTTACGATTCCCTCATTTTCACTAGGGCTGCTGTCTTGATTCCAATTTATACAAAATCAATTTTTCAATACCTATCTGATGTAAAGTAATATGCGCACGAATGTGATCCACGTTCGTTTGCACGTCATCATGCATGTCTTATATGTGAATATTTGCATGCAATTTTGTAGACAATATTTTTTTTTTATACAAAAATCAATTAAATATGAACGTATGAAAAATATAAAAAAAAAAAACAAACAAAGAATAAGAGCAGAAACTAATTTAACATTGCTTTTACGTAGACAAGCACCTCTCTTAGTTCTTTGAATTCTATTTGGCTTTAAATTCGTCTGAACAAACTAGATGACTTATCAAAGTTTAACGGCTGAAGAGTGCTTCCATGATGGGCTGCTCGTGAAGGGAGAGTTCAACTTACAAGTGGACCCTGGATCGCTCGAGACTCTTCACAATGCTTGGAAATTACTGAATTTGATCCTGTTTGAACTAGTTACTCACTGTTTCTTAGATTTCAAGTGCTTCAGTCAGTAACTTGCAAATGAAAGGACTTAATCAAATCAAGCTCTGAGCGGTTCTGCTGACGAATTTGTGTCCAAAGGGTTTAATAATGCTTGTATCGAGTCTTGTTACTTATTATTAGCCTTGCGTATTAATATTACCTGGCCACAATTCAGGAAATGTCTCTTTGATATTATTTTAGAAAAATGGTTTTAACAGCGAGTAGCTTTACTGAAAGGAACCTGTGTTTGTATTACTGCAAGATTCCTATCACTAAAGTTATCTGCCATCATTAAAGCGAAATCGGTTCTTTCTATTTACTGGCTCACGTTTACCATTATCATTAGAGTTGAATATAAATCTCAGTTGTAATTCAGCCCCATAAGAAACGGCGTTAACGATCCGCCTCCCGCGATCCTACAGATTGCCATGGGCGATAACATGAGCCCCATTGTACCGCGCGTTATTTTACTAAGAGGTCACACAGAAATGGGCCACTCCATAAATTAGTTCAGATCTCGGATTATGAAGCTCAAAATTTATCCGGAAAGTTATAGCTGCAAGATTGGTTCGTCGAAATTTCAAGCGGTGGAGAAGACACTTTTGCGGATTAATCTGATCATTAATTTGGAAGCACTAAACCCCCTCAAATATTCGATTATATGTTACTCGGATTACCGGATCATTTCGGGGATTCCGTTCTTTGTGTTGCGATGGCTATCGTGTTATTGAGTTGGCTCGTGTTCAACTTAACTGCAATATCTAGTGGATCATATTCTTTAAATTTATAAAATAAAAATATTGTATTTATTTTGGGGATTGTGTTCAAACAACGAAAAATGCCTTTTCGAGAGGCCGTTACTGTTTATTTTGAAAACAATGTCTTCAATCGTTGTATTTTCGTTCATATTTATCAATGATGCTACTAATACTAGTTAATTTCATGAATTAATTTTAGTTATTTTGTTATATTCAGCGAATGTAACATAATAGGAACCATTACTGCACTAGCCACACATTTGAACCAAAGTTAAAACTGTACAAAATTTTACATATGGCTCCCAGAATGCAAATATGCAATAAACTTTAAAACTTACCGCAAAGTGATACATTTTGCAACAAAGCCAAACATTGCACATAAAACTATTAAAACTATCTTCTTTTTCACCCCAGCGGCTAGTATGATAAAACTGCCAACAAAAGCCAGACAAAGTAGGAGACAAGTGTGTAATATATATTTTTATGCCCAGTGGGCAATGTGGGCACCGTGGGCATTGTGTGGTGCCAGCGGCGGCTTTGTCTCGGGTTAGCAGCTCGTTAATCATCGTGACGTGGTCGCGCTGCCGATAAGGCGACACACTGATGGCGATTCCGACCACATAGCTAGTCAAGAATTATGGAGGAAAAATATTTTTATAGGCGTAAGAGATGTGATAAGAAATGATATAGAGCAAATCCGCTTTTCCCTTATCAACTTCCAAATCGATTTAGTGAATGGAGCCTCCGAGCGATAGAAGCCCTTCTCCTAAGCTTTGGAACTCTATATAACGGATATAGATAATGTATGAGCGTATGACGTTAGTAGATCAGTTTAAAACCTCTAATAGTATACAAAATTTATGACGTAATCATCCAATTTCCAAAGGGAATGTAATTAAGAGGAAACTGTTTAGAAACAAAATTGAACTTAAATGTGATAAATGAAAAACGTCAAAATGAAAAATATTGGAATATGAATATCATCATCTACCTAGCCTTTTTCGGAACTATATTGGGTTCAGCTCCCAATTAAAATGGATTCAGTTGAATACTAGTGTTTTACGTGGAGCAGCTGCCTACCAGACCTCCACAACCCATTAACTGGGTTACGCGGTACTTCGTGGCAAGACTAGAGTGAGATTTTCTGACTTCTGACAATCCACAACAGTAACGACTGCCAATGACCTAAAAATGACAGCGAGGATCAACGGCTTTCCGAGGTACGGCACGTTAAGATGGTCACCCATCCACATACCTACCTTGGCAAGCGTTGCTTAACATTGGAGATCGACCTGTGCGGCTGTTATTGTTTAGCCATGAAAATATTATTTCGTTGTGTATTAATAACGTGTCTGCGCATAAAATATTTTTACATGAAAATAACTGAGAAATTTACGTAGAACACAAAAATATTTATTTAGAATTTTTACCTGTTTGTTTGTGCATTTGCGGAAGTATCACGCAAAACCCACAATCTGGTGATGGCTCAATTTTGGCATGTAGGTTACTTGGGGAGTGTAAGGGAGCACTAATAGAGGATTTCTCAAAAATCAAACGAAATATGTGCGTACGAAGTCGCGGGTAAAAGCTAGTAAATGATATAAAACTTCAGCGACATCTGCTGGATTACTCCGTAATAATTCCCGGTTGGATCCTTCAAAGTCCTAATATTGTCTTTTGATAAATAAACTAAGGCGTGCTCGCAGCTGAGACTCAATTATTATTTCATTACAAACTGCCGTTATTACGTTCTACAGTGCCTCGAGATATCGCGAGGAAATGAATTGTATCGTCGGCGTCGGTAGGTACGGCTCCACGGCGCAGATACGGGACAGAAGTACCACACTCACAGTTATTTGTGTCTACTTCGTCTGTTTAAAGAGCTATCAAGCAAAATATCTTAAAAGACAGTTATTTCGAATTGAGAGACGAGTAATTCCAGTGTGTGTGCTTCGGAATCCAAACTATTAACGCGGAAGAAGCTTATACATATATCTTGAAATGGAAATTGACTTCCGTAAAAGCGAATATAAACAGTTTTATAATATTCGCTTTTACGGAAGTCAATTTCAATCAATTTATTTCAAATAAGTGTATCTTTAAAGGAAAATGTTGTTAATATGAAACACATTTTATATTGTATTGTGGTATTGCTCAGAAATTACTAAAATAAAAAGTGAGGGTTTCCATTCCGTTTTATTATCAAGTTATTGATACTTAAAACATGGGTCATTTTCTAACTGAAACTGACATTACGAATACAACTTCCTGTTCACAAGAGTACCTTATCTTATTATAAAAGAGCTTGTAAACGATGGAAGTACGTACGTACATCATTTTCAAATCACAATATCTTATTTTCTAAAGATTGCAGTTGCTGCGCAACACATACTCATTGTTACTTTTCGCGATTGATCTAGAAAATATCTACTGAATTTCTAGACGACGGGCTTCAAAATATTTATTCCTGTTCTAGATTAATTGACTATGTCATTATAGGTATTAATTTCCATCAAAATATGACAGTTCACGTCAAGTTTTTTTTCTGGCAATGTTGGCCCAAAATTGTACCTTGGGGAACTCCATCCTCTCCACGTAATTATATTCATAAAAATCAGTACTGTGATGCATTCAGCCATGTAGTAACTTGAAACAAGAGACGATGGAACAAGAGGAACCGAAACAAGGTCGAGCGAGAATTGTCTCGCACTCTCTGAAGTCCAGACTTTACGCAAGTTCCGAGAGGTTTTGAAACTGAATTCAACTTCAAAGTATGTTCATGACAGATGAAAGAACATTTTGCTTGTATTGCAAGGCTATAAAGTAAACAGATGTTTTAGTTTATTGGGAATATACAGCGCGTTGCTGATAGGTTTTCAATTCAAGCGTAGGTGAATTACGTAGAATATCATATAATTTAGCATAATTCAATATAAATTCCAGTTCGGCTATTGATTAATATAATATTGAATCTACATATATAGAATTCGAGCAATAGTTGGCCACCATATTGATATTCAGTAACATTATTATGTTTATTAATATCTACTGGGTAGGTTTCTATGTGATTATATAGTATTTAAAACTTTATATTTTTCTTTATACAAGGGTGTATAAAAAAAGAAACATATAGAAGTTAGAACACATAAAAGTAGAAATAAAAATGTTTGTTTTGAACATCATATTTTTAACAGCTTGAGATTTCCAGTCCGAGTCTTAACTGACTTGATATAATCCAAGCACAAAACATTTTATTTTCTTGAGGAAAACAATATTATTTACCAAACACATTTCTTGAAGTACACAACGAGCAGGTAACTTGGACTTCTTGTGCAATCCACGTCGAAACGAACACGAAGTCCAAACATTTGAAGGAAATGGAAATGTTATTGTTTTAAGCGATTCTTGGATGCAGCTCGCTGGGCGCCCCGTGCCCCGCGCCCCCAACCCAACGCCTTAGCTCAGCGCCCGTGGGACCTGGTAATTCAATGAGTCCACCTCGGCCCGTGATCCCGACACTACTTGGATTTTAGATAGGAACTATGTTTACTTTAAAAGCTTGCTTTTGTCTTATTCGAAGCTTAACGTTTAGAGGTGACAAAGCCACGATTGATGTAGTTATTTTGGTAATTTATAATGAGTGATTACTTTAACTTTTTGACTGTATCACTTTTGGACTACGGTAAAGAAATTTCGTTCAGATTGCCCACTTTACGTTTCAGATTTTAATCAATTAAAGCAATTGGTTTGAGATTTATTCCAATATTTGTGTTGGTTCAGACGATGTTAGTGAGCATAGGTTTTTCATACATTCAAATAGTTTGCTTGCAATAATTATCATTGGTTATAGTCAAGCGAACAAGAGAGACTAATTTGATTTGTTTTTGAGTGAATCCAATAAGTTACTATTGTAATGTACAATACAAATGTATTTCGATTTTATACGAGTGACCTTTTGTGTCGCTTGTCACCTTTTGCTCTCAAGCACCAGCCAGCAAATTAACACCACATCGTCCAGCAAATGATCGTGAGCAGTGCGGGGGGGTGCGTGCTGCGGGGGGTGCGGAGGCAGCACTAACGTGTAATTACGATAATTACGTTACCGACTGATTAATAAACCAATGATTGTGTGCGCGCAATGTTTGTTGTTTTTAGAGCTCGAGCCGACACAAACAATCCGCGTTCATCACGGCCGTTATTTGATATTAAAACAGCACTACGTAATTAAATGGAATATTGATAGACAAAATTAGAACTTAGTTCAACTATCGCATGTACCTAATAAAGCAGTACCAAGACCGTGACAAGATTATGATCGAGCCCAACTTTGAGCGATGAACTTCGTGACGACAGGGCGAGCTGATGTCACCTTGAAAAAAAAATCAGGGCACAAACCGGCTCCATCAATTACGAGACCCAAATCATTTGTGACTGGCATTCACCATAAAAACAAACGCGCTTTGAGCCGGTGACATTTCACTCACCTTGTCGCAATCACTGACGTTTGTTACATCAAAGGAGAAAAAGAAAAAAGCTTAAACGATAACGCGTATGTAACACAAATAACATGGCGGCTGGGCTGTCACCCCTTCCGCACTGTGGTCGCACTCGGGCGCACATAACTCATATTTCCAAGCGACGGGAGCTATTGTGGCGCTTGTACTTTTTTCGGCATTCGGCTCCACAACATGATTGTTTAAAATCACAGAGCGTGTGCTCCCTGATAAGATTTATGTACTGCTTCTGACACTTAATTTTGTTCCCGTTCGCTACTTGACGTCGCCACGCGGATTATGATTTTTTTTCGCTTTTCTATTTTCATGTTCCATGTTTAGTGGCTCGGAATTTATTTTGAGGTGGTAATTTTTATCGACTTCTTTGATGTTTAGAAATCTGGATTTTAGGAACCAAAACGGATTAGGTACACGTGTTTACTAGTCAGTACCTACGAAACGTGTTTGAAACCAACGACTGGTATTTGCTAACACAGACATTCTTGTTAACAATTCCGCAGACACAAAACGTTGTCTTCGTTTAATCCGCATTTATCTTACAGGGAAAAATATAATTATTTTCCTTATGAATACATTTTTCATCAAAGGAATCCTCCTCATATTAAATTCATCGTTCTTTACATAAGCATTGCTCGTAATTATTTTACAAAGAAACATTATAATTAATAAATGTAATAAAAGCGCTTCAGTCAAAGGCGGCATTAGCAATGAATCTAAAGCAAAGATACTTCCTGGACAACAGGGGTGATGAAACGACCATCTAAGATTTTGCCTTTTGCTAATTAATATATCTAATTATTATAAAGAGGGTTTTCTCAAAGAGAGCGGCGTCAAGAGCCTCCTCGGGTAGAACTCATACCTGTGGCTCGGCTCTTATCTATACTTATAAAGGTAACATCTTCAAAACCGCTGATTCAATTTTGTTGAAATTTTCCCTGAGTTTGGGCAAAATGTTATACTAAGGATTGATGAGTTTTGATGATAGTAGCTCCTATATAAATGAGAGATGAGATTATGCAAGCATCAGCGGGCGGTTTGATAAAATATTTGTCTGAGGCGCGGTTGAAGTGTAGCATGGAGCTGATAACGTTAGCAATTTAGCTTTTATTAATGAGACATAATATTTTCTTAGCCTCGAGTTATATATCTCAAGTATAGCTACGATGAAATAGAAACGAATCAAATGCTCACAGACAATGTAAACGTGGAATTAAAGATCTCCACTAAGATTAGGTGGGGATAACACCTGAAACTGAAAATAAACACGTAGTTGTACGTATTTATTTTCAGATGCCAGGTTCCTGATCATTTATTTATATAGTTTAAGTACTGAAGGTAAATTACTTAAGCTTATACGTTTGTTCGATTTAAATATTTGAAAAGGTCAAGCACACAATACAAATAGTATTTTGCGAGAAGCAGAGAATATCATAAAGTACATTTATATGGATTTTAGCTAAAGACTCAGATATTATATTCCGCTGAAAACACCAGGTGCATACGAAATAGCACTATACATTCATATACGACCACAATACTAAGGGATTTCAGACGAGGATCTTTTGTAGCGACGTGTAATCAAATCGAGGAAGAATTCTGGATTAGCATCTCTCGTGTCGCGGCGGATTACTCGTCGTCGGTTCCAGGGCGACATGTTCCTTCACGCTCCTAATTAAATTAATTAGCTACCCTATTGTATGTATTTAATCTGCCTTCCCGAGACGAGAGATTTGTTGATTACATAATAGGAAACACTTCAGTTTCATTATTTCAGTTGAACGTGTTGTTAGGATTTAATTATGAGTTATCGCACAATGTTTTGAATAGACATTTTGATACGTTTCGATGATTGATGAGATAAAAGGAGACAGAAACAATAAATGGCTCCAAAAGATTAACATAAAGTACAAACAATAACCTGGATTTTTAACACCAACATTGTACTCGCCATACATTAGGACGGAGCTGCTGTTAAAATTCAAAGCGGCGGGAACGGCCGCCATATTTTTTGGCAACGTATCATTTGTTATTTAGACTACACTGTAATACAAGAACGCTACGAATACTTTACGACGTGAAATTACGATGCGGAGGGGAAAAAATTAACATTCTGGCTTCATACGTTTTGTCCAGTTATTCGACGAATGCGGCAACGGCGAGGCCCGCGAAAGGTCTACAATTTGGATGAATTGGTGTTATGAGCTGGCTCGCATGTCCGCCGCGATTTACTCCCCCCACAAACTGGTAACTGTTTAAAATGGCCGTGTTCAACATTCGCAAGCCATCGTTACCGACGAGTGCTATTAGACGCAATCTATAACTTCCTGGAAGAAAAAAACAATGCAGTCGTGTTTCTTCATGTCTCGCTGCAGCATAATAAAACCGAATGTGTTCCGGAACTGGGGAAATAACGTTCAACTTTGTAATTATAGCTGCGCCACGGGAAGCTAATAAAGTTATATATTAACATACGTGACAACACTGAGAAGTGCTCTGACTGCTTCGTAGGAAAACTACTACGTATTGTTACTGTACGACTGAAGATGCAGTTAAATTAGAAGTTGGAGATGGTGATTTATATGGAAATAGTTCCGCGCACAAACAAAGTAAAGATTGCAACGAATATTTCAGAGCTTTTTCCGTTCCTAATAATACAGTTTCTGTCAGCAACGTAACATTTTAAAACAATTACAGTCGTCCAACACTGAATTTTAATAAATCTGGTGCAGCAGCGTTCGTTTTTGTCGCCGGCACCTAATAGGTGTGTAATTTAGCAGTAATTCAGCAGTGCGTTGTGCAGCCCCGGCCGAAGCAGCAGTGATTACGGTGCACAGTTTCAATTACGCCGCGTCACTCGGCCGCGCGTCTGGCGACCACTTTACATACGTTTGAGCTCGCTGCGCCGTTAGTGCAGTGCCGCCGTGGAAAAATTACGTCGAGGTAATATATACTGGCGAGGTTGGGTGTTGTAATAGATTGGTGCTTTGCAGCGATTTTCTTACAATATCCCAGCCAAATTCCTTAAGATTGACTTGACTTTGGTTTTGGCAACCTCATTGTTAGTTCAGTCGTCGTATGTACTCCGTAGGTGTCCAAAAGCCCCACACTAGATCAGACATTGTCAAGAGGTTTTCCTACAGGAAAGTCAATAGTAGCCTGGAGCCTGTGGGCCCGGTGAATGGCAATAGGTACGCAATATTACACTGGGACGTGTGTATTAAGACACCTCTGCCCAACCCGTTGAACAGTGTTTAGTATTACGTTAAATAGCAAGTATACCAACAAATTGAACAATAGTGGTTGCACATTTATGACACGAGCTTTGCACCGGAAGGCTGTGTGATCGTCTCCCCCTTGACCCAGTGGGCCGAGTGTGGGCCGGTGGGCCGGTGGGCCAGTGGGCCCCGGCGGGACAGTGGGCCCCCGTGCGGTTGCACCCTGCTGCCCCGCTCACCGCAATAGTTCAATGTGCTTGTGGTGCCGGGCCACGGTGGAGCTGCGATTAAATTGATTTTACTAGAGGGTGCATTTGTATCAGTTCACCTAGTTTCGTTGCGAATTAAGTTCAATAGGGGAGCATCCAATTTTACTTTAGCTTTTATTTCCATGTAATGTTTTACGAACTAAAAATGTAATAGATTTTTTTTTACAATATCTATTAAATAAACTGTAGCAAAGGCGGGGAAAAATAAAACTAAAACCGGGAATAAAACGAAAACTAAGAGCAGTGCGAGCAACTTGTTATGGCCACGCTCGTTACCGCTCCAAGCGTACCTTGGTCAAATAGTAGCCACGACCACGACCAGTTCGCGAGGTCGCACGTCCAGTCCGGTCGCTAAGCGATTCCGCTGCGAATTACCCGGGTTTGATGGTCACTTTTAGGAAAGGGGTAAATGTACTGAGGTGAAATTCAAAACTTTTTACGCGTGACCGTACAAAAATTGTTTTGCGAGGGTTGACTTGTTGTGTTCAGTCAGTCGTCTGCGCTGTTTGTGAGCAGTGTTTTTTTAAATAAACTGAACAGGACCGCTGTTGAGTTTAAAAATAACGCAAATGAAGAATATAGAATGTAGTTCTTCACCGACAAACTATTATGGCTACTTGTACTATCATGGCGAGACGATTAGATAGTTGTGTAGTTGTGTTGAGTTTTTGTCTGATAATAATGAAGACAGATTGCGGTAAAATCGATTAAGGCAACAGCAACAGTGATATGTCGTCGTTTGGGGAAGAATATGTTACGGACGTCACAAAATTAAGTGAACGACGATGTTTGGGCATATAAAACTTATAATAAGATATATGTTTATTTTAAATACTTATGTTTATTTTAAATACTGATTTTCTAAATTAATATGGTCCTTGGAATTTGAACAATTTTATTAGTATAATTAAAACCCGTACCGTGTAAACCCTTCACGTGGCATAAGATGAATTAAAATCAATTACTCTGTGGCTTGGTGTTTTCCTTGTGAGTAGCATGTCGCGACACTCTATTACGGCGCGCCTTAGTAATACCTATGCTTGTACCCTCATGTATGGTAGCCTGGCGATTTACTTATAGTTAGTAGTCTTGTTTTGGCTTTGTAACTATCAATTTACCTAACCATTTGCGAACTCTATTACGGTCGGCTTCCAGCTAACCAGATGCAACTAGATATCAGAATTTTACATAAATTGTCTGCTTACCTGACCTCCACAACCCAGTTACTGGGTAACGCGATACATCATAGCAAGATGTTTGATTTCAGTTTCTGACTAACTCGCAACGACTGGCAAAGATCTAAAAAAGTCAATCGACTTTCCGAGACTCAGAGGAGTCTCATTACGCGATGAATGGTATCCTCGTTGCTTAACCTCGAAGATCGACCTATCTATTATTATCATTAAGTTACGAGCTCCTCAGATGAAAAATTTGAATAATGGACAGTAAAAAGTACTTGAATAAGTTAGCAATAAGTCACCCTGTAACTTTATAAAGAATTTGAATGACTTGTTATTATTACAAAAATTATATACCTACGCATAAATGTATGTAACATTATCAGAATTTCAGTTTTTGTATATGCTAGTCTTTACATGTTTAGAAAAACATGTGTGAGACGAAACTGACAGCTGGGTTAAGCCCAGTTGCCACGGATTATATATTAATACTGATGAGTTCTAAATTGTGAGCTACTTTTGACTCCAGTAATAGGTATGGCGCTTAACTCCACTAATATTTGTTCTGGTTTCTACAATGTCATAAATGGATCATATTAGTTGAGTTTTCCAAAGAATACACTCCCATAATATATGATGATATTCAAGGTCACGCTTAAAAGAAAATAATTTACTCTTTAAGTTGCCATGAGCTGTGAGAAATTGGGCAACACAGTGACCAAACTCCAGCGACGCCGACGTCTTATCCAGCCGCTCAATAAATAATGAAAAAAAAAAGAAACTGGTAGGGGTCAGCTTGAGGTCTTTGATGGAATTCTTCCACCTATATAAGTAATCTAGAGATTCGAGCACAGTCGCGTTGCGGTAAGAACTCTGGGTACATGATCTTTGTAGTACATTGCAGCACCGCGCTACACCTCAAGATCGAGAGGAAATGTATCTACAAGTACAAGTAAAGCTTCAGTACTAACCGTTCTATACGCTTTGCATAAAAAGATCAAAGGCAAACGCTGGCTTTTTAGCAATTTGCGTCATCGTACCGCTCCGTAGCACATACAGCTCAAGCAAGCATAATCAGCCTTTTAACGTTCCCACTGCTGGGACACAGGCCTCCTCTCTAGGAGAGGGAATGGGCCGTAATCTACCACGCGGGCCCAGTGCGGGTTAGTGAATGTCACATGTCTTCGATTTTTTGGTTCTAGGATGGAGGTTTCCTCACGATGTTTTCCTTCACCGTTTTGAGAGCAATGGTGGTGAAGCTAATTAGGTACACAAAGTAATGCGCCTGACTGGGTTTGAACCCGCGACCTACAATTCGTAAATCGAGGCCGTTACCACTTGGCCACTACTGCTCTCGCAACCCAAGTAAGTAGACCCAGAAATAGTTTTCAAGGTTTGGAATTACATACCCTAAGTAGCTTTGGAAATTCTCGTCAAGGTGTAGAAGTTCTTTTTCACTGTTTTAATATGATCAATAGAAGAAAAGTTTATTTCTAGTGCCGTACCGAGGCACCACACGGAATCTTTTATTTTATTACGGTTACGTTGTTAAATTTGATACTAGGCCGGGATCTAAAGTTTCCTTTTAAAATAAGTTGATAGGTTTTATATGATGCTCACCAATATTTTATTATTATTCGCAGCACTTCCGACAAAATACGAATGTTAAACCAAAACATGACACCGTGTAAAAATAATTCAGCTATTTTTCAGCGAATATTTTTCATTTTCAATATGTTCACGCTCAAAAAATGTTATTTCTCATATTATTATAAAAAATACATAGGTATAATATGTCGCCGGATTTCAGGCTCTGTAAGATTTAAATAAATCTTCATTAGATTATAATTTATGGATACATACATATATTATATGAAATAATCCTTTTGACTAGAATAAATCCAATCCAAATTCAATTGTTTTCAATGTAATAAATTGTCTTGTTAAGAAAAATGTTTACGATTTCAGGCGATATATTACAATCTTATGACTGCAATTTTCCGGTGAAGATATATACAGGGTTATTCGACTCATCATTATGAACAACTTTTACTATGGGAACAAACCTGAAATCGCGAAAAAAGTCAGCTGTTCGCTACATTTTGATGAGTTATAAAACTCTTCCGTTACTTACTGACTGACAGACAACGCACAGCCGAAACAACTGCTCGTAGAAAGCTGAAATTTGGCATGTAGCTTCCTTGGAAAACGGGATATGCGCGTTCGAAGTCGCGGACAAAATCTAAAGTATTTATAAAACCCTTAAAATTGACATCCACCCTCCTCTTAATAAGCAATAAATCACAAAAGAGTGCTTAGCACATCCATTAGGAATAATTGCGTCGTCCCGGGACATGGGAAACTGCACGTACCGGGCTGGGTCGCGGGGCCCGACAAGCGATTAATGAAATTTCAAAACGTGGGACACTGTTGACATTAGTAGGTTGTCGTGCAAGCCACTTGATTGATATAGTTTTCGAAGTCGCTTATGTCGGGCCCGGTAGAGGGGATTTGTCAGCCATGCTGGATGTGTTTTGTTATAGTTGTGTCGCCAGCTTGTGCCGCCGCGTTCGTTATGGACGTGCCGAGTTTGCCGTAGCTGTTCAGTTTGTAGCAGGTTTGGGTGTTATTGTGAGGTTGGGGACCTCACGGAGTAAGGAAACACAGGATCAGTATTTAGAATAGGTATTTAATAATAAACTCAGCACTGACTTGTGCCGATTATAAACATGTTAGTTACTATTAGATCACAAACACAGAAAGTATAACTCTATGATATTTCGCATATAAGGATAACCAGCATAGCTGTGTAGACATTAATCTAGCGGAGATCAGGATCGAAAACTCCTGCCGGTAAATTACTGCCGATTTGTTTGGAAAAATGGAATATGTTTGAAAATTGAAATTATGACCGGCCAAAACGAATGCGTTTCGTTCAGAAACGCACACCGTTACAGTTATATTTACGAAGATTTTATATTAGAATTTTGGTGATTCTGTGTGTTTCAATGAAGATCATAAAATCTGATCTCCCATTTCCAGTTTTTATGAACTATGTAGTCTGCAAAAGCGGGCAAAAGCAAAAACTTTAAAATTACAATACCTGATGAGCAGTTCTGCTATATCATTTTCATTCAGAAATTAAATATTAATTAAAGACGTAATGATTCATGTTCCCGTTCAGTTAATTTTTTTTGAACTAAGTTCAAATTGAAAGTTATGAAATATCAACAGAGACAAAAATAATAAACATACAGTGTCACTACAATATTAACTCAGGGCCTCAAGACTACTATTACAATAGTGTCATCTCAGAATGGTCTATCATTAATTTCAAAATTGTTAATTTTCACAAGTTTGGTAATCTACAAATATAAAATCGTCATTATGACTTTCCAATGGTCAACCACTGATACTGCATTGAAAACAATGGCATAGAATGATAATCTAATAATGATAGGTTTATGCAGTAATCTGCAAACATTTTTACACTTCCTTTGATTAGTGATCTACCATTGGAACGCAGTCATTGCTTTTAATAGCTCGGTTATCAAAAAGTATTACGAGACCATTGACCGACCAATAATCAACTTATGAATTTAACAGATTACGAACTTAAAATGACAATGGGATCGTGTTGGAATGACGAATTTATAAAAATAGCAGTCTTGGGGCCCTAGTCTACAACTAAATGTTTGATTCCCTAGAAACGCTTAAAACATAATTCATGGTTAAAACAGTGATGAACAGTCGGATTCCATTCTAAGCAAACACTGTATATTTCTTTATTAAATCACAAAATACTAGGTCTCTATTTGTACGTATTTGATTTCAGTGCTCCATTTGACCTCGAACTGGAACGATTGATACTGGCCATTAATCATAGTGCCCGACTTACTGGGTCACTTCGTACACTCAATATTGAAATAGCGAACACTTAGATTTATGACTAAATACCATAATTTCATACTTTGATTGAAAAATTTAACAATTCCACTGACTGAAGTTGACAAAACGTTGTGAAATAGAGACATGAAATACATATATATAAATAAAATTAGAGCGCCTGTTTGTAATATTGAAATAACCGCTTTTTACTACATGCATATATTAATATAAACGGTACATACACCAAAACAAATTTTTTTACAATTTTTGTCTGTCTGTCTGTTCCAGCTAATCTCTGAAATGGCTGGACCGATTTTAACGGGACTTTTATTGGCAGGTAGCTGATGTAGTAAGGAGTGACTTTGGCAACTTTTATTTTTTTAAATGTTGACTGTACCGTCACGTCGGGCGCCTCCCACCACTTCTCCCACCAACGAATCAATATCACAAAGAATCGGGGTGTTAGTAACTATTTCACGCGGGCAGAGGCTAGTAAGAAATAAAAAAGAATGAATTAAGATTAATAGCAAAGAGACACGTAGTCTTATTTGTAAGATCAGTTTGTAAGCTTTTGCTAGCATACCAATGTAAGTTAAGATCAATCACTGTTGACAATTTTGTGTGACCACAATTTATTATTTTTTACTTTTGATGATCATTAAAATAGTGAAATACATTACGATAATGCATTTTGTAATATTAATTCACGTCAGGCGTAGTATTAATAAAATATACGTATAATTCAATCCGATTGCATTCTTTCATTAATTTATTTGAGTGTTGTGTAACATCGAGAAAATACTAGCAATATTTCTGTTTCCTTTTAAAATATGAGTTTATAAACTTGTAATTCTCTACCGTTAAAACAAACGCACCCGCATCTGATAGAATCCTTTTAATAACGCACCTCTTTGAAAAATTAAAACCAAAATACATTCTGATCAATAAGCTTAATGTTTCAATTATTTTATTAAAAGAATTATTTCTTTATTTTACTAAATGATTACTGAAAATTATTTTTGTAAATAAAACAAGAAAGGCAATTCACACAGAAAACATTAAACACGAAAATGGTTAATGTTTCAATACTGTAACTGCTGTAATCGATGCTCGATTGATTGATAACATTAGTTAGTGGCACCAATTTAAAAAAGTGTTTTTATTATTACTTTGTATTATATTGTGAATATGATAAAAAATAACATGTGTCAGTGCTAATGCCTACTTTTCAAATTCAGCTTTATCAAAAACGTGATTTTCATTTCTTTGAGCAGGCTAAATAGATCATCCGGCCTTTTATGCGAGCTTTATCCGACCATTAGGTGACCGGGTTTTCAGTCAAGGAAAGCCCTTTGAAAATATTATAACTCATGCGGGGAAACATGTGATATAGCTGGATATTCATACAGGCGGAGTGTAGCAGGCGGTACGCAATCAGCGTGCGAAGTGGTAAACCTTTTTTATATTGGGCGAGTGTACGTGCCGGACGGACGGAGCCGGCGGACGCGTGCCGGGCGCCTCGCCCAATCTGCCGCCGTGCTGATACATTGTTTTGACGCACAATACATGTATTTATTGCATGCGGTGGATATAAAGCTGATACCCAATCGAGTTGCCGACACTGGTGCTGGCGGGATCAGATTTACAGTATGGGTTGGAAAAACATCGTCTCTGCTTTCCGGTTTGATCTTTACTTACAGCTGCGACACTGCATACTCTGGTGTAATCAATGAATAAATTGATTTAAATGAAAGGTCTTGTTTCATAATTGGATTTGCATTAGGATCCCTTTATTAGTTTATAATAGTAAAAAGTTACAGGACAAATAATGACATTTAATTCAATATTCATGGCACCGCGTTCCGGGGCTAGTTGAACAATAGCAGCGCACACAAAAACTTCAAAGTGTAATTATTGTTCAAAACGTCGTTTTTGTTGTTCATTGCTAAGTAGTTAAAGTTATACTTTGTACACGACAGTTGTAAAATTCTATGTAAAACTTGACAAAAGGTTATTAAATAATTTCCCGACCACTTCAGAGACGTTCCGTTCTAAATAATTATGGAGACTCTGTTTACTGGGAAAATTAAATTATTATTTACATTTGTCCTACTGTTAGAATTTATTCCTTCACTGATATAGAAGTTTTATGGAGTTACAAAGTAATAATCAGAGAATTTTCCAAAGACAACGTTCGACTGAGGGCCGCCGTGCTTTGACTTTTGTGTTTTGCCATAACTGTTATGTCTAAAGGTGCATATATCAAAGCTTTATTTAAAGTCACGAATATATTCTTATTTCAATGACTTAGAAGTAGAAAGCTAAACTAGTACCGCCAAAGCCAAACTACAGAAATCAACTGAGAACTAAGTAAGTATTGCTCGTGAAACACGTTCAGTTTTTACCGTCATTAAAGCCAACTCGTTACGGAAGCTGCTTACAGTTCAAGTCAAAGAAACTAACAGAAAAAGTGTACCCAAAAAACTGGAATAATTTAATCAGGAGCAGATACAAAGCAATAATTTAGTTACTTCATGGTCCATATTGACGTCTGCATGGACGGACAAGCTTGTCAATTATTTACCCCGGAGCATTGATTAAAAACAATACCGATTTTTTACAATCATTTCAGTAAAAACAAACTGTATTTTGTTACAATTCATTCCCAATATCGCGAGATCGTTTTAAGCCGATACGATTAATAGATAAAGAAATATCGGCAAATATTGCCGGCAGCCGCTCGACGTTTGGACACAATCGAGTCGGGCTCGCAAAAATTGTGTAGTTGAAATAAATTGGACATTTTATTTTAACTGCTACATCGAAAATGACAAATAATGTATTAATTTTTCATTGCGGGCCGTGGAATGTGATGTGGAACTCGATGAGCGATGGAATGGCGCCGTTTCTAGGTAATTATGGAATATTTATAATCTGGTTTGATCTCCATTTCGAGTTGTTACTAAAATTTAAATGAAATATTGTGTGTTCATGAAATGTTTGAGCCGATAAAAAGTATACGATTAAACACATCACAACTCAGGAACTAAACTAAGCACATCTATTGTAGAAGACGAAGCTTATTGGCTGAAACCCGCAGTACTTATTGGCAACAAGCGTCAGAGCCTCATTGATCATTACGGCCGGTAAAACTGTTAATTTATGTATTCCGTGCGGATGATCGCCGTCGTCTGCTAATTGACTCGGAAGTCGGCCGTGAATAATACCGAACTGTAATCACCTTATAATTGTACGGGAACGATAAATGCCCTCTTTGTGACTGTTAAGTTGTGCTGTCGGTTTGCTTATGGGCTCAACGTGAGAAAGTGATACTTTTGTTACAAATTAAAAGAAGTTATGACCATGGTCCCTTTGTGGTTCCCAAGTGTGAGTAAAGCAGGGTAGGATAGGTATCATGAAATAATATAAGCTTTAGTAAGTAAACATCACAGGCCAGTCGTTGGCGTCTAAGCCAAGTGTTTAGAGCTATAAAAGAGCGATAAAGGCAGCTCATGTCCAGTAAATTCTTCCTGAAGAGACCCTCAACGATATAAAAGTGCGTTTAATTACACCCCACTGACACGTAACCACCATTATTAACACTAAGGAGCTCATACAGATAAACGGGACATTCATCCGCGTCGCCCGCTGCTACAAGGATACTGCGGTCGGGCGCCGCACAACGTACATTGTTCCTCCACCAATTGTAACAAGAGCCGGGATGCTCATACAGCGAGCAATGTGGTTTGTTTAAAACAATAGAGTAGAATGTCGAGGGACGTGTAAGTAGCTGGCGTCTTCATGAGACTCGAGCGGTGGAACTAACAATCTGAAAGCGTCTGAACTTGTGAATGTGGGGTCCATTACTCTCCGGTCCCCGGTAACAGTGATGACCATCAGATGCGAGGACGCAATGGATGACGTATAAGGCGTATAGTTCGCAGTTGCGAGTTTTAGTGCGGGGTCCGGAAACGGGCACGTCTCCCGGTTGTGGTAAATGGTTTCGTGGAGGACGCTTGTACATACGAGTTCTCAAGCTTTTATGTGCGCCTTTAGATCCCGAAACTCACGAGCTGCGCTGTAACGATGTTAAATGTACGCTGGACTTAAAATAAATTTGTGCGAATGTACGCACTGCCGAGACCGGCAAGCTTGGGAGTTTTAGTGTTAGTTGTCTGAGTAAACACTTAAACAGCCTAGGTTTAGAGGATATTTTAATAACTTTGTTGTTTAAGTTCATGAATCGCTTTTATTTTAATCAAAGGGTCTAAATAATGAAGTCAACGACTCACCTTTTACTATTGAAGATACTTAACTGAAATAAGCTTTTTAAAGACGCAAAAAATAAAGACAAGAATCGAAACTCCTTCCGATTACCGTAATCGATTCTCGTAGATCGCTAAACTGGAACACAGTCGCAATAGCTTCACAAACACAGTGTGCACGCGACCGGTATCATAATCGAGAGCCGGCTTCAACGAAACGGTTTCCGAATGAAGTTCACTTATCGGTGCATCTCCATTTCCGGGACGCCTGTTCCGAACTGAAGTCATATGTTAGAAATTTCCTCCGTAGGTGAGTCTACTGGGAATTGAATGATTACATTATAGTAAAATACTTATGCAAAGTTTGACGATATTTACAATCCTAACTTATCTATACTAATGTATAAAGCTGAAGTGTTTGTTTGCTTGAACGCGCTAATCTCAGGAACTACTGGTCCGATTTGAAAAAAATCGTGTCAGTGTCAGATAGCCCATTTATGGAGGAAGGCTATAGGCTATATATAATTACGCTTAGACCAGTAGGAGCGGAGCACCAATTAAGAATGTTTCAAAATTGGAGAGTCAGTAACTATTCCACGCGGACGAAGTTGCAGCAGAAGCTAGTGTACAAATAAAACTAATATTATTATAAATTAGAAAGTGAATTTATCCCTAAAAGTGACACCCCTAAACACACACCTAAATCGCTGACCGATTATGATGAGTTTTGGATTAGAGATTATAGGGTACTTTTCAAAAATCTATATCAACGTGAACGAAGCGGCAGATCATAGCTAGTGAGAATAAAAAATCACCAAACGTAGTTTCCTCTTAACCCTAACATATTTAATTGAATTCATTCCCTTTCAGTCCAGCAGGACACCGTGACAGGTTTGAGAATTGATGTTAAAGGTCCCACACAAACTAATCAACAAATTTACACGCGTGAAACCTCCCTAATCTCCACGAAAATTCTAAGGCGTTTAGGGTTGCCACCAAACTAAAGTCTTAAGTCGTGTCAGGGACGTACCGGGGCTCGGGGATGACAAATGGCCGCCTTGTCCGCGCCAGAACCTACCATTGTCTCGAAATATGACGGAGCTTTGTACTGCCTTCACCTCCATTACGAGCACCGATCAGCGATACACTGCAGACTTAGCGGAGACGCAAATGTGACGTCGTTTGCGTACACTGTTTTGTATGCATTTGTCAAGGTGGCTTTGTTCAGCGTGGAAAGTTCCTCAGTACCTATTGCTATCTGTATTGCATATGCTGAGATTGGAACCTTATTGGCCTCGCACACTTACATTTAGGTACAAATTGATAGAAAATTCTATAATTCTATCTACAGCATTTAATAATTTATCTTTCTAGTAGTTTTATTTTATTTTTTGTTTGTTTTATGCGAGACCCAAATAAACATTTTTCTTTCTTTCTTTCTTTCAGTACCCATTGCTATAGGCATTTGCATTTACCAATAGCGTTATGCGACGAAATGATCGCATGGGGACGTACACCCGGTATGACAATCGTATCCTGTGTCCAGGGAGTCCAGAAAATGGCCTGTTCCATCACAATCCACTCGAGTCATTGCGGGGAGATTGATTCGAAAAGATTCAACATGTATACTTTTACTTTTATCATCATATAAGATCATATAAGATCAGTGGGATAGCACTGTTTTAACTTGGCAGCTATCCCACAAAAAGCACCTATATTACTCATTAAAACAAAGCTACCTTCACTCTTTTAACAAATATTAGGTAATATTGTTTAACATATTAATTGTGACAATTAATTTACAGAAAACTGTTCTTCAAGATACCGGATTTTCCTAGTTTCAAGGTCTTACTCATTATGAATGAAACATACCAATGAAATGATTACTTACTTACATGAAGAAGTATTCGCTATATTTTTAAGGAACACGTTCTTTTCATACAAAACTGCCCGTGTATCGTTATTTTTACGATCATGTCTGTGGAGAAAGAGAGAGGAGATTGTTTTCTACTCGTACAATAGCGAGGTGTGAGAAGTATTTGTACTTGACTGACACGCACGAGATTATTGATAAAAAAAAAACGAATTGTTTAAACTGATGTTACGCGCCTATGTTAAAGCATTCGTTACCAGCGTCGAGTAGTAGAACTAGTAGTCAAGACTTTTCTGTGCTAGAACATTCTAGATACCTGGTCAATTGCAAAAGCGAACATTCTAGACCTTTTTGTAATAGAAGGTTCTGAAATTGACGCTCTCCATAGTCCGCGACCGAGTCAATAAGTATTGCATTTGCGATACGAGTGAATACTTCGGGGCCGATCTTTAACTACGGTTTAAATTGATCAAAATTGTGTTTTGTAATTAGTGTTTCAAGTTGTAATTTGTGCTGTTTAATTAAAGTGTCTATTTTAGTTATTTAATCTGTTGTTTTTAATATCACTAACCCTAAGCTCATAACACTAATGACCAGTCACATAGTCGCAGACGGAATTATCACCCAGTACCGGACGGTTTAACAAAGTAAAATATATCAAAGTGCCGAAAATTAGTGTATTGGACAAACAAAGATACAGTTCATGCGGCGCGCAATATGGAAATTAATAGCAATATATATATATATATATATATAGACAGACAGACATATAACTAACAGGACGCATGGCTGCTTTATTAGGATTGGCATTTATGTATATCGCATCGATATTTGATGTGAATTTCACTGGTTAAATGGAATGTTAAGTGACTGAGCACTGAGCAGGTCTATTAAGTTTGTACCTAGAATTAATGACACATACTAATGAATATATATATACAGATATCTCATTACACTTTTCGTAAGTAATTTATTACTGCCTACAAGAAAATATAGGTCGTTTGCGTTGTCCACAAAATACAAGTTATGTATTATATAATTCTATATTATATATCTTGTTGGGGTAAGATCACAACTACTATCAAAAGATGAATTATTTATTATGTTATAGTTATAAGATTATGCTGTGAAAAGAAACTTTATTATTCTGTAATTCCACCAAAGACTCTGGTTTTTGTCCTAATATAAAAGCATTTTTCAAGGAATAAAAATTAACCTAATTCATACAAGCAAATTATCTTAAACTATTTCCAAATAGCTTCACATGTGACAGTTTACATAAAAACCACAAAGTTATACTTAACAGTGTTCAGCCGTCCATCGCGGTCGCGACCATATTCGGTAGATATTCCAGCGTATTCCGTAGCGTAGGCGGGCGGCGCGCGGGCGGCGGCAACGCGGCGGCACCGCGGTGGCCACGCAGCAACAGATTGTTGCACAACAATGTTTAGATGAATTTTAGCCACGCGCCACTGTGCCATGTTCCGCTAATGAAATTCAGCCGCGTTCTGACTGTGGCGGCGCGAGTGATAGAGTTAGTGCCAATGTTTTGTTCGAGGCTGGCTTAATTCTGAACATGCCTGACTTTATTAGGAATTTTACACGGGGTTAAGATTAAAGGAAAGTTGTTTATCTTCTCATTTCAATCATGACATTAGAAGGTGGAAGTACGAAAATAACTTGTGATGTGGTAAAAAGTTGTCCAGGCAGCAAGGTTGGTAGTGAGGCTGACAGCTGAACTTAAATATGATCATTTCACAGAAGCATTTTATTGCATTCAACAGCAAAATATATTCATCGTAAAGCTCTCCAAGCCATAGCATCCACAGTGAAGCGTTACAATAAATACGAGCGAAGCATTCACTCACGAAGGCATTCGAAAATCTGTAGTTTATGCGGCCGTATACAGGGTGTTCAATGTTGGGGCAGCCGGCGACGCGACGCGCGTATATCGTGACCGTCATAAACAGAGGTGTCGCCAACCTTGGGACTTCGGATAAAGGTGGGTGCGACGTACCTACCTACTGGCTTAGCTGAGACTTACATGTACACAATACGCTGCTTTGAAATCTTTGTTGAACATGGGTCGTAACTAAACTGTTTTGTATCTAGAAAATAGTGATGGAAAATTCCTGAAATTATTAAGGTTGTAAAACGGTGTTGCTGAATTAAGTATAATAGCGACCCCTAGTGCAAATAAATAAACAAACATGTCTCTACCGCTCTGAATCGTATCAAAATCCTTTGCGTGGTGTGGAAGAAATAGGAAGCTAGAGGCAGACTTTTTGGTGGGTATACTAATTAGGGATTTGAGCAAAGAAAACGACACAGCAACCGCTCAACAGCCACCAGAAAAATAAGGATGACCTTAGTTTCTGTACGAAAAAGGAGAGCAGTAAAACACAGTTCAAAGGCACTTGGTTGATGTCAAAACTTTTGCATTTGCTTGTAACTTAATACTCACAAACACGCGAGGTGACTACTGCAGTAATTAGCTACGTCGCTCCGCTAAGTACGGAATGCAATGCTCACTACCCCGGCTAAGTCACTTCTTCACTGGTGTCACTCGTACCAGCCATTACTACTAATAAGTAGCAGAAAATAACAATAGCTCGCAGCTAAAGGAAGTCAATTATTAACAAATACATCTAATTCAAAGAACAAAAAGAATCAAAAACATTTCCATCATAACAACGTCCCTTTGGTGACATTTTTCCGTCCAAAGGCGAATTGTTCTCAGAATTTCAATTCGTGGAACATCGAGAACGATTGCTTTTATGACGGTAACAACAGAAACCGAATGATCGCTCCGACTCATAGATCCCGCGGAGCGCACACACGGAAAAAATACATCGCCATCGGTCCGTAAAAAAAGAGGGAAAAACTCCGTAGCTTTAGCAATAAAAACCCCGCTAATACCAAAACTGGCACAATAATAATAATTTGCATGTGAAGAAACGCCCTGCCTAAGCGAATTTATTCACTTTTTCAGCACGAAAGTGGGAAATTCACACGCCTCCAGCGGCGGCCGGCTCCAACCAGTCCTCTTTTATTACGGACGCCAACGAACTAGTAAAACTGGGCTCGATTTTATTTCTGGACAATAATGTGGCAGAATACAGATGTCATTTTTGACGCCGGGACCCGAGTTTGTTTCGCGAAATGCTTCTTTGTAAACATGACGAGTTTTGTACTACTCATCCGCGTTCATATTCGTTCTAATTGCCATGATATTTTATACGTATAACGTAGTTATTGTATGTAATAAGCAATTCATAAGTAAAGCTAATGGATTTCAGACTTCAACAAAAGGGGTTCATCAATCACAAAAGCACGAATTAGCACGAATAAGTTCGACAAAAGCAACTAATTTCATTTGAACTACGACTTTACGGCGAAATTAGACTTAATAGCCGTACGCTAAACGATTCCACGACCACTCACCTAACTTATAGTCACTTCCTTTTCTTTCGATTACGTTTCGATCAGACTTCAGGCTCTCCTTACTAGGAACTTTGTCTTCCTTCATCCTTCCTGGGTCCTCGTTCTCTTTAATAGCCTCAAATCGTTTAGTATTTTGAGCTTTATTTTCAGGTTCATAAAGTTCTTGGGTATTTTCTTTTATAGTGTTATTGCTATCGGTTCTTTAGCCTCCCTCCTTCCTTCACACATCTCGGTTCGCCTTATACTTTCAATTTTCGCAATGATTCAGCTCCCGCGTTTATTTCCTCGCCTTGTGAGCTTGGTATTGGAACTATTTTTTTACTGGGTTCGTCTGGCTGCGTGTCCCTCCTTATGGCAGGGTTGGCTACACTCGCTACATTCACAGGGTGGATGTGCGCCTGTTTGTACACGTCACACCGTGACGATGACAAAGTGAACTAAACGCAAGCGACGTTATTATAAATGTTTGGGACACAGAACATGTCTCGGTATTTGCAGTGTGACTTCAGTTAGTTTCTAAACTATGAAAACTGAGTATTTATGTGAAGTGTTTTTCATGGAAAATAACGTTGAGGAAATTGTGTTTTTAATTTCAGAGCTCGGTAGGCAGTGGCGCCTTAATAAAGTTAATAACTAAGAAATTAAAACGGGCTTTCGTTTAATTTATGCTTACACAAATAATACTAGTTTACCGTTTGTCGTAAATATTCGTATAATGTTTCGTAGAATGTGTTCTGGTAAATATTAAACGATTGTTATATTTCCCGCTGCACTATGCACGATGTGACTTGAATGCCGAGCGAGCACGGGCAGTACACGCAGCGGGTTACTTGCTATAATTCTT
Organism: Hecatera dysodea; assembly: GCA_905332915.2. Classification (NCBI taxonomy): domain Eukaryota; kingdom Metazoa; phylum Arthropoda; class Insecta; order Lepidoptera; family Noctuidae; genus Hecatera; species Hecatera dysodea. The sequence continues at coordinate 22,681,829 of HG995292.1, forward strand.
CAACGTGCTTTCTTAATCATTTTATTCAAATAAGAACATAATAATATTTTGATGTAGCTATTATTATTATATATTTATATTATTATTATTTATAAAGGCATGCTTTATTTTTATGATAGGTACATATACTTCGTAACTGCTAGTTTCACTCATTTGATTTAGTGTCGTTTATTCAAACAGTTCCGCAAAGTTAGCCTTGTGCAGCGGCTTTGTCCACGTGGAAGTAAAAAATAACCACGGAAACATACTGCCGAACTATTCGTGTGGTCAAGTACCATTCGAACCCATCAGTAGTCACGAGATCATTCAAACATTCAACCTTCTAGGCTTTCACGTTTGTAACATTACTAGGATTTCCACAAAGTCGGAGTCTAACGTAACTAACTCCACCAAAACTTTATAGAACCAATAATATAACACACACGCACCCACATGAGTGATATTCTGTTGGTAATACAATAAAACTTGAAACTATCGCGACTGCTATAAGCCATCCGTCACCAGCGCACGCAGACCTGACGACTGGCAGCCCACCTGATGCTTCACCATTATTCTAATACGTTATGTGGATGTCAGACGCATACATAAAAACCTACTTTACGTTACTAAACTCATGTTTATATACAAAGTAATAAAAACAGACAAGTGCGAGTCAGACTAGCACCGAGGGTTCCGATAGAGTCTTGATTTTTTCTGAGTATACAATACCTAAGGAAGTTCATAAACTATAAAAGCAAAATGTACCAGGTAAAATTGTAGGACATATTTTGTTGAACAAAATATTCTCTCATACATCAATGTACGTCACGGGCAATACTTCAATCGAAAATATAAGTTTGTAATCAGGCCACGCACATGAGCACAATATTCTAATCTACTTATTTAAGTTTAAAAAGTATTATGTTACCAAGTTCTTATTTAAAAGTAAATCTTGCAATAATTTTCATTGATGCTCATCTGCTATTGGTCGTAGTGAAATGGTATAGAGCCTATTATAGCCTTTTTCGATAAATGGGCTATCCAATACTAAAGGTTTTTTTCTAAATTCGAACCTCTTTTTTCTAATTACGAAATTCGAAACAGTAGTTCCTGAGATTAGAGCGTTCAACCAAACAAACAAACTTTTCAGCTTAATATCAAACATAGTATAGATAATGATATTCTTGGTTACCTATATGTGCAATTCCTACAATATATAAAAAAACTTTAAACTGCCAGTAATCTCTGAGTAATCTCTTCACATCCAGATAGATGGGCAAGACAAAGTTATAAGGGTTCAAAATTTTCCAAAGCGACGGAACCCTAAAAACTGTAAACTCCATGTACTTTCTGTGTTGTAAAATGTAATAAGAGTGTACTCGGCTGTACTCGGCGATATTGCTTCGTGAGTTCGTGCACTCACCGCAACAAGAACCTCTACTTTGTTGGACTTTTAAAAACTGTTTCGGTTGCAGTTATTGGGTTTTGTGAAACGAAACCATTTGTTTTTGCTTTAAATGAAAAAGAAAGTTGTGATGAATGATTATTACCATTGTCATACAGTTGGGCTAAAACTGAAGGCTCACGTTGCTAATTGGTACAAAAACAATTTTCATTTCGATCTAATCTAGACAAAACATTACTATTTGAGGGCTAGACACAATCAAAAACTCATGATGCCTAAAGTAATCAAACACTCTAACGTAATACAGAGCCGTGAACTTTACATTACGTACCTAGGATTAGACAAGCATAAAATACAAATGCTATCCAAACAAAACTGAACAAACGTTCACCCTAGTAATTTATACACGAGTAACTTCTGTTACAAAAGACAACTACTGCGCTCCACAAACTCGCACATTCAATCTCACCGTATTATTATAATTCACCGACAATTTGCTACAGCCATCCAAAATGAATTTGTCTTTCTGCACACGCCATTCAAAACGGCACTCAAGTAAATGAAAACGTAATGATCTCTACGAACGAGACACTCGCTGTAACTTGTTGAACCATAAATTGGCGAACCCGCTGCGGCGACTTGTCTCGCTGTCACCCTCACACAAATATACAATTCTGACATATTATGATATTACACACGTCAATGATACATTTTGTTATGAGTTCTTGCTGTTTTTATGTCTTCATACAGTTTGGTGGCGCTTCCACACGCGATGTAAACCCACATATCTCCATTGATAAGTGATCTTTATTTGTCTTTGTTGTATTGTTATAAGTAGATTTTTTTATGAATGACAGTGATCGAAGGCTTTTAATGAAGCCATTCAAAGCTACGTTTAAATATAGCATGAAATTTATCTCACACAATTATATACTGAAGTGATAAATACACGAATGTAGGTTTTGTGCACATGAGTTAAACCTTTTGGTTTTATTTCACGACACAAGCAAAACAGTAGTCAGTTCTCTTACAGCAATTGTGTCACAATAAGTAAGGATGTGGTGCGTTTTGTCGCAATCGTTCTCCGGCGCCGCCATTCGTTGCAATCCCCTTTCACCATCGCACGCTCGGGAACCGCGCCTTAACCATTTGAATGTAGCGTCACACACAACACCTGAGCTCGCGATTTGTGTCATTTTTTCCCCGAGTGACGCCCGTGTCGCGCTGTTGATGAATGTACCGACGAAAATAAAGGTGAAAAGTTTATTCTCCGCAGAATTGTACGCTAGAATTTATGGAAGATAGTCAAAACACTAAAACGGAATAGGCAAACCGTAACAATAAAGGTTCAGTCGTTAATAAAGCTTCCTGATATTACGAATGTATAATTGGACCCGCAGTTACAACATCTAAAATTTGGACAAAAGATATAAAATGTCTCCCTTCAGGGGTCCAAGGACGCGGTGGCACTAAAATCTACGGCGAAGGGGTGCGGCGGGGAGGGGCGGTCTATTCAAAAACTTTCGCTCAATTACTCGCGCGAGACTCTAGTTTAATTCTGAGTCCGTGTAATAAGATTACGTGTAATACGATTAGGTTTATTACGCGGCGTTTCGTTTAGCGGCTTAGCGCCCTCTATTGTGAATGTGGCGAGATAATCATCTGTTTGTCGGCCATCATTCCGAGGACGACACTTTGCGGGTAATGTGTGAGTGCACACCAACACGTTCTCAGGTAATTTGCTTGTAAATAATCACGCCATTTTATGGCTCCCGTTCGTTGCGAACGTAGATAAAAGTTGAGTTGACCAGATTTTCTCGGCTCCATAAAAGAAATATAGTTTATCTGGAATGGAAGGAAAACATAACGCGTCAGCTGGCGGCTCCCACGCAGTTGTGAGTGCCATTGTGGACGAACACAAGGATATTTTATCGGAAATGGTGAACAACATGTTCTGTTGCAATTTTTATAATCAATAGTATCTACAATACCTTTTCTGTGCGGCACCACACACACGGCTTTACTAGTCGAAAGAGAAGCAAATCTGGAAGTCGTGATCGTTTGTTAAACTTGTGTAACTTCAGAATGGTGACGAGCAGTAACACAGCCTCGTAAAGTAACATTTGGGTGTAAGCCTAAATTAAGGCTCGGCTACCTACGCCCTTTTTTTTTTTTTTTTTTTTTTTTTCTGGATGGGAAATCATCAAATGACCCCTCCCGCCCTGGGTGGAGCGGTAGGGAGTGTCAGACTTTTACTGACTAAAACCCACCCGTGATCCTTCTTGTGCCCTATGCGTTCCAGGGCCGCGGTAACTCTTTCGAACAAATTCCGCAACCCTAGCAGGCACCGACCCTATGGGGCCCCGTCCTCGGTGCTGACGGCTCCTTGAGGCGCGCGTGGAACACAACGCGTCGTCGACTCAACCTGGTATCGGACGGCCAGCCACCCACGCTCACCGTCCCCAGGCATCAGCCACTGCGCGATAGCACAGCGGCCGACTTGTCTCTGGAGGGGGCCGAAATGGGACCATTACTGGCACTCCATCTCAGCACCCTCCCGAGTGTTGGGAGCCGCAGCACCCGCAGCAGAAGCGGCAGTGGCGGCGACAGAAGCCGCGGCGGCGGCAGAGGCGGCGGTGGCGGCGGACCTCTTGCCCCTGGTCGGGGCGGATGGCGCGCAGGCCCTTCCCCCAGCCCAGTGCTCGGCCGGCTTGCCAGCAGCCGCACATGCACTGCAGTGCGGCGTGGCATCGCACGAGCCGGCCTTATGACCGGGCTGACCACAGCGGAAACAGAGTCCGCTGCGGTCGACCTCCGAGGGGCACATAGCTCCCGTGTGGTTACCCACATGGCAGCGGTAGCACCTCAGAGGTCTGGGTTCCAGCAGTTTTACCCGCGCAGACACCCATCCCACCAAGAGCCTTCGGCCCTCCGACACAGTTCTGGCCGCCGTCACGGGGCAGCTCACCACAAGGGTTTGCATGCCCGTGTTGTCAGGCCGGAGGGTGCCCGCCTTGACGAGCTCGGCAGAGCACCCCCCAGTCCTGGCGACGGCGGCCACAACCTCCTCCTCCGTCACGGAGTCGTCCAGGCCCACTATGCGCATGTCGATGCGCTTAGTCGGCCTGGACACCCGGACCTCGTCCGCGGGTAAGACCGCCCTCAGCCTTTCGGCCAGGGCGTCCGCGAACGGGCCACTCTCCGCTCCGGCGAGCTCGAGCTTGCGGGCACCGGTTAAGGTCCTCCTGACCCCGATGCCCCCGCTGATGCCCAGCTCTTGGAGGCTCACCGCCTCCTTCGCCCGCTTCAGTACGGCGAGATACGTCACGCCCCTCTGTTCCGCTTCCGGCTGCAGTGTGAGCACTACAGCCGCGGATTTCGGGGCGCGAAGCCTCGCCGCAATGGCGTTGGCCTTCCGCCGCTGCCTCCTCGCCTTGTTTTTGGCCCGCCGTTTCTGGCCAGCAACCTGCCACTCGGCCTCGGCCGCAGGAGGGTCCGAGGGTGGGGGTGGGGGCGGCTGCGGCACCACTGGCGCCGCAGCCTTAGCCGCTCCTCCAGCCTTCCTCCTACCCCTCTTCGCCGGGGCCGACTTGGTCGTCGCCGGCGTCGTAGTCGCCGGCGTCACAGGCGCTGTCGCTGGCGCCGGTGCGGCTCCGCCCTTGGCCTTCGCCTTCGCCTGGCCAGACGTTCCCGGGCCGGCAGCCACGGCGGCCGCGTACGAAGCCGCCTTCTGCCGGCCCTGGGGCCTCTGTGTCGCCGCTAGTGGGGGACGCCGAATCATGTCCTCCAAAACGGAGAACTGCTTCTAGTAGGGAGCCAGCTCCTGCCGCACCAGGCTCCGCACCTGGCTCAGCACTAGGCTCCCCTCCAGCGTCGCCGGACTCGGCCCCCCCTGCGGCTCCTCCGAGGCCGCTCTGGCCATGCCAGCCAGGTCCCTCCGGAGCGACTCATTCTCTGCAATGAGTCGCTCCGTTACGGCCGCGAGGCGGACGACCTCCGCCCGCAACTCTGTCGCCTCTCCGGACCCGCCGACGTTGGCCGCCGCCGCCGCCATAATCGAGGCTTTGGCCGCCGTAATGGCCTCCCGCTTGGAGGACTGCTTTCGCTTGAAGGCCACAGCGCGGATCGCGGCCTCCACGACCTCCGCAAACTGGGCCTTCTTCTCTACGACAGTGGGACGCACCTCTCCCGGGGCCTCCGAGTCGTCGGAGTCGAGAGCAGGCGGAAGAGTAGAGGGAGCCCTACGACCGCTCCCTCCAGGGCGACGCCCCTCCTCCACCAACCTCCCGGCCCGACTCTCCACCTCCCGGGTAGAGGGAGCCAGCCCCCTCCCCGCCTCACAGCCCCTGCCCCGCCTGGCGGTGGGGATCTTGCGGGCGGAGGCAAACTCGCCCTCAGAGGACGACCCGCTGTCATCCTCCCGTCTGGGCCGCTTGCGGAAGAGCTTGACGCCCTCCACAGCAGCCCCCCCTCCTCTGTCTCCAGAGCCCGCCGAGCTGACCGTTACTAGGTCTAGCGCGGAGCCGGAATCCGACTCCGCACCACCCCGGCGCTCAGGCGAACCCTCCTCTACGCAACCGTACGCCATCAGCTCCTTAAAGGAAGCGGATTCGGATGACGACGATTGGGAGCCTCCTCGGCTCGTGTTGCCACTGGCAAGCGGAAGGCGTTTGGTGCCCACCCCAGAGTACGGAGGGCAGCCCGCCGAAGCGGGGTGGGATTCCCCGACCGCTGAGCAGTCGGGACCCACCTGGGGACTCATTTTACATTCGCCTTGTTTTTTCATAATGTTCCTTTAAAGGGTGCGGTCCCTGTTCGCTCCGCCCCTTCTCAGGGCCCTCTCTCCTAACTCACCTCTCCACCTGCTCGCTGCTCCCACAGTCACGTCTGATAATCAGACGCGTACCAGAGAGCAGCGAGCAGGCGTGTGTCTCTCTTGGTCTGATCCCTCACTTGCGACCTTCCGGCATGAGTGGCTCTACCGGGAAAGCTCGCAAGATCATTGGGACACTCAAGCCCCACCACGACGACAACGTGGAGACACATTCGGTGGGGGGCTACCTACGCCCTAACGTATAAAATGCTAATTACATCTCTGTAGAGATAATGACGCCACATTTATAGGCGTTTGCCAAACGAGTACAGTTTGGCATCTAAACCAAAGTTTCATTTAAACTTTTAAGTGACCATTCAAACAAGCCGAAATCGTGCCACAGTCGCGTTAAAAATATCCGTAGAATAAAACTAGACAGAGTTGCAGTTATCGTGATGCATACGATAACCGTAAACTATTGAAGCCGTCTCGTGTATTCATAAAACTATAACTGCCTCCTATTCTAGCTGAATGCACACAACATCGAATTATACTTTGTGAAATACGCTCCAGTTACTTTTAATTTTTCTGTGCTATGAATGAGTTTTTGTGAATTTTATCAGGTAGTTACAATAAGGGCTTTTGGGACATTGTATGCTTTATGCTCTTCAGGTGACCCACGACCGGTGGCGTGTGGGGATCATCGCCTTTCTGTGGCTGCGACACTGCAAGTGCTTGTTAATTACTGCAAAAGCTTGCAGACACACTATAAAGTGAACTTTACTAGTTTCAGATCCAGGTTCTGGAAACATGAAGTTTCAGTCAGAGTAAAACAAACGATGTTACACGAGACAGCTCACACTAGGCTTTCTAAACTTGTGATGAATATAACAGTGCTCACTTAGTTCTAAATATAGTTCTTTCAAAAATACACGGATCCCAGACGTAGCCTTCCACGACTATAGAGCCAGACGTGAGATATTCATGTTAGGTACCTACACTATTCAAAAGTACACAAGTGATATTTCGTCAAGACTTTATAAAGCTTGTACTTATTCATTCCCGTCTGGTCAACTTTTTGTTTGGCAAGTACAAACAGGAGTAAAAAGAATTTATATCCATTCATGTTATATTTACTTAATAGTTTTTTGAGTCTTTGACCAGTGGCGTAGCTTGCCTTAGATGGGCCCTGTATCAAGATGTGTTGAGGGGCCCCCCAAAAGTATAAAGTTTTTTATAAAAAAAAAAAAAACTAAAAATGCTCCAATTGATTTAAAAAAATAACAATATTAATTTAGAAACAAATAATTTTAGTCTTTTTTTTATCTAATTTGAATTATATATTATTTAAATCGGTGTATTGTGATTTTTATACTAAATGTTTGCACAGCATACAGCAGTTATATTAAAAAATGTTAATAACCTATAAACTATTATGGATAATGTTTTAGATTTTTTTGCATTTATACATTCGGGGCCCCTGTAGCCTGGGGGCCCCATATAATTGATACGGCTGATACGGCGGTAGCTACGCCCCTGTCTTTGACAATATTGGAACTGCGGGGTCCCGATGCTTCGTAAGCCTCGTACGCCTCCTTTTGGTAGGCGTCGAAATCGGAAAAAATCTTGACGAAACACCACTTGTGTTCAATTGTTTTACTTACTTACTTAATTACTACTTTTTTGACGTGTTGACGAATTGGGAATGTGACGAGTCGGGAAGTAGCCATCGATTGACAGAATGTATCAAAATATCATGTTATTTTCGTATCTTGAAATTCAAGGAATATTTTGAAATAGCTTGTCAAAAATTTGTAATATTTTCTCTATTAACATTATCTTCACTTTTATCACAATTTTCGATTAACAAATGGCTGGACTTGCGATGCTCGCTTAACAGCGTAAATGACATTTCAATGATCGTCCTCACCACGACCTGTGCGGTATAGATTACCCTAATGGCTGATGACGACAGCACTAATAGCAGAATGTGCGTCGTGCCCTTGCGTCAACCCTTGCATGCGATCTGTTATCAGTCACCGTTCCCGTATCTTGAACTTTACGACTCAATCCCATTAGACCCCGCCTGGAAAAAACCAAATTACAACTTAATTATTGTTTCGTTGGAAAGTTGTTATCTTTTTAATTGTGATTTAGGGTTGTTTTCACTTTCGCAATCTCTTTGTTTGGTCACCCCGCCGGTTCTTTCTTGAGCTGTGACGGGTTAAACGTCGGCCATCACCTGCAAGTGTGTTTAGGATTGTTTGTTGTTTATGCTTGCGTTAACACTAAAATATTTTATTTATATACGACCTATTTACTTGTTTTTCCTAATCTCTTATAATATTTTCTACCTTAAAAAGGTACGATCTGCGATATTGTCTAACTGAAATAGGTTTTAGGTTATTTTTTAAGATTTATTTTTGGGGTTCCGTACCCGAAGGAACGGAGGTCTATTACTTAAGCCGTCAGCTATCCGTACATTTGACTGTCAGTGGGCCGTATCTCAAGAGTCGAAATAGGTATACAATTGAAATTTTCACAGAGTGTGCCTTTCCACTGCCGCTCTAACAGCAAACAATTTAATCAAATTAAATTAAAAATGAAATTTCTCTCACACAACAAACGTGTTTTTTTAGATTTTTAGTACGCAACGTTTCGTATTGTGAATCCGACTCACATTGCCAGTTCTTTTTTCTGGTTTCGTATTCGATTACAGCTTGACATAAAATTAATATTTAGTGGACTTATTAATGCCACGAACACGTATTCAGCTCTGTTGTTAAAACTACCAGGCTAACATAAATGAAAACATTACCACCCAGAGCATTAGCGCAAAAGAAGCCACAAACTGCACAACTACAAGATGCGCTGCAAGTCGTTGAAGCAAAGTAGCACAATTAATTAGCGGCATTATCTTTTCAATACGGAGCCTCAGTTAAAAGTTCTTCGTAACTAACTCCGCTAACTGCTTCACAGAAGCCAGTTGTGCCCGTGCATAACGGCGCAGTTAATTTTCTCTAAAATAACTGCCAGGCCGTTGCCAGAAATAACATGTATACACAAACTCGGATTGTAAAGGTATTTAGTTAGAATGAAGCAAACCACGCTTTAGTTGGAAATATCTGGCTTATGTGGGTGCAGGGATATCGGAAAAGGAATCACTACAGTGGTAACAGAGGCTCATAAATACATTTCTGAAGTAGGTAACTAGGTGTCGGTGCAAATAGAAGACTTGTGCATGATATGTTATCCATAGATTCAGCCAGATCAATTAATTGATTACTGCGCAATGATAATCGTCTTACATTTTACACAATTCATGTTATGCAGAATGAAATTGACATGTCAAATATGAGACAGCTAGTTGTCGTTGTTATGAATGCATACATCTCCACTACCATTTAAATGAAGTTACAAAATATTCAGCAACAAACATTATTCAAACGACAAATCCGTTGTCAGATTGGAATCAAAACACGCGTGCGGCGCGGCGCGGCGCGGCGGCGCACCTCTCACAATATTTCGTGTCGGCTGTCAGCGCAAACTTGCCACTATTTATCGCTTGGCAAGTTTCCTTGTCTCCTCACCCCTTCCTCTCCCTCGCTCCCCTTGCAACCGACCGGAAAACTATAGCGAGTTCCAAACTGATGTCTCACTTGATAGGCGACGTCAACAAGTTCGCTGAATGCTGCTGAACAGCGCTGCAAGCCGCTGTAAGTTGCTGCACTTAGTGTGAACGTTTAATTGGACGCTTTATGAGTGGCGTGCACCTCTTGGTAATGAGGGCCGCCGGCTAATGTGAACATGCAGTCTGTGCACTGATTACTGCGAAATGGAAAAGTCTTGTCCAACTTAAGTTCTATTAGGAGCACGCTAGACTGTAGGCACAGCAAACAATCTTGGAACATTTAAGCCGCCATTATATCAATATCGGGTAAATTCTCAGTAGAATATTCAGAGTATTTTTGAACCATTTCAAATAAAATATAGTATACAGTACAGTTATTATACAATCCAAAAGCGAGATTACAGCGACAGATCCACATAAAATGTTTCTTTGACGGCGCTCCAAAGTTTTCAATATAAATTCCTATAAAGGCTTATCTGGCGCTGAATGTAGGCCTAATCTGGCTTATATATGTATATAAGAAGAGATTACAATAATGTAGTGAGCTATAAATCGTAAGATCCGATATGGCTATAAAGTCGGTTTACGAGCGAGCCAAGCAGTCGCGGTACCAAACATTTTACATTTTATTGTTTTCTAATATCTGATTTATTCCGCTATAGAGCTATTTAAACACTTCCCGGATTTCGAGTCGAGTTCTTGTAATACGAGCGGGATTGTTGTATTGTTTGGTCGCTGTTCCAATTTAGGATTTGGAATTTGAACCAAAATTGAGGGAATTTGCTAATGCTCTCAAGTGTTTAATGGAACGCAACAATTTGGTGAAACTCGCCCGTTTTGTAGTGATTCAAAACAATACAACTGCAGTACAGCTAACTTGGTATCAGAAAAAAACTTAAAAGCTCTTGCAGTAGTCCCCTTTCTTCTCAAGCAACTTAAAGGTAATAAAGTTCGCATGCATGTTCTTACCGAACATAAATTTAAATAGAAAAAGGTGTTCAACCAAATTAATTTCCTGGCCCGCGCGCCAAGTATTTTCCTAGAAATAATGTCTCGGTTCAACCGTCGACGTTTTTATAACATTTTGTACACTGAAAAATGAGTGGAAAAACTGATTCACTTTAGGATTAGTTTGTTACAGTCAGATATAAACTGTTATCCTCCTTCTAAGCTGAAACACTGACGGTCAGATAATCATTAATTTGTTTTCTTGCAAATTCAAGACAAGTTATCACATTGCGGAAACTACTGGCTGCATTAGACATCGTACAACACTCTGACGCGTAAAACAACTAACTACAGATCCAATAAAATGCAAGTAGTTTTAATGAGACCCTAAAGTTAATGCCGAAGTTAAGATGAATGCAAGATAGTCCTTACAGACAATAAAACTGTTTCACTGCTGGCATTA